>CM077307.1:29907500-31157500 GCA_039655065.1 Glossophaga mutica
TAGGCTGGCTATCTCTTCGTTGCTTAGATGTATGTGCTCTGGGGTTTTGATCTGTTCTCCCATTGGAGCCATTTTTTTGCAGGGTGAGGGGGTCTGGTCGTGCCTGTTACATATGGGGGCGGAGCCTTAGGTGTTTCCCAGGGTGGGGCTGCCCAGTTGCTGGGTCGTGACATTGTATGTGGGGGCGGGGTCAGAGAGGGAACAATGGCACTTGCTCCGCTCTCTCCCGTACTTCAGTCCTCTCTGCCGCTTTCCACAAGCAAATTGGGCCCTTCTGGTGATGATTTCCATGTGAGTGGGCTTGTGCACATCTAGGACCCTGTGAGTCTCTCCAACAAACTCTCCTGTGAGGCTGGGAGTCTCTCCCGGCACCTCAACCCCCACAAGTGTTTTCAATCCATGTTTTTAGGTTTTATTTCCCAGTGCTGGGGCCCTGAGTTTCGAGGTCTCTCTTGCTCCCTGTTTTTGCCTGGATTATCTGTGTGCGAATGTGGGACTGCCTGGTCAGCCAGCCGCCTTGCACCATCTCACTGGGTCTGCCTGTTGCCACCCCATGCCAGGATCCACTAGCCACCGCCTGTGCACCTGAGGCCTGCTAGCTGCTGCCTGCATGCCTGGTGTCTGCCAGCCACTGCCTGCATGCTGGGTTCACCAACCTCAACTTCCTCCTGCCACAAGTCCGCCCCTCTTACCAGTCTGGATGAGTGGTTGTTGGACTTCCATACAGTTCAATTTTCTGTCAGTTCCATTGCTTTCTTATTTCTAAATCCTTATTGTCCTTAATTTTGGTTGTGCAAGGAGGCACAGTGTATCCACTTACACTTCCATCTTGGCTGGAAGTCTCTGAATGTGTCTTTAGATAGCCCTGTCCTGGTGGTCCTTTCAATTGCCACTAACCTCACCTGGCACAGTGTAAGGGTTGTACATTTACATAGAAATTTAAAGCAGGTTCTTGCTGGTACACAACGCAAACTTGTTATTTACACATGGGGGGTGGTTTTTTCATTGTCAGTTGTCTGTGATGCAGCTTATATGAAATAATTGTTCTGTTAACTGAATACCACTCTGTAATTGCAAAAAAAAAAAAAAAAAGAATAAGAAAAAGAAAAGTTGCAGCTGTTTTGTTGACATTCTAAATGCTTCTAAATAAATACAATTTTTTAAATTAAAAAAAAAAAAGAAGGGCGGCCAAGATGGAGGCATAGGTGGACACACTGTGCCTCCTCTCACAGCCAAAATTAAGGACAACAAATATTTAGAAACAAGAAGACAAGCAAAGCCAATAGAAAATTGAACTGTACAGAAGTCCAACAACCATTCATCCAGACCGGTAAGAAAGGTGGGGTCGAGGCAGGAAAAAGTGGAGGTGTGGACCCAGGAATGCAGGTAGCAGTGGCTGGTGGTTCCCAAGTGTGCAGGCGGCTGGCAGACCCCAGGCCCAGAGGTGGCGCTGGTGGACCCTGGGCATGGGGTGGCAACTGTGCAGACCCAGTGAGGCCGAGGAAGGTGGCTGGCTGGCCAGGTGGTCCCACATTCATGTGCGCAGATAATCCAGGTGAAGGGGAAGTGGCGGAGGGGAATGGAATCCAGGAGAGAGTGGAGCAGGCACCATTGTTCCCTCTCAGACCCCACCCCCACAAACAGCATCACAACCCAGAGACTGGGCTGCCCCCGCACTGGGGAGCACCTAAGGCTCCACCCCTCACTACGTAACAGCCATGACCAGACCAAAAACAAAACAAAACAAAACAAAACAAAAAAACACCAAAAATGGTTCAAACTGTAGAACAAATCAAAGCCCCAAAGCCAATTCCTCTGAGCAACCAAGAGATAGCCAACCTATCAGAGGCACAGTTCAAAGCCCTAGTGATCAGGATACTCACAGAATTGGTTGATTTTGCTCACAAATTAGATGAAAAGATGCAGGCTACAATACATGAAATGAAGGAAGACGCATGGGGAACCAATATAGATGGGAGGAAAACTGGGACTCAAATCAATGGAGTGGACCAGAAGGAAGGAAGAAACAACCAAACAGAAAACAAGGAAGAAACAAGAATTCAAAAAAAACGAGGAGAGACTTAGGAACCTCCGGGACATCTTTAAACATCCCAACATCCGAATTATAGGGGTGCCAGAAGGGGAAGAAGAAGAGCAACAAGTGGAAAACTTATTTGAACAAATAATAAAGGAGAACTTCCCCAATCTGGCAAAGGAAATAGACTACCAGGAAGTCCAGGAAGCTCAGAGAGTCCCAAAGAAGTTGGACCCAAGGAGGAACACACCAAGGCACTTCATAATTCCATTAGCCAAGATTCAAATGAAGCAGAGAATTCTAGAAGCAGCAAGGCATAAGGGGACAGTCACCTACAAAGGAGTTTCCATCAGACTGTCAGCTGATTTCTCAAAAGAGACCTTCCAAGCAAGAAGGGGCTGGAAAGAAGTATTTGAAGTCTTGAAAGGCAGGGACCTACATCCAAAATTGCTCTATCCAGCAAAGCTGTCATTCAGAATGGAAGGGCAGATAAAGTGCTTCTCAGATGAGGTCAAGTTCAAGGAGTTCATCATCACCAAGCCCTTATTATATGAAATGTTAAAGGGACTTATCTAAGAAAAAGAAGATAAAAAATATGACAGTAAAAAGACAGCAAACTCACAGCTATTAACAACCACACCTAAAACCAAAGCAAACAACTAGAACAGGAACAGAACCACAGAAATGGAGATCATATGGAGGGTTAGCAACAGGGGAGTGGGAGGAGGCGGGGGGAAGGTACAGAGAATAAGTAGCATAGATGGTGAGTAGAAAATAGACAGGGGGAGGGCAAGAATAGTGTGGGAAAAGTAGAAGCTAAAGAACTTATGACACATGGACATGAACTAAAGGGGGGAACGTGGGTGGGAGGGGGTGTGCAGGGTGGAGGGGAATGATGGGGGAGAAATGGGACAACTGTAATAGTATAATCAATAAAATATATTTAAAAAAAAAAAAGAAGGAACAGCTCTGTGTAGTGAAATCACCAGGCATTATCCTCACAGGAGCAGTGTTGTAGAGAGTGGCCTTGAGCCAGGTACCAAATCTCCAAGGAAGGAGGATAAGAACCAAAAGGAATGGACAATGGCAACAAGGCAGGGATTGGGGCAAATGTAGCACACTCAGTCCTCAGTCGCAGAGGAAGATATTTACACTCCACATCACAGACGGACTTGCCTGAAGCAGATGCTGAGAGTGCATCTGAGGTGCAAGAAGTTCACCAGAGATCTATACCTATGAAAGGAGTGGGGAGGAAGCACGACCGAGCAGAGAAAGAACTGGAACTGAGCTGCAGGTCCTGCACAACTGTAGTGGGCATTGCACATCAAATTATTCAATGGTCGGCCAAAACAACCAGGCCTTACAGTCCCGTAGCCACCTCCCCCCGCCCCCCATTAGCACTGGTAAGCGTATATGACCTTGGGCAGGCAGCTCTCTGCAGATGTGGCAGATCTTGAAATAGCCTGACAGCTGGAGACTGTCTGCCTAAAGCACTCCCTACAGTGGAAAACGAGCTCTTCCTGAGAGGCACGTGGGTGGTGCTTGTCTGTGCCTACTGTGAAGAGGCTAGTAGTTCATTTTGGCCTGTATAAAGCATCCCTGGAAATCAATAGGGACTTCTGGTTACCCAGGATAATAGTGTCTGCCTAAGTCTGAATCTCCTCACATTCCAAATTAAAATGTAGAAGAAGGATCAGCAAATTGAGTCCTATGGGCCGGGCAAGTGTTTTTGTAAATAAAGACATATTGAAACACAGGTGCACTCACGCATACTTAGAGGAAGGAAAATTATAAGCCAATCTCACCCAGAAATATAGGTACAAAACCTTAGACACCGCATTAGTACACTGCGTCATTGCTTTCCATTGTCTGTGGCCCCGTCCTGTGAGAGGATTATGCTTCTACTCTCTGTGGGCATGGGGCTTGGTCAAAAGACTTGCTGTAGCCAATAAAATGTGAGTAAGAGTGACACCTGCTACCTTTGAGCAGAAGCTTTAGAAGTCGTTGTGTGGTCCCTTGAGTAGTGCATCCTGTAGAAGGGCTGCTTTACGTGCCTACGTTCAGAAGAAAATGTGAACACTGCAGCCAAAAATCTAACATGTGCACGAATAAATCCTGTTGCTCCAAAGCACTAAGATCTAGAAGTCGTTCATTAATGGAGAACTGGAGAAAGTGTAAGAGGAATATCAGATGCTCGGCCTGGTGGTCACAGATCTGGCTGATGATGTCACGGAGAGGCCCTTTATTTCTTCTGGGTAATATAAGCAAAAGAACGGTGCAGCAGTATCAACAGCAGTCTAAAAAGGCAGGCAAATCCTCATTCACATTTGCAGACTCAGATGACACTAGCGAATAGGGAAAAGGAAGTTATGGTAGGTATTGGGATGACAAAGTAGGACACCAAACTATTACATTGGTGGACACTCTGGGCCTTCGGGATTTCACCTGAAATGTAGAGGAGCTGTCCAGGCTGCAGTAGCTGAGGTGGGCATACCAGAAGGACAGGGGATTGAAAATGGATCACTGTCTCCTCACTCATCCCTTAGAGAAACACAGCTCCAACTGTCCCCAAAGAATCCGACAAAGCATGCACTCAGTGCAGAGCTCAAACCCTCATCTTTAGTAATGAAACTCCTACCACTAAAGGATTTTCTGCATTATTGTACACTAAGTGTTGTTTTACTGTGAGTGCAGTTGTCATTATTTAAAAATGGATTTAGTCTTCCAGCCAAGATGGAGGTGTAGGTATTCACACTTGCACAACCAAAATTAAGGACAACAAAAATTTAGAAACAACAACAACAACAAAAAACAACCAGAACTGACAGAAAAATTAAACTGTATGGAAGTCCGACAACCAAGGAGATAAAATAGACACATTCATCCAGACGGGTAAGAGGGGCGGAGTTGGCAGCTGGCGAAGAGGGGTCATGGCAGGAAAAAGTGGTGGCTGGTGGATCTGGGTGCACAGGCGGCAGCTGGCAGACCCCAGGGGCAGGGTGGCAGTGGGCAAACCCAGTGCAGTGCACAAGGCAGCTGGCTGACCGCAGTCACACATTTGCGCACAGATAAACCAGGTGAAACTGGGGAGCGAGACAGACCACGCAACCCAGGGCCCCAGTGCAGGGAAGTAAAGCCTCAAAACAATGATTGAAAATATCTGTGGGGGTTGAGGTACCAGGAGAGACTCCCAACCTCACAGGAGAGTTTATTGGAGAGACCCACAGGGTCCTAGAACATACACAAGCCCACCCACCGGGGAAGCAGCACCAGAAGGGCCCAATTTGCTTGGGGGAAGTGGTGGAAGGGACTGAAATCCAAGAGAGAGTGGAGCAAGTGCCATTGTTCCCTTTCTGACCCCGCCCCCACACACAGCATCACAACCAACAACTGGGCTGCCCCGCCCTGGGGAACACCTAAGGCTCCGCCCCTCATATGTAACAGGTGCGACCAGACCCCCCCCACAAAAAAAATG
The DNA here is from genome assembly GCA_039655065.1 of Glossophaga mutica. NCBI lineage: Eukaryota > Metazoa > Chordata > Mammalia > Chiroptera > Phyllostomidae > Glossophaga > Glossophaga mutica. The sequence continues at coordinate 29,913,011 of CM077307.1, forward strand.
GCCCAAACGGAAGAACAGCCCCAGAGCAGATACATCTAAGTGACAAAGAGATAGCCAACTTATCAGATGCACAGTTCAAAGCACTGGTGATCAGGATGCTCACAGAACTGGTTGACTTTGGTTGCAAATTAGATGAAAAAATGAAGGCTACGCTAAGTGAAATGAAGGAAAATGCACAGGAAACCAATAGTGATGGGAGGAAAACTGGGACTCAAATCAATGGAGTGGACCAGAAGGAAGAAAGAAACAACCAAACAGAAAACAAGGAAGAAACAAGAATTCCAAAAAATGAGGAGAGGCTTAGGAACCTCCAGGTCATCTTTAAACATCCCAACATTCCAACATTCGAATTATAGGGGTACCAGAAGGGGGGGAAGAAGAGCAACAAATGGAAAACTTATTTGAACAAATAATAAAGGAGAACTTCCCCAATCTGGCAAAGGAAATAGACTACCAGGAAGTCCAGGAAGCTCAGAGAGTCCCAAAGAGGTTGGACCCAAGGAGGAACATACCAAGGCACATCATAATTCCATTAGCCAAGATTAAAATGAAGGAGAATCCTAGTAGCAGCAAGAGATAAGGGGACAGTCACCTACAAAGGAGTTCCCATCAGACTGTCAGCTGATTTCTCTAAAGAGACCTTTCAGGCAAGAAGGGGCTGGAAAGAAGGATTCCAAGTCATGAAAGTCAAGGACCTATATCCAAGATTGCTCTATCCAGCGAAGCTGTCATTTAGAATGGAAGGGCAGATAAAGTGCTTCTCAGATGATGTCAAGTTCAAGGAGTTCATCATCACCAAGCCCTTATTATGTGAAATGTTAAAGGGACTTAGATCTAAGAAAAAGAAGATAAAAAATATGACAGTAAAAAGACAGTAAACTCACAGATATTAACAACTACACCTAAAACAAAAGCAAACTAACCCAATAAGTAGAACAGAAACAGAACCACAGAAATGGAGATTACATGGAAGGTTAGCAACAGGGGAGTGGGAGGAGGAGAGAGGGGGAAAAGGTACAGAGAATAAGTAGCATAGATGGTGGGTAGAAAATAGACAGGGGGAGGGCAAGAATAGTGTGGGAAATGTAGAAGCCAAAGAACTTATGACACATGGACATGAACTAAAGGCGGGGAATGTGGGTCGGAGGGGGTGTGCAGGGTGGAGGAAAATGATGCGGGAGAAATGGGACAACTGTAATAGCATAATCAATAAAATATATTTTAAAAATGGATTTAGTGTCTTTAAAAAAACATACTGATGATACCACAAAGGAAACAAACAAACAAAACCCCCAAACGGCCAATCTGTTCTCTAACAGCCGGAAGCACTGATACAGCTATACACTCTAAGCTGGGCCTTTTTTATTTGTAGTAAAACTAATGTAAAATTTTCCATGTGTTGAAGAACAAAAATTCAACCGAGGAAATTTAAAGATTTAATTGGCTTTATTCAATGATCTATGACTCGGTAAGCATCCTAGTTAGTAAACAGAAAGGTGCTCTGAGGGTTGTACAAAGTGGAAGGTTTTTAGAGGCAGAAAGAAGGCGGGGCAAAGATGTTAAAAAGTGATTGTTTTAAAATTCCATCCCTGGGAGAGGCTAAAACTGCTTTTTGGTTTGATATCAAGTCTTGGTGGGGCTTAGCAAAAGTGACTCCATTTTGGGCTTGTTTCTTTTTAATACATCTTAACCATTTTTAAGTGTACAGTTCAGTAGTGTTACATAGATTCACACTGTTTTGCAACAAGTCCAGAACATTCTCATCTTGCAGAACCGAAACTCCATACCCATTAAACAAGCCCTCATTTCCCCTTCCCACCAGCCCATGGCAGCCCTCCTACTCTGCCTCTATGAATTTGACTACTCCAGATATTTATAGATATGGAATCATATGGTGTTTGTCTTTTTGTGATTGATTTCTTTCACTTAGCATGTCTTCAAGGCTCACTCACATCATAGTGTCACTTTCTTTTTAAATTTAATTCCCAGTCTCATTAGATAAAACCAACATACGCGCTCTGTGAGCTGCAGATGAGCAGCTGGACTTGATGTCATATTCTGTAAAATGATTGCCACAGTGAGTTCTCATCCGCTGATTCCTAGAGTCACAAATTTTTTTTTTCCCTTTGTGAAGAGAACTTTTAGAATCTATTCTCGGCAACTTTCCAAGTAAATGCACAGCAGCGTTACGTATAGTGGCCATGTTGCACATGGCATTTCCGGTACTCATGCATCTGATAACCAGAAGTCTGTACCTTTTCACCACTTGCCTGCTACTCCCCGACCCCCTTTTCCTTACTTTTTAAGGCTGAGTAATAGTCCATTGTATGTATAAACCACATTTTGTTTATCTCTTCAGACTCAAAACTTTTGATATGCTAAGTGTTTAAAGTATTGGTGAGATTGGGGCTATTTCAATGGCTCCATAACAGAGGTTGGGTGTGCTCGTTGGATGAAGGAATTTGGTTGGGATTTCTGCTAATTCAAACTAAGCAACCTGATTCAACTCAGCTTTCAAAAAAATGTCTATTTACTTAGGCTAAGGACACAATATGCACTTGATTTTTTTTTTTTTTTTTTTTTTTAATGAGAGGGAAAAAGCTATGATGGCTGCTTTATCAACCAATAGTGGCTGGCACCAACTCACTGCCAACAGGAATCCTCCAGTTGGGGGTGCAGTGAAGCATGGCTGCAAGGCTACAGAACAGCTGGACTAAACTGAAATAAAGTCCAGCTGTGAGGCAGCCCTGGGGCCAGGCCCCTCTCCAGCTAGACAGCTCCTTGATGATCTCCTCTATTCTGCTCATTGCCAGTCTGGCTAGCTGCACTGGTATGCTCCGCTCCATACCAGACCACCCCTCTCAGATCTCAGAACCACGGTCCCAGGTGGAAAAGGAAAGTACACCCCAAGAGCCAGTGGGGGAGCTGGCTTAGATGGACAGAAGGACCTGCTTCTGTCCTTATGTGAATAAGGTCTTCTTTGCATAGTCTCTGACTGGTCTGCCCTTATGCAAATGAGGTCTTCTTATACTTGTAGTTTGATTGGTCCAAAAAACACTGTGCTGATTGGTCTACTCAAGAGATGTGATTATCACAAAGTAGTTTTATTTCCTACAGCAAGTGAAGGAGACGGGATTCATATTCAAAGGTCTGTCTCCCAGAAGGGAGGCTTAGCCACTGCTTATATACACTATTTGGTCAATTACACATTGATTTCTTCTATGCAGTTGTCTGCATTTATCAGGCTGAGTTATTGTCAAGTTCATCCTGTTCATAGCTGGTCTGCAAAATACTGGGCTACATGTTCACATTTAGCAAGAATAGCATTTAGTAAGCATGGCCCAGGCCTTGAGACCCTAGTCCCACCTACCAGGACCTACACTGCCAGGGAGCAGTATTTAGTACAAACCTACTGTAATCAAGACAGTGCGGTATAGTGCAGGGACAAGCCAATGGAAAAGTATGGGTTTGGACAGAAAGTCCATACCTACCCACTGTCCAAGAGGTCCAGCCAGCTCTGGGAACCTTCTCACACAGACCACTACCTTGCGGGGGACCCTGTCCTGGGTGCCAGATGTGGGGGGGCTCCGCCCGCAGAGCCCCATCCCTCCGTCACGGATGAAAATAAAAACTACCAAGACATCTTCTGCTTGGGGAGGAAAGGGGTCAAACTCTCAGAGGAGAATGACCCAGAGCCCCTTCCTCACTAGGCTTTTATTGGGTTCCAATACACCGGAATAGAAATTTAACATGTCAAAGAAATCTGAGGGCTTAATCCGAGCCAGTGTTTGTCAGGAAGTGGGGTTGCCAGACTTTGGGACACATGCTCATTTCCTCCTGGGACACTTGTCACCTCAGGAAGAGCACTCTTAGCAAAGCAGGTTTCACAGGACTTTAGGAATTCTTTCTTATGCCAATCACCCAAGGGGCCCGTCCTGGCCAGGACAGGGCTGCACCGCTCACCCCCACAGTTTCAGGCTTTAAGGCAATTAGGAAGCAGGAGACATCTCCCAGATGGAAATGAGGACTCGGGCTATGTCAGAATAGCCGGGCGGGGGAGGGGGGGGCGAGGGTCCATTACATCCTCTTTGCTGCAATCCCCCCCCACCCCCACCCCCTAGTCCTTCCATGAGGCCTTCCAAGTGGTCGCGTCTGGCTTAGGTTGTCCCTCCCATGAGGAGTCTTACCCGTCATTGATTGCCAACGAAGCTATGGGGCCAGAGATGGGTAAGGCAGAAGCAGTGCTCCTGCCAGGGAGATAAGCTTTGTCTCCTTCGTAGGTCACATCCTTGTGACAGAACAGACCCAGATGAAGTGGGTCCCTTGGGCTCTTACACAGCCCACCATGGGGTGAGGGTTACAACTCCTGAAACCAGGCTGAACGGTCCGCAACATCTCCCCCATTTTTAGATTATTTAAAATTAATTGTAATTTTTAGGCCTGTGAAACTTACTATCTGCTATTTTCAAATGAAATCACAAGAAAACAATTTCCATATACATCATAAAGCACAAATAAGGATTAAAACAAGGAGGCACCCAAGGATTGCCATAACCCAAATTTGTAAATTCAATCCAATGAAAAATGTTGCAAATGCAAGGGAACAATAAGAATAACAGGTCTGGTTACACTTCAATTCTTGGGAGAATTAGCACAGACTTCAGGAAGTTACTTTAAAGATATGCAGCAAGGGCAAGTCAGAAAACATTATTAAAATCAGTAAACAACCAGTGGTATTCAAAGTCCCTTTAAGAAAAAGTCCCTCTTAGGCGATGTTGAATATCCTCCAGGAATGCTGGCTGGAATTCCACTGGAGTGTGATGACACATAGCTTGGAGAAGTCTGGATCGGGAGGGTCCAATGAGTGGAGGTGGGTTGAGGCCAGGGAAGCCTTTTTCGTGATATGGCTTTATCTTCTTCACCTGCAGTTCCAGAGATCTTTCTGCAGAGTAAATACAGACATACCCTCTTCCCCAAATTAATAATTCAACTGGGCCTTTCCATTTTCCTTCCCCTAAAAGGTCTTTATATAAGACCCAAAGGGTGTGGGAAGGCAGGCCTGTAATGCACAAGGTGCTTACTATGGGTGATTTCAGATTATCATTAAAATTCAAAAAATTTTTATGTATATATTGCTAGCATGTTTAAATTCTGGAGGGTATCTCCTGACTCCACCCTTTTTAATAATGTTTTAAAAGTCTGGTGAGCTCTTTCAATAATTGCTTGGCCCTTAGAGTTATAAGGGATACCTGTTTTATGTCGAATTCCCACTTTTCTAAGAAAACTTAAGTAGCTTGCACAATATATCCTGGGCTGTTATCAGTTTTACTTTGCTGAGGCCATCCTAAATGATTAAAGGCCTCAAATCAATGAGCTCTGATATTCTTCCACTGACTCCCAGAGAGGGGGGTGGAATGAAGAATACCTGAGTTAAGTGCCTGTTTGGAATTAAGCATGCTGGCAGCTTCTTAAAAACTCAGAAGTTGCTGTTCCTTATCTCAGAGATGACCTGGCTGGAAATTCCTTCTCCAGACTGCTGCGCGTCCACCGGCCTTCCCAGGTGCGGCGAGGCACTACTAGGCCGAAAAACCGAGCCGGCCAGGGGCGGGACCCCGCGGTCCTGGACCGTGCGGTCCAGAACCGTGCGGTCCAGAACCGTGCCTAGCTCCTAGCACCCAGCGCAACGCCGGGAAGGGAACTGGACTCCAACCCAGCCGGGATCCACGCTGCACAGCGCAAGTCCCGGGCGCTTGTGCACTAACACGGGTGCCTGCGCTCCTGGCGCCCCAGCGCCCAGTCACTGCGCGCCTACCGGGCTTCCTAGGTGCGGCTGTAATGCTGGCCCTAATCCGGGCGATTTACGGGAAGCTCCGGCCTACATTAAGAGTCACCGGCCCGTGCTACCGGAGACGCAGCTTAGCTGTAACGCGCGCCCGGCACTCGGCCCAAGCTGGTAGCTAAAGCCAATGTGGGGGAAGGGCGTAGCTAGCATCGTTCCTCCAAAATGTAAAGATCCCTTATGTGGGAGACAGCAGCCCTGTAACTGCTGAACCTAAAACATTGCTCTCTGTCTAAGAAGAGCTCGTTCCTTAATGAACAAAAGAATTTCTTTCTAAAATTCCTCCCGCCACATGCTGCACTTACAAAACCGTTTCAGTGCCCCCGCCCCCAGCCCGCCACTGGGGCTCTCTGGGCCTGCCGGTGCCAGGGAGGGGGATGGAGTAAAGAGTGCGGGGGAGCCCTGCTTCTCGCTCAAACAAAAGAATTTTTTCCTTAACTTCCTTAGTGTAGGGGAGAGAAATGAGAAGAAAACCACTCAAGAGGTGGCAAGAGAACCTTTCCTCTGATCTGTAACACGTCTGGAGGCCTTGAAAGGTGCCCCTGGTCCCTATGGGGATGAAACGCTAATTTCCATACCACTTAGACGTGCTGTCCGATGACGATGGCTCGTAGCCTCTGGTCCAGCAGGTTTCAGGTCCCGATGGCTCGTAGCTTCTGGTAAGGCAGGTTTCAGGTCCCTGTCCCGGGCGCCCGATGCTGGGGACCCTGTCCTGGGCGCCAGATGTGGGGGGGCTCCGCCCGCAGAGCCCCATCCCTCCGTCACGGATGAAAATAAAAACTACCAAGACATCTTCTGCTTGGGGAGGAAAGGGGTCAAACTCTCAGAGGAGAATGACCCAGAGCCCCTTCCTCACTAGGCTTTTATTGGGTTCCAATACACCGGAATACAAGTTTAACATGTCAAAGAAATCTGAGGGCTTAATCGGAGCCAGTGTTTGTCAGGAAGGGGGGTTGCCAGACTTTGGGACACATGCTCATTTCCTCCTGGGACACTTGTCACCTCAGGAAGAGCACTCTTAGCAAAGCAGGTTTCACAGGACTTTAGGAATTCTTTCTTATGCCAATCACCCAAGGGGCCCGTCCTGGCCAGGACAGGGCTGCACCGCTCACCCCCACAGTTTCAGGCTTTAAGGCAATTAGGAAGCAGGAGACATCTCCCAGATGGAAATGAGGACTCGGGCTATGTCAGAATAGCCGGGCGGGGGAGGGGGGGGCGAGGGTCCATTACATCCTCTTTGCTGCAACCCCCCCCCACCCCCACCCCCTAGTCCTTCCATGAGGCCTTCCAAGTGGTCGCGTCTGGCTTAGGTTGCCCCTCCCATGAGGAGTCTTACCTGTCATTGATTGCCAACCAAGCTATGGGGCCAGAGATGGGTAAGGCAGAAGCAGTGCTCCTGCCAGGGAGATAAGCTTTGTCTCCTTCGTAGGTCACATCCTTGTGACAGAACAGACCCAGATGAAGTGGGTCCCTTGGGCTCTTACACAGCCCACCATGGGGTGAGGGTTACAACTCCTGAAATCAGGCTGAACGGTCCGCAACACTACCTTCCTTGGAAGTGTTAGTCTACAGCCAGCATCTTCTTCAAGAAGTGTAGCAAGGGCTGTAAGAAGTGCCCTAGTGAGAGTTGGGAGGCTGCCTCAGGCTACGAGCATTTGGAGACATTCTCCCAGAACAGTGATTTTCAGCCTTTTTCATCTCATGGCACACATAAACTAATTATCACAATTCTGCAGCACACCAGAACATATTTTTTGCTATTTTCTCTGTTAAAAATATAGGTATAATTTTGATTCATTTGTGTTGGATGGCTATTGTGTTGGCTGTTATTTTTTTTAAGATTTTTTTATTTTTAGAGGGGGGGATGGGAGGGAGAAAGACATCAATGTGTGGTTGCCTCTCTTGTGCCCCCAACTGAGGACCTGGTCTGCAACCCAGGCATGTGCCCTGACTGGGAATTGAACCAGCGGCCCTTTGGTTTGCAGACCAGCACTCAATCCACTGAGCCACACCAGCTAAAGCTGTTATCATTTTTTTTAACTTGACAATCTAAGGGAAAAGAGTCAGTGTCCCTGACTAAACAATCACGTATTGCATGTTTTAAAAATTCTTGTGGCACACTGGTTAAAAATCACTGTCTTAGAAGATTTCATAACTCAATTTTTGCAAGGAACAGACTCAAATGGAGTCATTATAGACCCTCCACTATCCATGATTGTACCTCATGAGGGCATTCCTTGTTGTGAATAATTCTCCATTCATACTGGGAAAAACCACCCACACCTATACCTGGAGGAGAGAACAATTCACTGACAATGGTTACTAAAGCATGTTGAGAGGAACTTTTCCTGTTATTCCAGAGGGCCCACTAGGACCAAAGTTGAGGACAAAGCAGCATCAAGTCCTCCAGATTCTAAAAACAAACAAACAAAAAATCTCCACCAAACTCCTCCCCCCCCAAAATGGGATACTTGAGTTAACTCACTAGTTTTTCTAGCACTAATCATCATCCCAAACTCCCCACCTCCATGTAAGCAGAAGAAAAGGAAGGAGAGGGAAATGGGAGATCAGATGCGAGTCTCTGGGCTAGGGAGAAGAGCCATGCTTTTCTTCGACCTTCACGTGAGTGGGGAGGAGGATATTTCGCAGCCCGTCCAGAGAGGGGTGGTTTAAGAGAATCACTAGTAGAGATGTTGGAGGCAATCCCCCAAGAGACTGGCACGGCCTGCCCGTGCTGCACCTGCATTGGATTTGGCCCATTTTCTGTGATTGGCTGAGCAGGAGATGGGGAAACCGGAGAGGGCTGGCAGGGCAACAAGTGGGTGGGTGCTACAGCGGAGCAGCCTGCATTCCTGTGATTTGGAGTAGCCTGTAGGCCAGTGGCCGCCATGGAAGGCAGTTGAACCTGCCAGTTCCCTACCGTGACATTGTGGTTTCTGTAAGAAATACATATTTGGTCTTTTTCCAGGTTTCTGACACAGAGCACCGAAAACCCTTGGGATTTCCTAAGTGAGAAGACAGGAAAGGTGTCTTTTGTTGCGTTAATGAGGTGATTTTGGATTCCATCCTAGGATAGAGGTCAGTTTCCCAGAGAACCAACCAGAAGATTAGGAGGTTGGAACTTTCAGTCCTGTCCCTCAGGCATCCAGAGAAAGGAGAGGAGCTGGAGGGTGGATCAACAACCAATGACCAATGAGTTAATCAATCATACCTATGTAACAAAGCCTCCATGAAAACTGGGAGGGACAGGCCTGGCTGGTGTAGCTCAGTGGATTGAGCATGGGCTGCGAACCAAAGTGTCACCAGTTCGATTCCCAGTCAGGGCACATGCCTGGGTTGTGGGCCAGGACCCTAGTGGGGGCCAGGTGAGAGGCAACCACACATTGATGTTTCTGTCTCTTTCTCCCTCCCTTCCTCTCTATCTAAAAATAAATAAATAAAATCTTAAAAAAACAAAAACGAAACAAAACTGGGAGGGACAGGGTTCAGAGAGCTCCCAGGCTGGCGGACATGTGAAGATTCAGGGAGAGCGGGACGCTTGAGAGACTGTGGAACCTCCGTCCCCGTGTGTACACCTTGCCCTATGTGTCTTCTGCATTTGGCTGTTCCCACGCTGCGTCCTTTCATAATAAACCGGCAATCTAGTAAGTAAAATGTTTCACTGAGTTCTGTGAGCCACAGACCCCAGGAGGGGATTGTTGGAACCTCCCGTCTACAGCGGGTAGGTCAGAACACAGGTGACAACCTGGCCTTGCAGTTTGGAGTCTGAGGTGGCGGGTGGCAGTCTTGTGAGGCTGAGCCCTCCACCTGTGGAATCTGATGCTGTCTCTGGTAGGTAGGGTCAGAATTGAGTTAAATGGCAGGACACCCAGCTGGTGTTAGAGATTTGCTTGGCGGGTGAGAAGTGAAGTGTTCTGTATAACAGGAGACACACAGGGACTAAAGATGTAATAGGGAAGAACTAGGTTTTGCCCTACTCAGGGGGTGGAAAATCCTCCTTTGCAAGAGGAGAGCAGACCACCAGGCCCGCCTGTGTTCACAAGAGGCCAGTTTATGCTGGCCAATGGGTTTTCCCCATGGGGAGTGGTAAGGCTGTGGTTGGACCACGAGGGCTGTCTGCTGGGTGGATGATGGGATCTTTCTGAGGAGTGAGAGGTGATGTAGAATCTGATTTCTTAGTTCTTTTTGTCTGTCTGATTGTTGATTTGTGAAACCAAATCACTTAGAATATCTTGTGCCTGGTGGAGAGGAGAAGAGCCCTTTGAGATCGGGGATCATGAGCTTTTTGTGGTTCTGTGTCTGCTCTGACTCGTGACCAAAGTTGTAAAACTGAAGCTTCGAACTCTGGGCATCTGTAAGCCTATAAATGAAAAAAGCCTGAAATCTCATTGTGCAAGTGTGGAATATTTTCCTTCCTCCTAAGGGTATGACAAATTAGATTATGAAGACTCAAATTAAAGTAGATTTGTTCTGATTGGTTTACAGAGACTAACAAGAGCTCACACAAATCCAATATTGCCCAAACTCCCAGAAAACAAAGCAGCTGAACCCGCTAAGGCTTTAAGTGGGTTTAACAATACAAAACAAAAAACCCTTTCTCGCAGACGCTACTAGCTCAGAAGCCATTTTATACAAAACCCATCTTCATGTAATTAAGTAAGTTTTAATCCTTGGACTGATCTGACATTTTGCCTTAATAACAAGCAGGTCTTTTTTCCTGATTTTACCAGTGTACAGTACAAGCATAGATTTTAGTTCGACTTTTAAGGTTTGCTTTCGTTTTCTCATGATGAGAATAGTTGGTGTGAGCATTCTAACACACCACATACTCCCCCGCCACTGTTGCCCTCGGTACGGCCTCAATCGCCTTGTTATAACTTTTACCAAACTGACTAGTTTCTCCTTCGGAGGGAGGATGGAGAGGTAAGACATTAAGAACCATCTATCATGACCATTTTATCAAGCTCTTTTAGGTTCCTGGACCCAATTCCATTGTGTGTGAACGTGTATGTGTGGGTGGGATGGGGGGAGGCTTCCCCACACCAACGAGCAATTCTCAGATGCAGGCATGGTGTCGTCCTACCTTTCAACTCAATTCTGACACTATCTACATGGAGGCAGCGTCAGATTCCACAGGTTTAGGGTTCAAGACTCCCTGGCCATCCGCCCTTGCCTCAGAGGCCAGTAGGAAGCCCAGGTTGTTACCTGTGTTTCTGACCAACTGGGTACAGATGGAGGTTATCATGACCTCCTCCCTCCTTTGGAGGAGGAGGTGGGTGGGTAGACAGGTCACTGACCCAGGACTAGAGCCCAGAATGACCCATGTTCTGGGAGTGTGGTGGGAAACACAGGGGACATGCCTGTCCCTGAGTCATTCCCAGGACCCCAGCGTGCTTCTCGAGGATAGTCAGTGGATAGTGGGCTGTAGTTTTAGGTTGGGGCAGGAGGCAGGGTCCCAGAGTCACTCCTCTTCCCCAGGATCTCTGGCGTAGCAGCTGTCCGCAGCAAAAACAGGCCCTAGATCAAAACCCCAAAGGGTAGGGTTGGCTCTGTCCTGTCCTATCTTGCCCTGGGGGGATTAATGGAATAAATGGATTATGCAAAAGTCACAAAACTAATCCTTTCAGGTGCTGGTTGCTGGTAAAGAATGAGAATCAAGAAGATTAATTCACAGATCCCAAAATCTCAGAACCAGAGTTAAGGATGGAGTTCAAACCCAGGCCCCAGCTCCAGGCTTCACCTCTTCACCAGACGGCGCATTTGGACAATTTTCCTAATCATGCGGGGATGAATTCCAACTGGTTCACCCAAGGACCACATGGGAATAAGGGCATGGGTGTGGAGCAAGGGCAGCAAAGACTTCCTGGAGCAGGTGACCACAAGCTGAGGAAGAGAGATTAGGCACTGATTAAATGTTAATTTAAAAAAGTGGAGTTGCATCACACTGTCACCCATGTCCTTGAGTCCTTTTTTGCAGCAATTGCAGCAGGGAGGAGAGTATAAGAAAGATAAATGATAATGGAAAAAATACAATGGAAAATAAATTTAAATAAACAACACAATGTGCTGAGGATAATGGCAGCCAGGTTTCTCACCATTGGAGAAGAAAATGATCAATATTAAAAGAGAAATAGAATGATTCTTGTCATTTTGGGTTGGAATAGGAAATATCAGTGTGAACTCATGGATGTCAATATCTACAGATAGAGAAATAAACATAGATGTATATAAAAAATAAAAAAAAAGTGGACAGGTAGCTCAGTTGGTTAGAGCATCATCCCAATACACCAAGGTGGTGGGTGGGTTTGATCCCCAGTCAGGACACATACAAGAAGAAACCAATGAAGTCATAAATAAGTGAAACAACAAATCCATGTTTCTCTCTCTCAAATCAATTAAAAAAAAAAGTGGAGTTAGTTGGGGAAACAGATTGTAAAGTATGTGACTTTCTAACCACCTTCTGTCCACCTGAAACTAATACAAAATATGCTGAATGTAAAAATATATATACTTTTGAATAAATGAAAAGAAAAAAACTCCAGTCTTCTCATCAAGTTCCTTTCCACCAATCTGTACAGTTTATGGATTTGCACAAGAAAAGACAATTCACAGAGCTAGCATTATTTTGCCTCCTATCCCCAGAGGTATAGTCTGCTGTTTTGTGACGCATTGTTGAAAAAAAGAAAAAATAACAACATAAAATAAAAATACCAAAAAAAAAACCCCAATAAATGGAGTTAACAGATGAAGAAATGGAAGACCAGCAGCCTCCCCAGGGATAGGCTGCGGGGAGCCATATATGTTGAGAGCTTAAAAATAATATATCCACCTAACACTTGGTCTGCTTTTTATTATTACCATGAGCCAGAAATTTTAAGTAATGTCTGTGATAAAATGTTCTTCTTTAAAAAAATCTTTTGTCCCTGTAAAATCTAAACAATTGCTGTGGATATTGTTGAGTTTATTTAGTTTTGTTAATATATAAAAAGTGGGAAACGATCAACAAAATGAAAAGGCAACCTATTGAGTAGGAGAAAATATTTGCAAATCATATATTTGATAAGGGGTTAATATTAAAAAACTATAAGGAACTTATACAACTCAATAGCAACCAAAATCTGATTAAAGAATGGGCAGAGGATCTGACTAGACATTTTTCCAAAGAGGACATATAGATGGACAACAGAGACATGAAAAGATGCTCAACATCACTACTGAATCGTCAGGGAAATGCAACTCAAAGCCACTTGAGATGTCACTTCACATCTATTAGAATGGTTATCGTAAAGAAGGCAAGAATAACAAGTGTTGACTCCCGGCCAAGATGGAGGAGTAGGTAGACACACTGTGCCTCCTCACACAACCAAAAGAAGGACAACAACAATTTAAAAACAAAAAACAGCAGAACTGACAGAAAATTGAACTGTATGGAAGTCCAACAACCATGGAGTTAAAGAAGAAACATTCATCCAGACTGGTTGGAGGGGTAGAATCGGGCAGCCAGGGCAGAGAGGACGTGCTGCAAGGTGGTGGCTGGTGGACCCAGCGAGGCGGCAGATCATGGAGGGGCGCTGCGCGCAAGGCGGCTGACAGACTGGGTGGCTCCACATTCCCATGCAGATAAACCAGGCAAAACTGGGGAGCGGGATGGACCACACAACCTAGGGCTCCAGCATGGGGAAATAAAGCCTTCAAAACACTGATTGAAGACTTCCGGCCAAGATGGAGGCGTAGGCGGACACACTGTGCCTCCTCTCACAACCAAAATTAAGGACAACAAATATTTAAAAACAAGAAAACAACCAGAACTTATAGAAAATTGAACTGTACGGAAGTCCAACGATCATTCATCCAGACTGGTAAGAGGGGTGGAGTCGCAGCAGGAAAAAGTGGACATGCGGACTCAGGCACGCAAGCAGCAGCGGCGGGCAGTTCCCAGGTGCACAGGCGGTGGCTGGTGGACCCTGGGCATGGGGTGGCAACTGTGCAGACCCAGTGAGGCCGAGGAAGGTGGCTGGCTGACCAGGTGGTCCCACATTCATGTGCGTAGATAATCCAGGTGAAGGGGAAGTGGCGGAGGGGACTGGAATCCAGGAGAGAGCGGAGCAGGCGCCATTCTTCCCTCTCGGACCCTGCCCCCACAAACAGTGTCACAACCTAGCAACTGGGCTGCCCCCGCACTGGGGAGCACCTAAGGCTCTACCCCTCACTAGGTAATAGCCGAGACCAGACCAAAAACAAAACAAAACAAAACAAAACAAAACACCACCAAAAAAGGCTCAAACCGGAAAACAAATCAAAGCCTCAGAGTCAATTCCTCTAAGCCATGAAGAGATAGCCAACCTATCAGATGCACAGTTCAAAGCCCTGGTTATCAGGATGCTCACAGAATTGGTTGATTTTGCTCACAAATTAGATGAAAAAATGCAGGCTACAATACATGAAATGAAGAAAGACACATGAGGAACCAATATAGATGGGAGGAAAACTGGTACTCAAATCAATGGAGTGGACCAGAAGGAAGAAACAAACAACCAAACAGAAAACAAGGAAGAAACAAGAATTCCAAAAAATGAGGAGAGGCTTAGGAACCTCCGGGACATCTTTAAACGTCCCAACATCCAAATTATAGGGGTACCAGAAGGGGAAGAAGAAGAGCAACAAATGGAAAACTTATTGGAACAAATAATAAAGGAGAACTTCCCCAAACTGGCAAAGGAAATAGACTACCAGGAGGTCCAGGAATCTCAGAGAATTCCAAAGAAGTTGGACCCAAGGAGGAACACACCAAGGCACATCATAATTCCATTAGCCAAGATTAAAATGAAGGAGAGAATTCTAGAAGCAGCAAGGCATAAGGGGACAGTCACCTACAAAGGAGTTCCCATCAGACTGTCAGCTGATTTCTCAAAAGAGGCCTTCCAGGCAAGAAGGGGCTGAAAAGAAGTATTTGAAGTCTTGAAAGGCAGGGACCTACATCCAAAATTGCTCTATCCAGCAAAGCGTCATTTAGAATGGAAGGGAAAATAAAGTGCTTCTCAGGTAAGGTCAAGTTCAAGGAGTTGATCATCACCAAGCCCTTATTATATGAAATGTTAAAGGGACTTACCTAAGAAAAAGAAGATAAAAATATGAGACTGAAAAGACAGCAAACTCACAGCTATTAACAACCACACCTAAAACCAAAGCAAACTAAGCAAACAGCTAGAACAGGAACAGAACCACAGAAATGGAGCTCATATGGAGGGTTAGCAACAGGGGAGTGGGAGGAGGAGGGAGGGGGGAAAAGGTACAGAGAATAAGTAGCATAGACGGTGGGTAGAAAATAGACAGGGGGAGGGCAAGAATAGTGTGAGAAATGTAGAAGCTAAAGAAATTATGACACATGGACATGAACTATGGGGGGGGGGAATGTGGGTGGGAGAGGATGTGCAGGGTGGAGGGGAATGATGGGGGAGAAATGGGACAACTGTAATAGCATAATCAATAAAATACATTAAAAAAAAACACCGATTGAAAACACCTGTGGGAGTTGAGGTGCTGGGAGAAACTCCCAGCCTCACAGGAGAGTTTGTTGGAGAGACCCACAAGGTCCTAGAACCTACATGAACCCACCCACCCAGGAACCAGCACCAGAAGGGCCCAGTTTGCTTGTGGGAAGCAGAGGAAGTGACTGAAATCCAGTAGAGAGTGGAGCAATCGCCATTGTTCCCTCTCCGACCCTCCCCCACATACCGAGTCACAACCCAGCAACTGGGTTGCCCTACCCTGGCGAACACCTAAGCAACAAAGAGGTAGCCAACCTATCAGATGCACAGTTCAAAATTCTGGTAATCAGGTGCTCACAGAATTGGTTGAATTTGGTCACAAATTAGATGAAAAAATGAAGGCTATGCTAAATGAAATAAAGGAAAATGTATAGGGAACCAATAATGATGGGAAGGAAACTGGGACTCAAATCAACGGTGTGGACCAGAAGGAAGAAAGAAACAACCAAACAGAAAAGAATGAAGAAACAAGAACTAAAAAAAAAAAAATGAGGAGAGGCTTAGGAACCTCCAGGTCATCTTTAAACATTCCAACATCTGAATTGTAGGGGTACCAGAAGGAGAAAAGGAAGAGCAACAAGTGGAAAAGTTATTTGGAGAAATAATAAAGGAGAACTTCCCCAATCTGGCAAAGGAAATAGACTTCCAGAAAGTCCAGGAAGCTCAGAGAATCCCAAAGAAGTTGGACCCAAAGAGGAACACACCAAGGCATATCATAATTACATTAGCCAAGATTAAAGATAAGGAGAGAATCCTAGAATCAGCAAGAGAAAAGGAGGTAGTTACCTAGAAAGGAGTTCCCATCAGACTGTCAGCTGATTTCTTAAGAGACCTTCCAGGCAAGAAGCAGCTGGAAAGAAGTATTCCAGTCATGAAAGGCAAGGACCTACATCCAAGATTGCTCTATCCAGCAAAGCTGTCATTTAGAATGGAAGGGCAGATAAAGTGCTTCTCAGATAAGGTCAAGTTAAAGGAGTTCATTATCACCAAGCCCTTATTATATGAAATGTTAAAGGAACTTACCTAAGAAAAAGAAGATAAAAAATATGTACAGTAAATTGACAGCAAACTCATGATTATTAACAACCACACCTAAAACAAAAACAAAAGCAAACTAAGCAAACAGCTAGAACAGGAACAGAACCACAGAAATGGAGATCATATAGAGGGTTAGCAACAGGGGAGTGGGAGGGGGAGAGAGGGGGAAAAGGTACAGAAAATAAGTAGCATAGATGGTAGGTAGAAAATAGACAGGGGGAGGGTAAGAATAGTATGGGAAATGTAGAAGCCAAAGATCTTATATGTATGACACATGGACATGAATTAAAGGGGGGGAACATGGGTGGGAGGGGGTGTGCAGGGTGGAGGGGAGTGAAGGGAGGAAATGAGACAACTGTTACAGCATAATCAATAAAATATATTTAAAAAAAGAATAACAAGTGTTGGTGAGGATGTGGAGAAAAGGGAACTCTTGTACACTGTTGCTGAGTATGTAAATTGGTACAGCTACTATGGAAAACTGGAGATTCCTCAAAAAAAAAAAAAGAAAAAGAAAAAGAAAGCACTACCATATGGTCCAATAATTCTATTTCTGGGTATTTATCTGCAGGAAAAGACAAGACTAACTTGCAAAAGATGTCTGCATCCCCATGTTCATTGCAGCGTTATTTACAACAGCCAAGACATGCAAGCAATTTGCGTGTCCATTGACGGATGAATGGGTGAAAATGTGATCCATGCACACAACGGAATATTATTCAGTCATATAAAGAAAATTTTGTCATTTGTAACAGCATGGATGGATCCTGAGGGTATTATACTACTAAATGAAATAAGTTAGAGGAAAACAAATACCACTCGATCACATTTATGTGTGGAATCTAAAACGAAGCAAAACAAGACACTAAACTTACAAACACACAGAACAATAGATGGCTGTCAGAGGTGGTGGGGCAGTGGGGTGGGTAAAATGGCTGAAGGTGGTGAAAAGGTATAAACTTCCAGTTATAACATAAAGTACGGGGGATATAATGTAAAGCATGGCAACTATAGTTAATAACACTGAGTCGTATATTTAAAAATTTCTGAGAGTAGATCTTAAAGTTCTCATCACAAGAAAAAAATCTGTAACTGTATGTGGTGATGGATGGGAGCTAGACTTACTGTGGTGGTCATTTCACTGTGTATACAAATATCAGATCACCATGCGGTGCACCTAAGGCCAATGTAATGTTATATGCCAATTATATCTCAATAAAAACATAAAATTATATAAGTAAGCTTGTATGAGCATATTTTTATCATACGCCTTTTAATAAACATTGTATTCTCTATGGAAGTTAACCTGGAGAATGCCCAGGTACGTGGTCACCCAGAAACAAACACACTCAGCCTCCCCGGTTGGGAGCTCACTTCAGGCACCGGCCATGTCTCCAACCTCTGTGGTATCGGTTACCGCTGTGTGTACACAGGAGCTTCCAGATAAATAATTATGATTTAGAGTTTGTGATTATAAAGGCAGAGAAACAGGATTTGACGTATTTTAATCCTGTCATTCAATGGAACCGCTTGAAGTTTTGTGTTCAAATTTAAAACAATGAAACAGAGTGCAAAATGAGAGGCAAAATATTTTTGTTCGGTGAAGTACAGACTTTAGTTCATACATAAAATATTTTACTGAATTTGAATCATATTTTTGACATGGAAAGTTATTCTTTAAAAATCATTAGATGTTTTAACATGAAGATGAGTCAGGAAAATAAATATTAGATCAGCGGTGCAATTTAGCAGTTTGGTAAACTGAAATTCACTTCAGTTACTGGAGGATCATTTACATAAAGCATTATGTCAGTCTATAATGAAAGGATCAAAGTTAAAATAGTTTTGGAGCCGATAAAATTTTTCATTGCAGGAGTTCAATGATTTATAAGGCTAGTGTGAGGCAGGCAGTAAGCAGGAAGCAAAGGGAAAAATAACAGAGCTATGCTAGACTGATTAAAAAGTGGCTACACCTCATCTTGTACCCAGTTCCTTCAATCAAAAGTAGAATAAATATGTACTTTTTTCCCATATGTTACTTGTATGCATTTATTTTACTGGCATGAATATACATACAAAGACTTGTAAAAGAAAATTTTCACTACATTTCTTTTCGGGCCATTAAAATTATTCATTTCATTTCATGATCATTTGAATTATGAAAATAGTTCTATAAAAGAACAAGGCGTTAACCATGATCTGCTCCATGTGTCAAATATGATTCCTTCCACAAATACTTTCTGGGTGTCACGCTGGGAGACACACTGGGCGCGCGGTAACTGTAAGAGGCGTCAAGCGGGAATCAGACATGGGCCCAGGAGGCGATGCCTGAGCAGGTGTTGGCCATGGAAGCAGAGCCTCTGTTTCTCAGGAGATTGCTCTCAGCTCCACTCCCTGCTAGTGGCTGGAGACACTAAGATAACTTAAGACTATTGTTATCTCACCTGTTGCGACATAGCGAATGTCCCCGGGCTCGCCAAAGGCCCACCTGTCCATCCGTAATCTGAGTCCTGTCCTTTCTTGATTTATTCTATGTCACTCCAATAAGTAAGCCCTCTCTCTGCTTCAGTACTTGTTTCTTTTTATTGGTGGATCCCTGCCAGCCTCCCTTAAACTCTCTTCCAATCACCACTTCATTTCTCTGCCCTCACTCTTAGCCAAACTCCTTTGAAAGAGCTGTTTACAGACAGCATCTCAGTGTTTCCATCTCAGCAGTGCCTGTTCACCTCCCCCCACTCTGATCGGCTTCTATCTCCTCTGTATGGCTTCTGAGAAAGTCACCAATGACCTCCATCTTGCCCAAATTCAGTAGGCACTCACCTGTTTCTTAGGAACATTTGCTGCAGGTGAACAGTCCCTCTGTTATTTATTTATTATTCTTTTATTCATTGATTTTAGAGAGAGGGGAAGGGGGTGGGGGGGAGAGAGAGAGAGAGAGAGAGAGAGAGAGAGAGAGAGAGAGAGACATCTATTTGTTCCCCCTGTTCAGGTACTCACCTGTCAATTACTGCATGTGGCCTAAGGGATGAGCCCACAACCTTGGTGCGTAGGGATGAGGCTCCAACCAACTGAGCTACGTGGCCAGGGCTGAACAGCCCCTCTTTTCATAGGAGCTTCTCTTGACTTCTTAAAATATAGTGCCCTGACTTTCCCCCTACCCCTCTTGGCTGTGATTTCTAGAGTCTCTTTGGATGACCTTACTGCTTTGCTGGATCTCAAATGTAGGAGGTCTCCAGGCTTTTTCTAACTCTCTCACTCGAATGGCTGTATAAACACCATGTTTTGCTGATAACATCAAAATTTGCATTTATAGTCCTGGCATCTCCCTGAGCATATTTAATAGCCATCTCAAAATCAACACATCTAAAGTGGAATTTTTGTTTCAGCTATTTGCAAATCTACTTCTCTTTCCATTTTCCCATACCACCAAATGGGGCAGTCAGCACTCAGTGGCTTGAGCCAAAAGTCTAGGAATCCTCTTTGATTCCTCTTTTCCTCTCAGCCCTTTACCACTCCGCTCCATTACCAAGTCTGTCCCATTTAATTTTAAAATATTCTCTAATCACAATCATCAACCCCACCAAACAATGACATATTTTTTTCTTGGTGATCTCCTTTAGCTTTCTAACTGCTGTCGATGCTTCCATCTTGTCCCCTGTAATCCATAAACCTCAAAAGAGCCCAAAGATTACTTTAAAAACTGAGATCACATTAACTTCCTGTTTAAAATCTTTTAAAAATATTTTTAAAAGATTTTTATTTATTTATTTTTAGAGAAAGGGGAAGGAGAATGGGAGAGAAACATCAATGTGTGGTTGCCTCTTGTGCGCCCCACACTGGGGACCTGGCCTGCAACCCAGGCATGTGCCCTTATTGGGAATCGAACCTGCGACCCTTTGGTTTGCAGGCCCGCGCTCAAACCACTGAGCTACACCAGCCAGGGCCTGTTTAAAATCTTTCAGTGGCTTCCCATCACACTTAGAATAATGGTCTTCAAGATCTTAACCATCTCTGTCCTCATGTCCTTCCTCTCTCCTCCTGACTGACATCACCGAGGTCACCTGGCTGTCCTATTTCCCCTCTAGCATGCCAAGCTCTTCGCATTCCTTCAGTCTCCCTAGGCTTGGCTCCTTTTGGGCCACATCTCTCTATTATCGCACTTGCCATCATCTAAAATGATATAATTGACTTTATTATAGTTATTTCTTGTCTGTCCATTGAGGATGAAAATTCCTTAAGAGCAAGGACTTTGTTCTGTTTTATTTGCCCTAGTTCCGAACAACAAGGCCCGACACCTAACAGGTACTCCGGACTTAACCACAGAAGAAAGACACTGTGCCACAGAGTTCCCAGCTTTGGGTTTGTATGCTGGAGGAGCAGCCGTACCTGGTGGAGAAGATCCAGGCCTCCAGGGGGATTATGACCGGAGCCCTGACCTGGTTGGGTGGTGGCGGAGGCTGTCCAGGAGTCTGCAGAGGCCCTACAGCCCGCTTTACCACTCTGTCCAGCCACTTTCTGGTTTTCTACATTCTACGGTCAACAAGGCCAGACCAGAGTCTGAAACCTCAGTGTCCCGCCCCCATTTGGGCCAAACGGAGATGCTCAGACTGAAGGGTGAAAGGGGCAGGCCTAAGACTTAAGGAAGTTGTGAATGTCTGAGGTCTGGGCCCTGCAGAAACCTGGGCGGACAGAGCGGGGCAGGGTGGGGCGACGGCTGCTGGGCCAGTAGGTGGGTGCGGCCCTTGGCCCCGCCCCCCAGCGCAGCGGGAAGTAGAGGTGGAACGCTGTGATTGTGGCGTGGAGGTACGCGACACCCAACCCGCGACGCCGTGGCGGCTGGGCTCAGCTCTGCTCTGATGTGGTTTGGGCCCGCACCAGTTCCTAGTGCAGCGGATCCCAGGCTGAGATGGACCAAGAGGATCAGGTTCTGAACCAGTGGCAGGCAGCTCAGCACCAGTTCCCAGAGGTGGGTCAGGCGTCAGTCCCAGGGCAGGGCGCGGGGGCTAGAGGAACCGAGGCTGGAGGAGTGGAGGAAAGCGGACTTTTGGGCTTTAGGAGATGGAGTGACGGGGTTGGGAGGGATGGGAGATCCAGGACACAAATCATGTGTGTTATATTGAATGTAAACTGTAATCGAAAAAAATGCAATGTTTCTACAACTGGACATTACCCTATACAACTACCCCAAAAAAGTCACGTGCCATTTATCCCATTAATATTCACGGAGCCTTAGCGCCTGTGCTGGTTCCAGGTAAAGAGTTCCATGTAGCTTCAAGGACAGGGACTCGAGTACCGAGGAAAGAAGGCAAAGTTAGGAAGGCAGTGGGACACGTGCACGGAAGAAAAATTAAGTATTTATTGGAGCCGTAGGAAGTGTCAGGCCTTTGCAAGACCCTGGGAATACATGGTGAGTTTTCCGTATGTTACTAATAAAGCACTGAATGACTGGAAGTGTACGAATTGTGAGGGAGAAGTACAGAGACCACCGGAGCAAGTAGCAGAGGCGCTCGATCTGGTTTAAGACACGGAGAAGACAGGTGTGGATCTGGTCCGGGACTGGAGAACTGGTTAGGTGGAGGGTCTGCAGGTCCCGAGACCAGAAACAATGCGTTCCCACCTTGGAGGAAGTGAGGCCTGGCCAGGAGAGTGAGGGGAGAGAGGCCAAGAGGAGGGGAGGCAGGGATGTAAATTATTGCAAGAGTAGTAGGAAGCCCTTGATGAGTTTAACCTTGATCTATCACAATTAGCTTTGCATTCTTTTTCAACCCAGATTTTCATTTTTCAAAAGAGTGCCCTGGCGATTGGGGGCAGAATTCAAGGCAATAGTTAGAAAGCTATTGTGATAATCCAAGTGGAAGTTAAAATGGCGGCCTAACTAGAGAGGCAACAGTGGAGAATGAGATCCTGGAGACGTTTTTGAAGGTGGACACCTCAAGAACTGGTAATTTCCTGGATCCAGGTGATGAAGGAGGCATCTAGGACAGTTAACAGATTTCTGGTTTGCGCAACTAGGTGAGAATAGCAGTGACATTTTCTGAGAGAGCAAAGGATGAGAGAAGAAACAGGATTAAGTTGTTGGTGGTTTTTTTCCACCCTCTGGGGGTGACTTGGGGGTGGGTAAGGATGATCAGGAGTTTTTTGACTTAGTCCAAAATGCCTGTGGGTTAGCCAAATGGACAGACCATTAGGCAGCTGGAAGATTCAGGACAGACCTGCCCTGGAGCTATTGTTTTAAGAATAATTGGACTATAAACAGAAATGGATCATTAGCATGAGAAAGATTGCCTGAGAATAGCACAGGGAAACCTGTGGCGGAGACAGAGGAGGAGGGGGGCCCTGGGGAGAAGGAAGGAGAAAACTAGGCAAGGGTGCGTGGGTGTCCCAGCATTGTGTTCCTAAGGCCAAGGGAAGGAAACATTTCAGGAAGAGTGGCCCGTAGTTTCAGAAGCTTCTGAGAGGCCAAGCACAGAGGAGTCTGACAAGGTTTTGGACTGAACGATATGGAGGCCAGCGGTGACCTTTATGCAAACGGGTTCGGTGGAGCAGTGGGGAGGGGAGTGAATTTGGGGAAATAATACTGAGGTAGTGGTAAAGGTGAGTTTAGACATTTCCCGTGAAGTTTGCCTGTGAAGGTTCAGAAAGAGAAAAGCGGATGGCGCACCAGAAATACCCATCCAGTAGACATTTATTATGTGTCTACTCAGGCTAGTTGCTGAGCGTGTAGTGGTGAATGAAACGGGATCTCCCCAGCATATGGAGAGGGGTTTAAAAATTTTTTCGCCTCTCCATAGTCAAAACATTAGCAAACCTATCAAGATTAACGATAGATAATATTTTTTAAAAAAGGACTTTATTTACTTTTAGAGAGGAGAAGGGAAGGAGAAAGAGAGGGAGGGAAACATCGATGTGTGAGAGAACATTTATCAGTTGCCTCTCGCACACCCCAAACTGGGGACCCAGCTGGCAGCCTAGGTCTGCACCCTGATCAGAATGGAACTGGCAACCTTTGGGTTCACAGGCCAGCACTCAACCCACTGAGTCACACCAGCCAGGGCAATAAATAATCTTTTAATATAATTTTAGTGTCATTCTTATGCAAACTCCCCTAAAATGTCCTTTAGCTCGTATGTCCAAACAAGGATCCAATTTAAGACCACACTGCAAGTGGTTATTAAGTCCTTTAGGTCTTTGGGAGATTTTTTTCCTAACTAACTTTCCTTTTTTCGTGATCCTGAATTTTTATCCCATAGACTGTTCCTTCTTCTGGATTTATCAGATTGGTTACTCATGATATCATTTAGCTTGATCTTCTATCCTTTGCATTACCTCTAAATTAGAGTTAGATCTTAGAGGTTCATTGGATTCTTGATTTTTGGTAAGAACATCTCATAGGTACAGTAGTAAGCTTCATCTTGAATTACATGAGGAGGCTCATCTGGCCTTCCACGTTTACTGACACTGGGCTTGGCCCTTGAATTAAGGCAAAAAGGCTGATTGATCTCTCTTTGAGCTTGTCTTGAGCCTTGCGGTCAGAAAATATAACCTGCAGACTGCCACCTTGGATGCATCCGAGTATTCACATACTGGTTTCAACCAAATACTAATTTTCCGTCCATCAAAAGTTTCATTAAGGGCTGCAAAATCATGATTTTCCAATTTTGCCATTTCTTCTACATTTATTAAGTTGTATTCTTCTGTAAAGTAGGATTTTTCTTAAACAACTGGAATGATTTGGTGATTTTTGAAATAACAGTTTCCTACCAAAAAGACAGACTACTTGATTCTTTTACTTCAATTCACAATGTCTGAAGCTGGGATAGAGCTGACTCCTTGTCACATTTGGCTCATGAATTTTCATAGATTCAATCTGTTAAAATCAACATTCGTTATTCTTTTCTGACTCTCAAATTTTCACAAACTTGGCCAGTGGGGGGTCCCTTCTGTGTCCTTTTTAAAAACATTTAAAAATTGTAAAATCTAGTGATTGCTTCGGCAGCACGTATACCAAGAGTGGAACAATATAGAGGAGATTGGCATGGTCCCTGCGCAAGGATGACACGTGAACTTGTGAAGCGTTCCATATTTTTAAAGAGAAAAAAATTGTAAAATCTGCGTAATATAAAAGGATCATCATAACCATGTTTGACTGGGTATAGTTCGTGGTGTTATCTTGTGTACATCATTGGGCAGCCATCGTGGCCCTCCATCTCTAGAACTTTTTCATCTTCCCGAACTGAAACTCCCTAACCACTCAGTAGTGACTCGCCAACCCCCCTGCAACCCCAGTCCCCGGCAACCACCATTCTACTTCCTATCTCTTTGGATTCGAGTTCCTTAAGTACCTCATATAAATGAAATCATGCGTTCCTTGTGCTTTTGCGACTGGTGTATTCGACTTAGCACGATGTCTTCACGGTTCGCTCGGACTGAGGCGTGTGTCAGAATTTTCTTCCATTTTAAGGCAGAACGATATCCATTTGTCATTCGATGCACACTTGGGTCGCTTCCACATTTTGACTATTGTGAAAACTGCTGCTCTGAACAGGAGGGTACAAATCTCTATTCCAGGTCCCTGCTTTCAATTATAGCTGTATACCCAGAAGAGGAATTGCTGGATCACATGGTAATTCTGTTTTTAACTTGTTGAGGAACTGCCATATGGTTTTCCATAGTGGCCGCAACATTTTACATTCCCAACAGCAGTGTACAAGGATTCCAGTTTCTTCACATCTTGCTAAAGCTTTTTAAAAAGAAAGATCGTATTTATTTTTAGGGAGAGGAGAAAAGGAGGGAGAAAAACATCAATGTGCAAGAGAAACATGGATTGGTTGCCTCTTGCACGTCCCCAGCTGGGAAGCTAGCCTGCAACCCAGGCATGTGCCCCGATGGGGAATTCAACCGGCCACCTTTTGGTTTGTGGGAGGATGCCCAGCCCACTGAGCCACACCAGTCAGGGCTGACGCTTTTTTTTTTTTTTTAAATAGTAGTCATTTTAATGGGTGTGAAGTGGTATCTCCTTGTGGTTTTGATCTGCATTTCCCTAATGGTTAGTGATGTTGAACATTTTTTCATGTGTTTATTGGTCATTTGTATGTTTTTGGAGAAATGTCAAGTCCTGTGTCCATTTTTGAATTGGGTTGTTTGTTTTTCTATTTCAGAAATTCTTAAAATATATATTCTGAATATTAGTCCTTACCAGGTATACGATTTGCAAATGTTTTCTCCCATTCTGTTGTTTGCTTACATCGTTGATAGTGTCCTTTGATGCACACAAATTTTAATTTTGATAGTCCAATTTTATCTATTTTATCTTTTGTTACCTACACCTTTCATTTCATACTCAAGAAATCACTGCCAAATCAAATATCATGAAACTTCCCCTATTTTTTTCTAAGAGTTTCGTAGCTTTAGGTCTTATGTTTAGGTCTTGATCCATTTTGAGTTAATTTTTATGTGGTGTTCAGTAAGGTTCCAACTTGATTCTTTTGTGTGGATATCCAGTTTTATAGAAAAGACTGTCTTTTCCCCCATTGAGAGGTCTTGGCAAGCTTGTTAAGAATCATTTGACCATGTATGTGAGGGCTCATTTCTGGACTCTGTTTCTGTTGGTCTATAAGTCTATGTTTTGTTTTGTTTTTTCAATCCTCACCCAAGGACATGCTTATTAATTTTAGAGAGGGGAGAAGGGAGGGTGAGGAGAAACATCAATTTGAGAGAGAAACATGGATCAGTTTGCTTCTTGCAAATGCCCCAACTGGGGACCGAACCCACAACCTAGGTATGTGTCCTAACTGGGAAGTGAACCCACAACCTTTTGGTTTATTGGGACAACACTCCAACCAACTGTGCCATACCACTTAGGGCTATAGGTCTGTTCTTAATGCTAATACCATGCTGTTTTGATTATTATAGCTTTGTAGTAAGTTTTTTAAAGTTTTTTTTTGGCGGGGGGAGTGTGTGTGTGGTTATTTGGGGTCCCTTGTGGCTTTTAATGAATTTTAGGGTGGATATCTCTATTTCTGCCAAAAGGATTTTGGTAGGGATTGTATTAAATCTATAGATTGCTTTGGGTAACATTGACATCATAGCTTAAGTCCTCCAATCCATGAATGTATCTTTGCATTTATTTAAGTCTTTAATTTCTTTCTGTAATGTTTTGTAGTTTTTAGGGATTAAGTTAACCTCCTTAGTTATTTCTAAGTATTTAATTCTTTTTGATGCTATCATAAATTGAATTGTTTTCCTAATTTTCCTTTCAGATTGTTCATTGTCAGGGTATAGCAACAACTGATTGTGTGTGTGTGTGTGTGTGTGTGTTGCCCTTGTATCCTGCTAGTTTGCTGCATTTGTTTATTAGTCCTAACAGGTTTTGTCAGTGTGCATGTAGTCTTTCAGATTTTCCGTACATAAGATTGTGTTATCTGAGAAAAGGGAAAGTTTTAGTTCTTTTTTCAATTGGATGCCTTTTATTTCTCTTCTTGCTTAATTGCGCTGGCTAGAACTGCCAATACGATGTTGAGTAGAAGTGAAATCGGGCATCTTGTCTTGTTCCTGATCTCAGAGGAAAGGCCTTCAGTCTTTTTCTTGAGTATGTTAGCAGTGGGTTTTTGTGAATGCCTTTTATTATGTTGGACATTTCTCTTTTTAGCCTTTGAGTGTTTTTTAATCATGAAAGGATATTGAATTTTTTTTCAAATGCTTTTTCTGCATCAGTTGAGATGATGTGTTTTTTCCCCTTTATTTTAGGTATATAGTACATTACATTGATTGATTTTCATATGTTGAATCACCATTGCATTTCTGGGATAAGTTCCACTTGGTCATGCTGTATAATCTGCTAATGTGCTGATGGATTTTGTTTGCTACGTTCTTTTTTTGTTGAGGATTTTTTCATCTATGTTCATAAAAGACTCAGTCTATTGTTTTCTTTACTCGTGATTTTTTTTATCAGGCTCTGTATCAGGGCAATGATACACTCATAGAATGAGTTAGGAACTATTCCCTTCTTCAATTTTTGGGAAGAATTTGAAAAAACATTGGTGTTTTCCTTTAAATGTTTAGTAGTACAAATATGTAAAGCATGCAGCTTAGTGAATTATCTATTTCTGCTTGTGCTTCTTTAAAAAAATTTTTTATGTTGTTCTATTACAGTTGTCCCAAATATTCTCTTTTTTCCCTCCTCTCCCCAGCCTCCCCACCCCCAGCTCCCCAGGGTCAATCCCCTCACTGTTGTCTGTGGGCACCGTGCATACCTGTCTGACTAGTCCTTTCCCCTTCTTTCCTCCATTATCACTCTTCCCCCTCTGCTTTTTTTCCCTCTTTTTTAAAAGAAGTTGTATTTGAATGTCACTAATTTTTCTTCAATCTGTGGCAGCATTTTTCTGGTGAATTTTATTTTTCTTTTGAGAAAATACAATCTTTAATTTCTGATTTGATGTTTTTGTATCTTTATTTTATTTATCTATTGGATACTGTATTTTTAGGCTTATTTTTTGGTTTTCCTATTTGCTTGGTCTTTTCTGCACTGTCCCAATGGAGGAGGAGTGGATGGGTGGTGATGGGGTTGCTTTCCCAGTTCCCCAGCTCAAGAGCTCTCTCTCTTGCTACAGCAGTGGACAGTGTAAAAAATAGGATTTTGAGCAACAAGTGGAAAAGTTATTTGAACAAATAATAAAGGAGAACTTCCCCAATCTGGCAAAGGAAATAGACTACCAGGAAGTCCAGGAAGCTCAGAGAGTCCCAAAGAAGTTGGACCCAAGGAGGAACACACCAAGGCACATCGTAATTACATTAGCCAAGATTAAAATGAAGGAGAGAATTCTAGAAGCAGCAAGGGATAAGGGGACAGTCACCTACAAAAGAGTTCCCATCAGACCGTGAGCTGATTTCTCAAAAGAGACCTTACAGGCAAGAAGGGGCTGGAAAGAAGTATTCCAAGTCATGAAAGGCAAGGACCTACATCCAAGATTGCTCTATCCAGCAAAGCTGTCATTTAGAATGGAAGGGCAGATAAAGTGCTTCTCAGATGATGTCAAGTTCAAGGAGTTCATCATCACCAAGCCCTTATTATATGAAATGTTAAAGGGACTTACCTAAGAAAAAGAAGATAAAAAATAGGACAGTAAAAAGACAGCAAACTCACAGATACTAACAACCACACCTAAAACAAAAGCAAACTAAGCAAAGAACTATAGAATAGGAACAGGACCACAGAAATGGAGATCACATGAAGGGTTAGCAACAGGGGAGCGGGAGGAGGAGAGAGCGGGGAAAGCTACAGAGAATAAGTAGCATAGACGGTGGGTAGAAAATAGACAGGGGGAGGGCAAGAATAGTGTGGGAAATGTAGAAGCTAAAGAACTTATGACCCATGGACATGAACTAAAGGGGGGAATGTGGGAGAAAGGGGGTGTGCAGGGTGGAGGGGAATGATGGGGGAGAAGTGGGACAATTATAATAGCATAATAAAATATATTTAAAAAAATAGGATTTTTGGATCCTATCCTCTTTCAAGAGGTTCTGCCACCAATCCCTTTTTTCCTTCCTCTTACACCAGTCTGTCTTCCAGGGCTACTGCCCTAACTTCCAGGACAATCCCCCACCTTTCATTTATTTTATTTTATTTTTTTGAAGATTCTTTGGAGGTTTATTTCCCCCCGCCACCCTCTTTAAAAGTGCTTTTAAAAATCTGCCTCTTTTCTTACCTCCTCCCATGCCTGATCTCAGACCTGCCACAGCAGTTCCCGTTCTGGTGAGACACTCTTCTGTAGGTAAATATTTGCAGATGGTTTCTAAGTTTTGCTAAAACCAGGACCCATCTGAAGCCTCCATTCTCTTATTTTCTTTTCTTTTTTTTTAAGCCTGCATTCTTATTTGCCCTTTTTGTTGCTTTTTATGGAATAATAAACAAAAACATGCCATTGCCCTGGCCAGGTATCTCAGTTGCCTAGACAGTCATCCCGATACACAGCAACCAGCATCCATCCGGTTTCTGGTTGGATCTCCAGTCAGGGCACGTACAAGAATCAACCAGTGAATGCGTAACTAAGTGTAACAACAAACTGATATTTTTCTTTCTCTAAAATTAATCAGTCAATTTTAAAAAATGCCAAAGA
The DNA here is from genome assembly GCA_039655065.1 of Glossophaga mutica. Taxonomy (NCBI): domain Eukaryota; kingdom Metazoa; phylum Chordata; class Mammalia; order Chiroptera; family Phyllostomidae; genus Glossophaga; species Glossophaga mutica. The sequence goes on from CM077307.1 coordinate 29,942,551, forward strand.
GGAAAAGTGGCATGAGTGACACCTAGGCTCCCACTGTCCTATCAGCAAGGTCTGTATCTTAGATGAGCCCAAGCTAGAGAATGGCCTGCAGGTAAGATAATTCAGGCAAGAGGTGACAGAGGCCTGGGTTCCTGCAGGGTCTAGAGTTGGGGAGGAGGGACATGTGGAGCTGGAGTTGGAGCTACGATGAATTTCATCTCTCTCTCTCCCCCTCTCTCTCCCTCTCTCCCTCTCTCTCCCTCTCCCTCCCTCCCTCCCTCTCCCTCTCCCTCTCCCTCTCTCTCTCTCTCTCTCTCTCTCTCTCTCCCTCCCCACTCCCCCAAGGAGACTGAGGAGTCAATGAGCATCTTGGACATGTCTCCGTCTCCCAGAACCAGTGGAGGGCACACCTCTTGGAACCACGGTCCATCAGGCCTTCAACACATTCTTCAGTGTCCACAGCTGGAGAGGATACCCTCGGGGTCCGAGGAGGCTCCCAAGCAGAATGCAAATGAAATGGGCCCGCCTTTCAGTGTGTGGCTGCCTGAGCATGATGCGAACTACTGCCCCCAAGTGACTCTCCCTCCTTCCCAAATGACTTGTTGTCAGGGACTGTCTCCCTCTCAACCAGGAATGACAGTTTTTAAGGGTCCCCAGGTGATGTCCTTAGGGGAGCCCAATATTCCAGGGATGGCCATGACCTTCAGTGGGAATCTAAGGGTTCCCTCCAATGGGCCGCCAGACACAGGTCCCAGTGGAATCCCACTGACCTCGCACGTTGGTGTTCCAACAGTGCCCTATTCAGGCCACCCAACAACACCTTCTCACAGAGACTCTCTGACACCTAAAATGTTATCGGCCCCAACCGTGCCTTCTGCTGAGGACCAGGCAGTGTTCCCCTCTTTGGCTCAGATGTTGCCCCCTGGGGAGCCCCACAATTGTCAAATGCCCCCAGCTGGTTCCCCATCACTGCTGGCTTTCGAATCCCAGGAGTCTTTTGTTAGCCAGCCAGCTTCTCAGGAAGACCCCGTCCTACCTGAGCAGCCCATACCTGCTCCACGAAGAGCAGAGCAGAATTGCAGGGCCCAGGACAGGGCTCCCAGGAGGAGACCTGCAGTTATAAGGCCTCACTGCTGCCAGTATGAGGGCTGTGGAAAAGCTTACACTAAGCGCTCCCACCTCGTGAGTCACCAACGCAAGCACACAGGTGAGTGAGGGACCAGGCGGGTGGGGTGGAGGAGTCTCTGGGCTTCAGTTTTGTGCTGGACCACTGGTTTGTAATTGTTGGTGACTTCGCCTGTCATCCTTCAGCTCGGGGATCAAGCTATGCTGTCCTCACCAACTTGCTTTGCTGCAGTCCCGTATGACTGTACCAAGCTGATGGGACTGCTGATTGTGTTGCCTCCTGCTTTTCTTTGTTTTTCCTTTTGGTCTCCTAACCTCAGCCGCTCTGCTTCGTAGAGTCAGACCCCTGCCTTCCTGCTTAAATTCCTCTATTTAACTCCTCTCCCTTGTCACTTTCCCTCCCCAGGTGAGAGGCCCTATAAATGTATGTGGGAAGGTTGTGCATGGTCTTTCTTCCGTTCCGATGAGCTTGGACGACATATGCGGATACACACCAGATACAGACCACATAGGTGTGATCAGTGTGGCCGACAGTTCATGAGATCTGACCATCTCAGGCAACACCAAAGGATTCATCTGCGGGTACCAGGATCCCCCAGTCCACAGGTCAACGATGGACAGATGGCTGGTCCTCCTGCTTCTGGTCTTTAGGTCAATCTCCTCTTCCCCTCACTTTGTCTTCTCCACCCAGATCCTGCCTGCCTCTGACCAGTTAGTCTCTTTGGTAGGTATAGGCTTAGATGCACACCAAGAAAGACCATGAGGCAGTGTTGAATGAAGCCCATATGAGCTCTGAACCTCGTCAGGGACTCTTCAAAAACTATCTTTAAATGCCCCTACCTCTCTGCAGCCACCTACTTTGGCAGAGTTTAGCCAAGTGGAAAGATGGAACAAAGTAGAGATTGGGAGCTTTATTAAAAAGCTCTTTGTATTTTAGGTCACTCCCCAGCTTGAAACTCGTTAGTGACTCTCCTTTTACCTGCTACATAAAACCCAAGTTCCTTATCTTGGTCTTCCAGTTTCCGGAGCCAGGCCGTCTTCAAATCCTGAGTTCACCACTATCTAGCCACGTGGCCTTGGGAAAGGTCTTTGATCGCTTTGCCTTGTTTCCTCTTCGGGTAAATGAGAAAGACAGTGTTGGAAAACAGTATCGGACTGCTTGGGACATGTCTTACGTACTGAATCAGGTTCCGTCCAACACTCACCAGCCCCCTGCCCAGAGTTTCTATCTCCTCCCGGATGGAATGCCCCACTGCAGGGCGTAAGATTTGGCATCTCAAGTAGCCACTAGCAGCTCAGAAGTGTGGGGGAGTTAATGCCCCTGGGGAAATGCTTGACTAAAGGGAGATGGGGGAGGCCCAGAGGGACAAATTCCCTCCTGTTCCCTCCCTGCCCTGATGGCTGCAAGGCACCGTTTCTGCAAACAGTCCAGCCGGTGGGAGATCTCCCAGGTAGCCAGTGAACAACTCCTGTGCTGCTTCAAGGCTCGTGAGGCAGGTCACCTTGTCACCTGCCTGCTGTCACCTTGTGTCACCTCTCATTCTCCCCTGCCTTGCTTTCCTTTCTCACTCTCAGTGCCTTGGGTTTACACCACCCAAATAAAACATTGGCACATAGTTCTTGTTTTAGGCTCTGTTTTCTAGGTGACTTGGGGGTGGAGATTAGACTGGGGCAGAGGAGGACAACCCCCTGTAACTTCCCCTCCTCCTCACAGAGCTCAGGTCCCTGGACGACCATATACGATGTATTAAAGGGTCCTGCCTGGCCCCCGCCATCGGGTTGAGGGCACAATGGCTATCTTGGGAGTTCAAAACTTCACTTCTGGACTTCTCAGCCAGACCAGCAAACTCACAGAAAGGAACTTGCCCAAGCTCTCTAGGGGCCGAGCTGGGGTTCCAACCAGGACCTGTCTCCTCTGGAGGTAGATCTCTAGCTGAGATAGGGTTCCTTCCACAGGTGTTGCCCCTGCCTGGTCTGACGCTGAGCGAGCACTGCCAGGTGACGGCCACAGTGCGGTGAATTAGGGCTGGTCCCTGTGGTGCCATATCTGAGACCATTCTGTCTAGGGGCAGAGAGGTGCACCTAGAGCGTCAGGTCAGAGAGGCTTTTTGGAGGAGGTGAGCTCAGCAAGCAAGTGTAACATTTAGTAACCCCTGAAATATTGAAATAGACTGAGCAGGTGAAGGAAGAAGAAAGAATTCCAGGAGAGTCGGCCCACAAGCTTCCGTTGGTTTGGCAAGTATGTTTGATCCCACGATTCAGGGAGCGTCGCAGCTGTGGGGACTCGTGGTGGATGGCATGGAAACAACGGAAGAGCATGTCAGGGAAGAAAGATTTCTCAAGGAGGTGCCTGAGCCAGGCCTCCCATTTCCTGCACATTCGCCCTGGTCCTGCTTGGTGCTGGATGCTCAGAACTCGGAACGCAATAGCGCCTGCTGCAGGGCAGGAAGATCGCGGACAAAAATTCTGAAAAGTGCCGCCAAGGTAAAGAGCTGAACCTCTATGGGCTCGAACTTATTCTGGGCAGCTGGGGAAGTTCCACAGCCTTGGCTATGCCTGCCCCTCACCCCCACCCTACCTCTGTTCTGCACGGCCACCTTGGCCTGTTCCCCTAGTGGCCCCAGTGTACCTGGGACAGCCCTCCAGGTGTCCTCCACCCAAATTCCAAACGAGGAGAGGGGATGTGATTTTTCTTTTTTTTTCTTTCTTTCTTTTTTTTTTTTTTTGTTTTTAAGTAGGGACAGAGTACTCGTGTGGTCCAGTTAATTCGCCCCGAGGACCCAGGTTTTGAGTGCCAAAGATCTCTCATTCCCACCTGGGCACTAGGTCACTTCCATGGTGAGGGAGTGACTGGAGAGGAAGAAATCAGTCTATTTTTTGAGCAATAATTATCCTGTGCCAGGTTCGGGCTAAGTCTTTCCCAGTAATACCAGGCAGGATGTGGGTGGGAAAGGCATGTGGTTCTCAGCAAGACTAGTAGATTTTGAATCCCATCTGCCTTTTCCTGGCTTTGTGGCCTTGGGCAATTTATTCTGTTGCTTCAGATAACCAGTGGGCAAGATTGGATTCAAACTAAAAAGGTACAATTAATCACATTTAAAAAATGGTCTCTTTGACTGCCTTCAGGGAGAGGCAGGGGTTTCAGTGCTCCTGGTGAGTCGAAGGAGGCTTGGATCAGGGTGTGGAAGTGGAAGATTAGAAAGATTTACGAGCACTAATTAATTGGATTTGGTTGAGGTAGAGGTCACAGAGGACTCCCAGGTGTTTTGGCTTGTGTTGTAGGTAGCACAGAAGAATGGACAAACTTCATTAATTTGTTTTCTATTTTTTACTATCTGTTCATTATGCACGCAAAAGTATTTTATATGTGTGCAATTTGAAGAACAACAATAATAAAAATGGCCCGGGCTGGTGTGGTTCAGTGGATTGAGTTCAGGCCTGTGAACCCAAGGGTTGCCGGTTCGATCCCCAGTCAGGGCACATGCCTGGGTTGCGGGCCAGGTCCCCAGTGAGGGGCACGTGAGAGGCAAACACACACTGATGTTTCTCTCTCCCTCCATTCCCCTCTCTACACATAAATAAATAAATAATAAAAATGTATCTGCCCTTTATATCACTTGAGAAAAAGTATATATTGATAACATTTGAAGACTGAGCTCCCCTCTCTAATCACATCCCCCCATCCTTCACCATAGAGAAAACCACTATCCTGAATTTTGGTTAATCTTGCCTTTGCTTTTGTTGTCATTTTTACCATATGTGTATCTAGTCTTAATATAGTGATTGATTTAATGTGATTTTGAACTTTGTTCTGTTTGGGGTTCGTTGAGCTTCCTCAACCTAAAGTCTTATAGTCTTAATAAAATTTGTAAAAACTTTGACCTTTGTTTTGTCACTTTTTTGCCCCTCCCTTTCTCCTGACACACAATCTACTCCTATAATGGACTGCTTGATACTTTGCCACATGTTACTGATGCTCTGCCCATTTTTTCATTCTTTTTTCTTTTTCTGCTTCATTTTAGATATCTTCAAGCTAACTGATTTTCCTTAGTGTTTAATCAGTTCCAAAAAAGTGTGTTTTTCATTTCAGATACTGTATTTTTCCATCTCGAGCAATTCCATCTGGACCTTTTAAAAAAATATCTTCCATTTCTATCCTTATCATGACTGTGCTTTCCTCTATATTCTTGAACATATGAACCATAGTTATAATAGCTGTTTTAATGTCCTCAGATGCTAGCTCCATCAAGTTTATCATTTTTGGGGCTATGTTGATTGATTTTTATCATGATAATTTTCCTTATTTTCCTGCTTCTTTTAAATGATTGATAATCTTTTACTGAATTCTAGACAGTTGTGAATTTACATTGTTAGTTGTTGAGTTTTGTTATATTCCTTTAAATAGTGTTGGCTTTTACTCCATGCATGCATTTTACTTCTTAGAATTTGTTGGATCCCTTTGAGTCTTACTTTTGTTTTCCTTAGGAAATTTTTATTCGTATGCAGCTTACTTTTAAGCTTTTCTCTTTTACTCCCCCTTAGGACAGTCCCAAAACTTCCTCTTTTTTCTAGAGTTAATTTAGCCCCACTACTAAGGCAAAATTACTTCTTTACATTTTGGCTAGTGGAAACAAACTTTTCCAGCCCTGAGCGAGCTCCAAGAAAATAGTTCTGCCTATTTCTTTCCAGTAATCTTGTTTTTTAGTGTTGGTATAATTCTGCTTTGTCAGTGCTCAGTGGAAGACTCAAAGGGACGCCTCTCGAGACCTTGAGAGTACTCTTTGCAAAACTCTGTCCCCTCAAGTATTCTGCCTCACAGATTCCAGCCACAGTCTCTGTCTCCTCAGACTTACATGCTCTACTTCAGTTTTCCTTCCCCAGGACCGTGGTCCTGTGTTGCCATTGTCCGTTGCTGAAGTCCACTGCTTCATATATTTTGTATGGTTCTCTAGTTGTTTAAGGTGAGTGGTTAAATCCAGTGTCTTACTCCATCTTTACAGTGCATCTAAATGGAATCATTGAAATAGATTCTTCGCAGTTCTATTTTGTTCGAAATTATGCTTTTGAGTTACTAATGTCAAACATGCAGATGCAGTTCATCTTCACCGTTGTGTTCTTCAAGTATATCAACGTACAATTTACGTGTTCTACTGGGTCTCTGGAAATTTTTTGTTGTTGTTAAGAACAGTGCTGTCCTGAATATTCCTGAGTAAACTTCCTGCTGCTCGTGTGTCATTTCTCTTTGAAACATTTTTCAAAGGGTGGTTGTTAACACGGTGGGTTGTGAACTACCTAGAGAAACAAGGATTGCAAGGCAAGGCGGAGCTTGGTGACAGTGTATTTATAGCAGCATCCAGCTACTCTTGTGGCCTCAGCTGCTTGTGTAGTTGTGGAGGAGTCCGGGTCAGCAGGGGTTAAAGTTTTGTCAGGTGCGTTCCACAGCAGGGCAAAGGGACTAGGTTAAGTCAGCCACTGAGAGTCGAATGTATAAATGAGTGAACACCTGAAAACCAACGGAGAGACTTATTGAAAAGGGATATTATTTTCTTATATAGCAGGTAAGACTGAATTAGTGTTTTCTAGGGGCCTTTTTATGGTTAAGAATACCGCATTGCATGGCTATACCATGCTTTGTTTATCCATTCGTCAGTCAAGTAGACACTTGGGTGGTTCCCACTTTTTTTTAAGATTTTATTATTTTTTTTCTAGAGGGGAAGGGAGGGAGAAAGAGAGGGAGAGAAATATCAATGCGTGGTTGCCTCTCACGTGTCCCCAACTGGGGGGATCCAGCCCGCAACCCAGGCATGTGCCCTGACCAGGAATCGAACCGGCAACCCCTTGGTTCGCAGCCCAGGCTCGATGCACTGAGCTACACCAGCCAGGGCTGTTTCCACTTTTTTTAAAAGGATTTTATTTACTTACTTTCTCTCAAAGAGAGAGGAAGGGAGGGAGAAAGAGGGGGAGAAACAGCAATGTGTGAGAGATACACCGATTGGTTGCCTCTCACACCCCTGCAGCCAGGGACCTGGCCCACAACCCAGGCATGTGCCCCAACTGGAAATTGAACTGGCGACCTTTGGGTTCATAGGCTGGTACTCAACCCACTGAGCCACACCAGTTAGGGCTCTACTTTTTTTTTTTTTTTTTTAACGAACTGTGGTGCTGTGAACATACTGTACAAGTTTTTGTATGGACATATGTTTTCAATCCTCTTCAGTGCAGAATTTCTGAGGCATTCATAACTTGTTTAACATTTTGAGGAACTGTTAAACTCTTTGTACAGTGACTGCACCATTTTACATTACCACTGGTAATGCACAAGGATTGCCATTTCTCCATTTCACTAACACTTGTTATTGTCCATCTTCTTTATTACAGCCACCCTGCTGGGTGCGAAGTGGCATCTCACTGTGATTTTGACTTGTATTTCCCTGATAACTAATGATGTTGAGCATCTTTTTATGTACTTATTGGCCATTTGTCTGTCTCTTTTGTATTTTTCTTACGAATATGGCTAATTGGCCATTTTATTCAATCTTTGGAGAAATGCCTAGTCTAATCTCTTGTTTATTTTTAAGTTGGCTTACTCATCTTTTTATCAGTGAGTTGTAAGATTTGTATACACACATACACATGTATATTATCAGATTTATAAATACCCTCTCCTACTGTGTGGGTGGTATTTTCATACTCTTGATGGGGTCTTTTGAAGCACTAAAGTTTTACATTTCAATGAAGTTCAGTTTATCTATTTTTAATTTGGTTGCTTGTACTTTTGGTGTCATAGCTAAGAATAACTCAAGGTCATAAAGAGTTACTCCTATGTTTTCTTCTAAGAGTTTTCTAGTTTTTTATTTTAATTTTTAAAAACTGGATTTAGCCCTGGCTGGTGTAGCTCAGTGGATTGAGCACGGGTCTGCGAACCGAAAGATCGCGGTTCGATTCCCAGTCAGGGCACATGCCTGGGTTGCCAGGCCAGTTCCCGTCAGGGGACATACAAGAGGCAACCGCACATTGATGTTTCTCTCCCTCTCTCCTTCCCTTCCCCTCTAAAGATAAATAAATTAAAACAAAACAAAACAAAACAAAAAAACTGGATTTAGAGAGAGAGGAAAAGGAAGGAAGAGAGAGACTGTGACATAGATTTGTTGTTCCAATAGTTATGTATTCATTAGTTGATTCTTGTATGCATCCAGACTGGGGATCAACCTGCAACCTGATGTGTTGGGAAGATGCTCTAACCAACTGAGCTACCTGCCCAGAGCCCTAGTTTTGTTTTGTTTTCTTTTGTTTTGAGAGTTTTCTAGTTTTAGCTCTTATACTTAGGTCTTTGGTCATTTTGAATTAATTCTCTCTTTTTTTAAGAGATTTTATTTATTTTTAGAGAGAGGGGAAAGGAGGGAGCAAGAAAGGGAGAGAAACATCAGTGTGTGGTTGTCTCTCGCATGTTCCCTACTGGGGACCTGGCCCACAACCCAGGCAGGTGCCTTGACTGGGAAGCGAACTAGTGACCCTTTGGTTTATAGGCCTGAACTCAATCTACTGAGCCACACTAGCCAGGTCTTAAGTTAATTTTCATCTGTGCTGTGACTTCATTCTTTTGCATGTGGATATCCAGCTATTCTATTTGTGTATTGATACTATTTACTGAGACATCATTTTCATACTTTTCTTTCTTTTTTTTTTTTTAACATATTTAGCTGATTTAAATTCTTTGTTCAGTAAGTCCAATAGGTGGGCTTCCTCAGGTAAAATTTCTATTGACTACTTTTCCCCCTGTGTGTGGGACATATTTTTTTTTTTTGTTTCTTTGGATGTACCATAATTTTTTTGTTGTTAAAAACTGAGCATTTAAAATAATATAATGTGGCAACTCTAGAAATTGATTTCCCTCTCTCCCCAGGGTTGGTTGTTACTTGTTGTTATCTGCTTAATGACTTTTCTGATCCTATAAAAGTCATATTCTTTGTTGTGTGTGACCCTGAAGTCTCTGCTGACCTTAGTGGTGAGCTAATGACTGGACAGAGGTTTCCTTAGATTCCTGGAACCAACGGTCTCTCAAGCTTGGCCAGGTGGCTCTGTGTGCCTTTTGGGGTAGCACATCTTCAACATTCAGCCTGGCAGCTGACAACCCCGTCTCAGCCTTCACTTCTTGCCCGCACAAAGCCCCAGAGTTATCCAGAGGTGAGGGCTTAGGGCCTTCTCAGGCCCTTCCTGAGCGCATGCAGAGCCCTGGCCCTGGGCACAGCCCTGTGCATGTGCGTGGCCTTACAGGTTCCCAGTAATGTGCTACAGCTTTCCAAAGTCTCCTGTGGACATCTTATTCCCCGGCTTTGCCTCTTGACATTTTTGGTTAGTTTATTTAACCAAAATAAACTGTTCTTTATTGCCTCAGGCAGGTATGATGGTCCACAATCGCCTCTGATCATTTTTGATGAATGCCGCCAGAGAAAAGGCTGTTAGCACTGGAAAATTTCTGACTCAGGTCACATATAGATAGCCTTGCAAGTGGGGTCTTCCAGGGAACCACCAGACAGGTCAAACAATGACAATTGTCTGGGAATGGAGCATTAAAGGAACACCAATACTGCTCTGCTCCTGGCGGCTGCTGGGTTGCTAGTTTTCACTGTGAATGTAAGCTATTGGTTTTCAAGGCTACCATGGAGGTGGGGTAGATAGGAATAGGACAGGTTAAAATACCACAAAACTCACTGATAATCAGCTACTTTTCTGGAATGCTCCCCAGATTGCTAGAAGCCTTTGATTAATTTCCTGACTTCTGAAAATGATGATTCTAATAATTTTGCCAGTGTTCTTATTGCTTTTATGCAGAAGAAAAATTTTGGAGGTCCCTACTCCATCATTTTCACTGACACCACTTTCATTGTAGTTTTCATTTACACTTTCAAATTATGAATGATAGATTTCTTTTCATGTATTTATGGACTACTAAATTATTTTTTGATCGTTTATGATTTTGTCCATTTTTTTCCCCTCTGGGTTTTGGTGTGTTTTTCTCTCAAGTGTTAAGAGTTCACCAGTTGCCCTGGCTGGTGTGGTTCAGTTGGTTGGAGTGTTGTTCCATAACTAAAGGGTTGTGGGTTCAATTCCCAGTCAGGACATATGCTTAGGTTGTGGGCTCAATCCCCAGTCCCAGGACTTATGGGAGGCAGCCAACTGATGTTTCTTGCGTTGATGTTTCTCTCTCCCTTCCTCTCTCTAAAAGCAATAAAGGAATGTCCTCAGGTGAGGATAGAAAAATAAATTTGCCAGTTGTCTTTTTTTATTTTTTCTGTCTAGCTATCTATATTTTTTGCCATGTGAAAGAGTTTTATTTTCATGCATTTTTACCAACCCTCTTCTTTTATTTCATCTGGATTTCAGTTGTAGTTAGAATCCTTTCCCTAAATTCTGGTTATAATTTACCTATTTTTTTCTAGTATTTAGATGGCTTCATATTATACTTTTAGATACCCGATCCATTTGGAGTTTACTCTTACGTATGGGAGGAGGTACAAATCTAATTTTAGCTTTTGCTAGTAGGTTCAGTAGCTATCCCAGCACAACTTTTTAAAGTTCTTCTGTGCTTCAATGCTTTGTCATGTTTTTCGAGTACTTATTTTCTACACGTACTGTGTCTATTTATGGACTTCCTGTTTTATTCCACTGGCCTAGTTGTCTCTTTGTCCACCAGCTGCACATTATTCACACACCTCGCAGCCCCGGCCCAACCTGGCGATCACCTTCCTGTAGCTCTCGCCCTCTCAAGGCAGACACCGCACCCTCCAGCCCCCACCCCACACCCGTGCCCTTAGTCCCTCTGCTAACTCCCAAGGTTGTCTCTCCAGTCCCTCCCAACACCATAGCCCACCCCTTTCATCATGGACACAGCATGATCCATGCCTTGGGCCAACAGTGATGCCCTCCCCTGCACCCAGCCCCTGTCTACAGCTCACTTGACCCTGGAGGGCTGCTTCCTGCTTGAGGAAGGGGCTCTTGGTCCTTCTCCTTTGAGAGATCGACCACCTCTCCTCCCCAAGCAGATCATGTCTTGGTGGTTTTATTTTCATCTGTGATGGAGGGATGGGGCTCTGCGGGCAGAGCCCCCCCACAGTTTATGAGTCATGCATGTAAGTTCTTATTTCCTATACTATTCTTAACATCCCCCTGTCTATTTTGTACCTACCAATTATGCTTCTTACTCTCTGCACCTTTTCCCCCATTCTCCCTCTTCCCCCTCCCAGCTGATAACCCTCCAAATGATCTCCATATCTATGATTCTGTTCCTATTCTGGTTGTTTGTTTAGTTTGTTTGTTTGTTTGTTTTTACTTTATTTTTTATTTTTTAGATTTTTACTTATTTATTTTTAGAGAGAGGAAGGGAGGGAGAAAGAGAGGAAAAGAAACATCGGTGTGGGAGAGATACATCAATTGGCTGCTTCTCACACACCCCGAACTGGGGTCCTGGCCCACAACCCAGGCATGTGCCCTGACTGGAAATTGAACCGGCAACCTTTCAGTTCACAGGCCAGCACTCAATCCACTAAGACATACCCGCCAGGTATGCTTAGTTTGTTTTTTAAATTCAGTTGTTAATGGTTGTGAATTTGTTGTCATTTTAAGGTTCATAGTTTTGATCATCTTCTTCTTAAAGAAGTCCCTTTAACATTTCACATAGTAATGACTTGGTGATGATGACCTCCTTTAGTTTTTTCTTGTCTGGGAAGCACTTTATCTGCCCTTAGATTCTAAATGAGAGCTTTTCTGGGTAGAATAATCTAGGTTGTAGGTCCTTGCTTTTCATCACTTTGAATACTTCTTGCCAGTCCCTACTAACCTGCAAAATTTCTTTTGAGAAATCAGCTGACAGTCTTATGGGAACTCTCTTGTAGGTAAGTATCTGCTTTTCTCTTGCTACTTTTAAGATTCTCTCTTTATCTTTAAACTGGCATTTTAATTGTGATGTGTCTTGATGTGGTCCTCTTTGTGTTCATCTTGTTTGGGACTCTCTGTGCTTCCTGGATTGTATTTCTATTTTCTTCACCAAATTAAGGAAGTTTTCTTTCATTACTTTTTCAAATAAGTTTTCGATTTCTTGCTCTTCCTCTTCTCCTTCAGGCATCCCTATTATTTGGATGTTTGTATGTTTAAAGATGTCCCAGATGTTCTTAAGCCTATCCTCATTTTTTAAAAATTCTTCTTTCTTCCTGCTGTTCTGATTGAATGCTTTATCCTTCCTTGTATTCCAAATCATTGTTTGGATTCTTGGCTTCACCTTCTCCATTGTTGGTTACCTGTAGATTTTTCTTTATTTCACTTCTGTAACTTTCATTTCTGCTTGGGACTTTTTTTTTATGACATTGAAATACCCATTGAGTTCCTGGAGCATCCTGATAAACAGTGTTTTGAACTTTGTATCTGATAGGTTGCTTATCTCCATTTCATTTAATTGTTTTTCTGGAGTTTTGTTCTGTTCTTTCATTTGGGCCATATTTCTTTGTCTCCTCATTTTGGCAGCTTGGCTATTCATTTCCATGTATTCCCTGTGTTTGTTTCTGTGTATTAGGTAGAACCGTTTTGATTCCTTGTCTTAGCTCTCCTGTTAAGTTGTATGGGGTGGAGCCTTAGGCAATGTCAGGGCAAGACAACCTATGTCACCACTCTGTTACTCTTTGTTGGGGAGGGCTTTCAGAGGGGACAATGCTACTGCCTGGCCTCTGGAGTTTTGCCAAGGAGGAAGCTGTCTTCGCACTCACACTTCACTTTCTCCCCATACATCACTAGTGCCCTTTCAGCTGTTGCCCTGGTGCTGAATCCCAGATGGTGTGGGTCTGTGCAAGTCTTAAGTATGTTGAGGGCGCTTTAAGGGGACACAGTTTCTTCCACCACCCCAGCCCCTATTGGTTTTTACAGCCAGAAGTCATGGAGATTTATCTTCCTGGCGCTAGGACCTGGAGCTGGGTGGTCTGGACTGGGTCTGGGATCCTTCCTTCCTGAGGTATCCATCCCAATTTTTATCTACCACATGTGGATGTGGGGCCACCCATTCCTATCTCCTGTCTCTCCACATCTCCACACCTCTCTGTGTCTCTCCGTGTCTCTGCGCCTCCTACCTGTCTCGAATATGTGGCTTCTTTAAATCCTTGGTTGTCAGACTTCCACACAGCTCAATCTTTTGACAATTCTGGGTGATACTTGTTTTGTAGTGTAGCTATATTTTTTGCTATAGTTGTGTAGAGAGGCGAGGTGTGTGGCCCCTATCTTGACTGGAAGTCCCATTACACTTTAAATATGTAATTGGGGATTTCAGCATTTTATGTAATGTGAAATCCTTGGTGGATTGTTATATGAGTGTTTTAGCAAAATTTGAGCAAAATGGTTGGTATTTTTTTAAAGTTCATTTTATCGATTATGCTATTACAGTTGTCCATTTTTTTTCTCCCCTTTATTCCCCTCCACCCTTCACTCCCCTCCTAACCAAATTCCTCCCCACTTAGTTCATGTCCATGGGTCTTACATATAAGTTCTTGGACTTCTACATTTCCTATACTATTCTTAACCTCCCCCTGTCTATTTTGTACCTGCCATTTATGCTGCTTATTCCCTGTACCTTTGCCCCAATTCTCCCCTCTCCCCTTCTCACTGATACCCCCCATGTGATCTCCATTTCTGTGATTCTGTTCCTGTTCTAGGTGTTTGCTTAGTTTGTTTTGTTTTTGTTTTAGGTTCAGTTGTCGATAGTTGTGAGTTTGTTGTCATAAAATGTTTGGCGTTTTTAGATGGATTGGAAATGTGTTAGTGTTTTTCATATTTCAGATAATGTCTGAAAACTCACTGTTCAGCAGGTTAGATATGAATAATGAAGGGTGGCCATATTATCTTCTCATTTTATGGTGGCTGCACATACGATGAGTACACTCTCATATCTCTTGGTCTCGTCTCCACCCTAGAGTGCTGATAATGTATATAAGTTTTGTTTGGGGCTGTTATTTTTTTATTTGTTTATTTTTGGAGAGAAGGTAAGGGAGAGAGGAATAGAAGGAGAGAAACATCAGTGTGAGAGAGAAACATCAATCAGTTGTTTCTTGACCCACAACCAGGGCCTGTGCAGTGACCGGAAATCAAACCGGCAACCTTTAACTTTGCAGAACGATGCCCAATCAACTGAGCCCCACCGATCAGGGTGGATTTTTTTTCAGTCCTAGCAAAAACATGGATAAATCTTAGAACTATAATGTTGAGTTGAGAACAAGCCAGTTTCATAAAATTATAGAGAGCTTAATACACCATATTTTGCCATGGATAGTGAGTACTTTTTCGCCCAAACATTTGAGAGAAAAATGAGGACGCACATTATACATGGGTATAATGATTACATACCATAAGTATAATAATGGGAACAATAATCCTGTATATAATGTTCACAAAAACTGTGGGTGGGCATCATACAGGGCAAAATATGATAATTTATATAAAGCTCAAAACAAGAAAATTTTTGAGCATATATATTTGTGATAAATCCATACAAGGAAAATCAAGGGAATTCATGCATATGAAGTTCAGGGTAGTAGTTAATTCTGGAGGACAGACACAGGGCTGGACAGGAGAGGCACAAAGGTAGATACAGAAGTGTCCATCATATTCCAGTTCTTAAACTGGATGGGAAGTCTGGCTCCAGGCCGAACTCCTATGTATGAATTTTGCAGCCTGACCATAAGACTTTGCCTGGGTGGCCTCATGGAGGAAGCTGCCCTCCCCACAGGGTGCCTAGCGCACTCTCAGAGCACTGAAGCTTTCTGAAGGGAACCGATGCACTCGGGGCCCTGTGGCCAGAGGTACTCTTGTGCATATTGGTGTTTCTAACTGGGTCACCTCCGTCAGATGCCTCCTTACTGGGGTCCTTGGTGAGACACTACCCTCATTCTGACTCAGTACTTTTCCACTCCTGGCCCCTCCTTCTCTTCCTCCCCCAGGTTCTCCAGGTCCATGAAAAGGCAGGAATCTTTTCTTTGGGGCTGTTGGCGGTGAGACAGTTCCCGTCTGCCTGCATTCACGTGAGCCTGCCTGGTGCTGCTCCCTGGAGAAAATGGAGCGTAAGGGAGCAGCCTCTCTCCTTTTCACCCCTTCTTGCACTGTCACAGTAAGTGAATAAAGCTTGGATTTTTTTTACCTTCAGTTTGGCCCATCGTCCTAATTAACCATCTTGGCACCTGGCAACTCAACCAACTGATGAAGGGAACTGGGTGGCCAATTGAACACAAAGCTGTTCTGGAAGAATAAAAAGCCTGAAGGCCCCAAGGGGCACTCTGACTAACAGCTGTGCCGGCGGGCCTTGGGGAGCGCTGGTGAATTAGTTACAGGAACTTTCCAGTTCTGAGGGGCGACACTGATCCTCTTTACCCTCAAATGTTTGTCAGTGGGTCAAATTAGAAATCCAGCAAAGGGACTCTAGGAAAGCTAAGCCACAGAAGCAGTTCTCTGGCTGTTCATGGTCCTGCAGCAAGGGGACCAAAAACTGTCAGAGGCCTCGCATGCGGAATTGCGCCCAGTAAGTATTGGTCCTAAGCAGGTTCCTGGGACCAAGGGATATCCTGGAACATGGCGTGTTATCACAACTCGTGCCTCTAGGGAGAGTGTAGTCTTTTAGGATCACTGTCCAGTGGTCCAAAGAGATCTTAGTGACTTGGTTAGTTCGCCTTCACTTTGAAAAAGACTTTCTGCCCTGGCTGGTGTGGTTCTGTGGATTGAGCATCAGCCTGCAAAATGAAAGGCTGCCAGTTGGATTCCTGGTGAGTGCATACACCTGGCTTGCAAGCCAGGTCCCTGGTTGGGGGGTATGCGAGGGGCAACTGATGGATGTATCTCTTACACATTGATGTTTCCCTCTTCCTCCCTCCCTTCCTATCTCTAAAAATAGATAAATAAAATCTTTCTTGTTAAACTTACTGATGGAGAGTGGTGCTTTGTGGGGTACATTAAGCAGAACCCTTCTTTCACAAGGGGGGAGAAGTGGATGACAGGAAGTACTCCTTCCTCCGCAGGTGCTGTTTGGCTCTGCAGGTTTGGACCACATCTGCAAGCCATCCTTGTGGTCGCTTTGCTCTACAGTGAGGGACTGAGAACAGTGGATGGTGACACTGCTCGCCGGACTCAGATTCCCAAGTCCGTCTGTGCTGTTCCTGCTGGCGCTGGTCACCTGGCCCCACTGAACCTCCTCGAGAAGCCAGGAGAATGATCCCAACACAGTCTGAGTCTTAGCTGACAAATCCCCAGACACGAAAGAAGCAGCAACTGGCAAAGTAGCAGACCTGGAGAAAGGGCAGCTAAGAGTAATAACCTAGTGCCCTCTCCCGGCCAACCTGGGCAAAGGCCTTCCCATAAACATCTCTGAATTTGATCCCTGGCAGACAGGGTCAAAGGGGAATGAGAGGCCACGGAATTCAGCAATGCCTGATGGGGTTCTCAGTGACCCGGGAGATGAACCGGAGAGTACTGCTGATCTTCCCTGGACCTCTTGGCATTCAAAAATAAGTAAGATCAAGGGTCAAGTCTAGGGCCCTCTGTCCCCATGGGGGACCAGAGGACCTATGCCAAGGCTCAATGGGGATGTGAGGGAGAAACGCGCTTCTTGGGCTTTGGCTTCTGTGCACATGTGACTGCAATTCATGAAACCCTGGCTTCAGGATAAGGGGGAAGCAAGTAAAGCTCTTTGATCCTGGGTTCGAGATCACTATCACTGGGACTCTTGCCCAAGCCCAGTGAGTCCTGTCAGGTCTCCACAGACCTTTTCTGCGTGTGGCTCCCCCACTGAACGTATTACTGGTGTAGATGCATTGTCTACATGTACTGATACTTGGCCCAAATCTATGATGGGAATCGTTGCATTGTAGTGGGCCATGTGGATGACCCATGGAACCTACCGGATTACCTACCAACGGCTAATACTATTGTCTACCCATAATGCTTCTGGCTGGCTGGGGGAGAAAAAAAATACCTGCCCACACTGCTGATTTAAAATGCTGCCTAGGACCCTTAAAGATTGAGCTTCTGGAGCCTTTGTGAGAGTGGGTGGGTCGGGAAGGACCTGAAAGGTTGCAGGGCAAATTGAAGCCTCGGGGATTTGTGGTCCACTTCCCTTCTAGGGCTCTGGGTAGAAAGGGCTTTTCCTAGTGCCCTCCTTGGAAATGAGGAGTGGGACAGATCACACCCTCGGCTTTCCCCACAGCTTTTTGCCAGGGGGGATATTACACAAGCTGGGGGTTGGATGGGCATCGAAGCCAGACCTAAGAGGCCAGGGCCTGCGAGAGCTCGGAGGAAGGGCTGAGTCAGCAGGGAAGATGGCTCAGCTCCTCCGCAGCAGTTACCAAGCCATGCCCGTGCAGAGAAACAGGCTTCAGGTCACCCCAGCTGCAGACATGCCAGCAGAAGCAAGGAAGAAAAGGCCCAATACCCAGTGGAAAGGATAGGTCCTTCCCCTGTTAGCTGGCATGTGACCATCCCTCCTCCAGTGCCACCACCCCCGTATTTTGACAGCACATTGAGAAGACGAAGGGGAAGGGAGACGCTTTGCCTGAGAGAAGAAATAGCCATGAGAGGAGGTTCACTGTTTGAAATTCTATTGAAATGCATACATGTATTCCTTCTGTGTTTTAGAAAATAAATAAGAGCCTTACAAGCTTATAAATAATGTGTGGTGGCACAGAGCTCGGTGCTGAGCAAACAAAGGCTTAGTAGGGAGAGGTTTTTGGCTGTACTCATTTCCTCATGGGCTGTGGCTCCGTAGTCACAGGCTGTGGACTCTCTGGTGCTGCTTTAGGTGATCAGCTCTTGCAAAATTCTTGCTGCACACAGTACACAGGTAGGGCCGCTCCCCACTGTGCTTTCTGTTGTGTCTGCAGAGCTCATCTGAACGGGCGAATTTCCAGGTGCATCCATTCACATTGCATTTGTAGGGCTTCTCTCCTAGAACAGAGAGAAAGGGACTTGTCATGCTTCAAGGCAGTGTGGAACAAGGAAGTTGAAAGTGAATGAAGGAAAAGGTTTTGAGGATGTTGGGGTGGGAGAGAGTGAGCCAGAAGAGAGGAGACTGCAGAGGGTGAGCGAAAGAGGGAGAGAAGGAGGGCAGCAGGTGCTGGAAGGATGAGAAGAAAGCTGTGAAGGAGGGAAAGGAAGAGGGAAAGAAAAATAGAAGCAGGGGTCAGGAGGATGAAGAGGGATAAGGAGGTTGAGGGAGGGGATCTGTCAGGCCAAAGGAGAGGACTATGGAGTGACAGTCCCAGTAGAGGTGGTGTCAAAACCATCCGTATGAGGTCAGACGAATTCCTCCACTTATTCCCAACATCCCAACACAGGCAACAACACGTAAAGCCTCAGCCAGCTTGGCTCTGGCTCAGAACTAGAATCTGTCCCCGGGACTGCTTTAGCCACCCTTTCAAGTTTGCCAGTCTTTTCTAGGATCTAATGTGCTCTTCAAGGGACAACAATCTCAAATGATCCCAACACTTCGTGAAGCACAAATCTTTAGGCTTACCTGTCATCCTGACCCTTGGCCCTCACTCACCTGTGTGTTTGCGCATGTGGATTTGGAGGTGGGAACGCTTCGAATATGATTTCCCACAGTCCTGGTATGTGCAAGTGTGGGGCTTCAAAATGTCAAGATTCTTCAGGGACTGACATCTCTGGGTCTTCAGCTTTGACTTCTGCTTTTCTAGGGACTGTCCTTGGGTATAATGGGAACTTGAAAAGTACAGGAGTCCTGAGTATGGCAGTGATGTCGATTGACATGGCATCATATGGCTTCCATCGAGAATGTGGTCATCAGTGAGGGGTGTCTTCTGGTCTCTTTTAAGGGCCACCGTCTGACTCCCATAGAGGGTCTGGTCACCACTGTGTGTTGTCATCTGGACCCCAGTAAAGGTCTGGTTACTAGTGAAGGTCATTGTATAGCTCCCTTTAACAGTTGTCATCTGGCCTCCATAATGGGCCTGGTTCCCACTGAAGGTCATCTGGCCTCCATAATGGGCCTGGTCCCCACTGAAGGTCGTCTGGCCTCCATAATGGGCCTGGTCCCCACTGAAGGTCATCTTGCCAACATAACGGGCCTGGTCCCCACTGAAGGTCGTCTGGCCTCCATAACGGGCCTGGTCCCCACTGAAGGTCGTCTGGCCTCCATAACGGGCCTGGTCCCCACTGAAGGTCGTCTGGCCTCCATAACGGGCCTGGCCCCCACTGAAGGTCGTCTGGCCTCCATAACGGGCCTGGTCCCCACTGAAGGTCGTCTGGCCTCCATAACGGGCCTGGTCCCCACTGAAGGTCGTCTGGCCTCCATAACGGGCCTGGTCCCCACTGAAGGTCGTCTGGCCTCCATAACGGGCCTGGTCCCCACTGAAGGTCGTCTGGCCTCCATAACGGGCCTGGTCCCCACTGAAGGTCGTCTGGCCTCCATAACGGGCCTGGTCCCCACTGAAGGTCGTCTGGCCTCCATAACGGGCCTGGTCCCCACTGAAGGTCGTCTGGCCTCCATAACGGGCCTGGTCCCCACTGAAGGTCGTCTGGCCTCCATAACGGGCCTGGTCCCCACTGAAGGTCGTCTGGCCTCCATAACGGGCCTGGTCCCCACTGAAGGTCGTCTGGCCTCCATAACGGGCCTGGTCCCCACTGAAGGTCGTCTGGCCTCCATAACGGGCCTGGTCCCCACTGAAGGTCGTCTGGCCTCCATAACGGGCCTGGTCCCCACTGAAGGTCATCTGGCCAACATAATGGGCCTGGTCCCCAATGAAGGTCGTCTGGCCAACATAATGGGCCTGGTTCCCACTGAAGGTCGTCTGACCTCCATAAGAAGCCTGGTTCCCACTGAAGGTTGTCTGGCCTCCATCAAGGTTGCATTCATCACTGGGGGTCTTCATCTGGCTACCTTCATTGGAGATTGTCATGTTGTTTGCAATGACGGTTGTCTTTTGGCAATCAGTGAGCGATGTCTTTGAGTTGTCATTGATATCTGTTATCCAGGAGGTTGCTGTGGGTTTTCCCTGATCAAAGGAGGTCACCTTGTGGTCCATGAAAAAAGTCTCACTCAGGTCTCCAGGGAGCATATCAAGGGCTGTAACAGGTAATGTTGCTAAGTTCTGGTTGAGGACTGTTCCAGGGATGTTAGAACCTTCAGAAACCATCGTTGTGGGCCTCCAGGGAGTCATCAGCTGGTTCTGAACTGACTCATGTTGGCTGGTGAGGGCACTCGTGTTGACAGTCAGAGGTGTACGCAGCTGTGGTGGTGGTACAGCTGGGGTTCTTGCCCTATGTGTCTCAGGGTGACCCTGGAGAATATCCTGGAGTATCTCAAGTAAAGAGTCAATCTCATTGCAGTCGTCTGATAACTGAACTGGACCTTCAGCTGTAGGATCCTGCAAAAAAAAGTTAGAAGTTCAGGGATCCTATTCGATTCAAATACCAATTTCACATACCCTTACTTTCCATCCCTGCTGACTATTTTAGTCTAGCCCACATTTTGTTCCCACCATGATCTTAGAATATAAGAGTCATGATTAATCCTATTTTTAATGAGAGAAAACAGAGGTCCTGGGTGGGGAAGTGACTTGGCCCAAGTGGAAGACTCTTAACTTGCATTGGACCTGCCTAGCCTTGGGTGCTCACAGACCTGCATTCACTGTGGGCATTTTCCTCAGGGACCTCCCTGGGTGTGCCCAGGGATTCTAGGAAGAACATGAAGAAAAAGGAACCCTTGTGCACTGTTGGAAATATAAGTTAGTACATATATTATGGAAAACAGCATGGAAGTTTCTAAAAGAATAAATAATAGAACTATCATATGATCCAGTCATTCCACTTCTGGGTATTTATTCAAAGGAAATGCATTTAGTATACTGTAGAGATATCTGCACACCCACGATCCCTGCAGCACTATTTACAACAGATAAGATATGAAAACAACTTAAGTGTCTGTCAGCGAAGAATGGATAAAGAAAATGTGGTAAGCACACAATGGAATATCATTCAGCCGTGAAAAGAAATGAAAGCCTGTTATGTACAACAACGTGGATGTGATATGTGATGTAACTCAGACAGAGAAAGTCAAATACTGTATCACACGTGGGGAATACATGTATTATTTAAAGTTGAACTCACAGAATCAGAGAGTAGAATGGTGGTTGCTAGCGGGTGGGGAAGTGGGAAATGTTGGTACAACATCAAAGGATACAAACTTGAGTTAGGGGATGCATAAGCTGTGAGGGTCAGTGTACAGCATGGCGATTACAGTTCATAAAAGCCATGCCGTATACTTGAAATTTGCTAAGAGTAAATCTTTTCACCAAAAACAAAAAGGTAACCGTTGAGATGGTGTTAATTACCTTGATTGCGGCAATCATTTCCAACTTATATATCAAATTATCATACACATACACGCACGCATATAGGAGCTTGTCAATTATACTTCAATAAAGTTGGAGAAAATAAAAATAAGATTTTTCTGGGAAGGAAGAAAGGAAGGAAAGAAAGAAAGATGGAAAGAAGGCAGTCAGTCCACATTTCTTATTGCTAATGTTTAACCCAACCCACCCAGCCTCTTCCCCTTCATCTGCCTCAGGCTCTGTATATCCTTCCATCCCTTCCACAGACCTCCATAGTTGCCCAAGACCTGGTGGTGTTCTGGGTTCTCCAGGGGACCAGCAGTAGGGCAGGGGCTATGCCTTCAAGGAGCCTTGGAGACAGCTGCCAATAGGACCTGCCACTGTCTCCACTGCAGGCCTGCGTCTGTCTGGAGGAGGGCATCCCCCAGGCAAGGCAGGCGCGCGGCGGGGCTCAGCGAACACAGGCCCGAAGGAAACCATTTTGACATTTCTGCCTTTCCTCTTGCATAAGAGGCCACCTGCTAGGATTTCCGACTGTCCACCTGGAAGTTTCTGACCTCCCACCTCACTTTTGCCCCTGCATTGGAGGGCGCAAACTCACCATCAGTTCATCCAGCGTGTGTGGTCAGGAACCAGTAGGTCGCTTTTTAAGGCTGAGGCAGCACTGAGCTGCGGGAGCGCAGGGCCTGGCCTTTTATAGCGGCCACACCCGGAGGCACAGAAGCACCAAGCACGGGGAGGCACAGGGGTGCGGATTAGCACCTTTGGTTGGCCACGCCCTGCAGGGTGGAGCCCAGGACACGAGTCTTCTGCAGTCTCCATCTCTCAGGATAAAGACTGATTGCATTCCCTACAAGGACGTTATTGCAATCATTTCCCAAGTGTTCCCGCTGTGCGAGGAAGCATTTTACAGCCGTATGAGGTGGCCTTTGTAATTGTCATCATAGGCGGCAGAAACTGAGGCCCAGAGAGGTAATTTGCTGGGGGCCACAAACAGTCAATCGTGGAATCTAGATTTGAACTCCAAATACCTAAGTGCTTAGACACAAACCACGCCCTCAATCTTTCAATCCAATCGACGACTCATTCCACAGATAACGTCTCTTTTGATAGCTCTGGGTCTCGGTTGGGTCCCCACCACCTATGGACTATCTCTCACCAACAAGCCTGGGGCTTCAGCGATTTGTAGGAAGACCACCCCTCTGGAGAGCTCCCTGCCAGCCTCTGGTTTCTACAATGCTAGCCGCCATACCCCTTTGCCTTGGGCCCAGGATGGGGTGATAGATGAGGACCTTGGGCTGGAAGGGCTTCTGCTCCTGGCCGCTGGAAGGCCTGTCCTTGTCGGCCCCTCCAGTTGCCTCGCTCTTCCCTTTCTCAGAGGCCGCTGCTGTCACAGGATGAATGTATAATCCAAACTGCTCTCTCACCCCACCCCTCCACCCCGGGGCGCTGATCTGCTTTCTTGCACGATTCTTTGTATATAAATGACAAAATACAGTGTTTTAAATATGATTTTAAGTGTATATAAATGGCATTATTCAGCACTTGTTCTGAAATTTGCCTTTTTTCCCCCACTGGATGTATGTCTTGAGACTTACCATGTGGACAGAGAATTGGTGTGTTGTTTTTCCTTGAGTGAGTAGAGGGAATGAGGAGGGGCCATCCAAGAGGACTGTGGGTCCCAGGACGGACTGACTTTTTAGATTCCAAAACACATCAAGCGAGGAAGCCTCTGGTGTGAGCAACCATCAGGGTGAAGAAAAGTCGGTTTCTTTTCAGGTTACCTTTGAATAAGGTGGGCCAGTTGACCTTCACAGAGACGGACAAGGAAATACAAGGGCACGGGCCTCTCAAATTCAGTATCTCTGACTGAATTTACATTGATTGAAGAAAAGCTGTAGAGTAAGTAGTGTGAGGAAATTAGTCTTTAGTAGTCTGAATATTATGTTGGTTTTCTATTTGAAAAAATAAAATGTTTGCCAAGTGAAAAAAAATTGGATTAAAATAAATTATAAAACTTTGGCTAAAAGGTAAATATTACACTCTAGTAAAAATTTAGAACTTCTTGTAAATAACCAGGTAAACAACTACATTACTGGCAAAGTTTTAAATAGTATCCCTCTAATATAATTCCTTTGCCTAAAGAGTTTGTTGGATAGCAAAGAGATAGCTATTTTCGGCTCTGTTTTAGTACTACTATTTTAGTACCCTTTCAGAGTTGAAGATAAAGAATAAAAATATGAAAGTTGATGTCAAGTCAACAATCGACAGTCATAAAAAAAGCTTTAGGAAATTATTTTGTACTAAGCCTTTTAACTGAGATTTAGGAAGTAAACTAAACCAAGGAACTTAAAATTTCATTAAAATTAATTTAATACACTTAATAAGGTACACCCAGATTAAATTGTTGGGGGAGTTTGGGATTTAAAAGATGGCTACAGGACTTCCTTCTTTTTTTAGGACTCCTTTATTTTACCATGATCAGAAATAAACGTGCAAATATGTCATTTTAATTTATGTAAGACTCTGGATGTAGTTCAAATAAAAAGGCTAAATTAAAAGAATCACCACCCTGGTTGGGGTGGCTCAGTGGACTGAGTGCCAGCCTGCAAACCTTAGGGTCACTGGTTCGATTCCCAGTCTGGGCACATTCCTGGGTTGCAGGCCAGGTCCCCAGTGGGGGCCACATGAGAGGCAACCACACATTGACGTTTCTGTCCCTCTCTTTCTCCCTCCCTTCTCCTCTCTCTAAAACAAAATAAATAAAAACCTTAAAACAAAAAAAGAATCACCTAAATTCCTTAAAATTGCCTTATGAGTCATACAGTTTATTATTATTATTTACACTAACATTTAAGAACTTTACATGTAAACATGGGTGTACAATTAAGTTGAATCATAATTTAAATAACTAGTATCTTTATAAATTTTGTCCTTGTAAATCTCTCACAAAAATGAAAATTGTGTGAGCTATGAAGTTATGCTAAGAATTCCAACTAGGTAAAGTTTTAAGGGGTCATATTTCTCTGTCAGATTCTTATTCACAGTGACTCTATTAGCCCTGACCAGTGGGGGTCAATTGGTTGGGCGTTGTCAGTAAAGTGAAGGGTCGCTGGATTGGTCCCTGATCATGGCGCATGCCTGGGTTGCAGGTTGGGTCCCCGGTTGGGGTGCGTAAGACAGGCAACCAGTGGGTGCTTTTCTCTTGCATTGATGTTTCTTTCCCTTTCTTTCTCCCTCCCTCCCCCCGCCTCTAAAAATATATAAATAAAAAATTTTAAACGGTGACTATTTTTTTAATGAGGATTTAATTATGCTATCTAAAACTGCTAACTGACTTCAGGGTCTTGGGATAATATGATATTGAGATAATTAGTAGTCACTGTTTACCTGGAAGCCCCAAAGAAATTCAATTTCAGAGAAGAAGAGAAGATAAAATTCTTAATTGCCATTCAATCTTCAAATGAATTTTTAACCAATGTACTCTTGACTATACTTCTGTTTCTCATAATGCCCAAATTAAGACATAAAGTCAATCTATAACTTAAAATCACTGCCCTAAGATAGTGCACCTTTACATTAGCTTTAGTTTAGAAGTATCACCTGGAGACCTTATTAAAAGATAGATTTCTGGGTCCTACCCTGGAGATTATGATTCTGTAGGTCTGGAGTAGGGCTAGAGAATTTCAACCCAAGAAGCTCTGAAATTATGTTGCTCCTACAGATTAAAATATTAGTTAGTGCAACTGTGCCCCGGAATGAGACTGATTAGATTAATTATATTTCAAAAACAGTTTAAAGCTTTATATGATATTATAATCTAAATGTATTGCTTGACTTTATAAATATGTGTTGCTTTACATATTTAATTATCAATGTATAATAAACTTAGCAAAATAAGAAATGTACAAAGGAGACTGGTAGCATGCAGGAAATAATCGGGTTCAGGGTATGTAATCTGCCCTCAACACTAGGTAGAAAAACATTCTTTTTCTTTTCTCACTTCTGCCTTGCCCAAGCATGCATCCTATCCTCAAGAATCTGTTAACATTTGGACAGACATATTGCATTTTGGACAGTTTCAACTTGAGACGTTTGTGAAACAAAGGCTTCTCAACTTTGAAGTAGAAGAAATTTCTAGTGATGTTGATGATCTTTCTGTCAGGATGTAATAAAATATTGTCACAGATTAATAGCATAAGCAAGATATAGTCATTTCTCATTCTCAGTCGCCTTTTCTCTGATCATCGTGAAATGATTGGTTTTTTTTTTCTGATCCCGATGTCTCTACGATTGAGAGCTTTTTTGCACCCAGGTTGTTTTTGCCTGTATTCCCACCCAGGTATTCACTAAATATCAGCAAAGGTTTGCTCCTCATCCTGTTTGGGCATCCTAAGGCAATGCACCCACAAAGAGGTTTTAGAACATTGCATTTAAGTGCATTGCATTTAAGGCAGAGAAAAACTCCAGGAACGTCATGAGGTTGCTTCTACCTAGAAGAGTGATATTCATATCGTGTGTCCTAATGGGGCACTTCATGTCTGTGGATTCTTCCCCAAAATACATAACTTCAATCTAGTCATGAGAAAACTTCAGAAAAACCTTCGCTGAGGAACATTCTACAAAATAGTACTCTTCAGAAAGGTCCAGATAATTAAGAATTTGGCAACACTGAAGGAACTGTCACAGACTGGAGGAGATGAAGGGAACGTGACAATTAACACAATGTGCTGTCCTGGCGGGAGGGACCCTCAGAAAAGAGGAAGGACGGTAGTGAGAAAACTGTTGACGTTCAAATATAGTCTTCTTAGTCAATCTAGCTATGGGTTTATCCATTTTGTTAATCTTTTAGAAGGGCCAGCTTTTGGTTTCGTTGATTTTTCTCTGTTCCTTTTCTATTTTCTTTTATTGATCTCTGATCTAATGGTTATCATTTCTTTCCTCCTGCTTGTTTTGGGTTAATAGGCTCTTCTTTTCTAATCCCTTAAAATGCAAAGTTAGGTTGTTGACTTGAGATCTTCTTTCTTTTTTTAACTTTTATTAATTTTAGAGGGAGAGGGAGATAGAGAAACATAGATTTGTTGTTCCACTTATTTATGTATGTGCCCTGATGAGGGATCAAACCCGCAACCTTGGTGGATCAACACAATGCTCTAACCAACTGAGCTACTCCACCAAGGCATGATCTTTCTTCTTTTTTAACATAAGCATGTACAGCTTTAAATTTCCTCTGTGGCACTGCTTTCACTGTATCCCATGAGTTTTGATATTTTCATTGTGCATTTTTATTACTGTGCAAATGAAAAGAGCATACTTTCATTTTCATTCATTTCTAAGTATTTTCTGTTTTCTCTTATGATTTCCTCTTTGACCCATTGGTTGTTTAAGAGTATGTTGTCTTGTTCTGGCTGGGTGGGGTGACTCAGTCAGTTGGAGCATCATCCTGTGCCCCAAGGGGTTGTGGGTTTGATACCTGAATGGGCTGCAGGTTCAATCTCTCTCTCTCTTTTTCTCTCTGTCCTCCTCCCTCATCCGTTCTTTCTCTCTCAAATCAATGAATATATATCCTCAGATGAGGATTAAAAAAAAGAGTATGATGTCTAATTTCCACAAATTTGAGAATTTTACAATTTTCCTTCTGTTATTGATTTTTTTAACTTCATTCTGTTGTGGTTAGAGAAAATACTTTGTATGCTATTTGTTTTTTAAAAATCTATTGAAAATTAATTTGTGGCCTAATATATGGTCTATAATAGAGAATGTCCTATGTACACTTGAGAAAAATGTGTATTCTGGTATAGAATGTTCTATAGTCAAAACTAGTTTTTTTTTTGTTGTTGTTGTTATCAACCTATTTGTGTCTTTGAATCTAAAGTGAATCTCTTATAAACAGCATCTAGCTGGATCACGTTTTTCTTTTTTTAATCCTTTCCACTTATCTCTGTCTTTAGGTTAAAGAGTTTATCCATTTACATTTAAAGTAATTAGTGACAAGAAGGCACTTAATCCTACCACTTGTTATTTGTTTTCTATATTCCTTAAAAGTTTTTTGTTCCTCATTTCCTGCATGTCTTCTTTTTTACTTAGTTGACTTTTTGTATGTTTTAATTCCTTTCTTGTTTTTTGTTTGTTTGTGTGTGTATGTTTGCACATGTTCTGTAGCTATTTTCTTTGAGGTTATATGTTTAACATCTTAAAGTTTTAACACCAATTTTGTTATGGCAGTTTAACTTCAATAGCATTCAAAAACAGCTCCTGTGCAACTTCATCCCCAACCCCTTCCAGGAAGAGCTAATGGAAAGAACATTTCATGAGTTCTGGCATGTTTAAAATTGCTTTCTCACAGCCTTGACATTACAGGTTGACTGTCCCATGGTTTCTTTCTCTGTGCAGGTGCTGTCCCACTGTTTTCTTGTGTTGAATGTTTATGTCAGTAACATAATGCCAAACTTATTTCCCCTTGTTAAAGGATTTTTGCTTTCTGCTTGGAGTCCCTAAGAATGCTTTTATTTTTCAAAGCCTAATAATTCTACCACTATCGTGTCTCAGAGTTGATTTTACTGAGTCAACGTCTTCAGGCAAATGTGGATCTTTTAAATATGTACACTTGGATTCTGTTTAATTTCAAAATGTTTTCTTGAATTAGAATTTTAAAAATTAGTCCCTTCTTGCTGGTTTGATTTTCTTTCTCAGAGACTCCAATTATACATCTGTTGAATCTCCCTTCCCTGTTTTCTATATCTATCACTTTCTTTTTGATCCCTTTTTAAAACTTTATTCATTTTTGAATCATTGTCTTAGTTCTTTTCATTTCTCTTCTCTATACCTTTTATTGTATTTTCAGCCTGTTTATTCTCCCTCAGACACCCTGTAATTTAGTCTTCATTTCTGAGATAATTTTGACACATTCCCATAATTCTTTGACCATCTTATTTTCTGGCACAACAAGATATCCTTATGTGGATAAAACAAAGCATCTATTTTTCAACATCTAGCTTTAGAAAAAAATTCTAAGTGGAAATACTGGATGGAGACAGCATTATTATAGAGGAAAGGGAAGGAAGGGCTTTTAACAAAAATTCTGAGTGGGAAAACGTTCATTTCTGCAAAGAGATCATATATATATATATATATATCCACATATATATATACCAATGATATATCTATATATCTATAGATATATAGATATATCATTGGTCTCCAGAGAGAAAGAATTTCTTGGGTCCACCTCCTCATCAGGCTCAGAATCCAGTTACATCCCCAAATCCATACTCCTCTATGGGATCCTGAGAACTAGAAGGTCATTGCTGCATGGCAAAACCAGTGGATCACTGTGGCCTTCATGCCTTCCCCACAGTAGGTGTTACCCAAATCAAAGGCTTGTCCCCATGTTCTGGTTCTGATAAAGCTTGACAAATTTTTCTCCTTTCAGAAATTTTTAATGCTGTGGGGATTTCTAATCCAATTGTGACTTCTATGTTCCTCCCTGCAATTTTTACCTTAGGGCCATTCTACATTTTAATTTAAATCCTTCCTTTCCTATCAACCTGTAGAGTAATAATTTCCTTTAAAAATCTCCATCAGTAGACCTAATGGTTTACTAACAGAGACCTAACGGAGGACACAATCTCCCAAAGTGCAAGAGGTTTCTACGTTAGTAGATGTGACCAACTCTCCAATGTCCATTTCTAAAAATTTTGTTTTAATGATCTCTAAACAACAAGAGTTCCTTCTTCTGCAGTTCTTTCCTCCTTGACTTGGTATGTTGGATTATTCATTGTGGTTAGCCAGATAAAATAGGTTTTAGGGAGGATCCTTCCAGAAGCCTAATCTGAGTCAAGGACCCATACAGAAGTGGTTTATTAAGGAAGGTTCCTAGGAGAACCAGTGAAGGAATGAGGAAGCAGTAATCCCAGAGGGCAGAAACCAGAGGTAACGTCCCAGGTGCACCTGGTCCTGCTGGGAGTTCTGGAGCAAGAATTAGGCTTCAGAGTTTGTTCTGCATCAGAGAGATGGGCCCTTATACTCCTAGCCAAAGACTGGCTGAGCTCCCCCTGGGGTGGAGGTCAGGTAGACTTCCAGGCACTTGCAGCCCCATGAATGGAGGGGTGGGGGTCCATTGCCCAAGGGCAATCCTCAGAAGGCTGTAAGTGTAAGCTTTTAGCAGCAAAGCCTGCAGAAGCTGGGAAAAGGGAGTAGCAAGGTGATAAAGGGAAACTGAGGGCCTCCGAGTGGGGCCCTGCAATGATCACGTCCTGCAGGTAAATCTGTTCTCAGAGTACCTGTTATTGGCTAAATCGTGTCCCCTCAAGTTCACATGTCGAATTCCTAAAACACACGCACCCCCCCCCCCAACACACACACATGGTGTGTCAGAATGTGACTGTAGTTGGAGACAGGGTCTTTAAACAGGTAATTAAATTGAAATGAGATCATTAGAGAGGTCAATCTTCCTGTTGTTTTATAAGAAGAGAACATTTGGACACAGACAGGTACAGAAGCAAGACTCTGTGGAGACACGGAGGAACCCAACCCTGCCAACATCTCGATGTCAGACCTCTAGCCTCCAGAACTGTGAGGAAATAAATTTCTGTTGTTAGGCCACCCAGTCTGTAATATTTTATTATGGCTCCTGGAGCAAATTCATATCCTTTGTATCTGGAAACAGAAGGTCTCTTTCTTGTAATTATATCACTTTTAAAACAAACGATTTTTTAAAAATTTTTATTTTCATTGTTGATCTTGTACAGTTTTCTGTCTTTTATTCTCACCCAAACCCGCCACCCCAGCCCTCCCCACCTCCCTCCCATTTCCACCCCCCCCATAGTTTTTGTCCATGTGTCCTTTATACTTGTTCCTGTAAATCCTTCCCCTTTTCCCCTGAAATTCCCTCCCCTCTCCCCTCTGGTGACTTTCAGCCTGTTCCCAATTTCCATGTCTTTGGTTATATTATGCTTTAAAACAAACGATTTTTTAAACAAAAGCTTCCTGTACCTGGATATGTTGTAGGGACGCCACAGAGCTAGTGAAGAATACCTATCTTTTAATTTGAGTTCTCCATTATTTTAATGAAGCAATATTGTCTTACTTTCCAATTGCCCCCAATCCAGCCACAGTGCTGACATGCCACTGACTGCTAAATATTTCACAGTCACATATTTGGGTCCTACCCAATTCCCTACTCCCATTTCCACAGGAAACATGCCAAGGCCTATCTACCATCATGTGCTGCGTAGCAATGTTTCCGTCAACAGCAGACCACGTAAATGATGGTGGTCCCATAAGATTATCATAGAGATGGAAACTTCATATGACCTAGTGATGTCACAGCCACAGTAACATTATAGTAAAATGCATCGCTCATGTGTTTGCAAACAAACACGGCACTGTCAGCTGTAGAAGAGAACAGTACATATATTGACGTGCAATGCATAATAATAATAATTAATGTCTGTTACTGGTTTATGTATTTACTATGGCATATTATAATTTTTATTATGATTTTAGAATGTATTCTTTCTATTTATTAAAAAAAGTTTGCTGTAAAACAATATGCCGTGGTACGCCGGCAACAGCCTCATATTGCATATATTTCATGTTTACTGCGTCTCTTGATTGCATCTCATTCTCTTGTGCTTGATTTATGGTAATCTCATGCTGTTTTTTTGCAGTAACATGCTGTCCAGGTTTGTAGCCTAGGAGCAACAGTCTACACCATATAACCTGGGTGTGTCGTGGACTATACCACCTAGGTCTGAGTAAGTGCACTCTGTGACGTTCGTACAATGACAGAACCACCTAACGTGCATTCCTCAGAATGTATCCCCATTGTTAAGTGGTGCCTGACCAATAATTACTCAATTATTTTGAAAAGCTTAAAATAATATTGTTTCCTGGTTGTTTAGTCTTATTCAGTGTAGTGATGATCTATCACTATTTTCTTCAGTAGATGTCTGCAAATAAAACACCTTTCCTGTATAGCCTGAAAGGAGCCCATGCTTGTGTGAAAAAATAAAACACACACACAAACAACAGCAAACAAAAAACAGAAACAGTTATTGTGCCCTGGGTTCAATACCTGGAATAGAACATCTCTGCAGGGGAACAGCATTCCTCAGCAAGCAAAAAAAAGATATTTTTAATTTGTGACATTAAAAATATTTCACACTGTAATTTCACAGATGTACTCTTTATTGGGCATGATTGAAAATATACTTTTCCTGGAACTCCATCTTGGCTGGAAGTCAAGATGGAGGCGTAGGTGGACACACTGTGCCTCCTCTCACAACCAAAATTAAGGACAACAAAGATTTAGAAACAAGAAAACAATCAGAACCTATAGAAAATTGAACTGTACAGAGTCCAACAACCATTCATCCAGACCGGTAAGAGGGGCGGAGTCGCGGTAGGAAAAAGTGGAGGTGCGGACTCGGGCATGCAGGCAGCAGCGGGTGGCAGTTGCCAGGTGTGAAGGTGGTGGCTAGCAGACCCCGGGCACGGGGTGGCAACTGTGCAGACCCAGTGAGGCTGCGCAAGGTGGCTGACTGACCGGGTGGTCCCACATTCGAGCACAGATAATCCAGGCGAAGGGGAAGCAGCGGAAGGGATTGGAATCCAAGAGAGAGCAGAGCAAGCGCCATTGTTTCCTCTCGGAACCCGCCCCTACATACAGCATCACAACTCAGCGACTGGGCTGCCCTGCACTGGGGAACACCTAAGGCTCCACCTCTCACTACATAACAGATGCAACCAGCCCAAACAAAAAACAAAAACAAAAAAACCCCCAAAACCACCAAAAATGGCTCAAACCAGAGAACAAATAAAAGTTCCAGAGCCAATTCCTCTAAGTGACAAAGAGATAGCCAACCTATCAGATGCACAGTTCAAAGTCTGGTGATCAGGATGCTCACAGAATTGGTTGATTTTGCTCACAAATTAGATGAAAAAATGCAGGCTACAATACGTGAAATGAAGGAAAACGCATGGGGAACCAATAGAGATGGGAGGAAAACTGGGACTCAAATCAATGGAGCGGACCAAAAGGAAGAAAGAAACAACCAAACAGAAAACAAGGAAGAAACAAGAATTCCAAAAAATGAGGAGAGGCTTAGGAACCTCTGGGACATCTTTAAATGTCCCAACATCTGAATTATAGGGGTACCAGCAGGGGAAGAAGAGCAACAAGTGGAAAACTTATTTGAACAAATAATAAAGGAGAACTTCCCCAAACTGGCAAAGGAAATAGACTACCAGGAGGTCCAGGAAGCTCAGAGAATCCCAAAGAAGTTGGACCCAAAGAGGAACACACCAAGGCACATCATAATTACATTACCCAAGATTAAAATGAAGGGGAGAATTCTAGAAGCCGCAAGGGATAAGGGGACAGTCACCTGCAAAGGAGTTCCCATCAGACTGTCAGCTGATTTCTCAAAAGAGACCTTCCAGGCAATAAGGGACTGGAAAAAAGTATTTGAAGTCTTGAAAGGCAGGGACCTACAGCCAAGACTGCTCTATCCAGCAAAGCTGTCATTTAGAATGGAAGGGAAAATAAAGTGCTTCTCAGATAAGGTCAAGTTCAAGGAGTTCATCATCACCAAGCCCTTATTCTATGAAATGTTAAAGGGACTTATCTAAGAAAAAAAAGATAAAAAATATGACAGTAAAAAAAAAGAAAGAAAATATACTTTTCCTTTCATGCATAAGAATAAGATAAATATATGACTAATGGGTTTCCATATTAAATAAAACATATGTGGGTGTCTTTTTGCACTTAAATTAACATTATTCATGAGTGGGAGATAGGATAACTGTGCATAAGGCACCTAACTGGCCTTGGACAGCAGTGCTGCCGGAGACACGGTGAGCAGGGGAAGCAAATCCAAATCAGAATGAGCGTCTATTCTACTGGGGGTCAGAGCACTACCAGTTTATGATGTAATCATCTCTCACCCAGGTGTTTGCTGTCCCCAAGTGCCAGGGGCTAAGGATTAGTTACTATTGTTGGCAAACTGGTCAACAATAATGGCAATATGTATGTCAACTTTCTTAAGGGGAAGTCCATGTTGTGGAGTCCATTGAATTTATGAATCCATTGAACAAAGTCAGGAATGAGGCTGACTAATAACCACAGATCAGGTCATCTTGTCTACCAGATTATGGAGAGTCTCTTCCATTTTGAGGATTCACAAGGTGAATAAATACTCTCAAAGTCTAGACCCATTTCAAGAATGTCTTAAATCCACCCTGGCTGGTGTGGCTCAGTGGATTGAGTGCCAGCCTGTGAATCAAAGGGTCACTGGTTTGATTTCCAGTCAGGACACATGCCTGGGATGCAGATCAGGTCCCCAGTAGGGGACATGTGAGAGGCAACCACACACTGATGTTTCTCTCCCTCTCTTTCTCCCTCCCTTCCCCTCTCTAAAAATTAAAAAAAAAATCTTTTTAAAAAGAAGGTTTTAAATCCATCTACATACCTTTTCTCCAATCTTCCTTCCTTGCCATCATTTTTTTTATCTTGCCCCTTCCAAATCCCTGATCAAACAGCTGAACAATTTGCCACTTTTTACATACCACTGTAGGACCTTACCTCAGGACATCTTCTCTAATAGGGAAGGTGACAACAAGCTGTGCTACTTGAAGTTCTACCCACTAGAAGAACTGCCCGTCTCCACAGTCCTTCAGGGACACTCTGAACATGATATAATAGCATGGTAGTATACTGTGTTGAGTATTCTGTAAAAAGGCTGAAAGTTGTCCCTCTTTGCTCACTGACCATAGGAAACTCTCTGTGAGGTCATAGGTACAGCTGAGGGATGGATGGCATTTTATAGGAGTAGACATACTGCAAATGCAAGCAGCCAGCTCATGCAAGTTACTTGCATATTCAGTCTTGAGCCTGTTCCTATAAGTACCACTCCCACCTGGTGGATGGAGTGCTTTCCATCCTATTGTTTGGGATTAGTTTGGGTTGCATAGTCCCCAAGTGCTTCATTGTTAAGTGTTTTTATACTCTTCTGGAGGCCAGGAGCAAGCCAGGTGCAAGTTCTCAAAAGAAGAGCTGTTTGCTGAAGAGGACATGCTTTCTGTACGATACTCTATTTATTAGGGTAAAGTCAGCTTCACCTGGCAATTTCAAATGATTGTCCTTGAAGCCTTAATGTTCTTACATTTCTAGCGAACAAAAGTATCTCAAGCCACAGGCTTTGCTTTGGTCTAACTAGTCAAGGAAGAGATTACTTAAGGCCTCATTTCGCCTCATCTGCCCCATTGGTTTTAAAAAAAACAAACAAATAAACAAACAAACAAAAAAAAGGAAAGGAAGAATGGAGTGTTAGAGAGCCTTTTGGGAAATTTCCCCATATTGTGCCCTGGATCCCATAAAACTGCCATATACTATTTATCCTTCTCATGAGAAGTATATGGGATTAACAGACTGTGACAATGGTCTTTTATTTTTCCATAATATTTTAACTTCTATCTGTTAAAAGGCTTTCAAGACCAGAGAAAGCAACTTAGAGAAAGTAATTTATATTACACAATTTTTATTTGATCTAACACTTGATCTTTCTCTTTTGAGTTCAATGGCCCTCAGCTGGGGAGACATGAATGAGGGTATTCATACCTGTTTATTAGGAAAAGTTTCAAACCTACATAAAATAGACAGAGTGCTACAATAAGCCTCCATGCACCTATCACCCAGCTTCAACAATTACTAAGATTTTGTTGCTCTTGTTTATACTCCATCCCCCCTACCACTACTGTTTTTCTTTTGCTGGAGTATTTTAAAACATTCCAACACATATCACTCACTTGTAAATTCTTCAGTAAAAATCACTAACACATATAGACTAATATTATAATCATAATGTAAGCACAATTTCATTATCATGCCAGAAAAATTGATAATTCCTTAATATTATCTAATAATCGGTCCATGTTCAGTTTTTCCCAATTGTCTCAAAATGCCTTTTTACAGTTGGCATATTTAAATGAGGATCTAAACAAGATCTACATATTGCATTTGATTGGTAGGTTTAAGTTTTTCTCTCTCTCTCTTCAAAGTTAAATAGAATCTTTTCTATTGAAGTAATTTATATTTTCCCTAGCTCCTAAAATAGAAATAGGCATCAGGTTTCTAAACAGAAGAAAAAAGCCTTAGCTACAGAGCCACGTATTAGATATTCACGCTGGTCCAAGAAAACCAATAAACTGAGTAAATTAACTTGAATAAATTAACAGTGTACGTTCAGAACAGAATTGTAGCTTATAGTCACAAATATGTGAACCAAAGGCAAAAATCTGCCAAGATTATGGCAGTTTTGTTGTTTTTTAAAATTTATACAGCATAATGTATTTTTTCCCTCCAAGTTCACTTAGTACTAATTTCAATATTAAAGTGCATTGCCAAGCTAGAATACAAGCTTCCTAATTTAAAACAAAAAAGATGGTATAAAAAGTTCCCATTGTTTTAGAGCCTTCCTTATACCTACTAATAGTATCCTACTTTTGCCTTCACTTAGTGTAGCAGATTACTGCAACAATTGTATAAATGGAAACCAAAAGCTTGGGTACAAAGCATGACACTGTCAGGAATATCTTTCTTCCTGTAGGAGTCAACATGAGTGTTGGCAGTTTCCAAGTGTTGGTTCCAAATGTGGGGAATTCCTGGAATGAAATTCCAAACTGCCCCACCCCCACTCCCAACCCCCACCCCATGCAGGGCAAGGAGAACCTGAAGAGAGAGGCAGACCACGCCAGACTGATAGGTGGCAGCTCTAATAAGCAAGGGAACTTACATGGGAGGCTTGTCTGGGCAGCTGAGGGACAAGCAGATCACTGCACCCACCTGCTAGAATCTTATAAGTTTATATGGAACCTTTAACAGGGTTCAGTCAGGAATCCAGTCCAGATGGTCTCCAGGACACTTTGCTCTCATGAGGCTATGTCCTTGAAAAGGCTCCTAGTGCAGGAACGGGGGGCAGAGTGTACATTCCAAGGAAAGGGGATGAGGTGGTGAACTTCCCATTACTTGGGTCTGACTCAGGGCTCAGCCAGCAGTCACACCCTCTTAATGACCCCCTCTAACCCTGATGGGGAAGTTGAAGACTTCGGTGAAGATTGTCATCCATCTCCAAGACAACACCGCAAACAACTGTTGTAGGATGTCATCACAGAAGCACACAGGTGGGAGAGCTGTTTCAAAGTGACCTCTAGGAAAGTGCAGTTTACAAAGAGGTGCAAGAAAACCAAACACACAGGCAGCCGAGGTAGGCGTATTTCCGAAGAAAAACGAGATGTCTCCAATCTGTTTGACAGCGGGTTTTGGCACTCCTGGGCATCTCTGTGTGTCCGTGCTTCCCTTGTCATAGGTGGAATGGGGGGGCTCTCCCCTGGTCAGGGGAATCCTAGTCAGCCTCCCCTAAGACACCTTCCAGGAAAGATCAGACTCAAGAGAAAAGGTATTCATGGAGCAAACCCAAACCATGGCTGTGTTTCAGTAAAGAATTGTCGCCCTCAACTGAGAATTCGGGAGCACTGCAGGCAGCAGCTTCTTTTTGAAGAGAGCGATGTAAGCCAGCATGTCTGCCCCTTGCTTTGCTGAGAATTCAGGATCAGCATTACATTTCTGTTTTCTTAGAACGTTTAGTATTTTTGCAGGCTGCCGTCTGCATTGGTACATTTCCTCTTGAACCTCTTGATGTGTTATCAATGACATGGATTGTTGCGGACCGTTCAGCCTGGTCTCAGGAGTTGTAACCCTCACTCCATGGTGGGCTGTGTAAGAGCCTAGGGATCCACTTCATCTGGGTCTGTTCTGTCAAGAGGATGTGAGCCACTGAGAAGACAAAGCTTATCTCCCTGGCAGGAGCGCTGCTTCTGCCTCATCCATCTCTGGCCCCAATGCTTGGTCAGTAGTCAATGACAGGTAAGACTCCTCATGGGAGGGGCAACCTAAGCCAAACACGACCACTTGGGAGGCCCTCGTGGAAGGACTTGGGGGGCTGCAGCAAAGAGGGGATGATGGACCCTCGCCTCCCAGCTATTCTGACATAGCCCGAGTCTCCATTTCCATCTGGGAGATGTCTTCTGCTTCCTGAGCCTAATTGGCTTAAAGCCTGAAACTATGATGGCAAGCGGTGCAGCCCTGTGCCAGCCAGAATGGTCGGTGTCCCGGGTGATCGGCCATAAGAAAGAATTTGTAAAGTCCTGTGAAACCTACTTAACTAAGAGTGCACTCATTTAAATGATGAGTGTCTGAGGAGGAAATGAGTATGTCTTCCAAAGTTTGGCAACCCCCTTTCCTTACAGACACTGACTCAGATTAAGCCCTCAGATTTCTTTGAAATGTTAAACCTGTATTCCTGTGTATTTGAACCCAATAAAAGCCTAGTGAGGAAGGTGCTCTGGGTCATTCTCCTCTGAGAGTTTGACCACTTTTCCTCCCCAAGCAGATCATGTCTTGGTAGTTTCATTTTCATCCATGACGGAGGGATGGGGCTCTACGGGCAGAGCCCCCCGCCCACATCTGACGCCCAGGACAGGGCCCCCCCTGCAATGGATGTTTAAGAGTGCACCAGAAAATTTGTCACAACTGGGGACTCCCTGTGTATGATGGGTGCCCCCAGCCACCTTCCCAGTAACTGGGCTTCAAGGGAGCTGCCATCTTGCTGTGGCCAAATTTTACTACTCAAGTCTCTTTTAATCAATAGAATGCTCCCTCTTTTTTGTTACTGGTTTCATTTTGATTTAGTTTTGTGCTATTTATTTGTTGAAGAAACTAGGTAATTTGTTGTGTAGTATTTCCCATATTCTGAATTTGGACTTGTAACTAATTTTTCTATGCTCCATATTTTTAATAAACTAATACCTACAACTAGGGGCTTCGTAATTTTATCTTTTTGTCAAGAATACTTTGAAAGTGGCACTCTTCATGTTCTAGATCATATCAGGAGGCATGTGACATTGTACAGCTTTTGGTAACGTTGAGAGTGTTAAGTGGGTTCTTGTGTTTTCAGGTTTTTTTTTTTATTTTAAAGATTTTATTTAGTTACTTTTAGAGAGAGAGGGAAGGAGGGAGAAAGAGAGGGGAAGAAACAACAACGTATGTGAGATACATCTATTTGTTGCCTCTCACATGCCTCCAAAGGGGGAGCTGGCCTGCAACCCAGGCACATGCCCTGGCTGGGAATTGAACCAGTGACCTTTTGGTTCACAGGCCAGAGCTTAATCCACTGAACCACATCAGCCAAGACTTCAGTCTGGTTTAAAGTTTGCCATTAACTTTTCATCCAACAATTCCAGTAGTAATTGATGATCATTGCCTAGATCCATTATTTCATAAGTGGTTGCAAAATAGCATTTCTTTCTATTTCCATTATTTCTTTTCCATTTATTAGATATGGTTTTATATAAAGAACTTTCTCTCATCATTGATTTGGATTGTCTGAAATATGGGACCTGCAGAAAAGGCACCTGGATCCTTCTGTTTTTAGGGGAGAAAAGCAACTTTCAGAATAATAAGATGTTTGATAATTTTGATATAAACATCCATAGGTGACCAATGAGTTTTTTGTTTTTTTTTAGGTCACTAAGTTTTGGGGTGGCTTATTATAGCAGCAATAGATACTCAAAACCACTAAGGGTTCAAAAACTGTTATCATGATGAACTCACAGATGTTTACATGTTCCATGTATTATTGTTCGCTATAGTCGTAATTCTTCTTGATGCTGAAATCGTTCCTTATTTGGCCAGTGAGAGCTTCTTTTACTTAGTGCCTCTGTCATTTTGACATGCGCTCCATCTCTGACAGCTACAAGATAGCCTAGGCTCATTCTGTGTACTTCCTGCTCCAGTGTTCAAACCGGCTATTTCTCCAAGGGGCCCTGGCTCCTTTCAGGGTGCAGTGGCGTTTTGGAGACCATGATCTGATTACTGGGGGTATGCATCACTACCAGACTGTGGTCAACTCTAGGTCTCTCCTGCAAGCAGAGAAAGGGAATACTTATGTTTTAGCAAGAGTAAACAATCAACAGTTCAAACTGATATTTTAAATTCAAATTAAATATTGTATAGCTTTTACTTCTTTGATTTTAAACGTACATTTTTTTTCTCTTGTATTGCAAATCTTGGTTCCTCATGACATTTGCTTTATTCTACCATATATAATAGTTTTGAAATACCAATATTATTACTGACAGTAAGTCTACTGAGTACTGTTTAAGATTTATTTGTATTTTTTTGTCCTTAAGGTTTATCTCACTATACACTGTAGAGCAAATATACTATGTTTCAAAGTCACTTGAAAGATTTCTTCTTTCTATGTTTATAACACAACTTGATAGATAAATAGGTTTGTTTTTATTCAGGTTTTAAATGATTGCTTTTATTCTCTTGTAGTTAAATTTGTTTTCCAAACTATGTGTCTATTTTATTTTTATGTGTATGTTTTATTATATCAAACTATAAAACAAGGTATATGCAGAAATTACAGCTTCCACCCCTATCATTTTTCTGATAAATAATTATTTTTATTAGTTTTTGTTTTACACACTTCTAAATTTTGAAAATAGTAGAAGCAAATGTATATATATGTACTTTTCCTTTCATTTCTACACAAAAATTATAATAGTATACACACTCTCCTGCCTATTGCTTTTTTTCACCTTCATTTCAGGAATAATTGAAAAATGTGTATATGTAAAATTTTTTCCAAGTGGGCCCTGGCTAGTGTGACTCAGTGGATTGAGTGCTGGCCTGCAAACTACAAGGGTCATGGGTTCAATTCCCGGTCACGGCACATGCCTGGGTCGCCGGCCCGGTCCCCAGTGCGGGGTGCACGCACAAGAGGCAACCACACGTTGATGCTTATCTCCCTCTCTCTAAAAATAAATAAATAAATAAATCTTTAAAGAAATAAAATTTTTTCCAAGTGGAAAACTTTTTTTTTATTATTACCAATTTCCAGAACCGTAGTCAGAGAGCACAGTTCGTGTTGTTTGCATTTGATTGTGGTTTTTCTTTACGGCCTAAGAGACCCATTTTTATGAACATTCCATATGTGCTGCAAAAAGAGTTATATTCTCTAATATTGTGACTCAGAATTCCATACGTATTTCTAAGTTGCCACACTAATTATGTTGTGTAGGTCAGTGCTACTCGAAGTGGCTAGACTATTATGTCATTACGGACACTATTTCAGCTGCTTTCTTTTCTGGTAGCAAGACTTTCTCAGTGAAGGAAGTGGTACATTGATTTATATTCTGAGTGAACTTCTTGTCTCACTGCATCTGTAGCCACAGCGCATGGACTGGCGCCGGTCTGTAAACACACTTTCAGTAGCGCTGGGTGAGGCTTCCTGAACCCTTACTCATGTTTTATCCTCTTGCTTTGTCTCGGAGTGAGAGGAACATGCAAAACTTTTCTCTTGTTCATGTGTTTCTGTTATGCCTGCATCTCCTATAATTTTCACTTTATGAAAGTTGATTGCTGTGTTCTTGAGTAGATACATATCCCTGCATTGTTATTTTAGTCACTAGCATTAAAAAAAGCCTCCTTTTTCTTTCTAATGCTTCTTGGTTGGTCAGAATTCCCCCTTGACAGAACATCATGGCCCTTGCTCTTTGTGTTTTACATTTTGCCTGGTAAATATTTGTCCATCCTTTTATTTTTTAACTTTCTTAATTTTTTTGTTTTAAGTGTGTCTTTGTTTTGCTAGACAGTTTGAAAATATTTGTGATTAATATGTGAGTTGGCCTCATTTATATTATTGATAAACACCAATTTTTTAAATTATAAAATATTTTACTTCATGGTCATCTGTTTTCTTCTCTCTCTCTCTTACTCCCTAGATCTTTAAAAAATATTTCTCTTGGAATTTGGGAAGTTTTATATTTTGTTTTTGTTCTTTTTGTTTTTTTTTAAGAGAAGAAAAGGGAGGGAGAAAGAGAGGGAGAGAAACATTGATGTGTGAGAGACACAGGAATCCTTCGTGTCTCACATGCGCCCCCACCTGGGACCAAACCTGCAACCCAGGCACATGCCCTGCCTGGGAATCAAACCAGCAAACTTACGCTTTGTGGGTGATGCCCATCCGAACGACACCACACCAGGCAGGGCTATATTTTGTTTTAATTGTTACCATTATACTAATGCATTTGCAAAATACTATATTTTATCTATTTATGTATGTTTTTAAAGATAATATTCCAACTTCCCCCTCTAATAGAGTAATGTTAAGAATAGAAAAGCCCCAACCTGCTTTTCCTTT
Source organism: Glossophaga mutica (assembly GCA_039655065.1). NCBI lineage: Eukaryota > Metazoa > Chordata > Mammalia > Chiroptera > Phyllostomidae > Glossophaga > Glossophaga mutica. The sequence goes on from CM077307.1 coordinate 29,984,288, forward strand.
TCCCTCTACAGGTATTGGTATCAAAAGTACTCACTAAACAGAGACCAGAGTATCTGCGTATCAGAGTATGCTTTCTAGGACCTTAACCCACAGCACTCTCTGTCCAAGTCCATGAGGGGCTGTGAGGAGATTCAAAGCAACTCCTCATCTCACTGCCAACCTGCTCTGGGCCTCTGCACTAAAGCAGCGTGTGTGTGCTCTTTCCTGGAGATGGGAAACAAATGTGTAATTTCAGTAAAAACTCTGCTTAAAAGCCCACCCCCTAACTTTATGTTTTTAAAAATATTCTTTTTAAAATGAATATTCTTACTTTTTTTATTGATTGATTTTAGAGTGAGAGAGAGAAACGTGGATTTGTTCTTCCATTTATTTATGCATTCATTGGTTGCTTCTTTTATGTGCCCTGACCAAGGATTGAACCTGCAACCGTGGTGTATTGGGACAATGATTAACCAACTGAGCTACTCAGCCAGGACCAAATTAATTCTTTTTTTTTTTTTAAGATTTTATTTGTTTATTTTTAGAGAGAGAGTGAGGGAAAAAGAGAGGGAAAGAAACATCAATATGTGGTTGCCTCTCACACCCCTCACTGAGGACCTGGTCCACAACCCAGGCATCTGCCCTGATCGGGAATTGAACCGGTGACCCTTTGGTTTGCAGGCTGGTGCTCAATCCACTGAGCCACAACAGCCAGAGCTAATTCTTTATCATCGTTAGGAAATCTCCTTTGTCTCTTGTTTTACTTAAAGTTTTTACCAAAACAGTTCTTGAATTTTCTCATCTGCTATATAATTGCATGGTTTTCAATTTGACTTTATCAATGTTATTAATTAGGTTAATGGATTTCCTAATTTTGAACTATCCTTAAGGGTCCAAAATAAATTCTGTTTTTAGTTTACTTTTAGGTGGTTAATAGTTTTGGTTGCTATTGTGAATGGAATCTTATTTTCTATTACATTGTCTAATTGGTTATTGCTGGTATATAGAAAAGCTATTGATTTTTGTATGTTGATCTTATATGTGGTTACCTTGCTAAATTCTCTTATTAGTTCTAATAGTTTGCCAATTGATTTTCTTATGTTTTTTTACGTAAGAAATAGTGTCATCTGCAAATAAGCACAAGTTGCCTCTTCTTTTCTAATGTTTCTAATGAGAGATAATGTTTATTATCTCTTATTGCTTTCCTTCTCACCTCGAATCAGAACATCTGATACACTTTGAATAGTATGATGATAAAGGTCATTCTCATCATATCTGACTTCGATCGGAACATGTTATTGTTTCACCATTAAGTACGGCATTTGTTGTAGGTTTTACCATTGTTTTATTAAAAACAAACAATATGTCAAATTTAGTCTGCTTTTTTCCTACTTTGGGGGATTTTTTCCCTTTCATTAGTGGGTATTGAATATAAGATACTATTTTTATTTTTAACACAGTAATATAATAAGTTAAACTGATATATATTCTAATGCTGAACATCTTAGCAATGCTGGACTAAATCCTCTTTGGGCTTGATGAATTACTCTTTCCATACACGGCTGAATTTAATTTGTTAACATTTTATTTAGGAGTTTTGCTTTGTCGTTCATACATGGAATCATGTATATATTTTTCTCCTACTGCTCTTGTCTGGCTTTGGTTTCAGGATTTGCTAATCACTAAAATGTGTTTGGAATTTTTCCATCTTTCCTTCCTTCTTTCTTTTTTTTTAATGTATGGCAACTTTATTTTTTTACTAAAAAATGATTACTAATCCTATTTTTAAAAATCCAATATCTGAATTAAAAAGTATAGTAACTGTATTTACTCATTACATTATTATTTCTAAAACAACCCAAAAACTTCCAGCATGCATGTTTCACATCAGAACAATGGATTCAAGACCAAGTGTACATGTTACATGCATCAAGGCTAGACTACAAATGATCTCAGTCATCATCATCATCATCATCATCATCATCTGTATGTTTTCTGGTAATGCATTTGATGATTCATTGGAAGTATTTGGTGATAATAAGAATGTTTTTGGACCCCATTAATGATGGATTAATTGGCACAATCTGAACTGCTCATATTGCAGGAATTCATACTCTTAGAGCTGGGTACTGAAGTAGGTATCTGTATTGTAAATCTTTGCCCTGGGAGGGACACTGGAGTCCTTACCTGAGTTGAATCAGATGGGGCTTGTGGTGCTGGTATGCCTGGAGTGGTCTTGGTCTGCTAGTAACTGAACCAACACTTAACCATGGAACTGTTATTCTTTCCACAGAAGTAGATGTCTTTTTTGTAAAGACTTAAGTCTATAGTTTGGAGCAGTCAGGCAGTATCTATCAAGTGGAGTCCTGGCTAGTGTGGCTCAGTGGATTGCAGGCTGGCCTGAGAAACAAAAAGTCGCTGGTTCACTTCCCAGTCAGGGCACATGCCTGGGTTGCAGGCCAGATCCCCAGTTGGGGGTGTGTGAGAGGCAACCAATAGATGTTTCTCTCCCTCTCTTTCTCCTTCCCTTCCCCTCTGTCTAGAAATGAGTAAAATCTAAAAAAAAAAAAAAAAAAAATTTCAAGTTCAGCCCCGGCTGGTGTGGCACAGTGGATTGAGCGCTGGCCTGAGAACCAAAGGATTGCTGGTTCAGTTCCCAGTCGGGGCACATGCCTGAGTTGTGGGCCTGGTCCCCCGGTGTGGGGCATATGAGAGACAACCAAACATTGATGTTTCTCTCCCTCTCTTTCTCCCTCCCTTCCCCTCTGTCTAAAAATAAATAAATAAAATTTATTTAAAAAAATTCAAGTTCAAAAAAAATATCTATCAAGTGGCAACCTAGGCTTGCATTTGGCTTGATTGATGGCAAAGGGGTTTAATTTCTTTGCCTTGAAAAATCAAATTAAAACATCTCTTGGGAGAGGAGAGGTTAAAAGCTGGTCAGCACGGCACTGGATTGCCAATCCCACATCATCTGCAACAGTAGCTTTCCTAGCATGGCTTAAATAAATCTTAGCATCATTTAGAATTGTGGTCAACAAATTGGAAGGCAAACTCCAACATCTGATTTATAACTCTTGCTCCATATTCTGTAATCCCCACATTCTTCAGGACTTGTGCTGTCATCTGCACATCTTTCACATGCTCTTGGGGGAAGCCATCTTGCCAGACTCCATGAGATCTGGTGATCAGATCTTGAGCTCATCACCCATGTGAATGTATTTCAGTTCTGGTCTTTATGCAAGATCTTTGCCTAGCGTGTTTTTCCCAAGCCCTGGTGTACCTTGCCTACCTCACTCCAGCCCTACGCTGCCATGCACTGTGAGCAGGATGCTCTGGCCTTTTCTTATTTTCTTAAGCAGTTTTTATAAGGTGAGAATTATGTATTCTTCAAAGCTGTTTCTCTATTAGGCTCTGCTATTGTGTTACATTCATAAGTTGAATTGAGAAAATTTTCAACTTCTTATATGTTCTAAAGTCAGCTGGAATAAATGAGTGCAAGAGTCTCTTCAGAAGTGACTCTGGGTTCCCGGAGTGGACCAGCTGGGTGAGCACTGCAGAGCCAGCTCCTCCAAGGATTGGCGGGGGGGACCTGATGCCACCTGCAGTCTGGTAGAGGAAGTGCAGGCGGTGGCTCCTAGATGGGCTGAGAGACAGCCTTCTTTCACCCTCTTTTTCCCAACCCTTTACTCAGTTTCCCCAAGGGATGAGAAGCCCTGGACCATTCATCTAAACAATTTCCAATGGTAGTAGCTAAGGTGATACCCCAAGGATAGAGACAGAATCCAGACCATGGTCAAGACAGGATGACATATGATTGCCCTTCGTATAAAACCCAAACTGACCATGGCCCCCAGTGCCAACCCCCGACTTTAAGTCTTCCTATTTCCCCCTCCTTACTCAACACCTACCGCAATGTCCTTTTTAAATTTCTGTCCCTTGAACATGGAGAGTTCCTTTCACTTTAGGGGCTTTGCACCTGTTACTCCTCCTGTCTGGAACATTCCTTCCACAGGTAGTCTGTGGTCGTTTCCATCATTTAAACTCAGCTCAGATTTCAACTCCTCAGAGAAACCTTCCCTGACCACACTCATAAAGCACTGCATTTTTCGGAGTCTAAGACGCATTTTCCTCCCCAAATTTGGGAGGAAAAGGGGGGTGCCTCTTATAGTCTGAATGTAGCTTACCTGGCTCGCTGTGGGGGTGGGGGCCTATGTTATTTATGTTATTAAATATTTTACCACATTTTTTGCCTCAAAAAAAAATTTTCCCCATTTTCCTCCTCTAAAACCTAGGTGCATCTTATGGTCTAGTGCGTCTTATAGTCTGAAAATTCGGTAGTCTCCCACCCTACTATGCTATTTTTTAATAGCTATCGTCACTATCAAAAGCTACATTATCTACTTTGTTTATATACTCAATGTTTCTCTTCCTCCATTAGATGTAAGACCTGCCAGGAGATGCTTGTTTCCCATTCACCCACAGCATCCTCAGCGCCTAGATCAATGGCTAACAATGCACACATTTATGTACCATGATCCTTGTCCTCACAAAAAAATGAGTCTATTAATTACACAATGAATTAACTGTGAGTACAGTCAAGTGTTTGAGGCAGAGGTGCAAGACCCTCTCCCGAGCTCTGTCCACTTCTCTCCACTTCTGGCTCCAAGGACCATTCTATTATCCTGTAGGCAATTTCTGTTGCAAGACTCTGGCTTCCCCTGAAAACTGTTCAGAGCACAGAGGATTCACCCAGGAATAAGGCCTTGAAACAGGGCAAGGTGTGTACCTCCAGGCCTAGTTCTCCAAAGTTTTGGCATCTAGCTAGGCTTGAGGCTGCAGCTGCTGTGTCACTGTATCCCCTGAGCTAGAACAGGAGACAGCGATAGCCAACCTGTGTGGGCTGCGTGCTCCTCCAGTCCCTGCTTGGATTTTAGCAGGCCTTAGCTTGCAGTCTGTTCTCTATAATTAATGCCTTTACAAGTTCCACTTGATTCCCCATTCTCAATGCCCTCCTTGTTTGTAGGCTGACATACTGAAGCTGAATTTGAGAGCTGCTTCCACCAAACCTTCTGCTTGTCCTCAAGACCTCCTGTTCTAGAAGTTTCTCCCTCCAAGGAGATCAGGAAGTTTCTTCCCTTGAGAGATGCTTCTTTCAGCTGCTTCCTCCTAGGATTACAAAGAGAAAATGCCTCTTTGTAATCCACACTAATGCAATTAGCTCCGGGACTCGCGAAGTTTCAGAAAGCTGGGCTCTGGGAAAGCCCCATGAGGCCCCGACCTACAGATATCTCCATCGAAGGCAGTGCAAGTGAGGGTCCAGACCTCACTCTATCTTGGCAGCTCCCCGCATAGCCCTGCCTTGTCTGAAAGTGCCTGATACATACTTAGCACTTAATGAACAGGGGAAATAAATACCACTAATTCATGTAATAAGAAAATTAAATGTGCCAGGTACGGTGGTAATGTTTTACATGGATTTTCAGTACTTCATTTAAGCATGTCCCATTACAATTTCCATTTTATAGATGAAGAAATGAATTCAGAGAAATTAAGTGACTTTGTCACAAAACTTGTTGCACTCTTTCATTCCCCAAAATGCAACGGAGTAACGTAGAGAGACAATGCCAAACAGTAGACAGTGCAGGACCACCGGCGGTCTGATGGGGGTCAAAGACCACGCTCCCGGCGATCAGCTGCTTTCACGCTGTGTTGCGGGAGGGCTCCATTACGAATAAGCACAGACCGGAAGTGTTCCTGTCGGCCGCGTTTCTGATGCACACCACCGGAAGTTTCTCTCCGCGGCTTTACAGGGTTAAGGGAACGGCCGTGGCGGCCGCTGGGGACTACAGGCGCGGAGGCTCTGGGGTTTAGGAGGCAGGTCGGGCCGCTGGGGAGACCCGAGCGGTGGCACACAGGCAGAACACGGACCTGACCTGGGCCGCTCTCCTAGCGGCTCGCCTCTTCACCCCGCCCCCCGGGGCTGAAGTGGCTCTGCCCCCTGATCTGAGCCTGGTCCCGCCTCAGGCACTGACCCTTGGCCTCGGGGCGCTCCCCCATCAGGCGCGATGGCTACAGGCGCGGATGTGCGGGACATTCTAGAACTTGGGGGTCCGGAGGGGGAAGCAGCCTCCGGGACCATCAGCAAGAAGGACATTATCAATCCGGACAAGGTAGCTTGGGGCGCCTGAGAGCGTTGGGTAGCGGGAGTGAAGTGGTGGGGAGGAGTGGCAACGGAAGAGAGATGGGTGAGAAGATGGGGTGCTACCATTCCAGTGAGATGGGCGGTAGAAGTGTGACATGACAAGACTGAAAATATGTGCTGCCTTGGATGAGATGGCGTAGGCGGTGGGACACCCGTGGGAAATGGTGGGAGAGGCTGCGACACTTGTAAGAGATGAGAGGACCAAGAGAGTGTGACACTTGTTGAATATTGGGTGGGGGCACCGAATCGGTGTGACATCTGAGAGATGGTGGGAAAGTAACTTCTGCTCTGACCGGTTGGGACTCTGCCCAGGTGGCATGAGGCTGGTGAGGGGAGTGACCTGCTCAGACTGGGGGTGCCCTTGTGAGCCAGTGTCGTTGCCTTCATAGTGCCATTCTGTGCCTTCGTTATTTGTCATGGTGTGTACGTGTGTTACTGTACCTGTAGGTGCTGGTTTGTTCAGGGACTGAGCTGGGATAAAGAATTTCAGGAAAGGGAGGCTAGGCTGTGGTTCCTCTCCTGTGGTTTCCCTTCGCAGAAAAAGTCCAAGAAGTCCTCCGAGACACTCACCTTCAAGAGGCCCGAGGGCATGCACCGGGAAGTCTACGCATTGCTCTACTCTGACAAGAAGCAAGTATTAGAATCCCCAGTGTCCCATCCCTGCCCCCCACCCCGGCCCCGCCAGGATTAGAATCTCTGGTCTCTGACCCAGCTGCATGTTCCTAACTTTTACTTTTCTCTGCCAGTTCTCTCCTGTGTTTCTTCCCAGCTAGGGCTCCTGCTTGCTTAGAAGGAGGCAGGAGGGGCTCGGATTTCTCAATCCAGGACCTGACTTCCCAGGTAGACCTGGGCCCGAAGGCTCTCTCTGCACATTCTGACTCTAACCTCTCACCTCCCTAAACCTTGCTGCCAGGGATGCACCCCCGCTGCTACCTAGTGACACTGGTCAAGGCTACCGCACAGTGAAGGCCAAGCTGGGCTCCAAGAAGGTGCGGCCCTGGAAGTGGATGCCATTCACCAACCCAGCCCGCAAGGATGGAGCTATGTTCTTCCACTGGCGACGAGCAGCTGAGGAGGGCAAAGACTACCCCTTCGCCAGGTTCAATAAGGTGAGCCCCCACCAACTGGGCATAGGCCAAGGTTTCCCACATGCTGTGAGCCACCTGTGTGGGCTCCAGAGGCAGGCTCAAGCCTTCGTTTCAACCATGGTCACCCACTCAGTCCTCGTGGTGAATACCTGCAGGGTGAGCCTCTAGGTCTTTTCTGCCATGGGGTCCTGTCCTTTCCCAGACCTGCTCTGGTTTTTGGTGGCTGCTCTTGTCCCTTTAAATGTTGCTGTTCTTTAGAGCTGTGTCCTAGGTGCTCTACTTTTCTCGCCCCACACTTTGTCCCTAGTTGTGACTCGTTTACCCTGTGGCTTCAGTTGCTCTCTGTATGTAACTGATTGACCCCAACGTCTCCAATCTAGAGCGGCAGTTCCTGCCTATCCAATCTGTTACTTAACGTCTCTCCCTGAAGGCCCCACACATGCTTCAGTTCAAGGGGCTTCCCTCTGTTCCCTTCCCCCAGACCTGTTCCCCATATCGATAATGGCACCACTATCCACGCAGTGGCCCAAACCAGAAACTTGGGAGTCATTCTCGATTTAGTTTCTCCCTTAGCTCTCACATTATTTCAATCAGCAAGGGGATAAAAAAGTAGGAGAAGAGAAATCAGAAACATGTAGGCAAATAAATTGGATTCTCTCAAATAAGAGCCATCAACAAATGAAACTAGGATAGGAACGGGATATGAAATGAGGTAAAGAGTGAACTGGTAGGTGAAGGATGACCTCATTAATAGGATGGCCAGGGAGGGCCTCTCTGAGAAGGTGGCATTTGAGCTAGACTTGAGTGGCAATCAGAGTCCTACTGATTCTGCTCCCATAATAAAGCACATCTTCTGATTTTCATGCTCTGTGCCATACCCTAGTCCAAGCTGAATCATCTCCGCTTTAGGTTAGTGAGGCCCAGATGGGGCAGGGCCTTACTCAGAGTGAGCCAGCCAGTGAGAAGCAAGGCTGGCTGGGCTAGGATTTTCTAGGCCACTGTTTCAGCTGCTGTACAGTATGACCGTGCACTCCCTGCATCCTCGAGCAGCCTAGACTTTGAGCCCAGAAGCCCCAGCTTAAACCCAGGACTCCCAAGTCCTGACCTCTTTTCCCTCAGTCCAACGTACCCCACTGCGCCTGGGCACGCTCCCCCCCCACACACACCCCCTCCCCGCGATGGCTCCACAGGCTTCTCAGACTCAGCACGTCTGGTGTGACCCATCATTCTCCCCTGTGCCGCAGACCTGGTTTCCTCCATCTCCTTACCATCCTTGGCCCCTCAGGTCCTGAGGAAGGAGAGGTTGGAGTGCAAGATTGAGAAAGGACAACCAAGGAGTGAGGCATTTGAGGCAGTGGGAGGGAACGTAGGTTGAGACAATTAGAAGTGAAGACAAAAGAATGTCCAAGTTTTGTTTAGTAAATATCGCTCCATGCCAAGCCTGGCCCTAGGCCCTGGGGACACAAAAATGAATCAGACATGGTATCTGCTTTCAAGAAACTTTTCATATTGTTGGGGTGGGCGTTGGGGGAGACACAGGCAAATACAATTTGGTAGGGTACGTGCTATTCTGGGAGGATCTGAAGGTTGTGGAAGCTTCCTGGAGAGGTTAGAGCTCGAGTTGAGTCTTAAAGGATGTCACCAGATGATACTAGGAAAGCAGTGCAGTGATTTTTTCAGGCTGAGGTGACAGCGTGAAGAAAAGGCACAAATGGAAAAGCAGACACATGTATGGGACGCTGCAGGCGTTTTCCTGAGACGAAGCCTAAAGCCCAAGGTGGAGCACGGCGGGAGGTGAGGGGCCAGGTCTGGCAGGGTTTGGCAGCGGGCTCAGAACTCTGGGCTTTGCCCTGATGTCTCTGGATAGCCACTGACAGATTTTGAGTAGTGTCAGGGTCAAGTTTCAGTTTCAGGAAGATCGGGGTGACTACAGGCGGAGAACGAAGTCGCCGTTAAGTGAACAAATGGTCTTCCCTCCAACATTACTCATTCTCGGAGCCCCTCTCTGAGTGGGTGGGTCCCCAGCTGCCCTCTTGCCCAAGCCAGAAATACAGGCGTCCCCTGTGACAGCACTTTCCTCCCCGCCCCGATGTCCACTTGTCAGTTCTTTGGGTTTCTAACCTGAAGCCTGTCAAGTCTGTGCCCTTTTCTCTACCTGCTGCTCGTGCCGCTTCAGTTCAGGCCTCTTCACTTTTTACCTCGGTTACTTCCACAACCTGCCAGCCAGTCTCCAGGCTCCTGCTTCACCCCGTCTGTCCTCACTGCTGCCTGGGTGCGCTCTGCAGAAGAGGATCATGACCATTTCCCTCTTTCTTTAACGCTACCCTGTTTGGCTGCAGTCGCCCTAAGGGCACACAAGGCTGCCTGCTCGCCTTCACGTGTCCGACTGCGAAGCTCGAATGCATTAGGCTGTTTCTCTCATCACTGTGTCTGTGCCGCCGCCTCTGCCTAAGGTTTTGTCTGCCCTCTTCCCTCACCACTTCACTTATGCTTAATCTTAAGACTGAGCCCGGCCTCATTTACCTCTGCCGTGACCAGCCTGTCCCCAGGCTGGATCAGGTGTCACCCCTTACACCGTAGGCATCCCTTTGTCATCGGACTTGCCACACGGTACTAGGTTGTGTTTTCAGCTGGTCTGTGAGCTCTGAGAAGGTGAGATCACCGTCCACCTCCCTCGGCAGTGTGTCCCCCAGCGCCGGTGCGGCAGGCCCGCGATGGGTGTTTGTTAAATGAATGAGTGGCTCCTCACCGGACTGTGATCTCCTTGAGAACAGGGCCCACGGGTGTCCAACCTGCAGCCCTCAGGCCACATGTGGCTCAGGATGGCTGTAAATGCAGCTCAACACAAAATCATAAATTTACTGAAAACATTGTGGGATTTTTTTGTGATTAACATGCCCAGTGTATTTAATGTGTAGACCAAGACAACTGTTCTTCCAGTGTGGCCCAGGGGCACCAAAAGGTTGGACACCCCTGGCACAGTTCCTGAGTATTTTAAGTAAATGGAATTGAAATGCACAGGAGGGAGGCCTGACCAAGCCTGGGAAGTCAGACTTCCCAGAGTAGATGAAGAGTGACCTAGGTAGAAGGAACGTGGAAGCAGGAAGGCATCTCAGGCAAGAACAACAAAGGCTGAGGGGAAGGGGGGAATCTGGCATGCCGCAGACACCGCTCACTGTTTGGCTGGAACTATGGGTCTGCAAGGGCTGGTGGCTGCAGAGAGGTTTTTCACCCCTGTGTTTGCTGATTGACCCGGTAAATCTTCAGTGGCGCCTGTGGAGTGCCAGGCCCTGTGCTGAGCCCTGAAGGTAGGAAATGAGCCCAAGGAGCCTCTGAGGAGTTTGAAGGTGGGTGGCTGGTGAGATGTCAGGTGCGTGTGCTGGGACAGTGCTTAGACTCAGCAGCAGGTGTGTGTGATGACTAAAATTGGTGTGAAGGTCTCAAAACGCCTGCTCTCACTCTCCTCACTGGCTGTGCACCCGTGAGGACGGTTTGCAAACAGCACTGGCCTGTGGGCAGTCCTTTAAGTGGCACTGTTCAGAGATCCCATCTTGGCCATGGGTGGAGGGTTGCTCGGGGGAGGATTGAATGAAAGCCGAGACCATGGGAGCCTGTTGCTGTGGTTCGAGAGAATCGTAGTGGTGATCTGGCCTGGGGAGCGGCAGTGGAGAAGTGGAGAGAGGTTTCAGAGGTAGAAGCCACGGATTTGGGAGGGGGAAGTTAAGGGTAAAGGTAGGAGTTAAAGATGCCTCCAGGTTTCTGGTGTGGACGCCTGGGTTGAGTGCTGGTGACCTTGACTGAGATCTGGACTGGAGGAGATAGGAATTTGAGGGAGGGTGATGAGCTTACTAACTTAGTATGCCTAGTACTGAGCATACTAAGTTTTATAGTTTTTTTAAGTTCATATATAATTGACAGATGACATTAGCTTAAGGTGTACAACATATGATTCAGTATTTATATGTACTGTGAGATAATTACACAGGAAATCTTACTAATATCTGTCACTTGAACATACTAAGTTGTATATGGGACCTCCATAGGAAGCAGCAGCTGGAATTAAGGATCTTGAGAGCAGGTCCAGGGCCCTGTGGTTTTGGTGGAGAAACCTCCCTGGTCCAACCTGGCATTGACTTCTTCCTGGGGTCTCTGACTGGCCAGCCCAGCTGGTAGTGGTGGTATTTGTCCCTGAGGGAGGTATGGGGGATGGACTGGGGTGCATATGTTGGAAGTAGGATTCAGGTGCCTTTTCTTTAGAGAGCTACGTGACCTCGGCCAGCTCTGGGGGAGCTGCAAGTCTCACTGCCACCACTGGGTGGCAGGAGTGCTTCAGACAAGTGTTCCATGGACTAGGGAAGCCTGGGCCCTTCTCCAGTATTAAGCCATCTGTCCTACTCCACAGAGGTGCTTGCATGTGGGCTTCTCACCTTGACCGTGGGGGTGGGAACATGTGTGCTGTCACGAGGGTCTGGAGCTGAAGGCATGGTGAAATGGCTCCTGGAGTGGATGCAGAGGCAAGGTGCAGTTCTAGACCCGGCCGGGGTCTTTGGTCAAGCAGTTTCTTTCCTCATTCTGGAAGCACCTCCTCCAGACTGCCCTGTGCGAGGCCCCAGCCAGAGAATTTGCTTTCATCCAGCCCAGGGATTGGCAATAAACAAAAGGGGCTATGGCCACACAAGACGTGACGTGGGCATGTCCCCACCTGTGCTCCTCTGTGCCGCTAGACGGTGCAGGTCCCCGTGTACTCAGAGCAGGAGTACCAGCTCTATCTTCATGATGACGCTTGGACGAAAGCAGAAACTGACCACCTCTTTGATCTCAGCCGCCGCTTCGACCTTCGCTTCGTGGTGATCCATGACCGGTATGACCACCAGCAGTTCAAGGTAAGCTGATGCCATGCATTTGCATGTGTGCTTCGCCCCCGGGCCAGCAGGCCCACTGCTTTCCTGCCGTGCCTTCCACATGCCTCTGAGGAACACCACCACCCTCGCGTCTTCGTCCTCAGAAGCGTTCCGTGGAGGACTTGAAGGAGCGGTACTACCATATCTGTGCCAAGCTTGCCAACGTGCGGGCCGTGCCGGGTACAGACCTTAAGATACCGGTATTTGACGCTGGACATGAACGACGGCGGAAGGAACAGCTGGAGCGTCTCTACAACCGGACCCCAGAGCAGGTCTGTCCCGAGCGCCACAAAGTCTCCTCCATGCCCCAACACCCACTGACTCCATCCTCCAGTCTTTCACCCCCCGGTTCCCCATCTCCCACTGGTTGCCTCCCCCCGCCCAGTCCTACCCCTCACTGGCCACCCACCCTGGTCTCCACAGCCGTTCAACTCCCTCATGATCTCTTATTTCTCAGACGCGTAGACAGCCCAGTGCCCCTGCATCTCTGTCTCCCCTCACTCCCCCGTGTGCCTACACATGCTTCTGAGCGTCTCTCTCTCTCCCAGGTGGCAGAGGAGGAGTACCTGCTGCAGGAGCTGCGTAAGATCGAGGCCCGGAAGAAGGAGCGGGAGAAGCGCAGTCAGGACCTGCAGAAGCTGATAACAGCAGCGGACACCACTGCAGAGCAGCGGCGCACTGAACGCAAGGCCCCCAAGAAGAAGCTACCCCAGAAAAAGGAGGCTGAGAAGCCGGTGTGGAGACTAAATCAGCCCAGTTCAGGGTGGGAGGGGTTGCCTGGCACAGGGGACCCCTAGTGCAGGGGTTTCAGACTCATTTACACCAGGGACCACATCAGCCTTGCGGTTGCCTTCAAAGGGCCGAATGCAAGTTTAGGACTGTATAAATGTAACTACTTCTTAACTAGAGAGCTAGGCACTGCTGCCAGGTAGAAACAAGGTGCCGGGTCAGATAAAACAAGGTGGAGGGCTGGATCCGGCCCTCAGGCCCCGTGTTTGCTGCTTGTACCCTAGTGGAAGGTTCCGGGAGGCCTTGACCTGGCAGGCTTCTGGGACTAACACTGGGCCCTCTCCCCATGACACCCTGGCCTCTGTAATCCCTTCTTCCCTAGGCTGTTCCTGAGACTGCAGGCATCAAGTTTCCAGACTTCAAATCTGCAGGCGTCACTCTCCGGAGCCAGAGGGTACATGTCACCTCCGATGTGTTTGGGCCCTGCTTGTTCTGTGGGCCAAATGCTGCAGGCCACAGGGCTGGAGCAGTAGGGGAGGTTGTGCCATGTGCTACAGGCAGAGGTGGCCTCAGGGATGTGGCCAGGCTGACATCACAGCTTTCACCATATTCTACTTGTTGGCTATTACCTTTCCTGACCCAGAGCTGCCTCCAGGGGTTAACTTCCCTTCCACTCTGCCACTGCCTTCGGTCCCCTTCAGCCGAAGCTGCTTGTGGGGCAGAGGGCTGAGCTGCTGTGCCGTTGCAGATGAAGCTGCCGAGCTCTGTGGGACAGAAGAAGATTAAGGCCCTGGAACAGATGCTGCTGGAGCTGGGTGTGGGTGAGTGTGGAGGCTAGGCCCCTCAGGATGGGCCATCCAGAGGCTGTGGATGAAGGCAGGGGAGGGCAGTCCCTGTTGCTAGCCTTCCAGCACACCTGCCCTGCGCTTTCTACCCCTACCTGCAGAGCTGAGCCCCACCCCCACAGAGGAGCTGGTGCACATGTTCAATGAGCTGCGGAGTGACCTGGTGCTGCTGTATGAGCTCAAGCAGGCCTGTGCCAACTGCGAGTATGAGCTGCAGATGCTGCGGCACCGTCATGAGGCACTGGCCCGGGCTGGCGTGCTGGGGGGTCCCGCCACACCGGCATCAGGCCCAGCCCTGGCCTCTGCTGAGTCAGCAGTACCTGAATCCAGTCTCGGCCCTGACCCCACCAAGGACACCATCATCGATGTGGTGGGTGCGCCTCTCACACCCAATTCGGTAAGAGCCTGGGCAAGCTGGAAGAGTGTGAATTGGTCCTGCGTGTGAACACACACGTGTGTGTGTATAGGCTCTGCTCCCTCTAGTGTCTGCAGTGGGGATTGTCGCTGTGAGGAGCTGAGACTGCGGGTGGGAGTGGGTGGTCAGTGTGAAACACGCCCACCAAACCTGAATCGGGCCTCAGGGGCCATTGACCTCAACACCTTCTGTGTCTCCGCAGAGGAAGCGACGGGAATCGGCCTCCAGCTCCTCTTCTGTGAAGAAAGCCAAGAAGCCGTGAGGGGGCCAGGGGCCCCGGAGGTGGGGTAGTGCTGCTGTGTAAATAGAGCTGCTGAGTCGGACTGGGCTGCTTCCTTTTCCTTTCCACCACTTCCAATGCCCCTGGCTGGGTATGTGAGCAGGAGGGGGTCCCCACGCCCACTTAACAGGTGCTGGGGGGGCTTGCCTGCATGGATGTCCTTAGTAGTCCTCTATCACTAAGCAGCGTTCACATTGCCTGGACACCTGAGCCTAGGAACACCCGTGGTTCTGCATGCATCAGGGCTCACAGGCAGCAGTGGCCTCAGACCCAGCAGCCTTGTGTTCAGTCCCTGTGGCCATGTGCATATTCTGTGAGGCTGTCAGAGGTACTTCAGTGACAATTAGCCACACTAGTGGCCTTGAGCCCACAGCAGCCTGGAACAAGCTCTGACCCCTACTCTTCCTGATGGCATCAGGCACATACACCTGGTTCACACACACCCAGGGCCTGTTTCCCCAACTTTATTCAGCGGCACGTTCACAACGGGGATGGGGTGGACACAAGGTGGGGCCTGACCTGTCCTGGAGCCCTGGGGGCACCACACACCATGCACTACGGATAGGAAGGGCACAGGGGGGCTTGGTGGCCCCAGCAGAAGCCTGTGTACCAGGGAGGAGGCGGTGAGTGCCTGGGTCACTCTAGCCCAGGCCCGTAATGGAAGGGGCTGATACTGGGCTGAGGTGAGGGGTGGGGGCCACAAAGTATCTGCTCAGGAGGGACCAAGTGGCCAAGCCCTTGCCTAGGGCACAAGCCCACAGGGCAGGCTGGGGTACACTCTGGACGTAGCGGTGCGCTACTCTCCCTTTTCCCCTCTGGTGAGGGAGAGGTGGGTTCTGGGCTGGGCCAAGCAGCTACCCTGTACTGCCCCATCCTGTCCTCGGCCAATCAGAACGGCTTTGATGTCTGCTTGAAGATGAAGCCTCGATATGCAAGTGTCTTCATGATGTTGGCAATGTTCTTGCAGTCATCTAAAAAGAGAAAGGAAAGAAATTTAGATGGACCCCAGATCTTCCCCTTCCATGCCCACAGCTGCTTTCACATGGGTGGGGGTGGGAGGCAGGGTCAGATGCAGAAGCCAGACTCTAAACCAAGGGCCTGTCCCCTTGTGGCAGCATCTCCAGCTTTAGGTTGCTGGATGATGCTGGCCCGGCAGGAAGCCTGGTCTCAGGGCTTCTCAGTCCCATAATTCATGCTGGAAATTGGCCAGCGTGTCCCGCCCCGGCCCCAGCAGTGATGTATGGGCGCCGTCGCAGTAAGAAAAAGGCAGAGTAAATGTGTAATTTCTCCCTTGACGGCCCCCGGCCGCTGGGCGATCCTTCTTGTTGCCGCCGCGTGGGGACGGCCTGTCCGCCACACTCCGTCTTCCCGCCACCCGCCTTGATGTCTCCATTTCATTACTGTGCGACCATTCATCACACCCACAGCCAGGGTGACTTTGCCAGCACCTGTGTGTGTGTGGGAGATGTGGCCCAGGCCATCATCACTGGTGACAAGGCACAAGCCTCGGCACTTCTGGGCCAGGGCCCTGGATGACACCTGCCCCGAGTCCCAGGCTTACGGGCTCAGTCGGCAGCCTGACTGGACGCCTGCTCCTGTGTGGCCCCAGGCCAGTGGAGAGGGTCCCTGGCACCCTGGCCAGCAGCCTCCAACCAGATGTGCGTGAGCCCACATCCTGCTTCCCCTTGCCCAAAGGCTTTTAGCCCTGCCAGGCTGCATCCCAAGTTAAATGTGTTGTGTCTGCCAGCATCCCATGGCAATTCCGCCAGCATCATTCCCCGTGTTCAGAACTCCTAAAACCGAGTGTCATGGGCCAGAGTGAGATCTGTCCCCACCATCAGGAGGCGCAACTGCCCAGGGCTTGGCCCACTACATACAGTACTCCCGGCACAGGTGTCCTCCCCACTGCCCAGAGCAGCCGCCAGCTCCCTGTCCCTTCACCAGCCTCTCCTCCCACCGCACTCTCCTCCACAGCTGCTTCTGGGCCATAGCCAGGGCCTCATTTGCCACCAACCCTCATGGGATCAATGGCTCTGATGGAAGAAATATTATACATCAATGTCATAGAAATGTGAGGGGTGGTAAGGTCAAGGTGGGGTCAGGAGGCCTCCACAGCTGTCATGGACCAACCCCTTTCACTGAGCCACGGGGTCCCCCATCTGTCCCTTCCAGGACCTCAGACTAGGGAGGGGGGTCCACCAGAGCCAGGAAAGTCATGAGAGTGGAGTGAGGCTCTGGTCAGCCAGCCACCAGCTTGGTAGCCCCTGCGCAGGCTGGACACGTCCCACTGGGCCCATCTCGCAGAGCTCAACATGAACGTGTCAATAGTGGACGTGGGCGTGGAGAGGCAACCCAGGACTGAGACACAGGGCACCTTGTTCTTCCAGGGACTCAGGAAGTCACGAGGATTGGTCTGAGGCAGAACAGAGGGAAGACAGATGGGTAGGTGGTGGCGGCCATGGCAACTCCAGACGTGACCCATCCCTGTGGTTTATGGGCCGGACACGCGCCCTGCTCATCTGAGGCCCCGTCATTTGTCTCCCTTAGTGTGTATGCCCGTGCTGTTGGGGGGTGGTGGAGGGAGGGGGTTGTGACAGGAGGTGGGCAGTTGACGGGAATGGGGCAGGAGGGGCAGGGCTGGGGCAGGAAGAACCCTGGGAGCGGTATGGTTCATGAGAGAGCCCAGGACTGTGATAGGGTGATTGCTTCCCAAAGAAGGCTGGTCTTGTCAGGCACCTCCTATCCTTCCTGTCTCCTGCACTTGGGGACCACGGCTGCTCTGCATATTAAGAATAAGTCCCCTCGTTATCTGCAATTACCCAGCAGCCACACACCTCATTTCTTCCAGCAGCAAAGAAAATTAGTTTTCTATTGACTTCATCTGGCTCCTCCCTCATCGCCGGACAAATTGCTCAATCTGCCTCCCCCCGCCCAAGAGGAAGTGCCCAGCCCCTTCCCTCAGGTCACCAGCCATCCAGAGGGCAAGCACTGACCTCCCACCTGTGCCTCACCCAGAGCTGGGAGAAGATTCATGTGCCCGTCTCCGTCCTTGACCTCTCCCAGCTTGACACACCAGAGGGAGTGTTGGCTACCCGGGCGGCGCACCGGCCCTGCCTGCGGCTCTCCCCCGAGCTCCAGACCACGAGCCCAAGTGCTGCAACGTTGCTTTGTAGATATTGATACAAACTGCAAACACCCAGCAATCACCTGTCTTCCCCAGACCTCTTTACTGCCCTGTGCCTCCATCTCAGGGAAAGACCCCCCAAATGGCCAAACGAGAAACCCAAGAGGTCTGACACCTCACCTTCTCCCTTGCTCCCCAAACCACTCAGGTGTGAACTACGAAGTTTCTTTTATTTTCTGTCTAATCATCTACTTCCCATCATTCCGGCAGGCCCCCACCCCCGCCCGACCATCATTTCTTACGTTTACAATAATTTGTCCTCTTTTCCTTTCTAATCCATTCTCCTTTTGCCTTAGTAATCTTTCTTACGCAGATCTGATCATCCTTTCCTCTTTAAAGCCCTAACTCCTGTCTTCCACTTCCTACTTTCTGACAATAACAAAGTAGGCTCTGGAGTTAGACCTGTTTTGGAGTCTGAACTTTGCCCACTGGCTGCATGCCCTGCGGTAAGCAGTTTGTCCGAACTTCAGGTTCCTCCACTAGGGGCGACAGTGGACGCTGCCTCAGTGTGACAAGGGTTGAACAGGTGATGCACCCATGTGTCTTTGTGCTTCCTGTTTAGAATATCTCTTCTCCTCTTGAAGGGAAGGCAAGGAGGCTAGTTTTCTGGACAATTAGAAAGTGAGAAAGTATACACTGTGCAGTCTATGGCACAGGTAACGCAGGGGCTGGCGAACGTGATGAATTAAGTCAACTGTCATTCACCCCGCCAACGCTGACTGACTGCTGGTCCTGTGTACTGGGGATTGTGGGGTCTACGTTGCTGCAACTGCTCCACTACAATGAAGAGAGAGAGACCCAAACTGGGAGAGACCTTGCTTCAGTTCACTGGGCAAGTCGGTGGCATAGCAGCACGGGCTTCCAGCACAGGCTCTCTGCAGCCCTTGAAGCCTCCATAAGAGTCAGTGCAACCCACTCATGACTGGTTTAATCAACAGCACAGAAAGAAAACAAGGAAACTGGGCAGAAGCAGCGCTGACAGATCTGAGTCTTTCAACAGGCTGTATGAGCAGAGAGTGACAGCAGCAGGGTGAGCCTGGTGACGGCACGGCCTCAGAATCCTCTGCTCTGAAGCCCTGGAGCCAGCAGGACCAGCAGCCCCATCTTGTGGCACCTCTCACCTAGCTAATGAGGTGAGCTTGAAGCTGTTACATGGTGGGGGGCTGGGGGCGTAGGCCACAGCCTTGTGCTCACATTGAAGGTCTCCAAGAATGTCTTCCTCACTCCAAATCCTAGAAGTCTAACCTGTTTTATGTTCCTGCAGGGTCATCAACTTGTGAAAAAAATGACCCTCTTCTCTTCTTCTCATGGGCATTAATATTCTTAATGTTGGGAATATTTTTATATCGCCAAGACCACAATGGGAGGGGTGCAGTGGTATAGATCCCTCGGAGAGGTGAGTGGAGCTAGTGCCTAATGAAGGACCAGCTGGTTGGCTGGGCCCAAGGGGGGTCCTGTATCTGCTTGGCGAAGGAGTCGCTAGTGGAAGGTGGCTCAGGTCACTGAGGACACCCGTGAGAGCTCACAGAGGGCAATCACCCAAGGCTGACATGTGTCAGTTAGCTGCACCTGTCTTGGAATTGAGCAGTACAGGACAGGGAACAGGGCCTGGGCCAGGGCCACCCCCAGGAGGGAAGGGGCCCAAGAATGTCTTGGAGGGTCATTTGTGTGCTCATTCCTTCAGCTAGCACACTGACACCTGTGTGCTGCTGGGTGCACATGGGCCATAGCAGGCCCAGGGCTGCACAAGCTCTGCAGCTCCCTGCCCTCCGAGAGCGCAGACAGACCTGTAGGTGGTGCAGTGGGAACAGTGCTGTGAGAAAAGGAGGCACAGAAAAGGTCTCTCTTTCAGTGTGAGGATCAGGAAGGGGTTCCCGGAAGGACAGGACAGGACGAAGCAGAGGTTCGGCATGTGGGAGGGGCTTGCAAGCAAGCTGAAGGTGATTGCATAGTGAACAGCATAGGCACATTCCAGAGGGGGATGTGGAGTGGACGAAAACAACTAAGTTTGGCAGGAGTGAGGGGCAAGAGATGAAGCTAGTGAGGTCAGCAGTGACTGGCCAGAATTCTTTACCCTGAAGAGCCCCGAATACTAAACTAAGAAGCTTAGGATTTTATTATTCTGGGAATGATAGGGAGACACATGTTTAAGGAGGAGCATAACTGGACCAATCTGTGTTTCAGAATTACCATTAGATTAGTCCTCAAGGCAGAGACACCAATGAGCAGATGGTACAACAGTCCAGGCCAGAAGTGTGGGCCCAGAGCTTGGCCAGTGGTAGGAGACACCTGTCAGTGACGTGGAGAAGTGGATGGTGGCAAGAAGGTTTTTAGGAAATACAGCAGGCAAATCTTAATGAGTGGATCAGAAGGGCTGGAGGGAGGAATCTAGGACCTTAGTGCCCCTCACTGAGACAAGGCAAACCAAGAGAAGGGCGCAGGTTTGAGGCGGTGAACTTAGCTCTGGACGTGGCAAGTCTTGAGGTTCCCACAGGACATCGAACTTACCAGACACTTCCTTTATGGCTTCTAGGCTTTGCATCTTGCTCTAAAAGGCCTTACCCGCCCTAGTGTTATTAGAAAACTATCGTATATTTTCTTCTAATACCTTCAGTTTTTACACTTCTTAAACTGTCTGGAATTCATTCTGTATATGGTGAGAAACAGAGGCTCTTACTTTGTTTTTTCACTAGTGGACAGCCAGCTGTCCTATCACCATTGACCGAATTATCTGCACTTTCCCTGACCCTTGAAACGACACCTCCATCATATACACAGTTCCCACACACAGGCCTGTGGGAGCCAGGAAAGAGAAGGAATGCGAAGCAACCGAAGTGGCAAGGGAACATCAGGGGCAGCAGGGAGACAAGCTGAGGCGGTGTGGCCTGAAGAAAGACTGAGACACAACCTGAGGCCTCCTGCCTAAAAGCCCAGCCTGGTAATACACCTTATTAGTGACCTCCAGCAGCTGGCTGGAACGGGGCCCGAACCCGTGGAGCCGGGACCAGCACAGGTGGGGTGGGGAGAACAGTGCAAGGAGCAGGAGCCGTGGTAGGAATGAGAGAGCAAGAACCCTGGCGTGCAGACGCTCTGGGAGCTCATTTCGTCCCGACATCTCCGTTTGTCTGCCTGCATATCTGGGCAGCAGCCTGCCCGAGAGCAAAGGGCCAGTGGGTCACACCCAGCCTGCTGGACATAGGCCTGCGAGACTAAGTGTGTCCCCAGCTCCACAGGAGGCATATGCATGCTAAATAATTAGGGTTGTTTTATCTAAAATTCTGATTTAACTGGTGTCCTATATTTTTATTTGCTGAATTGGCAACTCTATGCTGGGAAGATGGGGGGGGTGATAGGGTCAAGGCCATGAATTTAGGATTGAACCACCAGAGGGACCCTGTATATCCTTACATTCTGGGTTCGAATCCAAACTCCACCAGTTAATAACTGTGAACTTGAGCAAGTTACTGTACTTTGTTTAACCTTTCTGGTTTCAATTCCTTCTTCTCTAAAATGGGAATAAAAATGGTAATTATAGCAATTATTCCCCTCAAAGGGTTGTTAAAAAGATGAAACGAGTTTTTGTTTGTGAAGTGCTTAAGACAGTGTCTAGGTTAGTTATTATTATTGTTGTTGTTATTCTAATAATATCCAATAAAAATACAGTTATTCTAACAGTAACACCCTGAGGTCATCTTGTTTCTTGTCCCAGACATGGCCCGCAGGGGCCCCAGACAGTGCCACCTCGGCCCACCTCACACCTCCTCCACCTCACGCCTCCTCCACCTCTCCAGACAGGGCTCCCACTGCTCCCTCCCCTCCCCCCAGGTGGGGTCCTTAGAGCCTCAACTCCAAAGTGACCCCTTCTTTGGTGTCCCCCTCACCCCCCTCCACCCCACCGAGGTGCCCGGAGGTGCCACGGGGCTGATGGTGAAGGATGACGGTGGTTCCACAATAAGGGGGAAAGGCAATTTCATCTTGATTAGCAGGCTATTTCTCTCTCCATAATAAGCATGCTCCAAATAATTAGCGTGTTTTACGTAATAATGAAATTACAGAAATGCAGTCCACTTATTCAAACAACTCACCATTACCATATTTTTAAATATTAGACTTAATTAGAGTTTATCACTTCAGAGAAGTATGCGGACCGAAGATGTTTTTAAAAAAATCCTCATAAAGTGTTTATTAAGCGCTGGTAAAGCTGGGATAATGATGTGTTTGGAAATTAAGGCAATCAAACACTTACCGCCGCTCCTGGAGGCCGGGCATGGAAATGAGGCCATTACACGCCCATTACCCGCCAGCTCACAGCCACTTGGGGGGTGGGGAGAGGATGCGCCTGGCCGAGAGGGCAGAGAGCCTGGAAATGCCTGTGCCAACATCCCACCACAGCCTGACCGGTAAGCACAGCATCAAACTTCTCATCACTTCCATCACATTGGCCGCCAGGGGCCCAACTCAAATGTGGCCAGGCAAATGACTAGGCTGGTCCCCAAAGCCAAAGACAACACCTTAGCCCGACCCTGACCCTAACCCAGACTCCCAGGCCTGATGGGTTGTTAACTCCATTCAAGTCCCAGGGCAAAGTGGGGACCGAAGCTAGGCTAGTCAGCAAGAGGAGGTGGAGGCTGAGGAAGCTACATTCCCTACTTCGGGCCACACAGGAGGGGGCAGCTAGAGTGGTGGGGAAGGGGCTAGGAGGAAGCTGGGGACCTGAGTTGGGAGCCGAAGATGCTGAGGAGCTAGGGGCCAGGCTTGGGACACACCTGGGGATGCAGACCTGGAGCGGGGAGAGGAGGCAAGAGGGGTGGCAGGAGCAGGGCTGGTGGCTCCAGGCCCCATTTATCCCGGTGAATAACTAATTCCAGAATTTATAGTGCTGGGTTTTTGTTCTGTGGCCATTTATATCTGCAAGGGGAGGAAATGAAGAGGCAGCACGGACGCCACATCTTTCTGTGTTATTGCTTGTCTGCCATTTGCAAATCATTATTAATTGTGGGCCTTGGTGGCGGGCCGGGCGGGGGCCGGGCTGGGTACATCCACATAGCTCTTCATCAAGGACCCCAGCCGCTGCCCCAGAGAGCCAATTACCCCGCCCTGATTGGGATCAGATAAAGAGGGAATTTTTACAAATTAGGGAATAAATAGAATTTCCACACAGGGCGCGGGCAGGACCTGAGAGGCTGTAATGAAAAACCATCCGTCACCATCAGCGGCCTAGGCACGCAGCCCCGGCACTCCCTCCCCTTTCGGGCCCGCCCTTGTGCTCAGGGGCCTCGGTGCACAGGTCTGAGGAGGCCCCCGACCCCTCTGTGGCCCAGAAGCAAGGAGAGCCCTCCGGTGGGGTGCGTGCCCCCTTTGGGACGGAGAGGCCTAAGCCCCAGCTTGTACACTGTCCCCAGGGCTGCCTCTCCCTGTCCCTGTCCGTCTCTCCTTCAGAGTCTCGACAAGGAGGAGACAGAGGCAGTCCTGAGAGAGGCCAGAGTTGGGGACCACAGGGCAGAGACGACACGCATGCCCCTGCAGCCATGGCAGCCCTAGGGCAGAGCCCTGGCCCTGCGGACCACTCGCTCTGGGCTCCCATTAGTGCTCCTCCCCTTGGATCATTAAATATGTATATCTTATTACACGCCTTGTTAGAGTATCGAGCTCTATTGACTGATGATAAATCCTGAGCCTCGTCCTGGCCATAAATTTATCTGGAGATGATGAAGACTCAATAATCTAGTCAGGCAGATAATATCATCGGGCCTTAAAAAAGATCATTACATTATATGTCAGAATTAAAAGTGAAATACGCCGTAGTAACAGGGCGGCTGCTCTGGCCATTACAATGGGTGCTCACCTCCCCCCACCACTTATTCCTAGCCAAGGCCCCACCCAGGTAGAGGGGCCAAGAAGCCTCACCCCTCTCCTGGCTCTGGGATGCCATGGCCTGAAGTGCCAGAGGAGAAGCTAAGGCCAAGTGAAGGAGACCTGGCCACAGAGGGCAGAGGGGTGAGGGTAAGAGGTAGCTACTGAGAACAGCTGAGCACATCCGCCATACCCGGCAGCCACCTCTGCCCAGCCAGGCTCCCGCCTTAACCTGCCCCTAAGGAGTCTCCTGTGGGACTGTCCCCTCAGGGTCCTTGAGTGGCTCCAACAGGAAGGTGACAGGGCCTCACCCCCTTCCCAGATGGCCCGACTAACCAGGGCAGATCCTTTCCAAATCGAGGACTCCTAGATACAGAGTGGGTAGGCTACTCGCCTGTGCTGCCCCAGGCATAGTGCCCGGTGCCAGCAGACTACCTGGAGAACATCTTGTGAGTGTGTGCCACCAGTCCAGACCATGGCCACCTCCCTCCTGAGACCTGCCTGTGGCAGCCTCTATACCCTGTCCTTTGAGGAACATGCTGCCAACTTCTTGGTTCTCTGACCTCAGCACTCATGACCTTGTCCATTTCACCTTATTTCACCATCTCCAGTCATACCCTCAACCTTTTTAACAACCTCTACTGCTCTTCCTTTGAACTATTAAATTCAAATATTCCTAGTTTCTGATGGTAACACTTTTCCTTCACCTCACTTGTAACCGTGTACACCTCGCCTCTCCCTATGCAGCACCTCTCCTGCCTTCGCCTGGTGCCCTGTCCACTTTTCGTTACTTACCCAACAGCCCCTCCCCTTCTGCCAAGCTGGCAGAGTCCACTCCCCCCTCACGCATGTGACCAGGGTGAATGCTTCATGGTCAGAGCCATTTGTGGTGACCCTGTTCCCCTTGCCAGTCACTGACTTAGGGGTGACCATGTGTTCTGGCTACTGAGATAGGAAGGCAAGTTTGCTGAAAGGTCTTCATGGGAAATTTCTTCACCCTTAAGAAAAGAAGCACAAGGGGGAGATAACCCTTTCCGTTCTGCGGCGCGTTTTCATGTTTGCACATGTCTGGGACTGCGGAGGCCACCTTCCCTCCTGCAGCGGAGTCAGCCTAAGAGCACACTGAATATCAAAAGACAAAAAAATGGAAGAAATCTGGGTCCTTGATGATGTTGCTGAGATGCTGAATTAACCAACCTGAGCGTCACTTCACCTACAAACTTTTGTGAGGTAATAAATCCTCTTATTATTTAAGATATTTTAAACTGAGTTTCTCTTTCTGGTAGCAGAAAGCACACTAACTGATACAGAATTTAAAGGCAGAAAAGAGAAGGACATACCAAATGGACCCTGTAATGTAAACTCGGCTGAACGGAGGAGGTAGGGCAAAGGGCAACAAGGACCCTGACACTTCAGGCCAGGAAGATGGTAGCCCTTACTATGCTCTCTCTCTCTCTCATATGACCAAATTGTTTCCCGCTGTATCTCAGGATACAGGCCCTGTTACTAAAATGACGAAAAGAGTCGAGCTTAGATGGGAACCCATGTGAAAACAGAGAGGGAAGAAAATACAACTTCACTAAGAACGTCTGTGGCTTGCGGGGGTGGGGTGGGGAAAAAGCCTCACAGCTCCACATAGCCATTAGAGACTCGGGCTGCTTCTCTCGGCCCTGCCCTTCTTGGCATGTTGTTTCTCATTTGCAAATTATCTCATGGTTCAAAAGGGCTGCTGGAGCTCCAACCATCACACCCACATTTTAGGAAGGAGGAAGAAGGAAAAGGCAAGAGTAATGTATTGTCCAGCTGAGTCGATTCCTTTTAAGTACTGTTCCTGTAGATCCCACACGACACTTCCTTTTTATCTTGCTGCACACAACTCAGAGCTATAATCATACCCAACTGTAGGAGAGACCAAAAAAAAAAAAAACAAACAAACCCAAAAAACCAGTCTTTTAACTGGGCACACACTACTGCACAGGGGCTCTATTTAGTGAGGAAGAAGGACAATGGTGTTGGGTGTGCACCAAGTAATCTCTGTCCTAGCAACACAACTGACCCACCTTACTTTGGAATCTGGATTCCACGGCTCATCATTTCAATTCTTCCTTGCCAGTATTCTCAGTTCTCCTGCCCCTTTTTCCTTCCCTCACTGTTGCCTGGAAAAACCCAAACTCTGCCTTCTCTACACCTGCATCTGGGTTGAGTATGATTAGAGAAAACCACAGCCACACAGATTCACGCCACTCATAAAATCACACTCATCAACTTCAACTGGGTGTATAAAACCGCCAATCTGGTCAGTGTGCACGCTCTCACACCCTTTCTCCCTAGGGACAATTTCAAGTTTAATTTACCTGCCACAATCTCCAATGCCCTACCCCCCATACCACCCCTGCCCCTCTCCCACAGGCTCACCTCCTACCTCACAGGAAATACGGACACCCCTCTCCGGCATCTGTGCCAGCTCTCCCCTCTCCTCCTGTTGCAAGGCAGCACCATCCTGACGTCACTTCTACAGCCCATCCCTCCGCTCTCCCTGTGTCAGGAGTCCAGCCCCACTGCCTTTTCGGGGGCCTGCATTCTGAGTGACCCCAGCTGTTTCTTCCCCACTGGTTCCCTCACCTCAGCATGTAATATACTAAACTTCCCCCGTCTTTACAACAACTTCCCTTTAACCCCCTTTCCCATGTGGCTACTATTCAACCTCTCCTCCCGTTCACCACCAAACTTCAGAGCTATTAACACTCAGGGTCCCATTCACTCATTTCCCGCCCTGCAACCTGACTCCCCCCACCGCCACTTCACCAAGCTGCTTCCTCTGTGATCCCTGAGACCTCAAGGGGTGAAGTCCCACAGAAGCTTCTCAGGCTTAGATGGACCCGACCCAGTGGACTGACACCCTGAAACATTCTTCTCTTGGCTTCAGGGCCACCACCTTCTCTCCAGCCAAAGGTCCTGCAGCCCTTTTGTACGTGCCTCTGCTTCTGAGCGGCCCTGAGACATGGGTGCCACTTGGTGCTACCTTTCTCCCTAGGGACAATGCTAGGGAGAATGCCCTCTTCCCTTCTCACTCTCTGTGCTCTCCCTGGGCAACCTAGTCCACCACTGAGGTTTCCATTACCGCAGACCTTCCGATCTCTTCTCAACCCGCATTCTGACCACTCCTACCCCAGCGCAGGCACCACCGATGTTCACCTCGGTGACAGCCATGCCCCTGCCAATCTCCACGTTGGCTGTTGAAACCGCAAATCTTGTAATTTCACTCCCTGTCTTAAAACCCTTCAATGATCCAGGAAGGACATTAGTGGAAGTACTGGTGAAATTCAATCAGGCCTTTAGTTAAGAGCAGCATTCATGTTAATTTCCTAGTGCTGATAATTGCACTGTGATAATATAAGATGTTAACACTAAGGAAGAAAGCTAGGTAGCAGATACACAGAAACTTTTCTGCTAGTGAAGAATTAGTTCAAAGTAAAAAGTTTTGAGTTATAATGAAAACAACAAACAACCACCATCACCACCTCCAACAGCGCCTCACGGCTCTCAGGGCAGGGTCCAGACTCCTTCAGAAAGTCCCAGGGATCTACCAGGTTCCCCTCTGGGCCCTGTCTATCCCCCTCCCCTGTTGGACGAAGCAAGGGGAGGGGTTCAGGTTCTCTTGCTTCTTGGCTTTTTCACATACTCTTCCTTCTGCTTGGAACTTCTTTCACCTCTCAGCTGGCGCTCCTCCACATTCCGCAGGACCTGGGCTTGCTGTCATTTCCTGGGGGGGCTTGGCTGCACTCCCACACTTGTGTTAAGAATCCCTTCTATGCTTTCCCCATTCTGACTGCCTGGGTCATCCCCTGCTAGACTACAAACCCCTCGAGGCACTCATGTTAGAGGCCCCCAGTCTCTATGTATTAAGTGAAAGAATGGAAGGATGGAGAAAAAAGAGGGAAGTGTGGTGTGACAAGATCATAGGTGAAGCTGCTCCAGCCCTGACATTTGCTGCACGAGGCCTAGACATGCCCTGAAAGTCAGTCGTGGTCCTGTCCACAGCTCTTAAAGTGCCCTGGGGCCCTAGGCCCTTCCCCACCTCCGCTTCTTCCTGGCGTCTAGGTTTCTCTAAAATCTGCTGTGCCAGGAGGCTGGCTGGGACCTGGATTCTCAGCAGTCTGGCCAGCCTGTGTCCTGCAAACCAAGGCACTGGGGGCTGCAGTAGTGTTGCTGGGGCTCCCCAGTCCTAGCCAGCGATGCCCTGGAGAAGCGTCTGGCTATGTCTTCACTCAGAGGGGCGCTGCCCTCCCTAAGCCCAGTCTCACCTGGTAAATATTTCATCCTCAAGCTGCTCAGCTAATCCCTATTAATTTCAATACCGTCGCCTTGCCTGGCTCAGCTCCCAATGCATTATTTATCCCCTTTGTTTGTTTGTCGCTAACAGGTGGGCCCCAGCGGAGGCGCTGACTAGGGACAAGCCCACTCCATCACAGTGTGGCTGTGAATTAATCATGAGGACTAATGGGAACCACCTTAGCTCCAGGCACTTCTCTACCCGCCTCCCTTGCCCTGGCACACAGGGGTGGGCTGGGGCCATCGCAACTCAATTTAACTCAGTGCAAAACAATACGTTTTATTTACTATCTGCCTACACGAGTCAGACGCTATGTTATGCTTCGGGAATACAAGCTGAACAAAACAGATGTGAGTTCCTGCCCTCAGGGAACTTATAGTCTATGGGGGAGAGAGGCATTAAACAACTCATTTCTTAATTACGACCGTGACAGTGTGTGAAGGGACTGCAGGATGCGGTGGAGTACACAGGGGAAGGGGAAGACTTCCCTGGGGAAGTGAAATTTGAGCTGTGCTCTGAAGGGTGAGTGGGCATTAATTAAGCCAAGGGGTGGGAATGGAGGCTCCCAAGGGAAAAATGAATGTGGGAAATCTTCAGGTGAGAGACAGCATGGCAGGTTCCAAGAAAGAAGGGCGGGCATTGTGCTGGAGGACAGGGAACGTGAGAGTGGCTTGAGAAGGGGCAGGCAGGGACTGCCTCTGCACCAACAAGGCCCAGTCTAGGGACACTCTTCTCCCTCAACAACCAGCATCTGTCCCGTGGATCACCGTGGAGTCATTCAAACCCAATTCAAACAGCATGCTCAAGGCTGCTGACTGAGCAACCTCTGATGTTCCCTTAGTGCTCGGGCTCCTGGGAGATGTTCAAGACCACTGACCCTCAACTGGACAGAGAGGGAACTCTGAGGAGTGTTTGGCCTGGGGGCTTGGGAGGGGCCTCTCAGCACTCTGAGGTGAGGTGGGATCTGGCCCATGGCCCCAAAGGGCACACCAGGCACAGGGTTGAGAACACTGGCAACCTCAACCACAAGTGCTCACACCACGTCCTAAGGAAGGGACTTCCCTCATGTCTGAAAACCCAGTGCTGGACAGGTACGCAGAAGCCCCCAGCAAGCACACACCTTCTAAATGAATGGCAGAATGAAAGTGAATGCCCAGCACAAATCTTTTCCCCAGACACTCCCCTCAGAACTGCCCCAGAGATTTAAGTAGACAATGACGCTAACTTGCACGCAGGGTTTTACAGCACTTTCAAATCCTCAGAGTAAGCCTGCGGAGGTAGAAGCCATCGTCAGCCCAACTTTAAAGGGGAAGCACCAGAGGCCCAGGAGGGTGAGTGGCTTAGCCAGGACTCCCCAAGTGGAAGTGATGAGCCTTAACTTGAATGAGGTCAGCCTGTCTCTAGGCACCTGGCTCCAGTACATCCACAGATCTGCCCTCTCTGTAGGCATTTCCCTAGGAACCTCTCTTAGTGACTCCAGGGACCTTAGCTCCCACGAACAATCCTGAAAGGCACCTGGCTTATGAACCATGCTCTGCCAGGGCAGAGGCCTCGTTGTGCACATGGTTAGAGTTTGTAATTCTATTCAAAGTGGCCACTTTGAAAATCCATATGTCTTTAGGCTCCCCATACATCATGGTGTCAAGTCCTGGAGCAGAGGCATCCATTGGCAGCTCCCAGCACCATGGTTTGCGTGCCCACATGCCTGATCCCACCCACGCACCTGGCTCCCAGCTGCTCTGGCAGCACTGCCCACCTTGTGCCAAGGCCCATGCTAGCTGCCTGCCTGGCCCAGCTTTACCCTTGTCTCCACACTAGTCTGGCTGCTGGGCCCCAGCCCTGCCCCAAACGCCTTGTCCGGCCTACCCAGAGTCTGCTTGCTCTCTTAGAGCTAGGCAGCCAGCACAGAGGCAGCCTCGATAACTCGCTAACATGCTGCCCATGCTGTTCTTAAAAATTTATGACTGTGCAACATGAAAAATCCGGCTGAGGAGCCGTCATTAGCGGCACGGCCTCCCTCCCCCACCAGAGCCACCCTCGTAAATTGAGATTTATGGTTGCGGCAGGCGGGTGGGGTGTGTGCAGGCAGTGAGGATGCTGTGGGGGAGACAGGGAGAGACTGATGAGGCAGCGGTGGGGCCAGCGGCTCCCCCCTGCGGCAGCTCCAGTTCATCACAGTCTGCTGTGATACCTACTGAGATAAGGCCAGGCCAGGGTGTCAGCACAGCAAGGATGCTAGAATCTGCTAATAGTGGGACTGGAGGGGGAGGGGCCTGTCCTGTGCCAATCACTGGCTCCTTTAGGTACAGGACCAGTCCTGAGATCCAAGTGCTAAGCAAAGGCCTCTTAGGTTGATTTGGGGAAGGGGAAGGTTGGACCTGGGGAGGAAGCACTCTTCTTGTTGGGGTCACAGGCCTGGGCCCCCAGGGTCAGCTTCTCTAACCAGAAGCATCTAGGTTGGGCTGTGATTGTGGTATCCCAACTACAGAACTGAAGGGGAGGCGTGGAGGGTGGAACAAGGATGCCAGGACCCTTCCCTTCCCTCTCTCTGGTAAGAGGGGCCAGTGGAGAGGCTAGTAAAGGCAGAGTGCGCGTACTGGATACAATCCCTCAGCCTCCCCCTCCAGGGGCCAGGCTGGGGCTGAAGAGGAGGTGATCCCACAAATCCGCCCCCACCCTATTACTGCAAGCCCTCCCTATTACTTCTCCTTCCCTCCTCCCCTGCTCACTTAGCCCTGTCAGCCAGGCCATTATGAAATTGGGGTTTCATTTACAGACTAATTAAACATTACAGCTTGTTCACAATTACAACGCGGGGATGAGGGAGTAACTAATTACGGAAGAAATGAGCTAACATTTATCTCTGCTCCCACCCTCCCTCTCCCCACTGCCCCCCTAATCTGGCTTCCTCCCACACTCTGGTCAGTACCAGTCTGAAAGGCTCATTTCCTAGGATGGAAGACTGGAAGGTCCCCACCCACCCTAGACACAAGATCTTACTGCAGTTCCCAGCTACTCTGGGGGAGGAGCTTAGCTCCCAGAACCCTGCCCAGGGGACAGTCAGGGCTTTTGCAGCCCTGTGTGTGACTAGAGTAGGACTCTGTGACAATATATGGGTTATGACACCTGGGCTGGGGTAGGGGAACACTCTGCTTTGGTGTACGAGTGTGACAGTACTGTGGGGCTCTATGTGAACCCAGTAGGGTGAGGTTTCAGGGTGATTGCTGCAGACAACTATGTGTGTGATGGGGTATGAGCATGAACGAGCCATGCCCTTACCCTGCCAACCCCAGAAAAGAAAAGACCTAGGTGGCTGCAGGAGGTGATGGTCAAAGCAGGCCTGGGATGTGGCCCTGGCAGCCCAAGGCCCAAATCGCCGCTGGGAGGCCCATTCACTACCACCTCCAAAGCAAGAGAGGCAGAAGGGGTTATCTTGCCCTGGGTCTCACCTTGTCCCTGCCCTCAGGCTGGCCTTGGCTACTGGCCAGATGCCCCACGGGGTCCAAGGAGCCTCAGAGGACCTGCAGCGGGGGACCTTGTAGGCGGGAGTCCTGGGGTCTGGCTGGCCTGGCACAGAGTTTAATAATAGTAACAGTGAGAGTAAGCGTTTCCATCCTTCCTGCCTTTGGGCAGAAGAAGAAAGGAAAGAGGAGGGAGAGGAGGGAGTGGAGGGAGCGGGCTGAAGGGAGGCTTTGAGGCCTCAGAACTCACATCAAACAGCCGGATCTGGGCCTAATTGTCTGACCCCTGCCCCTGCCTTCAATCAGCTCTGCAGCTCCCCGCCCGCCCCTCGCCTAACTAGCAGCCATGTTCTCCTCATTAGAACAAGCTCCCCTTGCACACATGTCCCTGGACATGTCCCCAACACTCCTGGCTCCCAACCCTGCTTGGTGGGTTGGTACAGCCGGAACCCAATTTTGGAGGGGCTTCTGGGACAGCTACGCCCTCAGCCGCCACAGCTGGCTGCCCTGAGCTGCTCAGCCCCTCTCCCTGAGCTGCAGGAGCCCAGACACCACGTGCTGTGACATATTCCTGGGAAGGCTCAGCTGCTGAGTGCATTCTGTCGTCTGTGTGTCTTTCTCACAACAGCCCAATTGTCTCAGACACACAGCTCCTGAGAGCAGACTGTGTTTGAATCCTGTTCCCTTCTGTCTGGTACAGCCTGGTGGGGGATCCGGTCTGGGTCAGGGTTTGTGCTCAGAGGCCACAAGCTGAAGCAACTTGTCTGCCCACTGTACAAGGCAGGCTCCTTTAAATGGATCTAGGCGTGGTGCTGTGTGAGTGTCTGGGGTTGGTGGCGCAGCGGTGAGGCAGTGCAGCTTGCTGTTAAGAGCTCTGACCCTGGAAAGATGTGTGTTTAAATTCCGGCTCTCTACTTCCTTGCTCTGCAGACTTGGGTGAAGGACAACCTTCCTGAGCTTCAGCTTCCTATCTGCTGATGACTTCTATTCTTCTGTCTCATATGGTTTGGGGATTCAATGAGATAAAAGACAAAGTCTTCTTTACTACATCTGACACGCTGCAAATGCTGTGGAAGGATACTGGTATAGGTGGGGGTTCTGACCAGACCAGATCCCCTCTCCGTAGGCCACAGGCCCTGCTTCTCCCAGCTGGGGCCTGGGCCCAGTCAGTACTGTTAAGGACCGGAAGAGCTGTGAGGAAGGGCCCAGAGTCCCACAGGAGAGGAAGTACAGCTCCCAGGGGCACAGCTAGTACCAGGGACAGAAGCACCTAAACTGGAGCCTACATTTGAAGGCAGGGATGTCACACAGCAGCAACAGGTGGGAGGGACAGGGGCCCAGCTTAAGTTTTGTGAGGAGGCATTAGGTCAGGTGGGGTAGGTCATTCGGACTGGTCCATGAGGTATGAATCACCCAGGGGTGCTGTGGGCCAAGGAGAAGGGATGCTGTGAGCACCACTGGTGTGCAGGCTGTCTGGGCTGCTCTTAGGCATCCATTCGCAGGGCCCCAGGCCTATGTGAGACTGGGCAAGCAGCTGGCAGGGTCTGGGCCCTGACATTGTCTCTCACCTTAAACCAGTGGTAATGACTTGCAAATATTGATGAAAACGCAAACTAGAGAGATTGTGTTTTTCAGGAGTGAAGGTGGGGAGAGGGGATAAGGAGGGAAATAAACTGAAATGAAGTCCGGTTATCTCCCATCTGTGGCTGCTCCTAATCCCCCAGCCCAGAGGAATCCAATGCAGTCCCTTATCTGCCCTGTCAATCACTCCATCACCACCCAGTGCTTGGTGGGCACTATACACCCTCATACACACTCAAGCACATGCTCACACATGCACACACACGCACACACTCACTCCACTGACTCCTGCTCCAATCCTCCCGCCCACCCCCAGCCCATTACTCCTCTGAGTAGGAGCAGCAAGCACGCGGGTCCTGCCAGATGGATGCAATTTGCATAATATCAGCGGTGGAGGCTGCAAGATCACCAAGGGTCAGGGCGCTGACATCCCCGCACAGTCTATCTGCAAGTGCTAATTTGGCCAGCATTGATCTGTCTTTCTGATTTCTTTGTCATTTACGTCTGCGATGGTTTGACAGGAGATACAGAGAGAGACAAGGGGAGGCTGGGCTGGGGCCTGGGGCTAGGAAGGTAGGGAAACAAAGATTGTACTTCCCAGTGCATCACACACAGAGAACAAATACATACATGTACCAGAACCTTCCTCCATCCATCCGTCAGTCCACTTGTTCATAAATCTATCCACTTCCCACCTGTGGTTGCTACTGAAGACTAGAGCATGGTGTCGGCAAGGACCAAGTCCTCAGGGTCCCTGGAGGTCCAGGGGTGCCAGCTCAGGGAGGAAGGTGCGCACCCGCTCCCTAAGCACTATCTGAGCAGGCCAGTGGAGACTGCAGATGCCTGGAGAGTACTCTCTTCTCATGGCTATCCACCGGTCTCACTTTCTCTGGGCTGCACCACGAAGAACCAAGAGGGATGGGGGTAGTGCTGGGAAAGCATGTACTCCAGCTGTCTCTGCACCTTCTCCCTACAGCTGGCTGCCATGCTGACTCCTCCCCTCCCAGCCCTGAAGATGGCTGAAGCAGAGGGGCTGTGGGGGATTAACTCTCTGCCCCTGTAGGACAGCCAGGGAGAGGGCAATCGGGTCTGCAGGGGCCTCATAGCAATCCTTCACCACCATCCAGTCATCTGAAGCCCAGATACTAGGCTCCTGCTAATTCTGAAGTCCTAGTTGAGCCAGGAAGTCCAATATCAGATTATATCCAAATGCCACATTCTGTTGAACCCTGAGCCAGAATCCCCAAATTCTTCCTTGCCTTGGGAGGAGGGTTCATTGTAGGGATGGGGACCCCACCGGGATGAGCGATGTCATGGGGAAAGGGGAGGCACAGAGAAGATCACCACCCTGGGAAGAAAGAGCCCACTGCAGAGAAGTGGACACCGTCAATGGAGACAAGAGGGCTTGAGCCTTCCCAAGGTGAAGGCTCTCTCCCACTGGCCACAGTGGCTGTCTTGGCCCCACCCCCTTTCCCTTGCCTACAGTGGCAGAGGCAGGGTGATCAGAAGGAACTCCCCGCTGGGCGAGAGGGGGGCTGGTGTTTGGTGTGTGCTAATCCTGGGCCTGAGGTCTTCAGAGGGACCTGGAGAGCTTCAAGGAGGGGAAGGCAAAGCTGTACTGTAGATGAGCTCATTAGCCAGCACCCCCACACCCCTACTAAGAGGAGGAGGGCAGGCGGCCCAGGGAGCTGGCGGCAGAGGCGGCAGAGAAAAGGCTGTCACTGTCCTTTCTTCCTTTTGGTACAAGAGTCTCCCCGAGCCAACGATTCTCCTGCAGTGACACCTCTCACGGGCACTAATGAGATCCATGTCACAGAGCTAATGCGCTCTGACTAGACTCTTGATAGACACCCCACTCCTTCAGGGGAGACCACAGGCCAGTGCTGTCCTCCTGGGGCCAGATCCCCATCCTGCCAGCCCAGCTCTTTCTAAACTGTGCCAGGCAACAAACTCCTGAGAGAGCCCACTTGTTTGGGCATCCCATCTTACCCTGAGCCTCAGATGGACCCTCCTCAGTCCCCGAGAAGAGGGGTTGAGCCACCAGGGCAGGACCACCCAGCTGGGCATCAGGGAAGGCTCCAGTTACTCTCCCAGCCAGCTGAAACCAGAGGAGTATGAGGCCTCCATGCCCCAACAACTGATGAGATTTTACTAACATTTCCTGGGCAGATTTCAAAAAAAGAAGAAGAAAGAAGAAAGAAGAAGAAAGCAGGCCTGGGTCTTGCCCTTCGAGAGGTCAAGTATGTGGGGCCCGATCATTACCAAACAAATTATAATTAGGGCTAAAGGTGCGTTCTGTACACCCACACTGGGAAGGCCAGGCCAGGCTCCCAGAGGAGGTGGCCAACGGCAGATGGGCAGGTTTTCCTGAGCCAAGAGGTGGAGAGAAACCCAACTCACAGAACAAGAACTGCCAGGGTCAGGAGGAGGTCAGGAGGTCAGGAGGTCAGAAGCCAATGGTTTTGCAGGGCCCTGGCTCTGAGCATGACTGCAGCAGAAGTGAAGGGATGGCATGGCTCCTTCCCTTCCTTCCTCAGTTGCTGCTACTGAAGCTCTGTCAAGGCCTGTGTGTTCCCTATGGCACCGAGGAAATGGGGGAGGTGAGCTTGTTTCCTTCCTCATCGTTTCTGTCAGTAGCATAAAGCCTGACACCAAAAAGGTACTTCCAGTTCAGCACAGTGGTAAGAACGCAGACAGATCCGGGTTTGAATCCTGACTCCTTGATTCGACTGGCTATGTGACCTCAGGCAAGTTGCCAAACTAATTAAGCTTCAGTTTTCCAACCTATAAAATGGGAATGATGGTGCCGGCCTTCATAATACTGGTGTGACAATTAAATTAGTTAACATACAGTGCTTGCTGACCCCTGGCTAAAATGAAAGAAGGACCACAGCACTCAGCAGTCCCTGGTGGAGGCTAGAGTCCCATCAACAGCCAGTTCTACCTACATGCAGTCCTTCCTCACCCACAACCAGCTCCAACACCACCCTGTTCACCAGGCTCACATGGCAAATCCACTCCCCGAGGTGGAGAGTGTCTCTCCCCTGACTGAGAGGCCATGCTACCAGCCCCATCCCCCTTCCCTCCCAGAGCTGCAGTGCCTCCGCTGCACCCTATCTGTCCGTCAGTCCTGGGCTGTGCCTGTGAGCTCTGTGGGGGTGAGCACTGTGTCATCTTTACTAATATAGTTCTGTACTTATCACAGTTCCTGACACATAGTAGGTGCAAGGTAAACGTTCACTGACCTGGTCCTGACTCCATTCCCACAGCCACTGTTGGCACTAAATTAAGCATCACCTCCACGTACCCCACTGTACCTCCCCGTCTGCAGTTTCTCCTCCCTGCTCCTCCATGCACTCTCTCTGGCTGTTCGGACTGAAGCCCAGCTCTGACCAGGTCACTCCTGTGCCCGAACATTCCCACACTCCCCCTCACACAGCTCAGCTACCCCATCCACACCAGCGGCCCCCTCTGCTTTTGTAGCTGGGCCTCCCTGCCCTCTCATCAGCCCACCCCTCCAGCCTGCCTGATCCCTGCCCTCTTAGCACCTCTGCCACCCAATGCTCAGCACAAGTCCCTGCCAGGTAGGCTCCACAGGCTCCCCCTGCCACACATACCTTAGAGAGAGGTTCAGGATCATTGGTGGGACTAGTGTCATCAGTGATTTGCACACTGAGCCACTGCCACCTCCATGGCATTGTGGGAGAACGAAGCAGATCCTGGAGACGGCTAAGCTGTGGGATCGGCAGAACCCTTGCCCAGCATAACCAATGCTGCCTCACCCCCAACCCCCAATATACATACCACTCCCCACTCCGGGCTGGCAGCTCCTCACACAGTTAATTAGCACCATGTCACTGAGGACCAGCCTGAGTGGCCAGTGACAGGAGCTGACCCCTGACCCCAGGGCTGGGAAATAGTCCACATCAAACTCTTACAGCTCGACCCTTTTAGCACGCACAGTAACTCGGGGCACCGGCAGCTGAAGCTCATTAAAGCTGTCTCTTTGGCGCGAGGGCCATTAACCTCACTGCTCAAAACCCACACCTCCCATCCCCGCCTCTCCCAGCCCAATTAATGCCCTGCATCCTCCCTCCCTTCCAAGCACCCTTGCCCGCACCTCAGAGCCAGCCAGGAGCTGGCAGGGCAGCCCTCTTCATTCAAAAATACCAAAACCAAATGCCAGGAACCACCAGTGTCCTTGAGTAACACTGTGTGCCAGGCACTGCACAAGCCCTTCACACAGCTGACGTCACCGCGCCATCCCAACAGCTCCAAGACAGTGGCACTGTCCCACATCTAAGGTTTTGGGGCTCTAGGTCATAGAACCAGAACTTCTGGCTCCAAAGCCCTTACTCTGTTGTCACTCAGCCTTGGGCTGTCCCTTGGGCCCACTCATCAGATGGAAAAACTTTCTTCTATGGAGAAGGAAGGAATACTTCAGAGGCCCTAACCCAGAATCAACATGGGTGAAGAGACAAGAGAGTCACCATTGAGTCCCAGGAGGCAGGAAAGAGTGGAGACAAGGAACCCCTTCCTCTCAGAAACACCCAGGACAGATACACAAAAGCAGGGCACCCAGCTTGAGGCTGTGCAGGGTGAGTTCACCCAGTCCCACTGGTTCCGCCCACTGGCCAGACTCTACAGGCAATTCCTCCTCCCCTGAGCCAGTGCAAGTGTCTTCTCACTGGTCCTCATTCTCTGGCCCCTCCCTTCCCCATCACTTTCATTGACTCATTCACTCACTTGTTCTTTCATCCACCTATCTGATTGAATTTATTGAGCACTTGTTAAGAACTAGTTTGTGTAGCACGAAGTGCCTCAGTGATTCTGAACTAGAGCTCCGATCATGCTGTTCTCTCACTCACAAACTCCCTGTCTCATTGAAACCTCATGAGAAGGAAGCTGAGGGTAACAGGTGCATAAATGGTGATGGAAGGAGACTTGCCCTGGGGTGGTGAATGTACAATATAATAGATAGACGGTGTATGACACAACTGTACACCTGAAATCTATATAATTTTATTAACCAATGTCACCCCAATAAAGTCAACGGAAAAGAAAAAACCTCAAAAGACATTCACCACCCCCCAACCTGGCATTCAAGGCCCCCTTACTTCCCTGTTGATTTCCTAGCCATTCCCTAACCAAAAGACCCTACTCCAGTCACTGGAAACTATCTGTAGACGTCTGGATGTGTCCTCTCAATACACTAGGGTTCCTCATGCCCTCAGGCTTTACACGCACACTTACCCCTGAAAAGAAAACCCTTTCTGATTTTTTTTGCCTAGCAAACTCGTATTCACCCTTCAACGATCCCCTGCCTCGTGTTCTTCTCTAGGAAACATCCTGCCAACCTCCCAGGCATATCACCTTGCTAGGTTTGGGGTCCCCTCTAGATTGTAGAGGACAGCAGCTGCGAGGCAATAGCAGTTGCTGTGGGGTACTCCCAAGTTCCTCGGGCCCATTGGCTGCTTCTTCTCTCCCACCCAACAAGAATGATACAGGGTGTCCAAGAAGTCCATGAGATGTAAAGGAAGGAGTAGAAGCCACCTTGGCAACTGAGAACGTGGAGACCTCCCTTGGGGCAGCCCAGCTGTTCCTATCGCTGCCCTTATTGCCCTGGGTGTCAAACGCCCAGTTCAGTCTCTGTCTCCTCCCAGGAGGTAAGCTCCCTCAACACAGAACTTCTGCCCAGAATGCCCAGCACCCACCAGGTGTCTGTGGAATAGATGAGGGACTCCGTCTATAGCCAGCAACTGGACCCCTTCAGTATATCTTGCCATTCTCCTCCCCTCAACCTCTGATACCTCCCCAAAGTACATGGGTTATGATAATGTCATAGTGCCACCGAGGAATACCCTTGTTTCTCCCCACTTGGAACAAAGCCTATGCCTGCTTGAAAGCTTGAAAGCATTTGCATGCACATGTTTGCATGAGCACGCTAAATAAGATACACAGAATGACAGACATACTTTCTGATGGGTGCGCACACGAGCTGACAGTTGCTTCCATACATAGACATGTGCCTTCATAAAAATATACACAGATATATTGTCTCACACATGCGCATCCCTTAGATACATGCATCACACGGACACACATGCACCCTCAGACTGCAGCTGACATTGTTGGACCCACACACATACAAATTCACAGACGGACACGTACCCATCCTGACAGATCAGAGGTTAGCAGAGCCCCCGATGCCCAGAACCATGGCCACGCTAGCCCCCTCCCAAGCAGTAATCCCCCTGAGGGTACACCCCCACCTGGTACCCCAAGTGGGCCCCTCCCAGCCCAGGCACCGCTCAATGGAGGCTGCTGCTCCTGGGGGGGAGTCAATACCCTGTGGACGGAGCCATCGGTCAGAAGGACCCCGACTAATTAAAAGCTGGTGAGGTTTAAATAATTCATCTCCTTAACTCCCATTGATCGCCCAGTTTAGTGGCCACAGACTTGAAACAATATTAAACAGTCTCCTCCAGCTCCACGGGGGGTAGGTAAGCTGACATATGCCCACCCCTCTAAGGACATCACCCACCAGAGAAACAGCTGGGGGCAGGGGTACCTTGGCTTGAATCCAAGGCCCAGAACCCAGCCTCCTCCTAAATATTGTTTTGAAAGTCCCTTTCCAATGGTTTGGTTCCACTCTCCCCTCACTCCACCCCCTTTCTCTGCTCTCCCCAGCTTCGGAGAGCACCCTGATAGAGCGCTGAAAGAGCCACAGAACCCCTCTGTGTACCAGGGGACTAGGGCATGCAGGCAGGGGGACATGTGGAGGGACTGACCAATGCCGCTGTGGGGCCGGCCTATGTGTTGCAGGCTGAGGCCCTTGTTCATGTCTAGAAGTCCATTCTTGGGCCAGCAGCCCATGGCGAAGCTGTAAGCCTGGAAGACAGGAGGCGAGAATGGTTAACAGAGGCCCTGACCCCTAAACCAACCCCATCACCCACCTTCCCCCCACCAAATCTTCCCCCCAAGGGCTTATTCTCATCATGCCAGTTTATGAAAGTCCCTTCACTGGGTCCCCTTTCCACCAGAAAACCCCTTCCTCCTCCAGAGCTCCCTTTCTCCTGGGTATCTCCCCATCAGAAGCCCCTGGCCCTCCCTGGACGCAGCCGCACCCAGAGGGCTCCCGTTTACTAAGACCCTCCTTGTCAGGATCCTTCTTCTCACCAGGGTATCCCCTTTACCCTTAGACCCCCTCCTCTCCAGAGTCCCCAGCACTCTGCTGGGCCCCCTCCCCAGAGTGACACTGGTCTCAGAGACTGGTGTCAGAAAGGACTTGCAGGCCAACGTATTTACACTTCACAGACAGGAAAACTAGAGTGAGAGGGGGCCAACCACCTGCCCATCGTCGTTTCTTCTGAACCACAGACAGGCAAACTGTAGAAGGCTGAGTGCCATGCGGGGGCTCAAGTGAGGAGGGGTAAGGTCACCTGGTTGATTCAAGCAGCTGTGAGGGGAGCACATGAAGGGGGTGTGTGTGTGTGTGTGTGTGTGTGTGTGTGTGTGTGTGTTAGGGGAAGCAGATCTCTGCTGAAGGTCAAGTGCTCACTTATGCATATTCAAAGCGGCCACCCATCGATCTGTACTTAATTGTTTTCCTGGGGTTGGGGAAGGAAGTGCTGGGGGCATCGATCTGCTCAGACCCCCAGCACTTCACTGCCACCCTCCATCCCCAACTCGTGTCACCTGGCCACAGCCCACCTCCATGGGAGATTGAGGGGGTAGGGTACATGGCAGGACAGGGATGGCACCCTCTCTTACAGTCCCTTACAGGCGTGATGTCACAGGTGAGGAAACTGAGATCCAGAAACAAGAAACATGCAAGAGTTAGAACACTATTAAGTGGCCCAGCGGGAATTCAATTCCTGCTCGCAAAGTCCTGGGCTTCTTCCTACCAGTGGGCTCACACAGCTAGCTGACACTTCGAACATCATCCATACCCTCACCTTAGAAGTCCCCAGATATCAGGCTGCCCTTCTCCCAGTGGCAGAAAGCATGTGGGACAGCGGTCAACGGGAATGAAGGTTGGGTGAGTCCCCAGAAGTTAGATGGCGAGTCTGCTGGCGATACTAAAGTGACTGCAGTCATGGTCGCACAGGCACTGAAGTGCCCCCTGCCCATCACCAGGCCCAGGAGGTCCCCATCTCACGGCAGACTCCCTCACAAGGGAGAGTGCTCAGCACAGGATCAGAAACAAAAGACGGGAGTCTGTGCCAGGGCCAAGGAGCTGGGCAGAGAGCTAGCATCCTTCATTCCCAGCTTCAGGAACCCAGCCTTGGCCCCACAGGCACTGAAAGGCGAGGAGCCAGTGTACTTCACCCTCAGCACCTTCCAAAGCCATTTTCCTTGACCACAGAAGTACTAGCCACAACCCAACTTCCCAGCTACCCCCCACAACCCAACTTCCCAGCTACCCCCACAACCCAACTTCCCAGGCTACCTCCACAACCCAACTTCCCAGGCTACCCCCTCAACCCCTCCCCAGGTCCCAGCCCCAGATCATAGCTGAAACCACAAATTGGGAGCTGAGTGTGAGACTCAAGGACAGGGGAGAGGTCGCTGGCCAAGGCAGAGCTGGGGGAACACAGACAGGGAGGGAAAGCAGCCAGTGGGTGGTGCACAGCTGGAGAAGCTGCTAAGCATGGTCAGGGCCACGGCTGGAGTGCAGTGGGCCAGAGAGCAGCGGCGGGCCAGCTTTCAAGTACTTTAAAATCACTTACAAAGGCCGGATTAAACGATCAGAAATTCCATTTAATAGGACAAATAAAGAAATAACAATCTACTCTATCAGCCTGGAGAAGGCGAGCAGGATGGGTTTTTTTTCTCCTCTAAAAAGGAAAAAGGGAAGGAAGGGGAAAAAAGAAGGATAATGTGTGTTTACTCAAGCAAAGAAAAAAATATTTAAGTGATGTCGGGGAGAAGATTGCAGTAACTAGTGAAGAATAACATCGTCTACTTTGCTGTCAAATCACACCCGAATTTCAGTAATAGATTCTCGGCTGACACTCAATTCAATTCGAAGGTGATCCTGCTTTATCCCAACCCATCAAATATTAAACACTTGCATTAGCAGGTGCTGCCGCTTCCCGGCTTAAAGCAGCGGGCGGCAGGGCTGCTGAGGCCCCCTGCTCTGCTCTCAGCTCGGGGACAGGGCAGCTCAACGTTATCTGCACGTCATCCTGAGTCTTATCGCAGCTAAGCGGGAAGACCACTTCAGATAACATTAGACGCTTGCCCCAACGCGTGTCAGCATGATTAGATTATTATTATAATAATGACTCCCCAAGAACTTCCCCAGACTGGGGTGTGTGAACAGGGGTGGAGGACCGCAGGGCCCAGGAGGACCAGGCCTGACCGAGGAGAGCCAGAACCCATGGCGAAAAAGCAGGGGCACAAGCAAGGCGGCAGCCCTGGTCCTGCCTGACGAATGCCTTTCAGGAAGGGCAGTCTAGCTTGTCAGAGCGAGGGCGAGATGAATTGGCGTCTCCACTGTGGCCATGGGTGTCGTGCTGCACCGTTTCATATTCCCAGATAAGGCGTGATAACCAATTGTGGCCGTGACATGGCCTCATCCAGCACTTCCTGGGGGGGAGAGGGCCGGGAGGGGGCGGGGGAGGGGCAACACACGCACATGGGTCTGCCAAGCTCCTAATAAGAGGGATTTAATTTTTACAAATGCTGCTTCCAGTGGGACCTTCGCATACCAGCCAAAGTCCAAAATGATATTAAAAATGGTTAATTAAAACTGCTCTCCTTCAGCCTGGGCTCTTTCCCTACTAACCCTGCTGAGAACCCGGGAATATCTCCTCCAGGTATGGCCACACACCCCTGCAGAGCTGAACCGTCCATGTCACACATGAGCACCAGTCTCACGAAGCCCTCCAGGCACAATACAGCAGACCAGCACCTCAAGTGCCCCCTGCCACCTTGAGTGCCCCTCAGGCACAGACAGCAGACAGAGAGCCATCCAGAGAATACAGGGTCCTATAGCAACCTGTGTGGTCTGGATCCTTTGGCCTGCTGCCCTCTGTACCTGCACCCACATGCCCGCCACCCCCAGCACTCATTTCTATACTCGTGCCCACCCCCCCACAGATAAATACACCATCAAGCATGCATACCCACACAGTGTGCCCCACCTCCCATTCTCCACTCTGTCCCAGCATCTTCCCTAAGACATTACATCCATCCAGGATTCTTAGCAGAGCCTTCCTGGGAGTACAGCTCAAGGCAAGATGATGTGGACTATGTCTCAGTTTCTGGCCAAGTCAAGTCTGGGACCCCAAGGAACCATCAGAGCATGAGGATTCAGGGAGGCTGTCCCCTGTGGGCTGCCCATGGGGACAGTGGAGACAGATGGGGCCACGCCGGATTGGAGGTGGTTAGGAAAGCTTCCTGGGGGGCACCAGGTGGAAAACATGGCAAGGGCAAAGAAGAAGGGCAGGAGCAAGCTTGGTGAGTGCATA
Source organism: Glossophaga mutica (assembly GCA_039655065.1). Taxonomy (NCBI): domain Eukaryota; kingdom Metazoa; phylum Chordata; class Mammalia; order Chiroptera; family Phyllostomidae; genus Glossophaga; species Glossophaga mutica. The sequence continues at coordinate 30,027,620 of CM077307.1, forward strand.
GGCAAGAGCTCGGGCATTGCTGGGGCAGCCAACATGGACAGGAGTCAAATCTTGAGGTGCTGCCTCCCAGCTCTGTGCAAACTGTCATCAACTGAGGTGCCCTTTCCCCTGACTTGCTTCCCATCCACACTCTCCCTCTCTCCTTCCTGCCAGCCTGTGGGGTGTCAGGGTAAGGGATTCAGAAGCTTTCTGATTTTGATCAGTGTGGGGCAGGGATGCTTTAAGACCTCTCGCCAAGATCCATGCCTGAGCCCCTTTTCCATGCTGGTTCCAAATTCTTTGGGTGCCACTGTGCCAGCTGCACTTCTCCCAGCCATTGGGGCCCACCTGATAGGTTCCTAACCAGAGGGCTGGCAGGTGGAAGGATGTCTCAGGAGCTCAGACTCTATCTGAGGCAAGTGGAATCGGGGGGAGAGATGCTGGTCTACCAAACTGCGCCATCCCAGCCCTATGCCAGGCAGGCACGCACACATCCCTTCCCCTGAGCTGCTGCAATTTCCATGCGTAGGGAAGCAGGTGCCGAGCTGCTCCCGGCTGGCTCTCCCCTCTCGTGGCTCTGCCCGCCTTGGCTGCTGCCCCATTAGCTTAGTGGCCAGCCATCTGCGACGGGCCTGCCACGCAGCCCTGCTGTAGGCGCGGCGGGTGGCCCCCTGTGTAACAGGGAGCTTTGCCATTAGCGCCTTTAATATTCTGACACCTCAGCACAGCCTGCTATTACATGCAAACGCTGATCGCCCTGTGAAATTACATTGCTGGGCCCGCGAAATGGAATCGTGTATAATCAGCCTCCTCCATGCACTGTCAGTCCCATCACAAACACGGCGCCCGGCGGCTTACGGGGGCTTAGCAGCTGCGACAAGTGTATTGGGTTTAATAGATGAAGTAGCCCTCATCGGCAGCAGCATCAGATTCTTCAAAGAGGAAAGAAGAGGCATCGACAGCTGCTGGGGTGTCTCTGCCCACCCACTCACTACCTGGCAGGGCTCTGAGCGTGGGGTGGACACAGAGTGGGCAGGGCAGTGGCTGGAGCTAGAGCCCCCCTCAGACTGCAGAGAGAAGCACAGACAGCCCTGCAATTTCCAGAAACCCAGAGCTCCCAAGCCGACAGCAGCACATCCAACTTACCCAGCTTCTCCACAAGTTGGGGAGGAACAGACCTTTAACCAGACCCCTGGTGATTGTCAGCCTCTGGGCCATTTCCCAAGCTGAGGAACCAAATCAAACCACTGCTATTCCCATAAACACCCAACAGACAGAGCGTTCAACAGGGTTCTCTGGAGGACGGGGGAGAGTCTGACCAACATAACCATCACCTAACCTTCCTACCTAACTGCCAACACTTCTGTGGCGGGTGAACCAAGTACTGAGGCCACAGGTCAACATGAGGAGGGCATGCCCAGGAGCCCAGTTTTACAGAAGAACAGAGCCTGCGAGCTCAGGAGTCAGACAAATCATGAACCAGTCCCGAGTGCTGCAAGTCATTGGCACTGTAACTTGGGAGGAGTTGTTAAGCCTCTCTGAACCTCAATTACCTGGACTACAAAACGGAATGGTAGTTCTTTTCTCCAAGCATACCTGAGGTCACTCATGAATGCCTGTCCCACTGCTACCTCTAAATATTCTTGGTGCCATCACCCAAAATGCACTTTGCCTTTGACAATGCTGTTCCCTCTGTTTTCTGGGTTCAGTCTAACTCATCAATTGTAGCAGAGTATATTTCCCCCACGATGGCTGTAATATGCATCTCCCATGTTCTTCTTACAATGTGACTCTGACATATCTACCATAAAGAAAGGGAGTCGATGTCACCTCCCTTTTAAATAGGGTGGGCTTTTTTTTTGTTGTTGTTTCAACCAACATAGTAATGTAATAAATGCTATGTAATTTCAAGAAATACTATATAATTTCAGAAAAGCTAAGGCCCCTTCCTCCTGATTTGCTGGAACCCTAGCCCTCGAGCCCTGAGCTGCCCTGAAGTAGACTGCCTCAAGGCAGCCATGCTGTGAGGAAGCCCAGACAAGCCCATGCAGAGGGACCACACAGAGAAGCCACGAGACTAGGTGACGAGAGAAGCCCAGCCAGCTCCCAGCTGCTACAGCCGCACACCGTGCCGGCTCCAGTCACTGAGTACGAACGTGTTGAGAGGACCTGCACCCTTACTGAATTCCTGATTGACAGGGACCATTAGTAATCATTGTTTTAAGTCACTAAGTTTTGGGGTGATTAGTTATGCAGCAACACTAACTGGAAAACCAATGAAACCCTACAGAGTTGATGTGAGGATTACATGAGTTATTGTATGTAAAGTGCTTAAAACAAGGCTCTTTGAAAGTTATTTAAGTATTAGATTAAAATCTTTAAAGTCCTCCGTTCACTCCACATTGCCATCCAGCGATGCTGCCTGCTCTGTTAACAACCGAACTTCTCAAGGTTTTCTCCGCTCACCTCCACTTACCTCCCCCATCATTCCTTAACCCGTGCAGACTGGTTTCCAGCCTTAACATGACACTTAGCTCCTGCTAAAGTCAAGTCTTCACCATACTGCCCACCTTTATGGGCAGTTTCAGGTTCTTGCAGCCTGCTTCATCTTTAAAACCCTTCTCCTTTGGTTTTCTCAACATCCTACTCTGAGTTTCCTTATGTCTCTGTCGTTTTCCTGTCAATGTCCTCCTACACAGTCTCTTCTGCATCTGGTCATCCTATGTGTGCGCTCATCTGCTCTCTCTTCCTGTTTTGTCTACACTCTACCACTCTTCCTGGGTGATTTCTTCAACTTCCTTGTCTTCAATTTCTCCAACTTCTTCTTCTTTTTTTTTTTTAAATCCTCAACTGAGGATATGTTTATTGATTTTAGAGACAGAGGAAGGGAGAGAGGGAGAGAGAGAAAGAGAGAAACATCGATGTGAGAGAGAAACATCGATCTGCTGCCTCCCATACACACCCAAACCAGGGATCGAACCCACGACAACCTAGGCACGTGCCCTGAACGGGGATTTAACCCACAACCTTTTGGTGTATAGGACGATGTTCCAAGCAGCTAACCCCACCGGCCAGTGCTCTCCAACTTCTAAATCACTAATTCTTGCCTCTACTTGAGCGTCAAACATATATTCTCTGTTGCCTACCTGGCATTTCCAACTGGATTTTACTTGGATACTTTACTCACAACATGTTTAGAAACCCACTTCAAACATCTCCTCTCCAAATAGCCCCTTCTCTTGGGTTTCCAAATCTCAGTGAAAGCCGTTACCACCTACCTGGTCTACCGGAAAAGTGGGGTCAACGTTGTTCCCTTCTTTTCCCTCACCACCCACTAAGTCCTGAGATTGCTGTTTCACGTCCCTAAGACCTAAGAACTGTTTTCAGCCTACCTACAACGGCCCTCTGACTTCTCCTACTTTTTGTCCTAATGAGCACGTATTCCTTTACCAACACTCAACTTAAAGTACCTCCCTTTACTAAGTCTTTCCTGACTCATCCATTCTTTAAACACACCCATACTCTAAACAGCATCTGCAACATTAGATTTGCTTACAAATCTGTTACCCCACGATGGTGGCAGATTCTTGGGGCAGGGGTTGTAACTGCTGTGTCCCTGAATGGTCTCCACTAAGGGAAGGGAAAAAAGACATCTTTTTGGTTGTAATTTTGCCATGCAGGAAGGCCTGGTGTCCAGAGTTGCTGCTGCTGGCAGTCCTACCCAGTCTCTTTCTGGAACCACTGTTGTTCTTGCCCAGCAGAACAGCTACTCCCTGATAGCTGTCCTTACAACTGGGGGCCCGGCTGCCTATTGTCAGCAAAGGACACTGTTCCTGACCCCTTCTCCTTTTCTGAACCCTTTGGCCTTATGGGTAGCCCCCACTCCTCAGGCCACCAAAGGCCTGGCCAGCACAGTGACAGCAACAAAAGGATGGACGCTTGCATCAGGTGACACAAACCTATCCTCTCTACACCCAGCTGGCAGTTCTGTGTGCTCACAGTTTTCCCTGACTACCAACATACTTCAGGGGCCCCAGAGCTGCTGTTGCCTCTGTCCATCAACAGAACCTGAGCGGGATAATTACCATCTCTGTGTACTTAACCTTCCCGCTCACTGCCTACAACAGGACAGCTGCCTCTCGCATGCCAGACCACCACCACAGCAAAGACGGGCTGTACCACAGGTCCAGGGTTCGCATTCGGAACTGCTGTCGGCTCAGTATGATCCCATGAGGGTCCTGAGTCTATTTTCAGGTCGAAGAATCTCCCTCATGTGCCCAGAGCTTCATTACCGAGTCAGAGGGGACCTGGGGACACTGAGGGTTCTGGGATGGGAACCAGATAAGGTGCTCCTCAGTCATGCTGCCTCAGCCCCTACAGAAGAGGCTGGCCTGTCTGGGGATCCATGCGCACTGTCACAGAGTCAAAGGCAGCAGGTCAGCCTGAGCCAACTGCCCAGGGTGAGAGTTCCATTGTGAGTTTTCTTTGTTTTCATTACAATTTCCTCTCCCATTGCTTCTTTTTAGCCAGCCCTTTCCTCCCTGGGGTGCCGGGGATTGAATGAAACACCACCCCTGGCTCCAATAAGTGTATTTCAATTACATCTGTCACTGCGTAACGATATAATGATATATCATGTGATATTAAATCCATGGTAATCATATCAGGGATTTTTTTTAATCGTGCACTAATTGCATTATTACATCTCTATAATTAACAACAGGAGGTATGGAAATTCAGTTAAGGCAGAAGGCTCAATGTACTCCCCCCACCCCACCCCTGCCCTAGATCCCCAAAATTAGGCCCAATTAGGAAATGGGACTGTAGGGCACTAGCAAGATAAGCCAAAGCCCCCACCTCCCTGTGCCTTAGCCATGGGCAGAGCTCTCAGCATCCAGGGCTGGTACACACAGGCCAGACCGAAGCCTAGATGCTGTCTGTCTTGTGGCTGCTCAAGATAGAGCTTTGGGCAGAGCCACTCAGAGAGGCCCAATGACAAGGCTCAGCTAGGCCTCCCAGACCTCCTGCCATTGCAGCACCAAATCTTCTCCACAGGGAAGGGGTGTGTCCTTTCCTTCAAACCAGCAAGGCCCTCAAAGGTACTTATAAGGCACAAGGCAAGTTCCTGCCTCATGGCCTCCTGGACAAGAATTCTTCCTGCTACTGCTACGCATACTTCCTCCCTCTGACCTAGCCCTTTGTGGTGGCAGCTCTCAACACCACCAGGTCCAGAAGCTGTGATGTCTCTGTCTCTTGGTCCTATCATCCCGGAACAGCACAAAACCAATTCTTCCTAGGGCTATTCCTCCCCAATCCTCCCTCTGAAGTCTGATCCTTCGTACTACGTGACAATTGGGTTTTTGATAATCATCGGGGTCATTCCCCTACCTCTCCAAAATGGTCCAAGTTCTCATGTCCTCCCACCCAGGCCTATATGGAGAGGGGATGAGCTCAGGACTATAGCTTGAACTATGTCAAATGACCCTGTCTCTCCCACCCCCTTCCTGATGCTGAGCTGTTGGGCTAATCCCCTGAGGGGTGTCAGAACCAGCCTGCAAAGCAAAATTCTGTGTTTCAAGTCCAAAGCTTTGAACTTGGCATGTAACTACCTCAGTGAGGGGCAGGCATTTTGCTAAGTTTGACTCTCAGAAGTTGGACAGGCCTGAAGATAAAAGAAAAAAATCATGTCCTTTTTCCTAATAAAAAGGAGACACTAATAGCAGTCAGCACTTAGGCAAAGCACTTTAAGTTTCTAAAGTGCCTTCCAAATTAAAATATAAGCCTTTATTGAGATGTGACACCACCACAACCACCCGCCCCTCAAACATGAAGGCATGTGCGTGCTTGTGCACAACACATGCGCCTTCACTTTCTTTCTCCCTAGAAAAATAAAAAGGGTGTTCAAAACCTTCATCCCAGACCCCCTTCCCTTTTCACTGGCTTGTTCATATAATGCACACTTATGGAGTAACTACCACGTGTCCAGCTCCATGTGAGGTGCCAGAGACACACAGATCAAGTAAATTAAGCCACTGCCTTCAAGGGGGTTTCAAGCTAGGAGATACATGTAAACATGTACGTAAACTCACACACAGTGAGGGTCTGAGGCCCTGCAAGAGCGAAAACCCTAACCAGGCTTGGAGGAAGATCACTGAGAAGGACTAAGATGGCCTTCAGTGGGATATCCAAGGTGGGCTGCCTGGAGAAAGTGGACACGAAGATCAGGAGCTCAATTCAGTGGTTTGAGCTGAGGCAAGAAAGTCCTCAGGAAGTGTGCAGGTGGTGCATGAAACTGCGGAAGTGTAGAGAAGATCACCGAGGAAGAGAATAAAAGCCTTTAGGGTCAGATGAAGCCCTTCTCTTCTCCGATGTTTGGAGGGGAGAAAAGGAAGGCTGAAAGATGGAAAGCTGAACACTAACTACTACAGCCTCCAGAGCTAAGGCCCAAAGAGCCTCCTCTCCAGGCATGCCCAATATCCTGCCCCCTGTACCTCCGTGTGTTACCTCTACCTTCATCTGCCCAGGTGTAATATGATTAAAAAGTACAGACTTTGGATCACACTGACTCATTCACAACAAACGTTTACCGAGAACCTGTCATATGCCAGGCCACACGCATTCACTGAAGGCCTGCCAGACCTTAGCAGCTCAAATGAATCACATGTAGACCGTGTCCTCAAAGAACCCACCGCCCTTTGAGGAGAAACAGAAAAGGACACCAGTAAGTGCCCAGTCCCCACGATGGAGAGTGGTCACCTCAATTAGAGAGAACTGAGAGGGATATAAGGGAGGAAAGTGCTCAGGCTAGAAGCATCTGGAGCCTGGAATGGGGTAGGCTGCCTCCTGGTCCTCTTCTCACCACACAAGCAGTGGTCGGCTGGCCGGGACAGGACTCTGCACACGGACTGCAGATTGGGCTGGGGGTAGGAGTGTGAAGAGGACCCTGAGCCAAAGCAGGGAAAGGGCTGGAGACTAAAAAGCAGTGAACCTAAGCCAGGGTCTTCTGGTTGCAAAGATGACGGTTGTAAGGCTGTGACCAAAGCCACAGAGGAGAGACGAGGGAGAGGCTCACTGTATTGGCCCAGGATAAAGGAAGGAGCACCTTCAGAACAAGCAACAGGACTTGAGTAGGAAATGGCAACTCCAGTCCGCAGGCCTGTTTCCTCATTGGAAAGCGAGGGACTTAACTGCTTGATTTCTCATGATCCTTCTTGATTTGAAATTCACCACATCTGAGGCTCTTCAACCTCCCACAACAGTCAGGCTTATTTCTGTCTTCACACCTTAGCTTATGCTATTTCCCTGACCTCGCCTACTAGCCTTCCTCTACCCTCTCCAAATCCTGTCTACCAGGACATAACCTTCAGGAAGCCTTTCCTGATTTCTCTTCCTCCCTCTTCCACGTCCTGTCCTGACCTCCACAGTTCATCCCACAGTTCCCCCAACAGCACTTGGCTTAATTACATACTGCGTCTAGTCTAGCACTCTTACTTGATTGGTCTACGGACTGCCTTATCACTCCATGACCCCTGACATCCATGCCAGGGGTAGGAGGGAAGCTCTACTCTCTCAGGCCCTAGAAGCAGGCTGAAGTCTAGGTCCCTGCTCCCTCTGCCCATAGCCCTTTGAGAACTCGACAGGCCTCCACTTGAAAAGGGTGCTGAAAGCAATGATGTCTCCAAGTGCGATGGGAGATATTTGTGTCTGCTTTACCCTTGGCTTTTTGCTCCGGTTCAGGTAGGAGCGGGGTGGGCCGGCTGGCAGATCTGAGAACGCGGCACGCCCCAGCGGGCAGGGCGCACAGCGCGGAGGAAGGCGCGAGTCAGTCTGGAGTGCTCCCCATTTATCAAGCTCACGCAGGCCGCCAGCCGAGCGAGTCTTTCTATCATTACACCTCTCAAAATCCGATTCATACCACTAATCCTGCCTTCATTCTCCCAGATTAATAACATCTCTTTCAACCTTCACAGTGTGATAAATAGACAAAGAGAGAACAAAAGGAGAGACAGAAGAGAGAGAAAGAGCTGGAGCAAGTCCCCATAATAGAGAGAGCCGAGAAAGAGGAGAGGGAAAAAAGGAGAGAGAGCGAGAGCAGGCAGCGGCCAGAGACTACAGCTACCTTAGAGAGCCACTGAGGAGAGCAGGCGCTGCGCCCCGCTATGCGCTCTGCTCTGTCCCCAAGAGAAAGAAAGGCTCATTAACAGCTCCTTCCTGCCTGCACTTTTGTTCAAATTCTTTTCTTCCCTTCCAATCCTGCTTTAGGTCAAATTCCAGTGAAAATGAGTCTTCTGGCTTCCCGGTCTCCTCCCCGCCTCCCTGCCAGGCCCTGGCAGCAGAGCTGGAGCTAGGCACAAGGCAAGACTGGGGATGGGTTTAGCAAGGGTGGAGCACGCTGGCCTAAAGTTTTGCCAGAGCCATTTCCTTAGCCTGAACCTCTGCTCCATTCCCTGCTCTCAAGGCAGAATGCAGGATGGAACAGAGCTGAGGGGAGCTTGGGGTCCACTCCCTAAGGCTCTGTCCTGTACATCTTTCCAACCTAAGGCTCCAGCTGGTCCAATCCAAGGCCCATAGCCCCCAGCAGTGCAGGTAGATGGTGAAAGTAGGTACCCTTTGGGCTTGCTAAAACAGAGAGGTGGCCCATGCCTTTAAACTATGAGGAAGTATGCTAGAGAAAATGAACCCCATTGGCTCCGGTCTTAGTCCTAGCACAACTGATCTGTGACACTTCTTGTTCTCCCTTCCCAGATGCTGGCCCACACTTGTCTCCACCCCACATTCTCCGTCCTCCTCGCAGACTCAGTTCAAGGGCCCCCCTGCTGCAGGAGGCCCACCTGAGCTCTTCCAGGAGAATTCAGGCACTCCCTCTTCTGGGATCTGGAAGGCAACACCGTTTTAATTACCCTGTAGAGACCATCTCCCTCACTCCACTGGAAGTGTGTCTTCTGAATTCTCTATTCCCAAATCCAAGCTGCCCACAGCACTTGATTTTTTCTTGACTTTGCCTAAACTAGATCTTGCAGAAGACTAAAGCCAAACATGGCTCAACCTTTCCTCTGGACTGCAAAGTATTCCCAGGTAGCTGGCAAGCCTAGCTCAGAGGCAGAGGCAGAAGCAGTGAGCACTTGGAAGCTGAGGCGGTCCTGTGCATCCACTCCCTTCACCATCCATCAGAGTGGGTGAGGGGGAAGAGGGGGCCGCATCAAGCGTCCCACCTACTACTCTATCAGCATACCCTCAGAGGGGAGCAGGGGTCGGGTGGGGTGATGGCGTCTGTGTAGAAGGAAGGCCTGCCTTGCCCAATCCAGCCCGGTAGGAGGAGCTTTCCAAGAAAGTCAAGGCTTTGAAGACAGAGTCTGAAGGCTTCAAGGAAAAGACCTGAAGCAGACCCTCGGTAAAAAGCTGGTGCCCTGGTGATCAGTTTAGAGGCAGGTCCCACATAGGGATTATCTTGCAGATATTTGCCAGGTTCTTCCCTCCAAAAAGGCTTCTTCTACCCCCTGCCACAAAACAGTCCTCCTTTTGGGTCAAAATGGCTGCTGCGTACTCCCACTATTCACTCTGGGGATTCCATCACTTCCAGCCCCAACTCTCAGGTTAGCCTAATTAGATCTCTACGTAGGGAAATAACTCAAAAGTTCAGAGAAAAGGAGGCTTCACAGGGCCAAATAAAAGAGGAAAGTGAGTGGTAGAAGGTAGTCCTTGGGACATCCCTTTCACAAAAGATGCAGAAATTCCACTGACCTTCCCTCAGCCCCCCTAACAGAAGCACTTGCCACACTTTCACTTGCTCCACTAGGCCTCCAGGATTAGACACCTGCAAATAGGGAGGGTGGAAGAATGACAGTGACTGACGTTTGCCCATAGGACCAAGTAGCCCAAGGAGGTAGGGGCTGAAGAGGGAAGGCAAGAAGGAGATATAGGTACATGGCCTCGGTGAAGGACAGTGGTCTTCCCTACAACCAACCTAACCCACTGGTACCCTGGCCTCCAGGGCGGGCTAGGTCCAGCTGGCCACACAGACCCACACTGCCTCTGAGCCCAAGGCCACAGTAGAGTCCCAAAAGCATGGATCCTAGGCCCTTTCTTCCCTAACAGCCTGCATTGCTGGCAGATCAGACAGTCTCAGCCCATCAGTCCTACAGCCCTCTAGACACAGGCAGCCAGCAGGCCCAGACACCCCTAAGCTTAACTGAACTAGCTCCCACACTCTAAACTCCCAGGCAACTTCCAGGACAGCTTTCCCAGGGGCTCAGAAAGGTGCTCTGGCCCTTGCATCCCTGCCCAACAGGAGAATAATCCCAGGCTCTGAAAGGAGAGGTCATAGCGGTGCCTCTATTTTCTGTCTCTACTGCCAATCCTTACCTAATACACACATCAGTGTGTCCTCCCAAGGTGAGTATCCACCAGGCCATCTAACTCTGATGGATGCATTCTGTCCCCTCAGGGGGCTTGGCCCCTTCAGTTGAGCAAGACAACCTGTACTCCAATAAGGGAGCTGTCTGGGGATCAGACAGAAGAAGGAAGTCTGCTGGACACAACAGGGTCTCTTGGCAGATCAAGAAGCCAGAGCCAGGTGATGCTTTTCCCCCCAAAGAGACTTTGAAAGCTCATTCCCTAGGTAGCTGGTTCTAGAGCCCACTCCTCCAGGCAGCCAGTGGCACATAGCAGAGAAGAAGTTGGGTCCTAATGTGTAAAAAGCTCCAGCAAAGCAAAATCATTTACTCTTCGGTGCAACTGCTCAGCAGAGCTAATAAATCTTGCATGAGCAGGGCCGATTCTAATTTCCTAATATGAAAAGGCATTTGGATTGAGAGAGAGGGGGAGATAAAAGTGATTGAATCTCCAATAGTCCAGGTTACTGACAAGAAACATCCTGCTCAGCCCTGAGAGAAGGATGGCAGCGCCCACCCGCCCACACACACCCATACGTTCTGCCCCCCTCTTGGCGCGATACATCTCAGTCTTTTCTATTGACAGGACGTGGCTTTAAACACAGTTACACAAGTTATCATTTCTGCCTTCTGATCAATCTGAATTTTCAGGACAATTACCCTCTTAATCAATGATTGCTATCAGCAGCCCTGCGCCTGGACGGATTTCTCAGCAAGGTAATCATGCCGCCAGGCTGGACGGTGCGTGCATAGGCAATGAAGCTCCGGGTGGGGTCTCCTCCTCTCTCCCCAGTTCCCCATATCCCAGAGCTGCTGCCAGTACCGAGGACAAGGACGGCAAAGTGTGAAGGCCACTTCAAGGAGTGATGGGAGTAGAAGGGAGGGGAGGGGGCCCAGCCACCCAGTCAGCCTTCCACACCACCTGATTATAGAACAAACCTATTAAAACCCTAGATTTACTGCCCACCACTCTGATGCATCTCCACATGTCCTCCTACCATCATTCCTATCTCCTAATTAGCCTAATAAAGCCCAATTCTAATTATGGGCTCAAACTATTAGGTTAAGTACAAAGAAAAAAGAAATATTGGTTTTACTGATCTCTCAGAGCTATTGGGTCTAGAAATTCCTTTACTTCTGTAGACCTGGTTCATACAGGCTACTGACCAGAATGGCAGGGGTAGCATCTCTCCTCCCCCCAATGCTCCAGACATTTGGAGCTGTCACAAAGCCTCTTAGCTGAAGGTCACCCGGCCCAACACACCCTCCAGGGTTATCCCATAGGTTCAGGCTCCTCAGGTGACATGGGAAGGAGAGAGGAAGGTACAGCTGGTCTCTGCCTCAGTGTGGAGTTGGAGGCTGTATCTGTCATCGTGGGGACAACTCAGGAAAATTTCTGAGATCAGCTGTTGCAGGTTAAGGGCTTACACCAGAGAGGTCAACAGTGGAATGAAAAGGGCATGGTCTGGAATACTGACAAATGAACTTACGCTTCAGCATGGGTGGTGGATGTGTGTATGCATTTATACCCAGCGCAGAGTGAGTTATGGAATTAAAACAGGTCCCCACAACTGCTATTATGTCCTGAGGGGTAAAAGAATTAGAAAGCGTGCATGTATTCATTCACTGACATTTACTGAGTGCCAACCATGGGCTAAGTGGCAGGGATGCAATAGTGAACAATATAGAAGTGACCCCTACTCTCAGGGTCAGGTCAGGAGCTCACACTGCTAGGAAAGACAGACAAGTGTAAGAATAGAAAAGCAAAAACAATAAAGTGAACCTGTGCATGTATGGTCATAGCAGCATTCATCATAATAGCAAAAAAAATGGAAATAATCCAAATGTCCATCAACTGATGAGTGGATAAATAAAATATGGTACACCCATAGAATAGAATATTATTCAGCAATAAAAAGAAATAAAATACTGATCCATAGTACAGCACAGATGAATCTCAAAAATTATGCTAAGTAAAAGAAGTCAGCCACAAAAGGCTACATACAAGAAATTCCGAGAATTGCAAGAATAGGCAAATCTATAGAGACAGAAATTAGATTAGTGGTTGCTCAGAGCAAGCATATTTGGGGGAAATGGAAAGTGACTACTAATGAGGTTTCTTTTAGAGGGGGCAAAACTGTTGTAAACTTAGATGGTGTGATGCTTAGTATAGTGACAACCCTATGAATATACTAAGAAACTCTGAATTCTTTTAGAGAGAAGGTAAAGGAGAAGAAGAAACATTGATGTGATACAGAAACATCAATTGGTTGTCTTCTAGTATGCAACCCAACCGGGAATCATACCTGCAACCTGGGCATGGGCCCTGACTGGGAATTGAACCCAGGACCTTTTGGTCTATGGGACAACACTGCAACCAAATGAGCCACACTGGCCAAGGCTGAATTGTACACTTTAAATAGGTGAATTGTATGGTATGTGAATTATATGTCAATATGACTTTTCAAAAAAATCCTCACTGGAGAACATGGTCATTGATTTTAGAGATAGGGGAAGGGAAGGAGAGAAACATTGATGTGAGAGAGAAACACTGATTGGTTGCCTCTAGCATGCGCCCTGGCCGGGACCAAACCCGCGACCCAGACATGTGCCCAGACTGGGAATCAAACCTGCAAACTTTGGGTCCGTAGGACGATCCTCCAACGAACTGAGCCACACTGGCCAGGGCTCTCAATAAAACGTTCTATGTACACTACAATAGGAGAAGTACCTACAGCAGGCTCACCAGCAGTGAACGAAGCCAGGGAAAGCTCTAGCACAGTGCTTAGGAACTTAGGTGTCTGAAAAGGGAGGAAGTCCCAATAGGAAATTGGAAGCCTTCAGAGAGGACAGAAAGGAATTAGGATAAGTAGGAGTTCAGGAGGCTGAAAGGCAGCAAAGGACAATACAGGCAAATGGAACAGATGTGAATAAGGTATGGAAGGGGACCATATAAGCTACCTTGGTATAGCTGGAAAGGTACTTTGGGGGTCTCAAAGGATGGGCTAGAGAGCTGTACTTCACTTAGAAGATATCATGATTTTTCAAGTAGGGAAGTTAGATGATCAGTACAGGACAGCCTGGGGTTTGAGGGTTTGGGCACGGGAAACAACATGTCACAGTTGAAAGGGCATGGGTTTTGAAGTTAGATACCCAGGGTTTAAATCTTTTAATCCTTCTCCCAATAAACTCGAATGACCAGTGAGGGCTGGACTTTTGTCTATTTTGCTCACTATTTTATTTCCGGTGCTTGGCATAATGCCTGACCCAGTAGGTGCTCAACAGCCATTTACTGCATGAGAATGAACGACTGTGTTGAATTTGGTCCCACGTGACAAACATTTATTCAACACCTACCATGAAGCTGGAGCTCTGGTTACATAGCGTGAGCTCTTTAAGGGTAGGACTTCTGTCTGATCTCTGATCTCGGACTCAGTGCCATACACAGGTTGTGTTTGGCACAGGACAGGTCTCAAATCACATTAATCCCCTTCTCTCTCCTGTTCTAGGAGGTTTCCTTAAGATCCAGTGAATTCTTGAATAGGCTTGGCCTGAACACAACACAGTGGCTGTCAAGAAAAGGGAAGCTGAAGCTGTAGGGGTGGGAGACTTCAGGAGCAGGGGGTAGCGCCCACAGTATTTGTCCCAAAGCAAGCTATGGAGCTCTAGGAGGCCAGTAGGCCACCTGAGTCATCAAAGCTGGTAAAGAAATGAGTGGCAATGAGACCATTCCTACAGACCATTCTCAGAACCCTCTGCAGACTGCCCGTACCCAAGGCAGCAGACCTATGCGAGCCAAGGAGGCGGCCAGCACAGATGGAGGGGAAATAAGCCGCAGGACTTGCAGCTGGACAAGGAGGGGAAGATCTGGGCCTTATTTCCTGAGCACCATCCTGACCCTGGAGATCCACCATTTCACTTCTCCCCTCTGTTCAGGAGAGAGTCCTTCAGCTCTCGGCTGACCACAGTATGAAGGGGGCTCCTCCAATTCCTGTAGGGCTTCCCCTCCCCTCCCTTTCCTTCCTGCAGAGCTTCCCTCAAGCCATAAAAATAAAATAAAACACAAACACCCACAGTCCAGGAGGAGGGCGTCAGACAGATAATGGGCATTTTATATCTTTTTATGACACTCCCCATAGGCAGCTCAGCAATCACAGTGCAATAAAGGCAGGCATGCAGCTTGCATAGTTAAACAACTGCTGGGTAATTAGGCACAGCAAACACACCACTGGGGAGGCCTCATGGCCGCCCTGGGATCTGCCTACAGCCTGCCCTCCTGCATGCAGCCAACTAGGTGCCAAGCCCAGGCCTACCACCGTAAGACCTGGTCATGGTGCTGAGGACAGACCACTGGCTACTGCCATATGCACCCCTGGGCTCATGCCTGTGCACACTGACAAGCACACCTGCTCACACCCACACACAAGGACTTCCTAAGCAGCTAGCCTGGATCTCACAGCTCCAGGAGAGCCTCTCCTCTCTTCCAAGCAGGGCAGCCTACAGTCTCTCAAGGGCCCTGTCTTAAGGCCCTTGACGAAGTCACAGGGCTGGCTGGCTGCAGCAGGAGCTGGCTCATCTGGGTAGCTCTGAACTTACTGAGTTGCACAGGCAGGGGACATGAGCACACACACATGCCTACACAGACTTGGTCTCTTGTAAATCTCAACTGAGTATGGAGCTCTGTACAGGTGGCAAACAGACTTGATTCACCTAAGACTAAATGCTCTGACAAACAGGGATTCCGTGAGTGACTGGTGGCTGAATGTTAATTTAGATGTCCTGGCCCAGGCATAGTACAGGTCACTTGCTACCTGAGGCTTAGATCCAGGCTAGTCTAAGCCCATACAACAGAGAGAAGTCCTCACCAGCACTGAAGGAACTGCACTGCGAATCCATACAATGCCCATTCCTTCTCTAGTGACCCCTAGTCAAATTCGGAAACTTCAGGGAACTGACGGCTAACTAATGGGACAGAATAGACAAAACCCTACTATAATCCACCTTAAAGACTGAGGTCCTATCTCTAGGAACCACACAAATCAGCCATGAGGAGTCAACTAGAGAAAATTAAGGCATACAACCCTAAACCACTCTTCCCCCAAGAGAGCTGACAACACATCAGCTGAGCTCACAGACAGTGCATTGAGCTGGCAGTCCCATACGAATGTGGACACATGTCCAGCTACCTTTCCTGCTCTACCTGGTCATCACTCTGCATCTGCCAAGAAAACCAACAAAGGGGATCAAAGGCCAGAGGAAGGGCCTGGGCTACAACCTGCATTAAGAAGTTCCCCTCCACCCCCAAAAGGAGCAGGGAGACAACAAGTTTCTTCTCACCCCATATTCTCATGGAGACCAAAGCTGAATGGCACTCAGCTCTAGTCCAGACCACCCCAAACTGCCTCAGGCACCAGTTGTCCAAATGCCTCCCCAAGACCAGAGCTCCCAGCTCTCCCGACCTGAAGCCAGGCTATGCCCTGCCTTCCCTGGACCCTCAACTTTCCCCAGTGGAACAGCAGAGTAATCCCAAGGCTAAAGATCCAAGTAGGTCAGGGTAAAAGAGGGACTTCTCTCACTTTCCTTGCATCTATCTTGTTTTTTGCAAAAGAAGGAAACCTAAGGTAGGTTTGATGAATGATCCAAGAATGGCAAAGGTAGAAGAGATCATTTTATCCAGCTCCCTTATTTGTTAGATGAGAAAACTGAGGCCTCAGAAAGGGCAAGTGACCCAACACCAAAGCGCATGTCTTGATCTTCTAGCTTCAAGTTCAGCCCAGTGTTTTTTGTATTGTACCACACTGTCCTCTAGAGACAAGGGCCTCATCTGCCCACTGCCAGGTTGCCCTAGTTAAGCCACAGATCCCCTACCTACACCCTCACTCATAATCCCATGTGTGGGCACATGCACACACCTAAGTATACACAAACATTCCGGCACGGAGAGATACACTTTTTAGACACATGTAGACATACATATACACACACAGATAGGTCTCCGTACAACAGGTGTCACTCTCAAGAGACCTAGGAGGCCAATTCCTATCCCTCCCAAATCACTGACTTTCACTAATCATACAACTAGTAATGACTGGTATGTGTTTGCCAAGGCCTCCAGCTTAAACCAGGCCAGACCAGAGAAACTGCCTTCAGGTGGTATCTGCAATGGAACAAAAGACAAGAAGAGAGCTATAGAAAGAGTGAAACTGGATTTACAACCTGGTCATGTGACCTTGGGCAAGCTTCTTATCTCTCCAAGTGTCTATTTCAGCACCCATAAAATAGGGACAACAGCCCCTTCCTTGCTGAGTAGCTGCAAGGATTAAATGCAATAATTTGTGTAAAGCACCTAACACAGAAGCTGGCACCAGCTGGGACTCAACATGCTCGGGCTCTATTATTAACACCCACAGGCCTGCTCAAACCTGCCTTTCCAGAGTGGTCTGCAGGGCAATGTGGGAGACAGGAGGCAGACTTGTGCCTCCTGCCTTCAAGAAAGTCTCCTTGTCCTTTTCTCTCCTTTTATGTAACGCTTCCCAGTTTCCAGGGTCTAGAGTTGCAGCAGCAGCAGCAGCAACAACAAAAAGAAAAAAAAAAGTAAAACAAAAAACCTGGGAGAAGGTGTTTAAAGGTTCCCTTAGCTCTCTCAGACATAATACTGAGCACTGATGAGTCCACTTCTCTCCTGCTGCCTCACTCACCTCGTCTCTCTCCTAAAGCACTCTCAGCTCTTCCACAGCATCCACGCCTCTACCAGCCTGCCTAGCTCTGTGGATTCAGAGATGAAGCAGATCTAGTCCCTTTCATTGAGCTGCTCGTGGTCCTGCACAGGGACGCATCAGGCCACACAACAACCAAGAGGCACGGACCCTGGGCCACTGTGGGCCCTGGCACCTGGCCCAAGGGTTAGAGTATGGGCTCTCTGGATGGGATGCCTAGGTTTAAATCCAGGCCTGAAACAGACTGAGGAGAGGTCCCTTCCCTCCCCTGCTCCAGAGTGAGCTCACAATTCAGTTCCTCAAGGACACGAGAGAACGACAGGGGAGGCTCACAGTGAAACCAGGACGAGGCCGCATCAGTTGACAGGGCCAGACTCTGAGCAGCAGCCAGCGAGAGGCACACAGACTGCGAGGGGAGCCTTCTGTTAAGGCTGGCCACCGAGGGCACTGCAATCGACTCCAGGGTAGAGGTCAATTTGTAGCAGCTGCAGGGAACCTCAGGAAGGTAGAAAGAACCCCAGCTGCCTTGAGCTGACTCCCTCCCCTGCCCCTTCCCATTGTGGCCACACTTACCTGGGATGCAGAACAAGGCAGGCCGGCTCAGCTTCCTGGCTGAGGCTGTGCCAGGCTACCCACCCACACACCAGGCACCAGCACTTGAAGAGCTTTACAGACATCACCTAACTGATTCCTCACACTGTAATCTGCCCCACTTTGCCATAAAGATACCGAGGTTTTCTGGCACAGCAGTCTCAGACTGCCCCCGCCTATGACGCTGTAAGGCACGGTGGCCTCTTTCCCTCCCAGCGATCCAGGGCCCATTGGCTCTTTCTTCCCTCACATGGACATAAACATGACAATTTTCTGGAGCTACTGCTTCATTCTTGGAAGGCAGCTTAGGCTGGCTCCACTCTAGACATTGGGCAATGGCTCCTCACTGTGCTTGCTTGCTCTGCTTTTCCTCTGGTAAGAGGTATACGCACAGGTGGCCCACATCAGTAGCCTAAAAACCCTGAAAGCCACTGTCTGTAGTTCCCCAATCCAGCAAGCTGTTTCGCCTCTCCAGGTCTTGCTCACTGCTCCCCCTGCCTGCAATGCCTTTTCCTCCCTGTCTCCTGAAAACTTACTCTCTTTCAAGGCTTAACTCAAGTGTTTCTTTAACAAAAGCTTTGTTGACTTTCTCTCCTGCATCCCAGGTGAAAATGACTCCTTTGCACTGGAGGCAACAGAGCAAATATGCTCAGAGCACGGTCTTGGCAGTTTACTGCCTAAATGCACGCACCTACTCCCTCACTCACTTTTGAACCTTGTGGAAGCTGAAGCTGTTGAACCCTGTGAAAGGTATTTAATGTCTTGTACCTCAGTTTCCTCATCTGTAATATGGCTAACAATTGTATTTAAAGAGTTGTTTGAGGACTGAGTTAATTTATATAAAGCATTTAGAGCAGCTCCTGTTTATTATTATTATTATCTCTACAAATGGCAAAGCCAAGGTTCCGAGAAGGCAAGTAACTTGTCCAAGGTCATACCACAGGTAGGTAGCAGAGCCAGCAACTGTCCAAAAGTGAGTGTGACTACACTCCGTTGGACAGAAGGGATGCTGATGGCAGCTAAAATCAAGGGCAATGAGATGATCGACTCTGTTCCTCAGTGTAAGCTGAGGGTCAGACAGTCTGAAGATGGGATTAGGCTCCTCCTCCCTGGTGCTCCCTTGAATTCCACTGGGGAGCCTCCTTTCCCTAGCTCCTGTCTCCTTCACCTCGGTAGCCTAGAGGAGAGAACTAGGCTATAGGGGTGAAGAAGACAGTGCAAGGACAAGGGAGGAGCAGAGGTATAATGCTATCATTTCAGGCCCAGGACAACTCTAGGAGTGGGTATTGTTTTTACTGTTTTATGGAGGACAACACTGAGGCTGAAAGAAGTGAAGCAACTTTCCTAAAACCCCACAGCTATTAAGTCCAGAGTAAAGATTCTGAATCAAGCCTACTGGACTCTAGAGACTAAGTTCTGTGTGTCAGATATCAATCATCTTTTACAGGTTCAGAAAGGTTAGGGAACTTGTGTCAGGTCACGTAACTAATTGGCAACAATATCAGAAGTTCTCCTGCACCAATGCTTTCCAGCCTGTGAGCCACATCCCCAGGGGCCAGTGTGCACACCAAGCATCACCTGAAAGCTAAAAGAAGGGTTAAGTCTTCTCTTAATATACTAAATATAGCCATACTATTTGCTCAGGCTTGTAGACAAATAGACAGTATTGTAGTTAATAAACTATAAGTCCATTTAAAAGCCAATCATATTCACTGTAGCTTTTTTCATGATGTACTTTCTTTATCACCATACACCTAAAATACAAGTTCTACTAAGTACTCAAGGCGGAGGGGAATGTCTGTGAAGTTTGCAGACATTACTAAGAGCTCCACAGACTGCCTGCCTACCTCCCTAAGAGCTCTCCAAAACCACACTTAGGTATCTTTCTCAAGGTACTTTCTTGGTCCTTAATTACAAAGTCATAGCAGAGAAGTGTCTTTTGTGTGACATAACTGTCCAAAAGTCATTAGTAGCAACAGAAGGTACAATCCCCTGCAGGACTTGAGTTCCATGAATGTTAAGAACCAATGCAATCTCCAAGCAAAGAGGACTCAAGTCCTGAGCTATGGAAAGAAGAAGGCAGAGAAGTGAGTTTCTGTCTTTCCTATCCTGGCCTCCAACTCCATGCCTGCTACGTGGTCTAGGGAAAAGAACACACCTACTTGGGTGCAAATCCTAGCTTTACCTCTTCCTGGCTATGTGCCCTTAGGCAAGTTTCTTAACTTCTCTATTTGTCCGGGAAATCTGGCAGGGAAATAGGCATCTGGGCTCTGGAGCTTATTAGTCAAGCCCTACATTCAGTGTGGGTTCAGTTAATGCTTGATGATCCCTAGTGTGTACCAGGCCCAGTGCTGAGCACTGGAAATAGAGAGATGGGTAGTAAGTAGATCTCAAGTGGCTCAGTCTCATAGGAAACGTAAACATGTAAACATATAATCACAAGAGCATGTGGAACACTCATTACAAAGTACTGAAGTCATACAAAGGAGGAGGTGATTAACTATGCCCACAAGAGGTGAGGGAACATCAAGGAAGGCTTCACAGAAGAGGGTTTTGAAGGATGAACAGGAGTTTTTCCAACACACTAAAAGGAGAAAGGCAATGTACACAAAGGGAACAGAATATGCAAAGGGAAGTGAAATAAATAATCATGCATATCTGAAGAGCCACAAGAAGTCTGAGGTGGCTGGAATGTTAGAGGGAAAGGAGATATGAGGATGGGGGTGCTACAATGAGCTAGCCCATCCTAGATCCTTGGGTATCTTGCTCAAGAGAAAGAATGGGCCACAGTCTTCCACACCCACCTTCTTGGCTATGGTGTTCCTCCTGTCAAAATAAGTGCTCTGCGCGATTGCACCCTTTCCCAGGCCTTTGATTTAAGAGTTCCTCTCCTGGCCCTGACAGTAAGGCATTTCTGTCCCACAGATTATAACTCACTCTGGGCTATTATTCAGCTCCCCAGCCCTGGCCCTGCTGCAGTTAGTCCAAACATAATATCCTTCATGCATATATTATCTGTCTCCCTATTATCTGGAATCATTTCGGAATTAAATTTCAGTCCTGCAATATTGGCTTCAGGAGCGGCGCGCTTTATGGGCTAGTCAAAGGTTAGAATACCAATCAAAATAACAGTGCCGATGCAGCGAGACATTTTAATATTCCAAAACCCGGTAATTGTAAAAGGACATAATATTTTTTCCCTGATTACCCCAAAGGCAACACATGTTAACAAGGCGAGGGAAGGAGTGAAAGAAATTTCAGAGTTCAGACAGCTGTAAGACATATTTAAAGGAAAAGCCCAGGCAGGGCACTACACCACGGGGGCAGGAAGATGAGAAGAAAGGAGACATTCTCTCTAGCTCCAACCACCCCTGACTCCAAATGCAGCGCTGTTCCCTCTGCTGCCCCTGGCCTGCATCCCAAGAGCTCACCCCCAAGGGCAGATGTTGCACAGGGTGGGATGAAAAGAAAAAGAACTCAGGTTGTAGAGTCTTGAGGCCTCGAGTCTAGCTTCAGTTCAACAATTCAGTAGCCTCTAGCCCCCAAGACCAGCTCCTCCCAGGGCTTCAGAATCAAATCCAACAGCAAGCTCCAGGCTGTTCCCCTACTCGCCCTCTCCTTAGGACATGCCTGTGCCCCCATCTCTCCCTCGTTTGTATGTGATGCCTGTGTCTTGTCCTCTTTGTACATTTCTTCCCAAAGATAGGTAGAGGCCCTTATCTTCCTGGTCTCAGTCCCAGCTCCCGCCAGGAGAGCAGCCTATAATTGCCTACTGCCCCACAGACAACGCTCTGTCCTTCAGATGATGCTAAAGAACTGGACCACAGCCCGAGTCTGGTTCCTACCACTGAGTGGTCCTCCTCCCTCCAAAATAAAACAATACAAAACTTTCCAGGGCTCTTAGATCTTCATGGCTCTCTTGTTTTTTTTTTTTTTTTTCATTCTTGTTTTTTTCCAAATTAGTTTTTGAATAGCTCCTGTCGAGGGGCTCTGCAGCCGGCACCATGCAGCTACCATTCCGTAGAGTTCCATCCTCTGTCAGGCTGCCCTGTCACTCATGAAGCTTGATCCCCACAACACTAAAAAGTGACCTGACCAACAGAGTTTCAGATCCTTTCACTTCTGATGGCTTCCCAGCTAGCTTAGCTCACTCGCTGGAGCCTCCAATCTGCATCATCCCGACCTGCTGACCTGCCTATGGCCCCCAGCAAAGAACTTCATTAAGGCCAAGAATTTATTCCTCCATAAGCCCTTAATTTATTACTGTGCTGATTGGGACTCTGACTGCTCCAAGGTCAGGAAAAGTCATACTCAATCGTAGACACCAACCCTCCCTTCAGCAGTTTCTCCTGCTGTCCACTCCCAGGGGAGGGGGAGGCAGAAATGCTTCTTGGAGGGACCCAAGAAAGTCTCTTCCTCCTTGCTCTGTCACAGCTGGTTCCAGCTGCTCCCCTTTCAAGCACCCAGAAATTGCAGCAGGGCATATAGCACAGATGGCAGAAGACAAATGGAGCAGCAGTCTTCACACCCTGGTACAGGTGGGTCTGTTAAATCAGGTGACCCCATCCCTACAACCTCTGAGCATGACTGGCTGAGCCCCGTCTGCCAGGACCGACTCAGAATTCTCCTAAGGGGGCATGCCTGCTTCTCCAAAAGCCTTTCCAAACAGGTTCAGGCATCAGAGGAATTCCAGACCATTTGTGAGTGTTACGTGCATGCACTTGTCTGGCTTAGTCTGAATGTGCATGAACTGTGTATGTATATGTGCAGGCATGCATTTGTACATACATTTATACCTATGCGTCCATGCATATGCATTTAGTATGTATATATTAGGTGTGCATGTATATGAGGGGGGCCCAAAATAAAATGAAATTTATTTATAAAAAATTTATTTAAACTTCTTAAACTTCAGTCACCTTAAAAGCACTTTCCATTTGATGCAATACACCTATCGGGACATTTTTCCACTGTTCGAAACAGTTTTTGAACTTATGGATTTGAATGTGTTTTAATGCTTCTGCCATTTTTTGTTGCACCTCTTCCACCTCGGCAAAACGTTGCCCTTTGAGGACTTTTTTCATCTGGGGAAACAAACAAACAAAAAAAGTTGCTTGGGACAAGATCCGGTAAATGGGGGGTGGGCCATGGAGGTCAAGCCATTTTTGGTCAAAAACTGCAGAACACTCAGTGCAGTGTGGGCAGGTGCACTTGTAAGTCACCCATCATAAAATGGGCAAATGCATTCAAAGAGTCTTCAAAAAAAAAATTCACTGAAACCGAACACAGCTTCTCACAACAACTCCAGCTGGTACACTGATACAGATGGATTCCAAGGACACTTACCCCGTGGGAGAAGCCTATACTGTAAGAGGCCTGCCCTCCAGAAGATAATTCCAGGTTTTTTTGGGTCCCCCCTCATATATCCATCTTTTCTCACCTTATGGAGGTCTCATCTGACCTATCCATTTCTTAACCTCTTATTTACAATAATATTCTCCTCCACCCAAACTTAGCTACCCACTCCCATGGGTACCTTCAGAAGCTGCCAACACCTATTAACTGCTCTATCTCTGAAATCAGTTCTTCAGCTATCCTACTGTCTAACCATAATCTCTTATCCTTCCATCTGGCACGCTCAACCATACCCAATATAACTGCTCCTCATCTTACTAGGATGCAGCTACTTTTTCCACTGGGCCTCTTGCTGTCTTCTCTTCCCTCGATACCCAGCTTACATCCTATGGTCCATCTTGGCAACCACTGTCTCAACAACATCTTCAACTCCTTTGTTCCTTTCATCACACTTCATTAGAAAATCTCCATGCTAGATGACTCTAAATGTCTGCCTCCCACCTGCCCACAGCCAGGCAGCTGAGCTCTGCTAAATGAAAGTCATGCAACTGAACAGAGCAGTTCCAGCATGAATCAGTGTCATCATCTGCACCCTCAGCACCGCCTAAAACCCTACTGTATTTCTCAAGTCAGCTCACACTTCTACTTACTACAGCTACAGCAATCCTTTTCCACTTTCTGCAAACCTTCCCATCCTCCGCCCATTAGTTATCAGCAAATGACTCATCTCCTGCTTCATAGGGAAAAAGAAAAGCCATCAGAGGGAAACAACTTCAACTTGCCATCATCAAATCCACAGGCCTACCTGTGTCTATGCACACCCATCTTCTTCTCTTTCCTCCGTAATAGAAGAGCGGACCATCCTCCTGTAGAGAGCCAACTCCAAGAACCTACGCTTTCCTCCCATATCCTTCCACTTCCTACATGTAGTACCCTTCAACAGCTTTCCTTACCCGAAGGATAAAGATCAAAATCTAAAGTGTGACAAGCTCCCACCTCTCCTTCTGGTTCCATTTCCTGCCACACTCCTCTCTTCCCCACAACCACTATACTTCAGGCAGTCATTCATTCAACAAACAATAATTAGTGATGGGGCTAGAACAGTAAACAAAAGAGCCAAAACTTCTTTGCTCCCACGGAACTTACATTCTAGTTCCATGAAGATGCTGGGCCTCTCCTCACCTCAGGGCCTTGCCATGTGCATAGCCAATCCTTGTTCATCCTTTAGATCGCAGCTCAGCCACCCTTCCTCAGGGAACCAGTCCCTGACCCCACCAACTATGTCTGGTCCCGTTATGAAACCATCCCGTGGCTCTAAACTTTTTGGTGTTACAACACAATTAAAATTATTTAATGTCCATTTTTTCTCTTATATCTCCAGGGCATAGCACAGAACTTGGAACACAGAAGGCACTCAAGCATATCTGTTTATCAGTGAAGATGTATATGTTTATTTACATGTCTTTACACTTTACCAATATGTTTGTATAAACACATTTGTGTCTATATATTTCCATATACTTCCGCAGGGGACCATGTGAATATGTGTATGTAGATGTTTGCATGTATGGACACCTATAAACAATTTTTTGGTATGCCCACTTGGGCGTATGCATTCACATGACTACACATGTGCATGTTCATGTATGTGTATGCATGTGCATGTGTGTGTGTTTTCTGGTCCCTCGGTGACAGCTCTGACCTCCTGGAGGGAGCTGGGAGCAGGGCCCCAAGTCCTCTCTAAGCTGACAGTTCAATAAGAATATAAGATCATTCAATGACACTCCAAATGTCAGCAAACATTGGCGTGCTCCACTCTGCTACAGGGGAAGGAGGTGTAGGAGGGAGAGGTGGAAACCTGGTCGTTGAAAAGCTGCTCTTTCCTGGTGCAACCCACACCATATCTGGACAGGAGAGGGCAGCTGAAAGACAACATTCTGCCTCTTCTCGGATCAGAGGCCTTAGGAAATGGGGATGGTGAATTCAGTCCAGTTCACTTACTAGACAGATCTAGGTGACCAAACAGACCAGAACCCTCCCCATTTTTTTCACAGGGCAAAACCCTCCAGGGGAGTTAAGAAGGAGAGGAGTAGGAAAGGAAGGAGGAACAAAGTAAGATCAAGGACTGGAGAGAACCACATAGATAGCCAGAGTGTAGGTCACATATGTGGAAAAAAGGCAAAGATAAGGCTTTCACATAGTATTCCCACAACCTTGGCAATGATCTCACTGGCTTTGCTTTTACTGTTACTCTTTTTCAGGGAGCAGAAATCTTTGTGCAGCCTGCACTGAGTCAGGTAGTACAGAGGTCAGAAAGATCACCATGCCCCTGGACCTCCAGGCCCTGCAGCTTCCCTAATTTGAATGGCTGCTAGCAAGGACTGGAGCAAAGCTGAAACACGATGTGGCTGGAGGACAGAACAGAAGGGGTTAGAACTCTTGTTCCTCCTAGACCTGCCAAGTTTACCTCCCAAGAGGCAATCACAAGGCCAACTGGGAATAGCATACTGAGTTTCTCCCCCCTGCCCATTCCCTTTCTACGGCTCAGCATAGTCTGGCAGAGAACCTAGCTGAGCAGACTCAGGAGAGCCCACCTCCACGCCCCAGCAGCACCAAGGTAGCCCTGATTGGCAATGTTGCCACATGGTTTGGCTGTCCTTCTGCTTTTCTGCCAAAGAACCTAGAGGCGGAGAGCTATCCATATACCAAAAAGTCTAGTGAACTTCACAGAGCAATTGTTCATGGTCAGTGCCTGCCTCGCCTGGCTGGGCCTTCACATTGCATTTGCCGAGGCCAGCAAGCAGCCTCAGATGCAGTCTGACAGCTGGCAGAGCCATCTTCCAGGAGCACAGGCCTAGCCATACCATGCAACCCTGTCAAGTCCCGAAAGAGAGGGCCTCTATGGAGCCAGCTCTCAAAGGCTAGTCAGCCAGCCAGCAATCATTCACAGAGCACATGCTCTGTACCCTGCCCTGATCTGGCCACTGGGCACAGAAAGGAACCAGACTCAGTCTCTGTTATCCAGGCAGACATGTCGGCAAGGAAGCACACACACATGGACTCCGTTTCAACACTCTAAGATCCAAAGTGTCAAGGAGCCTCAAGGCAAGAGACTGGCTGGCTAAGCTTCTCAGCAGAGGTGATAACTGCACTGAATCTTCAAGGAGAGGAATATGCCCGGTGAAGATGACTGGGGGGCACTTCCGAGAAAGGTAAGGTCACAGGCCAAGGGCCGAAGGTAGCACAGAGCCTGGCTGGCCTCCTCAGCCAAAGGTGGCAGGTAGTAAGTAGCTGTGGTTCAGGTGCACGGAAGATAGGAGAGGTGGGTAGCGGTCCAAGTACAAACAAGTCAGAGTGCAGAGGACCTGCACGCTATAGGAAAGTAAAGGAGTTCACAAATGTAGCCTCAAATAAGGGTTGCCCTGAGACCTATGGGACAAAGTCCAAGGTCATTCTCTCCCATGTTCCTTCATAAGTTCACTTAGCTCCAGCCCCCCACACACCAAAAGCACACTGTTCCCCCTGCCTAGAAAGCCTCTCCTCTCAGATCCATATCTCACCTCCCTCGAACAGGCCCAGTTCAAGACCCAAACCCTTACGATCCTAGCCTAACCCTCCAATGAGCTCTCCTCTCCACATGCCCTGGGGCCACTACTCTCGCCCCTGGTGTGTCTCCCATCCCTGAGCTTCCTGGGAGTCACTGCTGACTAGTGGCTGGGGTTCCTGAGGCTGCCCCGGGGCTTCTGCTCTTGCATCAGAAGGATTTATGGCGATGAGCCTCCCTGGTGGACTGGGCCTCCTAGAGCAAGGATCCCATTAGAACAGGGACTGGAGAGTCTACCCCTCACTCCTTTCTTCTGCTTATCCAGCAAGCACACACCAGAAAAGGACAGTTTTCTGAGTGATTCACTCTCTGCCAGGCCCCACTTTCCTAGCTATGGAGGGCCCTCCCAGCCCACAGCCTCAGCCCATTCCCCAGGTGCTTGGTGCTACACTAGTGCTAGTCTCCTCCCTTACATTCAAAGAAAATTGGGCTGTAGTTTCCATAACCCTTCACATGAGCAAGGCTCTGCTCTGGCTAGGCAGCACCAAAGCCAGCCTGAACCACCTCTACTTCCCCACCAGAGGAAGACACCAGGGCCGATCAGGAAGGTCAGAGGCCACACTCCTGAACATATCAAAGGAGGACACTTCCCCAGAGGCTCAGCTACCACCACATCTCTCCTAGCGGTAATGAAGTTCAGCTCAGAGATTTAGCTCTGAGCAAGAACCTGGAAAATCCCCTTAACTGGAACTTCTCTGCACATCTGAGTGACACCGAGTAGGGAAGTATCATACTCCACTCAGCAGCCTGGTCCCCAACCAGCTCCCCAGTCCCAGAAAAGGCCACAATCTTCCAGTGCACATTAGATAGGGAAGAGGAGAGAGGGATATTGAGAAAAGAGAAGAACAAAAAGAAAGGGAGAAATGAAACAACAAAAAGAAAACAACAGAAATGAGAAAAGCAGCAAGGGTTGGGGGGGATTTGAGACCCAGGAGACCCAGGCAAAGCACCCAACTGGGGCTCAGACACAGTACCTTTTTCAGATTGATCCACTGCTTGAAGTAATCTGCCACTGGCAAGCCCAGGTACTGGCACTGGCCTGGGAGCCTACAAGAAAGGGAAGAGAGAACAAGTTGGGCACACCCACGTCCCAGGTGCGGAGTCTTAAGCTAGGGAGTCCAACACAGAGTCTACAGACAAATAGACCTCAAAAGGCCAACCCATTAGCCATGGGCCCCATCCCACCCGAGAAACGCACTCCACCTCCAGCACCCTGGACACCGTGCTCCAGATCCAGCCTTCAGACCCAAATGTGAAAACCTGAAGACTATTCAAAATAGTATCAGCAGCTACTATTTTCTGATAGCCTACAACATGCTAAGTATCTTACGTACACTTTCACATTATTCTTCAGAATGGTGCTGTGAGGTAGCTACCATGGCCTACATTTTACAGATGAGAAAATGAGATTCAGAGGAGTAACTAAGATCCTACAGCTAAAAAAAAAATGATAGTGCCAAGAACTGAACCCAGGTCTGTCTCACTCTAAATCCTAGGTTCTCTCCAGTGCACTAGCTTGTTGTTTTGTTAGAGCAGAGAGGCAGAAATGTAAGACAAGAGGAGCGAGAGAAAGAGCACATGATTTAGAGATACCTGGGCAGGGACTTCCATTCACATTGAAGTCTCTAGCAATAGGCTTTCTGCAGATAGAGAGGAGACCATGCAGAGGATAAGAAGAGGTCAGAATTTAAGCCAAGAATCTGTTCTTGTTTTTTCTTTAAATTAAAACGTATACACTGTCTCCCCTTCTAGCTGATGATGCCATTTTACCCACACAAAGCCATTCACCCAAACATTTACTGATGTTTAATAATTAAGAGTCAGGCACTTAGGACTCAAACAGTAAAGACAACTTCTGCCCATAAGGGGCTCAGAGTTTGTTCAGCAGAATGGACAATAAAAGTAGACAAAACAGTCTTAAGTTGGAGCACAGGGAACATGGAAGGATGGAGGAAGAACTGAGAAATATCAGCTAGGGGAGATCATAGAGTTTTCTTGCTGAGAGAAGAGCTTAGCCACAGGCAATAGAGAGCCTTCAAAGAGTTGTGGTTTACAATGATTGTGCCAAGGCAAAAAAAAAAAAAAAAAAAAAAAAATCACACCAAGAAAAAAAAGCTGGATAGTAGCCAGGAGACTAGACAACGGTCACAGAGATAGGGAGCAAGCAACAGATAGTGGAGATGTAAAGGAGGACCGAAGGGGATTTGGAGCCCAGTGAGAGAAAGCAGTAGAACCCAGTCTAAAGATTCATGCCTCAGCTAGCTTCATGCTTCTCACTAAGACAGAGATAAAGAAGGAGAAAGGGCAGCGAGAGATTTGACACTCAGAGTGGACTAACGTTTAATCAATTATATGACTGTTTTTAAGTTTTCTACATACAATGTATCCTCTTTCTGCCCAAACCGGGGTGGACTGCTCCCACTGCCTCCCCCTAGTACACCACTGGAAGGAGGCATGAGTTTGGGACTGCAGTTGTAAGTAGATGCCTGACACACAATGAACACTCACTCTCCACTGAGTGTGAGGCACTCAGGAGACATCCAGCAGTGGGATGACATCTAAGAGGCAGCTGGATATCCAGTTTTAAAGAGAGGTCTGAAGATACAAAGTGCTGAATCATTAATGTGATATATGTGAAATTAGAGTCATGAGAATAGATTAAGATCAGCTGGGAAGAGTATGAGAGGAGGAGCAGAGGGCCCACGTCTCAGAAGTTTTACCGAGCTGAAACAACCAGGCCATCCCTACCAGACCATCACCGCCCACAGGGAGCTCCCTGCTTCACGGAGCAGTCAGCTCTAATGTTGGACTCCTTCAACCCTTCGATTCTTAGACCGCCCTTCCTTATTACTAAACTGTGGCTATTACCGTCACCTTGTAACTTCCACCCTGAGGTCTGTCTTTGGAAACTACAGAGAACGAGACTTCCATCTCTTCCTAGCAGAATGGTCCCTGAGGTCTGAGAGCCTAGAAAGCTTCCCCCAGAGTGCCGTTCTCCAGGTCACACAGCCTCAGCTCCTTCAAGAATTCCCCAGGAGACTGCTCCGTCTGTGGAGGAGCCCTCACTGCTTCTTTTATAAACTCACTTTCACTTTAAACTAAAAAAGAAAAGTCCACAGGAGATAACGTACCATGAGTCAGGACTCACCCATCCCACCCCATACCTAGAGGGCAGGACTCCTGGATCTTTTTCAGGGTGTTGGTCACTCAAAGTCGAACATGCCCTCTTGACCCCACTTTACATCATCTGTGGCCAACCTCAACTACAGGAAAACAAGCTTCCCCTTTCTGGGCTCCTATGTAGGGCAGGGAAAAAGTAGTTTACAGTTGTTTGTATGCAAAATATTACAATAATTAATAAATGATCATGCAAGAATAAACTGTATCACGTGCTCACAACTATAAACCTACTTTTGCCCCACCCTGTATGTAACTGATTTTTGAGCTGAAAATGCAGGTCATTAGGGTCAAATGCTACCGAGTGGTCAAGGAAGATGAGAGCCCGAGAAAAACCCAATGGATTTGGAGTCAGGGGGCTGGCGAGAGCAGAAGGGAGCCTGCAACGTGTTTAAGAGTAAGAGATGAGAAAGTGGAGACTGCACGTGCACACCCCTTGCTTAGGAAGCTTGGCAATGGGAATCTAGTTGGGATGACTGACTCCGCCCCAGAAAGTTTCCATCTTTCCGTCCGTTACCCCTCAGTTATTTGACAGACACTGGTAAGTTGATCCCCACGTGTCAAGCAGTACAATAAGGATCTACTTTTGTGAGACCTGTGGTATCTTACCCAAAGGGAAGGTTCTTCTCAAACACTCAGGTGGCACAGTGACACTAACCAAAACCAGTCACTTTCCTGGAAGGGAAATTCTGGCTGAGGCCAAGATGATGAAGTGATATCTAGGTAGGGTGTGTCCATGTAGGAACCAAGGGCAAAGAAGACAAGAAAACCAGGCAAGGTTTGGAAGGAAAGGTAGCCTTAGGAAATAGAATGTGGTTGCTGAAGAAGCAGAACCATAATGTTTGGATAATTTTCTTATTTCCTTCCATTTTTCTTTCATGTTCCCTATCCTTAGTATTTGCTAAAATGCTTGCTGAACTCAGCTATTTTTGGAAAATCACATTAAGGACTGTAAGTGAAGGGGGCTACCAGAAGCAGCAGAATGTACTGGGTCAGTAAAAAGTTTGTTCAGTTTTTTTCCATAAGATGGCTCTAGTAGCGCTTTTTATCTTTAACTTCATTCGAAACAATTTTGTTAGATTGTATTGTGACAGCTGTCATATCAGTGTGCATTTAAAAAAACTTACCAAAATTGGTGATTTTTTTGTGTAGCCATTTTAATATTGAAGATAGAAGAAAATAAGCAACATTTGTGGCATATTTATTATGCTTTATTATTTCAAGAAAGGTAAAAACGCAACTGAAATGCAACAAAAGATTTGTGCAGTGTATTGAGAAGGTGCTGTGACTGATCAAATGTGTCAAAAGTGATTTGTGAAGTTTCACACTAGAGATTTCTCATTGGACGATGCTCCAGTCAGGGAGATCAGTTGAAGTTGATAGCAATCAAATAGAGACATTCATTGAGAACAATAAAGTTATACCACATGGGAGAGAGCCAACATACTCAAAATATCCAAATCAATAAAGTTATTGATGAAAATGAAAAATGTGTCTTTTAGTTTACAGAAAAAACCAAAGGAACTTTTTGGCCAATCCAGTACAAAGGAACAGTCAGGGGGACTGGCCAGCAAAAGGCAGAGGTCCTGGGGCACCTATTGTATTCTCCTTTAGCCAGTCCCAGCATCCTGATTCTTCAGTTGACACAGGCGAAGAATCTCGCTGGCTGTGGCTAGCCCTGGGGGAGGAGGAAGCTCCCTCTTTAGCGAGATTTCAAATGTAGGCATTTCTACCCAGCTAGTGAGTAAGGGTCTAGCTCAGTAGAATCCTGCCTGCTTCTGTTGGAGGTGGAACTATACCAGAGGGGCCACACTGGGGACAGACCGAGGGGTGTTCAACCTTTTGGCATCTCTGGGCCACAGTAGAAGAAGAAGAGTTGTCTTGGGCCACACGTTAAATACGCAAACACTAATGAAAACTGATGAGCAAAAAAAAGGCTTTAAGTAAATTTACGATTTTGTGTTGGGCAGCATTCATGGCCATCCTGGGCCACGTGCAGCCCACAGGCTGGACACCCTGGCAGACAGATTTTCAGGTTGGATACTTAGTCTCAGGTATGGCTCAGCAACATAGCACATTCATTCTCACTCACTCCGGGCTCCAGTCTCCTGCAGGTACACATGCAGTCTGCA
This sequence comes from Glossophaga mutica, assembly GCA_039655065.1. Classification (NCBI taxonomy): domain Eukaryota; kingdom Metazoa; phylum Chordata; class Mammalia; order Chiroptera; family Phyllostomidae; genus Glossophaga; species Glossophaga mutica. The sequence continues at coordinate 30,059,565 of CM077307.1, forward strand.
CACAAGCATCAGGCTGTTGAGTCCTCTAGCTTGCAGATGGTCCTAGCCCTATGACTTCAAGACACACTCATTGCAGATGTAGCAGGGCCCAGGCCCATTTTCACAGAAGTTACAAAGCGAAATGCCACAAACTGAACTTTCAGGTTCCTCATAGGAAAACAGCTACACATTTCTGTGACAGAATCCTACCCCAGCTTAGAGAGCACCAGAAGAGTAACCTGTGAAGAAGGTGGGTTTGAGTAGTCATTATCCCTTATGTAGAAGATGACACTGAAGCTCAGAGAAGAAAAAGGACTCACTGGAACAACCAACCAAGGGCAGAACTAGAAACGGAATCTAAGTCTCCTGACAGCACAAGACACCAGTTAGACGGATGCACTCAGAGCTCTTCACAGTCCCTAGGAAGGCAAGGTCTAGGGCCACAGAGAAGTAGAAAACAAGGTGGTCACTGCTCAAGATCACACGTGGGTCCAAGGTTCTTAGGATCCTACAGCTAAGGTCAGTGGGTACCAGTGGGTACATGGTTCCATCAATTTCTAAAGGAAAGGGTAAAAGTCCCCCTGGCACAAAAGGTCTGAATGCTGTGTGTTCCTACCAGATACTGATCCCAAGAAAAGAGCCACTGGCAGTGGGCCCTGGACTAGCCTGTGGGCATGAACGTGCAGGCAGGTTTATGGTGCCCAGGTCTCCATGCAGCTGGAATCACTGGGTACAAAACTCCTCAACTGCCCAAACATCATCTGGCCATACTTATTACTGTTGCCCAATGAAATTTTATGCACAGAGTCCACAGGTGTGATTTCCCCTTCTTTATGAGGGTCGGAATGACATCACTGATGGCCAATAGAAAAGAGCCAATTATGTCCAGGCCATAAAAAGGAATGGGAGTTTTTCAACCAAATCAAAACTTCCCCCAGTTTCATGAATGCAAGGGGCCCCCTTTAAGGAAGGGCCCCCCAGTCTTGCCTGTGGACTCTACTAAACTGAGGGATATGATTACTTTCCAAATACTGTGTGGGGTTTAGGGCCAGAACTCTGCCTTTGGCATTTAACATGTGGCTTGCTCTTAGCACACTGGCCCCTTAGAGCCATCAAAACAGAATATCGAACCCTACCCTTACACACCTGATGGGTTCCTCACTACTCCATCCGCAGGGAAGTTAGAAAAGATGGGTTACTCCTTATGTCCCCTTATTGTGCTTTTAAGTAACCAAAAAAAAAAAAAAAAAAAAAAAAGCAGAGAGCTCTCCCTGCGTAGGAAAAAAAAAACACAGTATGGAAGGAACAGGGTTATGAGAAACTGCCCCCCAACAAGTGTACAGCACAAAGCAAAAGCAGCGCGCCTTCCCCACCCACCCCTCATCCAGCCCCACCACCTGCAACCCAGCACTCGAGCTGGGTCCAGACAGCCCTGATGGCAAACAGGTGTGACTAGCTGGGCGCCGGCCAAGGCAGGGGACTAGCTCATTAAGGGAACACCACCCGCGCTAATGGGTACAGACAGGATGAAGCCATTGTGAGCAGGAGCTCAGCTTTGAAGATTAGACCAAGCAGAGATGGGGGGCTCTGCTAGAACTGCTAGAGTCAAGGAGGTCAGCAGCATCCATGGAGGTCTGACAGACTGACAGACACCAACAGCTAGGACTAGCAGGAGAGCAGGCACCAGTGCTAGAAAAAGTCATGGGCACTATTTCTTCTGTGCTTTTCTCTCTTTCAGTCATGGGGGCAACCCCAAATCAGGGAGATGCATGCCACTCTCACTTTTAGCAGACTCCAGCTTTTAAAGAAAAGGAGGTCAACCAGATCTGGAGCCATATTTGGCCCCTTTCTGCCTCTCTGAAAGGGCCATGGGACCCAGACCTTGGCGGGATATAGGCTGTCAGTTCTGGCATTCAAAAGCTCTAGGACACGCACGTACTGCTCACCTGCCAGGGCCAACTATTTTGTCCCATCTAACATGCAGAAAAAAGGAAGTGTTCAGAAGCAAAGGAGAAGAGTAGGGAGAAAGGCTCTGTTTTCTTCAAAGACACAGCCAGACCATCGAGGCACAGAAGGCCTAGCGTGGGGAAGGAACTGGCCAGTAGATCCAGCCAACCAGCCAGATGCAAAGCCCTGCCAAGGGGACACACGTGAAGGGTGGTTGGGGCTTGTTTCCATGCAAGGTCTCTCCACTTGCTCATTTAACAAAAACATTCCCACAGAATGCTGTTGCTGGCTGTCCTGCATCTCAGAACAGCCCCACTTCCTAGGTTCTCCCCAAGTCCTGAAACTGAGCCTCAGGAAAGGTTCCGTTCCCACTGGCTCCCAGTTTGGGAGTCCTACCTGGTCAGAGCCTCCACAGCCAGCAGGATGTGAGTCTGCAACCGGTGCAAGCAGACTACCCCAGCCCAGGCCACACTGAGCTGGGGACCCAGCTCTTTGTCCCTCCTGTTTCTGTTTCCCGCCCAGAGGAGATAAACAGACGTGGGTGATAAACGGCCCGCCTTTCACGATCACTTTTCCTCAAGTTGAGGAGAGTAGCTGGTGATGGATGGGCTGGAATTTGGTTATCAGGAAGGGCTGTCAGCCAGAGGTGCCTATCTCCTCCCCCACTACGCAGGGCATCATTACGCTGTGGCATCGAGGTAAAATATGAGCAAGGGGAGGAAAGGGAGAAAGAGGGAAGGCTGGGCTTCCACACGAAGCAAATTGAGCAACAATGAGAGCAGGCACGAGGCTGGGACGTTAGTTATCTGCCTGTGACACCTTTTATCTCTGCACAAATTGGTCCTTCCTCCCCCACTGCAGCCTCTTATACAAACAGAGGCAGGCACAATGTGTCACCACTGCAATAGCGTAGCAATTTAACCCGAATTAGTGAGGGGGTCAAGCCAGGAAATAGGGGTTTCTCATTTCAACAGGTTCCTTAGTCTCTGCTCTGAACCAGCACATTGTGGGGAGGAGGATAGAGAGAAAGCAGACTCATAATTGAATTCACTCACTTGGCTGCTGCTGATGTATAAAAAAATTAATGCTTGAGCCTCCTACTTATCAAAGCCAGTTGGTTTCCATCTCACCTGCAAGATGGCACCATGGCTGAAAAGATGTGGCCTGGGCCACCCTTGGTAGGCCAAGCACCCTGTGCTTTCAGCAATGCAGGATCAGCAAGAACAGGAAGGGAGAGAAAGGGACGGCCCATAGACAGCAGCCTCATGCCAGCAACCCCTTCTAGAGGCCTACAGCAGAGTGCAGGGTTGGAGATAACAAGAAAAGAAGGTTACAGGAAGTGATCACATTAAAGACAACCCTGGACAGTTCAAGAATACACTTCAGTCTACAAGCAGAAAGGCATTCTGGCAGAAAGGCATTCTGGTTCCACCTTCCACTAGATGTCCAGGGTGTTTTTTACTAGTAACCCTTTTCTGCCCCTGGACGGACGGACAGACACACACACACACACACACACACACACACACACACACACACACCCCACGCTGCTGTGCTGAAACTGAGGAAGCCAATGGCAGCACTGATGGCATAGACAAGGCTGAAAGAGCAGGGAGTAGAGGAGCCTGCTCTATTCCCCAGTGACTTCCCCCACTGCAGAGCCTGGGGCTAGAAGGGCCCCTGATGGGCGGCCGAGTGGGGGGAAGAGTGCAGTACAACCCTCATGCAGCACATGCCTTGCCACACTAAGAGACAACTTGGTCAAGTGACCACGTGTCTTTAGGTAGGTTATGTCACCTGCATGCCCTACTCTGTGATGGTTAGAGCCAGCCAAGGAAAACATTGTATAAATAAGTGCTCCTAGAGGGATTCTGGCTCTAAGAAGGTCTGCTGAGACCAAACCTGCAACAACCCTTGAAGATGCTTCCGGGCCACCTGCACTGAGGAGATAGCGCCTTAGCCAGGTACTGGATACTGGAGAAACTACTGAGGATGACAGCTGAAGGGGAAGTTCCAGAACCACTCAACAGTTGCAAAAACGAATTCCAAGAAGCTTGGGGGTGAGAGACGTGGACAGAAGAGGCACCTTGGGACTCATTCTCCAAATACAAGGAATCAGCAGGCATGTAACAGGGAACAAAAGCCAAGGCCCCAGTATAGACAGAAAATGGGAGACTTTCTACCCCAACTGCCACCACATATTGGATTGGCCAAAAGCCCATATGTTTTTTTCCGTAAAATAAAAGACATATTTTTCATTTTCACTAATAACTTTATTGATCTGGGTATTTTGAGTATGTTGGCTATGTCCTGCATGGCTTAACGTTGATTGTTCTCAGTGTCTCAGTTTGATCGCTATCAACTTCACCTGGTCTACCCAACCATGCAGAATCATCCAGCGAGAAATCTCTAGCATGAAACTTCACAAACCACTTTTTTTAAAATCAGTTTTTAATTGTTATTCTATTATACTTGTCCCAATTTTCCCCCCTTTGCCCTCCTCTGACCATCCCAACCCCCACAGTCTATTCCCACACTATTGTCCACGTCTGTGGGTCATTCACACGTGCTCTTTGTCCAGTCCCTTCCTTTCCTTTCCACCATTGTCCCCCTCCCCCTTCCCTCTGGTCACTTTCAGTCTGTTCCATGCTTCCATGCCTGTGGTTCTATTTTGTTCGTTAATTTATTTTGTTCATTAGATTCCTCTTATAGGTGAGATCATATGGTATTTGTCTTTCACCAAATGACTTACTACTTCACTGAGCATAATATTTTCCAGTTCAATCCATGCTGTCACAAAAGGTAGGAGCTCCTTCTTTCTTTCTGCTGTGTAGTATTCCATTGTGTAAATGTACCACAGTTTCTTGATCTACTCATTTGCTGGTGGGCACTTAGGCTGATTTTAGCACTTGGCTATTGTAAATAGCGCTGTTATGAACATTAGGGTGCATAGGTTCTTTTGAATCAGTGATTCTGGATTCTTAGGATATATTCTCCATTCGATCAATAACAGCACCTTCTCCACACACTGCACAAATCTTTTACTGCATTTCAGCTGCATTTTCCCCCTTCTTGAAATAATAAAACATAATATGCCACAAATGTTGCTTATTTTCTTCCATCTTCAACATTAAAGTGGCTACACAAAAATTCACCAGTTTTGATAAGTTTTTTTAACGCATGCTGATATAACATCTGTCACATTACAATCTAACAAAATTGTTTTGAATGAAGTTAAAAATAGCTAAATGCTACTAGAGCCATCTTACAGGAAAAACCAAATAAACTTTTTGGCCAACCCAACATTTACAGATATCACCGAGACCCAGGACCCTCAAGGGGTAGAGGCCAATCAAGCCTGATTCCCATACTCAGGTAGCTTCCAGGCCCACCCAGAAGATAACCACAGCATGAAACATAACGATCACTCCAGAAGAGACTACCGAGTGAGGGCTCTCGTTTCTGGTGATGGGAGGACAAAGTTAGGGGGCACTTATAAGACCTTCGCTTGCATGCGCGCGCGCACGCGCGCGCGCGCACACACACACACACACACACACACACAGTCCTCCATTATTCTCTGCCTGCCCACAGCCCTGAGAGAACGCACTGCCGACCTCTCAGCCCACTTTGCCCCACACTTGCCCCCATCCTCTGGGACGGCTGCAGGTTACGATTCCAACCACAGGCTTCAGAAAGATGATACACTTGCTGGAGCCTGCAAAGGGTCAGGAGAGAGTACTGTTTGAAATACCAGCGTGACAGCTGGCTCCTTGTCTGTCTCTTTCTTCCCCACCCCCTCCCCAAACTTGTCATGGTACAAGAAGTCTATAAGCAGCCCATCAGCTTTAAATATCAGTGTGCGTGAAGCAGCAGTACGAGAGCGAGGGAGCGGGAAGCAGACAGTGAGCGCCTCTGTCGCCACTGCCTGTCAGGGAACACTAATGAATTTCACCACTAGCAAGCTATGCTTCAGATGGGGGGGGGGGGTGAGTTGGGGGTGGGGAGTTTTCTAGGGAGAATTCTCGCAGTATTAAAACATCTTTTCCCAAAGCCCTGTTAATAAATGTCACTGCAGAGGGTCTGCCACTAGGACTTCAAGGCAAGGGAGGGGTTGGGACAAACTCTGCAATTCTCTCAAGCAGGAAGGGCAGTGCAAGTGTGAGGCTGGAGGGAGCCAGCTGAGGCTCACAAGTAGGAGGGTGACCACAATCACCCACACTCATTCATAATGGCCTATGATGCTTGGCTGAGAGGAACAGGACAAGAAGGAAAGGCCTCAGGCAGGGAGAGATTACCAGCTGTACCTTCAGGGCCAGACTTACTACCTACCCTACTTCCCATCAGTTTCAGCCAACTCACTTCACAGATGGGCAGGGGACTCTAGACCATCCTTCCAGACCTAGGGAAGGTGGGGTGAGGAAACTCTGGCACCAGTCCCAATAGGAAGCTGCTTTCCCTAAATATCAGGAGCTAGAGTTTATTATAATCTCCATTTTACAGATGAAGAAATGAAGGTTCAGAGTAGTAATGTGACTTTCCTAAGATCCTACAACTAGTAAGCAGAGAAGCCAGAACTCGAATCCAGGTCTCTTAATTTTTAATAAAGGCCTTGTTCTTTTCCACAATACCATACAGCTCCTCTGCAGAAGGGCTGATCACCTCACTGTCTCTTGTATGTCCCCCACTGCCCTTCCCCTCCATTCCCTCCCACCGGTACACACACACCTCTGGCCTGGCATGGGCCACAGCTGTTGTTGTAGCACAGAGCTGGGCTCCAGGCCAGGGTGAACCCAGACTGGCAGAGAAAGGCCTGGGAGTGAGCCAGGCATCACCTGGGAGTCTCCACAGCTCAGAGGGCATGGTTGCAAGCATAAGCCTTCCCTTGGGTACCCTCTGCACAGCTCTGATCAGCAGTGTCTGATCTGGCAGCGACCTGCTATGCAGGGGGCAAATGACATTTAATTTCCTCTTGGTTTCCCAATGGTACAAACGAAAGGCCGTCACCTGCGTCTGGGTCTGGCAGCACAGCTGGAAGTGTTCCCAGACATGCTGCTCTGGAGAGTTCCCAAACAGAAACCAGAACACAGGGGGTGTGGAGGGGCTCCCCATAGAGCAGGTAGCCAGTCCTCCCTGAGAAAACCAACCTCAAATCCCCATTGGCAGGCAGTTGCTCAACACCTCCAAAGGGCACTGTACTTGTATATAGTGCCTCTTTGCTCCACTGCTTTTTCACCCACTTGCCAACTATCTCTACCCCCACTGCTCACACATGGAGCCCACATAAACAGCCACATGAAGCATGCACTGCCACAGACATCCTAAGGAACAATATAACATGCACCTTCCCAGTTACACAAACACCCTGTGAAATCAAGTAACTTGTATCTCCCCAACCCCTCTCCAGTGAAATGAGACGAGTGCCTTTCCAGGGTCCCTCCTAGGGCAATTCTTTCAGGGAAAGGGCACGTTGCCCCACCTGTGACTGCGGGAAGTGCTGGAGCTGCCACCAGGACCTGGCCAGAGCTCCCTTTTCCAGATGGAATGGCAGAGGCCTCAGCAGGCAGCGGGGAGGGGGAGGACAGGGAGCAGGTGATGGGAGGTTTCCAGGGCACTTTGGTCAGTGTCTCCGCTGATGAGCTACTCATTCTGTTTGGCCAGGAAAATAGGAGCTCCTTTGCAGTTTGAGCTGTTTCCAAGATACCTCACTCATCCCCTAGTAGTCTCTACCTGGCCTCTGGCCATCTTGACCCTTTGCCTGGGCTGCCTTTGTATGGCCTACAATGCCCTCTGGAGGCCCCACGGAGAGGTATCCTACAAGCATTCAGGATCTGGGACGCAGTCTGACCTCTGCTCCAATTCCCTCTAAACCCCTGACTGATGTCCTCTGCCCTGATGCCAGCCCCCCTGAATCCTTCAAGACATGTGAGCAGAGTCACACTTCTGGGTGGGCATTAAACAGGTTAGCGGTTTTTAAACTGTGCTCCATGAAGCCCTAGGGTTCTGGGAGGGATAACAGGCTACTTTGTGGGCCGGTGGAAGAGGAGGAGGAATAGGTTGGGCCTTGTCCCAACCTCAGACAGAACAGCTTGGCTTTTGTATATTTCGTAACATTGGGCTTTCTTTAATATTTTGTTTTTTAAAAAAGTTTACTAAAAAAAAAAAATACTGCCCATTCGGCCTCTCTGCTATGCTCCTCTGGGTTCTCATAGTATTTGTTTTGTATCTTCTTCATAGCGTTCTCATGTTCTACCTCACTTAGCCTGTGATTAGGTATGCACATGCTGCTCTTTCTGTCCTGATCGCCTGGTGGTCCCTGCAGTTCCCAGCACAGTGCTCACTGGGCCCAGAGCAGTTCTCAGAAGGGGCTAGCTTTAGGCCACTGCTGAAACGCCAGTGCTGCCAGGACAGGCATCACCTAGCACCTCCAATGGCATTTCTGACAGCGCTCCTCAGCAGAAGAGAGCTGAGCTGTAGGGTAACTGACATTCACAAGAGCGCCCGAGAGAAGACGTGGGGCACACTCACTCTTAAATCAGTACATGGGGCTTACCTGCTACCGTCATCAGCCCTCTAAATCGGCCTCCAGGGACCAAAGAGACTTTTGCAGGTGTCCAATTTGGGGGCAAAACATAGCATATTGCAACAGGAAATAAGACTTGCAAGAAGTTTCTAAACCTTGAATGTGGGACCATGGAAACACAGGACAATGCGCTTCAGCTGCTTACTCAAGGGTCTAGCTCCCGGTAGAGGAGTCACTAGAATTAGAAATGGGTAAAGCCCTTGGCCCCGTTAACCAAGCCCACTGCTTGGACCTCCTTCTCTGGCCAGCTTTGGGGAGGGAGCAAGGAGAAGGCAGGGTTCTGTGCCCCTCCTAGCTAGAGCCACTTGTTAATAGTCCCTAGATTCCCTTCTCCCTGGGGAAAGGAAGGTAGCCCTGAGCCCTTCACCCACCCCCCATACGCACATGCCTCCCAGCAGGGCCAGGGAGGACAGCCATTAGTGTGTGCCTCGGCAGACAATGGGGAGGAGAAGTCTCCAGAGCAAAGGACAACTGCAGCAATTAGAATGCAGGGAGGTTCAGAAGCTATTTAACTGGGTGACCCCTGAGGTCGCTGCATCTGACTCCCATCCCTGGATAAATATTGTATGAGAGGGGAGGGGGGCGAGTGAGGGAGCCATCGGAGTGCGGCTCCTCCCTCCACTCCCTTCCCCACCCCACGCGGCTGCCTCCAGCCACACACGCCAGGAACATTATTTACAGCCCTGACAGTCAGAGCAATCACTCTGCTAACCAAGAGGGAATGGACAAAGTCGACTTACCAAAAATTGACTATGGCAACTGAAGAAGAAACCAGAGCCAGTGGGGGAAGGGAGCTGAACCAACACTGGGAGGCAAGGCTTCTCCCACATTCTGGGTCCAGCAGGAGAAAATACTCTCTGTCACCTCAAAACCACTGGCAGACAAAGCTGGTCCCAACTGGCAGAGAGAAAATCAGAAATGGGGTGAGCTTCCGCTTTTCGGAAGCTCTGTAATGGAAAAATCCCTGGATCTTATCACCACCCAGGGGTTCCTGAGCAAAGGTGGGGGTCCTAGCTACCTTCCCAGAGGAAGTGGGAGTAGCCACAGGCCACTTATCCGGCTGGTCCCTCCGCTGACACAGTGGGAAGAAGCAGGAAAGTCAGACACAGCAGAAGAGGACCGGGGTGGGGGAAGAAAAGCGGAGTGTGTGAGTGCGGGCTGCGCCTCAGCCCCCACACCGCCGCTCCTCCAGTCCTGCTCTAATGCACCCTGACATGCCTCTGAAGACAGAGAGCTGTTTGCAGTCAGCACCGTGATTTGTTAGTAATTATTTCCATGGTGTCACATTGCTGTCACTCTGTTAACAAAGAGACAGGCTGCCTCAGGCTCCCTGCAAGAAAGAATCGCAGAGAAAAAGGCCTGTCAGGCTCCCGGGATTCTCTGGGCTGGCTGGCTTTCTTCCCCAAACCAACATCCTTGCAGGCTTCGGAAAAAACAGTTTTACAGAACTAACAAGTTTGAGTCATGTCACCCTTTAGCCAGGGACACCGAGAACTGATCCCACCCACTCACAGCCACCATTCCCAATGCCCTGAAGAGCTAAGCGCTGGAGTCCACAGGTCACTGAATCATGGGCTACCATGCAAACCACAGCCCTGCAGTTCCCTGGCCTGCACCTTCCAAGAACCCTGCTCTCCAACTCTTCTTCCACTCTGGGGGTGTTCACAGCCTCTCGTGTACTCCTAGGACCTGACAAAAGAAACCCATTTCAGACCACACTGAAGCAGCTGCCCCACCGGCACAGAGAATGGTTAGGGAGAATGGGATGGCGGGGCACCATCCTTGCTTGAATCTGCCAACCGCAGTTCAGGACCAAAGCCACTCAGGTGTCAATGCCCCTACAGCCTCCAGGTGCCTGTGCACCTGTGAGGAGATCCCCACTGAGCTGCCCTGTTGTTCCCAGTGTCTGGACTGCTGTGGCATCTGCACTCAAACTAGTGCTTTGCTTTAGCACAAAGTAATGTCTCCATTATCCTGGCTGGGAATTAGAGGACAGATTGGCAAGCGCTGACAAAACAGAGGTCACTCACCTTACAGGCATGGAAAGTTGGAGATTAATTCTCTCCCCTCACAGAGGGAATCAGACTCCTAGCTAGTGGAAGGGAAGCACCAATATTGGAAAACCCTTTCAATGCCAAGCAGCAGCAGCAGCAGCAGTAGCAGCACAGCAGAAAAGAGAGACCAAAGCCCACAAGCCCTAGAGAGGCTCTGTCAAGATGGCAAGGGCCAATGCCAGCTAGCTCCTGCAGAATCCCACAGGACAGTGAAACCTGAACAAGACTCTTCTGGCACTGGGGTCCAAAAGGCAGAGGGCAGTGCTAGCTTCATGCACTGGAATGAAAGCTCCATAAAGGGAGAATGTTTTGGAAATTTGAGCTCTTTGTTTACTGCTATATCCTCAATACAACAGTGCAAGGCATATAATGGGTATTCAATAAACATCCGCTGAAAGAATAAATAAATGGGTCAGTATGGCTCAAAGGCCACTTCCACAGGTCTGGGGTCAGCCCAGCCTCTTCCTATCACAGGAATTCAGAGAAGAGGGAGACCAGTGTGGATTTCAGAAGAGACAAGAAAGAACACATGCCCAGAGGGCTGGAGTTAAGTTTTAAAAGGTGAGGGGGACTGGGACAAGCTGATAGACCTAGGGAGATCCTCATATCAGACTCAACATTCACATACTCATTCCACAAATATGTATTCAAGGACTAAACAAGGTAGATAGTCCAACAAAAGGAGAATAAATCAGCATAGTAACACAATGGAATACTACACACCAATAAAAAGGCTGAACTGATACACAAAACAACATGGATGAATCTCCTGTATGTTATGTTGAGCAAAGAAAGTCAGACACAAAAGAATACATCTTGTATGATTCCATTTATATGAATATCAAGAACAAGCAAAACTAAGCAAGAGTAACAGAAGTCAGAACAGTGGTTACCTAGCAGGCGGAGGGCATTACTGACTGGGAAGGGGCACAAGGGAGCTTTCTGGGTTGATGGAAAAGCTTCTTCATCTTGATCTGGGGAGTGATTACACAGGTATATATGTGCATAAAAATATAGCGAGATACACACTTCATATTTGCATACTTTTGTACCCTACTATAATTATTTCATACCTAATTTCTACAAAGATTTAAAAAATAGTTGGGTCTCAAGAGTCACACAAAGAGTTTAAAGAAAAAACACAAAAATATCTCACCCAAAGGAAAAAAAATTCTGGGAGCAACAGCGCTCCTTCTCCTTGTGTTCAGGGCACAAGACCTTCAGCCTTCACTCTCTATCTGCCAGAGGACAAAGGGCCCAAGCGAGTGGCTAGGGCCTCGAAAGACCCAAAACTGTTCAAATCACAGAAGAATGGAGCCCAGGTCCTAGGTGTCACAGGCCGGTGGGTGGACCCATGCAGTCTCCATACCAGGCGAGCTCTAGGGAAGCAGAGATGGGTCAGATGGTCAAGCCATGACCCCAGCTGTTTCCGAGACTCTCTGAAGCAGCCTGTCTGTCAAATCCTGCCACAGAGCATAGAACCAGCCTCCCAAAGACTGCTCTGAAGAGCCACAGACAGAAGGCCAATCCGTCTTCTTGACAAGCTGGGCAGAGACTGGCTGAGCTGCCCCAACTCTGTGCTACAGCAAAGGCCTCAGTGTCTACAGCCCCTCCTGCCAGCAAGGAGGAGGCACTAAGACCCTCGCAGATGGTCAAGGGGAGCTCCATGTGTAAGTCCAGGGACCAGCACCTAGAGAGCAACACTTGCCTCAGGATCAGTTAAGCAGTGAAGAGCCACCCAGCCAGCAGCTCTACAGCAGACCAAAGCCTGAGACTCCACTGCCAAAACATCTCAAAACCTGATTATTTACTACGCAGACACCTTTATCTTTTATTGGGATTTTAATTGAGCAAAACTTCCCTTCTCAAGGTTCCTATAATCACTAAAGTTCTTTAAACTCTCTGGCACCTTCCCAGGGGGAGAGATGAGGCTGCCACCGGGGTTCCACCCCTTGGTCTAGAAGTGCCGGGAAGTAGGACACCAGAGGCTCTGTCTGCCAGGGAGACAGCAAGCATCTCCCCCATGACCCTCTAGGCCAAAAGTCCTTCCATGGCAGGCCAACTTCCACAGGCTCAGGCTCTGAGGAAGAGTGGGAAGAGAGCACAGGTAGGGAACTAGGAGCCTGCTCGGCCTCCACAGAAACCCGCTCTTGCCCTAGGGCTGTGGCAAATGGACAGGCCCCCAAGCCCACGATCAGGAGCCCCTTTATGCCAGTTCTAGGCCCCACAACATGTGCAGAGGGGGCTCTCCTGCGTTTGTGAGGATGCTGGCTACAGAGGCATGTGAGCTCTCAGATGGAGGCGGGCACCCCTCACTCCTCCAAGCCCACAAACTCTCGGCCTAAGGAGCTGTCAGGCTAACGAGGCTACCCCACCACCACTCCATCTGAGTGTGTGGCAGGCTGTACTGCACGACTGGCTTCAGGTGGCTCTTCTTTAATTAATGGCATCCCAGGCTCTGCAGGGAGCTTCACCCCACAATGAATGGCCCTCTCTCATTAGAGGCAGGCCTGCCATGATGTATTCAGGATGAGGGCCAGGATTCATTTCCCTGTCTGTGGGTTGGGGATGGGAGGGAGGGAAGAGGCAGCAGGGACAGATTTATATCGAGTGACTTGGATTAGCTGCAGCTGAAACATGACCCCATCAACTCAAGCTGCCTTCTTGGGGCTAACCCGATGCACCTTTGCTGACGAGAGGGCTCTAGGGAAGCTGAAAGGAGGGCAGAAGGTCTGGTTCTTGTTCTCTCTGGGCTTTGGCTGCAGCTCAAAGGCCCAGAATTCCTATACAACCTGCAGAACCTCCCCCCCACTGCCCCAATACACACACTTGGAATGCACTGGAAGCCTGGCCTGACTGAGCCTCTGCATGGCCAGGAGGCTGACCCATTGGCCTCAGAGCTAGAGGACTGAGGCTTTGACCATGGCTGTCAGCTGGCTCTCCTGCCTTCTCTCTAGAAAACACCCTCACTCCCTACCTCGGAGAAGGAGTCCACAATGTGGTAAGCCTCCCATATCTGTTGTCTGGACAGGACCCAAGTATGTCCTGACACAGTGCATCTCAGACCCCAAGCCACCCAGCACTAGGGAAAGGCGAGCATCAGTCACATACACAAACACACTGCCAGCCATCGTCTCACTATGGTGACCCGTCAGGCTGAACCCCACTCTGGGGTGGGGAGGTTCTGGGCAGCACTACTCTTCTATCCACCTCCCCCTGGTGCCACCGCACAAGGATCACGGGACTGAGCAAGGGAACTGGGTGTGGTCTTGCAGGCAAAAAGGAAAACTTGGGCCTTCGGTTGTCCATGTTTCCACTCTACTTCTCACAGCCTTAGAAGGAAGGCCAGCTGCACTCTGCTAGACCCACAAGTGGCTCTAGGCCTAGGTAGGTTCAGGCTGGCAGCAAACAGCACACAGCCCTACAAACTCCCCCTGCATATCCCACTAAACTTGACATTCAGTTTTGCTTGTGCTTGGGAGAAAAATTCTACCTGAGAACCTGCCCTCTATCCATCCTCAGCCCTCTTAGAATGCCCAATTCACTAAGAGAGCTGGCGGGTGGGCCTCACCTGCCCCTGCCAGCCAATCAGAAGGTTGCTTTGCAGGCATGCTGTGTCCCTAGGAGGGCCAGGGCAGAATGCCTATCATCTGTGCACACACCCACTCCATGTCATCCACGCTTCTCCTGGGCCCTCATGGGGGAGTATTCATATACCCTTCCTTCCCTACTCAGAAAGAGATGTAGCTCAGTTCCGCTTTGCTAAGCCCTATTTGGCAATGTGTCTAAACACATGCAAACTTAATTAGTTCAGGAGGAGAGCCCAAGCGCTTGCAGTGACAGATAAAAGTATTGGGAAATGAGACAAGTCAGGACTGCCAGGGAGTTCTTACTCAAGCCCCTTCCCCCAGCAGGCTGCTGATCAAAGGTGATACAGCTTAGTGCTGAGACCCTCTGGCACACCCATGGGCAAGGGGCAAGGCTCTCAAGGGCTCAGTAACGTGGTAAGATGCCCTGCATGCTCAGATGCCCCACATGCTTTCAAATATACTGAGGGACAGAGGTGCCCAAAGCAATACTGGCAGTGGTTTCCTTAAAATAGATCTGAGGATTCATTCATTTGTAGCTCTGCAAGGAGGCTCTCAGACAGCTCCAAATCATCCCCCACCACGCCTCCTGGACAACTATGCCCTCACATCAAAATGAATGTAATAGTCTAGACCTCCACTGACACCAGGTACCAGCAGCCAAGATAAGAATGGAGAGGGTGTTAAGCAGAGTGTGACATAATCTGCTGCAATTAGAAAAATGGAATAAAAGCAAGATTGGAGTCGAAAAAGACTAGTTAGAAGACTTCTGTAATAACCCACAAAGACTACTGTGACCTTAACTAGGGCAGTGGAAATAGGGATGGAAAGAAGGCAATGACTCTGAGAAAGCTCTGGGAGGAAGACTCAACAGGATTTGGCAAGTAATTGGTATGGCTAGAAGACAGAATCGAGGATGATTCTCAGGTTTCCGACAGAGCCACTGAGTAGACGGTGCCAGTTGTTATCTGAGGGAATGTTGGAGGTCTAGGGTTGAGAGAAAGATAACCCTTGAGTGTTAAGAGGCCTATGGGCATCTAGGTGTGGATAGAGAACAGGGAGCTGGATATGAAGGCTTGGAGTTCAGATGGCAGATGGAGCAGTGTCTTTTCTCCAGTGGGATCTCAGCTGTCATGTCAGTTTCCATTTCCCAGTTGCAGAAAAAGATTAGAAGACAGTACACAGAGGATAGTTGAAGCTATGGCAAAAGATGAGATCACTCTGGTGAGGGTGAGTGTGCAGAATAAAAAGAAAAGATAGCTAGGACAGAGACCAAAGAAATCCCAATATTTAACAAACACAAAATTTAACAAAAAAAAAAAAAAAAGAAAGAATCATCTCTAAGACGCTGTGAAGGAAAAGCTAGAGCAAAAGGAGAAATAGAAAAGTAAAGATAAAACAGCATTTCAAGAAGGATACGTGGTCAACTCTGTTGAATAATGCCAAGAAGTCCCAGCCTTTCATCTATAGCCTACATACTGCATCCCCCCCCCACACACACATGCAGGATAGTCACCACCCCACAGTTGTGTCCCAGTGTGTAGTGACATCTCTACAGGACTTCACTCCAGGTGACTAGAGCTCAATAGTCTTGGCCACTTGACTACAGTTCTCAGGACACCCTCAGCAGTCCCCACTGAGTGCATGTCCCCCAAATAAAACTGGGTGATCTAAGCAAGTATCTTTTGACCTCCAGACTTCCTAAAACCAAAAGTGTTCCAGATCCCCATCTGCACAGCACCAACAGAGGGGTGCAGTATGCACACTTCATGAGGAAGGCAGCCCAGCATTTACATATTCAATCTCCAGTGAAAGGGAACCACCATTCAGAGCTGAGGCTGAGCTAGGAAAGGGTCCTCACAACAGACCCTGAGCAGGCCTAGACCCTGCCTCATCAGAGCAGAGTCCGATTGTCCTCATCCTCTCCAGGAGTCCTCTTCCAGGACTGCAATGAGGGCCAGGCCTTCCCTCACATCAGCTCTTCCCTACCCCCCTCCACATCCACTCCTACCCCTATCTTTCTGTCTTCCCGATTTGGCCCTCTTCTCAGACCCACAGGCCACTGGAAAAAACCCTGATCTAGCTCCTCAGCCACTCTGTACTGTTCAGTTGATGAACCCAGATCTTCAAGCCACAGACTAAAATCTGAGTTCCTCAAGGGTGGCTGGCACCTGTGCAGCTGTCACTCCTCACTCTGTGCTAGCCCTACCCTTTCACCATCCCAGAAATGAAACCCCTTTACAGAAATATTCCTGCCTGGGTGAGAGGATAGGAAAGAAAACTGGTGGAAGAACACTAAACTCCACGAGGAGCTTCAAGAAATAGCAGGTAAGTCAAAGCAAAGGCAGATCAGGTACGCAAGGCAAGCTGACCAAGAGCCAATTCCAGAACAAGTGTCGTAGCTTAAACATGTTTAGAAAGAAAATTAAATCCTCACTTACTAAATGAAAATCCATCTAAGCAGGATCTGTGGCATCAAAGCCCCTGTAAACCTGGAGTAGCGACTCATCCAGTTTTCACAAAAGATGGACACAAAACAATTTTGTCAGGATGGGAGCAGATTTCTTTTCTCCAGTAGGATTTCTGCAGCCACTTCAGGTCCCATTTCTCAGCGCTTCATAATCAGGCCCTTTCCAATGGAAGTGATGTGAAGCTGGTTGGAAGAGAGAGGAAGGACAGCAACAAGGAGCCAGGCTCTGGGAAGCTAGAGTGGGCAAGGAAAACATTTGCTGAATTCCTTACACTTAGCTAAATCTGCAAGTGGATGTCAAAATAAAAGGTGAGGCACACACTAACAAGTTGTGGGTGTCAGTACCACCCTTGTCAGGCTCGTCATCAGCCTTTACCGGGCACAGGAAAAGGTGAGGGCTCTGACAAGAGCCTCCCGACGCTCGGCTCCGGGAACGCGGATAAGCTGTGCGCTGTCACGCAGCCCTACTTAGGTTTCCTCTCCGGCTGTTTTTATTTTGTTACACATTTAATTAAGAGCCTTCCCAGCAGTTATGCAGAGTCCTGCTTCTAAAAGGCAGCCACAGAGCTCCCCTCCCCCCAGTCCCTGCCACCTGACATCTGCTTCCCCTGCATGCTCTATCAGAGCTTCACTGGCTTTCCCAATCCAAACCCAAACCAACACCCAAAGTCTGCCCCACCACTTGGTTATTTTTGGAATCTTTTTGGTGTTGGAATTCAATTCTGTATAGCCATAAGTTTTTACCAATATGAGCCTTGGTTTTTAATTTCATTTTGCCTTTTTCTGGTATAAAATGGTTACCACCTCCTACCGGAGAAGACAGGAGGACTGAATGACGTATGGGATGTGCTCATTTAAAATCTGGTTTCCTGGACTTCTGACCAAGATGGAGGCATAGGTAGACACACTGTACCTCCTCACACAACCAAAATAAGGACAACAAAAATTCAGAAACAAACAAACCAAAAAAAAATCAGAACTGACAGAAAAATTGAACTGTATTAAAGTCCAACAACCAAGGAGTTAAAATAGACACATTCATCCTGACCAGTGAGAGGGGCGGAGTCTGCGGCCCACAGAGAGGGGTCTCGGCAGGATAAGCAGTGACTGGTGGATCCGGGCATGCAGGCAGCAGCAGGCAGACCCAGCGAGATGCGCACAACGGCTGGCTGACCAGGCGGTCACACATTTACGCGCAAATAAACCAAGCAAAACTGGGGAGCAAGACAGACCGTGCAACCCAGGGTCCCAGTGCCAGGAAAAAAAAGCCTCAAACACCTGATTGAAAACACCTGTGGGGGTTGATGTGCCGGGAGAGACTTCCAGCCTTACAGGAGAGTTTGTTGGAGAAACCCACAGGGTCCTAGAACGTACACAGTCCACCCACCCGGGAATCAGCACCAGAAGGGCCCAATTTGCTTGTGGGAAGCGGCAGAAGGGACTGAAATCCAAGAGAGAGTGGAGCAAATGCCATTGTTCCCTCTCTGACCCCTCCCCCACATACAGTGTCACAACCCAGCGACTGGACTGCCCCACCCTGGGGAACACCTAAGGGTCCGCCCCTCATATGTAATAGGTGTGACAAGACCAAGACCAAAAAAAAAAGGCCCAAACGGAAGAACAGATCAAAGCCCCAGAGCAAGTACATCTAAGCAATGAAGAGACAGCCAACCTATCAGATGCACAGTTCAAAGCACTGGTCATCAGGATACTCACAGAATTGGTTGATTTTGCTCACAAATTAGATGAACAAATGAAGGCTACCATAAGTGAAATGAAGGAAAATGCACAGGGAAACAATAGTGATGGGAAGAAAACTGGGACTCAAATCAATGGAGTGGACCAGAAGGAAGAAACAAAGGACCAAACAGAAAACAAGGAAGAAACAAAAATTTAAAAAAATGAGGAGAGGCTTAGGAACTTCCAGGACATCTTTAAACATTCCAATATCCAAATTATAGAGGTACCAGAAGGGGAAGAAGAAGAGCAACAAGTGGAAAACTTATTGGAACAAATAATAAAGGAGAACTTCCCCAATCTGGCAAAGGAAACAGACTTCCAGGAAGTCCAGGAAGCTCAGAGAGTCCCAAAGAAGTTGGACCCAAGGAGGAACACACCAAGGCACATCGTAATTACATTAGCCAAGATTAAAATGAAGAAGAGAATTCTAGAAGCAGCAAGGGATAAGGGCACAGTCACCTACAAAAGAGTTCCCATCAGACTGTCAGCTCATTTCTCAAAAGAGACCTTATAGGCAAGAAAGGGCTGGAAAGAAGTATTCCAAGTCATAAAAGGCACGGACCTATATCCAAGATTGCTCTATCCAGCAAAGCTGTCATTCAGAATGGAAGGGCAGATAAAGTACTTCTCAGATGATGTCAAGTTCAAGGAGTTCATCATCACCAAGCCCTTATTATATGCAATGTTAAAGAGACTTATCTAAGAAAAAGAAGATAAAAAATATGACAGTAAGAAGACAGCAAACTCACAGATATTAACAACCACACCTAAAACAAAAGCAAACTAAGCAAACAGCTAGAAGAGGAACAGAACCACAGAAATGGAGATCATATGGAGGGTTAGCAACAGGGGAGTGGGAGGGTGAGAGAGGGGGGAAAAGGTACAGAGAATAAGTAGCATAGATGGTGGGTAGAAAATAGACAGGGGGAGGGCAAGAATAGTGTGGGAAATGTAGAAGCTAAAGAACTTATGACACATGGACATGAACTAAAGCGGGGGGAATGTGGGTGGGAGGGGGTGTGCAGGGTGGAGGGGAATGAAGGGGGGAAAATGGGACAACTGTAATAGCATAATCAATAAAATATATTTTAAAAAATACAAAAA
Source organism: Glossophaga mutica (assembly GCA_039655065.1). Lineage (NCBI taxonomy): Eukaryota > Metazoa > Chordata > Mammalia > Chiroptera > Phyllostomidae > Glossophaga > Glossophaga mutica. Next base: position 30,079,029 of record CM077307.1, read on the forward strand.
ATAAAATAAAATAAAATCTGGTTTCCTTTCATATATGCTTGAGTTCAACAGCCCAATCCCTCCTTTTGATTCCACATTGAATCCATCATTTCTTGTGAAGATATAAAACAGCCTCCTGAGTCCCAAAATCTGCCAGGGCCCACCATGCCGACAGCTGAATTGGTGCTGCAGGAGAACGGGCCGGACTCCAAGCTTAGGAGGACCAGCCCCAGAGTCCCCAACCTCATGCCCAGGGAAATTTTCATGGGAACATACAGGATGGGGCAACAGTAGGTTTACAGCTGTTCGTATGAAAAATAATAGAATCATTAGTAAGTAATAATACAAGGATAAACCCTGTGTTTCATGCACTCACAAATGTAAGCCTGCTTCCCCCCACCCTTTGTGTGTACATACATGTCAGTCACAAAAGATTCACGGTTAACACAAAAAGACCCTGAAATGCGATTGTTTGTGATGTGAACACACCAAAGACGGAAAACCACTAGGAGAGTGGGAGGCCTGGGAGGCTACCTGGGGAAACCAGGCCTCTGGGCCGGGTCACAGGAGCCTCTGGGTATCACCCTGTGTGCTGCTCCACCCTGAACAGCTTCTCCTATTTGACAGAGCTCCACCTAAGTCCTTTCTCTGTCTCTAGTGCTCAAAGATGCCCAGGATACCATAAACAATAACAGCCTTCCTCCTCCTCACTTCTTCCATGGGACCCTCCTCCAATTCATATCAGCCCAGCCTATATAATCTCCCTGACAAAGGAGTGTCATCTGAGCACAGAAATCCTCTGGAGCTGTGGGAGCTGCGTGTGCAGACCTGAAGGTGTGCATCAGGTGTGTGCGCACAACCTAAGGGATATGGGAGATGAGATGTGTAGGTGTTTATGTGACCTGGGCTTGTTCCTCCTCCTATCTTACCTAGAGAGTTGGTGTCCAGTTGCAGGCCTGACACCCATCCGGCTGGGTGCATAACTATGCTTCAATGCCCAGCATCCAAAAGGCATAAAAAAGACCTTGATGAGAAGATAATGCCTGATTGGGTAGGCAATATCACTCCAGAACCGCTACTTCCAACTCCCCACTGACATCCCACCCCATGCTCAAAAAAGCAGGTGTGCATGCGCGTACACATACACACCGAGTGCTTGCTGCTGCCTTCAGTCACAAAGAACACAGGGTTATCGATTCTATCAATACTCAGCAAACAATGCCCCCACCACCTCCACCCCACTTTAGTTCCCTGGGGGCTGTCTGAAGCCAGGTATCCATAAGATAGACAAGAGGCAAAAGTGTCAGCCTAGCAGAGTTTTGTCTTCCAGGATCAGGAGACAAAGGAGAGAAAGCACTGGGGACAAAGCAGAAGAGAGGAGGCTGGTGACTCAGGCAACTTCCTGGAAGCAGCCCTCTCTCATCCGACCACTGGGCTCTCAGTTGTATCATCAGGGCATTGTATCCCAGACAAGAGGACAGCACAGTGTAATGGTTAAGAGAAAGGACCCTGGAGCTGGGTTGCCTGGGTTTGAATCCTGGCTCTGTATGTTCTTGGGCAAGTTACTTAACCTCTTTGTACCCTAATCTTCTCATCTATAAAAGCAGAAATAATAAGAGTACCTATGGTTATAAAATACACTTAGACTAATAAACACTATACATCTGGTTCAACAGTAAAGACCTCTTTTAACTCTTTCCTTCCAGGGCACTGACATGTAGCCCTGCAACTGAAGGGCTCTGCTAAGCAGTGAGACCTGGCAATGGCCAGAAGGCCCCAACAGCAGCAGTCCTAGTAGATCTACCCCTCCCTGCTCCACAGGCAGAAAGCGGAGCTGCCAGCCCTCTCCTTATCCTGGCAGTCCCCAAAGTCCAGGGACTCCCTGACCCAGCTGCCCTGTAGGCTTAGGCATTTAAGTCTGGTGAAAGGCGAGAACTGGTCCCACAGATTCCAAGCCCTGCTAGCGAAGTAGCCCTTCCCATACTCACATGACTTTTAAGTCCCAGTCTCCACAGGTGACAAAAATTGACTTGACGTTTGGATCTAAGAGGCCTTCCTTCGCCATCCACTCATCGACCCTCTGAAAAGTACACAACAAGAACAGATGAGATTTTCCTTTTTTTTTTTTTTCCCTGAGTCTGTGAAGAGCCACAACAGTGAAACGCAGATAAGCTGCTTGTAATCAGAGCAGGAGAAAATTGTAATCTCATCCAGCCATGGCTCTGCTCTGGGCTCTTGCCGTTGGCTCAGAACTATGAAGGCACTTGCAGGACAATCCCTGCAAGAAGAGCCCACAAGCCCAAGTGTTGCAGGGGAGGGGGCCCCTCCACACCCTGTTCTTGGCAGCTTGCCCCAGACAGGATAAGGACAGATTCCAGTAATCAGTCCAAATAGCTCTGGTCCTCAAAGGCACAGCCTAGCATAGACATCAGCTATGCTGGGCTTGAGAACAGGCTGGTACCCAAGCAGGAACTCCACCCCACAGGTTCATTCATTCACTTATTCATTTTACCCTCCCACCAAATGTTTATTAACCAAACTTATGAATCTGGTTATTCCCCAAGTGAAAGTGAAATTAATTCCCACCATGAGTCTGGCAGAAGAAGCCCTTCACTGGGCGGGAACAAAGCTCATAGTTAGCCCCAGACTTTATGTTTCTCCTCTCTTGGTTGAAGATTAAAATTCAACAGATTCTTTTGAAGGCTGAGCTCAAATCCTAGGTAGGGAGAGAAACTACTCCTAAACACATTGTAAGTCTATTTCTCCCTTCATTCCTTTGATAGGTTTTATTATTTGCACTCACACTGGAGTACAATTACTAAAATCAGTATATAATGACAGAATTATCATAAAGAATTCAGAATTCATGAAGCATCGCCTGCTTTCAGACGATCCCAGGTATGGGGTAGGAGTGCAGATCACACCACTGCCCCACTCACACAGGAGGACTGTTTTTAAAGGCTACATGACATAGTAGTTAGAAACGCAGGACTGAAAGTCAGACACATCTGGGTTTGGACCTTGGCTCTTCAATATCCTGGTTGTGTCACTGGTGGAAAGTCATTTAAAAGTCATTTAACTCCTCTGAACTTCAGCTTCCTTCATCTACAAAGGATGACTAACTTTACACGTTGTTTTGAGAATTAAAGGTAAATGTATTTAAGTTCCTACCACAAAAGACAGTAGGCTGAGAAGGGGAGAGAAGCAGATCTCATAATACAACAGTAGCAGATGCAGCAATAAAGAAGTAACCAGAATGCTACAGGACCAAAGGAGGAAGTAGCTAGCTCTGCTATTTTCAGGGAAAGGAGTCAGAAAGGCTTCATAAAGAAGTAATTGAATTAGCTGCTTGGTGGTTTGCTTGACAGGGTAGAACAGAGGAAAGGAGATCACAGGCAGAGGCACAGGCCCAACCATTCTGTACCTGAGAAGCAGTTATGTGTTTAATGTCTGCCTTCCTCACCAGACTGTAAGCACCATGAAGGCAGGGACTTTTATCTGTCCTACTCACTATGTTGCTCTCTAACCCAGCACAGGGCCTTCTCAGTAGTTATTCTTGGACCAACAAAAATATGGGTAAGGCATAATGTGATCACAGCCCACTGTGTATAGAAAGGAGGAATAGGAATTGAAGCTGGACACTATGTTAGACCAGACTGTGAAGGGCCTTGTGTGCCCAGCAGGTAATGGAGAGTCCATGGAAATCTTGAAGTGAGATTACTTCTGGCAGGTGTAGGCTGGCTCCCTGTACATCTCAGAGATCCTGGAAGTCTGGCCTGTGTTGAAACAGTCCTTGAGTAGGGCCAAGGATCCTATCTAGTTCCATGGCTACAGCAATCTCCCAGAACATCAGAGACATCAGAGCTACGCCCCAGAGCCAGATTACGTAGACCCTCCTCATAATCAGTACACCAGAGAATCCTCATCAGACCAAGGATCCCCCCACAGCTAATTTCTAGACCCTCCAATGCTGAATGGTTTGTCTCCCCAGCCATTTTGGCCCAACCCTTTGCACAGACAGATGGAAACACACACATACACACAGCCTTTCCCCCAAGTCACATAAAGAAAAGGTAGGCCCTAGTTGGTATGGCTCAGTCGGTTGGGCATCATCCTGCAAAGCAAAAGGTCACCAGATCAATTCTGATCAGGGCACACGCCTGGGTTGCGGGTTTGGTCCCTGGCAGGGACAGAAGGCAACTGAGCAATGTTTCTCTGTCATATCAGTGTTTCTCTCCCTCGCTTTCTTTTTCCCATCCCATAAAATCTTTTTAAAAATAAATAAATAAAAGGAGGTAGACTTTACACAAAAAGAGGTAAGGCAAACCTGGAGCTCGCTAAGTCACCTACTGGCCTTAAGTCCCCAAGTAAGTGCCCCACATGCAAGGAGGACTGCCCTAACTCCTGCACAGCAGTCCTGGAGAAGACAGCAGGATAGGATGGAAAACTGTTGGGAAGCAATGCCCAGCAGGACCAGGCTTTCACCATGAGAAGCACTTAATATTCACTGGGGTCCTTGGAAGCTTGGGGCCTAGGCCATTCACTCACGCAACAGATATTTAGTGAGCACTTTCTACTACGAGCCTGGAAAGGTGACACCACATTAGGAATCGGGCCTGCCCTTTTCAGTCACTCTCTGCTTGAATGGATAAAGGGTTGGAGGAACCACTAAGATAACCTCAGTCTTCCGAGTCAGCACCAACCCTCTCAATCCTTCCCACCCTCTCCCCACCCCTGCTGCTGAAGGTCTAGAGGAGTCCAGCCTGAGCCTACTTAGAACAAATGAGTCAGGTGGATAGATGGATTGGTGGATTATGCATGGGTAAATAGATGAGTAGATGGGGGGCGGGGATGAATGTGTGGATGGCTATGTGAATGGATGGAACGAATAGGTTTTCAAGAGCCTAGAAAGTCTACCCATTGACCCTGTTTTGGGATGAGGGAATGACCACCATTTACTCCTGCATCTTGTCTCTCCCTGCTGGTTCTAATGGCTTCAGGCTGGGCAAGGGAGGTGGGAGGGGATGGTCAGGCCAAATGAGCTAAATGAAAGAGAAAAAAAAATTTTTTTAAAGAACAAATGAGTCAGGCACACACCTAGCTAGCCACCCAATCAGGGTCTTGGTTAGGACAAAAAGTTAGCTCTTTAGCTCTGTAATCAACTAATAAGACGAAGCAGAGCCTGATTGGGTCTCCTTATCTTGCCAGACTGCCTACGAAAGGTCAAAATCTTCCCACTTCCCGACAAAGTATGCTGGAGTAGCAGAAAGAGCTTCCTGGCTGAGACTCAGAATCCTCTGAGCGCTCCTTTCCAGGGCGGGCCTGGGGTCAGCAGGAGGATGGCTCCTGAAGATCACATCTTCCCCTCAACTGGCACCGCTGAGGGAAAAACCTCAGGTTTTGTGGCCCAGGTTTTGTACTAGTGCGGAAAGAGCATCTTCCTCCCAGGAGCCCAGAGACATCCGGGCAACAAGCTGCCTGTCTTACAGCCTCCCTCAGAAGCCAGGCCCTATCTGGGGATGCTAGCTGTGACACAGGGACAGGTCCCTTCTTTCTCCTTGAGTATGGCCCTTTGAGGAGCAGCTCATGCTGGGGAGGCCTCTCAGTCGCAAGAGTAAATCTTCTGTCAAAAAAAGAGGGTCAGTGGGGTTGGGAGACATCTCAGAGCTCACCTTTTCTTCTCCCAGTTTATTGCAGGCACTGAACCCTGCCCCTGCCCAGAGCCTGACTGGGTGCAGAGCCTGGGCTTGCACACTCTTGGGGACAGGAAGTAACCATACCACGGGGTGAGCCGATGCCCATCTCTCCATCCTCACCCCAGCTCCATGCTGAGGAGCCCCAGGAAATTCAGTCTGCATTCCTATGGGACAGGCTGACTTGCCTAATAAACACCTCTTCCTCCCTCTCCCTGCCGCCACCCTCTTCCCCCTTGGCTAACTACCTCCCATGCAGAAGCACCCTGCTCTTCCCCAGGTACTCTGCTTTCTCCTGTGCTCTGACAGGGGCTGAGTGCTGGGTGTACTGGTCTTAAAGATAAATAAAGCACCTAAGGAGATCCACAGGCTATTTCTCCTCTTCCCACCCCTAGAGAGCAGTGGTAGGGGGACCTCCCTGAAAACCTCAGGCACAGGGGGCTGGGAGACAAGCCGAGGCAGTGCTCTGCCCTTCCTCGTTCCCTCAGGCTGAAGCATAAGAAGCTGCATCTTAACCTTTTCCAGCTCCCCGAGGAGAACATCCTAGAAGTGTGGTCTCTGCCAAGGGTTCTAAAGCCTTTAATTTGATTTCCCTCACACAGGCAATTGTTGTAATTATTCTGATTAGGAATCATTACCCAGTACAGCCTCTGCACCCGACAGGCACAATGCGTCCAGCAGCAAGCTGCAGTGGGGCAGGCGGGCCCAGCCGCACCTCCTGGAGGAGCTGACAGCAAACAAAAGCCATCAATAGGGAGTTCTGGGTGAGTTAATGAAGTGCTCACATGCCACAAGAAGCCAACACTAAAGCTAAACAAAAACACCTCCAGTCCCGGGGGCCAGTCCCACAGTGCCACAGCTCCCCGACTTCCCAACCTGCCCAGCACAGGTGGCCGAGAGCCGGCAAGCACAGGACCAGGATGGGGTGGGGGCCCTCCACCAGCCTCCTGGCAGCACTCGGACATCTTGTCAGTAACTCTGACAGGAACAGCTGGAGATGACAGATCAATGGTTCAATACTCTCAACAGCATGTCACTGATGTGACAGCAAATGTTATTCTAATCAAGCCATAATCATAGTCAAATTACACAGCTACGTTCTCAGGAGGGGAGGGAGAGAGAGACAGCAGGAAGGGGTCAGAGGTTAGGAATTAAAGGTCACTCAACCTACCTCCAGCACTTGCTGCAGGCTTGGCTGACCATCCACCATGGCTTGAATAATCCCGGTGAGCTGAAAGGAAAGATAAAGAGCCAATGGGTGGAAAACTCGAAGTTGGGCTGAATTCTTTCTTTTCTGTTTCTCTCCTTCTACTGTAAAGAGCTCTGGCCTGCACTGCTTTAGGCTGAGAGCCTGACAGGAGCCTTGGGAATAAAGTCCTGGGACATGCTCTAAACTTCCTAACAACACGCTGCCCTGCAAATGGGGTGTGCAGCTACGTGCTGGTCAGGGCGCATCTCATACCTGCTTCAGCTTTCACTTGCAAAAGTAAAAACAAAAACAAGATTTTACGTGTTTTTTGTGTTCAACAGGTTCCATAACACCCCACAAATTAAAATCTCAAGTAAATTCACCTCTAAGCTTCACAGAGGCTCCCGTCGGACTTAGGGAATAACCGCGTAGGACAGGCATGCTCGGCTTCCAGTCCACCCCTCTCAGGGCCTCGGTGCTCAGCAGTGCCCCTCTAACGCCAGGGAAGGGCAGGGAAGTCCCACAGGCACCCACCCTTCACCCTGCATACCTGGGCCCTCAACACCAACTAGCCAAGCGGGAAACAGCACCTTTAACTGATGAGGAAAATTGGGCAAAAAACCCTAGTGTACAAACCTGGTCAAGAGAATTGCTGACTCACAGGCCTACGCTTCACCCAAGTCAGGCTTAGGTTGAAGCAAGCTTGTTGCTTTGATCCATTTAGAAGTGAAAATATCCCTTGAGCACAGGCTACAACTGACTGCCTCCAGGATCTGAGGCAGGGGGTCCGGTCCACAGAGCCAGACTCGGCTGGAAACCACCGTGCCCACCGTGCGCATGGCCGCTCCCAGAGGGAGGGACACCGAAGGCTTGCGTGGGAACTTCTATTTTTTTTTAAGTGTTGGGGGGACAGATTAAACTCCAATTAAACTACAATTACATTTAATGAATACCAAATACCCAACTCACAGAAACCGCCGGCACTAAGAGGGAAGGTTATTTTCTCATAGTGACTTACATGGAATGGTAATACACACCTTTTAGGGAAGAAATTTTCATTTTAAGAACGCTGAGTTCCTCTAGGTGGGTTTCTGTAGTTCATCAAGTCATTATTAGGTGGTATTTTAAGGAAGTGTAAGGACACAGCCACTCTATTTTATATTCCAGAAACTGTTTTTATATTAATCTGTATTTTAATTGGGTAACAGCTGCTGCCTACAGACTTCCCATGGTCTAAAAGGAAAATAAATTAGAAAGATTAACTACACTGTTGTTTCACAAGGCTTTAACCCACAGCATGCCCACCCGGCTGGCACCTTCACACCCTTTCCTTGCTTGGGAGACCAAAGAACTGCCCAGCAGAGGGAGGGCCTGAGCCAAAGAGAAGAAAGGACGGTCTACTGAGGGCGGGAGAGGGGGTGGTGGGAGATGAGCCCCGGGTCAGCAGCTTTAATCTCGGAGTGCTAAGACTCCTTTTATTTAGCCAACAACTATTCATGGAGAGCCTGCGACGTGCTGGGTCCCATTATAGGAACTAGGGAGCCAGCAATGAAGAAAAACATGAAAACCGTCATTGAATGTGTTCCTCTTGGCAGCCCTCTCCTATGCCCAGCCCTGCCAGCACCCAGAGCCTTTACACCTCCCAGAGCCACACACTGAGCAGGCGGCTGCCCTGTGTTTTGTCTCAGGTATACAGGGGCCAGAGTCCAGAGCAGACCTGTTACCAACTCCAGCTCCCAAATCCAGATGATTGACTATTGCCCATCTACCCGCTGCTGCCCTTTCTGCCCCAGCTTCTCTCCTGCTTAGTTCTTCCAAACCGAGCCACGTCCCCAAGCTTGGAGCTGGGGCTTTGGGTCAGGACTATCCCGGAAAAGAGGGCACATGTGGCCGTCTTACTTCTTGGAAAGCTCCAAGGTCTGTATGCCCATCTCATATCCGGTCTGAGTTCCTGGGGCAAGGGTACAACTACTAGTTTTCTGGGCTCCCACCAAGGGTCACTCAGATCAGCTGAACACTTATGGGCTTCCAGACACAAAGGAAACCAATGGCACCCTTGCCAAGAACCGCCCCCTCCTTGGAGATGGAACTTTGGTCTGCATCTCTGTACACCAGAAGCACCTGCTCTGGGTCCTACAAAAATCACTGCCTTGGGAGAGAATATCACTCTACCAAAAAGGAAAACCAGGGGTACTGCTCTGTAGGAGCTCTCACTATGGCCTAGGCCTGCCTCTTCCCACACTAGGGTGGGGCTTGGGGTCCCAGAATGCTGGGCTTTCTCAAACTCCCCTCCAGTGGCCAGTAATCGTAGAATCATCAGCCCAGGAGGACCTAGTAAGTTCAGCTCCTTCCCTCTCCATGCTTCCCATACCACTGTGGTCTAGCAAAACAGGGCTTACAGCTGACTTGCTAAAGGACTTGAACTCAACCCCTAGAGACGCAGGGCCTTGAACTCTTGGTTCAACTAGGTTCAACTAGAGGCAGCTTTCCAGGGGGAGGCTGCATTCCCCTGTATCAATTCCTTCAAGGATGGATTATTATCTTATGAGCTCTGCCAAGGCACTGGAGGAAGATGGGGTGAAATTAAGAAAGTCAGTCCCTATACCTGATACTGACAATCAGCAAGACATCTACCTGTAAGACTTACACCATAAGCTATGAGGGAAACAGAAAATTTAATACTGGGAAGTTCTACCTTAGGCATAACTTAAATCTTTCATGCTACAGTTTAAGCTCATTCACACTTGGGTTAATATATATTTGTAAAAAGCTTTCACATCCTCACAATGAAAGGTACTAGAGCAAAGCCAAGTATTATTAAGCTGAGAACCAGAGCTCACAGGCTAAACAGAGCTCAGAGACCTTAACCACTTAAAGCAGGAGAGGTGAGAGGAAGAATTAATGCGTGCTCTGTGGTTCCTTTCACTGAAGGATTACAGATTAACTCCCGCTTCCCCAGACTCGGAAACCGCAAGGCGAGGGGCTTTTGACCCTGACTGATAACACGGCTGGCTACTGAGATCCCCTACCCACACAAGGGCTTTATCCAGGAATGAGCTGGCTTCATCATAAACACCAGCAACTACAGGAAGCAGCCCAGGATACTTGGTGCCAATAGCATGTCAGCATCCAGCACTTTCTCCTTTCACAGTTTATCTCCAACACAATCGTATTCTGACACCAAGACAGTTTGTTGATTACATAAGCGCTTGTCCCTGGCGTGCAATCTGATAATCAGACCCACTCCTCCTGCTCAGACAACGAGACCAATAAATCTCTCCCTTTATAAGTGCAGGTGCAAGAGAAAACCCTTTACTGGCATTTAGCAAAATGGGTATTTTTCTAATTTTTTCATGACAATGACGATAACAAAAGACTGCCCATGGTCAGGAACTGTGTGGCAGTCCAGCTGCGGGAGACAGAGATCTGCTGAGTTGGAACAGATTCTAAAGGTAGTAAAGAAAGGGTGTGGGAAGGAATGAAACACCTCCCATCCTATCCCTGTCAGAACCATGCCCCCAGGCTGACTGTCAGCTGAAACTAAGAAAGGACTTCAAGAGGGCCAATGCCATGTTCATGACACAGAACAGGAAGAGTGTCCACATGTAGGCTACAAACTTATCCAACGCAGAATCTCTCTTTCTGCTGCCAGCACTGAGAGGATCTCTCTCCCCTCCACACAAGCATGTGCTCGTGTGTACTCACATGTCATGTGCGTGTGCACGCACATACACACGCGCGAACGCCAGAGTTCTTAAGAACTTCTTGTGCACGAAAGAAAATTCTACCAGAGCAGCTGCTTAGGCACAGACAGGAGCTTTGAGGTTGTTCCCCTAGCTGGCAAGGCAGCCGCTGCCAGGTCGTGTGAGGTCTGAGAACAACAGCTCTCATCCTGTGCCCCTCTCTCTCTCTCTGCACAGCAGCTCCACAAGGTGTGGAGACAGGGCAAGTCTGCATGATCCGAGGTTTTCCGAAGAAGACTTTACTTGCTCAAAAGAGCAAATCAGCAGTAGTTACTCTAGCGCAAGCCAGAGTAACTGTGGTTGAATAATTCCTTGACAAGATTCATTCATTTAAGCAACACATATTAAGTGTTTGCTTGGTACCAGGCCCTAATGATGGAAAACGGGTGGATCAGATCTAGTTTCTGCCCTCAAGGAACTCACAGTTTAGTGGGGAGACAGATAAACAATTACAGTATAATGTACATGGTCAATGTTATTTTGGGGTGAGCACAGCCCAGCCTTCCCAGGCTTCCCAGAGGAGATGACCCTGAACAGAGTCCTAGGGGACAAGTAGGGGTGGGGGGAGGAGAGTGCTAGCATCACCCAGGTAGAGGACCACCACATGCAGAGGCAGACTGTAAGAAGGTGACCTTTAGACGAGGGAAGTGAGGGGAAGATGAAGCAGGGAGATACGAGTCTGGACACAAAGGCAGGGACCAGGTCAGGGAGCGTTTTGAGCTCTGGAAGGCTGAGACAGACTGTAGACTCAGTGCCCGCAGCACAGCCACACCTTCATTATCATAACAAGGATTTTCCAACGCACACCATCATGCCTACCTCCACCCAAATTGTATGTATGTCCTTGAAACTTTCTAGAAAAAAGCAACATAGCTTTCATCATAGTCCCACAATCCTTCCCCTCTCCTAAAAAAGGAAACAAGCGGCAGCAGCCCTACTCTAAAAAATATCCCTTTTCCCAACACTACTGGGCACCCACTCCCGCCCAGGCCAAGCTCCAGCAGCATTCTGTTCCATCCCTAAACAGGCAGCAACCTTAACGGATCAGGGCCTCCTTGTCTATGCCAAACAGCCTAGCTAGAGCTGAGTCCCCCAAGGGGAACTTACACACAGAGAAGAGGAAGAGAAGGACAGAGGACGCTCCACTTTCAGACCATTGGAGGGCTCTGGTAACTGGCTGGTTCAAGGCAAGTTTTCCCTTCCCTTCCCATCAGGAAGGGGATTTCCATCATCATTAAAATGTTACTTTCTCAAAAGGGGCAAAAAGGACAGATTAGCACCCCCTAGTGGTATAGGTAATTCCCAGGGAAAGAATGAAAAAACAGTAGATCCCAAAAGAAGCAAGAACCTCAATATCATTAGCTGGAACAATGAAAGACTTGAGAGACTGGACACCTTGGCAGACGGATGCCTGCAACAGAACGCCCGCCCGAGCCGGGCAGCAAGCACTGGCTTCAAGCCCAGGAATGACCCTCGGGGCCTCATATCTGGGCTAAGGCCACCGCAGAGCTCAGAGCTCGCTGAGTCCTCCCACCAATGGCAGGCAGGCCCTTCCTCCACACCAAGGAGATTGTTTTGGGATTACTCAAGAACGTCTTTCCTCCTGTTTCATTCATATGTTAAAAAAGGTATGTCTGTAAATGAAGGCACAAAGTCTCTAAGGTACCCCAGCCCTAAATTCTGAAAGAATTCTAGAAACATTCATGTCCTCCCATCACCTGTTACCACATATTCTTGACCGTTCTTGGGATTTCACCATAGCCTGCGGCCACCACAGAGTGTAACATAACACAGCCCAGGGGAAAGAGCTGCAGAAGGCTCTCTGTACAGTCGAGAAAGTCAGCACTCTGACGGGGCCTCCTCCCTGCCAATGGCTCATGTGGGCCCCCAGCAAGCATCACAATATCCGTTAGTCCCAGCTCCAGTCTGTAAAATGGGGCCAATACTAACCTGCTTACAAGGTGGCCAAGCACAGCACCAGACTAGGACAAGAAAAAGGACATTTCAGCCTTGGCCAGGCTGTGCTCGCACCTGACTTGGATTGCTCCTCTTCCCTTGGTGATAGAGTGTGTTTCCCACAAACTCAGCCAGAGTTTCACATAGGGCTACTTTCCTTGAGGACAGAGAAACATCGCCGGAAAGCTAAGAAAGCTGAACCTACCCTTCTCAGAAGCTAAAACCTTCACCTGTTGCCAAGGGGCTCGAAAGGAAATGAAATTGAAAAGAAGCTAACCTCCAGAAGTACCATCCTGCTCCTAGACTCCAAATGCCAGGTCCCTGGGAAGGGTAGGGATACAGGGAAGGGAAAGTATTGGAGAAGCTGGGACAGATTGTGCCACTGCTTTCCCTGGGTCTTCAATGACCAGAATAACCCAAGTGGGGTGGCAGACTTTGCAGAGCCAACTGTGGGGTCCAATATGCACCCACTTTAACCACTGATAAGAACTAACTTTCACTAATCAGCCTATATACCAATGATCCAAAAGCTCCTGCCCCAATAGCCCTTGCTGCCCAGTTCCAGGGCCCTTACCTCTGTACAAAAGGGAGTAAGCTGTGGATGGACTACAGGCTGGACATACATGTGAAAGGTAGACTCAATCTCCATGGTCCGGCCATTTAGCTTCAGGATGGGGAACTCGATGATTTCCTTGAATAGCAAAGACAAAGAGAAAAAAATAAGTTTTTATTGTTTATTTTAGTTTTTTTTTAAATCGACCATTCCAAATAATAACTCTGAGAGTCAGGAATGAGGGAGTGTTCTGAACTCATTACCTCCTGCCAGGCCAAACCCCGACTGAGTGAGATGGCGCTAACTCAGTCTTAGCCCCAACCTGCCCACTGTGAACATTCTCACAGGTTCCAGGGACAAGACACATGCCCCACCCTATGGCCTGGTAAGGAGAAGACAGACAGTAGTAGTACACTCTGCCCCAGTTTCCCCAAGTGGCTCTCTACCAGAGGCTGGCTCAATCAAGCCCCTAAAAGTCAGCCCCTCCTTCCCCAGCCCAGGTCCCTGCCCTGGGAGGGCCCTGGATCTCCAGCCATACAAACAACCGGACATCAGACCAGGGCACAGCTTCCTGGACATGGAATTTAAACAGAGCTGAGTTTCTTCATTAGTTTTTACCCCCACAACAAAAAAATACATAATAAATAAAGCCAAAGAGTATACTAAAGAGGAGAAAACTGAGTAAGAGTAACAGGAGCTACTGCCTCCCACCTTTCTTTCAGGCAGTAAGCTTTCCCCCCTCCCACCAGCCCCCCCCCCCAAATCGCTTAACCAGCCCTTCCCAGTCCACTGGAACGTAATGGAAGAGAAGGAGGAGGAGTGACAATTTGTTTGGTGTCTCTAAGATTAATTTGTCTCCGTTATTTAATAGAGATGCACAGCACCAAGGTCCTGGTGTGCAAACAGGCTTGCAGAAGGCTGGCTGTGCAGCAAGCCTCGCGCATCGCTCCCGGGAAGGGAGGGACGCATGGGGGGGCGGGCGCGGGGGGAGAGGGCAGGGGAGAGCATACTTGCACCGGAGAGAAGAGGGGAAACGAGCAGAGAGAATAAAAAAAATTATTGCTTTTTAATATTCAAAAACAGTTTGCGAAATTTAATCAAAGCAGAGGAAAAGCTAACATTTTTACTACTTTGACATTTTTATTAGCGCTTTCATAAATTTTTAAAACATGAATGGAATTAGTTTACAACACACAAAAAAAAACTGCCTGAAAACATCTGGAAGAGACAAATAGGAAATAATAAAAAAAATAAATAAAAGCAAAATCCTCCGAGTAAAATTAGCATGTGGAAAAGGCCTCCACTGCAGAGAGAGAGAGAGAGAGAGAGAGAGAGAGAGAAAGAGGGACAGCTCTGCCCAATCAACGGTCCCAGCAGTCAGTTCCAGTCACAGCCCTGTCCCAGGGCCCCCATTCTGGAGAGGACCTTTCCAGTGTCACTAAAATCAAGGCAAACCGGCTCTCTCTGGGGACAGCCTGGAGGTGCAACAGGGAAGCTGTTCCGCACCTGACGACACGCAAGAAACAGGCACATGGAAAGGCGGGAGAAAGGGCCAACATCCCATTATCCCAGGCAGCTGGGCACCCTTCCTCCTAAACACACCCACTGCCAGACTTGTTAAAGCATCTATTTTTATCCGACAAATTACAGCAGGACCTAAGACCAAAGCAATGTGATCAAATTTCATGATGGAGAAATTCAAAGGCTGTGGTTGCCTGGTCTCCCCGGGGTGATCCCCAAAGATGGTGAAGCTGACAGGAGCCCCCCAAAACAGGAAGGGCAGAGAAGCTGCAAGGCTGGAACCGAGGGGGAACAGAGAAGAGGCCCAGGCTGCTGTTTAGACTGGGTGATGCTTCTCCTCTCAACATGTTCCCCAATTCCCTGGGCCTCTCAGTGACCATACACTACAAAACCCGCCAAGTGGAAGAGAGTGTTGTGCTGAAAACAAAATTAAGGCACACACACACAAAACACATACTGGTCCCCCTTAAAATCAGATCTCCAAGATCTCCAAGAGCTAATTCTGAGTGAGGCTCATCTGATTCAGGCTTATCTGACTCCTTAGTTTCGGATGTAGCCTTCCTCTCCCATTAAGTGCCAAAAAAAAAAAAAAAAAAAAGAAAGAAAGAAAGAAAGAAAAAAAAACCAAAGAACAAAAACTTCCCAACAGAAAGAGCTCCAGAGCCTGGTGAGTTTGGCTGCCCTGGTGTCTCAGGAAACAAATACAGCCAGCTCCTCACTAACAATGTTAGCTGGGCCCACAATGAAATTTAACCTGTGACACAACTGTACTTTTCATTTAAACTTTCATTTCGAGAGAAGCAGTGTTTGGAGACCTGCAGTTTGTCCTGCTAATAAAGACAAGTGTTGGGACCTTTAAGGATGCCATTCATCTCTGGCTTTTATTAAATTCAATTTTCTTAAGCCCATGATACATTATGAAATTAGGAGTTGACATTCCTCTGGAAACAAAAATATCTATCAAACACAAACAGAAAAAACCCTCTATTACCAAGAATTTATGACTTAAAGTTGATCTCTTTCCACTTTTTTACAAGCACATGGTTTGTTTTAGATATCTGAAATGTTATTACAGATCTAGAATTTCATTAGTATTTATTATAAAATAGTAAGCGCTTCAGCCCCTGCTCTGACCAGCACCAAGTCAGCATCATCCCCAGTAGATTCTTTGAAAACTTGGCCTGCGGGTTTCCCCACTGCAGCGCCATCTTCAAATTTCCCTGCTGCTGGCTTCTTCACCCCTGGGGAAATGGAGCCAACCTGAGCGCTCATATTCACAATCATCCTCCCAGAGAGGAGGAACAAACAAACCTCAGCTCCATGAGAAACGAGGGGTAACTCAGAGAGGTTACCCAAAGTTATAGGTTGATCACATTAATTTCAAGAGCTTATGAAGATGTGGTTAAGCGCCAGCTTCTAGGGGCAGGTGCTTCGATAATGAAACTTATTCCCACTCCTTCTCCTTTTCCCTCCTCTAATTTCATCATTCCCTTAGAATGATGAAAGAAGTTTTGGGTTGGGGGGCAGTTTAGGAATAGTTGAGTGTCTGCCTTTAAAAAGGTAGCACCATAAAGGAAAGAACCAGTTTGTATTTACCAGCCCTCTTTGCTTCCTCTGTTAATATTTTCACAATTCCTTATACTTATATGTCATTTGCATTCAATTAAACCACCTGTACCCTACTGTGTGTAGGGCAGCGTACAAGTGCTGGAGTGGGATTTAGGGCTAAGATGTGGACTCGCTGCAGGGGATGTCCACAGACTGCTAAACAAAAAGGATACATGAACACATAGTGAACAACGCACTATGATCAATATCTTAGCGGAGGAACATCCCAAGTGTTAGGCTTTTCAGTTTACAGTGTGCTTTGAAATATATTTTCTAATTTTACCCTTATTAATCCTGGAAGATAGGTCCTATCATCATTATCACCATCATCATGAGGTCATAGACCAATACTACTTACCAGGCAGGGGCTGCTGGGGGTGGAACAGATAAATACAAGGAGATATGGCTCCTCTCTAGGAGGTGCCCAGAGTCTCGGCAAGGGGTAGAGAGAGGTCGACCTCAACATCAGTGGGGACACGTGGAAAACAGAATCGTTTCATTCCTTCCATCTATTGTTTACTATGTGTCAGACACCCTGCTACACGCAATGATCTCACTGACTCCTCCTAACAACTCATGAGGTGGGAACAATTATTGTCCCCATTTTACAAATACACTAAGGCCCAAAAAGAAGCTGTCATTGCACAAGGTTATACTGCTAGTAAGGAATGGAGCTGCAACTCCAAATGGGGAAAATAAGAATTAGAGAAAGTAGGATTAGCAGCTTTCAAAATCTGAAGAGTCAAGAAAAATCTGATTCTTTTAGTCTGAAAGGCTGTCTTTGAGGAGCTCAGTCTACCTCCTCGGAAGAGTGACTGCTTCAAGTTACCAGAGCAATAAATATGGACTACCCAAGGAGAAATCCTAGAGGATTGCTTCGGAACAGACGCCACTATGGGTGCAGGGACACAGATGGCGCCATGCTCTAAGCTCGGGGAGGGCAGGAACCAGGAGCCTTCGGTTTGCATCTCCAGCACCTGGTTCCATTCCGGCAGGCTTCACTCTCTCCACTGTTGGTGAGTAAACGTATGAAAGGGATGATAAATGGCAAGACAGAAGCCAAGCACAGGCTCTAACAGATAACACTCTGCTCTGGCAGAGCTCTTCACGGGACCAGAAAGGTGAAGTGATCTACCTAAGGTGGCAAAGATGGTAAGTCAGAATTCAAATCCAGACATGGAACACTCCAAAGCCCTTTCTACCAGATCCCCTGCCTCTTATCTTTAAGTGGTTTCTCATCCTCCCGCAACTGCTAAAAACCACCAGTGCCCCAGTTTTCTGTTTGCACAGACCAAGGGTTTCCTGGAACACAGGACTTTTAGGGCTAAAAGTGGGATAGTTGGTCACCCTACACCATTCACAAGTTGTACGCACCGTTAGGTTGTCCAAGGGTAGAGCATCAAAAACCCAAAAGGCTGACGGTGGATGGGAACTGGCCACAACTCGATAACTAAGGACAAAGCCTTAGAATTCGAGTTTTTCAAAGTATCTATTTTTCTAAACTAATTGCATTTGCTGTCTCCCTCGATAAAATGCCAGCTGTGGATTTTTTTTTTTTTAAGGGAGGAAAGACAGAAAGATAAAAAGGAAGCACCAAGTAAATATTCTTTTACTTTTTTAAGTGAACAGAGGTTTAAATTGGAACAAGGGTTCTAAATGCAACTTCTTTCTAATTGTTCAACAAGGAACCCCACAGATTTTATTGATAAACTGAGGACAGAGCTGCAGCAGCATTGCAAATGAAATTTCAAACCTGCAATCAGCAGATTACAAGAAATAAATGTACAGGTTGTTTACAGGGTATTCAAACTCCCTTCGACCGAAGTATTTGCAATGGCAAGATTATATTTGAAGATAGAACAACAAAAGGATTTTAAGCAGGAAGGACTTAGGTTAGTCTTGGGATTCTCTGACAGTGGGACCAAAGGTTTAATAGTGTAGCGAACTACAGACCTTTTTCCCAAAGCACAGATTCCCCTTTACCTGAGTGGATGGCTCTATGGTCCTGTCTGAAATAAGGGAATGAGCAGATCATTTTTCATGGCTTTCCCTCTCAACCTAGGAACTGGCATTCCCTCAATTTACAGACAGTCACAACTAATCTATCCCTTCCTTTCATCCTCTGAAGAAAATTTCAAAACCTATGTGCCCCTGCATAGAAAGCTTTGATAAAATCCAAAAGCAACATCACACCATAAGGCAGAAAAAGTAGTACTTGGCAAAAACATGGGTTTTATCCAAATATTTGGTTTTTGGATAAAAGTCCCGTAAATGGCAGGTCCTTTCTCCAAGGGATCAAGGAGCTTCCTGGCCACAGTGAAGAGGGGAAGTTAAGAGGGAGAGGTGAGGGCTGCACTGGGCAACAAATGGGGCATGCTTTGCTTAACAGTTTCTTCCTTGGGGGAAAAAAAAGACATTTTATGCACAAGGAGCTTATTTCTTAAACAAACACTCGTGGTTTTGATTTACACCACAGCCTGCTCCTAAATAATTTATGGCGGGTTAAATTTATTGCCGAGCCCTGGCTGGCTGCAAATTCGAATTGCCAAATAATTAGATTTTAGGGCAAAGCTTATAAATTACCCGTCGATTTGTCCGGACTTGTTTGTCAGTTGCTTTGTGCTTCGGGTCATCTTTGGCATTTGGCTGTTTGGGTTTTAATTGCTGATTTACACTTTGACAGATGAGAGCTGGTACTAGAAGTTTCAGGACAAGGAAGGGTAAAAAAAATTGGAGCTTTAAAGGGCTGATTTTTCACCTACATGTCCCTCTTCATCCATCCCCATAGATGCCAAAGCAATTAAAATGTAGAAAAGAGGCTGAAAATGAATAACGCTATTCTTTGTTGGGGGTGGGAAACAGTGAATTATAATTTACAGAAATCTGAATTTAAAAACATATATTTAATATCAATAAATGAAGGAGACCAAAAGTCTTAGAAACTGTATCCTCACCCAGGGGTGTGCATGGCTGCCTCTATGTGCACAAGACTCCGGATCAGCCTCAGTTCAAACATTTTTAGATATTCAATGGTAATGACTTCAGATATTAGTGGCCTCTACGAAGCCAACCCTTCAAGGCAGCAAACAACCAAATGATTTCTTTGTAGCTACCTGTGTACATATATTTGTCATGGAATTAATTGAAACAAACCTCAGGTTATGTGTAGGAGAGGCGCCCTGGAGGCAGCACTCAGGGAGGTCACGGGAGTGGTGCCAAGTCCAACTTACCGTTTCTTTGGAGGAAAAAAAAAATCTCTCTGTGTAGCACCTGACTCTGTCTGCTATGTTGATAGAGGGCCTGCAGGCTCTCTCTATGCTTCTCAGAAAATTGGGGCCTGCCTCTCATTCACCTGCTGTACCCCAATAGCTTACTATGAGGCCATGAGTCAGAATAACAGTAGTAGTGGTAATTCTACTAATAAGAGCGGACACGTACAGCTGTTACATGCCAGGCACTATCCTACGCACTTACATTTATCCTCCCAACAGTCCTATAAGACTGGTGCTACTGTTAACCCCATTTTGCCAATGAGGCAAGTGAGGCATAAGGAGTACCAGTGACTTGCCCAAGGCAAGCTACACGGCAAGTAAGCGGTGGAGACTAGGCTCAAATCCAGACAGTCCAATTCTGGAGTCCATGCCCTGAACCACTATGCTATGTTGCTTCTCATTTGAACAAAGTCTGACCAGCTCCCCTCACTATGGAGGTCCAGGTTCCATATTCCAGGACTTGGGCATATGCAGCCAAAGCCTGTTCAGTTAATCACCCAACAAGGTGGGGAAAAGTCATGCAACATTCTTGAAATCACAAGATGAATTGGAGGCTTGGTTAGACAAAGACCATTTTTCCAGTCAATGCGAAAACTGTACTAAAAGTTTCTACTGATCCACCAGCTAAGGATGAAGAGGTGGGGGTAAGTGACAGGTGATCAAGCCAGGGCCAGGCCCACGCAGGCAGGCAGAGGGTTCTGATCGGGCAACTTGCATAAGAACCCAGAGAGGCTGGCTGGGCTTCAGGAGGCCTTGTTCAGTAACCCCATCCGTAGCTCCAGGGGCTCCTGGTCTTGTCATAGAAGCCTGCATCCCCACGGGATGCTTCACAGATTCCCTGTTCTCTGTCCACACCTGATGCCCAGATGCTGGGACAGGGAAATGGTTGTGCTAGCATGATAGCGGATTCTGAAAATCACTGGCTGGTAAGCAAGTAGTACACAGACTGACATCCTGCCCACAATGTGGTGAACACATTCTCACACACTGGCTCATCTGATCCCATATCTCTGTAAGGTGGGCAGGAATTACACCCTATTCTACGCAGGAGAAAGCTAAGACAGTCAGTGTTCTCAACACATGCTCCCTCACAGGCAGCATCCCTGCAACTGAGAACTTAATGGACACACAAGTTCCTGGTCTCCATCCCAGACTTTCTGAATCAGAAACCCAGAGGGTGGGGCCAGCAATCTGTGTTTCAACAAGCCCTCCAGGTGATTCCAATTCTTGCTAAAGTTGGAGCAATATCCTCAGGCACCAAGTTGGGGGCTCCTCACCAACATCACCAATCACCACATTCCACACACCATGAACTTCCTTTAAGGACCACTCCAGCATTGTGTCTGTAGTCATGTGAAAGGAGACCTTATCACAACGCCAAGTTTCATCCCATTCATTAGTCCCTTAGTCCTCCATCCCCAACTACCAGTTCCTTTGAGTTGATCAGGTGCTTTTCATTCAAATGCTTCAAGTGGTGGAAAAAAAACTATGGAAAATGCAGATTGTCTCTGGATCCCATTTTCAATACTACAATCTCAACTCATGGCTCTCAGTCCGCATCACGCTTTTGGAGAGCAAGATTCCAAGCTTGCTAGCCAGTTAACATCCTATCGACCTAATCAACACCACCTACTTCCCATAGGCCAATGGCCAAACAGTTGATCAAACAGATCCTAGAGGAGTAAACACCTACATCACCACTAAAGAACTCACCTGTATCAGTTCTCCCTGATACGGACTTTCAGCTCAGAGCATCCCAACTGCAACAACCCCAGGTTCCACACTCCCCTCCTTACCAAACCTCTTAGCACCACTGACTCCCGGAGCCCACTAGCATCCACAGGAGCTATGAGCTCAACAACGCATTCACAGCTCCTAGTCTGGCTAACCAACTTTGCCCAAACCTCACTGTGGACCCTGCATGCTCTTTCCTTTCAGCAACTTCGGCATCTCTAAACAAGAATCTCTGCCAGCATTTAGCCTTCAGACCAGACCTTGGCTAGAAGGACCTCCCCAGGACTAGAAAATGACCACAGCACATATAATAGATCCATTATGCTGCCCACAGACCAAGATCCCCCACTATATACAGGGATCGGACCAAAACAGCAGCCCATCCCAAGGTATCTCTACTTCAGGTTTAAAGCTTCCCTGTTGTTTGTCTCTCCCTCCAGGGTCTGTTTGATTCCTTTCTGATTCTCTCAGCACCTAACAGGGCTCTGCTGGTGGTAGCACTCAGTACACGCAAACCCTTCTCTGCCTGTCCCAGCCGTCTTGCCCTTCTGCTACAGACGTGCAGCCTATGCAGCTCATGTCAATCTGGAAACACTCTTATTTCAGGCTTTTAGGCTATAGCTCAATTTTCACAGCTACAGTTCAAAACATCACATAAATGTATGACTGTGGGGGCTTTTTAAGTATTGTGAACCCAAGATAAGAGAATAAAATATAATCATCCCAATGGCATCTTAATTAAAATGATGCAGGATCCTTTCCCCCAACAAGACACCAAGATGGAGAAAGCATTTGCTAACATCAGTTTCCTCATGTCAAACAACTGAGAACAGCCTACAACGTAAGAAACACAATCAATATCAGGAGAAAAAATAAACAAGACAGGATGGGGCGCAGGAAAAAAGTGAAGCCTCTGGGCTTCGCCTAACTACTCCTCTGGAATTTACTTCCCCACTATCCCTTCCTGACCTGGCTTTCTCTCCATGGCTGTGTACCTGTTGCTGCTGCTCAAAGGGAGAGCTCAACCCTACTCCCTCGCCTTCCAGTCATCTCTGCTGTAGCAAATCTTCCCTTGTTACCCAGGCCTCCTGCCTCTTCATTAATCCTTCCTTCCCAACCGTTTATCTGTTTGAAGGGTATAAACCTCCCTGATCTATGGAAGGTGGGTCTTCCCTAGCAGATCCAGAGCCAGTACTTTTGGAGATGGGGGGGGATGTCATGTCATTCTCCAGCCCTTGCCTCTCTCCAGAGAGGCAGCAGCCTAACCCAGTGCTGCCTTCAAAGGCAGCAGAGGCATCAGATGAGCCCTCTGTGAGGATGCCTCAAGGCCTCAGCTCAAATATTTCCCTCCGGATAACTCTGAGCACCTTCTCCAACAGTCCTGAGAAGGCTCAGACCGACTTGGCCCTCTCCAGTTTCCTAGGTTTCTCTTACCAGGAAACCTATGTGATCCTTCCCTAAACTGCAAGCAGGGTTGATTAATCCCCTCCTTTGTGCCCCACTGTACCGGGCACTTACCTATGTGATAGTAGTTACACTGCTGAATGGTGTCTACTCTCTTCAAATATGAGCTCCTTGAGGGTACGGACCATTTCTACTTGTCTTTACATTCCCAGCATCTAACACAGAGTTTGAAGTTGGTATCCAAAGAATAAAAAAAAAAAAGCCTTTTCATTGCTTCTAAGGTGGTTACAATAAGGTCCTCCCCATTCCTTTGCCCATTTCTGGTATGGTCATCTCTAATAAAAACCTTAAAGGGCCGCTCAGTGTTACCCTTAGTTTACAGTTCCTGACTTCATTCACCCTTGATCAATGGCCCTATTCTTCAGAACTCTTCCCCATCACCCACTTTAGCCCAGTGTCTAACAAAATCAGCATTCTGACAGCTGTCTCAGCCTTGGGGAGGCCACCAGGATAATAAGAGGCTGGCGGGAAGGGAGAGAATGCTTCCTGATTTGTACTAAATTATGTGATGATTTTGTTACCAGTGACCCAGTGCTCCCCAAGGAAAGTTCCTGGTCCCACCCTTAGGCAACTCCATAGACTAACTACACACCATGACAACTTAAAGGTAGAGGGTAGAGAAGCTGTCTGAATAGAGCAAATAAACCCACTTTGATCACGTAACACCACCATGCATCAGTTCTCCACGCCCCAAGATGTGTATTTTGCTTCTCCATTACTGTGTGTGCTCCAAATAAAGAAGGGGCCTTCGGCTTTCAGGTGAAGTCACAACACGACTAAGATGCAGGGGCAGCAAATGCTTGTTCCCTTTCAAGGAGCAGTCGTGAGGAGTCACAGTGAGAATCGGGGGAAGGCCATCCCTGCGAGGGGCCACCAGGAAACAGCAGGTGGAGGGGGAGGAGGAAGCACCACATTTATGGAAGCAGCAACAAAAAAGGACAAAAGGACCTAGTGAGCTGCCCCATTCCCACCACCATCACTGGCCACCAATAGAGAAATTCATTTATAGTGACCCTGAAAGGAGAGGTGTTAAAGCAGAGATATAACTAAAAGGAAAGGCAATAACTGGCCTGATGGGCAGGGGGAAAATTATTCCAGGAGTCAGGAGCCTGTGCAAGAACACTTACGGCTCACACAGTCATCATAACTCAGCCCCCTCAAGCATTTTGTGCTCTGCTTATGGTGTTAACTTTAATGTCTTAACATATAACACCATCCGCACTAACACAAAATACTACACACGCCAGATGAGGCTGAGTTATAGTTGCTGTGGGAAGCATAACTTTGAATTTCCTGATTTTGGTGCATTTAATCTCAACCATAATGTTACATTAACGTTGGTTTTGCATTTCATTTCCCAGTTTAGAAGCATAGCATCAACGCCTTTGCCTGTCTGTACAGAAAAAAAGTGCAGGCTGACTGGGGCCACAGCCAGACAGACCACAACCCAACAACTGGGCCCTCCTGCTCAAAAGCCTGGCCTGGCCCCTCCCATCTGGAGGACCTGCAGCCAGGACAAGTGAGTGGGGAGGGAGAGGTGGGTCCTTTCTCTAGGAAACTGCTTTCCATTCACTGAGCATGTGCAGGAATCACACGAGTGGAGAGAAGGAGAAGCTAAATACAGACCAAGAACACTATGTGTGCATTGGGTGGGGGTTATGAAGTAGGGGGATCCTGCCTTTCAGCCTTGAATAGAGGTGAAGGGAATCCATATAGTTTCATTTGTAGGGATCTTAATCAATTTTCCATAAACTTTTTTTTAATGTCTCTCTCATAAAGTTTTCCAAAATGTCTCTTTCACAAAAGACTAATAATGATGTGCCAGCTCTAAGTCATACTGAAATTCTCCAAATGCCTCTCTTCTACATAATTCCTTCTCATGTCACCATCTTCTCCCCCACCCTACCCTCCCAAAATAACCTAGCATCTGGACAATTTTCTATAAAAAAGAAACTCCTTTGCTCATAGTTCTAACTCAAAATGCAGATGGACTCTCTTTAAGGTTTTCTTAAAAAAAAAAAAAAAACCAAACAACAAAAAAAAACCCTTGTGGACAAAGACCAAACACTAGAAAAACCCCAACCCTAAAAGTCACCTTTCTCCAAAGTCACAGGCCCTTGAGCCCTTGAATACAGACCAGAAGGACAACAGTCGGCTGTGCTGCTATGGGGCAGTGAGAAGACTGTACTGGGAAGCCTGAGGGGTGGCCCGAGGAAACTCGGAAAGGGAGTGTAAGCAGCAGCCAGGTCTTCCCATCTGCTTCTGTGGTGGCCTATACTTTACTTTCCTCAGTTACATTTGCTTTGGTCTTTTTTTGAACACTGAGGTGTTGACACAACTGCCCCCAGGTTAAAGACACACAATTAAAGATCCACCAAAGCTTTCAGGCTGCTCCCTGGGCCCGCGGGTCACTGCCACCACCATTGGGTGCACACCAAAATGAGCAATGTGACCTCTGCTAGCAGGATGAAGGAGCCACAATTCTCGCAAGCCATATAAATACCTCTTTCCATACCAGGAAACAATTCCTAAAGCAAGAAAGGAATCGTATTCCTCAAATTTAGAGTCTATAAAGCATTGTAAACTACCTAAATTAAAATTTAAGTGAAAAAATGTTTTCAAATGGAAAAGCAGTCTCATATTCAACCAATACCTATTATGTTCATCTGAATCAAAACATGTGAAACAAAATGAGTACAAACAACAGAAAATGAAAGCCTGTTACTGGCAAACCGACCGTTCCTATTTCACCTAGCTGAACAAAGTACAAAAATAAACAGCAAAAATGATGGCAAATGGAAAATATCACATTTTACCATGTTTATAACCAATACCGTTACTTACCCAAGTACAACAGAGCTGACACCTGTTAGTTTTTCACAGTGGTATTCCTTTAGGACAGTCCCAATAGGGTGACTCAGGGACTTCTGAAAACCAGACGCAGATGAGAGAATGAACCCAATGCCAAGCCTCCAGATAGGCCCGGGCCCAAAATTTGTTTCTGCCCCTACGTAACGAGGGGTATAGCACAGGGGTATAGCACAGTCCTGTAAGAATCAGAAGTGTACTCTGCAGAGGCCCTAAGTACTGATGGGAGCCAGGCGCGAGGGAGCGGGGCAGTTCTCCTTCACAGCCTGAGCCCGTTCCAGGAGCCACGCAGACCTGCCCACGGTCTCTCCATCAAGTGGACAGCCCCCAAGCCACTGAGAGAGTGCGCTAGGGCAGGCTGGTCTAACTGGCACACCATTTTCTGGTCCTTTCACTGTCTCTTCAGAAGCTCGGTCCACATCTCATTCTTTTCTGATTCCATCTAAATTCCTTTCCTTTTGTTCTTATTAAAACCAAGAGCAAGTTATTATCATATTCCTAGGAACAGTTACTTCCCATATGATGAATTTATTTAGTGTGGATGAGCATCAGTCACTAAAACCACATTCAATTTTTCTTCCTAAGTCTTATTTTTGTGCTTCTAATGATTTCTGTTCCTCTTATCCTGAGTTTTTCTAATTTCTCCACTGTCCTTGTTGACCAGAAGACCAAAATAGCAGAGGCTCTAAGGAGAACCTGAATTATGAGGACCTCAGTGGAAGGATGCTATCCGATCTGGGACTGACAAGTTCTCCAGTCCACCTTCCAAACTTTCCCTGAATCCTTTCAGGATCTTGCTACCTGCAAACTTTAGGGAAGATTTTTTTTTTTTTTCTTAAAGCAGAAGGGGTCGGGGGGCTTTAAGCTGCTGCTAACAACAAGTCTCAAGTCTCTCCTGAGCTACGCATCCCTTTCCTGAGACTGGTTCAATGGGTAGTCCAGCAGAGCTGCCTGGCCCCAAATTCACTTTCCTACCTGTTGATCACAGCATTGTAGAGGCTTAATGAAGTAGAGATGCATTACATTCATCACTTGCCCTAGATCCACTCAAATCCATCACTATGTCACAGCATGAAGTTAGATTGATCTGACAGGATTTGCTCTTCTTCACAAACCCATGTAAGTTATTACTTAGTACCCTATGCTCTTCTAGCCGTTTGTTGATTGATTATGTGACGATCGGGTCAAGTATCTTCCCTGGAATCACAGTAAACTAACAGGTCTATAATTTCCAAGATCATTCGTATTCCCCTTATAAAGATAAGCAAGACAGCAAATGCTTCTTCCTGAGTTCTCTAAAGCAGCAGCTAATGCTTTCCTAATAATGAACCAGGGCAGCCAATTCCTTAAGTGCCCTTGGAATCACATCATCAGGGTTCATTGATTCTGTAGATAATCTTTAATCAGGCCAGATCCTAGTAAACAGCATGAAGCCCCACCTCTGCCTAAGTCTAAGACCCTAGTGCCTAAGTCTGGAAAGGAAGTTGGTGACACAAGTGATTTAAATCCGTACTGCATTATGTCTTCAACATTGCAATAAATAAATAAAAAGAACAATGACCTTGAAAGAGAGATGAAAGGTGATACTGACAGACCAAACTGAGACAAGAATCAGGCTTTACCTTCAGCAACATTGGTAGGACCCTCTGCAGAACAAGAGAAGAGAGCTACATAATTATCTGAGTTCATACTCTAACTAAAAGTTCAGAAACACATATACATAGGCATGTGCCAGGAGGAAAAGCAGGAAAGGCCATAAGGGAGGTGCCAAGCAATCCTGAAGTTCAGATTGTCATCAACACATCAATAGGGATGTGTTGGATTTCAAACTGTATACCAGTAAGGGAAATAGTATGGTATATTAGGATATAAATCCCTGATTCCCAGCCTAAGAGAATCTACATAACTAAAATTCCTACCCACCACCCAGGCACACCCATCATAGACTCTCCAACAGTTCTGGGAGACAGAGAAGACCCTGCAGCATGGGCTGAGAAAGTAAATGTGGCTCAGGTAGCTTCCAAGCTGTATTCTTTTATACAAACTTCCTTGCCTAGGACATGCTCCTCAATCTGCTCCTGTCTTCCCAAACCTCAGCAGGCCTGATTCCAATGCCTCAAAGGCAGACTACTACTTTAAAGGAGAATAGGAAAGAGAAGAAAAGGGAAGGAAAAGGGATCGTGTCTGCTTTATGGATAACAATCTACTATTCTAAAGAAAGAACATCTTCCTGGCAAAAAAATCGATCATAAGAAATGAACCCAGTTTATCTCCGAATGGACACTCCTCCCTGTCTCCCACGTGCCTGATGCCATAGTCCTCTTTCTCCCTCCCCCCTACCATGCCCAGACCAACATGTTTGTGCATTCCAGAATTACACACCTGACAACCCAGGCCCACAGGGAAGAATTACAGCCCTAGAGCCAGGCATACCCAAGGTCCCCACACAACAACGAACTGCCATATCCGTTCCCAATCATTCCTCCAAAGCAAATACCAAGCACTCCAACGTCACCTAGCATAGGCACCCCTCTGCTGCTAATCCAAGCTTCCTAGCAGCAGTACCATAAAGGTCTCTGAATACAGTTGGTGACTAAGGGTAAAAAAAAAAAAAAAAGTTCCTTTCCAATAGACCAACAATGGTACTTGTTCAGGTTATCTAACATTGCATAACAAATCGTCCCAAAATTTAGGGGCATAAAACACCAAAATCATTTGTTATCTCTCAGTTTCGGTAAGCCAGGAATTCAGGAGTGGCTCAGTTGGCCAGTCTGGCTCAGGGTCTCTCCCGAGGGTGAAGTACGATGTCCACAGGGGCTGGAGTTATCTAAAGGCCTGACTGGGACTGGCAGAGCCACTGCCAAAATAGCACCAGGAAACACAACTGGCAAGTTGGTACTGGCTTTCAGCTTAGAGCTTCAGTTCCTGTGCACATGTGCCTCTCCACAGGGCTGTTTCAAAGTCCTCATAGCATGGTGGCTGGCTTTTTCCAGAACAAGTGACTCAAAAGAGCAGGTGAACTGCAATGCTTTTCATGATTTAGCCTCAGAATGTCTCTTACACTATACTGTATTGGTTACACAGGGCTAGCTCTGATTCAATGTGGGAGGGGAATTACTAAGGGTATGCATCTCAAGAGGCAAGGATTGCTGGAGACCGTCCTGGAGGCTGACCACAATAGCAATAGCAGAATAAGGAAAGAGGGAAGGCAAAGGAGAGAGGAAGGGTGGGACAAAAGAAAATATTTTGATCCCCAAAGGCTGCGGCCAGAGAGAAACAACGTGCCCCCTTCTCTCCAGAGACTTCTCCGGTCTACCCTATGCTAGCATGCCTGAACCAAGTCCTGCTTCCTAGGAGGGAACTCCAGATGAGTAGCTAAGAGCCAGGAAGACATGAGAAAGTTCCTCGGGGTCCCAGGAAGCGAGACTGTCCTCCCTCCCTCCTTACCACCCCACCTTTTCTGAAGCAATGATGCAACAGTTACCTGAGGTTGAATCTGTGGCTTGTCGCACGTGGCCTCAAAGTCCAGCACTAAAAAGTAGTGATACCTCTGGGGAGGGAAGGACACCATTGCCGCCATGGATGCGCCAAAGCCGTGGGCCGCCAGCTTTCTGGTGGATATGGAGCAGAACTCCGGAACACCACAGGGAGAAAATAAGTGGGAGCCCAGCACTTTTCTTGCTCTTGAAAGTAAATATGAAGAAAATCGAGCTGCTCCAGTCTGCAAAGGCGCTAGCATTGAACATCCAGAAGCATCTAAAACTTAGGGGAGGAAAATTTAAAAACAAAACAAAACAAAACAAAAAAACAGAGAGCCTGGGTTACTCCCCTCCCACGGTGGTCCTGTTCTATCTAGTTTTCGGGGATAGTCACACAACATGAACCACACTCCCCAGTTTGTTTCTGGGCCCCTTTTCTAAATCACAGTATTTATTACTGAAGTTCAAGACCCTAATACTGGCCCCTGCAGCATTATGACAGCCTGGCATCTCCCCATTCATTCTCAAAACAACATGCAACACTGGCCTTCATCTTTAAATGGAGCTCTAAAGTTTAAAAGAGAGAAAAATTCTGTGCTCACTTCTCAGGTGGTGACAGTTAATATTAAAGCTAAGGTTCTCAAAGTTACGTGAGGTGACCCCGTGGCACAGTCAGTCCTAGGAGCTAAGTAGACGCAGACAGACTGTGAAACACCCAAGATTCCCTCCTCAGTTCCATTCCAAGCCATTTATTTGCCCCTAGCTTTCCTGTCTGTATCTTGACATCTCCATGTACCGTCCTCCCTTCCCCAATGTGAAAGCAAACAGAGCCAATCACAGCAGAGCTTGCTCACGATAGTCTGCTGATTCCCCAGCCCGCAAGCCAGTAAGTGGCACCCTGGGAGAAGGAATAACGCCTGCAGAGCACAGCTGCCAACTGCCTTAGGCTTTCCCATTTGCTGCCTTTAGACTCGCTCTCCACTAGGAGCCTTGAATGACTGCAGGACTTTTTTTAAATAGGGAAGAAAAAGAGAAAACCCAGATGTGGCAGTAATGGGAGCATTTCTAAAAGTCTAGTAAATTTCTGAGTGAACATGTGCAAAAAAAAAAAAAAAAATCCAAATGACTTTTCAAGTTTTCCCTTTAAATTTGCAGAATGTCTGCTCCTTAGAGGGCTAACTAAATATAAAAATCAAAGCCTAAGTTTTAAATAACTCAAGTTTCCTTTTTAAAAAAAGGAACAAAGCAGAAATGTTGTGTTTTCCCCTCTTTTATACCAAATACTCAAATTCCCTCAAAATCAAACAGATTTCACTGCCAGTACAGAAATGGCCATAGTTTATGCCTTCTGGAAACCCATTCTTTCAGAGCTGAAAGCTTGCCTCCGAAAGGCTGCAGACGGGCACTTTCTCCTTCACGTGGGGTAGAGGAGGAGAGCAGTCTGTGAAGTCCAGAGCATACTCAAAGGCAATGAGGTCATTACTACCTGAGTGGACATGGGACAATACCAAGTGTCACTTCTCATCCTGTCTCTCCCCTGACCCACCGAATGAGCTACAATAACTTGCCTGTGTATTATTAGGATATTTGCTAGTGTGCATCCTCAATTCCCTATCCCCATAGTGAGATTCCACATGGATGCAATGGAGCTAAGACTGAAAAGTATTTTAAGTTCTTCATGGATCCTGCATTAGCACAGTGCTCATTTTCACCATAGCTCCACGACCTCTCCAAAAATGCAGCCAAAACTCAGCCCAGGATAGATAAAGGTGGCTTGAGTTTCATTAGGGAATTCCTTGGAAAGGCAAATGGGCCAATATCCCTTTGAAAGCTGGAATCCAAAATAACTCTTTACATCAAACATGCCTGAACAGTATCACAGCCTTGACATGATGGGAGACACCCCTCTACTCAGATTATGCACTCCAGTTTGGATCTAAAGTCCCTCAGGGCCTTGGAACACTTCTCTAACCCCCTGAAATCAGGCCACGCATAAGGACTTCTTAAAGTCTTAATGTTCTCCAACATGTAAATACAGTGTACAAAGTGTAGATACAGTCAACCAGAACCCATGTACCAGATGCTACAGGCAATTAAGTGTCATGATTAAGGAGGGCTTCCGGGTTTGAATCCTGGCTATCCAGGTTATTTGCCATGGCACCATGGGCCAGCTCTTCTTCACTCCTCACCTGTGAAATGGCAGTAACAGTTCCTACTCCATAATGAGACTGAAATGAGAGGACACACGCAAAGCACTAAGAGCAGTGTCTGGCTCAGTAAATATTAGCTTACTATTGGGAGAATCCAAGATGGTTGCAGAGTAGGTGGAAGCTACACTGACTTCCTCTTTGCACCAAACTGGATTTGCAACTAATTTATGGATCAATATTAGCTTACTATTATCGATCTATAATTTACTACCTTACTGGGCTATGCCCACATAGGCAAACCTGGATCCCCCATATTTTGGACCTATAAATCCACTTAATGCAAAAGGCAACCTCAGACATTAACATTAATGTCTCCTATTTCCTAGAATGCTCTAGATCTCTCATATAGCATACTATATATGTCTCATTCCCTTCCACAGATAATAATATTGTTGGCCACAGGTCCTCTTGTCTGAAGGCCTTGCTTTTCTCACCTAATTTCACCCACATCCAATAGCTTCTCTTGCAGGAAGTCTTGAGAGCAGACATTAAGAGACCAGGCCTCCATATGTCAGCAGTCACTAGGTTCTATACTTCCCTTACTTCTAGGCATCAAGTTCAACTCAAGCCAAGAAACAAAGGGCATCTCCTCCTCTTCCCTTCCTGAAAAATTCAATCTAATGGCTTTAGAGCCTGTGGCAGAGGAAAGTAGGTGTCAACAACAGTTGGAGTGTGAGGAGCATAAGGACCTGGAGGCTAGCATGAGAGGACAAGTAGGTGAGGAGAGCATCCATACGGATGCAGGAAGGGGTGTGGAAGGCATCCACGGGGCAGTGGTAGAGGGGTCTGATGCAAGCAGTCATGGGCATGGTAAAAAAGGCAGCCAGATGGGGGAAAGAAAGGTGACCACAATGGAGATTACTTACGTACAGAGGAATTTATTAAAGGACATATTAAGGATAATGGAAACAAGGTTTCTCACTATTAGAGGACAGTATTAAAACATGGAAAAAGGAAAAAATCCATGGTGTCGGATTAGAATTGAAGGTAAAAGTATGAACTCCGTTTCTGATATATAACATATAAAAATAAAGCTAGAGCCCTGGTTGGTATGGCTCAGTAGATCGAATGCCAGCCTGTGAACCAAAGGGTTGCTGGTTGGATTCCCAGTGAGGGCACATGCCTGGGTTGTGAGCCAGGTCCCCAGTAGGGGCATGCAAGAAGTACCAGTTGGTGTTTCTCTCCTCCTCTTTCTTCCTTCCTCTCTCTCTAAAAATATATAAATAAAAATAAAGCTAGATGCAATTGAGAATAGATGCATGCATGAGCACACACACATACACAAATATATAAAAACATGCACATATATTTTCTAGCTGCCTGCTGAAGGGCCAGGGAGCAGCAACATTCCAATAGTAATGAGCACACACAGCACCCAGTCACCTTCTAAATGACAGTCTCCAGAGCTCTTTGGAGAAATGGCTGACTTCAGGGCTGTGGCAGAGAAAGGACAAGATGAACCTGAAACATCTTGTGCCAGAAAGCAAGGAAATGCTGCTCAATGATAAAAACATACCAAAAGGATGCAGAAGTAAGCTTGAATGGGATCCCACTGGCAAATAAATAATGATATTACTAGATTACAATGTGTTGAATAAAAAGGAAACCCGTGGGTCCATTAATAAATAAATAGATAAATAAAATTTAAGTTTAATATGGGATATTCATATAGCTTGAAAGCATCTCCTCACAGAACAATTATCATTACAGGGAGTAAGTTAACAATGGGGAAGCCTGGCAGACATCACCTTAATCCACTGAACAAAATGAACATCATTAATAATGGGTTAAATCAAAATCATGCACCAAATGATAGGATGCAATGAGAAAAACAAAGCTTAATTTCTGTGATATTCCTGTCAAAGATGCATAACCTAAATATGATCATTAGAAAATATCAGACAAACCCTATCTGAGGGACAGCCTATAATCTTCAAAAGTATCAAGGTCATGATAACCAAATGCAGTGAACAATTCCGAACTGGATCATTTTCCTACAAAGAACCTTACTGGGACAACTGGCAAAACCTGAATGGGGTTTGAGGATTTGATGGAGGTAACATATCAAAATTTCCTAGTTTTAATGGTTGCATTTTAGTCAAGTAGAAAAATGTCCTTGCATGTAGGAAATACACGCAAAGTATTCAGGGTGATGGGGCGTTAGGTTGGCAACATAACTCTCAAACGGTTAAAACAAATGCTTTGTACTGAACTTCCAACTTTTACGTAAATTTGACCTGTTTCGAACTTTTAAAAAATTATCTTTTAACCCATATGCAATGTGGTTTAATAAAAGAAAAAAGAACCCTGGCCAGTGTGGCTCAGTTGGTTTGAGCATCATCCTGTAACTGAAAGATTGAGGGTTTGATTCCAGGTTAAGGCAAAGAACTATGTTGCAGGTTTGATCCCTGGTCTGGATGCATAAGATCCCTAGCCTGGGCCCCTACAATCGCCAGTCCAGGCGCTTTGGGAGGCAACCAATTAATGCTTCTCCCTCGCATCCATGTTTGTCTCTCTCCCTTCCTCTCTCTCTAAAAACAAAGGAAAGAAAGGAAAATGAAGGAAGGAAGAGTGGATGAGAGGGAGGGAGGGAGGAAAAGACAAGAAAAAAAGAAACCGAGACGTGAGGGAGAACGTAGGCTGCATGCTCCCTTCTGGCAGGGAGGCCGGTAAATTTCCGATCAAGAGCCCCCAGCTGGCGCCCGCACTGTGCACTCCTGCTCATTAGCGCCTTCTCAGGGAACATCCCCGCTCTCAGTGCATCGGAGCCTCACCTACCCTTGTTACCTCTGACATCTTAGGGGTTTCTCTTTTCTATTGAGGTCTTTATGCTTTAGTCACAAGTTTGCAGAATATAAGTCTAGAACTTATATTACCTAGAACTGAGACTTTTGGTATCTAGTTGAGGGGCAGTACACAAAAAAAGCAGTTTATGATTCTGTGTATTTCTGCACAAAATCTTTCATCAGAGACCAAGACTTAACACCCATTTATTCTCAGATACCCTTTTCTCTCTCCTAGTAAATTAATGGTAGTAAGTAGCCAATGGTAAGGAGGAAAATGAATGATTCTGTCCTCAAAACGAAGGGACCGGCCCCCGAGGGGCAGGGGAGGGGTAAACAGGGACTGCCACGGGGCCAGCCTGATTTGGAGAAACAGGCCTGAGCCACAGCCTCTGGAGGATGGTCTCCGTGCAGAGTATTTACACAACAGACACCAATGGCTCCTCTGCAGCCATTACTGTCGGTCAGGTAAATAACGCATGTGCCAAAACACACATTTAATGAGGGAAATAATATGCCTTTATAAAAAGCCTCAATCTGTATTTACCTGAGAGACCAGAGAAGCACCAAATCACCAGATTAGTGGAACCACAGAGGAGTCATTCTGGTGTCTTGGGTAAATAGACATTTTATAGCCTTCCATTACTGGAGAGGGGAAGGGAGGGTGAAGGGGGGGGGCATCCTTTAATATCCACATACACTGGCCAGGGGAGCATGGGGGGATGGGAAAGAGAGAAGCCCATCATGAAATATGGGATCTGCGATCTACTCCCACCCCCTCTCCCCAACCACATATACTTGGAATCTGGGGGAGAGGGGAAGATATGAGTTTGTACATCCCTGGATTCAATCCACTCCACTAAAGCCAGACTGGGAGGCAGGGGATTCCTGAGAAACTCCAAAGCACCAGAGGAAGATTCTGAGTCCCAATTACTAGAAACACCTGGGTCAGCCGCAGCTTCCCGAGTTCCCAGTCCTGGGGCAAGTCCCTGTCCTCACCTGACCCATAGTACCCCAACTGCTCAGGCACCTGAGTCACAGAAACATCAACAGAGAATACAGTGATACCTGTCTGGAACTCACTCAATCACAGGCTCTATCTTAGACAGCTAAAATAGCCTGGGAAAAGTATAAATAAACTGCATGCCTTCAAAAGTCATAATCTTCCATCTAATAAATGCATCCTTACTGCCAGAGCACTTTCTGTGAAAATCAGACTGCCAAAGGTGAAAGAAAACCTAAGCGGCAACACAGGCCAGCCAGCCAGTGAAAAGGAGTCCCAGAAAGACAAACAGACTGCACAAGGTTCACATGGCGAGTAACAATAGAACCCAGGGCCCTAACACAAGGCCTAATCACCTGTGCCCCGAGCTTTTAATGCAACCTCACAGTGGAAGCCAAGGGCCTGAGAGCTAGGTCTGAAAGGTAGAGGTTGAAACAACAGTCTGACATGCCCTGGAACCTCTATACAACTTCCTGATGGTCCCAAAGCGGAATGGAAGAAGGAACTCTAAAGCTGGATCCTCAACTCAACAAAACATTCTCTTCTCTACAAACTGTCACTCCCTTGGCTTGTAGCTACAAGCTGCTTCTGCTCCAAAGCAGCGCTAGGGAAAGCTCACCCAACATCAGAAGCAGCTGCTAATCCAAAACTATCAGCAGAGCTAAAGTCACTAAAGACCTTCAGGAACACCAAATGCTGGTGGCAACATCACAGGACACTTGAGGTTTACTCTCCCCTGCTTGTCCCAGCAGGTCAAGGTAGCACAGAAAAAGAAGTGACTGTGATTTGCCTGTCATTTGCTAACCCATCAGCCACACCCAGTAGCTGCGACAAACTCCACAAAGGGAAACATCTCTTCATAAAATCCTGCAAGTCAGTCGTAACCCCATGGTACACAAGAAGGGGCAAAGGCTTATTTCTTAATACACCATAAACAGGATAGAAGTGGATGAAGGGCCGGTATGGTGCTCACTCTGTTAAGCACTTCCCACACTCATAGACAGCCTCTGACCCCAGAACCTTCTATACCCCCGCTTATAAGATGGAGAACTGATATAAAAATAAGGACTAGGAGTCACACAGATAGTTGTCTAAATGCTGGTATTAACCCTGGCTGGTGTGGCTCAGTGGATTGAGCATGGGCTGCAAACCAAAGGGTCGCTGGTTCAATTCCCAGTCAGGGCACATGCCTGGGTTGCAGGCCAGGTCCCCGGTGGAGGCCACATGAAAGGCAACCACACATTGATGTTTCTCTTCCTCTCTTTCTCCCTCCCTTCCCCTCTCTCTAAAAATAAATAAATAAAATCTTTTTTTAAAATGATGGTAATAGCCAAGCTTAGGTTCAAATCCTTACTCCACCATATATTCTCCATATATATTTGTAATAATAGCTATAATAACACCTGTCTCTTACAGGCTCAATTTAGTCACACAATGTATAATAAAGTGCCTGTCACAATAGTAAATGGTCAGTAAAAGGGAGCTATTGTTGTTAATACATGATAAAAAGGAAAAAAACATTTTCTGAAAATCTATAAGCCAGCTGCACTCTTGGGAACTCACATATTTCATCTCATTCGGTCCTCTCAACAATCAAGCTAAATGGGTAACAGTATTACCATTTTACATATGAGAAAACCAAGGCTCAGAGGCACTCAGTTCTTTGGGGTCCAATTCTCCGCTCCCATGTTTGAGGGCCCACATTTTCCCATTGGATTGATTCCCCTATCAGCTATAAGGCTAACACTGCATATCAACTTCAGTTTTTCTTTTGAGGTAAGGTGTGCCTTTAACTAAAGGTAACTCAACCACAAGCAATAATTAATTGTCTGTCCAATTCATTCAAATTTGTTTGCATAACATTTTTAAAACATATTTAAACAATAACAAATTGCAACCCTGAGTACACAAAGGAGAAGCAGGAAGCAGAACCCTGGATGAAAACTGCATCACAGGGACTCCAGGCCTCTTCTCAAACACGGTTCCAGAGGAGCAAACCCTCCCACCTGGCAGAGTGGGGAAACTGGCAGGAGGACAGGTGACAACCAGCTTGTGCTCAACTCCCCAAATGTGAAGTTTCCTGTCAGAAACCTGTGCCTTGGCAAAAGCTCCTTCCTCTGTTTTAAAATGTACTTCCCCAGGCACATTATTGCTCCTTCTTCTAAATCCAGCTCAGATCTCCCCCTTTTAGGAGCTTTCTCTGACACTTCATCATAAAGTTAATTGCTTAAGTGTGATCCAGTAGCAGTTTATCTCTATTTCATATTATCTTACTATATTGTTGAGATTTTTGGTTATCTATTTCTCCTCCTACCAGTCATTTTCAGGAAGGTGAGGATGGAGGATAGCAGGTATAGATGTATGTGTGTGCACACATGTTTAAAAATTGTATCTGAAGCCCTGGCTGGCGTAGCTCAGTGGATTGAGCTCGGGCTGTGAACCAAAGTGTCGCAGGTTCGATTCCCAGTCAGGGCACATGCCTGGGTTGCAGGCCAGGCTCCTAGTGGGGGGCCACGTGAGAGGCAACCACACATTGATGTTTCTCTCCCTCTCTTTCTCCCTCCCTTACCTTCTCTAAAAATAAATAAATAAAATCTTTAAAAAAAAAAAAAAAAAAAATTGTATCTGAGCCCTGGCTGGGAGACTCATTTGGTTGAGCATCATCCCACACACCAAAAAAGGCTGCAGGTTCGATCCCTGGTCAGGGTGCATCCGGGAGGCAGCCAATTGATGTTTCTCTCTCACATCAGTGTTTCTCTCCCCCCCACCACACACTCCTTCCTCCCTCTCTAAAATCAATAAGTATGTTCTCCAGTGAGGACTTAAAAAAAATCATATGTGACATGGTAATTTCTGACTTGTTTTTGGTCAGACCCTTTAATGGATTTTAAAATTTCAAGTAGCATTAAAGAAAAGCATAAGATTCATTTTTTCCATGTAAAAGTGCGTGAGTTTTAAAAGTCTGAGAAACACTGAATTAGACATAGATCCTTAAGGGCAAGGACCACGTCTTACTCACTTCTGTATTCCCAGCACAGAGCCAGGCACAAGTAAGTGTGAGTCTGTGTTTGCTGAAAGAGTGTGTAAGCCCAAAGTCATGTCGTCAACTGCTCTGGAATCAAAACATGTTAGAGCAGAGCAGAGCAGGGCATAAGCACCAGGCAAAGCGTCTTTCTCTCTCGCTCTGTCTCTCAGCTTCCTCCTAAACCACCCCATTCTGTCCTCCCAGTTAGAGAAAGAGAGAAACGCTGCCTTGGTGCCAGAATACTATTAAAAGGATTAATTTAGGGACCAGTGTTTGGACTGTCACATCCAATCACTACCCACAGATCTACAGCTTCCCAAATCAAGCTCATGCAAAGAGGAATCAATTGCAAGGACACAGAGGGTCTGAACAGGCATACTAATGGCCTCCTGAGGTGCCAGCGGCCAGCTCTGACACTTCCATAAATTATCTGCCTTTTGATTTTACCTGTAGCTGTGGGGCACAAGGCACAATTTTGAACATATCAAAGCAATCTCTCGTAACCCAAGGCTCCCCAAAGAATGTCCCCAAAGGAGGACGGGCTAAAAACAATGACCCAAAGGGAATCTGCTTCCTGGCAGGCCTGTTCCTGGCAGCCAACAATTAAAACCCAACACGACCAAGTGGATAAAGTGGGACCCAAATCAAGCCTAGCAAATCTGGACAAGGTATACATCAGAATACATTTCCGCAGTGACTACACATCTCTCACTCCAAAGAAGAGAAATCACGGCAAGAAACACAACTCGGTCTGGAGACAAATCTGCACTAGCTCTCACAACACCTGACAGTGTGACCTCG
This sequence comes from Glossophaga mutica, assembly GCA_039655065.1. Classification (NCBI taxonomy): domain Eukaryota; kingdom Metazoa; phylum Chordata; class Mammalia; order Chiroptera; family Phyllostomidae; genus Glossophaga; species Glossophaga mutica. The sequence continues at coordinate 30,117,910 of CM077307.1, forward strand.
GGAAGCACACTTAACCTCACCAGGCCTCAGTTTCCTCAGTGGGTAGCAGGGATAATAATGATGCTGACCACCTGACCCACTTCCCAGAGTGGTGGTGAAAAGTGATAAAAGACATTTGAGAGGCACTTTACAAAGATGTAGGTCCACAAGGGTAGCAACACTAATAAATGACCCTGACAGACTAGGAGAAATGACTGGTCACACATCAGTGAATTACTTTCGGGTAGCTGCTCTCTCAATTCGCTTTACTGATGGTACTGGGGCTAAGGCCCACTCTGAAGGAAGTTCTGGGATTCTAAATGGAACTCCTGATGTCTGAAAATTTTCCAGTACGAAGAACAGTGCCTTGCTTTAGTTGTAACTTCCTCCTGTCTGCTGACTGCTCCACCAGGGTCTACGTTTCTACCCTACGGTCACAATTACAATTGTGAGGGCCCGACGGTTGCTAACTGCTCTCAAAAATTATTATTCAAAAATTATTGTGTAAGATACTATTAGTAACAAAAGTTATTGTGTAACAATTAATAATTTTCAAAATTATTGTGTAAAGCCCTGGCTGGTGTGGCTCAACGGATTGAGCACCTGCCTGCGAACCAAAGGGTCGCCGTTTCAATTCCCAGTCAGGGCACATGCCTGGGTTGTGGGCCGGGTCCCCAGTTGGGGGTGTGCAAGAGGCACCCACACATTTGACGTTCCTCTTCCTCTCTTTCTCCTTCGTTTCTCCTCTCTCCAAAAATAAATAAAATCTTCTTTAAAAAAATTATTGTGTAAAATACCATTGCTAACAAAGGTTAAAGACACTGTGCTAAGAGCTTTACATACATTATCTCATTAAATCTTTTAACCAACCCTATTAAGTTCCATTATCTCCATTTTACTGGTAGGAAAGCTAAACTCAGAGAGGTAAGTCACTTAGCCAAGGTCCCAGAACACCGTTATCAGAAACCTACAGGTTACCCTTCAGGGATGCAAGTACACTGGGGCTTCGAGGAAAAGAAGGACAAATCATCAGACATTCAACTTTATTTCATCCTTGTGCTTGACTAGAAGACATTCCCAAGACCAGAAAAAAGGTCATCAGTTTGCCACAAGCAAGGACAGACTAAGTAAGACATACAATGAGAACAATTCCTAGAAAGCTTAGGAAAATGGGCCCTCCTCTGTGTGCATATTTCAAGAAGGTCAAAGCAACTGACGTTAAGCTAAGACCTAGATCCCTAAGACCAAGATCCCTACCAGGGCTCCATTTATTCCCTACTTCTTTAAATAGGAAAGGTTTCCCAAAGTCTTTTCAATCCGTCGACACCAACTTTCCCTTCCTACACCTTTTCTAGTCTGTGAAATAGGAGATGGTATTGCCAACATCTGTAAGCTCCAGGAGATGTTCTGAAAATTAGTAGTAAAGAGAATAAGTATACACACATATAGACAGAGATTCACTTATATTCAATCTTTAAGTGTCAAAATACTGCCTCAAAGAGGGAAATATAAAATGCTGCCCATGTAACTGCCATAGCCTCCTTACTGGTCTCTCTGCTCTAGTATTGTCCTCTTCAATCCATTCTTAACACTGAAATCAGAGCAAACTTTCTAAAACACAAATGTATTATCAGTCCACCGCTTAACACCTTTTCATGGATTCTTACTGCTCTTATGAGAGTCTGATCCAGGGTCTGGCAAACTAGGGTCCTCGGGCCAAATCCAGCGGCCACCGTTTTTATAGTTTACTGAGACACAGCCATGCTCATTCATTTTCATACTATGGCTGCTTTCATGCTGTAACAGCAGCCTTGAGTTGAATAGTTGTAACAGAGAACCACAAAGCCTAAATATTTACTGGTCCTTTACAGAAAAAGATTGCTAACCTAGCCTCATGTTTTCCCCCACCTGTAAGATCCTGGACTCTGTTTACCTTTCCCACTTCACTTCTCACCATATTTCCCTGCCCCCTGCCCAGAGTACTCTTTCAATCACACTAAACTTCAGTTTCTCAAATTCAACAAAACTCTGACATTCACAGATGGTCCCTCATATTTTCACCTAATTCTAGAAGAGGAGATTACTTCCTCTGAGCTTTTCCTGAGCCCACTGGTCTAGGTGAGGGACCCTTCTGAGTACTCCCTAAGCACCTACACTGACCTTATTATAGCACCCTCAGAGTATATTATAATTGCTTCTGTACTGTCTGCCTCCCCTATGAATTTGTAAGCTCTTTAGTGTCAGGGACAGCAGCTATCTTATTTACCACCACAATCCCAGGACCTAGCAAAGTGCCTGGCCCTTAATTATTAAAGAAACAGCCTCTGAGATCCTGGTTATCAATCATCAGAGTCCACCTTTTGGCCAGCCCCAATCCTTGTAAAATGAAGATAGGCTAGAATTAACCATCTACCCAGAGGTGACTCACAAACCAAATTAAACCAAGATCCCAAAGGTCTTAGTCAAATGTATTATCAAAAGTCAAAATGAATGTGTTCCTTCCTACTGTCTGAAGATGTCTATTTCTCAGAATAAAGAACTATTCCAGCTCTATTAAACCTTTCTGAACCTAAAGTAGATATATATGCAATGCCTACAAAGAAATCATGACAGAACTTGAAAGTCTGGATACCCCAACTCCAACTCTTACATCTTATAGACTTTGGGTAAATTTCAATGGTCTTTAAGCATATGGTGTCTTGTCAGAAAAAGCTACAGAAAAATACAATCTGCACCGGCCCTGACCCCTCACCCTCCAAGCCCAAATACTCATAAGGAAGAAGTCAAGCCAAACTTGATCATGCAGCAGAATTCTCACCTCTCCTTACTTCGAAGATGCCAAGGCTGGTGGCTGGGGATGCTGAAGGTTCTGTGAGAGCTGGAAAGCCCCAATGCTGTAGATAAACACACATCTCTGCAACAAGTCTATTTCAGTACAAAGGATCAAATCCCCAGGGGGCTGCTGTTTGAAACAATTTAAGAACCAACAGTATACATCAAACTTCTAAACTCAAACTACTTTGGGATAACAGCCATCTATGTGGAAGGACAGTGCCTGTACAGAAGTTTCAGAAGCTACTAGCAGTATATTTTTGGAACAATGAAGTTCATGTTCTCTAGTAGCATACTTTTCTTCCTAAAGAGGCTTAGCTCCTAGAAACACTAAACAGTTACAATATCTAACCTTGGGCTGAGAAAGAGAGCCATGAAGTGGTGGCTCGCTGGATAATCCCAGAATCCTAGTCTAGTAAAGGAGAGGACACTAGTAAGGTTGACAATATTCAGAACTCAGGAACCGAGGCTAGGATTAGAGGAGGGGTTGGTTGCTGCAAATGCCCAAGCCATATTGCAAATGGCCACATAAACCAAAAAACTTGCAGGATACTTGCTGGTTTGCCTCAACTTCTTAGAAAGTCAAAGTAACCAAATCCCAAGTAAAATCATCAATGGAGAACTATATTTATTGCCTAATTAAGATCTCCCAAAGGTCTAGAAGTTGCAGAGGTGGCCTTATAAGCCAGCGATGAGTGCCCTTTGCACAAGAAACACCTAGGTTTGGAATCACCTGTTCCTGTCTACCACTCTTTATACATTACTTTATTCTACTCAGATCCCCTGAGAAAATGCCACTCATCAACTCACCCCACCACAAACAAAACACTTTTCAAGATGAAAGGGAATAAAAGCACTTTTATTTGGAATTTTAAGTTGGAAGGAGAGCTCTCAGCCAAGCTCCATGACCTAGCTAGAGGATTATTTACAGGATCTTTGGGCAGGAATTGTTAATGAGCTTTTAATTTGGAGTGCTTAAGTTGCCAAAGTGCTCTGAGCTCCAGTGAAGCACCACAGAATCCATAAAGGAAACCTTATCAATCACTTCTCGGCAGCTCCCTTCTCCCACCCCCCCCTACCTCTGTGAGGAAAGCCAGCCAAGTGGGTTTCTAACCAAGATCACAGACACACATTAGTGGTGTCACACTCCAAGTCCCTGTTTATAAATTGGCTTTTAAATGGTAGGGTATTCAAGTATAATATACTTAAGCTCCAGGCATGAACCCACTAAAACAAGGCATGCTGTGTATGATAAAGTCAGAATAAAGCAGAATTTGATGAAGCCAATTTCTGGTAGAAACTCTACAATCAAAAATCATTCAGCCAATCACAACCTACTATAGTTCAAAGAGTGCATAGTCTTTCGCCAAGGATTTGTGTTTTCTTCTGCCCTTCAGCTGGGAGACTGATAAAATGTCTGAAAAGAGCTAATGGCATAGAGTGGCCAGACGCTTGTGGCAGAGGCAACCATAGGAACCATCAGTTAGCAAAATCCAGCCCTAAGGACAGAATCCAAACCCCCAGCGAGGGGCCACATTCAGCATCTTCCAAATCAACAAGGAGCAGTTATATTTTGCAAGAACTCAAAGTCAAGCCTCGATCCTAGTTCATGCCTTTTTTTTTTTTTTTTTTTGCTTTAAGAAAGCACCTGTTGCTGTAACATTTGCAGGAAAAACAAACAGAAAGCAACCCGTTAGACCCCTTATTCAGTCCTTCCACCATCACTACCACCACTGCTACAGATTTACATAGAGGTAAACCGCTAACCTTGTGTGTACTTGTGGGTGGTGGGGAGGGAGAAAGGGGATGTCCTATCTACTATCTCCTTGCTGGGTTTCTATCCTCTCTGGTTAAACCCCTCATCCTCCTCCCTGGTAATCCCACGTAAGAAGTCAGCCCCTTTAGTCACCTCACCCAGTCTCTCTTGCAGAGCCCTGCCCCCCTCCCTCTCTGACTGAGCATTACTCAGTAGATCATGCATCCAAGATGAGCACATGGGCCAGCACCCAAGCCGCACAAACTGTGCGCGCCGCGACCCGCACCCCGGCATGCATCAACCAGGACCCAAATCTTGGGGGGCCTCTCTGCATCACCCACCCCGGGGTGTTGCCCCCAACTCGGGCCCATCCAAGTCCAGGGGAGAGTAAGGGGAGGGGCAGGGGGCCAGGAGACCAGCCCTCCTTCCCAGGGCCGCCCCCGCCCCCCGTCAGCAGCGGGAGAGGCTGTCGCCATGGCAACGCCCCCTCCTTGGGGCCAGCGCGGCAGGCTCCCTCCAAGTGCAGGCCCCGACGTCTCCCTCGGCCTCATCAGGCGCTCAGAGCAGTTTATGGCGGCGGGCGCGGCCCGCGCCGACTACGGCGCCGGCCGGGCAGAGGCAGGGCCAGCTCCGCCCGCTCCCCACTGCCCGTTCCCGGCCGCCTCAATAGCGGCAGCCAGCACCACGAGTCCACAACACACCGACTCACCTCCGCGCACTCTGACCCCGACCGACGCAGCGGATGGGCGGGCGCGGTGGCCAACCGCTGAGCCCGCCGTAGGTTCCTTCGACCAATGGCATGCAGGTAGGCGGGGCTTCTTCCCTCCAAATGTTCGCTCTCCCGCCGACATGCGCGCTAAAGAATGTCAAAATGGTGAGCCTCCGCGGCCAGCCTTGTGGGACTTGTAGTTTTGAGGTTGCACGTACTCAAAAGAGTGAACGGGGGTGCTCACTAGCGACTGTGAAAAATTTTTATTAGAAAAACGAAAACTTTGCAAGGCGTAGAGCGACCCAGGTCTACTCGTTTTCCCACCTTACAATATATTCATAAGGTGAGTATAGGTTCATAAGGTGACGTAATATTTAGATGACACTTTCTCATGATTCGTTCATTCAACAAGTCGTTTTTATCCACTCTCTGTGGAGGGCCGAGGGAAAGAACTGAGAGAAGGTGTATTTTAGGCTAAGAAGAAAATGCCTAGCTTTTTTTTCCTTAAGATTTCTCAAGGGCCTTCCTAAGAAAAAGAGAAGTGATTTGTTCGGGTCGGCTCCGGAGGGAACTTAAGGGTAAAAAGGATTCTGGCCTTAACTGTGGGAAGCTTCCACAGACAGCTTCTTCCAGTCTCTTCTGTCAGCTGGTGAGAACTCTGTCCAAAACCAGAGATATGTTTCTTCATCCAGGTTATGGCCCTCAGGGAATCCTTGGGTACCAGGTTCTGAGCTGGGACACCACGGCCTGGGCCAAGCCAGTGATGGCTTTGACAGCCCCCAAACAGTCAGGAACCATCTCCTGGGCCTAGCTTCCCTCACCAAGCCCTCTGTCCGCTGTCTGCATATTTTCATTTAAGAGAAATGATGCCATTTCTGGGTTCTGCTACCTCTGTGAGATCCGACCTTGACATAATTGTTTCTTCTTGAGCTGGGAGTACCTTCCTTAATGTCACATAATGTGATTCTGCTTTGCATCTATAGAATTTATCACATTGTTTTATAATTATCTATTTCTTTTTTATCTCTCCCCCCAGGGCTGTAAACTCCTTTAAGGTAAGCATATTTCCATATTGTTCATGCTATATCAATAATACCCCTCCCAGTGCTAGGCAAAAGCAGGCACACAATAAATGTTTGTGGTCAAATGAGGTGAATAAACATCAGCAGGGACAGATGTCACTTAACCCAGGGTCAGTAAAGTGGAAGCACATTTGCCTGTATTCCCTGATTCTGGACCTGGAGTTGGGTCTTCCTCCTCCATTAATGTCATTTAAATATTAATCCTAGTTGATCAGTCAGTCAACATATAATTATAGTTGAGGATTCTACTGAATCCTTAGTAGACACCTCTACTAAGTGTCAGGCACTGTTTCTGTTGCTGAAGATTCACTGAATAAGACACACAAAATCTGCATCCTCAAGGAGCTTTTAAATTGGGGAGGGGAAGAGTGAGAAGAACAGACAATAAACAAGTAAGTAAATAGATAAATAAATTTAGACAAATAAAAGACCCTGAGATGGCCTCTCCTGTGTCTCACTTTATATCCTGAATCTGGCCTGAGAATAGGGCACAGCCAACCATCTCGGCTGTTAGAATAAAGTAAACCTACACTATCTGGGTTAGAGTCTTTCTGTAATAGACGTACTCTGGGCCACCTCCTGGCTGCTGGTTTAAGTGACTGAGCTAAAGTGAACACTGAGAACGGGGACCAAAAAAAGGACCAAGTCGGTTCTTCTACTGCCCTGTCAACCCACAAGGAAAAACAAGATGGCCATCAAAGCTGGGACGTTAGCCAGCAATCAGAAGGCAGAGAACCCAGGACTCAAAGACAGTACATGACAGCTCCGAACTTGGCACAGCTGAGAGAACCCAGGCTGGGTCTGAAATGTTTGTATCTGAACACTGGAAGAACCACTTCTGCCATGCACAGTCCCTGTAAGCTCCATAAGACGGCAGAGTGCAGTTAGAGGAGTGCGAGCTCAGAGAGAACCTGTCCAGGTTTGAGTCCTGGCTCTAACTGTGACCTTAGGCAAGTCACATGCCTCTCTGGGGCTTAGTTTCTTCATCTACATAGTGGAGATAATACTAGTACCTACTTGTTATTAGAATTGAATACAAACGTGCTTAGCACAGTATCAGGAATTCAGTAAATATTGGCTATTTCTATTGTTCTTGCCCCTCTCCCATCCTGCTCTCCAGCTCCTCTTCCCACCATGAGCACCACCACACCACCTCCTCACCCCCCATCCTACTCCCACAGACTTCTCTGCTCCAGGAGCTGGGGGGCTAGACCTGGCCATGCCTTCTTCGCCCTGCTCTCCCCAGGGCTGTTCCCCTTGAGCCTGAGCCATTCATCTCCCTGGTGACCTGAATCTGAACTAAGAGACGGATGTGGGGTGGCTGAGGCCAGGGTGGTAATGTGCTCCCTTATCTCCGTGCCTCTCACTGGGGCCTAGTTAATTTTCCCTTTGATTTTAATATAGATTTATTGAAAGTTTCAGTTATCAAAACAAACTGCAGCAGCAAATTGGTGTTCTTTGCAGGCCTACAAGTGCCTATAAAGCTGCCATGCTCGGGAACGAATGGCGCTCTCTAGGAGGTCAGTCATGGCAACAGGAAGTCCCTGGGGAAACACACACTGCAGTTTAATATTTTTCTTATTAGCCTTTTTCTTCTTGGCTATCTAAGCCTCCCCCTTTAAATCAGAAATCAAATGGAGCCACCTGCCCAGGGAGGCTTTCTTCCCCAAGCTGCTCCACTCTTTGCCTTCTCTGTTCCTTCTCTAGTCCTAGCCTCCTCGACCCTGCCTTGCTACAGTTCGGAGAGAGTTGTCATTCATGTGCCCTAGGGGTGTGGCTCACAGCCCTTTCCCAGTTGTGGAGGGTTGGCTTGGGCTGTCCAACTAGTAGTCAGGGGAAAGTATCTCTAGAAAAGATTAGGGCCCCAGGCCTCTTCCAGATCCGGTGTGAGGAAGTGGGGGTATTTTTTAAGCAAAAGAGTTATTTTCAAAAAGGCAGACAGTCCTGTCAGGATCTGTTGGATGCAACAGAACCAAAAAGGAGATGATGATCCTAGAGGTGGTGTTACAGAACAGACACCGGAGGTGGGGCGGGGCCTGAATGATATAAAAGACCGTCCCTTTTTCTCTGGGGGTTCCTCCCTACCTACTGGGTTCATTCTGCCCACCGCCTGAAGAAAGACATCTCTTAATACCAGAAATCAGTGAAAAGGAAAGGGATTTATTATTTATTTGAAATAATACAAACTAAAGTTCTCCACAAACGCGCACACAGTCCTCCCGACATCCTCCACGTGGCAAAAGGGAGCACTTCCAAAGCTTCATGGTCCTCTCACCCAAGCTGCATGGTTCCTGAAAAGACACGTGGCCCCAAAAAGAGAGATGCCAAATGGCTGCCGTGCCTCCATTTAAATCCCAACGCCAATCTTCTTCTGCAGCCTCATGTTCAGCTCCTCCCACAATTGGCCACAGCTGCTAGCATTCTGGGCGGGTGCGTCCCTGTGGTGTGGAGCCAATTATCTCCAAGCTCTTCTGGACCCCGTTACAAATCCCTATTTGGGGCCTCCTTCTTGGCTGCACCCTGTTACAATTGGGCAAGTTCTCCTTCCAACCCAAGAATTGTCTGATTTCATTCTTCATATTCCCGCTGCCGCTCCTAATAGGGCCTCTCCTCTCAATCCCAACTTGATTTTTGAAACCCTCCATTCTCTGGTCCCAATCTGCCTCTCTAGAAACCAGCCTGGTTTCCTGCCTCCAATAGCTCACATAGCTAGAACCACTCACTGCCACCTCCAGGTTCTAGAGTCAATCCTGTCCCAGGGAGGGTCTCCATTACCTGGTAACCATGAGGGCACCATCATCTCCTCTTCTGGGGCTGACGTGATACTGGGTCACCTGTACATACCACATCCCAATTCCTTGCACTTAAAAATTCCCTGCAAGTAGCAAGGGCTACTGCCCTTCCCAGAACTTGGACAGAAACTAAGGGTCCTGACAATTAGAGCTGTGCAGCTAGAGTTGTGGACGGTGCTGAGGTTTAGATGGAAACAGTCCAGGATTTGCATCCTGGCTCCGACACTTACCAATCCTGTGACGTGGGGAACCTCTTTCAGGTTTCGTTGCATCTTGTGCTTGCACCTACTCTTGTTTAAGGACTACTCTATAATAGAATGATTTGCCTCTGTATCTGTCACCTAAAGTAATCTGAGATCCTTGAGGAAGAGGACTGTCTTAATCATCTTTATATTCCAAGTACATATGTTTGGTGAATAAGTGGAGTCACCTTCTCTGGTCTCGTTTCCTCCACTATGAAATGGGGATAACACCTGCATAACCAATAAAGTGAAGAAAGCATCTACCACAGTGCCCTCCCACGTAAGGTAGGTGCTCAGTGAGTGCAGTTTCCTTCATCATTTTTCTCTCGAGGCTGCTCATTAGCCAACAGAGCCCCCGCCTTTTGCCTTTTCCCATCTCAGCATCAAATTCAGCTCTCTCTTTTTGCCTATTGGAACTTTCCCATCACTGATCAGATGCCAGCATTTGTCTTGACCCCTTTGGAGTTGTGCTAACCTCTCTCCTCAAGGCCAGGCTCCCTCAATTTTTTCAAATCCACTCACAAACTTTTGCCTCCTGATGGCTGTGTTTCTATTCCCTGGACTGCCTTGTAGTTCATCTCTAGCAATGCAGATATTCCCTGCCATCTATACCAGCTGGTGGTACCAATGAGTTTACATTAACATTACTACATCAATCTTGCTAATTCTAGGTCTCCCCACCTGCTCCTATAGAAATACCAGTCTCTGGCAATGTTCCATAAAAAAAAAAAAAAAAGCCTCAGTTGTACCCATGGATCAATCCAAGCTACCATGTTCCACTGGCTTCTGTTGCTAAGTGCTCGGTGGGTACTGGCCTTGAGTGCCCCTGCTTGATGTGCTCAGTTCTCATGGTGCCATGACAAGGCAAGAGCACGGTACTTGCTCAGAAAGTAAGAAGAAGACTCCCTCCATATCCCATTCAGCTGGGGGATGTGGAGCCCCTCAGCAGGGATGTTTGAGCTCTTAAGTGTTTCAGAGAGAACTCTTTCCACTTAGTCAACCAATCCACTTTCTTCTTGTCATGCACACCAGGGTGGCTGTGAATGCGGCCCAATACAAAATTGAAAATTTATTTAAAACATTAAGAGATCTTTTTTGTGATTACACGTCGCAATGCATTTAATGTGTGGCCCAAGACAGCTCTTCTTCTCCCAGTGTGGCACAGAGACACCAAAAGGTTGGACACCCCTGCGGGGCTTTTAGGAGGGCATCCAAAGCCTTCAGGGGATCTCCTTCAGAAATTCCAGCTCTCACTTTTTCTGGGTTATAACTAAGAGCTTGACCCCATCCCTCTCCAAATGTATACTTTTAAAAAAGATTTAACAAACATTCTTTGAATACCTACTTTGTGCTGGGCTCCGTAAAAGCACCAGACAGGAACATGAACAACAAACATTGTCCCTCCCCTCACAGAACTTACACTCTAGTAAGAGAGACACACTGGTGAAAGAATGAAGTGTCACTGAGAGTGATAGCTGTGATCGTAGAGACTACTTGCAATGAAGGTTTGAAGATGAGGCATTGATCACAGCTGGAAAGGTTTCTAAGAACAGATGACACTTAAGCTGTCTTAAAGGTTGAGTAGGAATTTCCTAGGTCTAAGGAGGGGAAGAAAAGAGTTAAGAGGAGAGGGCATTCCAGGCAAAGGGACGCAGCAAAGAAATGGCCCACGTGTGAATGGGAAGCCACTGAGTACTATTGCAGCAGAAAGTCTAGCAAAGCGAGTAGTGAAAGAGGAGTTTGCAGAAGTAGGCAAAAGTTAAATCATGCAGTCTTATGAGGAAGCCTTCGTAATGTGTTTGAACTTGATTTAAGTGCGATAGAGAACCACAGAAGGGTTTAAACAGGGCAGTGACTAGGTCAGTTCTGTGTTACAGCAGTGCTACTCAAACTTTCATGTGCATTTCTATCACGGGGGGACCTTGTTAAAACACAAATTGCGATTATGTGGGTCTGGGAAAGGCCTCAGATTCCGCATCTCTAACAAGTTCCCTGGTGACACTGATGCTGCTGGTCCTCAGACGACTACTGCAGCAGCGAGGTTTTAGACAGTGCAATTTCTCTGGCCCACTTTCCCCAGCTGTGTCCACTCACATCTGCAGGCAGGCATGGAGCATTCTGCTCTTCGCTGAAAATGGTTCAAGGCCGCTGTGCCTCTTGACATGTATTTAGCATCTGTATTTTAGAAGCTATTTAATGAGTATTTGTTCCATGCCCAGCAAAGTACCAGGTGCAGGGTGGGGGGCAGGATGGTTTGGGGAAAGACAAAAGCAAGACGTTTTCCTGCCCAAAGTGTTCAGCATCATCCGTGAAGGGGCAGCTTTCCCTGAGCTGCCCTCTGCCAGACCTGTCATAAACGTGGTAAATGAGATCTGTGTCAGCGGTACTCCCTGGGGCCCCGCCGCTTCTGCAGCCCCATCCAGAGAGGAGCCTGTTTATCCCTAATGGTTGTGTCTGACCTCTAAATCAATTCCCATTCTGATACAACAACCTTAGTCCTCCCCAACCCTCCTCCCAATTCCAGTCTACGTCAATTTGTAAAACTGGAGGAAGCATATAATGACGGGATTTACAAGTACAGGCTCTGAAGTCCGATTGCCTGGGTTCTTAGCCCAACTTCACTATGTATCAGCTGGGTGACCTTGGACAAGTGGCTTAACTTCTCTAAGCTTCAGTTTTCTCATCTGTAAACTGGGAGTAATAACTCTTCCTAGAGCGTGAGGCTTCTGTGAGAATCAGATGTGACAGTGCATACAAAGCGCAGGCCCTGAGACATGCAGAGAGCACCCAATAAATGTTGGCTACTGTTTTTTATAAATATGAAAACCTGTGTGCATAGAAGCTTATCAAAGCCCTTTGAAAGCCTGTATAAGTCCCTGCCATCCTTTATCCACTTGTTATGGCTTTTCCTGCTTGTATTACCCCCACCTCCCTAATATTAGGGAGGCAGAACACAGCTTTGGATGGTCAGCACAGACAAGCTCCACTGGAGGAGGCAGACTTTTGGGCAGGGGGTTCCAGCCAACCAAAGCCGAGGCTCCATGTTGGAAGGGGATGCTTTGTGGGTCCCTTCCTACCTCAAGCCATCCCCACAGTGTCCCCTCTATTCAGGGTCACCCAGGCTACCCCTCCTTCTGGCTGCAGGGAAGGAGGCAGCTTCAATCATTCATCTTAATGTCTCTATTAAGCAGGGTTATGACCAGGACGAGACAAGAAACAAGGTCTTTTAGTGTAAAAACACAGCTCCCAGGGCTTGGCCCCAGGGGACTCCTCCCAGGCCCCGCTGCTGCTCCCAGCTACGGCTGCTGGAGGGCAGCCGGGCTCCAGATTGGGCAGGAGGATTCTGCCCTGAGTTCTTTCTCCTCCCTTCCCTTGATCCTTCTAAAGGCCTGCCCAGAGCTTTCCTTTCAAAAGAGAAGAGCAATGATTTCGCCTTTGGTGGCAGCCACAGGGTCCTCGAGGCTATCTGCGCCAGGCCTGCACCCTGACTTGGGACATTATCCTCATTACCATCTCATCATTCACAATCAATGTGAAGGTAGTTACAGCCTTAGCCACTGGGCCCAGGGTACAACATGGTCTCACCTGGAGTCTGGGCTCAGAGCCTAGAGCGCAGGGGATAACAGTATTCCTGATTATAGAAAGCCCAAAGAGGATCCTAACAAGGCCATGCCACAAGTCCCCATCGCTCAGAGAAGGTTCAGGAGCCATCAGTGGGGTGCGCATATGCTTAGAGCCAGGCCTGGCCTATAGCACAGTAGCTGTTGGCCAAGGTGGTCAAGGGTTACTGACTCTTTCAGGATCAGGGCCAGCCCACTCACCTGGAGAGAAAGGCTGGGACTCCTGGAGGACCAGAATCAAAAGGCATCAACCTAGAACACATTCGAAAGGCCTCAGAGGGAGCCACACACGCACATCCACCTTTCAGAGACATGGAAGGAGTCCTCAGATGAGTAACTGTTCCCACATGTTAGTAAGGTCACTGTTACAGCACAAGTCCTTTAGCTTACTGACACAGGAGGATAAGACCATAGAATACAAAGAGGTCAAGTTTCAGAAAGGAGAGACAGGTCACCCAGCATGGTTTGCTGATCACAGCCCTGCTAATCCTCAGGCCACTGACTTTTGTTCCCAGCTGTGCTGGCGCCTTTGCTCTGGTACTGGTTTCTCCTCTGTATCAATACTAATCCTAAACATGACCTTTCCACACAGGCTTCCCTGAGGCAGGCTGGCGTAGAAAAGGGCTCTCAGGCTGTGAAGCTGTTAAAACTGGAGTCACATCCTGGCTCTACCCCTCCTAAGCAGAGTGGCCCTGGGCAAGTCATCAGTGCTCCCTAAACATCCTCCTTTGTTCCTAAAGGTCCTAAGGAGTCAACGTGACAGCATGTTCAGCTTAGTGTAGGGCCTGGAACACAGTGGAAGGAGAAATGGGATGGAGGAGAGAATGGGGGATCTCGCTCCTTTTCACGCATAGGAAGGAAACCTCTGTGCCTAGAACGAAGTGGGTATACCCTCCTCTCTTCCCTGCAGGCCTTGGGTGGAGAGGCCTTGACCATGGAGGGGCACGAGGGGGATGTGGAGAGAATGCCAGAGCAGCTGAGGGCAGCACAAAGTCAGAGTGAGTTAGCACGTTAGTGCCGGTCCCAGGGGCTGCATGAGCCAAGCAGGCTTTTACAGAGATATCCAGGGAACAAGAAATACCAGCGAGGAAGTTGCCCCATTAATAAATAAGAAGGCGGGAAATTAATGATGGTCTGAAAATGGCTGAGCTACTGAACTCGTTCTTTAAATCTGTCTTTAACAAGAAAAATAAAGAAAAGTGATTTGGCCAATTAGGAGGTAATGAAGACATTGTAGAAATAGCGCCTGACAAAAACACACATTGGCGATGGGGAGGCATTGAGTGACTGCCCAGTGACCTTGGGCCCTTCCCCACCCCCACGCCAGAAGAAGGGTGCCAATGGAGAGGAAAACAGGGAATCACTACAGGGCCTGAGAAAGGGCAGGGAAAGAATTAGGATAGGGAGCCTCCAATTTGGGCTTAATTGATGTTTTCAGAGCCTATGTGAGCTAAGCTGGATGCTCACCTTTTCCAACATTATCTCCTATGAAGACTGGAATGATAGAATGAAGGTGAAAAGCAGGGGGTGGATTGAAAGAGATAAAATAAGGGCAGATGGAGGTGATAGAAGAGAGCCCAAGAGGAGAGATTGCTAAGGGTGGAAAAAAGCAGAAGGGCCCTGACATATTTGGGGGGTCTCTTTTAGGGAGTATGCCTATAAATAGGAGAAGGTAAGAGAAAAGGTGGCATGGGAGAAAAGGAGAAAGAGGTCAAGAGGAAGTACCTGGAGCCTAAAGGAGAGAGGTGAGGTACTTAGGTGGAGGAAGGAAAATTAGAGATGGTATTTGGCTGGGGCTCAGGGTAGGAGCCATCATGGAGAGTGGGAGGGAAAAGGGCCATTCTGCTAAGCCAGGGGAAAACCACACTGCTTGCTGGCTCTAGCACTTTACCGAGGCCCATGTGACCTACCTATGAGCAGAATGGCAGCCTCGGTGACACGTGGCAATAGGGTACATGGGTCACAGGTTCACTGTAGCAGGGGAGCTTCAGGAAATAGAAGAAGGGTGAGCTAGAAAGATGAAGGTAAAAAAGAAGTCCCAGAGAAGTGGCCTTGCCGCCACAGGGAGAACAAGGTGATAGAAGGGGGATCTGGGTGCTGTTCTATGTGCGCCCCCGCCCCACGTCACTGGGACAGCCGTACTCATCCCACCCACTCTCTCTGAGGAGCTGGGACATAGTGGGTACCTGTGAAACTATCAGGGTCGCAGACATTTAAAGGCGGGCTCTTGGGAAGATCTAGGCAGGGAGGTGAGGGAAGGTTTTGAGGAAGAAAGAAAGGGAGTAAGGATATAGGTCTATTATAGCTCCCGCCTGCACCCCCTCTTGTGTACCAATGAACATGGTCTTATGAGTAGGAATGGAGCCCAGTGCTCCCTTACCTCTCTCCTGGCCAGGCCAGGATCTACCCTCCCCTGCTGCTTTTGGCCTAACGCCACTGCCCAGGGAAGCCAAGGCCCCCAGTTCCCTGAAAGCAGAGGTGGTCTGGCTTAGGAAGCCCACCAGCTCCAGGATCTGTCCTGAAATCTGGTTCCAGGACTCAATCCAAAGTGTCCACACTGTGACAACACTGACACTGTCTGTGTGCAGGCATGGGGGTACTGGCAACGAAACTGCAGGAGAGAAAGAGGGCGGCCAGTGATGAATAGGGGCAGCCAGAGCCTTGTTAGAGGGGGGTGTGGAGAGGACGGCCGCTGCAGGGATGAGCCCCAGGTCTGATTTATCATCTTCAGAGCTGATCTGAGTGAGAGGGGTTAAGTAGCAAGTTAATGAAATCCACAGATGCTGCTAAATGGGGAGAGCTGGTAGCACTGTTATAGAGAGGATGCCAGGCAGGAGGCAGGCAGGCAGGCTGGCCACTGAAGAAGGAGATTCATCTAGAGGGGAGAGATGATGGACATATTCCAAATGAAGCGAATTCTGTCATTGTCCCTGAAATCCAGTTTTGGCCAGCCAGGGAGGAAGAGGTTAGAAAACAGGGATGCAGGGAGAACCCAGGTCCTGTTCCAGACATGTCCCCAGTCAAGCTTCACAGCCCCTTGCCCCAATCCCAACAGGCTTCAGCAAACACTTACTAGGTGGCCCCTGAGCCCCCAGACAAGAAGGTGAATCAGACAGGGCCTCTGCTGGCTCTCCCCCACCCCCTACCCCACCCCCCCACCCCCGCCGGGCTGAGTGGAGAAACAAGTAACTACAGTTCACAGTGATAAGTGCTGTTGAGCAACACAAAGGAGGGAGCAATTAATTCTGACAGGGGAGGGCAGAGAGGTCAGGGTGACATTAAAGCAAGGCTTGAAAAATAAGGATTTTACCAGGCAGAAAAGGGAAAAGAGAGATTCTGGGTAGAAGGAACAGCATGAGCCAAGGCCAGTAAAAATACAAGGGAAGCCGAGAGAAAGGGAGCTGACCTGGCAGAAATGCCTGTTCAGGGAAGGGATGGGCAAAGGGAAACTGGCCAAAAGCTCTGTCTGCCTGAGCTCAGCAAGGGGTGGTCTATGCGATGTGAAGCGAGAGGGCAGGCCCAGGTCTGAATGCGCAGGGCACAGAACCCTGGCCAGGAGAGCTGCTGATGCATGCCAGGTGTATGCTCTACCACTAACAGCAGGCCTGGACCTCCATTTAGGGTTGACACAGGATTAAATAAAATCATCCATAGAGCTTTTGGCACAAGGCCTGGCGCACAGTAAGTGTTTAGTAAATGTAAGTCATTATTATTTTGATTGTTAACATTTCCTGGCTGAACTAAAAAAATTGGGCCACACGTAGGCCTGCAGCCCCAAAATGCACCCAGGGAACCAGCAGAGAAATGGCTGCTTCGGCTACTTCATAAATAGAAACTTGGGCCCTCAAGGCAGAAAGTAATCAATTGCTCTAATGATGAAGTGGGACAAGGTGATGCTGAGACATCAGGGCCCAGAGATTTCTGAGGAGGGAAAGACTGACACATGGCTATATCAAGAGGAACTTTGAGGACCAGACTGTCAACACCTCTACCCAGACCTCACCAGGGGCAGCTCTTAGAAGCAGAAGAGAGCAGTTTGCATCTTAGAGCCAAGTAATCAAGCCATGTTATCCTTCCTACAGCCCTCAGAGCAGTCCTGGGCAGATTAGTGTAGCCTTTCCATAGTGGCTCTACCTTCTCTACTCCTGTCCTGAGCAGCAACCTCCCCCTTATAGGAGAGCCTGTCCTAAGGGAAGTGCGAAGGGTATAGTGGCAAGACATCCTGTTTTGCTACTTTTTATATCAACTAGGTATTCAGTGAACATTTGGTGAATGAAATAGCAAAAATCTTGAAGCTCTTTAGCATAGCACAGCACAGCCATAACTATAAAAGTCTCCCCCTCTCTTTCCACAATACCCCCCGCCCTTGCCAACAACCTCTTTCCTAATTCTGTCTCATGGCCACTAGCATGAAGAAAATGGCTACAGAGTGTGGCTATTTAAAGAATAGGCACTGGCCCTGGCTGGTGTAGCTCAGTGGATTGAGCGCAGGCCTGCGAACCGAAGGATCGCGGTTCGATTCCCAGTCAGGGCACATGCCTGGGTTGCCAGGCCAGTTCCCGTCAGGGGACATACAAGAGGCAACCGCACATTGATGTTTCTCTCCCTCTCTCCTTCCCTTCCCCTCTAAAGATAAATAAATAAAATCTAAAAGGAAAAAAAAATCTTAAAAAAAATAAAATAAAATAAAGAATAGGCACTGGACTTCCGGCCAAGATGGAGGCGTAAGCGGACACACTGTGCCTCCTCTCACAACCAAAATTAAGGACAATAAATATTTAGAAACAAGAAAACAACCAGAACTGATAGAAAATTGAACTGTACGGAAGTCCAACAACCATTCATCCAGACCGGTAAGGGGGCGGAGTTGAGGCAGGAGAAAGTGGAGGTGCGGACCTGGGAACGCAAGCAGCAGCGGCTTGCAGTTCCCAGGTGCACAGGCGGTGGCTGGTGGTCCCCGGGCCCACAGGCAGCAGCTGGCGGACCCCGGGCACAGGGGGGCAACTGTGCAGACCCAGTGAGGCCACACAAGGCGGCTGGCTGACCAGGTGGTCCCACATTTGCGTGCGCAGACGGTCCAGGCAGAGGGGAAGTGGCGGAAGGGACTGAATCCAGGGGAGAGCGGAGCAGGTGCCATTGCTCCCTCTCAGACCCCGCCCCCACATACAGCGTCACAACCCAGTGACTGGGCTGCCCCGCACTAGGGAGCACCAGAGGCTCCACTCTTAACTACGTAATAGCACGAGCGAGTGCGCAGATAATCCAGGTGAAGGGAAAGCGGCAGAAAGGGCCGGAGTCCAGGAGAGAGCGGAACAGGCACCATTGTTCCCTCTCAGACCCCGCCCCCACCTACAGCATCACAACCCGGCGACTGGGCTGCCCCGCCCTGAGGAACACTTAAGGCTCCACCCCTGACTACGTAATAGCCGCGACCAGACTAAAACCAAAACAACAACAACAACAACAAAAAACCCCACCAAAAATGGCTCAAACCGGAAAACAAATAAAAACCCCACAGCCAATTCCTCTAAGCAGTGAAGAGATAGCCAACCTATCAGCTGCACAGTTCAAAGCACTGGTCATCAGAATGCTCACAGAATTGGTTGATTTTGCTCACAAACTAGATGAAAAAATGCAGGCTACAATACGTGAAATGAAGGAAGATGCATGGGGAACTGATAGAGATGGAAGGAAAACTGAGACTCAAATCAATGGAGTGGACCAGAAGGAAGAAACTAACAACCAAACAGAAAATGAGGAAGAAACAAGAATTCAAAAAAATGAGGAGAGGCTTAGGAACCTCCGGGACATCGTTAAACGTTTCAACATCCGAATTATAGGGGTCCCAGAAGGGGAAGAAGAAGAGCAACAAGTGGAAAACGTATTTCAACAAATAATAAAGGAGAACTTCCCCAATATGGCAAAGGAAATAGATCTCCCGGAAGTCCAGGAAGCTCAGAGAGTCCCAAAGAAGTTGGACCCAAGGAGGAACACACCAAGGCACATCGTAATTACATTAACCAAGATTAAAATGAAGCAGAGAATTCTAGAAGCAGCAAGGGATAAGGGGACAGTCACCTACAAAGGAGTTTCCATCAGACTGTCAGCTGATTTCTCAAAAGAGACCTTACAGGCAAGAAGGGGCTGGAAAGAAATATTTGAAATCTTGAAAAGCAGGGACCTACATCCAAAATTGCTCTATCCAGCAAAGCTGTCATTTAGAATAGAAGGGAAGATAAAGTGCTTCTCAGATAAGGTCAAGTTGAAGGAGTTCATCATCACCAAGCCTTTATTATATGAAATGTTAATGGGACTTATCTAAGAAAAAGAAGATAAAAATATGACAGTAAAAAGACAGCAAACTCACAGCTATTAAGAACCACACCTAAAAAAAGCAAACCAAGCAAACAGCTAGAACAGGAACAGAATCACAGAAATGGAGATCATATGGAGGGTTAGCAACAGGGGCATAGGAGGAGGAGAGAGGGGGAAAAGGTACAGAGAATGAGTAGCATAGATAATGGGAAGAAAATAGGCAGGGGGAGGGCAAGAATAGTGTGGGAAATGTAGAAGCTAAAAAACTTATGACACATGGACATGAACTAAAGGGGGGAATGTGGGTGGGAGAGGGTGTGCAGGGTGGAGGGGAATGATGGGGGAGAAATGGGACAACTGTAATAGCATAATCAATAAAATATATTAAAAAAATAAAGAATAGGCACTGGAGCAAGAATATGCTGGGATTCAGACTTTACTAAATTACTTACCAACTCTGTGCTCCTTAGGAAGTTACTTAATTTCCCTAAGCCTCAGTTTCCTCCTCTGTTAAATGGAAATAATAATAATGATACCACCTACTTCATAGGTTGTGTGAATTAAATTAATAATTCAAAATAGTTCATGTAAAGAGCTTAGTACAGTGCCTGGTACACAGAAAATAACTTATACAGATGGAGTAACATTCAGTAAAATTAAAACAGTAGTAGAGAAAACATCTTAATTCTCCCTTTACCTCTACTTTGTATTCCTTCAAAACTTGTCTGTGTGCTCGTACTCCCCCTACTGCTGTTGCATGGTTTTTAAGCAGGTTCTATAACTTAATTTTTTTAATTATTGAATTTAGAGAGAAGAATGGAGAAAGAGAGAGAGAAACATTCAATTTGTTGTTCCATTTATTTATTTATTTATTCACTCATTGGTTGGTTTTTGTACATGCCCTGATTGGAGATAGAACCCGAAACCTTGGTGTATTGGAGCTATGTTCTAACCAACTGAGCTACCCAGCCAGGGCCCTATAACTTTATTCTTTAATAAAAACTGGGTTCTGAGACCCAAGTCATAAGGTTAGGAAGACCTTGCAACAAACCATCCTAAGATGGAAGAGATGTGTGTGAGATGGATTATGAGCAAGACTGGAAAGTACAAGCAAGCTGTAGAGCAGGTATCCAGACACCCATGTCATCTACCAGAGATGCGCTGGTGCCTCCCCTCAGCCCACACCTGACTTGCATGGAGGAATTCCTTACCACCAGGGAATACTAGGGAAAGCCCAACTTTGGTTCATGGATGGGTTGACACATGTGGGTACAAGCTGAAAGTGGACAGTGGCTACACTGAAAGACAGGAGTGAGGAAAACCCTCCCAACAGGCAGAGCACTGGTCATCTACTTTGTGAGTAAAGAAAAGTGATTCACAGGTAAAATATATATGGACTCATGGGCAGCAGTTAATGATGGGGCCAACTGGTCAGGGACCAAGAAGGAGCAAGATTGGAAGATCACAGACAAGGAAACCAGTTACTAGACACATGAGAATGAGCACAAAGTGTGAAGACTTTGTATCACACATTCATGCCCACCAGAGAGTACCATCATTGAAGGGGAAGCAAACCATCAAAAGAAAAATGACTCAGCCCATTGATATCAGCCAGCCTATGTCATTGGCTGCTCCAATATCAGCACAATGAATGCATGAGTGAAGTAGATATGATGGCAGAGATGGATGGAAATTATGTACAGGCCCAACAAGTGTGGGTTCTCACTTGCTAAGGTTGATCTATGTACTGCCATTAAATGCTCAGTCTCCACTATGGCACCATCCATTGAGGAGAGGAGATCAATTGGCCACTTGGTGGCAAGTTGACTATTTTGGGTCTCTTCCATACTGGAAGAGACAGTAATTCACTTTGATAGGAACAGACACATATTCTGGTATGAGTTTGCCTTTCCTGCCTGTAGATCTTTAGGCAGCATAAAGAAATGAAGTCTTACAGAGTGTTTGATCCACCAGCATAGGATCCCATATAATACCCACCATGTCAGACCAAGGGACCCACTTTACAACAAAGGAGGTGCAAGAGTAAGCCCATAACATGGGATTCATTTGGTTGTATCACATGCTGTAGCATCCAGAAGCTGTCAGCCTAAGCAGTGGAATGGCCTTTTACAGTCACAGCTGAAACACCAGCTAAGAGGTGATATTTTATGAGAATGGGGCACATTTCTTGGATACTGTCTCTCAGTAGGGGGCACTTTTTGCCCCTTAAGGGACATTTGATAATGTCTGGAAACATTTCTCATTTCACAACTAGGGAGGAGGGAGGAAGAAGTAGTGCTATTGGCATCTAGTAGGTAGAAGCCAGGTGTGCATCCTATAATGCACAGGACAGCAACCCCCCCCCACACACACCCAAATAAAAATTATTCAATCAAAAATGTTAATAGCACCAAGGCTGAGAGATTCTGTTCTAGGACACAGTATACATTTTAAATCAAAGACCTTCATAAGGAGACATGCACCCAGCTGGGTCCAGAAACCAAGCCCCCACTTAGGATTACTCCTAGTGACCCACTTGTGGAATATATGCCACTCTACACCTTGAAAATTTAGAGGAGTTGGTTCCAAGGGGAAAATATTTCTGTTGGTAGACATAAGAGTCCCATTGAACTATATGATGCAGCTGATGCCTCAGTTCTTCAGGTTCTTCATGCCAACAGACCAAGAGACAAGGAGAAACTCACCATATCTTAGCAGAGGTAGTTGACTGATCATCAGGAGGCAGTGGGGCTACTGTTACACAGTGGGAGCAGCTAGGTGATCCACTTGATATTTGGGCATCTGTTGGCACTCCCTTCCCCTAATTTGATGGTATAAGGACAAGAGCAACAACCCCAGCCTGAGAAGGGCATGGTGTCCAACCTGAGATCCCTCAGGGATAAGAGTCCAGGTCATGACACCAGATCAGCTACCAAGACCAACAGATGTACTAGCTGAGGGGGAAAAGAATATAAAATTGTGAGTAGAAGAATATAAAGGATATAAGTTGTGACCCTAAGACCACCTGCAACAGTGGGGTCTGTAGTTTATTCTGCAAACCTTCTTTTAAGTTTCCTTTAGAAAGACAGGCCCACTGAAATCCTGGAGAAGATGCTCTCAGAATCTATAGGAAAAGTGAATCCAAGTGGTACTGAGGTGGATTGCAGTGGATGCTGTGACCAGCTACCTAGATTCCCCTTCTGGAATGAAGGGCTTACTCCTCCATTTGCTGGGAGTGCTGCTAGCTGCTAGTTCTCAACTATTCGCCTTGTTAGAGGATTGCTGCAGCTGAAGAAAACTTCTTTGTCCAAAGTCCCATCTCTTCCAGGGACAACTTGCATCAATGACTGATCAACACTGGGACATAAAGATCCCATCCATTTTTCCAACTCCAGATAATTTTGAAAGACCATCCCAGCTCCAGATTTCCCTGCAGGACTGACTGAGGCCTCTGTTGGGATTGCATCATAATTCACCTTCTCCCTCTGCCTAGTTTGCTTCCCTCCATCGATGATGATCCCAAAATCACCCTCTAATAAATATCCTGCATGCTAACCTTTGTCTCAGATCTGCTTTCTGGGGAATACAATCTATGACAGTCAATAAACAAAGCAAGATCTCTCTTCATGTTGAGATTACGTTTTAGTACAGGAAAAAACTAACAAACACAATAAGTAAATCATTAAGTATGTGGGAATGTGATAAGTATGGTTAAGATCTAAGGAATAAAGAAAACGTAGAGCACACTAAGGAGATCAGTAGGTTCTGGATATAGGAGTTGGCAGACAGAATGCAGTTTTAAATCAGGTATCAAAGCAGGCCTCGTTGAGAAGATGAGATTTGAGAAAAATTTAAAGGAGGTGAGAGTTGAACAAATGGATATCTGGATACATATGAAGTAAAGAGAATAGCAAAAGTGAAGATCCTAAGGCAGGAGCCAATGTGTTTCAGGAGCACCTAGGTGGCCAGTGAGGATAGAGTGGGATGAGCAAAAGGGAAATACAGTGACAGGAGTAGAAATTGGAGTGATAATGTGGGGACAGAGAGTCAGACTATGCAGGGCCATTTTAAGGATGATGGCTTTTGATTAAGTATAAAGGGACTGTATCTTCCTTCAGGAAGCCCTCCCTGACGCTCTCTAGCTAGATATACTCTTTCTGGTCCTTCCTTTATGCTCTTAAAATGTCCTGGGCTTCCACCACAGTTGCATTCATTGCACTTTATGATAATTGCCTCATTGTCTGTCTGTGTTACCCACTTAATCGTGAACCCAGTGGGGACATGCTGAGATTGCCTTGGTAATAGGGGATAATTGTGATGGGGAAGTCAAGACATATAGGAAGCCACACAGTGAGACTTCACAGAGACCATAAAATCTGTGAGAACTGGAAGGTTATTCAGGATACAGCATAGTTCTAGAAATCTGGTGTTTTCATTGCTGCCTTTGATGTGTATTCATTGATCTCCACTGTTGTATTTACTATTGTAGTCAATTAGTATTCTGTCCTCACTTCTATAGCACCTGACACTTCCAACCGCCTAGTTTATATTTTCCAAGAAAGAATATGATTTGTTTGACCATACTCCAGTCAATAACTGTTGGGCAGAGCTTTCTTGCCAGTCCACTTCATGGACCCCTGGCCAGCCAGTAAGTTGTCTGCCTTTGGGTTAAGTGTCCATCCCCGATCCAGTTAGTTGTGCACAGAGAAGTGAAGTTGCTTGATATAAAGCACGGTCATCTACACATAAGGAAGCACACAGAGCCCCTTCTCCTGGCAAAGAGTTGTGGATGTGGCAGTTATTAACTCTCCAGTACGTATTTCTTTCCAGCTTAGCGCAGTGACTGGCAAATGGGAAAGATCAATAAATAAATCAATCTTGTATAAAGCCCACTTCTCCCAAGGGCTCAGCACTGTGCTTGGCACAAAATAGACAGAATAATTCTTTTGAAGTGGAAGGCCAGTGTATCCAGACAGCACAGAAGAAAGCAATATAGAATAGTGGTTTTGCATGTGAATTCTTCCCATAGACTACTTGAGTTCAAATCCCAGCTGTCACCCAGCAACCTGTGTCTTTAAGCAAGTTACTTAATCTCTCTGAGACTTAGTTCTTGCACCTGTAAAAGGAAGCCACAGATGGGCCCGATGTCATAGGAGTATTGGGTGCATTAAATGAAGCAATACATATACATAAAGTACTTTTCTGCAGTCCCTGGCTTATGGTGATGCCTCAACAGATAGTGGTATTGTTATTTTCCTTTATGAGACTCATGCTAATGAGCATGGAGCTCTAGGCTAAATACTGGTCTGGAAGGCAGTAGTCCTGTCCTCCCCTCAGTTGAGCAAAGCAGGGTTTTACCATGCACAGTGCTTCCTAAGCACACACTGATTCTGACACTGTCAGGGCTATGGTTAACTGGCTGGACCCATTGCCTTCCCTGTGCCCCCACCCACCAGGTTACAAGTAACCTGGAGTTTATGGATCATCCAGGGAGCTGTTGCTGAGTTTAGCAAAGAAAGCCACTATGAAGAGTGCACCACTTAAGCCCTTCTGGGTCAGTAATAAATATACTAGTTACTGGGCAAGCAGGGTGCTATACGCTCAATTTCCTAGCATGAGGGTATTCAGCAGAAAATGGGGGGAGGGGAGATAAAAAGAGAAGGAGAATGAGAGCACAGGGCCACAGCCAAGGAGTCTATAAGTTATAACTCAGTATCTAGCCACAACAATCTTTTCCCATCTTTAATAATTTTTTACTTTCCAGTTACAGTCGACTTACAATATTATATTAGTTTCAGGTGTACAACATACTGATTAAACAGTTATGTAACTTACAAAGTGATCACCTGATAAATCTAGTACCCTCTGACACTATACATAGTTATTACAGTGTTATCGACTATATTCCCTATGGTGTGCTGTACATCCCCATGACTATTCTGTAGCTACCAATTTGTACTTCTTAATCCCATCACCTTTTTTACCCATCCCCTCATTTCCCCTCCCATCTGGCAACCGTCAAAATTGTTCTTTGTATCTACGAGTTCGTTTCTGTTTTGCTTGTTTGCTTATTTTGTTTTTTAGACTCCACATGTAAGTGAAATCATACGATACTTGTCTTTCTCTGTTTGACTTATTTCACGTAGCACAATGCCCTCTAGGGTCATCCATGTTGCCACAGATGGCAAGATTTCATTCTTTTTTATGGCCGAGTCACATTCCATTGTATATAAGCATCACTTCTTTATTCGCTCATCTATTGATGGACATTTAGGTTGTTTCTATATCTTGGCTATTGTAAATAACACTGTAATGAACATATGGAGGCATATGACTTTTCCATTCAGTGCTTTGGGTTTCTTCAGATAAATACCCAGAAGTGTAATTCTGGGTCCTTCTTTGTTGTTGTAGGCTTTGTTTTAAAGTCTGTTTTGTCTGGCACAAGCATTGCTATCCCAGCTTTTTAAAAAAAATTCCATTTTCATGAAATATCATTTTCCATTCCTTTACTTTCAGTCTGTGTGTGTCTTTCTATCTGAAGTAACCTTTAGACAGCATATGTAAGGGTCTTGTTTTCTTTATTTTTTTACATTTATTTGAGTAGCTAGACTCAGGGTAGGGCACCAATCACCCGGAGACATGGGGAAGGGTCTTGTTTTCTTATCCATTCAGCTATACAGTGCCTTTTGATTTGAGCATTTAATCCATTTACATTTAAAGTAATTGTTTATAGGTATGTGTTTATTGCTATTTTATTTTTCATTTTTTATCTTTCTTCTTTTTCTTCTTTAATAAGACCCTTTAACATTTTTTGTAATACTGGTTCGATGGTGATGAACTGATTTAGTATTTTTTTGTCTGGGAAGTTCTTTGTCTGTCCTTTGATTCTAAATAATAGCCTTGCTCAGTAGAGTAAATCCTGGTTGTAGGTACTTGCTTTACATCACTTTAAATATTTTGTGTAAACCCTTCTGGCCTGATTCTGTTGAGAAATCAACTGACAGTCTTATGGGAGCTCCTTTCGTAGGTAACTAACTGCTTTTCTCTTGCTGCTTTTTAAGATTTTCTTTTCATCTTTAACTTTTTAGCCTAACTAATCTTAATATATCTAGCATGCAGGAGCCTTTTGGTCACCACCTCTAGTCACACAGGGATCAATAAGAAGGTCAATATGAAGATAGCTGTCTGTGTATTTATATGAATATAGACGTGTTTGAGATTGGAGGCTCATTCACGGCATGGCGAGGCCAACCTAGACTTATACTCCTTTAAGCCCTGCCTCAGGCTGGCATACAGATGGCACTAAGAGCTGGTAGAAGGTGAGTTTCTTCTGTGGGACCTACTTAACCAGGAAGGGCTCCCATGGAAGGGATCATGCAAAGGTTTTTGGAAGGGAATGAGAGTAGATGCCTTCGCTCTGGGTGTGTTGAGGAGGGAAAGTGGTGATGGGCAGGAAGAAGGAAGAGCAAGAGCAGAGGGAAGATGGAGTCACTATGTAAGCTGCACCCTCAGTGAACTGGGCAAGGCACAAAGAGAGCTCTTGTCTCCACGTGAGCACCACAGTGGCCTGTACTGTGAACAGGGGCCTGAACAGCCTCCCTGTATATAGGGCTTTCTGGGGCAGTATAGCTGGGCCTCACCCTCCAAGTACTCCAACTGCTACAAAGCCTTTGCTCTGCTGATCCCCCAAGGAGCACCAAACAGCTATGCCAGCTGTCCCTTTGCTGTGCAAATACCTGGTGGCTTTGAGGAACACTTGTCAAGGGACAAGTTTCTATTAGGAGACCAATTTTCTTTTTTCCCCACTCGTTCACTGTGAATTTCCTTTGAGGAAATGGTGGTGCCTAAGACACCACCAGGGGGCACTAGGGCCCCTAGGCACCAGGGGCCAAGGAAAATAAAATCCCTGAAGCCTGGAGGCCCCAGGTTTAGGTGCGGAGCTCCTTGTAGCAGCCCCCTCCGGCGGGAACTTGGTGCAGCAGATCAGGGAGAATGTGGTGCTGGCTTACCTAAAGAGAAACGAGAGGACTGGGCCAAAGAGCCCTATTTCTGTCCAGCCCTACACTACCTGCCATAAAATTAAATGATCACAATGAGTACATTAATTACCTGACACAAATGCTTTAACATAACAAAATTATTAGCCATTGTAGATTTAGTGTTTGTACAGCACTTTATATTTGCAAGGGCATTGCAATAACTTACCCTGCTAAG
Source organism: Glossophaga mutica (assembly GCA_039655065.1). Classification (NCBI taxonomy): domain Eukaryota; kingdom Metazoa; phylum Chordata; class Mammalia; order Chiroptera; family Phyllostomidae; genus Glossophaga; species Glossophaga mutica. The sequence continues at coordinate 30,145,451 of CM077307.1, forward strand.
GGTGCATTTCAGTCCCTGAACAACATCCTAAAGAGTTTCTCCTGGCCAGCCAGCTCTCTGGCCTCTGCCACAGCTGGTCACCTGCCCTTCCTGCCTTCACTGACTGCTTTTCTTCTTCTCTACCTCCTCCTGGCAGCCCCCTCATCTGTTCACGAAGGATGTTTTACTTCAGAGCCATAAGAGTTTTCTTTATTTGTGTCCAGGTTACCTACCTGATCTTTCATAAGAATTAAAGGGGTCAAGGGCAGCAGCCATGGCAGAGTTGGCCATGGTATCCAGCAGTCTCTCTCCTGTTATGCTGGTTGTGGCTACAACTATGGATACACGATGGGCTCTGTACATAGTAGAAGCTCTGAGTTTGGGGCCCGATGTTGCTCAAATTTCATTGGAATTGACTGCATGTCCTGTTACCTCATTTACAGAGGGTTCACTGCACTCAGACCAGAGCAAGCCCTGGGCCCTCGGGGGCGGACCAGGGAGGAGCATGCATTAAGAGGATTCACCACTGTGCAGATTCAATTCCAGACTGGATGGGGTATCACAGGAAACTTTACTAGTAAAACTTGTTGCAGTTGGCTTGGGTGTGAAATCTGCTTCCCAGGCAGAGAGATCAAAAGCACAGTTGATGGATGTCTGTGTACCCAGCTCTCCTTGCTTGCTTTCATCTTCCTTTCAGAAAGAGGGGTAAACATTCAGCTAGTGAGCACTGCAGGTGTTCCCTTGAGGAAAGGAAAGGAGTATCACTGATAGCAGACAAGACCACCAAGGAAGGTGTCTGCGGGGATACCAAGGGTCTCAAGGAGGAGCAAAATGGAGGACACTGTAGCAGCAGTTCCAGAATTTCTGCGTAGGAAGGTCTTTGGGGCAGCAGTGATTTGGCTGGAAGGCAGCTGGGGAGGACTTACCTTAAAGCTGCATTTTTATAGCTTGTATGATACAGATCAATAACATTTCTTAGCATGTTTGTAGTCAGGCTTTACAAAAGTTAAGAAAATATCAATGTTCTGTATAAAGTTTATCTTAATGCATATTATACTGGTTAAGATCAGAACTCTGGAGCTGGATTGCTTGGGTGCAAATTCCAACTTCACCAACTAGGTGACCTCAGCAAGAACTTTAGCTTCTCTGTGATTCAGTTTCCTCACCTATAAAACGTGATGACTATAAGTATGTACATCACAGACTTGCTATGAGGATTAAGTGGATTAATCCATATAAAGTGTTTAGCATGGAGTAAACACCCTCAGTAAAGGTTAGCTACTATTACTTATTGAGAAGACACTAGGGAGGGCCTGGGGGTGCTTGTAGTGCCCAAAACAGGTGTTCAAAAGTAAATTTCTAAGACATTCAAAGTGAAGGGTAAATGGAGGAAGGGATTCAAGATTTAGGCGAGGAGCCGTTTGTATGGTAGGGCACTGAGGGAACTCCTGGTCAAGTCCAGAGAATTCCAAAGGGATTATAGAAGGGAGGACGCTGCGTTCCATGTAATCAAAGACCCTCCATCTTTTGGTGTCATGAAGTGGTGGGGGCTGCCTGATACTCACTTGGACTGGATTAGATGTTACATCTGAGACTAGTGGGGAGAATGGTGCCTTCTGTTGCTTCTGAGCACAGTCTGGGATGCCCATGAAAGGCTGTGGAGTGGTGGAGTGGGACAGAGGAAGATACAGGAGAGCCTGGGGTGTAGGAAGACATCTAGGGGGTGGGCAGGCTGTCCTGTGTGCTAATCAGCCGGCCTCTGTTTCTGGGCTCTGGCCTCCCAGGTGGCAGAAGCAGTGACTACTCTAGGGAAGGAGGACACCCAGGTTCCTGGTCTGACTCAAAGTGGTAATGAGGTGGAGATGAGCCTAGCAGGCATGGAAACCCGGCACCCGGCTAGGTCCCCCAAAACCCCAGGCTCACGGTCTTGGGGAGCCTCGGGTACCTTGCCCCACATCTTCTTCAGTGAGACGAGAGATTTTGACAAGGATCCCCTAAAGTCTTTTTCATCAGAGCCCATTTGGGATTCTGTCCTGTCTTGTGGTTGCCACCAGAAGTATGAAGGAGCAGAGCTGAGTTCTAGAGTTTTGCTATGACTCTGCTAGGCCCCAGCACATTAAAACTGAAATGACCTGGCCAAGCCCTGGCTCCTCTGCTTCATGGGCAGAGTAGGCTCACCCACTGTGTAAGTAAACAAAAAGATGAACATGTTTCTTCCTTCGAACAGCATTTTCAGAAAGGATTAAAAATTAGAAAGCCAACTAGAAAAGTTCTGACCTTGTCTGAACTGAAGCAGTCTGGGGGTTCTTCAGAGACGATTCCATAGGTCAGGAAGATAATAGTAGGACTACAGTTTATACATACTTTTAATGTAAAAGAAAAAATTGGGTTTATTTGACACACATATTGAGACAGGCACCCTCACTGGGTGAAGTCACTTGGGCACCTGTCATGCGGAAGACAGGATGCATGCGGAGGTGAGACAAGGACACCGTGGGTGTCAACAGTGCTGTTTGTGACGTATTGCAGTTAGCGTGTGCCCAGTTGATCATATTAACAAATTTTAGCTAAACATCTTTGTAGAATAGACAGTTTTAAAAGATTCCTGCAAAGAAAACATGACTTTTAAATAACACACACAAAAAATGCAAGCACAGCAATCACTTCTACTCCCCTGAGGAGCTCTTAGTCACATGTCTTACAAGTCTCTGAACTTGACAAACCATAGAGGGTGGTTATAAGGATTATATAAAAATATTTTAGAGCAACAAGTATAAAGGACTCATGGACAAAAACTATGGGGAGTGGAAATGGGAGGAAGGTGGGGAGGGCTGGGGTGGTGGGCTGGGGCGGGGTAAAAGACAGAAAACTGTACAATATCAACAATTAAAAAATACTGATTTAAAAAAAATTAAAAAAATTAAAAAAAATAAAATAAATATAGTATTCAAACAACAATAAAAAATTTTAAAGGCAAAAAAAAAATATTTAAATGTCTGTTACATTTTGGCCCTTGATAAATGGTTGATATTATTATAAAGAAAGGTATTGCTAAGCCAAACTGAGTATTAATAAATTAACAGGATAAACAATATTTTGGCATAACATTTTTAAAAGTACCTAAAAGTTCTAATTCCCATTGGGCTAAGGGGCCAAAGATACAGAGATGAATTTGGTGTAGAGCCCATGGCCTAGAATTTGGAGCTGGCCTTATCTAGATTACTACAACAGCTTTCTGCCTATTCTCTCTGCCTTCACGGTCCCCCGCTGTTCCCTAGCCAGCTTCCACCTTCATGTGACTGGTAAACCAGTCTTCCTCACCACTTTCATCACTCATTTCCATGCCTAAAAACCCTCAGTAACTCTCTTGTACTGTACAGTTCCGTACCTGTTATACACTGTCTTGCATTGTTCAGTAATTTTTCTTCAATTTAGACTTCTATTCCCAGATAAACTGTTGTAGTTAGAACTTACAAATAAGGAAAATAAGGTTGCCCTTGAGAGAATTTAACTTAATCAGCAGGTGATGAAAGGAACCCAGTGTCTTCCAGGCCCTTGGGAACCGATAGTCAAGTACTAATCAGTGGTATTAACACATCTAAGAAAGCTTCAGTGTTGTTTGCAGTACAATTTGAAATAGAGGAAAGCCAGAGAGATCAACTTTAGCTGAGTGCATCCAGCACTGTCAGTGAGAGAAAAATATTGGAAACAGGAGAACCCAAACATTTCAATCATTCGTTTTTAGGGCTATTTATTTCCTCTGGCAAAGAGAGGTCCTGCTCCGTTATACATTATGCAATTCGTATTTCTCTAGTTAAGATATCCAGCATTCTTCTTATTTTGATCTAAAAGAGGGGTTGAAATATTCCCCTCTTTTAATGACTAGTTCTGGGAATACCATCAGGGTACTGGTGTCCTAATTCTGCTTCCCAGGTATCTACAGACTGAGATGAGGTGCCTCTGCTAGGGTCCCAACCATACTGGTCAATGGAAAGTTACATCTCCTTTGTTTATGTGATTCTGATAATCAAAGTCAGACAATATTAGTTTATGGGAATCTGATAATTAAGTAAAGATCTAAGTGAAAAATGGGAAACTTTCAAATCAGGGGAAAATATAGTAGAATATTTTTAAAATCTTGTGTTTGAAATGCTTCCTTTCAGTAAGACATAAAATCTAGAAGCTATAAAGGAAAAAAGTAACCAAGTAAAAAATTTAAACTTCTATGCAATAAAAAACACTATAAACAAATTTGAAAGACATGATAGACTGGGATCATATATTTGCAACATATAGAATATAATAAATAAAGGATTACTACCTGCAGTATATTAAGAGAACCTAATAAGGAATAAGGAAAAGTCAATCCAATAGAAAAATGGGCAAAGCATATGAATTAGAAAAGTCACAGAAAGTGTGTCCAATATTTTTGTCAAATAAACATTTCAAAAATGGTTCAAGTTCACTTTTAAGTAAGGAAATAAAATTAAAGTACCAGTGACACACCCCTTCCATAAGATTGATACAATTTTTAAAAGATGTATGAGAGGGATATCTAAACTGAAAAAATTGATAGTCTTGCCCTGGACGGTGTGGCTCAATTGGTTGAGCATTGTTCCATAAACCAAAAGGTCACGGGTTCAATTCCTGGTCAGGACACATGCCTGGGTTTCTGGTTTGGTACCTGGCCAGGGCGCTTGTGAGAGGTAACACATCAATGTCTCTCTCTCACATCTATGTTCTCTCCCTCTCTTTCTCCCTCCCTTCCTCTCTCTCTAAAATCAATAAGCATGTCCTCAGGTGAGGATAAAAAAGAAAAAGAAAAATTGAGAGTCTTCAGTACAATTGATGATGGTGTGGGGAAACAGATATTCTCAAATACTGTTAATGGGATACATGTTGATACACCTTCTTTTGTAGGATCATTTGAAAATCTATCACAATGTGACTTTTGCTATTATACTTGAAAAACAACTGGGATAAGAATAAAATAAAATTCATAGGTTGCATTTTCTTCCCCTGGGAACCTTGAGGTCATCGCTACATTGTTCTGATGAATGTTCTACTCCAGCGTTTTAATTCATCTAATGCTTAGTTTGATTTCATCTTAAGAGTTTTTTGCTTTTGTTTTTCAGGAAAGGGTCATATGTTCTTCATTTCCTAAATTCTTGTTTGCTTGAGAATGTCTGCTTCTGGCTTGTTTGTCTAAGTGACAACTTGACCAGATGTGATATTCTTGGGCTCATCTTATTTCCCGTGAAACCTTGCAGCCATTGAATGTTGTTGTGTAGAATTCTGAGACCAGCCCGATTCTTCCTTCTTTGAAGTGACATGCTTTTCTGCCTAGATTTCTGAGGAATCCCCCTTCTTCATCCTTAAAGCTGCAGAACTTAATCAGAATATATCTTGGTTTCAATAGTTCATTATCAGTTTTCTTGGAACATAGTATGTCCTTTTAACGTGCGGATTCAGGTTTCCATAGTTCACACCAGGAAAATCTTCTCCTGTTGTATATTTAAACACCTTTTCTTTTTAATTTGTTGCATTCTTTGAGGACACCAATTCTCTTTTGTATCATCTTTATGTGTCTCCCTTTTAAAAAAAACTCTCAATTTTTTTTAGAAATTGATTTTCTTCTCTGATTCACTATAATTAAATTAATAATCATTTTGTTCCTTGCTGTTTTGCTTTATCAGTTATGCAATAATGTTGATTTAGTCCCTAATTCATTTCCTCTGCTCTTCAATATCTCTTTTCATCTCATTCTGTTGTTTTTATTATGTTGTCTTTGAGTTCTTTTATTTAATTCACATTTAAAAATTTTTCTATATAGCACAAACCATTCACGGACAATATTCTTTTTCTCTGGTTATATTTTCCTCAACAGTGCATTCTCTTTTTTGTAAGATTTTATTTATTTATTTTTAGAGAGAGGGGAAGGAAAGGAGAGAGAGAGGGAGAGAAATATCAATGTGTGGTTGCCTCTCCTGTGGCCCCCACTGGGGACCTGGCCCACAACCTAGGCATGTGCCCTGATAGGGAATCGAATTGGTGAGCCTTTGGTTCGCAGCCCGTGCTCAATTTACTGAGCTACACCAGTAGCAGTACACCTGAGCTACACTACAACCAGGGCAACAGTGTATTCTTTATCTATTTGTTGCATGCCATGTTCTTTTCTTACTTTGTTTTTTTTATTTGCTGTGTTACATTTACACATTTATCATGCTGATAATATGAAGGAAACCCTTCATAATGCCTGTCTAAGTAACCCAAGAAGTGCGCACATATGCAAATAAGGTGGATCAGAGTTCTGAGACAATTGATAAACTGAGGCCTCTTTTTTTTTTTTTTTTTAACATTTTATTGCTTTGGTTTAGAATTACCAGGAGAGTGTTTTATAAAACACAGGGGTTAGCAGTCATAGTAGCTAAGCATTCCTCACCCTTCTCATGTGTCCTCAAGATATGGATATGCAGACTACCTTAGTTCACCCTCAAACTGTATGTTGCTCTTAGGAGAAAGCAAACAAGTCCCCATTCTGTTGTCACCTCCTCGGAGAGTCTTCCTCTGCCTACCCTTTCCAAGGGTAGGCACTTTCTAGTTACTTATTAAAGCACCTGATTTTATGTCTTTGAAACATTTGTCAGTATTTGAGAGTGTCTTTTTTGTTTATTAGTTTAATGTCTTTCTGATCCTTGGACTATAAACTTCATGAGAAAATGAACTTTATCTCTGTTGTAATTTCTGTATACTGAGCATGGAGAACAGGGCCAAAGAAGATCATTGCTGTTTCAAAAAGTATAATATTTCTAATTTAATAAATTATACAGTGAACATTCTTAGTTTACACCTTTTTGAACCATTTAAATGATCTCTTTAGAGCGAATTTCTGGAATTAGGATTACTAACTATATCAGGAGGTAGGCACATGCTACATTATGTTACCCATTGCCAAATTATTTCCAGAAAGATTTATACTCCCACCAAAAGTGCAGGTGAGTGCCCATTTTCCTTACCTTCAGGGAGTTTAGTCAATCTTCCTAATCTTTGCCAACCTGTAGTTAAAATATAACAGCTCATTGTTTTATTTGCATTTTAAAATTTTTTGTTTATTGATTTTAGAGAGAGAAACATCAATTTGTTGCTCTATTTATTTATGCATTCATTGGTTGCTTCTTGTATGTATTATGTACCCTTACCGGGGATCAAACCCATAACCTTGGTGTATAGGGAAAATAGTCTAACCAACCAAGTATCCAGTCAAGGCCCACATTTTCTCTTAGCCATTTACATTTATTACTTTGTGAATTGTCTAGTCATGCAGTTTGACCTCTTTCTGTTGGGTTGTTAATATTTTCTTGTTGCTTTATAAGAGCGAGTTAGATATTTGTTATTAGTGTCTTTTAATTAAGTGTATAAGTTTTTCTCTATTGTTATTTATCTTTCAGTCTTGATGGCCTTTCTTGTTACATAAAATGTTTACATTTGTATGGTTAATATTTTTCCCTTATGACTTCTGGCTTAGGGGAAATGTTTTGAAAGACTGTCTTCACCTCCAAGATTATACAAACATTTTAAAATGTTTTCTTGAAGTATTTTTATTATGTTATTTTTCCCCTTTGGGTCTAAGGAGTGAGGTAGGGATAGAGTTTTATTTATTCTAAATGGCTGGCCAGTTATTCCAAAATCATTTACTGAATAATTCAACATATCTGCACTGATTAGCATTTATTGACTATTGTGTGCTAGACACTTACTAAATCCCTTACATACATAATCACATTTAATCCTTACATCAAGGGGCAGCATAATTAGATTTATCTTCAGTGTCCAAAATAGATTGGAAGGGGGGAAGAATGATTGCAAGAAGACCAGTTATTTAAGTGACCCAGGCAACAGGCTCCTTTGAAGTGCTACACTCTAGCACTTACAGGTTATGGCACATGGTAGATAGTGAGTAAAACTTGTGAAGTGAAAAATGAGAGTGATTTGGACCAGAGAAGTGGCAGTAGAGGTGGAGAAAAGTAGACAAATTTTGAGAAATAGTTTAGAAATAGAATGAATAGGTCTTAGTGATTATTTAAATATGATGTGAGAGAGGGAGATGTTAAAGATGACTCAGATTTCTGGAAGGAATAGAATTCTTGGGAAAGTGATGAGTTCACTCTTGAACATGCTGAATTGGAGGCACCTTGGAGATATTGGTGATATTCGTTTGAAGATGTCAAATAAACAGGTACATTCTTTTGGAACTCAAACAACAATTCTCATTCAAGGTATGAATTTGAGGAACAAAGGCATACTGATAGTAATTGAAGCCACAGGAAGAGTTGAGATTACTAAGCAAAGTATTGAATGAAAAGAGAAGGGCTTCGAGTGAAGGCAAGTCCTTTAAACACCGATATTTAAAAGTTTAGTAGCAGAGGAGGGAGGAGCCAGTAAAAATGTCTGTGAAAGAGCTGCTGAAAAAGTAAAACAATGATAAAGTGTATTCAAGGAGACAGTTCAGGGTAATTCTAAGAGTGAATGAAATGATGGACCATAAACACCAAGATAGAGAAATACAGAAGCAAAGACATGAAGGGAGTAATAGAAAGAAGGTGAAAGGATCAATTATCTGATATTCAATGAAATGGAATAACAATTGCAATTGGGCTAGTTTAATAAGCAAGCTCCAAGAGTAGGTGATTGTGTTGAGAAAATGGACTGTAAGGACTAGTGATCTGAGAAGCAGAGAAAGTGGAGAGGTTTCAGGTGATGAAGACAAGGTTCAGGGAGTGACTGGTAGAGATAGGTGGTCAGGCAGCATTAGCGTTGTAGGAGGACATTGGAGATTAGGTAGGTCTTTCTCTGAAGTCACTTAGGATGAGGGCAGGACTTGTGGTACAAGAGAAGACAGGAATTCCAGTGTCCTCTGTGAACTATGAGCACACAGGAGGTGGTTAGATTACAATGACCAATCAGGGAATGGGTGGCAAGGGTTTTGGTAAAAGGGCAAAGAAGTAGTGGACTCTCAGTAGCACTGGGGAGTGTCCTCATCTCCTGCACTATATAGGTGTGAGAACCTAAGCAGACTTCACTGGAGGATACTGCAGGGAAATAGCAGAGAGAGCTAGGTTTGGATGTGGCAAGAAGTGGAGGAAACATTCAGAGAAGTGATTGAGGGCATAGAGGAGGTAGAATTCCAGAGGGCAAATGGAAGATTTTGGCAGGGGAGAAGAAGGGGATTATATTAGGTCTAAGGAATTTTAGGGATTTTAGGGATGACAGTTCCATAAAGGAAAAATAGAGGAAGGGTACAGGTATTCCTACTTGGGGCTTTGACCTATGAAAATAGGAATGAAACATGTCAGGTTTAGTCCCAACTGACCCTGGAGAACAACAGACATAAAGCTTAATAAAAGTCAACTGTGGTCTGGAAGGTCCTGAAAGTGTGTGTGTGTGTGTGTGTGTGTGTGTGTGTGTGTGTGTGTGTTTATGCAGAAGTATGATTATTCAGAGTATATGCAACAGAGGACAGTAGTGGGAACAAAAAAGCTTGAAGTTCAAGGTTCTTTGAGGGGAAGGATGAACAGTGGTCCTAAGATTGGATTCTTAGCTTGTCATCCATTGGTGTCCTATTTCGTCAGGGATTGGAGGTCTTGGTGCTTGTAGCTTGTAGTGTGTGGAAGGATGGATTTAGTAGTGGCCCAGGAATCAAGCCTAGATTTAGAGGTGCAAATAAGTTTTAGAACTTCCATTGGGACACTGTTTTATTTTCATTCCCCAAGTATAGAAATAATGCCTAAACTACTTCAATATTATTTCAAAATATTTTCACTTGTTTTTGCAAGATCAGATTTTAAACAGCTTCAGCCATTTCTCCCAAATTTCATTCTTATTTTAGCATATGTATTTGCTTAATTTTTAATTTACATAGTTGTTTTTGTTAAATTAAATTCTAACACAGAGAAATCATGGCTTTGTATTGGTATAAAGATAGAATTCAGAAGTCCTAACAAAACTTAGTTGTCACATTTAAGGAGATAAGATATAAAGCTTTGTTTTTAATTTGTTCTTTTCTTGCTAGTGCCTTGTAAAAATCAATAGAAAATACATTAGCAGAACTAGGCCAGTATCATACGTGGAGCACACCACCTTCAACTCCTTGTGAATTCTTTTTTTAAAAATATTATATGGATTATTCTATGACAACTGGCCTGATTTTTCTCTCTTTTCCCCCCTTTGCCTGGTACCCCCATTCCCTCCAGCAATCCACCTCCTTAGTCCATGTCCATGGGTCAAACACATAAGTTCTTTGGCTTCTCCATTTCCTGTATGATTCTCAACTTCCCCCTGTCTATTTCATTACCTACCATTTATGCTTCTTATTCCCTGCACTGTTTCCTCCATTCTCCCCCTACCTCTCCCAACTGATAACCCTCCAAATGATCTCCATTATCTATGGTTTTCTTCCTGTTCTGGTTGTTTGCTTCGTTTGTTTTTTAGATCCAGTTGATAGTTGTGAATTTGTTGCCATTTTAATGTTCATAGTTTTGTTCTTCTTTTTCTTAGATAAGTCCCTTTAACATTTCATATAATAATGGCTTGGTGATGATGAACTCCTTTAGCTTTTTACCTTGTCTAGGAAGCATTTTATCTGCCCTTCGATTCTAAATGAGAGCTTTGCGGGATAGAGTAATCTAGGTTGTAGGACCCTGCTTTTCATCACTTTGAATACTTCTTGCCAGTCCCTTCTAACCTACGAAGTTTCTTTTGAGAAATCAGCTGACAGTCTTATGGGAACTCCTTTCTGGGTAACTCTCTGCTTTTCTCTAGCTGCTTTTAAGATTCTCTCTTTATCTTTAAACTTTGGCATTTTAATTATTATGTGTCTCAGTGTGCACCTCTTTGGGTCCATCTTGCTGGGACTCTGTGCTTCCTGGACTTGTATGTCTAGTCCCTTCATGAAATGAGGGAAGTTTTCTTTCATCATTTTCTCAAATAAGTTTTCAGTTTCTTGCTCTTCCTCTTCTCCTTCTGACAACACTATGATTTGGATGTTGGTGTATTTGGAGGTGTCTCAGAAGCTCCTTAGACTATCCTCACTTTTAAAAAAATTCTTTTTTTCTTGCTGTTCTGATTGAATGCTGTTTTCTTCCTTATGTTCTAAATGGTTGATTTGAATCCCTGCTTCATCCCCTCCACTATTGGTTTCCTCTAGATTTTTCTTTATTATTTTTAATTTTTATTTCAATTGTTGTTCTTGTACAGTTTTCTGTCTTTTACTCCCAGCCCAGCTCACCAACCCAGCCCTCCCCACCTCCCTCCCATTTCCACGCCCCCACCCCCTGCCCCCAGTTTTTCTTTATTTCACTTAATAAAAACTTCGTTTCTGCCTGGGTCTTTTTTACGTTATTGCTATACTCTATACTCAGTGAATTCTTTGAGCATCCTAATAACCAGTGTTTTGAACTGTGCATCTGATAGGATGGTAATCTCCATTTCATTTAGTTTTTTTTTCTGGAGTTTCATTCTGTTTTTTCATTTGGGCCATAGTTCTTTTTCTCCTCAATTTGGCAGCCTCCCTGTGTTTGTTTCTGTGTATTAAGTAGAGCTGCTTTGACTCCCTGTTTTAGTAGTGTACCTATCATAGAAAATGCACCTGTAAATTGTATGGGGCAGAGCCTTAGGTAATTACCAGTGTGGGCCATCCAGTTTCACTGCTTTGTGGCTCTGTGCCAGGGGAGTGTATGGAGAGGGGACAGTGCCACTGCCTGGCTTCTGGAGGTTTACCCCAAAGGAAGCTTTCTCCCAGCACTTGCCCTGTTTCTAGGCACTTCACTTTCTACCTGTATGCCACTGGTGCCCTTCCAGCTGTTGCCCTTGTGCTGAATCCCAGAGGGGTTATATTTGTGTAAGTCCAAAGTCCATGTGGGCCCTTTAAGAGGAGTGTCCTGAAAATCTGGCAGTTTCTTCCACTGCCCAAACCCCCACTGGTTTTTACAGCCAAAAGTTATGGGGACTTATCTTCCTGGGCCTGGAACCCTGGGCTGTGTAGTCTAGTCTGGGCCTGGGATCCCTCACTCCTGAGGTAACCCTCCCAATTTTTATCCACCACATGTGCATGTTAGTTTTTATCCACCCATTCTGCCCCCTCTCTGTGCCTCTCTGCCCATCTCTGAATCTCTGCCCTTCCTATCTGTCTGGATTAATGTGGCTTGTTTAAATCCTGGGTTGTCAAACTTACACAGAGCTTGATTTTTTTACTGTTCTGGGTGATATTTCTTTTGTGGTCTAGTTGTAATTTTTTCTGTAGTTGTGCAAGGAGGCAAAGAGTGTTTACCTACACGTCAATCTTCACTGGAAGTTCTTAACAAACTTTTTTTAGACACTTTTTCAGAAGAACTTTCCCAGGCAAAGCAGATGTTCCCACTGGTGGCCGCTGGACAATGTATCCACCTCTTTGTGACTTCTTGCTCCACCAAATTTCTGAGATATTTTTGTCTCTGACACTCGGTACTTTTTAATAAATGTATCCCATTATTTTCTCACTATAGAAGCTTTGTTTTTTACCCACATATAATTGCTTCTTAGATGAATATTTTTCCATATTTTAACAGCTCAGAAAGTGGGATGCTTCTTATAATCTAAACTATCTTTGATTTGATGAAATATAGTACTTTCTACCACTCCCCTACACAGCCTAACATAATTCTAGACACACAGTAAGCACTGAACAAATGTTTGTTTATTGATTGACTAATATGCAAATCAAGAGGAGGCCATATAATTTGAATTTTTTAAAAATACAAACTTTAACATGACTTCCGGCATTTCTTCAAACTCTTAAGGTTCATAAGTCTTTATTCAATAAAATGTTAGATTGTTACAAAATAGAGGAAAGTAATAAGGAAAGTGTAAATACTTACTTGCTTTCATAATTATTTAGATATGGATTTAACATTTAAAAGTCATTTCTTAATAATACCTACCTTACCTTTGTATAGAATTTGTAAAAAAAAAAAAAACAAAAACCCTGCAATATACAATAGGTAGAAAAAATGGCATAAGAATAGTAGAGAAAAAAGAATAATAGAGAAAGTATATGATTTACCAAAGTTCCACGGCTAGTCAATGTCTTGGTGTCTTGGCTTACAGTACTTGTTCTTTTCATGGGGCTATGTTGTCCCATGGGAAGACAGAGGTACCAAATGCAGCATTCTTAAATGCAGCTAATTTTTGCAAAGGGCTTCTTACAACTGATCACCTTGAAGTGAAATTCTAACTGCACATGTGCTGCTACATTCATCTCTTTCTGGTCTTCAAAAGAAAGGGAAGGAGGGCCAAGATGGAGGCGTAGGTGGACACACTGTGCCTCCTTTCACAACCAAAATTAAGGACAACAAATATTTAGAAACAAGAAAACAACCAGAACTTATAGAAAATTGAACTGTACGGAAGTCCAACAACCATTCATCCAGACTGGTAAGAGGGGCGGAGTCGCAGCAGGAGAAAGTGGAGGTGCAGACCCAGGAATGCAAGCAGCAGCGGCTTGCAGTTCCCAGGTGCACAGGCGGCGGCTGGCGGTCCCCGGGCACAGGGGGGCAACTGTGCAGACCCAGTGAGGCCGCACAGGGCGGCTGGCTGACCAGGTGGTCCCACATTCGCGAGTGCAGATGGTCCAGGCAGAGGGGAAGTGGGGAAGAAACTGAATCCAGGAAAGAGCGGAGCAGGCGCTATTGTTCCCTCTCAGACCCCACCCCCACATACAGCGTCACAACCAGGCGACAGGGATGCCCCGCCCTGAGGAACACCTAAGGCTCCATCCCTCACTATGTAATAACCGCAACCAGACTAAAACCAAAACAAAACAAAACAAAAAAAACCCCACCAAAAATGGCTCAAACCGGAAAACAAATAAAAGCCCCAGAGCCAATTCCTCTAAGCAGTGAAGAGATAGCCAACCTATCAGATGCACAGTTCAAAGCACTGGTCATCAGAATGCTCACAGAATTGGTTGATTTTGCTCACAAACTAGATGAAAAAATGCAGGCTACAATACGTGAAATGAAGGAAGATGCATGGGGAACTGATAGAGATGGAAGGAAAACTGAGACTCAAATCAATGGAGTGGACCAGAAGGAAGAAACTAACAACCAAACAGAAAACGAGGAAGAAACAAGAGTTCAAAAAAATGAGGAGAGGCTTAGGAACCTCCGGGACATCGTTAAACGTCCCAACATCCGAATTATAGGGGTCCCAGAAGGGGAAGAAGAAAAGCAACAAGTGAAAAACTTATTTGAACAAATAATAAAGGAGAACTTCCCCAATCTGGCAAAGGAAATAGACTACCAGGATGTCCAGGAAGCTCAGAGAGTCCCAAAGAAGTTGGACCCAAGGAGGAACACACCAAGGCACATCGTAATTACATTACCCAAGAATAAAATGAAGCAGAGAATTCTAGAAACAGCAAGGGATAAGGGGACAGTCACCTACAAGGGAGTTCCCATCAGACTGTCAGCTGATTTCTCAAAAGAGACCTTACAGGCAAGAAGGGGCTGGAAAGAAATATTTGAAATCTTGAAAAGCAGGGACCTGCATCCAAAATTGCTCTATCCAGCAAAGCTGTCATTTAGAATGGATGGACAGATAAAGTGCTTCTCAGATAAGGTCAAGTTGAAGGAGTTCATCATCACCAAGCCCTTATTATATGAAATGTTAAAGGGACTTATCTAAGAAAAAGAAGATAAAAATATGACAGTGAAAAGACAGCAAACTCACAGCTATTAAGAACCACACCTAAAACAAAAGCAAACTAAACAAACAGCTAGAACAGGAACAGAACCACAGAAATGGAGATCACATGGAGGGTTAGCAACAGGGTTGTGGGAGGAGGAGAGAGGGGGAAAAGGTACAGAGAATGAGTAGCATAGATAGTGGGTAGAAAATAGATGGGAGAGGGCAAGAATAGTATGGGAAATGTAGAAGCTAAAGAAGTTATGACACATGGACATGAACTAAAGGGGGGGATGTGGGTGGGAGAGGGTGTGCAGGGTGGAGGGGAATGATGGGGGAGAAATGGGACAACTGTAATAGCATAATCAATAAAATATATTTAAAAAAATTAAATAAATAAAAATAAAAAAAAGAAAGGGAAGGAAAAGATGCAGCAAAGCTGAAGTATGATTGCTTATTAGGCATTGTTCAATGAGGGAGGCAGTAAAAAGTGAAACTACTATTATTGCATAGTGAAGAGCACCTCATTTCGCTCTTGGGAAAGATGGAAGGGTATTTAGTGCTAAAATGCAATTTTCACTCACTTTGAAGGAACCATCACAAGAGTCAACTCGTTTTCCAACTTCAAACCTTTAAGTCATTCTCATGAAATGTTTATATTCCTTTGTCTTGCGTGGCTCTGTCTCTGAACATTCCTTTATTGTGTCACTCCACTGCTTAGCTTCTGTCCAACTTTTCACTTCTACACATAAATTTCAGGGCTCTCCTCAAGTTACCCCTTTCCTGCTTTTGCTTTCATTGAAATGATTTCTTATCTGACATGCATTTGAGTCAAGATTAACTTACTTTTGCCCCTGAATATTTGATTTCTCTCTACCTACAAGATCATTCTGAAGCCAGGTGCGTCCAAGTTGGAAATGTCTATTTTCCATTTTGCTGAACTTACTTCCTAGAATTACTTCTCTCTTGGGTGGCTTACAATGAAGCTCATTACTCCAGAAAACAGTGGTCACTGATTTTACAAGTTACAATGATCAATCTTGATAGTAATGGTTGTCCTCATTTATACTTAGTTATTATGTTTACTCTCTACTCTTTTGCTTTTTAACTATGTTTCAGCTAACTTTTTGAGCACGTTTCTTAATCTGAGTTGCAATTATTATATCTGTAATTATGGATAAAAATGCCTATCAGGATTTTTGTGAGAATTAAGTGACATCACTTATTTAAAAGTGGCTAGCTGTTTCATTTTAGTTAGCTCCTCCTAAAATGTCATTCAGTTCAGTACCTCCCTTAACTATTTACAACTTGAAATCATTCTAATTTTTTTCTGTGCTCTTGTCCTAAATGTTCTTGCCCTTAACTCACTCAACTTTTGCAAATTTTGTGGTCTTCTAGTAGGCCAGCCACATACTTTATTGGGACACTTCTGTGAGTGTAAGGGGGCAGACACCATCAATTATTGTGATACGACAACAGATATAAACTGGGACTGTTCTAAGCAAATTAGAACGTAGCCTATCCATTAGCTCTCTCCTTACTATAGCAAACTACTTCCTACGTTGGGAATTATCTTCATGTTTCCCTTTCCAGAACTTCATAGCTTTATTGACCTTCTTACTGAGTATAAATTCTCCTATCACACCATTATCAATACCTATGCTCAGAACTGCATATAATTATTTTCTAAACCACCCTGCTTTACCAGCCTCTCCATTTCTGTTAAAGGCTAGCTGATACTGTTATTTACTAAGTTAAAGGAACACCAGAGGAGAACCAGGTTTGGGAATGAAGATGATGAGTCCAGGTTTGGATATGCTGAAATGATGAGGTGCCAGTGAAATATTCAGGTGGAGAGCTTTCGTAGGCAGTTGGATATGTGGGTCTAGAACTACAGATTTGAGAGTTTTAGGTGTATCAGTGGTAATAAAGCCACGGGAGTGAATGGATTTACCTTAGGAAGAAGCCAAAGTAGGAAGAGATGTTTGCATTAGAACAGAATGTGAAACAGACATACTTAGTGGTCACATAAAGGAAGAGCTGTCAAAGAAGGCCAAGAAGGAGCAGCTGGGGAAGAAAGAATGAAATCAGAAACTTGAAAACATTTCAAAGTGGGAATGGTCAAGTAAAATGAGAAATAAAAAATTGATGATCTTCCTGAGAGCAGTGTTTGAGGACTGGCAGGCATGAAATCCAGATCGAAGTGGTTGGCGAGTGAGTGGGAGGCGAGAAGATAGAGGCGCAGAGTGTAGGCAACCCTTTCCGCGAGTCTGGGGAGAAGAGGCGGGGAGAGGTTGAGAACTGGGGAAGGGTGTGAAGGTACTAAGGAGGATTTTTCTTTTCCGTTCTTTTTCTGCTTCTTTCTTTCTTCTTCCTTTCTTCTTTTTCTTTTTTTCTTTCTTTTTTCTCTTTGTAATGAGAGCTACTTAAACGCTGAATAGAAAGGAACCATTAAAGAAAAAGAGGTTAGAAACAGAAAGAGATGATGCTAGAGCAATGACTCCCAAGGAAGGCCAGAGCTCCTTAGCACAGGCGGAGGGTCTGTCCTTTAATACCACAGCACAGCCTCCTCTTCCCTCTCTGTAACAGGAGAGAACGAGGAAAGAAAGGTACAGAGGTACAGGTGCAAGTAGGAGGTGGAAAGTTAAAGGAATTTCCACTTGATAGCTTCTCATCTTTCAGAGATAGGTGTTGAATAAATATTTATTAAATCAATGAATAAGTAACACAAATCTAAAATCTGTGCAATTTCTTATTTTCCTCCGCAAACATCCTATTGTCTAGAAAAGCATGTGGATGATAGTGGAGGTGAGTGAAATTCAGAGTACTTTTAGGGACAGTACCTTCAGAAAGAGTACTTTTAGGAAGGGCTGTTTCAAAATCAAACAATGAAGATTCTGCAAATAGAAATTAGCAGGGGAAAATGATGCTGTACTGGACAGAGTGGAAGCAAAAGGCCTGGCTATCTGTTCTGTATAGGTCTGTTTTGTTCTATACTTTATGTAATTAAAAACATTCTTTTTTAATTCCTAGAAGTTTCAGACCACAAGCTCAGACTTTAAGAGGAGAGCATGGAACTATCACCTGTTGAGCACTTATTTGCCAAGAACTGTGGTGAGTATCTTTCATTTAACCTTCATATCAACTTTAGAGGTAGGTATAATTAACACTGTCTTCATTTTAAAGTTGTGGAAACAGAACTTCAGAGTATAAATGGGACCTTACTCAACCAGTGAATGGTAGAAGCAGGATTCAAACCCAGATCTGTCTCCAGTCATTCTTAACTGTGGTTCTATGTTTCCATCTCAAATGTAACAACTCTTACTATTGCAAATACTCTTCCTGGCACAATCCTGAGTAAATTGTACCCTGTCATGCAATGGGCATTATTCCTGTGATATGTTTCCTTCTTAAATATGCAAATCTTATCTCTTTCAATGCTCTACTTGAGTCCTACCTTCTCCCAAAACAGTTCTGGGCACCTCAGACCCATCTCTCTGGCCTTTAAAATCCTACAACAATTTGCCTGTGTTAATCATTTGATAAATTTCTGCATTATAATTTAGGAGGATATTATTTACTTTTCTTTTGAGTGTGACTTAACACCACAAATCCATAAGCATTGTTGAAGAAAGCGCATCTTATGTTTTTTAAAGCATCTTTTAACATATCTTCCTAAAGTTTTGTCCATAATATGCAGTGAATAAATATTTGTTGATAAATTGCTAGGTTTTTCTTATCATCCATATTGGTTGAATGTTTCTGAGAGCTGTCTGCAATTACAGCAAGAAACTTTTGTTTCTTGTTGATGTAACTTTGAGAAATGGAGGCTTTATTATTTCTGCTGAAGATTTTTTTTTTTTGGTTATAAAACTGGGAATCTCAAAAAGACTATTGGTTTATATGTATGTGCAGGGGGATTTCTTTCGAAAGGGAGTGTAGAAAAAGCAGACCTTTATTTTGTAAAGTTTTTTGAAGCATGCAAGTTCTCATTAAAAAAAAAGTCAAAATTGGTCTAACTTGAAGTTCCCCTTCTCCTTTCCCTTCCTTTAGAGCCTTTTTCTAAACCTACTTCCCTTAAAATGACTTTTATTGATTTTCACTCAATGAGAGTTATTCTTCAGAATGAGGATGGAGGGGTCAGAGAGAGAAATTTACCCTGTGTTACCTGTGGAATAGGTGTACATCCGTATCCAGTCTTGCTTTATTTGTTCTGTTTCCTGTATCCAGAAACCTGCACGCTGGGGATCATTAGGTCTTCTGTGTCTTGGTCGGAGCCTGAGTACAGTATACTAATAGATCAATTTATGTGTTCATTCATTCAGCAAACATTTATTGAGCAGGCATGTCCTAGGCATTGGAGATACTAAGATGAATAAGATGTAGTCGCTGCCCTCAATGACCTCTAGATGTACATGAAGGCACTAGCTTGATGGGGATTGGGGTCAGAGAAGGCTTCCTGAATGAGGTAACTGAATATCCTCCATCAAAAATAATGAGATCAACTTTGTAAAATAAACATAAACATCTAATCAAATTGGCCAATTAGAAAGATATTTATTAAGAAAAGACAATCTTTTACCAGTATGTCCTGTGCTTCTTTAGTAATTTTTTCCCTAATTTCTTTGTCTCCAGTCTTATTCTGTTCCTGTATACATTCAAAATTGCCTCCAAAGTTATTTCTAAACCCTGATCTGATCATGTCATTCCTGTCTTAAAGATTTTTAATGGCTACTCATTCGTTCATTCTACCTATTCATCAATTACCTACTGTGCTATTTTAGGCTAGTGGTGTTTGGGATACAATTGTGAGCAAACACTTCCCCACTTCAAGAAGCCTAGAGTATAGCTTTGCACAGTAGCAGTATCATAGCCAAAGGGATTTATCCAAGGAGTGATTACTACTTATTGAAAAAGAAAACAAAAAAGAAGCCCAAAGTCTGGACCCAGACACAGACAAGTCAGCAGACTGTTTCAGGATAGTTTAATACTAGCTTGACAGGTAAGCACATAATTCTGTGGGAGTATATACCTCGTTGAATGTTGAATTTCAGGGCCGTTCTTCATTTTGCATGACCTCTGCTCTTACATAAAGTAATATCTTCTTTACTTCTCATCTTCAAAGAATGATGTGTTCCACAAAAGCATATTTTTTCAGACAACTGAAATTTACTTCCTAAAGTATCAAAATCTGGTTTTGGTGGGAATTTATTTTTCTAAGTGTTCACACACTTTCTTGCTCTCATAAGTAAAATATACTAAGAACAATGTGTTACTTGATGACATCCCTGAAAGCATCAGGATTTTGTCACCACTGAGGGAAGAAAGCTTTTTTTTAGAATCCTTACCTGAGGGCATGATTTCAGAGAGAGAGGAAGGGAGGGAGAGAGGGGAAGAGAGGAAGACAAACATCAATTTGCCCCTCTCCTGTGTGCCCTGAATAGGAACCCAAACCTGCAACCCAGGAATGTGCCCTGACTAGGAATCGAACCAGCAACCTTTTGCTTTGTGGGATGATGCCCAACCAACTGAGCCACACCAGTCAGGGCTGATTTTGAGTTCTTGCACTCACTTCTTGTATTTTGGTCACCACTTCTTGCTATCAGTGTGTTTGCTCTAAAACACTGCCCTTTGCTCCAGTTATATGCTTTTAAATGGATATTAAAATTACAAAGCTAATATATGTTCATTGAAACACAAACTTTTGAAGTGAAAAATCAAAGTCCTCCCTTTATTCCTGGCTCTCCACAACAATACTCACCCACACCCACACTCTCACTATCTAGGCATAGCCATTGTTAGCAGCTTAATGTATATTCCTACATGTCATTTTCTGTCAATGCATGTGTGTATTCGTGTATATATAAATATTATACCATGGCATGCATACCATTATATGAGTTGCTTTTCTTCCCACAAGGCAATGTACAATAGGTATCTTTGCATGTTAGCACATCCAAGTCTATCTCATTCTTTTTAATGGCTGCCCCCTTTTAATTTGACAATCTTAATCAGCTGTGAATGGGAAAGCCAAATAATCAGGCTTATTAGAATTGTACCTAAGAAAGAGTAAATCGGCTCTGAATGAAGGCTTGAGGAATTCTCCTAGGAGTAAAATGTGTTAACTTTAGTTCATGGACCTTGTAATGTTTATTTTGGCTATTCTGGGACCCTTTTTGCTTATTTCCTGGTTCATTGTGTTTTGGATAGCTGAGGTTGCTGGACACATGACCTATGAATGAGTGAGGTATTACGTATTCAGTTTTGCATTATATAATTTTGCTGTGGTTTTGTGGCGTTTTGCATTTAATTTTTCATTTAGATTGTCTTCACAGACAGTGATTATGTTCTCTAATTCCTAAGTGCTTCATCATAGTGCAGACCATTACACATGGTAGCAGTTTAAAATGTTTGGCTTGATGATTGACATAGGGCTTCTTATCTGTATCATCCTGTAAGAATGTCCACTGGATTTATGGGAACTCTATAAGCTGATCTGAGGAAGCCTTTTACTACTAATGAACAATAAAGTACTGGCAGCATCTTGTCCCTATTTAGGATTTACATAGGGTCTCCCTCCTGCCTTCATCTGCCATAACAAGTGGCCAAATCCCGTTGATTCCACTTTTAGATCTCACTGTAACGTGTCCCCTATTTTCCATTCCCACTGTCCCCGTACCTTGGACTAAGCTCTACAATATCCCAACTGAGTTACTTGTAATAGACTTCTTAATTGCTCTCCCTGCCACCTGTCCAACCTTCACCCTGCTCACCAAGTAACTAGTGCTCTTTTTAAAACAGAAATCCCACCATATCACATGCCCGGAAAACCCTCGAGTGATTTCTCATCATCTGTATCAGAGGTGTCCAAGCTTTTGGCGTCTCTGGGCCACACTAGAAGAAGAAGAGTTGTCCTGAGCCACACATTAAATACACAAACACTAATGGAAGATGATGAGCATAAAAAAGATCCATGCATAATTTTCGTGATATCCGCCACCACAGATAAACAAAAAAGTCCTCACATAATAACCCTAATTATGCAGTGGCCCTTTTGATAATCTTTTAAAATAAGACAAGCCCCAAATTTGTGATTACTAATATAGAAAATGTATATATCTAAATAATAAAGCTACATAGTATTTTAAGTAAATTTATGGTTTTGTGTTGGGCCATGTTCATAACCACCCTGGGCCACAGGTCAGATACCCCTGCTTCTAGAAGATAACGTCTACTTTCCTTAGCTTAGCACACGTAGTCTTTTGTGATTTGCCCCACTTCTCCTGTGTCTTGCTACTCAATGCCTCATATTTTAATTTCTAGGGAAATCAAATGGCTTAGAGTTCCTTCAACACATTACACAGAGAATTCTCAATAAATGCTTGTTAGATGAATGAGTGAAACACCTTATGTAGCTAGAGTGACCATTCAACTTTCTCTGCTCAGGATGTTCCCTGTTCACACCTGCCATTCCAGGTAATTATTCATGATTCTCCTTTTCACTATCAAACTTGCCTCAGACCAAGGAATTACATGGTCATGCTAAATTATAGCAGTCATCAAATTGTTTCCTAACTCTAGTCTTTTTTTACTAGATGGTGAGCTCTATGGGAGCAGAAATTTTATTCATTTTACTGTTACATTCTCATTTATTTATTCAACCAAGATTGACACTGTTCGGTGTGGAGGTGTAATGTTGAATAAAGCAAACGTGGTCCCTGCCTTCATGAAGTTTACAATCCAGCAGGAAAGAATAATCTAGTGGGAAGAGTAGTGCCTCAAACAATTAATGGGACTGTGTCAATGAATGACTGAACGTGGATAGAAGCTTCAAAGTTCCTGAACAAACAGCCCCAATCCCATGAATTACAGAGACAGGAATAGTTGTAAACAAAAAAACTCTAGGTTGTTCAAATTAACCATTTACTTGATAACTAAACTTTTAAAATACAAACAACACATGTACACCTAAACATACATGACGATTAGATGCTATCTAATGTAAAACATAAGGAAAAAGGACCATGAAATAGCAAGAATGAGACTTGTCAGGTTCTGTGTTTTTAGACAGACAATCTGTAATCCCATGTGGTTCTTTTCAGGGTGGGTTGTCAGTGTGCACTACTCCCACCCTCTCATTTCTTTTCCAGATGAGAAATCTGTAGTTACAGAAACTGAACCACAGAAGAAAGGAATGGTTTTTTAAGCCAGGATTAGATTTTGGTTGGGCTTTGCTTTCAGAACTAGGACTACCTGCTATTCTCAACTTTTTAACCATGTTCCCATAGGCAAACTACAAACCTGGTTTGAACCTCGGTTCCCTCTTCTATATATTAAATATTGATAATATTATCTCCAGAATTAATCCAAGGATTAAGTGAGATTATGTAAGGGCATTTAGTCCTGAAACCCAGCTCCCAGTAGGCACTTGGAATGTTAGTTCTCCATCCATTTCCCTATTTATCTTCTGTATGTGGTGAATTAAATGATGATATAAAATGATTTGAAAAGGAAGAACTATAAATATAAACATCAACAAAATTTTTAATGCTCAAACCTGGGTGCTCAACTAGGCCCTCTCCAACCCTTCTAAAAGTAATAGTTTTATTTGTATTTGTTTATTTTTTTATTATTATAGGCAAAGACCCAGAGAAACTTTCCAGGACCCAATTAGTAGATAAGATTTTCCTGAAAAAAGGCAGAGTTTATGAGGAAGCCAAGATTTGGGGGTCATTTAGCTGCAGTGGGTGGCAGTCTACTCTTGGTCACTTTTGGGTCAAGAAAGCAAGAAGGACACCAGACCATTCCTTTGGATCTTTGGCGGTGGTGGTGAACAAAAGCAAGGACTCCCTTCAGTTTCCAGGGTCTCCCCACTCCAAGACTTGGGAGCTCTCTGGGGAGGGCCAGCAGGTTTGTTCTCCAGCGGTGCCCTGGGTCTGGACTCCATTTCCCAGAGTCCCTTAGTGCCCTAATGTATTCAGTGCTCAGAGTGCCTGTATGTGTGTGAGTGTGAGAGAATGTGTGCGCGTGTGTGCGTGCGCCCGTGAGTGTGTGTGTCTCCGAGTCCCTGGGAGAGTGGAGGCTCATTCACTGATTAGAGCCAGCGCTGAGAGGCAGCACTGCTCCTTCTCTCACACCAACCGAGTCTCTTAATCTGTACATGCAATCCCAGGCAGCTCGCGAACACAAACCCGGGGCCAGCCGCCCGCTGCTGCTGCTGCTGCCGCTGCCGCCGCCACCGCCGCTGCCTCCGCCGGCCCTGCGCACCCGGGACTTTTCATGCACCACACTCACCGCCTTCTTCCCTCCGTGTCCTGAAAAGTGCGACCGTTTTCCCAAGGAATTTCCACGGCAAGTATGCAGAACAGAAAGGGGTGTGGGTGTGTGCGCGCTCAACGGAGGGGTGGGTGCGAGGGCCGCAGGACTGCTCAGGAACCCGGCTAACTTTCCCGGTCCGTTTCCTAGGGAATCGGGCGGCTCCCCGGACAGGGTCAGAGGCTAAGACCTGGACTGGCGCGTCTCAGATCTGCAACACCGAGCCTCCTGGCATCTGTGCCCTGCGCGCTCCGTGCGCTGCCTCACTCAAACTTTCCGTCTAGAGTTTTCCTTAATGTGTTTTATTTGGGGGGTGCGAGGGGGAGGGACCAGACGCGGGAATTGGACAAGTAGGGAGGGCGAGGGGACAGCACGGGAAGGGAACAGGACTCCTTTTCTCCGTCTCTTAATCAGACCCATCCCCACTTTGTTTGGGTCAGTCGGAAGAATGCCTTCTCCCGGGGCTCCCCGGTTTGTCCCGCGTTGATTTCCGGCGGGGCCAGGACCCGGTGGTACTCAGTGGGAAGTCCGAGGCGGCGGGGTGGGATGGAGCAGGGGCGATCGACTGAGAAAGGACCCCAACCGCCCCCACGCAACGCACTACCTGCCCGGCGGGGTGCCCGAGCAGAGGCTGGGAGCCTTGGCCCCCCGGTGCTCGGCTTACTTTCCTGGCGGGGCGGGTGTGAAGGGCGTGGAGGGAGGAGGGTGGGATGGGGGAGCTGCTGCGGGCTGCGAGGAGGCAGGTGCTGGCACAGAAGGTGGACCCTTCTAATGCCGCCGGTAAACTCCCCGCTCCACTCGGCTGAACCGGCCCGGCCTGAGAGCAGCCCAACCCGTGGGGCGTCTCCTGGGATTTTCGGGACTGGGACTCTTCTCTCCCGACGGTTTTACGAAGCAGGGGGGGAGGACCACCATATATACAGCGGCGCGTTTCTCTTTTTGTAGTTTTATATTTATCTTAGATTTACCTGCCTTAAACTGAGTAACAATTTCTCTTTCTCCGACTTGAGAACAAAACTTTTCAGCGAACACGCCGGTCGCTGCCGTGCTGTGGCCGTCCGCGCCGCGCTCGTCAGCCGGGCCGAGCGACCTCCTCCGCCGGGAGCCGGGCCCCGCCACCGCGCTCCCAAGCCTCCGGCCAACCCCCTCCCCAACCCCGGGCTTTTCAGGGCTCGGCCTGAGCGGTTCGCCTTTGTGCTTTGTAAAGGAAAGCCTTTTCTTCCAGGGCACACAAACTTGGGCGGAGAGCTTCCGTGTGGCCCCGGGGCGAGGCCGCCCACGGTGGCGAGGCCCGCCATCCGAGGAGATGCCCGCTCCGGCCTCCGCTCGCAGAGCTCGAGGCCCGAGCGCACCCCGGCTGGTGAGGGCGCGCAGGAGCCCCGAAGGAGTGGGGACTCGGGCTGCTGGGAGGCAGAGGAAGAGCTTTCGCTTCCCCTTAAGAACGCGGGGCTTTCTCGGACCCTGGCCGCGGCTCCAATGGAACGCCGGGTCTCCGGCCCCGAGCCCGACGCGCGTCGCACCGGCGGAGGCTTGAGGTGGGGCGGGGGGCGCTGGTGGGGGGCTTTGCCCTGCCTGTCCGGGACGGTCAGGGGTCTCTGGTCTCTGCCGCGTTCTTGCCCTGGCAGCCGCCGAGAGGGAGGACTCGGGCGCTCTGTGCCCAGATGCCCACCAGCCACGCCTCGCCTCTCGCTTGGTTTCCGGACTCGGCTTAAGAGGGGTAAAGGGGAAATAAAGGGGGGAAAAAGACGGGCAGTGAGGAAGCGTCGGGTCAGAATGGAGAGGTCGGCACAGGCAGGGGTGTCCCGCCTCCTCCTGTGCCTGTCCGGGGGTCCTTCCTGAGAATAGAAAATGGGCCGAGAGGAGGGGGAGGCAGAAAGAGCGTCGAGGAAAAGCTCGGCGGCCGCCTTCCGTTCCCATCCCTCCTCGCCCGCAGGAATCCTGCAAAAGTAGCGTTAGTTCGCTCGCTGCGCTCCGGGAGCGAGGCGAGGCAGGGGAAGGCCGAGGGCAGGGCGGCGCCGCGCCTCTAGTGACCGACGGGGCCGCTGCCGGGCACGGAGCGAAAGGGGACTCACACCTGTTTGGCGAGCCGCAGCCCGGTCGCCGCGGCTCCAGAGGCGGGGCCCTCCCTCCCGCACCCAGGCTGGCGGTGCTGGAACTCCGACCGCCCGGCTACCCCGCGCCGGCCGGCTTTTGCAGGAGAACCGGAATTCAGGAGCCCTGTGGCTGCCGGGCGAAGCTATGGCGCGCGGCGACCGGACCCCGGTAACCCGCGGGGTGGGGCTGTTCTGGGGCTCAAGGTGCTTGGACTTTGATCGAAAGCAACTTCCTTCGAGCCCCTGCCCCGCGGGCCCCGTCCGACTGCGGACCAGGGCCCTTCACGCCTGTCCGTTCTTTACCGGCCGGCGCCTTCGTTCTCCAAAGTTACAAACAGATTGTTTCGGGTAGAGGTCGTTGAGACCTAAAGTATTCTTTGTGCAAAGGCAACCGAGAGCTGGAAGGAGAGGTCAGGCCAAGGAGTGGCGGCCTCGGCTCTGCGTTGTCCCGAAGTTGATGTAGGTTTCGTCTTCACCTCTTCTTCCTCCGTTTTTCCTAAAAGAGTTGCTTTTTCCCGGGTTAAGACTCTTAGCGTTGAATTCTGCACTGCTGGCTGAGCCGGCAGCCCCGCAGCCCCGCACTGTAGACAGGCCGGGCTCCCTCGGATTCGCACCCCTTAGCCAAGCCAGGCCTGGGTCGGGGTACAAATCCGGGACCGACACCTGGCCGCGTCTGATTCACAGGCGTTGGCCCCAGCCCCGAAACGGTGTTAGCTTTGTGCTTCCTGAGCTGTTGCATATGGTGGTAACATTTGTGTTAGAGCCGTGTTTCCAGATACCCCCTGGGCATTTGGTGTGCGGGAATTCTCTTCTGGGGAAGAAGTCTGTGAACTTAAATTGTTTTTCTTTCCTGAGTTCTTCACAACCCCCCACTACCCTGGCCCCATTTCCCATTGTTCTTTGCTTTTTAAGTTGCCTGTTAATTTTTTAAAAGTTTATTTATGCAAAGGAAAAAACATCATTTAATTTGTTCTATTATTTTCATTCCTGGTTTTTGGAAACAGTTCAGAGACCACAAAAATGTCACCTGTTGTAATAAGCAGAAGCGTTGTGTGTGCATAGTAACTGCCCGCAGAATCGTAGTTTGGTGGGCGTTCGGAGCTCAGGCTCGGGGGAGAGGCTTTGCAGCTTTCTTTGTGGCAGTCATTTGCAAGTGGGTTTGACTCCCAGCAGCAGCAGAGTGGCTTCCTTCTACACCCATCCCTGGCACGAGTCAGGAAGCCCAGACCCTGGACAGGGATGGTCAGAAGCTGAAGTAAAAAATTGCCCACTCTCAGAGACTTTGTCTCTGGCTTTTGGTTTTTCTACTCGAAAGTGGCTAGTTTGCACCGGAGAGCGGGGAGCCCTGCGCACCAGCCCAGACTCAGACGTTTTCACGTTCCAAACACCAGCTTCTTCATTTCATTTGTCTTGCTTCTGGCATGTTTAACCACGCAATTCCTGATCTCACTAATTATTCAGTTAGTTGGCATTTTGTAATCACTTTAAACCAGGGTCGAGGGTGCGATTTAACAAACAAACTCCCACACTTACAGACCTGAACCAAACCCACAATGTCAAGGATTTGAAATTTTTAAAGCTCAATATCTGTTGGTCCCTCCATCCAACCTCACTGCCTGCCAGACAATTTATTTAGCTTCGTGGATTGATCCCTCCTCCTTGTTTAGTTAATTCAACAAAGACTTTTTGCAATCTGTTTGGAGTTTGTCTGATGCCGTGGAAAAGTAGCTGATGATTTATTTGGTTGCTTTTCGATTTCTGTCTTCAGCCCTTCTTTCTCCTCCTTTCAGCAGGGATGTCAGCTGTTATTACTTCCTATTGATCCCTTTGCAAAGTGAGAAGTGAACTAAAATTAATGTCAATTCCACTGCTCGGATCAATAGCTGGAGTTATTTTAATCTGGATTTGCACGAAGTGCTAAATTAAAAAAAATCAGCATAGAGGCAGAAAAGTAACAGTTACTTACTTTCCCTTTGCCCGGTTCTTTACAGTCACCCAAATGCTCCATCAAGCTGATTATCTTACAATCCATATTTTTTTAATTAAGAGGGTCAGTTAGTTTTCTTATTTTGGGTTCTGTGTTTAAACCCATGACATTTTGACATTGGGAGTGTATTAACTATAGATTTTCATAATGACTGTGGTCTGCTGAAGCCTCGTCTATACAAGTTGTTAATGTGAGGAGGGCGTAAGAAAGAAAAAGGAAAAGAAAAATAGCACTCCCCCTCCCTCCCCCCAGAGGCCAACGCCCACACAGGGGAGTAAAAGGGATGTGGCCTGGAAAAATATTGTTGATTTATTTTCAGTATAATGAAGTTTCAAATGAATAACCAGGTTTGAGTGATTCACCGTGTTCTGGTGGAGTGTCCGGTGCTGTCGCCAGATTACTAATTTATGAAACTCATTTAACATAATGAGGTGATCCAGGAAGTAAAAATAGACAGCAAATCCGAATCCTCTGGGTGATTGGTTATTTGGAGGGAGAAACGTTCGTTCCTTCCTCCCCCACCCCAGTGTATTATGTTTGCCCTTTTCTCCAGCTTGCCTCATGTAATATTGCTTGTTGATGGACAAGTAGTTATTTCTGTTGCGAAGAGCTGGTTAGAACCTTTGGAACAGCCCTAGACCCACTTTCAGAGCATCCATGTTGTGTGACCATTAATCCGACTTGAACACAGCCAAGAACAGGATTCCCAGACTTGTCAGGCTAACTGTCTGTCCTTGGCAGATCATTCCCTGCACTGCTATAACTTGACGGGAAAGTTATTTAAAATTTGGAAGAGAGAAAAATCCGTTAATGTGAGATACATAATCTGGTAATTTAGCAATGATGTCTATAAGGAAAGATGCCAAACGAGGAAGCAGTCTGATGGTGTGCACTCATCTTCCCAATTAATAACAGCCATTGACACGTCTGCTACAGGATGGGAGAAGGAAATACTCTCTTTGCACTGCATTAAGCCAGGAGGATTCATCTACAGTTTAACTGAGGTTTCTCTGTTTGAGGGAAGACAAATGTAGATACTCCATTACCTAGGTGGGTTTTTTTTTTTTTAAGGGAGGGGGTAAATTTTATTTGAGACATGACTTGCAATTTAAAGGTTATTAATTTGCAGTAGATGGTGATTTTTGGTTACACTTTGAGGTTGAGTTTCTATTTAGCGTATATATCTGAAGTTAGTAAGTCCTAGTATTCATCATGTGTTATCCAGACTTTTGATATATAGCCTTTCTCCCACTTCCCATTCAAAATAAATTTGAAACAGAATCAATGGCTGTGAAAATGTACAACCTAAATTTAAAAGAGAAATTGAAAGAAGTCTCCTCGAACTCCAATTCGTTCCAGGGGCCTTCACTGGGCATCAGCTCTGACTGGGCCAACAAGCAGAGCAAAATAAGTCAGAAATTTTGTTAACATTTTGCTCTAAATGTTAATGGCAAATTCAAGGCAGTTTACAAATCTACTTAAGAGTGAGTGCATTAGTAACTAGAATTACCAATCCATTCTTTGCTGCTCCTGAAAGACAGACACTGTTAGAGAACATATGCCAAAGGCGCCCATTACGTTTTTAAATATTTTCAGAGACACCAGGCGTTTTATTGATGAAGGTTTTGTTTCTTCTCGGAAGAGAGAGAGCCTGTGTGTTTAGAGCAGGGTGTACCGCACTTCTTTCTGGAAACAGTCTTAGATGATATGTGAAGATGCATGTTTATGTGTGTGCCAATGTGTGTGGTTTGTCCGCATGCACAGTTTGTGCTGCCTAACATGTACAGATGTTCCTGGTCTAGATGCGCTTGCTTTAGGGATTTTTCAGTGTGAGGGTGTTGTTAAGGTAGATGAATTGGAGACTCATACTACATAGGGGGTTGTAGAGGTAGATCCTGGTCTCTGTTTAAACATCAGGCCTGCCATGAGTGGTGTATGCAGGTGGCAGCCCTTTAAAATATAGACCCCACCTAATCTACTGGGTGACTTGGCCTTCCAAAGCTCATTTGCTCAGGGAATATTGTATGTGGAGGTTTTATGATTTTTTTTCCTTTGCTGGGCTCAGGCGCATTTCACCCGGAACGTGTAGGGACCAAAGTCAGCTACACGTACATCACAGTAAGTTGTCTATTGATTTTCCTGAATGAAAATGGTCTGATGCTGCTGCCCACTCACTCCTAAAGCCTGTGGCGTCTCTTGCCGGAGCATCTGTAAGCCAGAAGGATGGTGTTTCAATCACTTGGGGTTTCCCATTTTTTCCTCCCCCTAACCTCCACCCCCCCATTTTTTTCTCTTTGCTGTTTCTTCAGGTCTTAGAAGGGGATGATTCCCCAGTAACATTCCCTGATCCAAGGTGCCGCTCAACCTCCCTCCTGGGGAAGACTGCTTCTTGTGTGACACGGGCCATAAAAAGAAACTCCAATGGACTTACACCGGGCAGCCTTCAAGATGGAGAACTCGTCCTACCTCCCCAACCCGCTGGCATCCCCAGCACTGATGGTTCTTGCGTCCACGGCTGAGGCCAGCCGAGATGCTTCCATCCCTTGTCAGCAGCCACGACCCTTTGGTGTACCTGTCTCAGTAGACAAGGACGTGCATATTCCATTCACCAATGGTTCCTACACCTTTGCCTCTATGTACCATCGGCAGGGTGGGGTGCCGGGCACTTTTGCCAATCGTGATTTTCCCCCTTCTTTACTACATCTCCACCCCCAGTTTGCTCCCCCAAATCTAGATTGCACTCCAATCAGCATGCTGAATCACAGTGGTGTGGGAGCTTTCCGTCCCTTTGCTTCCACTGAGGACAGGGAGAGTTATCAGTCAGCCTTCACACCAGCCAAGAGACTGAAGAACTGCCATGACACAGAGTCCCCCCACTTGCGCTTCTCAGATGCAGATGGCAAGGAATATGACTTTGGGACACAGCTGCCATCTAGCTCCCCCGGTTCACTTAAGGTTGATGACACTGGGAAGAAGATTTTTGCTGTCTCTGGCCTCATTTCGGATCGAGAAGCCTCATCTAGCCCAGAGGATCGGAATGACAGATGTAAGTACTTCAATGTGAGCCCTCCCGACCCCCAGTAAGCTCTGCCTTACGGTAGTGTTCAACAGGTTGGTGGTCTTTCTCCTGCTCCTGGTAATGGGAAGGGCCAACTCTTTCCCATGCCATAGCTGGGGAAGACTAACATTTACTTGTCCCTGTCATAAGCGTTACGTGTTCTGTAGGAAATGTTTTTCTGAAGGTAGCCAGAGGCAAGTTGACCTCCACACTGCCTTTCTCTCCAGGGTGTGATTGGCTTATTCTCTGGGGACTCTGGAGTGAAGACGGGTGCCATATAGGTCATTTCATTGGAAATGTAGGTTCCTAGGGAATTGGGGGGGCCTGAACAAACTCATCCACCCCTCTTCTCTTTGCTGTCCTCATTATGTTTCTCTGATCTCAGTATTGTATTTTAGCTTTTTCATTGTATCACATCCAGTAGACTCCGAGTGAATTTATTGTCACAACTCTCAGCCCTTGTCCACATCAGGCTATTTTTCAAAGCAGGACAAAGGTGTCGTCAATCACCATAAAGCATTTCAAACAGCTGTATTTTCCTTGCAATTGCAAGGCTAGAAAGCCGACTTCCCTTGGGATTTAACAGGTTTGCTGGATGCTTATCCTGGGGCTCACTTTTAGGACTAGACACGGTTGCCTGTGTGACTGCTCCATATTTGATGTTCACAACTATTATGAATTTCTGCTTATGGAACAGCTTTCTCATGTTCTCCAAGTGCCTTGCTGGGCTCCGGCTACCCTCCCTAAACCTTGATTTGGAACTTGTAGACTAGGACTATTGAACCCTGCAATCTTCTCATCTGGTATAATATAATCAGAAAATAATTGTGTTTTGAAGCTTTTGGGCTGTGGGTAGACAGAGCAGTTTTCTTCAAACCTGGTGAAAATTTATGAACTGAAGGTGTTTTTTCACCCAACCTTTTGTTCTAAGATTTGCTTCATTTTGTTTTCTTAAGAAAACTACATCTGAGGTTTGCTTCCCCCTTCTCTATTTTTCTGTGCTCCCGTCCTCTCTATAACTATCAACACGAATAGCATTTTTTTCTCTTCTCTTTATGATGCCGAGGAGAGTAATAGAGACATTGCAGCCCTCTCCCCTGTCGGCACTGCTTCCTCAGGCTGTCTCCTTGAATTAGGCACTGTGTTAACTTTCCTGCGCTCAAAGGCATCTGCCTCAACCCAGCGTACCTTTTCAATAAAAGTCATCATAAAATCAACCTGCCTTGTAAATCCATCGCTCTTTGGTTTTGAGATATGTTGCAAGTGTGTCTTTTATGTCAGCGTCTGTAAGCCCGAGACCTCCCCACTTAAGGGAGAAGGCTTCTCTGTGACAGACAACTGCCCAAGTGCTCTCCCACTTTTGCTTTAGTTCCTCTTCCACCTTTCACCCTCCTGTACGGCTGATGTGTGTGTTATGATCCTAGTTTTGGATGTACCTGCTGAACAGGGATCGGCTTTGTCTTGGCCTGTTTTATTTTAGTTAATTTAGTTTTCATTTGTCAGTATGCAAGTGATCAAGGCTAGCTGCAATCTGACCTCTAGCTAAAACTGCTCTGGATTAGAGTGTGACAGATTCTGCCCCCATTTCCTCCAAGAACACAAGTTGAAAATGAAATCCTCTCAAAACTAATACATTATAAAGTAACATCTGCAGATAAAGATTCCTTTCTTTACTCCTGACAGATCCAGCTTGTTTCCATTTTTCTATCTTTTTAGCCCAAACCTGTATCATACCCCCAGAGCAGGAGGAAGCTTGTTAGTCAAGTCAGAACTCATAGATGTGGATATCCATTCCCCTCCGAGTGTCAAAGCCATAACTCTTCTGTTTGCCTGGTTTGCATTGTGTGGTGGTGCCATCCCCCATGGAGATGGATCCCTCACACAGGAATACGCCTGGGTGGAGAAAAATTAAATGAGTCTGTCTCCCAAAGTGAAATGGGATTCTGACCTTGAAATTAATGAGATTCTGATCAGAAGGGTGGGGAAACTTCTTTATTTCAGATTGTACTGTTACATAAATTGCAGCCGATTCCCCCTCTGTTTAAAATATTCTTCCTTTAGATAGTAGTTCGAGTTTTCTTTTTTCTCTTACACACACATTCAACCTATAGGTGTGTGTGTGCATGTGGGATGTTTGTTCACCCACAGTATTATCTGGAGTCCCATTTGGGATTAATCTTCAACCAAAAAAGGTACAAAGTGAAGAAGAGACTGTTGCCCGGTGATAACCCTGGATCTGTGCTCTCTTCTCCTTTCTTTTTCTTGGGCAGTGTAGCAGCCGCCACAGGGTTGCACTGCGTAGCATCTGTGCTTTTGATTTTGAGTGTTTGGAAGGCTGGAGAAACATTTTTCTGTCCGGAAGGGTTGAAGAGGCACTGTGACAAAGTCTGCGGCAGCTTCCTGGGCTCCTGTCATATGCCAATGTGTGTCAGAATATTTATGGTCTGTTTTATGTAAATACATATTTAAGGGCCGTTAGAAGGCCTGATTATTCCCACCAGATGCCTTTCAGGTCCTCCCTACAGAACCGTTTTGAAATAAGTAATATTTCTCAGATAATCGAGTGACAGTATATAAGACTGCTTCCAAAGGGAGAGCTTGAGGGGCAGATGGGGCAGGGAGGGGGGTGGGAAGGCTAGAAGAGAGAGGATAAAAAGTGTTCAAAAGAGCAAAGGAATAGGTTATGTGTCTTTCACCCAGACTGCCAGTATAATATAATATAAACCATATATATTGTAGTTTTTTATTCTTAAAATTTAGAGTTAATTTCTGATATGGTTGACTCATTTTTCAGTTCTCTTCATATAAATACATTTTTTTCATAAAATGTAAAAAAATGTTTTAATTAAATGCAGCAGTAAAACTCCTAAAGGAGCATTTGGCTCTAGGTTTTTTTTTTTTTTTTCCAGGGGAGTGGGGAGAAGGAGAGGGTAATTGGCATGTGTGTGTCCCTTAAATAGAGTAGAAGTTTTCTGAGTTTTAGGTCAATGAAAATTCAGTTTTACAATGGAAACACTGACAGTTTTTACTGTTGCAGCCACCTCCTGCTCACACACTACATCCATATGCAGACAAGTTCCCATGTGAGAGCATCTGAAAGAGGGGCCTGCAGACATGGTGTAATGTACATGTGTTCTTCCCTTCAATCTGGGTGTTGATAGGCAGGATTTCTCTTGTTATTAAATATACGTTTTTGGAGAAAGAAATGTAGCTATTTGGGTAAAGTATTGTCTCTCCTAGTAGATGATTCCTGTTTGCTTGCCTGTTCATCTACCTGGCATCCCAGGTGATTCCCGAGGTAGGTGTGTTGGGCACTATGGGAAAAGGAAGCTTTTGCTCTCCAGGACTGACTTGCGTGCCCTGGAAAAAAGGGAACAGTATTTTGTGAGAAGCCGCTCATGGAGGATGCGTGACTCCCCAGGAGGGGACTGAGGTAACTCCTGTTTATTGTCACTCCCTGAACCAGTCTCCCAGGGCTCCTTGTCCAGGGAAATGACGCAAAAATTCATGGGCCAATTACAAGTAGTCCACGTGCGTCTTACATATGAAGTGTCTACAGCTATGTTTCCCAGGGCTTTTAAAATAAACATTTCCTCATTAAGGAAACTTTCCAACAAAGGGAAGACAAGTATTGTCTGCTGCCTTGTGCTAGAAATCTACACATTTACTACCCCCTTGGCACTCTGGCTCTCATCATGTGCATTTCCTCATTATTCTCTTCGGGCCACCCCTGTGCCTAGATGTCTGCCTGGGTGACACAGTCTTTGGCTAGCCTGCCAGTCTATCCACTCAGCCCAAATTGGAGTTGGCCAGTATGCATGCTTACTCGAGGGTTGAGAGGGACCAGAAATGCTCATGTGAAGTGATGACTGGCCCTGCCTTCTGGCTTACCTCAGGAATGGGCCCAGGGCACTGACCACAAGTGGCCCTCTTTCCTTGGCCCTTCCTGTGGTTGGGCAGATTCACAGGTAGGCAGGAAACTGGTAATTCACAGCAGCTCCAGGATGTCCTACTTGCATTCTCAGGTCCCAAAAGCCCTGAGTAGGAAATGGTATTTTCTACTTCGAAATGTGTCTTATAAAGGCGTGTACCATTTAAGACCCTGTGTTCTAAGAATCAAATACAATGGATACATAGGCCCAGGTAGGCCCGGAACGAGGAGGGTCAGCTACATCATGGTGCTGGTGTTAGTGGGGATGCTTCCCAAGGGCTCTGGGACTGGGGTGGGCTGGGACCCTAATATGGCCTTTTAGGAGAATTGCTGTTGCTGGAAAGAATGTTTGGAGTTCTCAGGTCACCAGGCTGAACTGGACTGTAGCTGAAGCAGATGACCACTGTGAAAGGGTCAGCAGACCGAAATGGTCAGATGGTTTTCTCTGTACTGCCTGCGCAGACTAGCCGCATTGCTGCTCAGCTGCACCCTGGGTTCTCCCGGAGTCCCTTTAAGAACTCCTGTGATGGGTTTGGTTGTTTCTGGTTGTTGACTCCCAACACAGTCATGGAGACTCCTTTTCATGCTGCTGGGTTTAATTGTCTTGTTGGGATAAAGAAATGTTTGCACAGCTAAAGTGGGGCCGGGCTGGACGGGAGCAGTCCCTGATGGCTGCAGAGCCAGCTGGCCTGGCTTGGCTCAGCGCGCTGCCCGCCCGCCCGGCGGCTGGGCTCGTTCCCGCTCCGGCTCTCGCTCTCTTCCCCGTCCTCTCTCCACGCCGCGCCGCTCTGGTCGGCGGCTGCCTCCTCGCAGGGCCGGAATGCCTAATCACCATGGTGAGAAAACGGACACCGCAGCCGTCCTCCCTCCCCGCCTTGCGCCCTCCCTCCCATCAATTGTCATGCAGAAGTGATCTGGGCTGCCGTTTCCTCACGGCGGCCAGCCTGCCCCTGGCCGCTCCCGGCAGAAGGGTGGCTGGTAATTGATCGTTTGGGGGAGGGGGGCGCGGGGAGGCGCGAGGCCGGGCCAGGGGAGGACGGACCGCACAGTGGGCCCCGTTGGCTCGCTTGAAAAAGACCCCCCAGCCTCCGCCACCGAGATGGCTTTCAAGTGGTTCCACAAATGTTGGTGACTTCGCTGTCACACGGCCGGACTTGGAGGCTGCGGGACAACTCCCGGCGCTGCCCCAGGCGGGCCCAGACGCCGCCTGCGGTCCGGACTCGAGGGCAGGCCTCTTCCCCAGCCCCCGCCCCGCCCCGCCCCGCCCCGCTCTCCACGTTCCTCGCCCGAGTCGCACTCCTAACCGAGCCCTTGTTCCGTTTCCTGGACGTCGCCTGAGCCGCAGAGACACTGTGGGGCCGGGAGGAGGGCGATGCGGGAGGGGGCTCACCCCTGCGGATGTCGGGGTGACGCGGGACCGGGCGGGAAATGCAGGTGGGGGGGTGGCGGAGTGGGGAGTCCAGGGGGACACGCCAGGGGTGGGGGCAAGGTGGCAGTGGGGAGGGCCCAGGGCGCGCGGCGGAGGGAGATGGACGTGTCCTCTCGCATCTGAAGCAGGCTGTTCTCTCGGCACTCGAGGACTTGGGGGTTTCTCATGTAGATTCGAAATGCTCTCCCCATCCTGCAGTCCATGTCTGTAAAGCGTTCCGGGGAACGTTTCCCAAGTCCAGGGCTTCGTGAATCGGGAGGATGGCTGGCATTCGGGCGAGGCGAGTCGCGGTAGCCTCTGACCGGCTGAGGCTCGCTGCCAGCACAGCGGGGCTCGTTAAAGTCCGGGCAATTTCTGGAACTCTTCCCACGGGAAGTTTCCCGGGCTGTCTTCCGGTCAGTGGCCCCAGGTTGACTATTTGGTGGCCCTTTTTTTGTTTGAAAACAAAAAACACACACATTGTATCCCAATAACAAATGTTGCTCTCCCTCCCCACCCCTTTTCCTCATTAGGCAGGGTAAAGGAAACTGAAAAATAGAATTGTTTTTATATTGCTTTTTCTTATTTTTAGCCCTTATTAATTATACCCATCTGGTTAATGAATATTAGCACACGTTGAAATGTATTCTTTGTAAATACTCAGGATCTAGAGTGATGGTACATTTAACAGTTATATCTTTATACTGCTTTTTCATATTTTTATATTTTAGCTGTTATTAGCCACATCTGTCTGGTAGGTAAATACCAGAGCACAGGTTACAATGTACTCTTTATAAATATGTGGGATTTTGAGTGATGATATTTTTTTGTAAAATCTACATTATTTTAAGAGCAAAATGACAATCTTTGGATTTGAATATACTCTTCCAACAGTTTAATAGTATTTGCAGTGCTGTTTTACCCTCTTAAAAAGAGATGAACTATAGACTTAAGGATAACTTATTGCTATATATTAGCTAAAGTGCCCTAAAATTTTTTTTAAAATACCATTTAAGTTGTGACGTTTGTGGTTAAGAAGTGTGTTTTTATCCTTCATAACCTTAAAGGGTGGGAATTTGTAAATGTTTCTATCTTTGGAGCAAGAAGGAGAATTTTTCTGCAAAAGAACTTTCATCTACTTTCTCTCTTAGGCCTTTTCCAGGAAGAGATCCTGAATTGAAATCTATGGGGTTAGGCCTGGCAAAATGATGGGCTCTGGTATGAATCAGTAAACCTGGTAGATGCTAAGTAAACAGGAATGGTTTATTTCCTTCCAGCCTTATTCAATAGATCATACTTTTCTATCACATTTTAGTTTTAGTGTTAAAATTTTTTCTGCATTTGTGACAGTCCCATCAAAGGGTTCAGTAAGTGTTAGTTGAGTATTGAATAAATTGATGGTGATGATTATAATCTATTTTTTACCTTAAGTTTTTATCAATTTGTCACTCTTCAGCATTGCACTGGATAATATCTCTAAGACTCCTATCCCAAAGGCATAGATGTTTATGGAAAGGAAGAATTTATTTATGACTTGAGGTTTGATAATGACAAAGGGAGGTGGGGAGTTTTTCAAGACTTAAGTGAAATTACTTTCTCAAATATAGACTTACTTTGTTGCTTATCTTGTGTACTGAAAAATCATAAGGTTGGGGTGAGAATAAAAGACAGAAAACTGTACAAGATCAACAATTAAAATAAAAATTAAAAAAAAAATAATAATCCGAAACTTGCTTTCCCCCGCCCCACCTCTCCAGAAACTTAAGATTGGAGTCTGTTCCCCTCCCCAATGTTTCCTGTAGCATTATATCCCCTATCATGGAGTCCACAAACACGGATCAGCTTTTGGTGTGTATTTTAGGGAAAAAAGCTCCTACCTACATCCTGGTTGAAGCTGGAAACAGACAAGTGTGTGGGGGCTTTGTAAACACATATAACCATCTGGCAATTTGGACATTTGACCGTCCATTTTCTCTGTAGAATGTTTTCTGATTGAAGATGACCTAGAGGAAATGAAAGTTATGTTTTTAAGGGAAGACATGGTGCTCATCCAGCACACTCTGTTTAGCAGACACAAGCTTTAGGAAAGTCGAGAGCTGTGTGTGTGAAGAGGGAACCTTTTGGTACAGTCTCATGAGAAATCAAGCTCAGTAAGCCTGAGTGTGACTCACCAGACAAGGGTTGTCTTTTTCCACTGAAATTCATCTGCAGGCTGAGACTTATGGCTTTGCATCCATCTTAGAGCAGCAGACAGTCAGAAAGATGCAGGGAGGGGGAAAGGGCCAGCCCTAGAGAGACCTTTGCTTGATCTTCAGGTATATGACTCTCATTTAGGTGCCAACTAATCCTATATTTCTCTCATCTGACCTTGCTTTTTGGGGGTTTGATTCAAACCAAGTAAGAGTGGTCTAGCATAATAAATACATAAGTGCTGTATTTGTCTCTTTGAGCTACAATTTGAATATGTTTCAGATCAAAGGCAGGGAGGCAATATAACATAGTAGTTATGAGTTCAGCCTCTGGAATAAAAATCTGACCCTTTAGTTTACTTGCTCCGTGACCCTGGGCAAATTACTTAACCTTTCTGGGCCTCAGTATTCTGACCTGTAAAGTGGGAATTATATGACCTTAAAGGATTGTTTCGAAGGACTGAATGAGATTAAATGCACAGATAATGGTTAGAACAGTTCCTCACACATGCAAATACATAATGACTATTATTATTTCATGGACAATCTGGTGGTATAATCATTGTTAGAAGCACTGATATAGTCCCCAACACATGGTCATTAACAACTAGCATGTATGTAGGACCCTTTCACACACTCATGCTTTGTGGCAGAGAGGGAGGGAGAAAAGCTCAGAGCCTTTTTCTGTGATAACCAGCTGCTTTGCCTCCCTTCATTGTTATCCATCCGCCAGTGTTAGCCCTGGTGTCCCTCTGACCTACTCACTTCATTTTATTAGAAGCAAGGTAGTATTAGAGTTAAAGAAACTGAATCTCGCTCTGAGTCAGGAAGGGGCTTGACTAAGGTTAGATATCTAGGCAGTGGATCAGGTTAGAAAATCTGCATCTTATCGTATTTTTTTATTCTGGAATTTTGTGTTACAGATACTGTTGGAGTAAATGGGCCATTAGAATTTGTGTGTAATAGAGATTTGGGCTATACATAATCACATTTGCTATAATGGTATTTGAGTACTGTTAGAATTCAAAGTCCCAGAGTTTCAAGTATGTCCTTAGATTTTAAGTTATACAGGCACTTTTACCCTCTTGCCTATGTGAGAAAAATCTGTGAACCTTCCCCCATCTGTGCGTGTCACAGTCCCACAGCATGATGGATTGTCTCTGCTTGGGGGAGGCTTAGGACGGGGCTTGAAGGGGCCTTGTAGGTCAGGAGAGAAATACGGCAGCAGGACTGAGGGGGGGGGGCTGCTGAGGAGGGATTAGCAGGGGAAGGGGAGGGAGGGTTGGGCGGGGATGGGCCTCTTCCATAGTGTCTGTGTGCATTCTCTTAGGAGTAAAAGAGGGCTGTCCATTACCCTGAGCGCACAAATAAACTCAGTGTTTTTCTCTTTGTAGAGAGAAAGCCCCATGGGGCTTGGGAATACTAGAGAATGACTCTGCATGTCAGTCGGAGAGGTGGGAAGTAGGATGGGAGTGAGAAAGACTGACCCTCTTCTTGAGGACCTTGGATTTGCGCCTGTTATTTAAATATAGTAGTTCACATTTGAAAAGTCTTCTGTTCACATATGTGTGTAGCAGAAATAGCCATCGGAGGCAAGCTGCCCAATACCTCAATCCCTATCAGTCCTTTCATGACTTTGTTTAAGAGAAGGGCTTTCGTTCACTGTTAGGGACAAAGTGTCTCTAGTCTTTGCCACATACAGACACAAAGGTGTATGGGAGGTAGGAAGGGAAATGCTGTGTTAATTTTTAGTTTTTAAAGAAGAGGGGAAAGTCTGGGATTTAGGCCCGAATGCCTAAGTTACAGTTATGAAGGAATTTTAGGAAAAGAAAAAGTTGTGTCTAAGACATAGATAGGTAAGGAGCAGCACATGCTAGGGTGAGTAATCAGCAGGACTGCAGTTAGGGCCTAGGCTTCAGCTTCCTTCCTGAGAGCAGTAAAATTAAAAAAAAAAAAAAAAAATCCTTAGAACAACAAAAGTCTGGACTGCATGGGCTTCCTTCCTGACAGGCCAACCTGGTGGGGCTTCATTCAGACTGAGCAGCAGTCAAGGCTGATTTACGGTAAGAGATCCCAGACAGACGGGTGGGCTTAACCCTTTCCTAACCACAGAGATGTCTCACTGCAAACTCTGCCCTCTTCTTCCAACCTCCCATCATAGTATGGGTAGCCCTTTATTGTCATTGTTCTTTATTGAGAGAGAGTACCTGCTGCTGAAAGACCTAATATCCTCTTCATGAAAAAGCTTGGCCTATGAGAAGTTGAGTAACTGGTAAGAGATCTTAGCATCAAGTCTGTGACAGACTGGCATTGTGGCTTATGGCTGGTATAAGTCTCAGGCTCTTGGTGACATTATATTGATTTCAGAGTGTTGTGTCCATCTGTGCTCATAGGAAGTGCCTTCTGGAGTCCGTACTGGAGTGATCCTGTGAGCCTCAGTTCTACCTCCATACAATAGTGGTACTGCAGAAAGAATAGGGCTGCAGCATCTTAGGTGTTTATGGCAATGTGGATAAAACTGTGGCAGAGTACATGAGGCATGATTAAGTTTCCATCTTGGTAGAGAGTATGATGCACTCATTAACACATTTAACCATTTATCCAGTATTTACTGAATACCTGCATCACTCTAGGCATCATGCTATGTCTGGGGGTATGATGATAGGCAAGACAGATTATAGTCCCCTGCCTTACTGTAGTTTAATATTTAGTAAGCAACTGCAGGATGTTGTGAAAAGTTCTATCATGGAAGAATAATAATGCCATGGGGTTAGAGGTAGGAGCACCTAATCTTGGCTAAGAGTCAGGGATAGCTTTCTGGCTCCTTGAAGCAAGTGACTTTTAAGCTGATATCTGAAATAAGAAGGAGTTCCTTATTTAAAGGGGTTAGATATTGCCATTTGCTTTTCTGGACAAAGTATGGCACCTGAGAATGGAAGAAAGAACTGCAGAGCTTTCAAGCATTTCTCATGATAAAGTAAGAATAGAATTCTTACTCTTCCAGTAAGAATAGAATTCTCTCTTCCAGGACCTGAGGCCTGACCTCAGATCTCTATAGTACTTCATCCCATAGCCAGGCATTATTGAAAATGTCCATTTGATACTTACATGTTTATGAGACCCAACATCATATAGGGCCTTGCTTTTAAAGTAACTTTCTAAAGATCAGTCACCATGAAATATTTTCTGAAAACATAGGACATCTTATGAGCAACCAGAACCATGCTTGATATGAAGTGGACACACAGAAAATGTTTGTTGAAGTGAAGGAAGGCCATTACCCTGCGGCTGTCTAGTGAGGTAGATCAAGAGCCCTGGTCTTTTCATTGAAGTTCTCGCTCAGCTCTATACTTTGCCCTGCACAGAGACCTGATAGCTGTCAGGACCTGGAGTTCTCCCTGAGCCATTAAATTAAGCCACATAGCACCCGGTATTCTTGGCAGAATTTCTTGGCAGAGTTTCCAATGGGAGGTACATTGCTCAGGCTTGACTTTCATGAGGGTGGGTAGGTGTGTAGTGCCAAGACTATTGAAGAAGGGAAAAAAGAGAAGGAAACTGTTGCTCCAGCCTGGCACATGGAGGCATACTAAAAACAGTTCCTTCCAGCCAGTGCCTCTGTGCTCTGCCATTCCTCTTGTGGTTTTCCTTCCCCTGGCCTCTTTATCATCATCTCTCTGCATCCACAGCATTTCCTGAGCTCCTGTGCATGGAGCACTGTGCTCAGTGCTGTTGCAGGGGCATCAAAGAAGTGGGAGATGAAACTTCCTCTTCTTGAGGGCCTTATGGTTAAGGTGACTAGTTGGCATATATATATGAAAAAGAAACGATAATACAAAAAAAAAAAACAGAAAATAAGAACTCTGTGGTTTCAGGAGAAGTAGTAATCCCTCAAGGCTAGATGGAGTTCTTAAAATGTAGTCTAAGGACCAGCTGCTTCTGGGTCATTTGTAGTGGTGGAGGAGGGTCGGGGTGGAGAATGCTCTTAATATTGCAGATTCCCAGGGCCCACCTCAGACCTCCTAATCAGAATCACAGGGACTATGGCCTAGAAATTTGTAGGTTTAGGAAGCAGGTGATTCTTATGCTCCTTACAGTTTATGAATCACTCATGTTGGGTGAGAGT
The DNA here is from genome assembly GCA_039655065.1 of Glossophaga mutica. Lineage (NCBI taxonomy): Eukaryota > Metazoa > Chordata > Mammalia > Chiroptera > Phyllostomidae > Glossophaga > Glossophaga mutica. The sequence continues at coordinate 30,188,252 of CM077307.1, forward strand.
CTCAGAAGTAGCCTTTCTCAGAGGAGTATGACCTTGGAGGAAGGGGAGTTAGGACTAGATGAGTAGAGAGGAAAAGTCTGGGATTCCACCAAGGAGCCCAGGAATGGTCCGAATAAAGACGCTGGGTCTTCTCATGACAATGCCTTTCTTCTGTAGTCTCCTTTCTTCTCCAGTCTCCTGTCCAGCTGCCTCTAGTTCTTCCCTTGCCTTTGCTCTTTCTCGGGTTCTTTCGGTTTTCCTCCCTGATTGCTGATCAGCTGATTGTATATGCTCATACAGCCAGCCCTGTTCTTGGTGCAATATTGTAATTATGAGGCAGCCCAGCGGAGGGGTTCACGGTGCTTAGCCAGATGTGAGGGAGGCTAGTCGCACTTTGGTGCTCTTTGGGGCTCCAGCCAGCTTGTCTTCTCACTGCTGTTACACTGCCTAAAAGGGGCTGCAGAGGGTTTTTTTGCCAGCCTCCTCTCTCCTCTTCCCCAACCCTTAAGCTATCTTATGCCAAAATGCTCATTTGTAAAGAAATAAGGGCTGGGCCTTAGAGGAATCTCTCAGTGACAGAATTACTCACCAACACCTGCAGATTGTCAATCTAATTTAAACTTTAACCCTTCTGGTGGCAGTTGCCAGAGGGTAGAAATGAACCTGGTCCTAGATGCAGGTGGCTTCAGACATCTATACATTAGTGGATGCTCTCATCCATCTTGGTAGTGGCTTTGGGGATAGTGTTCCTTTCCCAACATTCTCCCCTCCTTGTAAACAATTACACATTGTATTGCATTATTTACTGAATTGTCCCTCCTCCATGGGCCCATGTCTGTTTCCTTGTGCGATTATCTAGTGTTTCTCCTCATGTAGCAACCTAGCTCAAAAATACTTATGAGAATAAGTGAACCCAGGACCACTGTTCTCTCAGCCAAGCTATGCTGGCTCTACCCAGGTTGACACAGTCTTAAGGACCACCCAGGGCTGGGCACCTCCTGGCTCATTTACAAGTGGGAAGTGATAACTAGAAATAGATTGAGAACAGCTCAGTGAAAGGACAAGAGCCCAGAGCCAGAAGCTCTGGCTTGTCACTTACTGCTGTGTAGCTTTGGGTAAGTTGTTTTGTTTCTCTGAGTTCCAGCAACTCATAGCTAAAACAGGAGCTGGCAAATAAGCCTTGTTCTATCTTACAGGGTTGTCGAATGAGAAAAGATAACACAGGCATGTTTTGTAATGTAAATGTAACCATGTAAAGGCCCCCTCCCCCATGCACAGGCCATACAAAGAACAAACAAATGATACATATCTAGCCCCTTCCAAGAACTTCTGTCTAAACAGCAGAAGGGTCCTAGGAGACTAAAGCAGTTCATGAAATACCTGAGTGTTCAACCTAGAGGGAGCCCTCTTACATGCTGTTTCACCTTTGAAGTTGGGCTCCGGAAGAGTCTGTATTCCCTGTCACCACCTGCAGCATTATTTTCCTCAGTGGTCTGGGACAAAAGTTTTTGTAGACTTTTCGTGAATGTAGGTTGACAGGTCACTTCCTATACAGATCTGTGGCATTTCAGCTGAAATTGAATTTTGTTAGATTCCCACTACCTTTCTTCTCAGCCAAGTTCAGAGTACTGTTAATTTTTAGTTTCCAGAGCCAGTGACTCTATTTCTACTTTGTGGATGGAAATGTTTTGGCTCGGAGGTATAATGCCTCAGCCTAAAGAATGATAGGCAGAATCAAGATGCAGAGGGCTTTCTGCCCCAGAGACCTTTCCTAGGCTGCAAGAGTAGCCATGTTCGACAGGCCAGCATCACAAGGCGAAGAGGGCCGTGTCAGATTTGGAAGGATTTCGGAGGGCTTGCCCTTAGCAGAGATCTTTAGAAGTCAGAGCTGGGCCAGGAGGATTGGAAAGAACAAGCATTTGAAGAAGGCTTTACTTGTGCGGTAAACTTCACTGTGTGATTATTTAATAGACCATTAACAAGCAGATTCATTAACAAGATCTTAATTAACAAGTTCCAGGGTTATTCCTCCAACTTCCCAGGGGAACTGTTCTACTCCTATTTAGTCCCAGAGACTTCCTATCCTTAAACTAACCATACCAGACACATTTAAATTCAGTCTTTTTATTGCAAGCGAAATGACTGCGGGCAAAGGCAGGAACATAGCACTATTCCTAATAAGAATAGCTAACACCTTCTAAGTGCTTTCTGTGTCAGATACTATTCTCAGTGCTTTACAGGTAATCATTTATTTAATCTTTATAGAGTCTCTATAAGATAGGTATTGTTATTATCTCCATTTTACAAATGAGTAAACTGAGGCACTGAATGTTTAAGCAATGTGCCCACTGCCATGAAAGCAAGAGATGTGCTTCACACCAAGGCAATCTGGCTGCAGCGTCAATGGGAGGAAGGAAAACCCCAGGAGAGAGAGGTCCATGGGGCAGATTCTTGAGGTAATAAGAATAACAGCAGGCCCTGGCCTGGAAGCTCAGTTGGTTAGAGCATTGTCCTGATAAGCTAAGGTTACAGGTTCAATCCTGGGTCAGGGCATATATAACAATCAACCAATGAATGCATAAATAAGTGGAACAACAGATTGGTGTTTCTCTTTCTCTCTCTCTCCCCCCTTTATCTCTCTCTCAAATCAAAAAATAATTTTTTTTAAAGAATGAGAGTAGCCCTGGCTCCTGTAGCTCAGTGGATTGAGCGCTGGCCTGCAAACTAGAGGGTCGCTTGTTCGATTCCCAGTCAGGGCACATGTCTGGATTTTGAGCCAGGTCCCCATTAGGGGGTGTGTGAGAGGCAACCACACATTGATGTTTCTCTCCCTCTCTTTCTCCCTCCCTTCTCCTCTCTAAAAATAAACAAATAAAATCTTTAAAAAAAAAGAATAAGAGTAATACTTGTATCTGGTGATTTTGTGCTGGACACAGTTCTCAGCACTTCACATATGTATGTCAGGCTTTGTACATACTCCAAGAAATTGTAAGAGCCTTTTGTAGTGTGGCAGCCCTTAGGCATGATCTATTTTGGCCCACCCACAAGCCTGTGTCACCTGTACTGTGAGTTCCTTGAGGTGGGACTGTGTCTTACTCATTTCTGTTCCCAGTACCTACTGCATTGCCTAGAACTTACTAGTTATACTCTTAAAAAAAAACAACCTTGTCAAACATACCCCTTGATAGCGGGGGAAGATGCTCCATGTAGTTCAGTGCCCGTCCTTAAGGTAGCCGGTGCTGTACGGATATAGCAGTTCAAGGAGAGCTGACTCTGATGCTTCTGGTCTTTCTGTTCCCTGGTCTTTCAGTTTCCTCAAGATCTAGTGGGACTAGCACTAGTACCAATCTCTTAGGGTTATAAGGATTAAATGAGTTAATATAAAACGTAATTGAGGTCCTAAGAACAGTACCTAGCACAAGGTGAGCCTTTAATCGGTATTAGTAGTAGACACTATTACTAGGGCTTGGGTACAGATTTGAAGTCTCCTGAGCTAGGAGCTGACTCCTACCTCTACCCTTGATTGCATTACAGGGACAGTGCTTCTGGCAAGCCCTGACCTCTGATGGGGTTTGTGCAGTGTGTGACAGACCTTTCCATAGCTAACAGCAAACAAAACAAACAAAATTAAGTTCAGGAGCTGGTACCTGTAATGTTATCTTTTCTCCTTGGCTTCAGTTAAATGGGGGCTGGAGCGAAAATGTTTAGCACTCACCTGATAACCCCCATTTTTAACTACCCTAAAAGAAATGGGGTAGAAATAACCAGAATTTGACCCTGACCTCTTACCTGGGGAAGAACAGGGAGCCATCAGGACTTCATTTGAGGACAAGGAGTTTGGTTTGTTCTGTTTTTGCCTTCGCCTTGCCAGCAGCTCAGAGGCTGTGGACCATTTACTTAGCCAACTTTATCAGGGAGAGGACAAGAAAGTGGCAGAATGCCTAGAATCATTGGGACATTTGAGCTGGGAGGGAACTGTTACAGGTTCTTTATTTTGCTTATTTTCTAATTATTTACATGAAGTTTAAGATTGTGTTTTCTCTTTATCCTAAGAAAATAAGTTACTTTTTTTTTCAATCCAGATTCTCGTACATTTTACAAATACCCTTCTTTTTAATCTTAACTTGAAGACGCACTAGAGCACCAGTTCTCACAGCTGGCTACTTTTGCTCCCACTCCAGTATTCAGCCCCTGCCCCATTATCTTTAGTTAAGACAGATGCTCATAAACCCCCAAACTGGCCTCCCTCTTCCCAACTTAGCATCCTTGTATTCTTCCTAAGTAGCTTGGCCATAATATCACTTTCTTTAGTAGCATTCTAACTTCTAAGAAGCTTAATAGGCAAGGAGATTGTGGGGTCTTTGACTTTCTCTGAGCCTCGGCCCTAAGTGGTTTATTCTATTAAGCTGATTCTTGGTGGATAGAGCTTTACTGGATAAGAAGTTGGGGTGGGGGGGTTGCATTAAGAGGAATAGGATACTTTCACTCCCTCTTCCACTCTGTCCCACCCCCTAACCCATTTCTGCCCTATGGTTCTGTTTTCAGAGCTCAGGAATGAAGGGAGTGGTGATGGAGCAAAAGTAAAGAACTTTTCTTAGAGAACTTAAAAAGTTGGCTTTTTTTCTGCTAAGCTGCAGTTTTCCCCCTCACTTCTACCTTTCCTGCCCGTTTCTTCTTGCTTTTCAATCAGCCACTTATGGATTTTTTCCCTTCTATCGCTACTTTTGCCTCCACTCCAATTCTAGCTACAAAAAAAGGTAATGAGTAAAAATTATGAGCTATTGATTCAAAGGTAGGAAATCCAGGTGTGGAATATAAAATGTAAAATAACTGATTCAATTCTAACAGAGGAAACTGCAGATTTCTCCTCAATTTTTTGCCTCAGATTTACACCATGCTGAATTTATTCCATCAGGTATTTTGACTCAGATTAAAGATTTTCAGGTTTCCCTATTAACATTCTTTCTTGGTTGAGGAAGGCCAGCAGGTTGGAAGAGCAGGGGAAGAGTGTTTTTTATTGAATTATGTCGAGTTGCAGAGAAACAGTAAGGGAAATTTGTGGGCAGGGAAAATTGAGGTGGTTGGAGAAGTGAGGGAAAGAAATCAAGAGTATAGTATAGAAAAAATGTACAGAACATCCTTCACAAAAGGAAACAAGAAGAAAACCAAGAACTAGAAAACTAAAAAGAAGGAAAGAAAACAAAGGTGGAGGCAGGAAGATAACAAAATTTGAAGCATTTCAAGGAATTGCAAATAATTTGATAACATATCCATTGTTGATAAAGATATGGGGGAATGGGGCCCTGTACACATAGTTGGTGGGAGTGTAAAGTGATGTAGTCTCTTTGGGGAGCAATTTTGGCAACATCTATCCATGAAAATTTTAGATGCAAATATCCTTTGATAGGATTCAACTATAGGAACTTGTCTCATATATTTGGTCAAGAACATAAAGCTATATGTACTTGATAGTACTGTTTGTACAATAATTAGAAAAAAAAGAAGCAATGTGTAATGTACATTGATAGGGAGTTGGTAAAATAAATTATGATACATCTGTGCTGCTGGTGTAACTCAGTGGATTGAGCTCAGGCCTGTGAATCAAAGGGTTGAGGGTTTGATTCCCAGTCAGGGCACATGACTGGGTTGCAGGCCAGGTCCCCATTAGGGGGCGGGCGTGTGAGAGGCAACCACACATTGATGTTTCTCTCCCTCTTTCTCCTTCCCTTCCTCTCTCTCCAAAAAAAAGTAAATAAATAAAATCTTGAAAAAATAAATTATTATAGCATCTGTATAATCAAATACTATGCAATGATTATTTTTTAAAGATTCTATTTATTTATTTTTAGAAAAGGGAAGGGAGGGGGAAAGAGAGGGAGAGAAACATCAATGTGTGGTTGCCTTTCACATGCCCCCTAATGGGGACCTGGCCCACAACCCAGGCATGTGCCCTGACTGGGAATCGAACCAGTGACCCTTTGGTTCAAGGGCCAGTGCTCAATCCACTGAGCTACATCAGCCAAGGTTGCAATGGTTTTTAAAAGTGAGTTACCATATTAGTAATTGGTTCTGTTTCTTCCAAATGGTCAAGTGGGATTGGATGTATAGTCACAATTGCTAGGAAAATTATTTTTGTGGTTATTTTTGTTTACAAAATTAATTTTCTTTTCTGAATTAGTTCATAAAAAGGTTAACTGATGGTTATTTCAGTTTATCATCCAAAAAATACAGACTGGTCCTGGTCTGGGAGCTATATAGTGAAAGGAGTTTAAAAATGAAAAGAGACTCAAAGGTGGTCAAATGCTTGCTACCTTCAAGTGAGCAAGATGGGTTGGAGAGGGCAGCTATGAGGGGTAAGTGGACTCCCATTTAACCAGCTTTGTTTGTGGCCATTTCTATGCAATTTTTCTTTCAAGTTAACACTATGACCAGGTAGAAGCAGCTCTATGCTTGGCCCTATTCTAAGTGGGGTCTCTTCCCTCATGTGCACTGTGGGGACTGATGGCCATTAGCTGAGGTCTTTGCAGGATTGGGGTCTAGAGAACGACATCGGTTCAATGTGATGTGTGTTCATTTGTCTTTCTACCTCTGGGAGTAATAAATGGTTAAGACCAAATATAAGTTGTTTACCCCCGACATTAATTTACATGCCAGCCAGAGAAAGGCAGAGTTGGTTTTACCTTCCCACATAGAAAAGTGACATCTTTGGGCCCTGCTCTCAGTTAGCCCTGCACCCAGTTCAGCAGAGGGATCCTCTCTTGTATCTGGGCATAGCTGACAACGTCATCCTCCCTTGGCTTCCAGGACATTACACTCCCATTGTTCTGCTCCTACTTCTTCCTTAGACCCTTTTTTGTTCCCATCATACTCTGTATTCCCCCATCTCACTGCACTTAAAATTCTTTTCATTATGACAGAGAATGAAATGTGCGTTGGTGAGTGGAGCAGGGAACTACACTAGTCTGTAGAGGAATTTTAAAACAATGAACTAAAAGTTGGTCTGCTTTTTAATACCATCAAGTGCTGGTAATTTTAAACAAAGTCAGTTATAAAATATTTCTTCCAGAATATATCTTTTGTTGGTCTAAGTTCTAAAAAATTGCTGTGGTTACTTTTGAGTTTTAATAATACATATGTATTAATAAGCTTCAAATTAGCACATTTTTAATTATTTATTCTTTTTTAAAGATTTTATTTATTTTTTCAGAGACAAGGGAAGAAAGGGAGGAAGTCAGGGGGAGAAACATAGATGTGAGAGAGAAACATCGATCAGTTGCCTCTCCCCAACCAACCGAACCTGCAACCCAGGCATGTGTCTTGACCAGGAATCGAACCAGCAACCTTAAGCTTTGCAGGACAGTGTCTACCCAACTGAGCCACACCAGTCAGGGCTATTTATTTTTTATTTTTATTTTTTTTTTAAGATTTTATTTATTTATTTTTAGAGAGGGGAAAGGAGGGAGAAAGAGAGGGAGAGAAACATCAATGTGTGGTTGCCTCTCACGTGGCCCCCACTAGGGGCCTGGCCTGCAACCCAGGCATGTGCCCTGACTGGGAATCGAACCTGTGACCCTTTGGTTCACAGCCCGCGCTCAATCCACTGAGCTACGCCAGCCAGGGCAGGGCTATTTATTTTTTAACAATGGAATTGGGAGAACTTCTGGTTGTATTGTGGGTCCTAATAGCTGCAGGCTCAGTTTGATTCGAGAGTAAGCGCCAAACAGTTCAGAAGTGGTTGGACTCACTTAGGGCACAGTTGTTGTCTCCAGCTCCTGTAATATTACATGTGCCTGCCTGTGAACAGTAGATGGAAAACAATGAAAGCACAATGATTGTAAAGATAAAGAAATGTAAATTGAGTTATTTCAATTCAGCCATTCTTTTTGACCACTTAAGAGTTCTTATTTGTGTTTAAATTTTGAAACAAACTGTGAACTTCAGGGTGTGACATTTTTGTTTGGTATGTGCAAATTTTAGTTCATCCAGGAGTTTACTAAATTAGAATATCTTTTAAAATAAAACATTCTATTTAAGTTGTTAATTGCTTATATTAAAACTAAAGAATTAAGAAAATAATTATTATAACTGATTATGACATGATTATTTATTTGTCATAAAAATTGATCCACTGGGTCAGATATGCCCATTATGCCCCTGAGGGTGATGTTTGAACTGAATTATGAGTGGTGAGCAGGTGATAACCACATAAGAGCTTGGGAGAAGGGCATCTTGGCACACTTGAGCTGCAGAGAGGTCTGAGTGCTGAGCTGGAGTGAACTTAGGGAATGGGGCCAGACCTCTGTGGATTTTTAAGGTCTCAAAGAGTTTGGATATTATTCTAGGAATTCACAGAGTCTTTTAAATAGGAATCAGTACCCTTTTGTGATTTATCATTTAAAAAGATTACTCAGGCTGCTGTGTGGATAACAGATTGAAGCAAGATAAGTTAGTAAAAGAAGCCTGTTGTGCAATAAAAAAACCACTGCAGTAGTCGCAATGAGAGAGGGGGAAGGATAGTATCTTAGACTTTTTGAAATATCATCAGTACCTTTCCCATAGTAGGTACTCAATAAATATAAAATAAATAAGTGTATAAAACACTAGGTGCCAAACCCCCCCCCCCCAAAAAAAAAAAAAAAACTGCAACAGAGCAGGTGCTGAACAACAGGGTGTTAAGCCAAGAACACTGACTTTGGAGTTCAACAAATCGGACTTTAGTCGAAGGTCTGACACTTAGTAGCTATGCTGCTTTGAAGCAGAAAATTTAAACTCTGAGCCCCAGCTTCCTTGTCTGCAAAATGGGAATGAGCTTACTCACCTTTTTGTTTTATTGAACAAATTAGATGAGATAACGTATTTATAGCATGATGGCTGATCCACAGTAGCCACACAATAAACAGTGACTATCATGGTGAACAGCCCGTGAGACAGTGGTCAGCCAAGCTTCGATGTGGTCACAGCCATGGGGAACAGCACTTCAGTGTTCCCTTTGGATATCAGGAACAGTTTGGACCTTTTCACGGTGGAGATTTTGCCTCCTGAATCTAAACTTTTGCTGACCTTTGAGTAACTGCATTTTTGAGTCAAAGAGGAAAAAATGTAAGAAGAAATCTTTGAAAAGAGAAAGTTGGGGTTAGAGTATTCTCCCTCAGCTCAGTTCTTCCCTGAGTTTAGGAGGACTCAGATCTCTTGTGCCTTCACTTCCATCCTAACAGTGAAGACCTTAAGTGTCTGCTTCCTTCACACACTTAGTAGCTACTCCTTGAAGCAAGTTTCTAGTTTTCTCTGCAAAAGCTCCCTGGAGGATAGGGAGCTCTAGTCTTATACCTAGTTAAATGTCTCGATTAAGGCTGCAATCATTGATGTTTGGCTCTGTAAATCATTTGACCCTCACCTAGAGCAGCCCAGCCCTCTGGGACACCAGCAGTGACCATTCTGAATCCATGAGGGCGGAGCTGAAGACAGTTTTTTTTTTTGCTTGGTGTGGAGATAGCTACTTCTTTGGGAGTTAATATATTTTTCTTAATGGTTTCTTACCAAGATATGGGTGTGTGTGAGTGAAGGAGAGAGAATAAAGAGAAAGAGGAAAAAAGGCCCAACAGTGCACAGAAACTATTAGCACAAAGGCCTAACGAGGGACTTGAAGGGGGAAGACAAGGAAGCGATTTTGCCCAGTTTAAATCCCACTTGAACCGTGTGGTTTCTGAGTCCTGAACCTTTTGAGGTTCAAGTTGAGTGCACTCTTGACAAAACGTGATTTTCTGGTTCACATCAAAAAGGCTTTTAAAAACTTCGAAGTCTTTTCCTTGGGACATCAAACGGTCCTCAACAAAGCAGGGTGCTGATGAGATGCGTGCAAATGAACAGATTAAATTCTCCTGCGAGGATTAGATTCTCCTTAAGAAGCATGTGAAGTTGGAAACACGGAGACACGGCCATGCCAAAACATACGCACACGCGGGGACCCCAGAGTGCCCTTGTGCCTGTTTACCCGAGTACCTCCTGGGCCTGGAGGCTGACCTTATTTATTATAAAGTTCACACACAAGTACCGAGGGAATTAGAAACTGAAAACAAACTCTTCTGTATTCTCTATCTTGCCTAAGGCAACACTTATGTTCCCCAATAAAAGGTGTAAATTAACTTAGAAAAGATAGATCATTCCTTTGAAAAATCGTCAGTTGTCTTGGTGGCTTAGAGCAGAATTTTGCTTATTGAACTAGCCTCAATCTTAAGAGAAATAAGGACTTAAATGTCTGCTGCTTTATGGTAAGTGGACTGGCATACTGTGATTTTGGTGTAGCAAGCCAACCAGTGCAACAGAATTTCTGTTACTGAGAGAGCAGCCAAAGCTAAAGCAGACTGCATAGACACAGCTGTCTATGAAATAGTTTCTGATCTGGGCAGCTTTAAGGTGGAGCAACTCTGACTGAGACCACTCTCCTGAAGAAACCATAATTAGCAATTAAAATATATTTTTTAAAAAACTGTTCCAACCAGCAGCTTCTAAATAAATAATTGTCACTGCTGACTGAACTTGTTTTATTTCCCAGTGTTTTTTCTTATCTTTTTCCCCCCCTGCATAACTTACAACCCTGTAAATGCTCAGTAGCTGTTAATATGATTCTGTCAATACGTTTACCATGGTGACTTGGGCTGTATTTGGCGAGCATTTGAAGAAATCAGTCACTGGTTGGAGGGAGGAAAGACAAGCTGTCGATATCCAGGGAGAAATGCTAATAACCCCCGTGACAAATCGTCTTCTGGATTCTCCAAGGGTTAAGAAAAAGCACCTCTTAGACATGGGAGCTCAGGGCTAAGTGGTGATGACTTGTTAGGAAGCAGAGACATTAGCTGTCACAGACCTGCAATGTCCTTTTCATTGTCTGCACCTCTCAAAGCCGCAGATGAGTTTGGGAGAAAACAGGCCTGTATTTGGATTTTGATTCCCCTGCTTTTTAACTGTGTGACCTTGAGCAACAGTTAAAGATTAGAGATTGTCACACCTAGCCTCATAAGGGGGTGGGAAAGGCTTTACTTAAAGATATTATTCACTGCTGCTCAAACTCTTCTGGAAAAGTACACAAATGATAGGGGAAAATAAACTTCTGTCCCGAGCATTGTAATGATGTATAGGAAGTATAACATATTTGGGAGTCTTGTATTATCTTAAATTTTTGTGAATTTTGCATTTTGGGTTTAATTTATCAAAATAATGAGTAAATATGCTTATTATTAAGTAAAATTGGTGTTCTGTTATGATTCATCAATTCAACACATATTTATTGAATGTCTTCTGTGTGCCAAGCAATGAATAAGATAGGCAGGGTCCAGACTCCCAGTGAGTTTACAGCTACACCAACCAGGAAAGCCTATTAGAAATTTCTCAGGTTCCCTGTGACCCATTTGAGGAGACGCCAAATTCCACACCAGAGAATCCTGGGGAAGACCTTTCGTTGGCTATCTGCCATGATTTTTTTTTTAAAGATCTTTTTTTTTTTTTAAATTTATTATTTATTTATCTTTTTTTTTTTTTTTTTAGAGGGGAAGGGTAGGAGAGAAGGAGAGGGAGAGAAATATCAATGTACGGTTGCCTCTCGTGTGTCCCCTGCCGGGAACTGGCCTGCAACCCAGGCATGTGCCCTGACTGGGAATCGAACCGCGATCCTCTGGTTCACAGGCCCGCGCTCAATCCACTGAGCTACACCAGCCAGGGCGGCTATCTGCCATGATTTTAAGTGGGTAGAATGAAACAGCTATACAGAGAGAACATTAGTATTTTGGCATATATCTTTCCAGATTTCTTTTTATGAGTAGATAGATACATTGACAAATATTTTTATATAGGTAGGATCATACTAACATGCTAGCTTATAACTTTCTTTTTCACTCATTTATTATAGATAATGCTCCACATCAGTAAATATAGATCTATATCATATATCACTCTTAATAGATACTTAGCATTCCATTGCAGGGATTTATCACATTTTATTTAACTAATCTGTTTGTCTAACTGTTTCCAGCTTTTTGGGGATTATAAACAACACTACAGAGAACATCTTTGTATATTTGCTTTGGTCAAGTGTCTGATTATTTTCTTAGGATATATTCCTGAAAGAAGAATTGTTGAATAAACAGTACGCATATTTAAATTTTAAGCTTATTGCCATTTTAAGCATATTACCTATTTCTTTATGCTCTTATCAACTAATTAGGATTAAAACTTTTTAATCTCTGTTAATTTAATGGTATTTTGTTTATTTAATATGCATTTCTTCAGTACTGGTAAAGTTAAACATTTTTAAATGTTTAATGAGATTAGTTTATCTTATTTTTTTTAATTGCCTATTCATATCCTTTATCCATGCCCTTTCTCTTGTTGATTTTTTAAAAGATTTTATTTATTTATTTTCAGAGAGAGGAGAAGGGAAGGAGAAAGAGAGGGAGAGAAACATTTATGTGTAAGAGAAACATTGATTGGTTGCCTCTTGTTGGCCCCAGATGGGGACCTGGCCCACAACCCAGGCATGTGCCTAGACTGGGAATCGAACCATCGACGTTTTGGTTCTCAGGCCGATACTCAAGCCACTGAGCCACACCAGCCAGGGCTCTTGGTGATTTTAAGAGCTCTTGTTATAAGAAGGATATTCATCCTTTGTTATTTATAATATATATTGTACATTTTTTCCAGTTTATCATTTGTCTTAATATATTATGATGGTGGAGTTTTGTTATTGTTGTTTATTTTACATATGTAAATTTTTCATTTTTAATGAGGCAGTTCATTCATTTCATTTTAGATTCTGACTTTTAGCCTGTCCTTTGAAAGGTATAAGGACAATTCTAATCAATCCCTAAAGCTATTTAAATACGGGGGGGGGGGGCAAAAGTAGTTTACAGTTGTTCATATGGAAAATAATCCAATAATTACTAAATAATAATACAAGAATAAACTGTGTTTCACGTACTCCCAGCTGTAAACCTACTTTTGCCCCACCCTGTATGTAGTAGTTATCTCAAAGACAGCAACCTTCAACTTAGAAAAAGTCTTAAATCCTAAACTGCTGTGGATATCCACTCAAAGGAAGGATAAGAGGCATCCAGACCTGAGAGGAAGTCCATAGGGCCCCACGATAACTGATGATGTTTACAACCTAATGGAAAGCACAGATAGGCAGTAATTAAAATAAAAATGTGATAAGAGATATAATAGGAGAAATGTAACTCTATGGAAGGTAACAAAGGGGAAGCCTAACTGAATCCAGGGTCCTAGGATATGCATTCTAGAATAGATTTTTCAAGTTGAGATTTTAAGACTAAGTAGACATTAGCTAGGTTAAGAATGGGGAAATACATTTCATGGAGGGCAATGACAAATGCAAAGACCTACAGTCTAAAACTGTCAGTTATGATAGCCACTAGCCATATGGGGGCTATTTAAATTTAAGTTAATTAAAATTAAATAAGATTAGGATTGTAGTTCTTCAGTCCTACTGGCTACAATTCAAATGCGAGCTATCCACTGGCTACAATTCAAATGTGTGACTTAGTGGCTATTATAGTGATGCTGAGGTACAGAACTTTTCCATCATTGCAGAAAGTTCTTTTGGACAGTACTGTGGAGAAAGAGCTTGACGTATTCAGGGAACTGAAAAGGGTTCATTCTGGCAGGTACATAATGTGCAAGGCAGGGGAATGGGGAAAAATGAAGAGGATATAGCAAAGAATGGAGGGACTTAGTCAAAGCTGACCCTGGTATTGGGGCTGATGCTCTGAGCCTATTAGAAGTGGAAGGGAAGCAGGGAAATAAATCTATTTCATTATATACAACAACCCTACGGGTAGATGCTAACTCCATTTTACAGACAATGCAGCTGAGGTTCCAAGAACTTAAGACATTTGACCAACACACAGCTAATTAGTGACAGCTGGGGTTTAAAGCCAGACCTATCTGATGCCAAAAATCTGTATTCTTTCCCTGTATTACTTCAGTAGACTACAGAAAGCTCTACTGAATAATCTCTTAGATCAGAGTGGAAGAGATTCTGACTTAGATTCCTTCTCAACTTGGTATTTCTTCTGTTGAGGAAGTATTAATCATGGGTGAGCTTGGGACCCAACCTAGAAGTATAAGAGAGAGCTTAGAGGCAGAATTTTCTCTGGAGCCTTAGGACTCCTATTTCCTTAGTATCAAAGAGAACTCTTTCAGCTGCCCTAGAGACTGTAGTAGCCAAATGCAAGGAGGAGCTCTGCCCAGGAGCTGACCCTCAGAACCGTGACTGCATTGCCAAGAAGAGCAGCGGGCTTGAAGAACCCCACCTGAAGCCTGTCAGGGGCACTCATAGTTATCAGACTATATGACTTGATTCACCCCCTGACCTAGAACCTATTATGGTGGCCACTTGCAAGATAATATCTTTGGAAAGAAAGAGTGCTGATGCCCAATTAAAGGTAAAAGTCCTTGCTTTAGTGCCATCTCCTCCTGTACAGCAGTCTAGGGAACAGTTAGGCCATGCCTGCCTCAGCCCTAAGCAGCCTTAAAAAACGAGGCTTTTAATTTGCTGTCACAGCTCTAGGCATTTTCTGAACCAGGGAAAGTCATGCCTGGTGGGATGTTAAAGAGAATATTACAATAAGAACGTGAACTTTGGATTGGCCTGTGTCCTGAGTCCAGTATCTAGTATTTTCTAGGGTTAATATGGTACCTTTACAATCTCTTGATACAATCTTGTGAATGAATTCAAGGGGAAGATGAAATGTATGGTCACACAGATTGGGAATAATGAAGTATGCAAATCTGAGGATATAAAGAGATACCTCCAAGGTGATAAATAAAAGGATTAGCCTTGGAGATGAGCAGTAAGTCTAAGAAAAGTGGAAGAAGAGAATATTTTAAGAGGATGGAGAGAAAGTTGCTAGTGGCATCTATCTTAAAAGTAGGAAGCAAGATACTTTGCAGAGAACTGTGGAGAAAAGGATGCAGTAGCAGTCAAAAACTTAGTATGTGAAGGTTTGTGATCTCTGTTGAATGTAGTACAGAGAATAATCAAGACAGCATTTCATCATTCATTTATTCATTCCACAAATTTATTGAGTACCTGCTATATGCTATGAACCATTAAGTAATCAGAATTCAATGTAAACAAGACCCAGCTTCTTCCTGCAAGCAGCTTACATTTTGGGGGGGGAACATAGATATGTAAACAGACAAATATATTGCATTGAGGTAAGTCTTTTAAGAGGGATATGTACATGATGTAGTTCACAGGAAGAGTGCCCAATCTAGAATTAGATCAGGGAATTTTTTTTTTGAGTTTCATAACTATATTTGACAACCAAGTGTCAATTCTTATCCACATTAACTGTCTGCAGAGTTTCGGAAGGTGTGAGCGATACACAGGTAACCAACATATAGAACTTGTTTGGTGAATCTTCATCCTCATTATGTTTTCTGGAAAACCACACACAGAATTGGTATGGGGCATTCCTTATTCCTTTGGCCCAGACGGTTTTATTGTGTCTGGTGACAATGCTCACTCACATCTGGAGTCCCTATCTTTTTCATGGCAAATTTCCAGATTTCTTTGAGTGCCTGAGGATCATGCTTTTTGAAGCTCACTCCATGCATGCACTTGTCCATGTTGATGGTGTATTCTCTGGTTATCACCTCATTGATGGCAGAACAACCCTCCCTCTTGCCACCCTTCTTTGCAGGAGCCATTCTGCCAGACCCAGGTTGGAAAGCAGGAATCCTTAAATACTGTCTTTATACCTGTGGCACCCCAAATTATAACTCCAGCCATGATCTTGTCCTTTAAGCTCCACACCAGTATGCACAATTGTCTACCTGATGTCTTTGGTTGGACATCTAAGACATTTCAAGCATAATGTCTTAAAAAAAGAATCCAAAAGAGAGCTCTTGATTCTCCTTTCCTCTTTAATAACAAACCCAATTTAAAACAATCTTGCTTCTTCACTAGTTTTCTCCATCTCAGGTAATGGCATCACCATTTAGCCAGTTGCTCTGGCCAAAAAGTTAGGAATTGTCCCTGTTTCCTCTCTTTCCCTTATACCCAAGTACCCTTGTTCTCTACTCTCACACCCAGTGGAAGCAAGGCATATCAGATTTGTAGTGGTTCAAGTCATATGGAACTACTCAACAATTTTAAGACCTAGATTTGAAATTATCAAGATTCAGACTATTTATCTCTGCTTCTGAGCTTCATACATATATATCTAGCTGCTTTCTAGACAGTTGCTCTTGAATGTCATGAAGACACTTCCAATGCAATAAGACCAAAACTGAACTTACTGCCCTCTTCCACCAAACTTACTTCTCCCCCTGTATTGCCTTTTTTGATTTATCACACTAACAGTTATTTGAACTAGAAACTTAAGTTCCTTCCATTACCTTACTCCTTATATCTAATCAATTTCAATGGCCTAACAATTCTACTTATTAAATACCTCTATCTGTCTCTTCTTCCTTTTCCCTAGTTCTTGCTCTCAGCATATCTTGCCAAACTATACCAATAGTTTCTTAACATTCTCTGGTTTTTGTCTTTTCTCTCTTTCAACTCATTCCATATCCTGCTGATAAGGGTCTCTCTAACAAGCAAACCTGTTCATGTCATTCTCCTCCCTAATGCTCCTCATTCCTACCACAAAATACCCAAGACTCTTCAAGCCTCCTTTCCATTCTCTCCTTTCTCACCATTCTCCTTCTCTTAACTTCTGTCTTAACCATACTAAGTTAACTGCCATTTCCTTCATTATTCTCTGTTCTCTCATACTTCTGTGAATTTTGGACATACTGTTTTACTCTGACATTTTCCTGTCAGAATAATTCCAATCAACCTTATGTCTCAATTCACATGTATCTCCTATGTGGAACCTTATCTGATTTCTTTTATTTTCAATAAACATAGCTTTTCACTTATAAATGCATCTAGCAGCAAACAGCTGTTAATGCTTTTTTGTTTTTCCCCAATTATATTAATTTTTTCTTTTACTTTGTGAAATATGACATAAAAAGTCATACAGAACATATTATACAGTTAAATAATTATATGGTGAACACTCATGAAATCATACCCAGCTCAAGAAACTGGACATTTCCAGTGTCCTAGAAGCCCCTGTGTGCCTCTCCTTTATCACAACCCATTCTTTGCTAACTTGGATAATCACTATCTTGACTTTTTCTTTATAACCTTATTACCTGGGTAACATCCCTAAATAATATAGTTTAATATAGTGTTTTT
This sequence comes from Glossophaga mutica, assembly GCA_039655065.1. Lineage (NCBI taxonomy): Eukaryota > Metazoa > Chordata > Mammalia > Chiroptera > Phyllostomidae > Glossophaga > Glossophaga mutica. The sequence goes on from CM077307.1 coordinate 30,205,494, forward strand.
GATACTTATGTGGGTAAATTTGTGGTTTGTATACTGCTTGTGTTGTTTCTTTTGTTCATTACTAACTTTGGGGAGTTCATCCATAGTATTGCTTATAGCTAGAGTTCATTCATTTTTATTGCTGTGCAATAGTCCATTGTATGAATATACCGATTCATATATTCATTCTAGTGGTGATACATATTTGGGTTATTTCTAATTTGGGGTTCTTATGGCAAATGCTACCATAAACATTTTTATATATATCCTGCTGTGCAGGGCACACATCTCTTTAGGATAGAGAACCAGGAGTAGAATTGCCAGGTCTTAGGGTTGGTGCCTCTTCAACTTTACTAGTTAACATCCGTTTTCCAAAAAGCTTCTACTGATTTGTTCTACTGCTTCACATTCTTACCAGTACTTGGTATTATGAGACCTTTTGATTTTTGCCAACTTTGTGGATATATAATGGTTTCTCGGTGTGGTTCTTACATTTCCCTGGTAACTGATAAAGTAGAGCACCTTTCCATATATTTATTGGCCATTTAAATTTACCCTTTTGTGAAGCATCTGTTCAGGGTTTTGTTCATTTTTCTATTGGGTTGTCTATTCCCTGATTTATTTATTTATTTATTTGTTTGTTTGTTTTTTTAGATTTTTATTTATTTATCTTTAGAGGGGAAGGGAAGGAGAGAGGGAGAGAAACATCAATGTGCGGTTGCCTCTTGTATGTCCCCTGATGGGAACTGGCCTGGCAACCCAGGCATGTGCCCTGACTGGGAATCAAACCGCGATCCTTCGGTTCGCAGGCCCGTGCTCAATCCACTGAGCTACACCAGCCAGGGCTATTCCCTGATTTCTTTAGATAGACTTAGTATTTCTCCTTCTATTCAACCATTGTTCCTTATGAATAAACATCTCCTATAAACATATCCTGTATATTCTAATTGATCTCCTTATGCCTATATTCGAACTCTTTTTATCTTTTCCTCTTCACAGCTGCCAGAGTTCTGGTCCTAAGACAAACCCTGTTCTTGTATATCCTTATGCCTGGAACCCTTCAATGCTCCCTATGGTCTCCCAAACAACAAACACAGCATGTAAAACCCTCCATCATCTGCCCTCTGCCTAACAAGTCTCTGCTCTTGCTAGATCCTCTCTGCCTGCTCCTCCCTCTTAATTTATTGTAAACTCCACCTCTGCCAAACTGCTTGCAGTTCATTTAGACACATAAAATTGTTTTACTCCTGCCTTTGCCAGACTTGCCCTTTTTCTTCCCTTTGCCTTCAATTTGGAGACTACCTACTGATCTTTTTTAAAACTCAATTCAAAGGTTACTTCCTCTAGAGAACCTTTCGAACTCTCCTCATCCCTCATTAACCTCTCCATCTTTTGTCCTTCTACTAAATACACTGTGTATTATTATTTCTAGTAGGGCACCTGTTTACTCTTTTTTTTAAGTTTTTTTAAATATATTTTATTGATTATGCTATTACAGTTGTCCCATTTCTCCCCCATCATTCCCCTCCACCCTGCACACCCTCTCCCACCCACATTCCCCCTTTTAGTTCATGTCCATGTGTCATAACTTCTTTAGCTTCTACATTTCCCACACTATTCTTGCCCTCCCCATGTCTATTTTCTACCCACCATCTATGCTACTTATTCTCTGTACCTTTTCCCCCTCTCTCCTCCTCCCACAACCCTGTTGCTAACCCTCCATGTGATCTCCATTTCTGTGGTTCTGTTCCTGTTCTAGCTGTTTGCTTAGTTTGCTTTTGTTTTAGGTGTGGTTCTTAATAGCTGTGAGTTTGCTGCCTTTTCACTGTCCTATTTTTGATCTTCTTTTTCTTAGGTAAGTCCCTTTAACATTTCATATAATAAGGGCTTGGTGATGATGAACTCCTTGAACTTCACCTTATCTGAGAAGCGCTTTATCTGTCCTTCCATTCTAAATGACAGCTTTGCTGGATAGAGCAATTTTGGATGTAGATCCCTGCTTTTCAAGATTTCAAATATTTCTTTCCAGCCCCTTCTTGCCCGGAAGGTCTCTTTGGAGAAATCAGCTGACAGTCTGATGGGAACTACTTTGTAGGTGACTGTCCCCTTATCCCTTGCTGCTTCTAGAATTCTCTGCTTCATTTTATTCTTGGCTAATGTAATTACAATGTGCCTTGGTGTGTTCCTCCTTGGGTCCAACTTCTTTGGGACTCTCTGAGCTTCCTGGACTTCCTGGTAGTCTATTTCCTTTGCCAGATTGGAGAAGTTCTCCTTTATTATTTGTCCAAATAAGTTTTCCACTTGTTGCTCTTCTTCTTCCCCTTCTGGGACCCCTATAATTCGGATGTTGAAACGTTTAACGATGTCCCAGAGGTTCCTAAGCCTCTCCTCATTTTTTTGAATTCTTGTTTCTTCCTCGTTTTCTGTTTGGTTGTTAGTTTCTTCCTTCTGGTCCACTCCATTGATTTGCGTCCCAGTTTTCCTTCCATCTCTATCGGTTCCCCATGCGTCTTCCTTCATTTCACGTATTATAGCCTGCATTTTTTCATCTAATTTGTGAGCAAAATCAACCAATTCTGTGAGCATTTTGATGACCAGTGCTTTGAACTGTGCATCTGATAGGTTGGCTATCTCTTCGTCGCTTAGAGGAATTGGCTCTGGAGCTTTCATTTGTTCTCTGGTTTGAGCCATTTTTGGTGGGGCTTTTTTTTGTTTTGTTTTGGTTTTAGACTGGTCGCGGCTATTACGTATGAGGGGTGGAGCCTTAGGTGTTCCTCAGGGCGGGGCAGCCCAGTCGCTGGGTTGTGACGCTATATGTGGGGGCGGGTTCTGAGAGGGAAGAATGGCGCCTGCTCCACTCTCTCCTGGATTCAGTCCCTTCCACCACTTCCCCCCGCCCGCCTGGACCATCCTCGCGCGCGAACGTGGGACCACCCGGTCAGCCAGCCGCCCCGTGCAGCCTCACTGGGTCTGCACAGTTGCCCCCCTGTGCCCAGGGTCCGCCAGCTGCCCCCTGTGCACCTGGCACCTGGGAACTGCCAGCCGCTGCTGCTTGCGTTCCCGCGTCCGCACCTCCACTTTTTCCTGCCGCAACTCCGCCCCTCTTACCAGTCTGGATGAATGGTTGTTGGACTTCCGTACAGTTCAATTTTCTATACGTTCTGGTTGTTTTCTTGTTTCTAAATATTTGTCGTCCTTAATTTTGGTTGTAAGATGAGGCACAGTGTGTCCGCCTACACCTCCATCTTGGCCGGAAGTCCTGTTTACTCTTGCATGTACATAAGCCCTCCAAAGGTTTCGGAAGCCTCTTGAAGGCAGGGAAATTATTTATTTGTTTATTTAATTTTTATTCTCACAGCCTAGCACAGTGTCTGGCACAGAGCAGGCAGTGGTAAATAGTAAAAATTGTTGTTAATATTATTATTATATTTGTGATAGATGCCCATCTGTTTTCTTTATTAGATTGTGAATTCCTTGAGGGCCAGCCTAGCACTTGGGTGGCATTCAGTGACATTTGTCTAAAGAATGAGTATCTTCTAAATACAACAATGGCTTCAAAGTGATATTTAGAATAGGAAAATAAAAACCATGCGTATTAAATTTTCAGAGAAACAGTGCTGATTTACATCAGTTTCATGAGGATGAAATTTTAGACTCAAACTAATTCAAAGTAAATTTTATAAGAAGAAATGTAAAATTTTATGATTTGGGTTAAAAATTAAGCTGTAAAAGTTAAAGTGGGAGAAGCCTAACTTGCCAGTTCATATGGAAAAGGAGCTTAAATGTGTTATATGATATGTCCTTCATCTAAAGAAACTAAATTTTTGCAGTGGATTATAATTTGTACATGAGCGTGACTGGAAAGATGAAAGCATGAGAAACACAGTTCTAGGAGACTACCCTTTGGTTAGCACCAATATCTGCTGTCTGAAGAGCTCGTCCCAGTTACAGTGAAATCTTGTAGATTGCCCAACTAAGACTTTCTTTGCTCAGAAAGAATGCCTGTTCCTTGGAGTAACCATTTTTAACTGTTTTCAATACAACGTATTGGATGAAGTTCGTGTGCATGGCACTCTGTCATAGACAAACCTACAGCGATGTAATTTCTGGTCCATAAGCTCTGCCTTCACCTTTTTCTCCCTCTGTCAAGAAAGCCTCTGTTGATGCAAGTGAACAATGGTGATGTTATTACAGTGATAACCTGGATCTGCTCCTAGTTATATTTTTTAAAAAGTCAATCAATTCTCTAAACTTCAAAACTTTAATTATTAATGGTAAGAAATTACTATATTCCTCACAATTGACATCTTGGTTGAGAACCAAGATGTGTACAGTGGTATATTTTATTTGTAGAGAGAAGGGAAAATTTTGGAGTCACACCAATTGTAATTCATATGCAGTTTAGTCACTGCCATATGATCCTGAGCTAGTTGCTTAATATCTCTGACTTTCATCTGAAAAGTGGGCTACTTTATAAGTTACTGTCAGAAATATAATGAATCATGTAAAACACTCAGCAAAGTGCCTGTCTTCTAAATAGATTTCAAATATGTATGCTTATCTCTCCCCAACCCCCATCTCACCCCAGCTGTATCCCTGTTTTAAGCCACCAGTGCCTATGTTCTGGATTACAGCAACAGCCTTCTAACTAGTCTTTTGCTCCCAATCTTTCTTGCCCTGTTTTGTTCAGACTGAAGGATATTCTGAAAGGCACACTTGAACCTTTAACAAGTAGGTCCCTGGTATGGAGACAGATATGTAGCTACTATTCATGAGTGCCTGTCATATGATGTCCTGCTCTGGCATTTGATGCGTTATCTCATTTAATCTTCACAATAAGCCTGTGGAGTAGGTATCATCATTTACCTTTTAAAAACTGGTGATTAGAGAGATTGAGTGATTGGCCCACAACCATTCTTCTAGAATCAAGGAACTTGTGTGTGTCCAGGTTGATGTAGTTCCGAAGACGATGTTCTGTTCCTGCTTCAGACTGTCTCTGCATCAGGTTATCAGCCTCTGGTGCAGTTGAGCATCCTAATCCTATTATAGCTGTGTGTGTGTGCTAATTCTGGGCTTACCATACAGTCTCCTAGGAATTTGACTTTGCATGTCACTGGCTACAGGGAGATGATGGTGGATGCAAATATCTGGTCATATATTAGTAAACCGATGCTCTAGTTTTATGCTTAAGTTTTTATGACATAGTGGACATGCATGAGCCTCCCTGGGTTCCCTTAATCCTGAAAGGGTTGAGTTTCAGGATCAGAAAAGCTGAGGGCCAGATTCTGGACTATGATACATTTGCCAAGGGAAATACCACCTGGTGTGAGTCTTCTGGCAGCCAGCCTGCTGCTCCAAGCTGCAACTTTCTGATGCCTACAATAACCTTGATGATATTGATGAAAAATCTCTTATATGACTTGAAACTTGACTGCTTTTATACACTTTCAGATAATAACAAAGAGGAAGACTTTGTCTACACTGAGTTTCCTGAGACTTAGGCTAGCCTTTGTGAATGGCTGCTCATTTATTTATGTTTTCTTTTGTTTAAACTTAACCTTTACTGTATTTTTTCCATTACCATTTAGTCCCCTTATAACCCCCTTTCCCCAGGGATCACCATACTGTTGTCCATGTCCATGAGTCCTTTTTCCTTTTTGCTCAATCCCTCTAGGCTCCTCACAGCCATCATCCTGCCCTCCAGCTATGAGTCTGCCCCCATTTTCCTTGTTAGTTCAGTTTGTTCATTAGATTCCACATGTGAGTGAAATCATATGGTATTTGTCTTTCTTTGGCTTGCTTATTTCACTTGGCATAATGTTCTCCAGGTGCATCCATACTATTGCAGAGGGTAAAGTTTTTTTCTTTTTTATTCCATTGTGTAAATTGGAATTCTGTAGTTGTTTTATCCACTTACCAACTAATGGACACTTGGGCTGCTTCCCTTAATGTTTTCTCAAACATTCAATCAACAAATATAGTTTTGAGCTCTATAACAAAGGAGAATACAAAGAAATCCTGTATTTTAAGATACTTAAAGTGTAATTAGGAGCATTAGACATGGAAAAGGAAATGACCAACAATTAAAAGTACCGATCACAGTACTTTCACATAATAAGCATTCTGTGGATCAGATGGGTTTGAAGCAGCTGATATAATGTGTGACTGGAGCTTATGGAGGAACTCAATAAATACGTGTTGAATGATTATTGAATGTTGACCTCTCAGATATCACTCTTGCATAGACAGCTTCCACTCCTTATCTCTAGCTTTGACCTCCCTAAGAAGCTGCAGATTTGTGATATCCAGCTTCTCACTGGACAGCTCCATCTCAATGAATATACCATCAGCATCTCAATTACAACATATCAAAATTGATTTTATTAACTTTTCATTTTTGGAGAGTCAATATAACCTCAAGGTTAAGAGCATGGAGTCTGGGATATTGGCTTGAATCACAGCTCCCATACTTAATGGCTCAATGACCTTGGGGGAAAGTCTCTAACTCTTCTTTTCTTGTGTGAAGGAATATAAGGTTCTTAGGATTTGATAAGATAATGAACACAAAGCATTTCACATGTATTGCACATAGTCAGTAATCATTAAATATTAGTTATTGTCATAATTTCCCCCAACCTGCCTATTTTCCTTATATGGTAATGATACCATTATCCTTTCCAATCCTCTCCTGTACCCCTTCTCAGCTAATTAGTTACCAAAAACTATATGTTCTACCTTTTATTATCTTTCAAATTATGAGTCATTCAACATACATGTACTCAACATCTGCTGAATGCCAAACATTGCTAGGCACGGAAGACACAGAGATGAATACTTCCTCCTCTCTGTGTTGTGGAGACAGGGACATACATAGTTGCAGCCCTCAGATGATCCACATAATGGAAATGCACAAAGTGTGTCCAAAAGAGCCTGGAAGAGAGATATCCGTTCCGCCTTTCAAAACCAATGCTTTCACTTAAGCTTGCATTATATCTTACTGTAGTTGTTTCAGGAGTTTTTCTTTTTCCTTTTTCTTTCTTTTTAAATTATATTTTATTAATTATGCTATTACAATTGTCCTGATTATTCCTCCCTTGCTCTTCCTCCACCCAGCAACCCTCACTCCCTCAGGCAATCCCCCCACTGTTGTTCATGTCCATGCACTATGCATATAAGTTCTTTGGCAACTCCATTTCCTATACTGTACTTTACATCTCCATGGCTATTCTGTAACTACCTATATGTATTTCTTAATCCCCTTACCTCTTCACCCATTCCTCCACAACCCTGTTCTCTCTCATCTGGCAGCCATTTGTAACCATGATTCTGTCTCTGTTCTTCTTGTTTGCTTAATTTGTTTTTCTAGAATCAGTTGTTCATAGGTTTGTATTTATTGCCATTTTATTGTTCATACTTTTGATCTTCTTCTTTTTCTTAAATAAGTCCCTTTAACATTTCATATAATAATGGTTTGGTGATGATGAACTCTTTTAGTTTTTCTTGTCCAGGAAGCTCTTTATCTGCCCTTCAATCCTAAATGGTATCTTTCCTGAGTATAGCAATCTTGACTGTAGGTCCCTGCTCTTCATGACTTCCAATATTTCTTGCCAATCCCTTCTAGCCTGCAAAGTTTCTTTTGAGAAATCAGCTGACAGTCCTATGGGAATTCCTCTGTAGGTAACTAACTGCTTTTCTCTTGCTGCTTTTAAGATTCTCTCTTATCTTTACCCTTTGGCATTGTAACCTTAGAGTGGGCCTCTTTGCATCCATCTTATTTGGGACTCTCTGAGCTTCCTGGACTTACATGTCTATTTCCTTCACCAGATCAGGAAAGTTCTCTTTCATTATTTTTTCAAATAGATTTCCAATTTCTTGCTCTTTCTTTTCTTCTGGCACTCCTCTGATGCAAGTGTTGGATTGCTTGAAGTTGTCCCAGTGGCAGCTTACATTATCCTTACTTTTTTGGATTATTTTTTCTTTTTGTTGTTCTGATTGGTTGTTTTTTGGTTCCTTATGTTCCAAATCATTGATTTGATTCTCAGCTCCATCCACTCTACTGTTGTTTCTCTGTAAATTGTTCTTTATTTAAATTAATGAATCCTTCATTTCTGACTGGATATTTTTTATGCTGCTGAGTTCCTCAGTTCCTTGAGCATCCTTATAACCAGTGTTTTGAACTCTGCATGTGATAGATTGCTTATCTCCACTTTATTTAGACATTTTTCTGGGGCTTTGATCTGTTCTTTCATTCAGGCCATGTTTCTGTGTCTCCTTGTTTTGGCAGCCTCCCTGTATTTATTTCTATGTATTAGGTGGAGCTGCTATGACTCCCTGTCTTGGTAGTGTGACCTAATGTAGTAGGTGTCCTATAGGGTCCAGTGGCATAGCCTCCCCTTTCGCCCAAGCTGGGTACTCTGGTGTGCCCTCCGTGTGGGCTGAGTTGTTCCTCAACTTCATCCTCCTCTTGTAGTTGAACCTTGATTGCTTTGGCAGGTCAATGGGAGGGATTAACCTATGCCAGTCAGCTGCAAGAATTGGCTGTGACTACTTATCACCAGCCTCCACCCTCCGTGGAGGATCAGCTATGCAGGGGCATGGGAGTGGTGCTTTGACATGGTCTATAGTTGTCCACTGGGTGCACCGGCCCTGGGGTTTCCTAGGTGGTGCAGGCCAAGGTCAGCCCCCACCTGTGTTTTGCCTGGGGCTACTCTGCCTGAGCTATAAAGCAATCTGAGATGGCTGCTACTTGTGCTGGGCTTGGAGATTCCCATGCAAAGCCAAGCTGTGAATCTAGGCTGCCTGCTGCTAGTGCCATGCCTACAGCTCACTGAGGCCAGCTGTTGCTTAGGATTTAGCAAGTTGTGAAGCATGAGTCAAGACCAACCATTCATATGGAAAAGTGGCTTGAGTAGGCCTGTAAGTTGGGTGGGGCAGAGTCTGGGGATCTCCAAGGCAGGACAGTTTTAGCCAGGTTGATGGAGCCTCAGATATGGCATCCACCTTCTAGCTCCATGTGGGGAGAATTTAGAAAAGAGGCAATGGCCTCTGCTTGCCTTGATACCAGATAATTCAGTTTCTCCCTGTATGCCACTGGTGCCCTTTAAGCTGCCACCTCAGTGCTGGAGCTCAGAGGGAGTGAGTCTGAGTAGGTGAGTCCATTTGTGGATTCTTTAAGAGGAATTACTTGGGGTTCCAGCAGTTTCTTCCACTGATTCAATCCCTGCTATTTTTTGCAGCCAGAAATTATGGTGACTTATCTTTCCTGGTACTGGAATCCAGGGCTGGGGCGCCTGGTGTGGCGCTGCACTTGTCGTTCCCGAGATATCCCTCCTGAATTTTTATATATCACTTGTAGGTGAGGGACCAGCCCATTCTGCATCTGTGCATCTCCTACCAGTTTGGATGGATATGGTTTCTTTAATTCCATACTCGCCAGACTTTCACTCAACTCTTTTTCTGATGGTTCTGAGTGATGGTCGTTCTATATTTTAGTTGCAATTTTGATGTGGCTGTATGAAGAGGTGAGCCACGTCGGCCTATGCCACATCTTGACTGGAAGTCTCTTATTCATTTTTTATTGATCTTGAAAATGTACAGGTAAAACAGAAATGCATGTTCTTTGTAAAAAAAATACAGAATAATTATAAAGTAACAGTCTTTTTTACTCCACTTGTTTAATCCTACTCCCCTCCACAAAGGTAAATACTGTTTATAGTTAGTATATACCCTTCTAGACCTTTTCCTATTTATACATGTGTACATTTATGTAGATAAAAATATAGTTTTTTACACAAATTGGATCATACTACAAACACACTTCTTGCTTTTTTTCACTTAACAATGTATCTTTACAATATTAAACAATGTATCTTTAAAATGTTTCCATGTCAGTACATAATAGAATTACCTTATTCTTTTAACCCCTGAAAGCTATTCTATATTTTGTAACGACCAAATTTATTTGGTTATTTCTCTATGGGAAGGCTTTTAGTTGCTTCTGGTTTTTCACTTTACAAGCAATGGTGAAGTGAACTTTTTGCACATATGTTTTTATGGGCATAGGCAATGTGGAAGTGCTGCTTTAAATGATGTGAGAATTTAAATTTTTGTTAGAGTGTGATCCATTACCCTCCAAAAAGACTGTCCATTTACACTCCTACCCAACAGTGAACAGGGAAATAGTCATTTCCCCACATCTAAGTGATGCTGGATATTATCAGTCTTCAATTTTTGCAAACCTAATGAGTAAAAAAAAGCTATATTAATCTTTTATAGATTTGTATTTCTGTGGTTTCTAGTGAATCTGAGCATGCTTTCATACATTTATTGATCATTTGTATTTTGTCTGTGAATTGCCTGTCTATATTATTTGCCTATTTCTCTACTAGATTGTTGTCTTTTTCTATTGATTTGAAGGCTTGTATCATTGCATTATGATATTAATTCTTTCTGTTACATATGTTACAAGTATTTTTTTCCAAGTCTATTGCTTGTCTTTATTTACATTGTCCTACATCAAAAGGTTTTCTTATGTAGTAAAATCTGTCAGTCTTTTCTATTATGGCCTCAAGGTTTGTTTTTGCTTAGAATAGTATTCCTGCTCCCAGAAGATTATATTTATATCATTGTTTTCCTTTTAGTACTTTCATAGTTTTATTGTCCAAGTTAGACATTTAATGGAGTTAATTTTATCAATAATGTGAATTAGGCTTATAACTTTAGTTTTTTCCTAAGAGAATTTCCAGTTGTCCCAACACAACAAATAAAAGTCTGCCTTTTCTTACTGATTTGAAAGGGCCAGGCTACACATGGGTCTGCTTCTGAATTCTGTCCTTCTCCCTTGATTCTTTGGGTCCATGTTTGTGCCGACACTATGCTGTTTCAGTTATTGTAGAATAATGGGATAATTTTATACCATATGTCAGCCCAAACTACATATTCTACCTTTTTATTATCTTTTTTCTTTGTCACATTGTTTTTTTTCTCATAATTTTTTGACTACTTATGTACTTTTCCTCTTTCAGATGAACTTTGGAATAAATTTGACCAGTCCTATATAATATCCTATAAGCATTTTGATCAGAATTTCATTAAATTTGTAGTTGTCTCATCCAAGAACATGACCTGTTCTTCATTTATTTCTGTGTTCTCTTCATATCTTTCAATGAAGTTTACAGTTTCTTCATATAAATCTTGGGCACATTGGTGAGTTTAGTGACATGTATTTTACAATTTGCTATTATAAATATTTTTCATTACATATTTCTCTTTGGTTATAGCTGGTGTATAGCAAAAGGAATGATTGTTGGTGGTCTTTTATCAAGCCTCTACTAAAATCTAGTATGTTTTGAATTTTTATAGTTAATTTTTAGATGTGCTAAGTTGAAAATGAACTCACTTATCAATAGTGACTGTTTTATGCTTGCCTTTGTAATATTCCTATTTCTTTTTCTTTTCTTATTGCACTGCTAGGAGCTATAGTGCCATGTTTCACAGTTGTAATAATAGCAGTGGAAGCAGTTATCTTTGTCTTGTTCCTGACTTTAATGGGAGTAGGGAATGCCCTTTATCAAATTAAAGAATTTTTCTCCTACTACTGACTTGCTAAGAGTTTTTACAGTTTTGTTTGTCTATTTACCTGTTTCCTAAAATCAAGAATGGATGTTAAAATATATATTACTTTTTAAAGTATCTTTTTGTGTGGTAAAGTTTTTCCTCTTTACTCTATTAATGTAATAGATTATATTACTAGATTTCCTAATATAGAGTCATCTCTTACATTTCTGGTTAAATCTTTCCTAGTCAAAAATTATTCTTTTAAGAACAATTAAGTTTAAGATATTCACATTGATGTTCTTAAGTAAGCTGATAATTTTCTTCTTTGTCAGTTTTTGATATTGGAGTAATATTAGTCTATTACAGTGGTTCTCAAACTTTTTGTTCTCAGGACCAATTTGCACTGTTAAAATTATTGAAGATTTTCAAAGAACTTTTGTTTATGTAAGCCTCCTGTCAATATTAGAAATTAAAGTGGAGAAAATTTTAAAACACAAACGTGTGCAAGCACACATTTCATTAATTGCCAGAGCAATGACATTATCACATAGCATTCCAGTAGTCTCTGGAGTGCCACTGCACACTGTGGAAAAGTATGAGTAGAAAAAAGTCAAAGCATCTTAGTATTGTGATCAAGGTAGTTTTGACTTCACGGACTCTCAGAAAGAGCCTCAGGGATCTTCAGGGATAGGATACCTAGACCACAGTTTAAGAACTTTGGATCTAGCAAAGTGAGTTTTAAGTTTTCCATTTTTTTCTCTGTACTAATATAAATAACATAGAAATTATTCATGGCTTAAAGGTAGAACTCATCTGTAAATTATTTGGAACTGATGGTGCAAGAAATGGTACTGTATTTTTCAAACTATAAGACTCACTTTCCACACCCCCCTCCAAATTTGGGAGGAATAATGGTTGTTAATGCTGCTATTGAGTTCTGTTTACATTTACATTGGTGAAATATTATGTTATGTATGTTATTAAATATTTTACCACATTTTTTGCTTCAAAATTTTTTTTCCTATTTTCCTCCTCTAAAACCTAGGTGCATCTTATGGTCCAAAAAATATGGTATATCTTTGCCTACCATTTCAGTTCACTCTATGGGTATTGGCCTGTTCAGGTTCTATATTTCTTCTTGAGTCAATTTGTTCATTTATATTCACTTAGAAAATCACACAATTTTATGTAGGTTTTTCAGTTTCTTAACTATAAAGCTGTGTTTACATTATAGTTTTTAGATTTCCTTTATGTCAAAAATTAAATTATATTTTTATTTACAATTTTTTTTCTTGTTTTCTCTCTTATTCTCATTTGGGTGTGCTAAAAGTTTATCTATTTTATTACTGTGTTGTTGTGTTTTAAAGAACCATTTTGTGTGTGTGACTAATAAGTTCATTATATTTTGTTTGTTTCTGTATCTGTCTTTAATAATTCCTTTTGTTTGGTGGATTTATCTTTTTAAGTTGTATTTATTGAGGTATAATTTACATCTAGTAAAATTTATTCTTTATAGTGTACAGTTCTATGAGTTTTAACAAATATATACAATCATATAACCACTAGCATAATCAGGATATAGAAGAGGTCTACCTCTCTCAGAAATTCTCTCATTCCTTGTATCAGCCTTTCCTTTGATTTTAGCTCCTAGCATCTTGTTTTTTGTTTTAGTAGTTTATTGCTTTTTATTTCTGACTAGTATTCAATTATATGGATATATCACAGTTTGTTTATCCATTCACCAGTTGAAGGATATTTGTGTTGTTTCCAGTTTGGGGCAATTATAAATAAAATCACTATAAACATTTACAGCCCTGGATATGGCTCAGCAGATTGAGCGCTGGCCTGAGAACCAAAGGGTCGCAGGTTCAATTCCCAGTCAGGGCACATGCCTGGGTTGCGAGCCAGGTCCCTGGTGGAGGGGCATGTGAGAGGCAACCACATCTTCCTTCTCTTTCTCCCTCCCTTCCATCTAAAAATAAATAAATAAAGTCTTTTTAAAAATTAAAAAACATTTACAAATAGGTTTTTCTATGAACATAAGTTTTTGTTTTTCTTGATTAAACATCTAGGGGTGGAATTTCTCAGTCACATGATAAATATATGTTTGACTTTACAAGAAATTGCCAAATTGTTTTCCTCTCATTTTCTGTTTACTGACTTTCTGTTTGTTTTGTTTGTTCTTTCCTTTGCTCTGTTGAATATCTTCTTTTAGAATGTGAGTTTGGTCTCTTCACACTGATTCACCTTAGCAGTGGCAGAGGGCGCACCACAATGCCTCAAGCATAAAGTGCCAGGGAGGACACCTCAGTAACAAGACTTGAAAAGTCGCTGAGCAAGACAATATGAAGTTTTCCCAAGTGAGACACCCCTGGGGGTCATAGAAGGGAGAGGAGGAAAATGAGAAAGACGGAAAACTAGAGCAAAAGAAGGGAAATAAAAGAAATGAAAACAAAGTCATACATAAAAGGGGAATGGACGCTAATGTCATGGTGTCCTGGTTGTGTACAGAGAGCAAGCCTTTGAGGGCCGTTGGGTAGGAAGAGGTGGTTCTAGACCCACTAATCCAGATCCTGAAAGCCTATGGTTCCAAGGTTCAATATGAGAAGAGAGGTAAGCCATTGTGGGCTTTGGAAAAGGAAATGATCTGATCCCAGTGATGGTTGTAGTAGGACTGAGGTTTGGAAAGGAGAGGCTGGAGAGGGGGCCAGCAATGAGGCTGCTGTAAGAGTCTTGGGAGCTTAATGTGCTATCAAAGGAAGGAGAAATCTGTGGGATAGAAAATGCAGTAGGGCTCTGGCTGGTGTGGCTCAGTGGATTAAATGCCGGCCTGTGAACCAAAGGGTCGCTGGTTCAGTTCCCAGTCGGGGCACATGCGTGGGTTGCAGGGCACATGAGAGACAATCACACATTGATGTTTCTCTCCTTCTCTTTCTCCCTCCCTTCCCCTCTCTCTAAAAATGAATAAATAAAATATTTTTAAAAAGAAAATGCAGTAAGTATTCAATACATACTTGTTTAAAAAATTTCATATTTTAAGTTGGTTGCCAAGACATAGAGGTTTGTTAGAACTGCAAATGAATGGACTGGAGAGAGTGAAAACATTGAAAATCATATGGAAAGATGAGTAAGTTGAGACGGGGAAAAGAATCCTGAAAACTAATTTAATGGTCTGGGTAAGGAAAGGAGTTGACCACAGAGATGGAGAATCAACTAGTCAGAAAGCTATGAATATAATACCAACTTTTTAGAATAAATATGGAAACCTTGTGAAGATCAAGGATGACTTTCAGAGTTCTCTACTTCCAGCACGTGCCATCTGTCCCTGTTTGACACTTGTGCTTTTCCAGGGACACGCTGAGGCCTGACAGCCAGTGATGAAGAAGTAACACTACTGAGAGGGGTTACGCTTTGGGATGGGTGAGGGGTAGATTAAATGATTCTGAAGACCCTTTTTAGTTTTCAGATCTTGGCTGTCTAGTGAAAATATTGATCAAGCATCATATTCCCAGAATAAGAATAAAAACTCTCTTGACTTGGAGTAGGGCCCTAAGACCTTTGCTGGGAAAGAACAAGTTAAGGCTATTGGGTAGTCCAAGCCAAAACAATCACCATTATTCTCTGAAAGTGTTTCATTTAGGAGGGAATGAAGCTCCTTTCCTTGCAGAATTTGTGGATTTTTTTTTTTTTTTTTTTTTTTTTGGTCCAACACTCCTATAATGAGTATGGTTACTACATGTCATAGAAAAAGGGAAAAATCAGGTGGCAGGACAAATGTCTTCTCCCTTCAGATTAGGTGATTTTTATTCACAGCTTTAACAGTGCATTAAGTAGGACTTTAGTTTCCCCTTACGAGAAAGGTCATTTACCTCTCAGAGCACTGGAAAGCCCATGGAATTGCAATCTTATATGAGAAAATAATTACAGTGTAGTGTGAGCAATAGCATCATAAAGTTGCATTATTTGGGTAACGTTTATTAGGAACGTGCTAAGTGCTGGGTGCTGCTTTAGGCACTGGGCGTTCAGCAATGAATAAAACAGACCAAAGTCCTGCCCTCAGGAAGTTCTAGATTTTGCTGGGAGTGCATGGGAGGAAGCATTAACTCTGCCTGGGACCAAGGAAGGTTTAAGAGAGGAGTGACACTTACCACAATTCCATCTGTTCACTATATGGCAGCCAAAGATATTTTTAGAATCACCAACCTGAAAACATACTCCCTTGCATTGTCTCATCAGTGGCTTCTCTTTGCTTTTCTGGTAAAGATCCAGTTCATATTAGTGTGGCCTGTAGGGCCCACGGGATCTGGTTCCTCTCCCTCTCCAGCCTGATCCCCCTGCAGACTCCCTTAGGCTTTGCAGCCCTGCCACCCTGCCTTCTTTCCGTGTCTCAAACATAACACCCACCTTCTCTGCCTCAGTGTCTTGGCAGCTGCTGTTCCCTTGACCTGGAACACACATCCTCCCACCCCACTCTTTGTCCCTATCCACTCTGCTTTTAACCCACTTTACCCGGGTAATCCCACCTATTCTTTATATCTCAGCTCCAAAAGTGAATTCCTCAGTTTTCTCGACCATTTCTCTCTTCCTGCAGCCATATGTACTCTTAAAACAACCTGTGCCTAATCTCCTTTCCCCTCTTCCTCTCCTGTCTTTCTTCCCTCAAACATTAAACAAGTGTACACAAAAATAAATAGAAAAGGGTAAATTGTAATAAATGCTTTGAAGGGGAAGAATAGCTTATAGCATTGCAATAAGGACATATACTTATATATAAGTTCATTATCACACAAATAGATGTCCAGAATTATTTGTTGAATAAATGAATGAAGAACAATTATGAGTAAGGTTTTTCCAAACAGAGGAGGTAGTAAAGAGGATCCCAGGCAAAGTAAATGACATGTGCAAAGATACAGAGCATGAATGGGGATGAAGTAATTGGCAAATGACTAGAAATATGAGTAAGTGGTCTTGCTGAAGATAAGGTCATAAAGGTAAAGAGGATCCTGTTTGTAACTTTGGATGTTTTTGTAGTTGAGAGTGCAAGTAGGTAGTAGAAATCAAAGGTTTTTGAGCAAGAGAGTATTACATTCAGATCTGTGTTTTAGATATATAATGTATTCCTCATCTACTGCTATTCCATCTCTGAAATTTTAAATTTTGAAGCAGAGAAAGTCCTCGTTCACTATTGCTGCTCCATTGATTAATCAAAGTCAGTTTAAGTGGGAAATCATAAAAAGTATTACATATATTTCAATATTTTATTATAGCCTAGAACATACAAATATACAACCACTTACTAATCTTCAAGTAGAGAGAGGGCCAAGGTATTTCCTTAAGTGTGTGATCCTTGATTCTTGAATGGCCACATCCATAATGAATTGTCCATACTGAATGGACAATTTACAGGGACACAACAGTAGAGTGGATGAAGCTGAGAATCAGATCAATGATTTGGAACATAAGGAATCAAAAAACAACCAATCAGAACAGCAAGAAGAAAAAGAATCCACCCTGGCTGGCGTAGCTCAGTGGATTGAGCGTGGGCCTGCAAACGAAAGGGTCGCTAGTTCAATTCCCAGTCTAGGGCATATGCCTGGGTCGCAAGCCAGGTCCCCAGTAGTGGTCACATAAGAGGCAACCACACACTGATGTTTCTCTCCCTCTCTTTCTCCCTCATTTCCCCTCTCTCTAAAAATAAATAAATAAAATCTTAAAAAATGAAAGAAAAAAGAATCCAAAAAAATAAGGATAGAGTAAACAGCCACTGGGACAACCTCAAGCAATCCAACATTTGCATCATAGGGGTGCCAGAAGGAGAAGAGAAAGAGCAAGAAATTGGAAATCTATTTGAAAAAATAATGAAAGAGAACTTTCCTGATCTGGCGAAGGAAATAGACATGCAAGTCCAGGAAGCACAAATGAGAGAGAGAGAGTCCCAAATAAGATGGATGCAAAGAGGCCCACTCTAAGGTTACAATGCCAAAGGGTAAAGATAAGAGAGAATCTTAAAAGCAGCAAGAGAAAAGCAGTTAGTTACCTACAGGGGAATTCCCATAGGACTGTCAGCTGATTTCTCAAAAGAAACTTTGCAGGCTAGAAGGGATTGGCAAGAAATATTGGAAGTCATGAAGAGCAGGGACCTACAGTCAAGATTGCTATACTCAGGAAAGATACCATTTAGGATTGAAGGGCAGATAAAGAGCTTCCTGGACAAGAAAAACTAAAAGAGTTCATCATCACCAAACCATTATTATATGAAATGTTAAAGGGACTTATTTAAGAAAAAGAAGAAGATCAAAAGTATGAACAATAAAATGGCAATAAATACAAACCTATGAACAACTGATTCTAGAAAAACAAATTAAGCAAACAAGAAGAACAGAGACAGAATCATGGTTACAGGGAGCATTTTGATGGTTGCCAGATGTAGAGGGTGTGGAGGAATGGGTGAAGAGGTAAGGGGATTAAGAAATACATATAGGTAGTTACAGAATAGCCATGGAGATGTAAAGTACAGTATAGGAAATGGAGTAGCCAAAGAACTTATATTCGTAACCCATGGACATGAACAATGGTGTGGGGATTGTCTAAAGGAATGAGAGTGCTGGTTTGAAGGGCGGCAAAGGGGGAAAACTCAGGACAACTACAATAGTATAATTAATGAAATATAATTTAAAAAGAATTTCTTTTTACATCCTGGGTTTACATAATATTTAATTAAATTACGTAAATATAGTAACTACTTCCTTTGACATATACATATTTTGGAACAATTACAATAACTTACACTCAACTGGTGGAAGTAGATGTGCTCTTGCCAGAGTGCAGCCTACCATCCAGGAACATTCAGGGTGCTGTGGCCATTAACTAGTATGTGTTATGGTGGGAATGGAAACTTTTGGTGAACCCAGTAGGTCAGTAAAGTGGTTGCCAGTTAAGAGAGCATCTACTTGGATGACAACCTTTATCCTTCCAGTGTCCTCTTATTATAGCTATGTTTTAATCTCACCAGCTTTCTAGACCCAGGCTAGACCTTCAATCTTCCTGCACACAAAAAAAGGACAATGCTCCCCTATGAAACTCAAAATACAAACAATACTAACTTGTAAAATAAGTGTAAGGAAGTCTAATAAAGTTCACACTTTTCCCATGTTGATCATTTCAGTGTTTTGATTTTTTTTTTTAATTTCAAGTTCTTTCCCCAAATATGTTGTAGGGGTTCCCTTTGCTTTGCTTTGAGAATGTGTTTATTGGATAATCTAGTACTGCCTTCAACTTTTCCATTTTTCCCCAGTTTCTCAGCTTCCTGCTAGAATCACTCCCTCCCTATGGAGCCTAGAGCCCCTGACCCATCACTTTGAAATAAATGCTCTCTTGCCAATATCTTCTATCCCATCTTCTTTCATTCTTGTCCTTACACAGAACCCATTCAATATACCCCCAGCATTGGATATATTGAAATTTTCCCTTCCAGGTAGAACTGTCTAAAAGTCCATTAAACATAAAAGTCTGGAACCCAGCCCTGGCTGGTGTCACTCAGTGGATCCAGCGCAGGCTGCAAGCCAAAGGGTCGCTGGTTCAATTCCCAGTCAGGGCACATGCCTGGGTTGAAGACCGGGTCCCCAGTAGGGGACACATGAGAGACAACCACACTTTGATGTTTCTCTCCCTCTCTTTCTCCTTCCCTTCCCCTCTCTCTGAAAATAAATAAATAAAATCTTAAAAAAAAAAAAAAAAAAAAAGTCTGGAACCCAGGAGAGAGATTAAAAGTAGATAAAGAGATTTGGAAATTTTCAACAAATAAGTAAGATTTTACCCCTTCCAAGGAGGTCACATCACCAAAAAAGAGCATGTTGAGTAGAAAGAGCAGTGCCTCCGCTAAAAACTCTGGGGAACATCACAGTGTAAGTGGTAGATGGATTGGGAGCTGCCAATGAAAGAGGCAATCTCCACGTGCAGGGAAGCCTGAATTTAGGGAAAGAGGGCTTCAAGGAGTGGTTACCAGCATCGCACACAAATAAGAGGTGAGGTAAGATTAGACAATGCCTGACACCTAGTAGGTACTCAGCGCACACTTAACTAATTAATTAGGACTGAAATAATTAGTTTGCCATGGGTGATCTTGGTGCTAGCCTGAGTTTCCCTAGATCAGACCCTGAGGCAAGAATTAGTTTATTTGAAAGATAAAGGAACACTTGGAGGTGGGAGAGGTGAACTAGGCTGGGGAACAGCCAATGAATGATACCTTATCAAGCCAGCAACCACTGTGGGCAATTAGAGCTTAATCTCATTGGGAGAGTTCTGGAAGTAGGTACAGAACACTCAGCTCATAGTTACCACTTCCAAGGGGCGAGGGAGCTGGGGTATTTATATACCAATTCCTACAGGTCTTTGGTTAATTCAGTGACATTTCCAGCCTGCTCTTTGGGCAGCAAAACAGACTCTAATTGCATGAGAAAGCAAATGAATGCAGATACTGGCAGTTGGAAATCTGGTGTGCAGTCAAGTAATGAAGCCAAGAATATGGACAAGGTGCCCTGGCTGGTGTGGCTCAGTGGATTGAGCACAGGTCTGTGAACCAAAGGGTCACTAGTTCAATTCTAAGTCTAGGGCACATGCCTGGTTTGTGGGCTAGGTTCCCAGTAGGGGGCATGCAACAGGCAACCACACATTGATGTTTCTCTTCCTCTCTTTCTCCCACCCTTCCCCTCTGTCTAAAAATAACTAAATAAAATAAAAAAAGAAAAGAATGTGGACAGGGCAGTAACAGTAATAGTAACTCTTGGTATCTGCAATTTCAGTGGCAGAAACTATACTTCTGTGGTTCAGTAGTAAAATGGAAGTGAGAGGTAGGGATAATGTGTGCATTTCAAGATGTCTAACTGAAAAAAGAAGATAAAAGGTAAGTTAATAGGCTGACTCAGTAGAAGGTAGAAAAGAAAGGCAGGATATAATGGGAGATCAGAACCTCTCAGTGGTGTTCATGGAGGAAATTCACAACATTTTCACATTTTCAGTGAGGGTGAGAAGTTCCACTTCAGGGTCCTTCTTAAGCTCCCTTGGACCAGCACCTGCTTGGCTTTGGGACCTGTGTTACCCTGCTGAACTAGCCCTTCAGCTAGCCTTTTCTGGACTCAAGGTTCCAGCAGTTCTAAGCCTCTAGAGCCAGAGGAATAGACTTACTGTAGGTGCTGAACAGTCAGGGCAGGTGTAAAGCCTAGTGGCCAAACTCTGTGCCCATGGAGAACCACAAGGTCAGAGAAGAGCTGCTCCTGGAAACCCTTCGACTAAGTGGCTCCTTGCTTTCCCGGACTTGCCCTCTCATGAAAGCAAATCACAACAATCAGTTTCATTGGGGCATAACAGGCATAACCTCAACAGAAACATCCCTGTGACATTCATCTAAAGTATGTCTCTTAACTGATTGATGTCTGTCTCTTAGCTAAGGCATAAGCTCATGAGGGCAGGGACTGTATTCATTTTAGCACTGTCATGTTCCTAGGGCCTGGCATGTAGCCACTATTTAATAAATATTTCCTTAATGGGGAAAAATACTAGTAATGCTGTTTGTTGATGGTGCCTAGACCAAGAAATAGCTGAGATTTTTGTCCCTCTACAAGTAAATTTTTTATGAAACTAAGGGCCTCTTACTTGCCTGGGCTCCTTTCAAGACCTTGGGAGAGGCCTCAGCAATATTTTTACATGATCACATTTTTTGAATTTGCAAAATTAAAATACCTGAATCAGAGTTGAATAAGACCACCATTCCACTCTGACTTTGTCCCCTCCTGTGGAATGGCTTTGGAGTGGCTGTGGGTGTTTTGGGGACCTAGTTAAGGGAAGTTGAATTGGGAATATATTTAGTTTATTTGGGTTTAACGAGATCTGTTTGTGGGGTTCATGGTCCATTCTGTGCAGAGTTAACTTACTGCCCTGATGTGCAAGTGGCTGTTAGGAACACTGCTGTGCCCACCGTGTGAACTCACTGGGTCTCAGGATGTGAAGGTGCGTGGGCCAGAGTTTGTAGGAGACGTGAATGTGCCTTATGACACCCCGCAATGAAGAGAAACCAGGCTTAAAGTGCATGGATCCAGAAACTAGTTGTAACATATGTAAAAATTAGAAGTGGAAAGTTTGGTTCTTATTAATGTCTTGTCAAACAGAACCTCTCATCTATCAGTAATATACTTCTTAATGCACGATATACAATGATAAATGTATTATATATTTTAATGGGAATTGCATGAGGTGGAGTTTATTAAAATTTCTGTGTTTGTAGGGCATAAACCTATAGCAACACTACTAATAATGATTGCTTTCTTCTGTGAAGTTATATATTTTATACAGCCCCAAAATATCGACATTACCCAAGATAACATAAAACTCCTAATATGCCACTATAACTAGGGCATCAATAATAAAATGGTGAAAGAGTGTCATAAAGTCTAGGACTATTCAGGAAAATTTGAAATGCCGTGAAATCTTACAACTCCTGTATGAAAGAAATTTGATGGATGTTTCCCCAAATTTCACAATAATCCTCAAAAAATTACATAACAATAATAATATGGAGTTTTGAAGCTGAAAGAAATGTCTCTAAATTATCAATTATAAACAAAGTTTGATAAACGATAATATAAAAAGACAATTATATTTCTATTTTCTTTATAGAAAATTATTAGAAATTGTTGTTCATATAAAGAGTCAATCAAAGAGCCCACAGCTCAAAAATTGTAGGAAATAAACACTATAGGTATATCACACAATTTTCTAAATGTATTATTACAATTTATGGGATATTGCCCTGGTTGGTGTGTCTCAGTGGATAGAGTGCCAGCCTGTGAACTGAAGGGTTGTGGGTTGGATTCCCAGGCAGGGCACATGCCTGGGTTGTGGGCCAGGTCCCCAGTAGGGGGCGCATGAGAGACAACTGCACATTGATGTTTCTCTCTTCCTTCCTTTCCCCTCTCTAAAAATAAATAAAATCTTCCAAAAAATAAAATTAAAAAGTAATACTGTATTAAAAAATTTATGTGATGTTTGTGATTCTCAACTTTTAAAATTTTGTGATTTGTTGTGTTATCATTTGTCATTCTAAATAAATACTTTCAAAACTAATTTTATACTTCTAATCTTGTTCTTTTTTTTTAAGTGGGCCCTCAAAGTTGCATATGCTAGGCTTTACATGCTACAAAACATGGATCCAGCCCTATATCCTTTTTTGCTTCCTAGCATTAGCTGGTTTTGGATATAAAGCAATATCTTTAGAGTCTCAACTATAGATAATTGCTGTATGAATGAGTAGTTTCTATGTAGACATTTTACATGGGTCCTGGCCTCCTTTTTTGGTTTACAAAATAAATTGTGTTTCTAAGAATTAACCAGAAACTGAGGACCACTCCCTTCTAATTCACTCACGGAGCTTGAGTTTTAATCTTACTGAGCCTCAGAGTTCTTCTTCCTTCACCATTTTGCTGGCTGTAGAATGGAGGCAGATTGAAGGGGAAGAGGGCCATATGCATGCAGAATTCTAATTTGATGACTCTTTTGGGGAGAACTTCCTAATGGGTCCCAGTTGTTATATATTAAGAAATCTGGTAGAAGTGAAAAAGGAGAAAGCATATGATGGCCCATTAAAAAAAAAAAAAGTGAGACTATTTAGCCTAAAGAAGAGTTTTCTCTGTTGGAGACTTGAATTAGCAGCCCCTACCTTAATATTGCATGAGAAACCTACTCAAAATGCAGTGCCATGAGGTAGCGGATCTTTGTTGCTTGCCTGCACACACATGCGGACCCGCTGAGGTTCAGCTGATCTAGGCTGAGCACAGCCAGGTGTGGCCCCATGCTGTGGGTTAGGACCAGGTCCGCGCTGTGTCTCCTTTATCCTCCTTGAACCAGCAGCTAGCAGAGTCATGTTCTTCTCATGGTGAAAGGCAGAGCTCAAGAAGGCAAGGACAACTTTGCAAACATTTGAAGCCTCTTCTTGTATTATGTCTACTAACATTCCATTGGGTGAAGTACATCATTGGCTAAAGCAGGGTAGGAAAATTACTCTACCTTGCTTTGAAGACAAGTCATACGGACGAGGCAACATCAGTGGGGCAAGGAAGATGGAGGTGTAGGGATGGAGGGGGTGAACATCTGATGAAGTCATCTCACATGCCACAAGAGCTGCCAAGTCAAAGAAAGGAGAGATTTCCTCAGCTCTCAGTCCTCAACCCACAATGGTCTATCATCACTCCTTGCTTTTTCCAAAATTACTGTCTTATTCATTTTGCCCCCTTGTATCTAGAATCTAATTCTCCTTCATTCTCACCAGACTCCTTGCCTAGCTGGCTGCTACAGCCTGCTCATTGCTCTCCTTGTCTCTGGTCTTGTCCTTTCCTAATTCATCAGCCACAGAGATGCTCGCTATTATTAGTATCTCATCAGCACCAGCATTATTGTTATCTATTTTGCATTACACTTACTGGTTTATGTGCCTTGCTCCTTCATTGTACCTAGAGCCTTTGTATGGCAAAAACTGTGTTTTATTTATTTTTGAATCTCTAACATCCTGCACTGGGCCTGACACACAATGATCTTCAATAAGTAAATATGGGAAGAAGGAGAAAAAGAAGGAAGATGGGATTCCAATTTAAGCCTGTCTGACTCTAAAACCTAAACTCTTTCTACTCCACCATAATGTAGCCTTAGTCACAGATGTGTTGCTGATCAAAATAAGGATGAAACTCAAACCCTCCCACTGGTGTACTAGTGGAAAACAGGCTACTGGGACCTCAATGAGATACCATGTCACAGCCACTAGGATGGCTAGAATCAGAAAGTGAGGTAAGTTTTGTCAAGGATATGGAGAAGTTGGAACCCTCATCCACTGCTGATGGGACTATGAAATAGTGTGGCTACATTAGAAAACAGTGGGGCAGTTCCTCAAAAATTAAACCTAGACTACCATAGTGCCCATCGTTACATTCCTAGGTATATGCCTAAGAGAAATGAAAATACACATCCAAACAAAATCTTGTACTTTACAGTTATTGCAGTATCATTAACAATAGCCAAAATATAGAAACAAATGAAATGTCCATTAGGGATAAATAGATAAAATATGTTTTATCCATATAAATGCATATTATTTGGCCATAAAAACAAATCAAGTATTCATGCCTGCTACCATGTAGATGTTTCTTGAAAAATTAGGCTAAGCCATTGAAATCAGTTGCGAAGATAGTGTATGATTCTATTCTTGTGTAGATCCAGAAAAGGAAAATCTATGGGCAGTAAATGTGAGGTTGCCTAGGACTGTGGCTTGGAGTTAGAGGGTGGGAAGTTGGCGAAGTGGTACCTGAAGCACACAGGGTCCTGCTTTGAGGGGACAAAAAGCGTTCAAAAGTGGTGCTGCTGCTTGCACTTACCTGTGAATATGCTAAAAACCAACTAATCGTACCCATTAAAGCAAGGCATTGTGCAGTAAGTGTATGCCATCTCAATAAAGCTTTCAAATTAAAAAAAAAAATAGCAGGATACTAGTTAACTAACTATCTTTCTCTCATAAATGCAATAATCCTTCCTAGTCCTAATTCTTTAAAAATGGAAAGGTCTAGAAGCTCTAAAAATTTTTAAATTGCCATAGCACTTGAAATAGATAAAAAGATGCTCAACTTCACTCTTAAGAGAAATGTATATACTATTTTTTGCCTAATAGGTTGGCAGAGATCAAAAAAGGTTTTAACGTTATACTTGTGAAGGATGTAGAAAGAGACATTTCATATGTATTGCTGATGGGAGTGTAATTTGGTTCACCCTTGGTGGAGGGCAATTTGGCAGTATCTGTCAGCTCCTTATACTGATTTGGGGAGGCCTCCAGAATATCTTGTGTTGAAAGTGAAAAGGCAAGATGCAGAACATGGAATGCACTGTTACTTTTGGTGTGTGCTGGGGAAGAAAAGCAGGTATACATAGATGTTGTGACTGCTCAGGCAGGCTCTGGAAAGATATATAAGAAACTGTTAATAGCACATGCATTTGACAGGGGAATTGAGCTGGAACACAAGGGTGAAAGCGATTTCTTTCTCTTTATGTATTCTTTTGCATCTTTTTTTGATCCATGTAGAATAGCATTGTTTACATGACAGAAACAATATCAGAAGATCAACAACTGGAAAACATATTTGCAACATAATACAGCAAACGGCTAATTTCTTTAATCTATAGAACTTACAGATCAGTTAAATTATGATGGAGAAGTAGGCCAAGGTTGTAAGCACTAGTTTTAGGAAGAAATACAAATGGCGAATAAATATATGAAAAAGATGCTTAACTCATACATTATTAAAGAAAAAAAGTCAGAGAAAAAGTGAGTTTTATTATTACGTGTGTTAAAGACAAAGCGACTGATTATTAAGGGGTTTCTTTCAAGAATCTAACACAGGAAAGATTTCTGGTATCTGAGGGAATTTTTTCCAGTCCTTAGCGTCTTTAATTCCTGTGGTACCCAATGGAGGGGTGTTGACAAGACCTAGAGAAAGGAGGTAAAGGAAAATAATGAAAGTGCATGTAGGAAGCACAAAATCTCAGAAATGGCAGGGATCTTGGAGCTCATCTTTCAAATTTCCCATCTAATACATCATCTCTTAGGGCACAGTTCCAGATTAGCCACTTAATAACATTGAGGAAGTTTATTACTATATCATTCATTCATTCAGTAAATATTTAGTGAGCTCCTTCTATGTGTCTGGCACAGCCCGTGGCACAAAGACAGACATTAATCAAATATTTATTCAAACAAATGTAAAATTGCAACTGTGGCAGACTATGAAAGCCTAAGGGTATGATACGAAAAATTGAGCTGGTTATGGTGAATAAGAGCTTAACCAGACAGCGATGAAACATACCAGGCAGAGGCAACAGCATGTGCAAAGGCCCTTTCAGGAGGGCTCATGACAAGGCCTATGATGGAAAAGATTGGGGATGGGATGAACATGTGATGTGAAGCAAGGCTGAGAAGAAAGGAGTCTGACCTTAAGGAGGTTAGTCATAACCCTAAGAGCAATAGAAAGCCTTCAGAGGGTTTGGGGACAGAGAGGAAGAGGACCAGAGCTTAGATCAGATTCACATTCTGAGAGCATTATTCTGGCTACAAAGTAGAGAATGGATTGGAAGGAGGCAAGGGCAGATGTGCACAGGTAAGTTAGGAAGCAGGTACAATAGACAAGAGAGGGTGGTTGCTTAAATTAGAGTGTTGGAGGTGGAACAATATGGCCAAACATTAAAGAGGTTTAGGAAGTAAAATGGTCAAGACCTAATGATGGCCCTGGTTGGTGTGGCTCAGCTGGTTGGAGTGTACTCCCGTAAATCGAAAGGTTGGGTTGCAGGTTCTATCCCCAGTCAGGGCACATACCCAGGTTATGGGTTAATCCCTGGTCAGGGAACATAGGAGAGGCAGCTGACTGATGTTTCTCTCTCTCTCTCTCTCTCTCCCCTCCCTCCCTCCCCTCCCATTCCTTCCCTCTCTCTCTCTCTCTGTCTCTCTCTCTTCCCGTCCTTCCTCTCACTAAAAGTAATGAAAAATGTCCTCAGATGAGGGAAAACAATAAAGACCTAGTGATGAATTAAATCAGAAGAGTGTCAGAGGAAGGAATATGTCAGTAATATTTACTAACTGGATAAATGATGGTACCATTCATTGAGACAGAAATAGTGGAAGAGAACTAAGTTTAGGAGGAAATTGGAGTTCAGTTTAGAACATGCCAAATATGAGAGGGCACATCGGTTGGCAACATGGAGTGCCCACCAGGCAGCTGACCTTGGAATATATAGGTTTTCTTATTTATAATAAAGGTAAGAAAAAGGATAAACACAATTCTCCCTTCTTTGAGGCCCTTGCTGTTTTACTATCCTATTGTCTTTTCCTTCTGTCATTTTTCTGTTTTTTGACTCTCCACTCCTCATTTATTGGATGGAATATTCCAATATCTTACATTATGGAATGTTGATATCTTACATAGCAACATAGTTTGTTGGACTATTAATTTCTAAAGACCTTTGTCACCACTCCACTTCACTATCTAGTGCCATGAACCTTATCACTCAGAACTCATCCGCCTTAAACTTCTCTTACTGTCTAACTCTACCCTTCTATCCTCCCAGCTTCCCCATTTTTTCCTCTATGTCCATGTTCTCCTTCATTTACTGTCCTATTTCCTTTCTTCCCATTATTTCCAAAACTCCCAGAAGGACTTCCTCCCTATCATGGCCTGACATATAGCAGACATTCAATAAACATTTGTTGAGAAAATGATCGTCTCTACTTCCTTACATCTCATTGATTTCCAGCCCTTTGTAGTCCAGTGTTGACCTTTATCAGTGCACCTTTAGGCCAATAAGGCTTCCTGATCACCGAATCCAATGGATACTTTTCAGCCTTTATTTTACTAGACCTCACTTTAGTGTTGCTGACATTACTGCCTTCCTTTTCAAACTATATTTCCTTGAATTTTGCATTTTTCTGCCTCTCTATTTTTTCTGTCTCTTTTAAGGAATCCTAACCCTCCAAGATTGCTTTCGGCCTTCTTCACTCTCATCTACACATTTTCCTGAAACAATGCCATCCTCTCTTCATGTTGTTAACCCCAAAATGTCTATGTCCAGTTTAGAACTCTCTATCAAACTCCAAAAGTGTGTTTCTAACTACTTACTGGATAACCCCACCAGTCACCTGATAGGTATTCGTTAAATATTGGTTGAATGAATGGAGCATCTATAAGCACTTCACGGTTATCATGTCCAAAAGAGAAACCATCTCTTCCTCCCCACACACTCCTCCTCTTTTTATGTTTCCTATTCTGATTCATGGTAACATTACCCATCTAGTCAGACTCCTCACATTAAATACCAAGATCTGATTGTTTTTACCCCTAACTATGTTTAACTATGTATCCTCCTCTCCATCCCCACTACTACTATCTTGGTTCAGGCCTTCATCAGAGCCCTGCTGGTTTTATTTAACTTCATTCAAAATAATTTTGTTAGATTGTGTTGTGACAGCTGTTGTATCAGCATGCATTTAAAAGAAAACTTATCAGAATTGGTGAATTTTTGTGTAGCCATTTTAATATCAAAGAGGGAAGAAAATAAGCAACATATTTGGCATATTATGCTTTATTACTTCAAGAAAGGTAAAAACACAAGTGAAACACAAAAAAAGATTTCTGCAGTATATGGAGAAAGTGCTGTGAGTGATTGTGTCAAAAGTGGTTTCCAAAATTTTGTGCTGGAGATTTCTCACTGGATAATGTTCCATGGTCTACCAGCTGAAAGTGATAGTGATCAAATCAAGACATTAATTGAGAATAATCAGTGTTATACCACATGGGAAAATAGCCAACATACTCAAAATATCCAAATCAATAAAGTCATTGATGAAAATGAAAAGTGTGTCTTTTATTTTATGGAAAAAACCAAAGGAACTTTTTGGCCAACCCAGTATTTTCTAATTTATTGGTTTGTTTGTTTTTAATAGCTATCCTAGTGGATAGCTAAAACCACAGTATCTCACTGTGGTTTTGATTTGCATTTCTCTAATGACTAATGATGTTGAGCAACTTTTCATTTTGGGGCCATTTGTATATATTCTTTGAGTGCAGTCTTTTTTAAAAAAAAAAAAAAGCAATCTCATCATGGTACTTCAGTACTTAAAATTTTTAATCACTCCCTACTGCCTAAATAATAAAATTAAAATTTCTTAGTGTGGCAAACAAGGCCTTTCAGAAACTGGCCTCAGCCTGTGGGTCAACATATTCTATTACTCTCTTCCTCACATTTTATGTTTTGGCCATATTGAACTGAGGAGGTAGGGGTGGGGACTTTACTTTTATCTCCTTTAAAAAAATGATTTTATTTATTGATTTTTAGAGAGAGGGGAAGGGAGGGAGAAAGAGAAGGGGAGAAATATCATGTGAGAGAGAAAAACATCATCGGTTGCCTCTCACATGCACCCCAACAGGGGACTGAACCCACAACCCAGGCATGAGCCCTGACAGGGGAAATCGAACCAGTGACCTTTTGCTTTGTGGAACAACGCCCAGCCAATGAGCCACACCAGTCAGAGCTTATCTCCTTTTTTGGTCAGCCCAGCCTCCAACAATAGAGGATGTTCAGCCAAAGTTAAGGAAAAGAGTCACCTGACCAGTGGAGTGAGGAAGTGGGATTAGGATACCTGCAAATCGCTGCTGCGTTTTCCTTTCTCAGTCTTATCCTCCCTGGCAGCACTCACTTTGCCCTGACGAAGCCCCAACCATGCTCATGTCTCTAGACCTTACTGAATGGATCTAGCTTTTAGGTCTTCCTGGGCTATGAGGTATGTGTTTCCTCACGTCCCTCCACTTTGCTGGGACGCTGCAACCCAGAAAGAGGCAGGTGGGCAGAGGAGCAGGCAGTTTGTTCTGTGGGCCCCTTTCCTCTCTTGTCTTGACTGCAAAGGGCTGGAAAGTCAGCTTCTATTGTGATTAAGTTATAATTTAAGGCAGTGAACATGTGCTCTGCTGGCGGCTATAAAGATTCAAATCATAAAGTTTTACAGTGGAACGGTTTCTGTAAAAGCATCGTTAGGAAGTGGGAACCATGCCTTTAATTCTTATGACATATGGGACTGCCTGGTTTGTTTTGGTTTCAGTGGAGTTTAGTAGGGTGACGGTCTGACTAATTAAAGTCAGGCCCTCTTCCTTGCCACAGTGCGCCTGGCCTGTCGGAGGGACGACGCAGAAAGGTGGAGCTTTTCTCCCTATCTCTGTTCCTGTCTCAGTTTATCAGGGACAAGGGAATCTTAGAAAACAAGAGTAACCTTTCAATAACTGAATATTTTAAAATCTCCAACCTGTCAGTCTTTGTTCCTTGGGGAGTCCACATCTTTCTTTGTCCTGAGGGACAAACCTGAACAATAAATCAAGCCTAACTGGAAGATGATTTCCTTCAGGGGGATCAACTGAGGAGACAGGTGGGCTCTGTAACTAGGTCAATGGCAGAAACAAAGACTAGTAATGTGATAGCTCTCTTAACCAGTTTGCACTTAACTTACTTGCCAGGTTAACCAACACTTCTATGCCCTGTATAAAAACACACTGATTCTGCACTGAACACTCAGCTGATGGTTACTCTTGATTTTGCTGCTACACTGTGATGTCACTCACTGCTACTCCCACCAGCTGAATTGCATGCTTACTAAGACTTGGCTACACTTGTGCTTAAGCCTGTCTGTGCCAGTGGTAGTTATTGTAATTGCTTATTTTCATTAAATATTTTTTAAACTCAACTATGTAACATTGGAAAGAGAGATGTTTGTTGTTGTTTTGTGAAAACCACGTTGAAAACTAAGGTGTGTGTTTTTTTTTTAAATAATTGCTACTGAAAGAGCTGTGGGTAAGACTAATTGAGGGAAAACATCACAACACGCTAGGAATCTTCACTCGAATCTCTTTAAGTTCTTGTTCCACTATAAAAAGAAAACTAAAACCAAGAAATGTAGACAATGTATTATGAGTGTGATTTATGTAGGAAAGATCTGGAAAGCCAGTCAGCAGACACATTCCTTGGCCTTACATCAAAAAATTGGAGAATGAATCTACATTTATGTATTTTAAGTGAAAATAAAATGTTTGAGGTAAATTTATATCTTTTTCAAGTGGTATTGTGCTTTACAGGACTTTTGGGATAATCAGCCAGTGCATTGGATAAGAGGGTTCCTCTGTAATAGGATTTATCATTTATTGGTGCCGTTATTGAGTGCGTTAAATCTTTACAGAGAAAAGCATGGCTATCCCCATTGTATAAGTGTGGAGACTGAGGCTTTGAGCAATTAAACTTCTTTAACTGCTAGTTAAACACAGAGACAGTGACTATTCCAGGTATATTAACTATAGAACCAAGAAGAAAATCTAATGTGGGATACATGTGCAAATGAAACGGGAAGAGGTATTCATGTTTGATTAGAAAAGTAATAATAGATAGGGCCAGAAAGACTGCTAGGACTGCAAAACTGGTGTCATTGCTTTGGAAAGACATAGCGTTACCAACATGTATTCAATCAATAACTATTGAGTCACCTACTCCGTGCCAAGCACTGGTTTAGATTTTGGGGATATGGCAATGAAAAAAATAGACAAAAATCTCTGACCTCATGCCTTGTAGCTTACATTCTTGTAGAGCTGAACATGTATATATCCTATGCCTTAGCAGTACCATATCTTGGTATATTCTCTAGAGAAACCCTTGCTCCCATACTCCAAGAGATGTTTATATAAGAATATTCATGGCAGAATTTCTCATAACAACAACAAAAACAAAGCCTATAAATAACTCATATGTCCGTTAACAGGAGAATAGATTAACGGGTTGTGGAATAGTAGTATAATTGAATACTATAAAGTGGTGAAAATGAAAACACTATAACCATATGAATCAACATAGGGAACTCTTAGAAATAGAATGTTGAGTTGAAAAGAAAAACAGTTGCAGAAGAATATATACAGTGTAGTGCACTCATAAAATTCCAAAACAAGCAATATATTGCTAAGGACATGAATATTTGGGAAACAATAGAGAAAAATAAGGACTGAAGGGGAAAAAGTCTGGGATGGCAGTTACACAGGTGGAGTAGGGGAGGGAGGAAGTTGGGACCCAGAGGGAGCACGTAACTGTCAGCGTTACATTCTGTTTCTTAAGTTGGGTGGTGATTCACAAGTGTTCATTTTATTATGCTTCATGTCTTCCTACATCTCCATATCATAAAACTCATACATTTAATAAAATTCTAATGCTTGGAAGAAGGAAAAGGAAGTAGAAAAGTGTTGAGATTAAAGTCAAAGATCTTGACTTAGAGAAACTTAGGGTTAGAGGAGCCAAAAGCCAGACCTCCAGAAACAATTCACTTAGCTCAGTAGCTTGCACCAGGATCCAGGCCCTGGTTTTTCTTTCCACCCTCCCTTATGGAGGGTCTCCATGCTCTGGAACCCCCGCTTTTTTCCCAGTGTGTGATCTATGGCTTCAGAAACATTGCAGACTGACATTGGAACCTTCCAGCAGGACCAACAAATGCTATAGGTCGGAAGCTAGAGGTAGCTTGGGAAAGGTATACGAGTGGGGGGACCCAAAAAAGACCAGAATTATCTTCTGGAGGGAGGGCCCCTTGTAGCACAGGCTTCCCCCACTAGGTGAGTGTTCTAGGAACCCATCTGTATCAGTGTACCAGATGGCGTTGTTGTGAGAGGCTGCATCCGGCTTCAGCGAAATTTTTTTGAAGACTCACTGCATTTGCCCGTTTCATGAAGGGTGATTTATAAGCACACCTGCCCATATTGTGCTGAGTGTTCAGTAGTTTTTGACCAAAAACGGCATGACCCCTACATCCCACCTTTCCTTATTCACCTGATCTCGCCCCGAGTGACTTTTTTTTTCCTGAATGAAAAAGGTCCTCAGAGGGAAATGTTTTGCCGATGTGGAAGAGGTACAACAACAACAAAACTGGCAGAAACACTGAGACATCAAAATCAACAGGTTCAAAAACTGTTTTGAGTGGTGGAAAAATGACAGTAGGTGTATTGCATCAGATAGAGAGTACTTTGAAGGTGACTGAAGTTTTAAATGTACAAGTAACTACACAACTTTTTATAAATAAATTGTGAGCTTTTTGGGTCCCCCTATGTATGTTAGAGTAGTCAGGCTGTGGGCTTGGAGCCATCAGGTGGAAGATATCCTTTGGCTTCAGGTTGCTGCAATAGCTTTCTTTGAACTAAGCTCTGTGTGTCTGCATGTGTTTTTATGGGTATGCTTATGTTTTTGGAGTGGATAGAAAACATCAACCAAACTTGGAGGAAAAAAAATTTGTTCCGGCCTTGGCAGAAACAGCAGATGACCTGACCTGCACCTTTTACCTTGAGTTGTAATATGTGTGCAAAAGCAACCAGATACAGTGTGAGCAGTGAGCCCGGCAGTCACGTGCTTTGGCTGGAGGAGTTGGTTTGGTTACCAAGAAGGCACCCTATTGCCTTGGGAAGCACAGCTCATTAGGAATGGAACAAAACAGTTGTTATTAAAAATAATAAGAAGAGTTCTGACTGGTGTGGCTCAGTTGGTTGGGCATCATTCCACAAAGCAAAAGGTTGCCAGTTTGATTGCTGGTCAGGGCACATGCCTGGGTTGTGGGCCAGGTTCCCAGTTGGGTGCATTCGAGAGGCAACTGATTGATGTTTCTGCCTCACATCAATGTTTCTCTCTCTTTCTCCCTCCTTTTCCCTCTCTTTAAAATATAAATAAAGAAAATATTTAAAAAACAAGAAGAATGAAAATAAATTGAATTACATTTTCTAAAGCTGCTTTCTGAGTAGCCCAAATAGTGTTCCAAGTGTTTCCCAACATATCTATGTTCATTTACTCACTTTAAAAATTCCTTCACTCAGCCATTATTTACTGAAATCCACTATTCGCTAGCCTTAATTCTAGACTTTGAGAATGCATTAGTAAGTAAATGGATATGGTTCCTTCCATTATAAAGCTTATAGTCCAGTGAGGAACACAAACAATTAAACATAAATATTTATTGTTACAAATAGGAACGAGTGCTATGAAATGAATGACACAACAATATAAAATAATCAGGTGATCAACTAAGGGTGGTCTCTGAAGGAATCCATTTAAATAAAGAGCTGAGGTTGAAACCTACAATGAGCAAGGGCATGTTCAAAAGAAAGAACAGATTATTTCAACAGTCCTGAGGCAGGAAAGTGCCTGTTACATTCAAAGAATGAGAAATAACCAGTTAGCTCTCATTACATAACAAAAATAAAAAATCTCAGTTGCAGACAATAGTAGCATTTATTTCTCATGCATCCATAGGTTGTCTGATCAAGGCTCACCTTGGCCAAGTATCTCTGCTCCTTGCAGTATGTTGAGCTCTAGTCTGATCAATGTTCATTCTGTACCTTGGGCTGAAGAGAGCTCTCCTCAGGAGGACCAACCACACAAGCACATTACAGGCTCATGCTTGGGTCATATCTGACCCAAACTACCACTGGCCAAAACAATCCTATAAATGAACCAAAAGTCAAGGAGCAGAGAAGTAAACTCCCCCATGCAGGTAGGAAGGGAGTAAATATTTTGGGACAATAATCCATCACAATCTCCCTCTTGTTCATGAATATTCATATTCCTCTCACCAGCTACACTCATAATCCCAATACTCCCTCCAATTTTATCCAAATCATGTTCACCTGGCCTGAAGTCCAGGATTTTGTAATCTCTATATCAGGCCTAAATATGTTTTCATTAGATTTTTAAAAAATGCAAAACCATCATGCTCATACATTTTATGTAAGTGATGGAATAGGTAGACGATAACTACAATAAATTATTCCATTCATAATGGTGAAAAACTAGATACACATAGAACTCATTCGTCCATAGAAGTTCTGAAATTCTACTGGGCAGATGTTAACAGGTCCTGCCACCCTAGGAATTGGAAACGTTCTCTGATAGAGCCCTGGTTCTGCTTTCTGGGAGTGGATCTTCAATCCATTGCTCTCCATGGCTCTGTGTTCTGTCCTCTAGAAGTCCTCCCTTTTCCATCATCCTTGAACACTCCTGAAGGGCATTAAATAATGTGTCTATGTGGTGACTGAGCAGCTTTTTCAACTGACTGCCTGCTTGTAGAAATTTGGGAACTTAGACCGTTTTACATCTTGAACGGTCTGTCTCTTTTAGTTGGAGCTGGCAGTGCTTTGGCAGTACAACCCTTTCACACACTTTGTGGTGGTTGTATGTAGTTGGTACTAGTCAATTCTATGTGTCACAAGCCATACCCACAATTTTTATAAGACATGATCTATCCACACTTAATTACGGGTACCCTGGTCATGTCAAGCTGCCTTAGATGCCAACTTGTTCCTTCAGATTTTAATGAAGACCCTTGATTTTGACTTCATCTTGAAACTACTTCTTCTGACAGCACCCTGGATTTGATCTTTAGCTCCAGGATGGATCTTAATTGGAAAATATTTTACTGGAGAGTCTGGAGATAAGAAAGTTTTATTTTTTTAACCCATTGAGTTCTGGTTTCATTTTATTCCCACTGAATTCTACTTGTAAACCAGCCAGTTCTGTTCTGAGTTTATATCTTTCTTTTTAGTGTCTCATCAAATGTAGCTAAAAGCAATCAGCTTATGCTTTCAGTATTTTGCCATAAGATCTCCTCTTCTGACTGTACTAGTTAATCAGATAGATTTTTTGTCTTGTATTGGTATTGTTTTGCCAGATGTTTGCCACCACATGATACAAGTTGCTATTACTAGTGTCTTTTATATTAGCTTCCTTGCTGCCCACTATCTAGTTGCAAAGCCAACGTCACATGTTTTAGATGTTTTGTCTTTTTTGTTATAACAGCATCTCCCTATTTAAAGTAATTGGAAAAGACAAAATCACCAAGAAAAATTATATAAAAGGGAGAAAATAAAAGGGCACAGACCCAACCCCTGTAGAACTCTAACAGTTAAAACTCTAGTAGAAGACAAGAAGAAAGGAGACTGAGGAGGAGAGGACAGAGAGATGATATAACACAGGAGAAGAAGGGGGAATGGATTGAGAAAGAGCAGATGGCGAGTTGTGTCAAATGCTACCGAAAGATCAAGAAAAGAGACATGTCTGCAGGATTTGGCAATATGGAGGGCAATGGGTAACGCTGAGAGCCATTTTAGTGGAGTGACAGGGCACATTCAGATTGACCTGCATGGAAGAGTCCATGGGAGGTGAGAACTGGCACACGGCAGTTGAGTTGGAGACAACACTGTGGAGATGTTTGGCTATAAAGAAGAGCATAAAGATATCATGGCAGGTGGACAGAGTGTGGGGTAACATGGGGAATTTTTGTGATAGAGGATACTAGTGTATATGTGCATGCTGATGAGAATTATCCAGACAAAGAGAATGACTGATAATGGAAGGGAGATGATGATTAATGAAGCAGTTTTTAAAAGGCAAGAAGTGATGGGATCCAGAACACATGTGGAGGACTTGACTTTAACAGGAAGAGGGTCGTTGCCTCCATTGTGACAGAAGAGAACAAGGAGAAGATGTGTTAATTCAGAGACAGGAACCAAAACAGTGACAACTAACATTTCCTGGGTGTCTGTTGTTTGTCAAGCATTGTGGCAAATGTTTTGCGTGCAATACTTCAGTCCTGTGAAACTGGTTATATTTCATCCCCATTTTATAGGTGAGAAATCAGAGGCTTAAAGAGGTTAAGTAATCGCTGTAAGACTTCTCAATGTACAAGCACCAGAGCTGGGATTTGAACCCAGTCAGTCTGACCCTGAACCCACACTCTTAACTTCTATTCCAAACTGACTTGATTCATTTTTACGTACAGTAATAATACTTTTAAAATGCGATCACACAAGAATGACCTGCAAGACAGACCACAACTGATCTAATCTGGATCTCCGTAGGCTCCCTTCTCAAATGGGCAGGAGGAGTGGGGAGAGAGTGCTACAGTAAAGATGTTCGGAGGAAGTGGGGAGATCAGATTAATACTAGTACCAATCTTTTCTCCTTTTATATACTGCACATTTTTTCAAGGCATTTTTATATTCCTTCTCTTAGCAAGTAATGAGTAGCATAAACGGAGTTAGAAGTCTTTCTGTAAGAAGAAAAGGAACTGTTTTCAGGTAGCCATGGGGTACTTGAGTATTAGGGGATCAGAAATGAGGTTCTTCCAAATACCATATGATTTCACTCATATGTGGAATCCAATGAGCAAACTGAACTAACAAGGAACATGGGGACAGACTCATAGATGGAGAGCAGGATGACAGCTGGTGGCAGGGAAGAAGAAGTGGAGGGATTGAGCAAAAAGGAGAAAGGACTCATGGACATGGACAGCAGCATGGTGATTGCTGGCGAAGCGGGAATAAGGGAACTAAATGGTAATAGAAAAAATACAATAAAGATTAAACGTAGAAAAAATGGAGTTCTTCGCTCTTCATATTGCTAGCCTTTGGCATAGCCTATGGCTAATTCAAGCATAATGTTAATGTGTATACCTTTCAAGGGGATGAATTCTATCTCCTTGTGGGCCAGTTAGTGCTGCTCTGCCCTGCTCAATGCCAGAAGCCCAGCTTTCAAACATCTACTCTTAAGCAGAAAGAAAGCTGATTGGAAGTGTGTGGAGGAACTATCTCCAGTTCTGCAGCACTACTTTAGAAAGCATCCCAATGTGTACGGTGACTAGAAAGAGCAGCGCCATGCCTGTGTCGGAAGCTATTCTTATCGTATTAACTTGCACAATGCTTTGTGCCCATTCATTTAGCAGACATTAAGCTAGTACTAAGTTCCAGGCCCTGAGCTGGCTGAAGGGAATAGAGATGAATGAGGCTCTTCTCCTGACCTTGAAGAATTTCTGCACTAGTGGGCAAGCAGATTACCCTGAAAAGGTGTTCAGTGAAGCTACATCCAAGGAGCTATAAGAACAAACAGTGCCAGGGTAGACAAGGAACCAGATCAGAGAGGGCCAAAGTTTAAGCAGTGGTGCAACTTGGTCTGATTAGAGATTATGATTTACAATTTGCTCTCATATACACGTTTATTATCCTATTTGAATCAGATTTTCATAGACTTCCCCCTTATTACCTTTTCTCCCTTGAGCCTTCCAAAGGCTGTCAGCATGAAGCTTGTCAAGTATGTGAGGGACCAAGGAACCCCCTAAGCTATGAGCTCTCTTTTCCAGGTCAAGAGTCAGGACCCACAGCTGGCCTTAGCTGGCCTCAGCTAGCCTCAGTGGCTTAACCCCCTTATCCTATCCAAGCACTGAAATGTCTCCAAAATCTGCTCTCCCAGCCTTGGACTCCAGATTCTCCTTCCTTCTCTATTCTTCACAAGCTATAGAGCCTCCTGAGGAAGGGGTTGGGTCATCTCAGTTTCAGGGTTTTTTAGTCAGGGTAGGTAATTACTACATCAAGCAAAACCCTGTTTAGAAGGTGGCTTCATGGTGGTGATTTTGGAATTCAGGTTTGTCAGCCCCTAGGGTTCAGAATTATCTGCTGGTGTTCTAGCTGGCATATGAGAAAAGAGAGACAGTATGAAGGATCAGTAGGAGACTTTTATTGGCCCAGGGGAATTGGCATTATTCACCCCCACCTACAAGCCAATGACTAGAATTCAGTCACCTCTAACTGCAAAGGAAGCTGGGAAAAGCAGTCGAGTTCTGTGCCCTGGGAGAAAAGGAAACAGGTTTCAGTGGACACACAATAGACTCCGCTGCATGGTGAGGAGAACTGACAGAAAGAGCAGACTTCTGAGCTCTGGCGATGATGGCGATGACAACAGGCCCCCAACTTCCATGCCTAGAGACCTAGCATATTCTGCTTCAGGGTGGTGCTGGGAGCAGCACTGTCCACCCCTGAAAAAAAGGAGCCCAGTGCATGGGGGGCTGAGTGAGAACTGCTTCCCGTGGGACAGAAACTGACTCAGTCTGGAAGAGGGTTCTCCAGTGACATGCTGTAAGTCTATCTGTCTCGCTTCAGCCTTTTTCAGCCAGGGCAAGTACAGATGCCCTCAGGCCCCCCTTGAATGTAAAGAATTAACTCCTCTTCTGTTCATCTAGAAGGTGTCATCTAGATGAACTAGTTGTACCATCCTTGAGAGAACTAAGGAAATAGTTATTTAAGTAGTTTTTCTGCCTCTGGTTCAGTTGAGGAACCCTGGTTGAGAAACTGCCTGAGGAGATGAAGCAGAATTTTTTATATTTGAGGTAATTGCTCTGGGTTCTTTTCTCCCCTCCCCCCAATCTCCTGCCCCCTGAAAGGAAGCAAACTGATGTCACGAGAAATTCCTTTCTAATAACAAAAACAAATGGGAGGTCTCGGGGGATTGCTTGCATGGAGGGACCGTTTAAGAATGAGAAAATGGTGACTCCTGCCCAGAGTTCTGGTTAAGTCTCAGGTAGAATTTTTCCAGCATCATTTTGAATCAAGAGAGGCAGCGAAATCACTTTAGTAAAATCTTTGAGTGGGGAAAATGTAAAGAAAACAAAATCCAACTAAGGCGGCTTTTCCCCAGGAAAGGCATTCGTCAGGCAGCTGCTGGAGCCAGCCGCCTCTCCAGGGCCCGCTTTGCAGTGTCACTCCGTGCCTCTCCACGCTCTGGGTTTTAACTCCAGCCTCTAATCTCAGTTGCTTCTGTGATAAATTAATTGTAATGATAGAGGCCCCAGTTACGAGGTCTGTACCGTTTGCTTGTAATGTGAGCGACAGGTTTAGGACCTGCTTTATTTAAGATGCTGGGGTAATTACATGGGAGTTAGCATATGCAGGCAGAGATATGATTCATTCTTCCAGCCACAAGCATGACACAGCTGTTTGCAGGATAAAATAGGGGAACCGTGTTGTTACAAAATGTTCCCCTTATTATACCTCATTAAAAACAAGGCTGCGATAAGTCAGGACGGGCAGTGAAGAAAATCTATTGCCCCTCTGTAAAACCTGATGGGAGACGGGCTCAGAGCTGTGCCGTGTCATTTTATTTATTATTTATTTTATTTTTTTGTCCTTTCCCTGACTCTTTTCTCCCTGTTATTCAGCAGCTCACTGAATACTTGGGGAAGGAACAGACTCCTAGACCCTCTTCCTTTCTTCTTATAAAACAGTCTGCCCTTTCCCCTCCTTAGAGAAAGCTTAGAATTCTCAGAAAGAGAGAGCATTCACTCAGAACAAAGGAAGGAGGGTCTTTTTGGC
This sequence comes from Glossophaga mutica, assembly GCA_039655065.1. Lineage (NCBI taxonomy): Eukaryota > Metazoa > Chordata > Mammalia > Chiroptera > Phyllostomidae > Glossophaga > Glossophaga mutica. Next base: position 30,245,801 of record CM077307.1, read on the forward strand.
AACCTGTCCCAATTTTGTCCTCTTCACCTTCAACAGGAGCACGTGGGCTGACGGAGCGCCCAGAGCAGACAGAGCTCAGAGGCTCCAGCAGGGAGCAGAGCTTAAAAGTCAGAGAAAGTCATGGTTGAGAGACAGAGGTTCATCCTTTCAAGAGACAGACATATGCTGTCTTCCCCCATCATGTTGTTTTTTAAAAATAACTTTAAAAATTGAAATGAATTTTGGCCTCATTTTATTCTTTCTTTTTCCTCACTCCAGGATAACTAGTGAGAGTTTAAACCAACCTGCAGCTTGAGATTGAATCACAGACCCCAGGCCAAATAAATTAGGCTGTTCTTTACCAAAATGGATAATTAGGAAGGAAAGGAAATACCGTGTAGACAATATTCTCCAGCAATAACTACTCAGGGCCATTCCAGAGAGCTGTTCCATGAAATACTCATCTGTCTACTCCACAGTGATGCCCATTTGGGAAGCCACAGACCTAGTACATGGGCTGGGAAGCTAAATTGCTTGGGTTCAAATCTTAGCTCCACCACCTCCTAGCTGTGTGGCCTTGGGAGAGTTAAGTCAATATCTTCATGCTTCAATCTCTCCAATCAACAAAATGAAATTTGCAATGATGTTACCTGCCTCTAAGGTTGTTATAAGGAATAAATGAGATAGTCCATATAAAGAGTTTAGAACAATGCCTGGCAAACAAGTACTCAAGTGCTATTATTATAAGAACAGAGTTAAAAGCAGCAAAGTGCTTTGAACCAGGCTTTGTGTTAGATTTGAAAAGACAGTTAAAAATTGTGGTTATTGCAACAGAAGTAAAGAATATAACCTAATTTATGACTGTTCATTAGACTTGGGGCTTCAGAAGAAAGTCAGATTTTTGGTTGGAGATACAGGGAGGGAAGCCCATTGGCATTCATAGTTGTTTGAGTTATAAACCAAGAACATGTTTACATTGGTAACGGGCCTTCATGAAAGGTATGAAGTAGTGACCTTCATACTTTTTTCCATGGTCATCTACAATAAGATATATGTTTTACGGTGTAAATCAGAACACACCCCTGCAACTCAAACAAGTTTAATAAAAATAATACTTTTTGAGATACATTCTGCCATTTTTCTGTTTTACTCTATTCTGTTGTATTTCATTAAAAAGTGCTGGTCATCACTCTTAAGTTGCTATTACCCTCTACCAATGGATCTTACTTTGGTGAGTTCTCAGTAAGTTCTTGCTGAATTGAGTTGAAGTATTCTGGAGGAGAGGGTAGAATATGGAAAGGGCAGAGACAAGTATACATGGCATGTTCAGGCTACACCAAGTTTTTAAATACTGCTGGAGTAATAAAGTTCATGCTGAAGAGGTAGGCAAGGGGCCAGATAGTATAAAATCTTATATATAACACAAGTAAGTAGGATCAGAAAAGCATTACATATTAAGGGAAGAGATAATGTAGATTTATAGATAACTATACTATAAAATGGAAGGTAGTAAACACTTTCAATTCTGAGAAGTTGTTATAGGAGTTCAAAGGGAAATGAGATGACTTTCAAATGGCTGTATCTAATATTCCTTGGGATTCTGTTCTACATGTTGCTCATTCATTCACTTACTCAGTGAATATTTATTGAGTTCCCACTATGTGCCTAGCACTCTCCTTTGGCTCTCATCTACCTCCCTGGTTTTAAATACATGAGGATGACTTGGATTTTCAGCCACCTATTAAGCATTTTCTGACATGAAAAAGCAAAAGTCTTGTTTCTCAAAATCCCACTTAAAGTTCCAGTGCATCCCTTTGACTTTGATTTGTGCCCATTCCTGAACCAATTGCTGTGGCCAAGGCAACATAGTGCTCAAATTGTCTCATGATGGGTCACATTCATTACCCTGGAGTGAGGGGTAGAATCTGCTTCACCAGAATCTCATAGTCTGAGGATGGGGTAGAGGGTGTTCTTGAATGCCCCATTTTGTTTCACAACTCTCAATCTTTATATATACCGTTTCCACTGCCTGGAAAATGGTTTTTCATCATTTTGTCTAACTATTATATAACTAGTTGTCCTTTAAAACCCTGCTCAGTTATTATCTCCATTGTGAAATCTACTCTGTTAAACAGAGCTAATTACTTTCTGTTCTATGTTCTTTTGTACTTTAAACATAAATTGATCATTGAATGTATCAACCAGTATTATAACTGTCTGTATCAGGATCATCTCTCCCCCTATTCTGTGAATTACTTCAGTGCAGGAACTGTCTTAAACATTTTTCTATCCCAACACTCAGCCTGAGCATAGTAGGTACTCAACAAATGTTTATTAAACTAAACTATTCTTTATTTAGCTAGTTGCAACAAAATGTAATTTCAACTGGAAAGGGAAATGTTAGATGTGTTTCTTAGAAACAGTTAAACATACATAGAGAGATCAAAGGGGAAATGAGAAATTGAGATGAATGAAAATGATAACCCAATATACTAAAACTTATGGGATGCAGCTAAAGCAGTACTCAGAGATTTATAGCTATAAATACCTTCATTTAAAAAAGCAGACATAGCCCTGGCCAGGTAGCTCAGTTGGCTAGAGCGTCGTCCCAATACTCCTTGGTTTTGGGTTCAATCTCCAGTCAGGGCACATACAAGAAGCAACCAATGAATGCATAAATAAGTGAAACAACAAATTGATCTCTCTCTCTCTCTCTTCCTCTCTCTCTCTCTCTCTCTCTCTGCCCTCCCTCTCTTTTTCTCTCCCTGTCTCTCTTTCTCTCCCCACTTCTCTCTCTGTCCCCCATCCTCTCTCTCAAATCAATAAATAAAAATTTTAAAATGAAGATATATTTCAAGTCAATAACCTAACCTCCCAACTTAAGAAACTAGAAAAAGAAGAGCAAACTAAACCCGAAGCAAGCAGAAGGAAATAATAAAGATTATAGAATAAATATATGAAATATAGAATAGAAAAACAAAGGACAAAAATTAACAAGATCAAAAGTTGGTTCTTTGGAAAGATCAACAAATGAACACACCTTTAGGCAGACTGAACAAGAAAAAAAGAGAAGATTCAAATTACCAAAATCAGAAATGAAAGAGGAGACATCATTACCAGACATACAGAAATAAAAAAATCATTGGAAGAGAATACTATAAACAACTGTATGCCAACAAAATGAATAATTTAGAGGAAATAGACAGATATCTAGAAAAATTCAAACTATGAAAACTGACTCAAGAAGGAAATCTAAATATACCTGTGACAAGTAAAGAAACTGAATTAATAATTTTTAAAACTTCCCACAAAGAAAAGCCAAAGCCCAAATAGCTTCACTGGTGAATTCTACAAACTTTTAAAGAATAATTAATATAAAGTCTTCACTAATTCTTCCAAAACATAGAAGAGTAAGGAACCCTTTCCAAATCATTCAGTGAAGCTGGTATTACTCTGATACCAAAACCAGGAGAATATCATCACGAAAAAATTAAACTATAGGTCCTTTATGAATATATGTGCAAAATCTTCAATAAAATTTTAGGAAACCTAACTCAGCAACATCTAAAAAGGATAATGCACCATGACCAAATGGGACTTACCCCAAGAATGCAAAGTTGATTTAACATGTAAATAAATCAATGTAATATACCATTTTAATAGAACATAGGACAAAGCCACATGATAAATGCAAAAAAATAAAAAACATTGACAAAATTAACTAGCCCTTCATGATAAAAAAAATAAACAATCAATAAATTGGGAATAGAATGGAACTTCCTCAACAGTGAAAGACTAGATGCTTTCTCCCGAACATCAGGAACAAGACAAGATGTGCACTCCCTTTATTTCAACATTGTACTTGAGATTCTAGCCAGAGCTATCAGGCAAGAAAATGAAATAAAAGGCATTCAGATTGGGAAAAAAGAAGTACACTCAATAATAAAAAAAAATTAAATGGGAAAAAATTTGAATAGATACTTCCCTAAATACCATATGAATGCTTAGTAAACACATGAAAAGATGCTCAAAATCATTAATCATCTGAGAATTGCAAATCAAAACCACAATAAGATTCTACTCTCACCTACTAGGATGGCTATAATCAAAAAGCCAGGAAATAAGTGTTGACAAGGAGAAACTGGAGTACTTATATACTTTTGGCGGTAATGTAAAATGGTGTGACCACTTTCGAAAACAGTTCAGCAGTTCCCAAAAACGTTAAACATAGGGTTACTATTTGACCCAGCAATTCCACTCCTAGATATATACCTTAGAGAACTGAAAACATATGTCTATACAACTAAAGTTCATGGAAGCATTATTTGTAATAGTCAAAAGGTAGAAACAACCCGAATATCCAGCAACTGATGAATAGATAAACAAGTTGTGATTTATCCATACAATGGTATATCATAAAAAGGAATTAAGTAAAAACATTTAAAGAAGAATTAATGCCAGTTCTTCTCAAACTCTTCCTAAAAAATTGAGAAGGAGGGAACTCAACTCATTTTATGAGGCCAGCATTACCCTGAAACAAAAGTCAGGTAAGGAAGGGTACTACAAGAAACAAAACAATAGGCCAATAACACTAATGAATATAGATGCAAAATTATCAGCAGAACATTAGCAAACTAAATTCAATAGCACGCTAAAAAGATAATACACAATGATCAAGTGGGATCTATCCCTGGGATGCAAGGATGGTCTAACAAACAAAAATCAATATATGTGATACACTACATTAATAGAATGAAAGATAAAAGACATATGATCACCTGGATAGATGCAGAAAAGGATTTGATAAAATACAACACCTTTTCATGATTTGGAACTCTCAAAAAAATTGAGTATAGAAGGATCATACCTCAACATAATAAAGACAATATATGGCAAACCCACAGCTAACATTATACTAAATGGTGAAAGGTTGGAAGCTTTTTCTCTAAGATCAGGAACAAGACAAGGGTGCCCTCTCTTATCATTCCTATTCTGTGTAATACTGGAAGTTCTAGCCATAGCAATCAGGCAAGAAAAAGAAATAAAGCCATCCAAACCAGAAAAGAAGAAGTAAAATGGACTTTGGCAGATGATATGGTCTTATTTGTAGCAAATCCTAAAGACTCCACCAGAAAACTGTTAGAACTAATCAACAAATTCAGCAAAGTTGCAGGATACAAAGTCAACATACAGAAATCAGTTGTATTTCTGTACACTAACAATGAAATATCTGAAAAGGAAATAAAGAATAACAATTCCATTCACAATAGCAACAAAAACAATAAAATATTTAGGAATAAATTTAATCAAGGGAGGGTAAAAGATCTGTATACTGAAAACTATAAGGCTTTGATGAAAGAAATTGAGGAAGACCCAAATAAACGGAAAGATTTTCCATGTTCATGGACAGAATTAATGTTGCTAAATGTCTATACTACTCAAAATAATCTATAGAATTAGTTCAATCTTTATCGAAATTCCAATAGCATTTTTCACAGAAATAGAAAAAATAATCCTAAAATTTGTATGGAACCACAAAAGACCCCAAATAGCCAAGAAGAACAAATCTTGAGGTATCACACTTCCTGATTTTAAACTATATTACAGGAAAATTAAAAAATAAAAAACTATATTATAAAGCTATAGTAATCAAAATAATATGGTACTGGCATAAAAATTAACACAAAGAACAATGGAAGAGAATTGAGATCCAAGAAGTGAACTCTCACATATACAGTCAACTAATATTTGAGAAGGGATCCAAGAATACTCAATGGATAAAAGATAGTTTTGTCAATAAATGGTGCTGGGAAAACTGGAAAATCACATGTAGAAATATGAAATTGGACTCCCATCTTCACCATACACAAAAATTAATTCTAAATGAATTAAAGACTTAAATGTTAGATCTGAAACTATAAAATTCTCTTTAGAAAGCATAGGGAAAAAATGCCCTTGACATTGATTTTGCAACAATTTTTTTGGATATGATAACAAAGCAAAAATAAATAAACTACATTAAATTTAAAAGTTTCTGCACAGAAAAAAAAACAAGATGAAAAGATAGCCTACTGAATGGGAGAAAATATTTGCAAATCATATATGAGATAAGGGGTTAGTATCCAAAATATATAAGGACCTCTTACAACTCAATAGCAAAATAAACCCCGAAAACCTGATTCAAAAGTGAATAGAGGAACTAAATCTACATTTTTCCAAAGAAGACATACAAATAACCCATGAGTATGTGAAAAGGTGTTCAACATCACTAATCATCAGGGAAATGGATACCAAAGCCACAATTAGATATCATCGTATACCTGTTACAACAACTATTATCAAAAAGACAAGAGATAGCAAGTGTTGGTGAGGATGTGGAGAAAACAAATTTTTGTTCACTGCTGGTGAGAATGTAAATTGATGCAGCCACTATGGACACCAGTAGGGAGGTTCCTCAAAAAATTAAAAATATAACTACAATATGATCCAGCAATCCTACTTCTGGGTATATATCCAAAAAGAAATGAAATCAGGACCTCAAAGAGATATCTACACTCCCATTTTCATTGCAGCATTGCTCACAGTAGCCCAGACGTTGAAACAACCTAAGTCTTTATCAATGGATGAATGGATAAAGAAAATGTGCTGTATACATATATACACGTATACATATATACCCATATGCAGCTGTATACAAATAATACAATAATTAATAAATAAGAATACAAGAATAAATGCTGTGTTTTGTATACTCACAACTATAGAACTACTTTTGCTCACACATACACACTCAATGTTTTTCAGCCATAAAAAAAGAAAAGAAATTCTGTCATTTGCAACAACATGTATGGACTTTGAGAGCATTGTGCTAAGTAAAATAAGTCAGATAGATAAAGACAAATACTCTATGATCTCACTTATATGTAAAATCTTTTTAAAAAGCTGAACTCATAGAAACAGAAAAGAGAATGGTGGTTGCCAGGAGCTGTTAGATTGGGGAGTGAAGACATGTTGGTTATGAGATGAATAAGCTCTGGGGATCTAGTGTACATCATGGTGATGATAGTTAACACTGTATTACATACTTGAAAGTTGCTAAGAGAGTAGATCTTAAATGTTTTCAGCACAAAAAAATATGTAATTATGTGAGTTGATGGAGATGTTAAACATTTCACAATATGTGTATTAAATCAACATGTTTTACACCTTAAACTTATACAATGTTATATGTTAATTATAGCTCAGTAAAGCTGGGGAAAAGGGAATGAAGTACTGATACATGCTGTAACATGGATGAACCTTGAATATATCATGCTAAGTAAAAGAAACTGGACACAAAAGGCCATGTATTCTTTGAGTCCATTTATATGAAATACCCTGAATAGGCAAATCTATAGAGATAGAAAGTCAATTAGTAGTTACCTGGGGATGGGGGGATAGGAGGATTGGGGTAACACTTTAAAAGGATAGATTTGGGGGGTGATGAAAGTGTTCTAAAGTTCATTGTGGTGGTGGCTGTACAACTCTCTGAATATACCAAAACTGTTTAATTAAATGGGCCCATTGTATGGCATATAAATTGCATCTCCATAAAGATGTCTTCAAAAAGGAAAAGAAATCGTGAGGACCTGAACTGGAGTAGTAATAGTGAGGATGAAGAAGAGGGGAATAAACTAGAGCTAGAGAATCTACTGGACTTAGTTAAAATAATGATTTATGAACAAGTGAGAAGAAGAAATCAATTCATGATAAAATTTCTAAGTTAGGTGCCTGGGAGTAATGGATAACACCATTAACAGAAAAAGGAAATAAAAAAATTTTTAAGTAGGTTTAGATGGCAAGATAATTATTTTCAGACTTCCACAGTGTTTGGCACAGGGCAGGTGATAATTAAATATCTACTTAATTCAACAATGCTAGGCACTTAAGGGTACAACAAGGTGATGTCAAAGATTGCTTTCAAAGAATGTATAGACTAATAGGAAAACAGACAACTTTAAAAGTAGTTACGTAAGCCCTGGCTGATGTGGCTCAGTTGCTTGGAGCATCATCCTGTACATAAAAAGATCATGGGTTCAATTGCCGGTCAGGGCACATGCCTGGATTGCAGGTTCGGTTCCTGGTCAGGGCACGTGTGAGAGGCAACCCATCGATGTTTCTCTCCCTCCCTTCCCCTCTCTCTAAAATCAATAAGCATGCCTTTGGGTGAGGATTTTTTTAAAAAAATAGTTGCTTAAAATGTGGTGAGTGTTTTGATCAGACTGGTGCAAGTTGCTTTAGAAGCATGTAGTTTGTAGGGGAACCCAGCCTAGTCTGGAGAGCAAAGGAGACCTAGATGATGAATAGAAGTTAGCTAGGCAAGGGAGTACTTGGTAGAAGGAGCACGATGAGTTTTCTAAGCAGAATACACTTTGTACATATTGACCCAGACAAGAAGGAGAGCAAAAAGTAAATCAGGATAGCTAGAGGTCCAGGAAGGGAGAGATCCATTTTGTTCACTGCTGTAGCCCAGCATTTAGAGTAGTGTCTGACATGTAGTAAGCACTCAATTCATGTTCACTGAACGAGTGAATACATTAAACGGTGGCAAGAGGCGATGCTGGAGAAATAGTCAAGGGCTGGTCCTGCAGGGCTGTTACAAGCTTTGTTAAGGAGCTTGGACATAATCTGAAAGACAATAGGAAGCCATTGAAGAGTTTTAAGTGGAGCAGAACTATGACAGATTTGTATTTTAAGAGGAGCAGTATGGCTGTAGAGTGGAAACAAAGCGTAACTCTGAGATAGATTGGGTGACAGGGTGACCAGAGGACCATCCACTGAGATGGAAGGACAAACCAATGTGAAGGGGAAAGAGAATGAGTTCAGCTTTTTGACATATTGAAATTCAGGTCCCTGTGGAAAGTTCTGGTGAAGTTGGGGATACAGGCAGTTTCACCAGGGTGCAACTCAGAAGATGAGCCTGGGCTAGGGATAGTTGGAGTCACTGATGTGTATCTGACAACTAAAGCTGCGGGAGTAACTGAGGTAGCCCTGGAAGAGGGATGCATTGGCATGAGAATGAATGAGTGAATGAATAAATGAAATGCAAAAACCAGCTTTGAATAGGTTTAGGTAGAACCCTGCAGGATGAGGATGGCTGTGGAAAGAAGAGAAGGTTTAAATAATGAATCAGTACCCCCTCCCAGTCACACACTAAGAGCTGGCTGTCAGGGAAGAAAGCTGTGTGCCCTGGAGTAGGCAAGGGTGACTTGCCACATCAGCAGTTCCTACTTTTCACCCTTGCTCTTTGCCCTTGCGCATGCTCCCTGGTAGCACAGCTTTCTATCCCAGTGTGGTGCTGCTGTGTAATAGAACTGTGTGATGTGTGCCAATGGTCCAGAGCACAGCATTTTTTTCTAGTTCTTCCCTTCCCCCCAACAATGAAACAGTCACCCCTGTTCACCTACCAACTTGATAAAATTAAACTTAATCAAGCATGTGCACTTGGGGATGCTGAATAATTTTGCAGCCTGCCCCAGAGAACAGGGAACTGCTGGGTCATACAATTACAGAATGAGAGCTACGAGAGGTGCCTCTATTTTCTTCTGGTCCTCCTCCAAAATTCTTGATGGACAGAGAAACAGAGGTGTCTGTCTCCTGCCCACCTCTTGCTTCAAAGGTGAAGAGTCCTGGCCAGAACATCTCCTCCGTGACCCTGGCCTAAGGATGAGGGAAGGACCATCTGGACAATTTCCAATTTCTCTTCTGGCCAGTTCCTCCCTTTCCTTGGATACAAAAGGAGTTACACTAGTGTCACCATTCAAATAAATTCTGGGTCTTGGAAACCAGAATTCCTGAGGCATCTCTGGAGTTTCCTTTAAAACAATGCTGTTAGGACAGACATATTTGATGTGTCTGTCTCATCCTTTCCTGTTGTGCCCACCTTATCTCAGTCCACATACTTTAAGGCATAGATGTATGTAATAACTTCAACCCCCACCCCCCCACATACTGGTATTTCACTCTATGCTTAGAGACCAAGCTCCTCCTGTATGAAACCATCTGCCTTTTATGCCCTTGGACCCTTACCCACCTGTGTGGGATAATCTTCTAGAATCTTGAGTGAACACTAGGTCTCATCAGAGTGTAATCAGTCTCTTCTCATCCACCTGTATGTGATAATCTCTTGTTGCCCCAACACCACATGTGATAATCCTTCTCTTTGGCCTTAGTATTATTTATCACATGGGATCATCTGCCCCAATCAATCTTTTTGCATAAAGGCCAAGCCTCCTGAATATACTATCATACCTACTCCCATGATAAACATATCCCCTCAAATTCAACAGTTCCCCTCATTCTAGCTTCCTTTACGATCTACATTTATTGAGCACATATACTGTATCCAAGACCTCCTCTCTCAAGTCCCTCTTCCTTCTGCTAGAAGTTGCCTCCTAAATTCTTAGGATACATTTTTCTCCAAAGCTAATGATGTTCCTTCTCTTATCTCAACTCTCAAGGCATCTGGACTGGAGCTGGAGGCCTAGATGCTTGATACATGAAAAGCTGCTTGTGCTTCCACGAAAACAGAAACCAGCTGGGGAAAAGCCAGGCCTGACCAAGGAGCTCACTGCCTGGAAGCAATGGATCAGCAGTGGCCTAGCCCTAACTTGGCTCTGACAGTGGTTGGTCCTCTAGGCCCAGACATGCCAGAAGTAAGCCAACATTTACTCTAGAGTGTATTTGATGGGCAGTGATCATCCCTATATAGGTCTGCCCTCCCAAACTTCATTTCTTCTGGGTTCCCAGAAAGGAAAGACTCATTGGCAGGTGTGAAATGGCAACTTTAGCTCTAGCACACACAGTTATCACCTACCTCTCTGTTTCACTCACCACAAAAGCATCCAACTCCCAGGAAGCCTCCATCACTGGGACTGTCATTCCTTAGAGCTCTGTGTATCCCATAATTTAGTGGTTCCCAGCCTTGCCTGCATATTGGAATCACCAGGCAAACTTCAAAAAGTACTGATATCCATTAGGTCACTGTCCTGCCAGATTATGATTTCATTGATTCTTTTTTTTTTTTAATTTCACCAGTTTTTTTAAATTTAATTTTATTTATTTATTTATTTATCTTTAGAGGGGAAGGGAAGGAGAGAGGGAGAGAAACATCAATGTGCGGTTGCCTCTTGTATGTCCCCTGCCGGGAACTGGTCTGGCAACCCAGGCATGTGCCCTGACTGGGAATCGAACCGCGATCCTTTGGTTCGCAGGTCCGCACTCAATCCACTGATCATTGATTCTTGAGTACAGCCTCAGCTCTGGGATTTTTAAAGTTCTCCCGGCGATGCTAATGTTGTGCAGCCACGTTCGAGAACCACTGCCCTACTCTGACCCACTCTTACCCCTCCTCAACTCCCACAACCTATCGAAGTCCCCTAGACGAGTAATTCTGAACTTTAACACCATCAATTCATCCAGGATAGCTTATTAAAACAGTCTGCTGGGTCCTACTCCCAGAGTTCCTGAGTCTGTGGTCTGGAGTGCAGTCCAAGGATTTGCATTTCTAATGAGTTCTCAAGTATTGCCCATACTCTTAGTCCAAGGAACCCACTTTGAGCACCATTTCCAACATTCTGCTTTCTTGGTTCCTTGACCTTCTCTCCTCCAGTGACCTTGTCCTCCACCCTACCTCAGTTAAGGACTCAGATGTTTATCCCCAAAATCTTGCCACTACCAATAACTATTCTCTATTGAATGTCCATGTTAATCATTCTTTCCTCCAGCCACCAATTCAGCCCTTGTGGTGCACCAATTCCAGCCTTAGGGGTACTGTACTCCACTGACCCTGCCACCTTTTCACTGTCCCTCACCCCTAACTTCTTGCCTAACCCAGTTTTAGATTTCATTGCCTACTATTATTTTTCCCTTGCATATACTCTCAACCAGTTTCTTTACCCCCTTTCTTTGATTATACTCTTCCAGCAAAACTCCAACCCTATTAAGTCCATATCTTGCCTTATCTCTGCTTAATTCTGGCTTCTCAATTCATTGAGAAAATGGAGCAACCGGAAGATAACAAATGTACCAACCCATTTGTCTGTACCAACCCATTTGTCTGTACCATTATTCAGCTTTCTCTCCTCTAGGAGAACCCCTCCACTTACACTCTGGACCCAAGTCACTCTTACTTTTTGAAGGACACTGTCCCAGGAATTGTATTCCCCAACCCCATCTCATCAGCAGATTTCCCCTCTAATGGATCGTTCCTGTCAGCATACAAATGTGATAAGATTTACCATCTTTTAAAGAAAACATAACCTTCCATTGGCCCCTTTTCCCCTACAGCTACTTCTCCATTTTTTCATTCCCCTTTACATCTATACTTGTCACCCTCCTCTTTTCTTATCCTCATTTGAACATGAACATTTCCTAGTTGGATTTTTCCCCCCATCCTTGCTCTGAAATGGCATTTGTCAATGCAACTAGTGACTTCCCCTCTTGCCAAATCCAATGGCCAATCCTTGGTCCACACTATACTTGGCCTATCATTCCCTCCTCCTGGACTTTGTTTGCTCAGCTTCTGGGGTGCCACTTTCTTGGTTCTCTTGTTCCTCTTTTGCTGGTTCCTAGTCCTCTCTATGATCTCTAAACCCTGTAGTAACCCTTGGACTTGGTCCCCTGATTTCTCTTTTCTGTCTACACACCCTTCCTAGATTATTTCATCCAGGCTCATGATTTTAATACCAGCTATATGCTGGTGACTCCCAGATTTATATTTCTAGCCCAGATCTCTGCCCTGAACTTCAGATTCATGTACCCAAACGCTTCCTGGACATCTTCAGTTGGATGTCTAATAGGCAGCTCCAATTTATAAGCCAGAACTGAAATCCTGATTCTTCTACCTGCACAGGCTCAAATAATTTCTCCCCTTATCTCTGCCATGTCAGTGAATAGCTACTTCAGTCTTCCATTTGGATCAGGCCCTAACCTTGCAGTCATCCTTGACTCCTTTCTCTCACACCTTCTGTACAATCAATCTCTCAGCAAATCCTGTTGACTCTGCCATCAGGAGATAGCCAAAATCTGACCACTTCTCTCCATCCATACCACATTACCCTGGTCCAAGCCGCCATCATCTCTCACCTAGATAATTTCAACAGTCTCCTATGGTTGCCCCGCTTCTACCCTTGCTCTGAGACCTTTTAGGACAAAAATCAAATTCTTTGACTCCTCGGACTTCCCACTCATTCAAACCTCTTATCAAGGCTCGATCAACCCTACATTATCTGGCCTCCCTGCCCCTCTCCGCTCTCGGATCTCCTGCTCCGTGGTCTCCCCTTCAAGCTCTGCGTCTGCCTTTCTGTTCCTTAATCAGCAAATGAGGGCTTTGTTCTTCTGTTCCCTCAGGCTGTGATTCCTGTTTCCCAGAGGCTCCTCACTTTAGGTCTCTGTCTAAATGTTGACTGTTTCGGGAGGCCTTAGTGACAGACCCAAACCATCACCCCCTGACATAACCAGCCTGGCACTTTCTAGTCTCTTTCCTTGCCGTATTTTTCTATATAGACTTATCCTTGTAATATTATCTATTGATTCATTGATTTGTTGATTGTCTTACCTGCTAGAATGTAAGCTCTGTGAGGAAGGACTTTATTTTGTCCGCTGCCGTTTCCCCAGTGAGCATATGGTAGATGCTCAATAAATACTTGTTGAATTAATTAATTAAATGAAAATGGTCCAGGTCTTTCCTCCCCAGTGGCTGCAGCCTTGTTCAGGGAGGTGTCCCCAGGCTGCCTGTCTCCATTCTCTAATAGCCTCCTGGCCACCACCTGGGCCCACGCCCCTCCCCAGAGCCTGCCAGACCATTCTAATTTCTGGTTCAGCTGAGTGGGGGTGGGAGGAGCTCCATCTGGTGTCCAGGAAAATAAGGGAGCAAGTTTGGGTCGGCTGCTGCAGGTCCACCCTCAAGTCCTCTATGTGGGGCTAGGGAGCTGTGGGGCCAGGCGCCCTTAGGGCCTACACTTACTTTTTGCTCTTTTCCTCTCCTATCAAGGGGTGGGCCACGAACCCCAAAAGAGGCTCCAACTTCTCATGGTTTGACCAACTAAGCTGGACCCAGCTTTAGGCCTCCAAGCTGCAGAAGGCAGTGGGGGATGGAGGTGGCTGGGAGACAATGGAGAGCCCAGAGCCAGCTCTCCTTTTCCCCAGCCTGAAGTGATACAATGATACAAAGGGAGAGTCTTGTGCTTGGGGGGAAGGGATGTGGAAGAGCCCTTTGTCTCCCTATTTTATGCACTGCTGGAGGGGGGGGGGCGGGTAAAGGGTTGGAAGGTAGGGGGTTGGTAAGCGGCTGTCAATATGGGGAGGAGTAGAGAGTGGTGCAGAGGCCCTGGAAAGTTTTTGAATTTCAATCAAGTTGGCTTTGAAAGAGTTTGGCTTTTGTTGAAAGAGAGAGAAAGGTTAATGCTAAAGTTAAGGAGGAGGGGGCGGATCCTGAAGATACAGTCCTGTTTGCAGGCCAGTCAGCTCTGGGACACCCAGGTTGGCAAAAGGCTGGAATAGAGGGGGCAGAAAAGGAGCAGGGGTCCTGTCTCCCTTCCCTGGAACCAGAAGGAGGTTTGCCTGTCACAGAAGCATCAGAGCTATTGGGAATGAGCAGAAGAACCTGGTCGGAAAGGGGAAGTGCTGCAGGCACCGGAGGGTGACATCTTGCTTCCTTTGGCCAGCCTTAAAGAGCCTTTGACTTTTTAAGCCAGTAAAGAATGAAGTGTTCTCTCTCTCCCGCCTTCTCACCCACTCCAACCATTGCAATGTCAGATTTGCCAGGACTGATTTTGTGACAAGCACAGGCTTAGCTTCGGCGGGAAGGCGAGGCAAGGGTAGCTGAGGACTGCTGGGAGGTCAGGAATCAGCTGATTTCCCTGCTCTTGACCTTCCCCTGCACCCTGGTACCTCCAAAAATAAAACATAAAAACACGGAGCTATTATTGTAGTCTTTGGAACAGGGAGAAGAAGAGAAAGGATGAGGAAGCTAGAGCCATGCAACTGGCTAATATCTGCAGTTCCAGGTCTAGGACTGGAGACCCAGCTCATCCCCACTGCCATTCCCCACTGCCATCACAGATATTCAAGATCCTCTGGTCTTTCTCATCTGTGAATTTGCAACAGACAGACAGACACACACACACGCACCCTGTGCACACTTTATAAGGCTCAGGCTGAAGCACAGTCTGGTGTTCTGGGAGTCCTTGTGGAAAAATCTGGGGTGGTCAGTTCTCCACATGGTATGTGTTCTCAGCACCGCAGGATACAGACCTGCCCAGGGTCCCTCCAGACTAATCCCTAAACTCCAGCCTATAAATGTTTGAAAGGGAAAAGTCCTGAAGGAGAGCAAAAGGTAACTGTGAGATGGGTTGTTCTTATTTTACTTAACAGACATCTGCATACAGGTTAGGCCTCATCCTCACGGGGCAATGTTCATGTATCAAATACTTGTTAGGCGTAACAAGGGCGTTACACGTTGTGCCCAGCCCTCAGAGCCGCACAGGAAAGAAGAACAGTCCCTGCTCTCAAAAAGCTCACAGTCCGGAATAGAAAAGTAAACAGTGCACAAATAATTATAATCCAATGAGATAATAGTACCACCATGCTCCACAATACACTGGAACATAAATCACACCAAACTTCCTTTGACAAGAGAATACTGTGGAAAAATGTGTAAATTATTTTTTTAAGATTGCATCCTCCTTTTTGTCTTTAATTTTGGTGTATCTGGAAAAGCACTGCCGAGGTGAAAACTTACCCCAGCAAGGAAAGAGAGGCTTGGACTCCAAAAATCCAGGGTAAGGGGGGAAAGAGGAGTGCATTCATTTTTGCATGCACACAGATGAGTGTGCTAGAGGATGTCTGTAACTGTGCTCCCCTTCATCCAGTGCCACACAAACTATTTTTTTTTATTTTGTTCTCCATCTGGTTTGCAGCCAAAACTAATCCCAGACCCCCCACACATACACCCTTAACCCCCACCTCCAGTAGGAGGTCTTTCAGTTCATCTTTCAGGGCCAAATCTGAGGTGAAGACAGGACACTGGGGAAGTTAACCAAAGGAGGATTTCTAGGCCAGTGTCCTCAAAGCCTGGCCCCTGGACTAGTAGCATCAACAGCACCTGGGAATTTAGAAATGCAAATCCTCAGGCCTCACCCCAAACCAATGAAACCAGAAACCCTGGGCATGGGTCCAGCAATTTGTGCTTTAACAAGCTCTCCAGCTGATTCTGATGCTCCCTAAAGTTCTAGGCATGCTGATCACATTGCTGCTCTTGGTGAGATAATCCTGATGCTCCTCAAAAATAACTTGCTCTGGGTAGAAGCCAAGCCAGTGGGCAATCCAGCCCAGCACCTGTTAGTTCTTGGGCTCCTCTGTCTAAGGGTATGGGTATGACACACAGAAGCTTTAAGGACCACATTATGCTGAATACCTGGGGCCCAGACCCTTCTGATTCGAGTTGACCTCCCACACTCACAGAAGAGGACCTGGCAGAAGCACCGGCTGAAATACAAAGGAAATACAAAGTGATGGATGATCCAATGTCTGGTCCCTTTCAGACTTCTTTCAGGAACCCAGTTTACAGTAACAACACATAATACAGTTTGATTCTCTGGGGCTTCTGGGTGGGCATGGATTGTAAAGGGTTCGTTAGAATTGGAAAGGGGAAAGAGGGAGAGAGTGAAGTCCCCTCTTCCATATTTGGTAGTGTCTGATGCCTCAGGAGAGCCCAGCACCTGTGTCTCCTTGGAACTAGTATCTTTCTTGGTGTAGATTGAGAGTTTCTTTTTGGGAAAGTGCCTTGCCAAAACCACATGGCCATTTGTGTCTTAAGAAGTTGGCATCTATCCTTTCCTCAAATTTGCCTCTCCAGCCTCTCTACCTACTCCCAGTTTTCCCTTTCACCTAGAGCTAGAAACTTTTGGTGTCCTCAGGACCATTTCAGATTGCTGTAATCAAATGACTACTTTTGATCGATAAAAGTGAGGCTATGAATTCCTTTCAGAGGGAAAGAAAAATCAGCATTAAGTAAATATTAGGTGCCAAGCATTATGCTCCCAACTTTACATAACTGTGTGTTAATTACCCAGTTTTATCAATAAGGACACTGGAGTTCGGGGAACTTGTCACTTGCGTGGGTGAGGTCACACAGCTTTTAAGGACCAGCAGGATTTGAACCCAGATCTAACTGATTTCAGAGTGTGCTTTACCAAACCTTCTCCTGAGAATTACTACTCTAGGTCCTGGCTCCTCCCAGGCAACACCCAGGAAACGTGCCTCTGGCCAAGTTCACCAAGTTCATGGGCTGTGTCATTTCTGACTGGAATCCTGCTTGGTTAGGCTCAGGGTCAGGTCTCACCTAATTTTTGCCCTTCCCTTCTCCTGGCCAGCTGGGCTCTGTACCCTCTTGGCTGTGCATGGGCTCCCCAGGGGAGAGGGCAAAGTAAAGCCTAGAAAGGTTGCTGTGAGGATGCCTTCCATCCAGTGTTAACCCCTGTGGCGGGCCCACAGCAGGGAAGCCTTCTTGCCCAGACTGCACAGACTGCTCGCCTGCCTGAGTTTGCATTATTTATTTAATGTCTTGTACCGTAAATAATGGTAACTTTATGGTTATTAGGAACGGGTTAAGGTACATGCGGGTAGCACCAGGCTGCCTTCAAAAGGAACAGTCCTGGCATAAAATGTTGCGATAATTGCTTTACTGCTGAGTGTTGGTCTTTATTTTGTGTCTGATTTGTCCCTTAAGCCAGCGTAACATTCTCCCCACGGCAGGAGAATGCAGAGAGCAAATTGAAGGGCTGAGCATGAACAATGCGACATGGCGCACTGCTGGGTTTTTCTTTTTTCCTCTTTCTTCGTTTCTCCCTTGACCTCCCTCCAATCCTCTCCGCTCCCCTCCCCCACATGCCCTGCCCAGTCTCCGCCCTACCCTGGTTGGTAGACTCACTCTCCTGCGCCCTTGACACCTCAGGAAGGTATATCCCCTCTTACTCCCTTATTTTGAAAAATAGGTTAATAGAGCACCCCTATTCCTTACCTCTTCTCTGGGCAGCAAACAAAACAAAACAAAAAAATAAACACAGACAAGGAGCCTTCCTTTGCTTGGACCCAGTACCAAGCAATGCCCAGGCATATCGGCCAAAAGATGTTGTGTCTTCATTTTGTACATTTCCTGGCATCATCAAGGACAGGGCCCATCTGTCCTCCTGAGGGCCCACCTCATCAACTTGACAGTCCCAGCCGGCACTGCAGTGTCAGGGGGTCTGGGTGTGTGGGAGGGCTGCACCTGCCAGCCACTACCCGGTAGCGGGGCAGGGAAATGGTCTCCAGAGGCCACCGGGGCTCTCCTCCTCTCTTTGTGCCATCACGCCGAGGCAGGAAGTCCGCTGGCACCACCTCCCACGTGTCCTACCACATTTCCCTGGTCTGCGGAGGAAGGCTGTCATCACAGGCCGTGGAATGGAGCAGAGGACAGGGTGCTGTGGGACCCTTAGGGTCAGGCTTTTGTTTTCCCAGAGGTACCTCATCTATCTGCCCCATAGGTTGGAATAGTCCAAGAAAAGTGAAATCTCTGCCTCTCTGACAGAGAGCAAGCCCAGAATCACTCAGAAAGAAGACGCCCACTTACTTGGGACCTCGCTGAAGTTCAGGGAGTTTGGCAGAGGGGAGAACACTGAAGTAGAAGACAGGAGGCCTGGGCTCTTTCTTAGTTTTTCCACCAACTTGTCAAGCAGTAGCAAACTTGTAGGGATGGAGGTTCCTTGGAATCGTTCCGTCTTGGTTTCCTCTGTAAAGTGAAGGCAAAAATACCTGCCTTGTGGGATGCTTATGGAGATTTGAAGGAGATCATGGGGGAATACGAACTCCAGAACTGAGTGTAGGAGGTTTCTCAGAGAGCCTAGGATGTCCCCTCATGCTCTCTAGTCAAAGGCAAGTGACTAATTCTGGGAGTGGGGGAGAGTTGGGGTGGTGCCCTGAGGCAGAGCTCCTCCAGCCCCCAATAGCTCTCCTTGGGGAAGGAATCGCTGCTGCCCTTCTCCACCTACACCGTCATCGGGGCGACCCCGGGCTGTGCTCCAACCTAGCGGGGCACCATTCGGCTAGCGGAGAGGACCTCCTCTCATCCTCCAGCCCCCGTCCCTTCTCCTTCTTTGGCTCTCTTGCTCCCACTCTTTTTCTTCCTGCTCTAGGATTTCTCCCTCTTGGCTACAACAGAGGGGACAACAGAGTCCCAGCACCTTAGCAGCCAGTGGTTTTAAGCTACAGGAGGCTGAAGGGATCTGTACTTCTCTCCACTTACCCCACCTCTCCAGAGTCTAGTAACTCATCAATAGCGGAAATTTGAACAAAGTGGAGAACCTGGGATGAAAGGAGAAATACTGTGGTGATTGGGGTGGAGGGGAAGGGGGCAGGGGGATGGCTTTAATTAGGGCTTCTTGGCCTCTTTAGTCCTGGGGCTGGTTGGGGTAATCCAGTTAGAGTCCTAGCCTTTCATCTCAGCTGGCTGGCCTCTCTGGGGCCCTGTCAGAGCCTTTAAGGGGCAACAAGTAGCGGGCAGGCTCCGAGTGGGGTGGGGGTTGGTACCGCACTCATTTCCAGCTGGACGCAGAGGGGGGTGCGGAATGAAGCCCAGCCAGCACAGCAGTTGGTGGTGGGCAGTGAAGTGGCCGGTGTGGGCGGCTTGGGCGCTGGGCGGCTGTCTCCTGACACCAGAAACTCTCTTTATGAAAGGATCAAGTCGGGAGCATTGTTCTCTGGGCCAGGGAACCAAGGGCTCAGAATGCTCTTTTGTGTGGAGGTGGCCCCCCCACACCCTCCCCCTTCTTTTTTCTCTCTTTGAGCCACTGCTGGCTGTGCCTCTGCCCCAGTGCTTGGGGTGGGGGGAGCAATGGAGTGGTGGAGATGGGCTCGGGACAGACAGTCCTGGGGGAGCCATCTGTGCTGGGGTAGGATCCACTGGAGCTGAAAAATTAAACAGCATTTTCAATTAACTTTTTCTCTCTTGTTTGGGGGTGGGCGTGAGGGAGGTGGCGGAGCAGGCTGGTTGAATTTAACCTTTGAAAAGCTGCTGTGGAGACGAGGAGGAGGGAGTGACCTTTCTTCCTGAGGCAGCGTTGGCTGGGGGTGGGGAGGGTGGGATTGTTTCCTCAGGCCAGGCAGGGACCCTCTCCTCTGGTGAATATTTCAAGAAGCTCTTGGTGTCCTTGACGCAGGCCCCACCTGCATAAATTGGGTTTATGCATGCATCCCCAGAGCACACACCCCCAGGAGAGATGGAGTTAGCTGCATGGGGTCAGCAGGTGGAATGAAGACTCAGCGCTGAGCAGTGAGAACCCTTTTTACCCCAGAATTATTCCTTAAGGCCTTTCCCCGTTTCTCTACACATCTTCCCTTGTTTTCCTCAAGAGGTCTCGCTATGTAGTCTCATCTCTTAGGATGAGTGCCCCAGAACACAGAATAACACTGTGGAAAGGATTCAGCCTCGGGTCATGTTTGACCTAGATGTGCTCGAAGGCCTTCCCAACCCTGTTCCATTGGCAAAGCAGAATATAGCTAGAATATAACATGGCCAGAAACCAGAATCCAAGAGTCCAGGTTGGACCCTTCTCACATCATCAGAGCTGCATCCTGTGCCCTCCTCCCTCTTCCCTGGGATCTGGGAGCAGATCTTCCTGAGGCTTCGCTGGTGTCTTCCTCATTTCAGGCCACGTAACCAGTACAGGGCCTTCACCTCTTCCTGGGTCCCCAGTGGTGAAGACTTCTCTCACCATAATCACTGTTAATACCTGAAGAACACTCTGTGGTTTTCAAAGGATTCTCATGAATCTTCTCTTAATCTGTGAGGCTACATGGGGAGGATCAAACCCCCCTTTTATGGTGAGAAAAATGAGACTCATGGGAGGTTAATTTTGAAAAATGGGCACCCCTTGTATGGCCCATCAGCATCACATAGGGACCTCTTTCACATTGCTCATTCCTACCCAAGGTCTCAAAACTCTAACCCTCCAACCCTGCCTTCACAACACAGTAGGACTGTGTAATGAAATAGTTTCTTTTGCATTTTCCTCTAGCTAAGATTCCTCTAACAGAATCCCAGTTATAGGTGAGAAAATCAGGAAGGCCACTTGAGTTGGCAAAGGCAATAGAGGGAATACATCCAATGGTTTCATTTGACTTTTCACCAGTCCTGGTTTATACCAAAGCAACAGGGAAGGATGATATTGGGGAACAGACATGAAAATGGGTTGTCCCTCAGTTGTTTTACAGCACAGTGAAGCATGATCTTCCTTCCCACGCCTGTTCTTGGTCTTGTATTTACTGCTCGGTTAAAGACACTACTCTCCAGAGGCAGCTCAGGACACTCTCCACTCCCTTGCCCATGTTCTGTCAAACTGCTTTTCCTTTGGTTCATCAAATGTGCAAGCTTCCCTTTCTGGCATCCTAGTGTGTACTTCACCCATCTCTTACCCATCTTAACTGTATCATTGAATTCTGCTGCTCAAAGAAGCCATTCTCATCCTCCCAATGTACATTTTGTTCTCAGTGATGCTTTCTCATAGCACTCCGTTGTACTTTCTTGATAGCACATACTGTGGTTTGTAGACATACATTGAGTTGGAGAGTATTTAGTGTCCCTCCTCCTTAAACACTGTTTAATACCTTAAACACTGGTATCCTGATGCTTTGTTCACTATTCTATTCCCAGTCCTTGGGGTAGGCACTCAAGGACTTAACACAGGTTGAATGAATGAATGAATGAATGAATGAGTGAGTGAGTGAGTGAAAGGAGAAGGGGGAAAGATTGCAACTCAGAGAAAATGGGAAAAATGAAATCCAAGTGTTCCCAGAGGTAAAGGTGAGGACTATTGCTTTGAGATCTAAAAAAGTTTTTAGAGCCCCATAATGAAAGCCAGTAGGCCTGAATAGTTCAGAGAACACTCTCAGGGCGGGGGCTGAGAGAGAGCAGGGATGATGGTTGAGGTCTTTTAGGTGAGGCAAGGAAAATAGGCCGCCATCTGCAGTTCTTCCCATATATTTCAAAGATACCAGCTCAGTTTTGGAACTTGAGGAGGAGAAGGCTAGAAGAAGAACGCTAAGAACCGCAGCCAATTCTGATGAGGAATAAGAGAAGAGAAAAGACTTTGCCTGCTAGCAGAGCTTTGGGTGAGCTCACCCTAGTTTTCTGCAAAATAAAGGGATCATCCTCAGGAGGCAGCAGAGGATAGCTGCTGGGGCCTGTGGGCAAGAAGACGGACCAGAGAAAGTGGAGAGAAACTTGAACTAGTGAAGGGTTAACGGGAATAAACATGTTTAGCAATATATTGAGGGTGAGGTGAAGGAAAAGGTGGGGGAACACCAGTGAGCCTATATATAGACTGCTAATAAATGAGGAGAAGTGGGAGATTCATCTTACCTCCTACGGGGCAGAGATACTCAGCTCATTTTTTAGATCCGTCTTTAAGAAGAAAAATGACAAAAAGGAATTTGGATAATTAGGAAGTAAATGCAGACTGTGCAAAAATCGTTACTGATAGAAAGCAGGTAGGAGAATACTCAGAAAATGTAAAGGTTTCACAAATCAGCAAGCCAGGATGACATCCATCACAAGGTATTAAGGCTAGTGTTCTGGGAACATGCTAAGCAGGGAGCTGATTGAACCACTTATAATTATGTCTGGAAAATCATAGAAAGTGAAAGGGGCAATCAGGAGCCTGGGGAAGTGAAACGATGTGCCTCCTGTCTTCTAAAAAATGGTACAAGAGTCCTAAAAATGTTCATCCAGTCAGTTTGGAGCTAGATGCAGTGAAAAGACAGGGGGAAGTCTGTCATCTTCGGGAGGAAAATAGAATTGAGAGCTCTGTGTGTGTGTGTGTGTGTGTGTGTGCGTGTGTGTGCGTGTGCGTGTGCATGCGCGCACGAGTGCCTAAGGGCCAAACCACACCAAACAGAATAGCACTAAGCGATCAAATTGGAAACAGAAAAACAGATGTGTTGTAATGGGTGTGCCACAAGTGGCTGTTGTTAAACAGGTTCAGGTTTTCGCCGGTGGTGTAGGTATGTAAATGAAAACTGCACAGAAAGGAAAAATCGATGGAAGGAAATCCATTCAGGGTGAGGGATACACTCCCAATGAACAGAGGAGCTCAGCCTTTTGAACAAGGTCTCATTTTGGACTGGGAGAAAACTGCATGTGACTGAAGAAGCTGATCGGTAGGTGTGGCTGAGGAGTAAGAGGAACCTGAAGAAGTCAGCGATGTGAACACTTGATTGTGTGTGTGTGTGTGTGTGTGTGTGTGTGGTGGGGGCGGGTTGGAACAAATGAATATGTTTGGGGAAAGCTCCCCCTGCTCTTCCAAGAGAGACATAGGAAGGCTCTGGAAGCTGCCTTGCTTCTGTGGGCTGTGTGCACAAGATTTGGGTGTGGAGCTCTTGAGCCTAGAATGGAAGTGACACCCTGGAGTGGTTTCAAAAAGAGTGGGGAAGGCCCCTAAGGGGGCTCGCTGAGGGGGAGTGGCCTCTCATGGTAATGATCCTAACTGACTCCGCAGCCTCAGCGCCCTGCACACTTTTACAAGGTTAAAGCAACAGCTTGAACCTGTATGGGGTGAGCATTTGTTTCCTTTCCAGATTGCCAGCTAATGAGGAAAGATTAAAGGAGCTAAATCTGTTTAGCTTGGCTAAGTGACGACTGAGGCGGCGGGAGTGGAGAGGCATGCTGGGCCTGCCTGGCCAAGCTGAGGGTGTGATAACTGTCTGCAGATTTCAGAAAGGTGTAACTCCAGTGCAGGAAGAGCGCTGTCTCAGGTGGCAAGGGGCCTTGGCCTCCATCAGTGGGAGGCAGCCAAGGGCAAGTGTCCGGGCAGTGAGCTCAGCAGCCCAGAAAGCAGTCAGTTTACTTGAGAAGAAGAGTGCAGAGTTGGGGACGTCCTGGCTGAGCTAAGGGAGGGACCGAGCCAACCCACCTTCTTCTCAGGCACTGTCCTAATGGACCAACTTTCACTGTGTCTTCTGTTAACAGCATCTTCAGTATTCCTGAGGGTCTTCTCTGAATCTCCCACAGCCAGTGCCTTAGGGATTTTGGAGTTCAAAAAGTCACCCCACTTTCTGGCCTGTGACTTCTTAGTAGTTGGTTTGGTGATTCACAGCCAGGCTATTCTTTGATGTCTTCAGATAGTCTTCCAAAGCTGTGAGATCAGAATCTGCATGAAGGGCTCTCCAGGAAGAGAAATAACTTCTCCAAAAAGCAGGGACAAGTGGCAAAGCCCAGGGTCTGGTGTCCCAGGGGTCCTCGAACCTGGACCCTGCGGAGAGCTGGGCAGCCTCTCGTCATGCTTCCTATTGGCAGTCTCACAGTTAAACACTTAAACAGTCTTTCTTTCTCCTCTCTTCTCTCTCCCCCTCTCTCTTTCTCTCTTTTCTTTTCAGAGTTGACAGGGGCCAAATAAAGGCCCTTTTAAAAAAACACACAAAACAATTTTGTTCCTTCTGAAAGTGATGGAGCGAAAGTGAGTACAGATTATAGGCCTGTGAGACGAGGGCCTTCCTGTCGGGGGGAGAAGCAGTGACATGATGGGAACCTAATGGCAGTAATTGGTCCTGGCTTTGACAGGGCCCATATCACAGCTCAGGAAAAGAGAGATGTTTAAAGTAAAAATTTACACAAAATTATATGTTTTCGGGGTGAAAAAGACTGTTTGGATTTCATTTTTTTTCTTCCTCTTCTTCCCCCCCCCAGGACATGTTTCATGGGTCTTCCTCTCTCAGGCGTGTGTGTGTGTGTGTGTACGTGTGTACGCACACACGGCCATGCATCTGTACCTCCAGGTATCTGTGCATCTTATACCTACATTGTTGGTGCCTTCTATTTTCTCTCTTACTTATATGGAAGCATTTGATAGCTTTGGAAATTTCTCCTTCTGAAGTAGAAAGAGCCTAAAAAGAGGAAGAAAAATATTAGGCCACCCTTCAAAATTTCACCACAGCACATGCTTGTTTGGACTCAGTATGTGGTCGGTTACCACCTCGTGTTTATCCTTGCAGCACTTAGTCCTGAATATAACCATGTAATAGATGGGGTAATTCTATTTGCTTAGGGTCCGACTCCCACTCTAGATTGTGCACCCTCTGAGTGCAGAACTCTGTTTATCTTGTTCAGTGCCATAATCCCAGCATCAGTGCCCAGCACATTGGAGGCTTTCAGTATGTGTTAAATGGGTGGCCTCAAATAACAGAATTATGTCGAGACGGTAGCTATGTTTGGAAACCATACCTTCCTGGGTATAAAATGCTAATATTTCGGACTTTTGTTTTGGATGACTGTTCTGGTAGGCCTTACTAGAGCAGCCAGATAATTGATTCTTTGTTGCTTATTGGAAATGTGGCCTGAGAGGAAGACTTAAGCAATGGCAGCAAAACTAGAATATTAGGTGTTCATCCCTTGTCCAGAGTAGTTAAGACTTTCTACACTGTGAACTGTACTAGAAACTCTACAGTCAAACTCCAATCGACTCTTTTATGCTAATGACCATTTCCAGTGTAGGCTGGTCCACCTGAGCTTGCAAGATGTACTGCAGCTCTCTGTTTACCTGGAATTTAGGCATAACATATGGGGTAAGCCAAGAACTAGTCAACTATCTCTCTACTTTTTAGACTTTTAAAGAAGATATGCCCTTTGACTAACATAGTTAACAAGACACATAAATAAAACTAAATTTAGCTCTGGTTGATGTGGCTCAGTGGGCTGAGTGCCAGCCTACAAACCAAAGGGTCACTGGTTTGATTCCCGGTCAGGGCACATGCCTGGGTTGTGGGCTGGGTCTCCAGTTGGGGGAGTGTGAGAGGCAACCACACATTGATGTTTCTCTCCCTCTCTTTCTCCCTCCCTTCCCCTCTCTCTAAAAATAAATGAATAAAATCTTTTTTAAAAAGCTAAATTGAATATTTTATTCATGTGAGCTCAAGGTGAAGTACCAGAATCACAGAATCTCAGGTTGGGGAGTGGTTTTAGAAATTCTGATGTCTACCTTTTACTAGTTGCATGCATAACTGCTACAATAAACTCTCAAACTCCAGTTACAAAGGTTGGCATGTCTGGCAAGAGTCAAGAAATGGAGGAGCTAGGAACTGGGCAAAGCCTGTCCCTCGGATAAGCCAGTTGTGGGGAACAGAGTCAGAAAGGGAAGACCTAGCTTCCTAGGTCTATGCCAGGCAGTTGCTGTGAAGATGGGAAGGAATCACTTCTCCCTTTCTTAAAAAAATCTTCAGCTGAGAATATATTTGACTTTAGAGATAGAGGAAAGGAGAGAGAGAGAGAGAGAGAGAGAGAGAGAGAGAGAGAAACATCGATGTGTGAGAGAAATATTAATCGGTTGCCTCCCATACATGCCCCAACCAGTGACTGAACCCACAACCTAGGCATGTGCCCTGAATGGATGAAACCTGCAACCTCTGGTATATGGGATGAGACTTCAACCCACTAGCCACCTGACCAGGTCAATGTTGTGATCAGTTCTGAGAGTCTAGGAGGTCTGTGTGGAATGGGGATGTGTAGGTACCAGCAACAGGGGCCAGGAGGCATTCTACGTCCTTTCCAGTTTACCTCAGCGTTTGAAGAAAATTTCAGCCTGGAAAACCAGGAGGTTTCAAGACCACCAGAGGAATCCTGAACACTGAGTGCACATTTATGGGGATGGGAGAAGGGCAGCAGTATCTAGAATCAAATGGAAATGATGCTCCTAGAACTGTGCAAGTCACTGAGACTACTGATGGTGCGTCAGTACAATTCAGCAGACAGTTTTTGAATACTACTGGGCGTGGTCCATGTGCACAGTTAGGGACTGCAACAGCAGGTGATACTGTGAATGATTCACAGGGTCGATGTGCTCTAGGAGTAGCGAGGGCGAAGTGACCCCTCACGGTCAGAACACAGGTTCCTAAAGAAAAAAAAGAGTCATTGGGGTTCTACAACTGTTTATTTGTGCCAACATTTGTGGGATGCTTACTCCGTTCCAGGTTTCATGCTGGGTCAAAGCCCTTCAGACCTACTATTTAATTTGAGTCATTTCCCTATTATTTTCACTTTATATGCTGAATTGAGATTGTGAGTAGAGAAAAAAAACACTGACATTCCATTCAGGAAAATCAGAAAATATGAGAAGTCTCTCTTGGCATCCTCGGAGTTCTCCAAGTTCTGTAGACATTCCAAGAGTCTAGGAAAACAGCTGCAGAATCTACAGAATTTTCTTTTTTTGGCATTTAGCACAGAGATGGTAACCTTGTCCTCCTATATTACCTCTGCGTAGGAATTTTAAAGTTGTAAATTACACGTATTTCCCACTGAGATCTGGAATAAGAACTTGGCTTGCCAGTCAAGGCAGTGCGTTGATCTGAAGATGAGATGCTAGGAACCTTCCAGTCTGATTCCCTTGGACATGAGCTTAGTTGTTATAGCATACCCTCCTAAAAGGATAGCAAAGAAGCTGTGGGTGGTATTTGCTTTTTCCCTAATCTAAACTTTTTACTTGAAATTATGGAATCTCAGAGACTTGGAGGTCATGCAACTTTTTTTTAATGGACCGCATTGTCTAAGTTGAATGCTGGAAATACAGAGGTTTAAAAAGAGGTCCTGCTTAAAGGAATTCATAGTCCACTGAGGAGACAGCTCTGCCAAAGAGATCCTTTCAGTGTACTCCGATAAGTGTGAAGATAGATATTACGAGCAAGTTGCAGCACCACCTGGAAAAAGCAAACACCTAAATCACCTGGCAACCTTGGGTGAAGCTTCACAAAGTTGGCAAAGCTTGAAGTGATTGTTTAGGGAGGAATAGAAGTTTTCTAAGCAGCGAAGCAGCAAAGGGAAAGGTGTTCCAAGCAGAAGGCATGGCCTAATTATTGAAAGCATGAATTTTAAGTCAACTAGCCCTGGCCCTTAGTTCCTTAGCAATTTCTGCTTAACAGTTTCTAAGGTGTTGACTCTCCTCACTTTTGTGACAGTAGAGTGCAACACATAGGGATAGCAACAAAGGGGGAGGGCTTAGGAGTCACCAAGCAAAAAGCAGGTAGGGACAAATTAGAGGGAAAGAGGGAGCGAAAGGAAAGGAAAGCAATATTTATTGAGTGCCTATTATGTGCCTACTATGTTCCCATTTTATAAATTAAGAAAATGTGATTCCTCGAATGAATGAATTCCTTCACCCTTGCTTCCTTTTTAATCCTCTCCCATCCTCCATTCCCTCTCTAACTCTACCTCAAGAACTCTCTTTGAAGCTTCTGGCTGATGCTTACCACCACCACTTTGATCTCCGACTTAACTGTCCAAAAAGCTGCTAATAATTTCCCCTGCCAAACCTGCTCCTTCTCCACCCTTCCCATGCCACCTCTCCATCACTCACTCAAGCTGGAAACCCAGAATCACTCTTTGACCTTTCCCTCTTCCTTAGTCCTGAATTTGATGTGTCACTCAGTCTCAACCACTCTACCTCTAAAACATAGAATCATTCACTTCTCTGGCACCACCCTCAATCAGGCCACCACCACCTGTCATCTGTCACTGCCAGAACAGGCTTCTTATTTGATTTCTTCTTCCATTCTTGCCACCTCCCAATCCAGCTTCTCCACCTGGCCACCCAGGAATCTTTGTAAGATGCGTGGCACCTACAGTCAAGCCCATTAATTCTTAACCCAGCCAGTTTTGCTCCCTGTCTGCCCTGACCCTTCCTTCTCCTTGGGGACTCTGCATCCTGCTCAGCTCACTCTCAGCCACCTCTTCACATGGCTGGGTCCTTCTCATTCTTCAGCTCCTAGCTCAAATGTCATTTCCTCAGAGAACTCTTCCTGATCTAGCAAAGATTTCCCCCATTGTTCTATCTATTATTTTTACCTTTAAGTGTTTATGACAAGTTGTAGTGATATGTTTATTTGTGTGTTTGTTTAATGTCTGACTCCCCCACTAAGCATAAGCTCTGGGAGGGTAGCACTCTATCCCTTTTGTTCAGCACTGCATTGCCAACACCTTGCACAGCATTGAGCATCAAGTAGACATTGAATATGTTATATTTTAAAATATTAGCCCTGGCTGGTGGCTCAGTTGGTTGGAGCATCTTCCTACATACCAAAAGGTTGCATGTTCAACCCCTGGTCAGGGCACATATCTAGGTTGTGGGTTCTGTCCCTAGTTGAGATGCATATGGGAGGTAACCAATCGATGTTCCTCTCTCTCTAAAATCAATAAACATATCCTCAAGTGAGGATTTTAAAAAATAAATAAAATATTCTCTCCCCTGTGCCCTGCCTCCTCTTTACTCAGAGAGCAGGTGGCAGCCTGGGCAGGGTGTCCCCCATCCTGAGCATCATTTCCTGTCTGTGTGATAAGGAAATGTTGGACCCCACACTCACCCTGGACAGCAGCAGGGACCTGGGAAGCCATTGATAGTCCTAGGTGAAACATGAGGGTCTCCACTGTGCTCAGGGCCCACCTGCTGTACTCCACACCCACCTAGTCAGTGGAGCCTCATCACATTTGGCTTCAGCCTCAACCCCTAAAGTTTAGGTGCCCCTAAAATTGACATGGCTTAGAAGAGAAGGGGGCATGAATGAAACTTGTTTTCAGACAAAGAAGAACGTAGATTTAAACCCACCTCTTCCTGACACTGAAGCCCATGCACCTTCCTGTCCATGGTACTGCCTTCCTGCAGGTAAGATACAGCATAAGTGAGGTGGTGTGCGGTCTTCCTGAAGTTTGCTTTAGAGGCCGGATGGAGAGCCATCAGAGACTTAGTCCTGACTACACAGTGAGCTCAGTGAAGCTAGAGGGCATGTCCTGACTGTTTAGTAAAGTGCCTGACACAGGGTAGGTGCTCAATAAATGATGAATGAATGAACAAATGAATCACAAGAAACTCTCAGGTTTTTACTGTGAGCCTATGGACAGAGGTACCACTTGCTGAGCTGGAGAGGGGAAAGGAGAGATTTATTAGCAGGTGAGGAGGGATGGGGAGAAATGAAGAGTTTAGTTTTGGAATGACATGCAGAGAAAGGCACAGTCATCAATAAGCATCTGTTTCAGGAACAATGAGAAGTTTATTCATCTAGTCATTTATTCACTTACTTATTCATTTAATCAACAAATGTCTATTAAAAGCATAGTATATGTCAAGCATTATGCTACATGCTTAACATATGACAATAAATCAGATCAAGTCAAGTAAGGGAAATGAATAAGAAGACAGATATTAAAACACAGAGGGGCTACTGACCCTATAAAAGTAAGCACATAGTGCTGGGGGACTTCAGCGGTGGAAGCAGAAAGACTTCCTGGAGAAAGTAACACCTCGATCACATCCTGCAGAATAAAGGAAGTAAGTGCTGGCCCATCTAAAAGCTAGAGAAAGGGTGTTCCAAACAGAGGATGCTGAAGCCCATGCACCTTCCTGTCTATGGTACTGCTTTTCTGCAGGTAAGATACAGCATAAGTGAGGTGGTGTGGGGTCTTCCTGAAGTTTGTTTTAGAGGCAGGATGGAGAGCCATCAGAGACTTAATCCTGACTAGACAGTGAACTCGGCGAAGCACCAAGTACCATGCACAAAAGTACCGATGGTAAAAGATAGAAAAGCATTCAGGGAACTATAAGTAGTTCTGTAGGTAGCAATCCTGGTGTTGGGAGCAGGGTGCTCCACGGAGAGCAGTAAGAGACCCAAGTTCTGGACCTTCTCAATATCCCACCTCTCTATCTCTCCATTTAGAGAGAATATAGATAGAGCTGAAAGTCAAGTGCAGATCTTATTAAGTCTCATGGCTCACAGTCATGTGTGCGAGGGGAAAGTGAGGAGATTGAAACTTGGACCATAAAGAGTATGACTTCTAGGGGAAATTGATAACCATTGAAAAATACTAATTGGGAAGCATGGCAATGGTGATATGATTAAATGCATATATTAGAAAGGTAAGTGATGGCTGCTGGGGACATGACCAGAAGGTACCACAGTCTTCTGTCAAGAAGGCATTCTTCAAATTTACAAAAAAAAAAAAAAAAAAAAAAAAGAACGATAAAAAATACTGAAGTCCAAGAATGTGTGTGTATGTGATTGTAAGAAGCCATGTGCAGAAGTCTGATTCTGATCTTCACTAACCCACTGAACTACTTGCCATTTGCCCAAGTGTCCTGTGTTTATCCCTGTGCCCAGGCACATTTTTGACTGCTCCTCTTGAAAGGTCCTCCCTGCCCCTTGTCCACCCTAAACTAAAACTTTGTCACAGTTCAAGCCTTCTTACCCTTCTTCCCCCAGCAGATGTAACGATTCCATTCTCCTGACTTCCATAACACTTGGGACTTAACAACTGGTTTTCGCACCTGTCTCCCAAACTAGATGATAAACTCCTCAAGGGCTAAGACCATACAAGTTTCTTTGCATCCCCCAACATCAGGCGTGCTTCATGACAAACAGTAGGACTCAATAAATATTGGATGGGTTGAAATGTATTGTAATACTAATAAACGTGGATGATCTAATAATATGAAATTCATTCAGTGTAAGTTCCTGAACTTGGGTCCAAAACTTCAGCTGCACCAGTACAGGATGAAAGCAGGATTATTCCTTCAGTAGACACCTACTGAATGCCAAGTACATGCCAGGTACTATACTTGACACTGGACATAAAGCAGGCAACCAGAGAGACACATTCTTTGCCCTCTTGCAGTTTACAATCTTCTGGGATGGCACATTTTAAACAACTAATAAACGTAAGTGAAATGCTATATAGAAGAATATAGAAAGCAATGGACATCTAACGTAGTCTGAAGGGTCAAGGAAAACTCCATGAGGAAGTGATAGATGAGCAGACCTGAAGGACTGCCAGAGTTTCCTGGCCACATCAAAGGTTGGTGGGGCCTGGGGGTGGGGAGTTAGGATGGGAGGTGTGTCCTCAGCAGATCTTGGCTCTTTTATTACTTCCTTAGGGTAGGCCTTCCCTGGCTTTCCTGACAAGATCATGTATCCTGTAGCAACACAGATCACTTTTGCAGAACTTATCTCTGTTGCAGATTCAAGTTTACCTATGCCCTTACTAGGAGAATGCCCATCACCCCCCCAGACGGTACGCACAGTGAAGAGACCTGTCTCTTTTTGCTCATCATCAATGTATTCTGAGTACCTGATACAGTATCTGGTATATAATAGGCTCTCGATTGATGTTTACTGAATGAATGAAAGAATAAAAGAATGGATTAGTGAGTGAATGAGTGAGGAGGTGGGCATTCCAGACGGAGGGAATAAATACCACAGACCAAAGTGTCTGGGAACACAGTGAGGGGAGACCGGTCTGAGAAAATCTGAAGGCTTGCTTGACTGTCAGCTACATAGGAAACTACAAAGTAAGATGGCTGCACACTTGGGCTTCATTAAGAGAAGTCTGTCTACTCCACCCTGGCCAGACTAAATGCAGGTGTTGTTTTCCTTCCTTCGGGCTACACTTTAGAAAGGACTGTGACAAATACTTGTAAAACATTCCTATGTGGGAAGCACCATCACACAATGGAAAGATCACGGGATTTCTGACTCAGACCTGAGTTTGAATTCCAGCTCCAGCACTTGCTAGTTGAATTGGACAAATCACTTCAATTCCCAGTGCCTGTTTTCCTATCCATAAAATAGAAATAATAATTTCCAGAGTTCTGAAAGCTAAATAAAATAACATGTAAAATGCCTAACATGGTGCCTGGCACAAAATAAGCACCCAGTAAATGTGAGCCCCCACGTCTATTAGAAGAAAAAGAACTCTGGGCTATTTGAGTTAAGGAAGGCTTTTTGAATGGAGCAACATCTGATTTGGTCACTTCAGGTCCAGGGGATACTATTACATTGAAGAAAAGAGGGAGACCCTAGTTGAGGGGAGTGGGTAACAACTGAGCATAGCACTATGCCGGGCTCTATTCATGGACAGAAAACCAAGCAGAGCCTAGTCCAAGCTCCAGGCGCAGAATGTCCTTCCTGGGTAGGGACCTTCTATCCCTCATCTCACCTTCCCAACAGGAATGTAAGGGCCAGGAACCATCTCTGACTAGTGTACCCACTTTGGAAAGTGAAGAGCCTACAGCTTGGTTTAGGATTTGCCAACTTGAGCAATCTCTGAGAGCCTGCACCCTTCGAGCTTGTGCAGTACATGCCCCCACGGATGGAGGTTTTAGCACAGTGTGCGTGTGTGTGTCTGTGTGTGTTGTGTTTACCCATGTGCATGCGCTAAAGCGTGCAGCAAAGCCCAAACAAATCACATTCCCCACACTGGCCTTGGAGCTTGGTGGCAACAATCAGCAGCACCCCACCCAGAGGACAGTTCTGGGTATGGAAGAGCTAGTAAGGGAGAGATGGGAAAGAACATATGTTCAAAAATAAACACTGCCTCCTGCTAAATGGTCTAGAAAGCATCTGTAAGAGGGGCTCTGGGCTGTGGGGTTTCCGAGGATGGTTAGTGCGGGAATGTTTTGTCTGTAGAGTTGGGGTTGGGGGCTTCCACATCCTGCCCCACGGCCACATCTGGGGAAGTCATCTGCGCTGGGCTGATGGCTCCCTGAGCTCTCCTGTTTTAATGGCTCGTGGTGCCGCAAGAAGTGGCCCTGTAATGGCCATTCCAGGCCGCCCTGGGGAAGGGTCTGGGGCAGGCCCCAGGCAGCCTGTTTGCTTTTCTCCCACCCCAGGCCATCTACTACCTTTCAGCCCCTCTTTGCCTGGGTGAGCTGGCCTTCATCCTGATTGGGAGCCTGTAGGGTGACCATCCAAGGGGACTAGAGGACATTCAGAGTAGGGAAAGGGCTTGGTCCTACTCTTCCCAATTGCCATCTCCTTGATGAGACACTGGCCCGGATGTCCATCATGATGTTCTTTCTTCTTCTGATGCAGCTCTGTCTCGTATCTTTGCGAAAGAGGGAGGTTCAGGGTTATGGGGTCACTTGCCAGCCCAAGTGGTACAGAAAGAGCAGGCACAGCACATTTTGAAAGAACCACTTCTCCTGTGATGCATAGCTTTAGAGAGAGCTATGAAAGGGGCAAAGCAGAGGGATGTGCTGAGGAGACTCTGGGGGCTCCTGCTTCTCTCTGCTCTTCCCCCAAGCTCTGGTGATTTCTGCCCACACGCTCCAGTGCGGTCCCATCCTGGAGACCGCCACTCAGCCTGAGACAGATCAGTGCAGGTGCAGACAGACTGCTCACCGGTAAACTCGGGGAAGGGATATTTTAATGGCATGGTCCCCTTGCTCTGCTGACAGCCCTGGATGGAGGATGACCTGGAGGACCCGAGAAGGAGTGTCAAATGTAGAGATAGCTGCAGGTTGTGAGGCTTGAGTAATGGGCATGGCTCCAGCCAGAGTGAGACCTCCTCACTTTGGTGTCCCCACGGCAGCCTGGCTCAAGTGGGGGCCCAGAAGTGCGTGGGGAAAATGTAGCGGACAGAGGAAAGGGGAGGGCCTGCGCTCCTCTCGGCAAGGGCTCGTAAAGCTGCAGGTGTGAGATGTTGTTATTTAGTCTAGAGCCTGGTATGTGACAGCCCGGGCTCTTTCTCCTGCGACTGCTGCCGCCACCGCCTCTGCTGGCCAGATAATTAGTCCATTACGACTCTCCCACCTCGGGTGGGTGGGGGCAGGGTGAGAGCCCACCCTCAGACTCCTTGTAATTCAACTTCCTGTGTTTTATGGAAGCAGGCTGTTGGGGGCAGAGAGTGAAAGGCCCTCCCTAGGCTTGGCCAACCCCTTGCTCAGCTCCCAGCCCCCACCTCCCTCCTTCTACCCCAACCCGGTTGCTGTGGTGACCAAATGTTATTTCCCAGCTTCGTATTCAAACTAATTTGTAAAAGTTTTTTACATCTTACCTGCCTAAAAAATGAATACAAGACGCACATATCCTCCCCTGCCTGTCTCTCTTCCTCTGCATCTCTCCTCTGTCTCTCTCTATTTTTATTACACGCTTATCGCCTTTTTCCCTCCTGCTTTTGAAATTGATTTCCTTTCCTTTCTCCCCCTATTCAGGACCTAAACGCTGAATGTTCGATATTTCATTTGAGACCGCTAATCGCATTACTGCCCTTGACGTTTTACAGATATCATATTATGGGCGCAAATTTGGCAAATTATTAGCGCTGTAATGTATAGCTTGTCAGAGGTATTTAAGACGCTAAGAGCCCAAGGCTTATCGGGGTTAGCAGAGAGCTCTCGTTGAGCTTTTGAAATGCAGAGAGCCAGTTATAAAACACACTGTGACTCTCTCTTCAGCTGGTGAAAAAAAGGAAAAGAGAAAAAGAGAAAGAAAAAGAAAAAAATGTCACCCGTCTATCAGAGGCTTCCAGGGCTGATAACAAGCAAAATTCTTCTCTGTGGGTTCCAGTGGAAATGTGAGAAGCTTTTAAAACATTTCTCAAGCTGTCTGGAAAAGAAAAAAAAAATCTTTATTGAAAGGATGTAGCAATCTTTTTTACTGTGGCCTATTTATCTCTGGGGAAAAAGCTATAACAAGAAGATCCCCTACCAGCCACCAGCCATGTCAGGGCCTGCCTGGCTTTGGTGGCAGGACTTTGGTGTGGGGGCTTGCTGGGAGAGAGTGGGGCCACCTTTGGCAAAAAGGGGAAAGGGCTGCTGGCTCTGGTGCATTCCGCTGGAACAGGCAGCCTCAGCACAACACTGAGCCCACACTCAGGGCTCATCAGACACACAGCAAATCCTGTTTGAATGAACGATGACTGAGCCAACCAGCAAACAAAATAAATGGAGCCTTAAGCTCCTGCCTCACTTTGGCTGGCCCAGCTATGCCCCGTACCTGTTGACCCCCCAATACTGGAAGCAGTGACACTTCTGTGTCCATACACGTGTTCTTTCACCCTCCCATAATGATTCCTGCTCTCTGAGGTGATGCCATCCCCTCTGCCTTCTTGTCACTGTCATCTGCTGATGGTATCTCTCCTCTATTCGGTGTGAACTTGGTCACTTGGCTCAGTATTGCCCTGCTTACCCCTCTTCCTGCCTTCACCTAGAAATTTCCACACCCGCAGGGACCATCCAAATCCCAGGATTCTCTACTCCAATCTCCTTCACCCCTACCCTAGAAGTCGATAGGAACACGGCCCCACCCCCATCTGATCATCTCCTAGAATTTCCCTACCTCAGAAATCATGAACTCCAAAATCCCACTTTATAACCAGAACCTTCTAGCCTTACATCTAAGGCTGTTCTACTAAAGGATGTTCTACTTCTTCACTCCCACTGAATCTGTTTTGCGACCTTATTGAGATCTTCGGTCCTTGGACCATTCCTAATGTAACAGGCCCATCATTCTCTCCTTGCTTCACGTCCTTTCTCATCCAACTTTGATCCTTTGATCAATCCCTCTAAAGAATTCCTTGGTTCAGTTTCCTTACCCCTTTGCCTCTCTGTCCCACCTATCTGCCTGTCTCAGATCGAAATTCATGTAAACATTTGCTTTCTCCTCTACTTCTGGCCTACCAGGCTTGACTGAGATAATCACATAACCATTACACCTCCAACTTCAGCCAGGCCCCAAATGCTCCCGATCAGCCCTTTGGCTTGTCTCATAATCAATTCTCTTTTCTGTTTTCCACAGCAGTTGTTTTAAGCCTTTCCCTCAAAAAAAAAAAAAAAAAAGTCCTTCCTTGCCTCTGTTTACCTCATTCTCCATAGATGACTTCATTTCCTGCTCTACAGAGAGAATAAAGGCCAAGGATTCAACTTTTCTCCCCCCCTAACCTTCCCCTTGACCCTGGCTGTCATCTTCACTGCCTTACATCCCCGCTCAGCACTAATCCTTCACCTCTAGTGCCCGTCATCCCTGCCCCTTGAGACCTTGCACCACCATCTCTTCTCTTGTACTTTAAATGTCACTCTTTCTACTGATACCTTTTCCTCCACCTTTAAACACCCTTAAATCTCCCCCTTTAAACTTTCTTTTAATGTTATCTTCCAAGTACATTACTGCCCCACCTTCCCCTCTCTCTTTACGGATAAAGTTGTTGAAAAGCAGCTTTATCATCTCCACTTGCCCATCTCCATCTCACTCAGCTCCTTATAGACTGTGTTCTATCTCTACTGTACTGATATTTTAATCACCTCTTTCTTCTTCAAATTTTCTTTTTCCTTAGCTTCTCACTCTTTTTTTATCTTATCTACTCCTCATTTTCATCCTTGCAGCTTCTTCTCCTTCCTATGCCTTCGACATGGTTGCTGCCCAGAGCACGATGCTTCACTTCCTCTCTTCTTACTTTACAGATATGCCCTGGGTGGGCTTACCCAGGCCGTCTAAACACTGAGGGTTCTCATGTCTACAACTTCAGCCTCCCCATCTCTCCTGAGCTTCATACCCATATTCCAACAGCCAACTTATATTTTCCCTTGACTCCTTGCAGAGCACCTCAGACTCAATATATTCAAAACTGACATCAGTATATTTTTTCAAGTCTGCATCTTAAATGATCCTTAAGCACCGTTCAAACACAGAAGCAGAATCCTGATTCAACATAGATTCTTCCCTCTTTCTCTCATTTTGTCTGTCCTTAAAACAAAAGAAATTGGGTGAGGGGTGAGCGGGGGAAGGGTAAGAGGGGAAAGTCTCTTGCTTTGTGCTTCATATCAGAATTAATTCAAGATGAATTTAAAAGTTAAATGCGAAGGATAGAGCCACATCTAGATCTGTTTCAGCTATGAGTACATCAGTCCCTCCTTATCCATGGAGCATACATTCCAAGCCCCCCAGTGGATGCCTGAAACCATGGACGGTGACAAACCCTATATGTACTATGTTTTTTCCTATAATACATACCTATTTATAGATTAAGCACAGTAAGACATTAACAACAACAATAATAAAATAGAACACTTATAACACTATGCTGTAATAAGAGTTATGTGAATGTTGTCTCTCCGGTAATTTTTATATTTTGCAGTCCAAATCTATTCCTGAACCTGTGTAACCATCTCTTACTTGCAGTGAATGGCTGGGGGTCACTGGCTTCAGGGGATCTCTTGATGACCTCTCCGTGTAGATGCAGTGCTTTCTGGTGCAACATGTTGTCATCAGCTGGAACCTGTTTTCTGTTTGTGTTTTCTACCCTCAAATTTAATGCCATTTGCATCTTAACTAAGCAGTTGTTTTAAGCCTTTCCCTCTTTAAGCTTTTATCACACACTGTGACCGTACCTTTTGCAGCTTGAAGTGTGACAACAAAACTAGCATGAATTTCTTTTTCCTTTTTCACAATTTTATGAATAAAAGACTTGTTCTTACCATACATCTTAGTGAACTCAGCATATGATTTTCTGTCTTTCCTTATTAAGTCGAGAACTTTCATCTTGTCACTTAAAGGGAACACTTTATGGCTTCTTGTTGGCATATCTGAATTGCCAGCATCACTACTCTTGTGCTGTGGAGCCATCATTAAGTAAAATAAGGGTTACTTGAACACAAAGATTGCAGTACCTTGACAGCCAGTCTGATAACCGAGATGGCTACTAAGTGACTAACGGCAGGTAACATGCAGAGCATGGATACGCTGGACAAAGGGATGATTCACGTCCCAGGAGGGACACAGGAGGATGGCATGAGATTTCATCACACTGTTCAGAATGGCATGCAATTTAAAACTTACAAAGTGTTTATTTATTTCTGGGATTTTTCTATTTCATATTGTCAGATCATGGCTGACTGCGGGTAACTGAAACTATGGAAAGCTAAACCGCTGATAAGGAGGGACTACTGTATGTATCTGGTAAGGAAGGACCTCCTTAGCATAAACACGGTGGAAGAAGTGACCAAAAAGTTTAAATCTCTATACAAAAGCAAAAGCCCCACCATAACAAAAATAAAGGACAAATGCCAAGATGCCACCTTCGAAACAAAGATTTACAGTAAACATAGCAGAACAATTGATATCCTTAACCTGTGAAGAATGCTTACAAATCAGTAAAAGCCCTAATAGCTCAGTATGAAATGAACTAAAGCATGAACAAGCTGTTACAAAAGAAATATGAAACTCTTCAAGTTACTATAGCTAATATAAATTAAGTAAATGAAATAGCATTTTGCGTATACAAACTGACAACTTTTGAAATTATAAAGTTCAGCACTAATAAGGGTGGCATTAGACAGACATTCTTATATACAACGTCTGTCTGGAGAAAGCCCAACCATTGTTAATATAATGAGAACGTTTGTGCAACAATGAAGGTAACCTGGCAGCCAAGGAGAGAGGACTGGACTGTGCATGTGTGAACAATGACGACTTCACTGTATTAATCTGTGGGGGCAGTAGATGCCATTGAGTGAGCATGTGCACTGTGTGGCTGCTGCATTCAAAGTGACTGAGTGAGTAGAGCAACAAATCTGCATCAAATTTTGCATTAAGTTCAAACATTCCTCCATGTAAACTATTTGGATGATTCAGAAGGCCACAGTATGGGCAACTGGTGATTGGCAGCTTCATCATAACAATGTATCACATCTTGAGTGGAGTTTTTGGCAAAACTTCAAATCACCAAGGTGACTCAGCCCCTCATACAGCCCCAATTTAGCACCCTGTGACTTTTTGGCTCTTCCCAAAACTAAAATCACCTTTGAAGGGAAAGAGATTTCAGACCATCGATGAGATTTAAGAAAATATGAAAGGGCAGCTAACAGCAACTGGGAGAACTGTATGAGGTCCCAAGGTACCTACTTTGAAAGGGACGAAGGTGTCATTGTCCTATGTACAATGTTTCTTATATCTTATGTCTTCTCCGATAAATGTCTCTATTTTTCATAGTATGGGCTGGATACTTTCTGGACAGACCTCGTGCTATTAGTAAAAAGCATATATTTGCATAATCTTTCTGGAAGCATTTGTGTAATACATAGCAAAAGCTTTAATATATTTACATTCTTTATTTTGCTAATTCTCTTTTTGGAATCTATTCTAAGAAAATAATTGGAAATGTGGTCGAAGACTTATGCATAAGGATAATCATTTCAGTATTATTTATAGCAGGGAAAATCTGAAAACAAACTAAATGTTCAACAAGGAAATGGTTACATAAATTATAGTACAATCATATCAGGGACTATTGTGCAGTCATTAAAAAAATCACGCTGTTGAAGAATATTTTAGCAGAGATCCTAAAATAATGTTAAGTAAAGACTATGCATAGAAAAAAAATAAAAAGAATTACACCACCATATTATAGTGGTTGGTAGGATTGCAGATCACTTAATTTTCTTCTTTAGAGTTCTTTTAATTTTCTAAATGATCTACAATGTGTATACATTGCTTCTACAATCAGAAACAAATACTACTTTTTTTAAATTCTGGTCATATAGTCACCGATTGTCCTTCGATGGTTGTACTTTTACTTCCTAGAGCCTCCTTCTACTTCAGTCCCTTCTTACATCCTCTGCCAGTGATCTTGCAAAAACACAGGTGTGACTGTATGTCACTCTTCTTAGATTCCTCCCAGGTATATTCAGTGTCCTCAATAAGTTGCACTAAGTGCTTCGCAATCCAACCCCAACCTACTTCCTCAGTCCTGTTTCCCTCACACCCCATCTTTCCCTAAACATACCTGCCTTCGCACAACTCCGTGGCTTTGCACACCGTAGCCTGCCTGTCTGTTGTACTCTTACTTCCCTTTTCCATCTAGTAAGAGTATTTCTCCAAAACTCAGCTCAAGGACTCTCCCTGTTTCAAGCACGTAGTTACCTCGCTGATGTGTGCCCGAAGCACTTGGCCAGACCTTATAGTGGTTAATTCCATTAGACTGACTGTAAGAGCTCAAAGCCAAAAGTCTTTTCCTTACTTTTACTTATTTTCCGAGCAACTAGCACAATGCCTGGAATGTAGTAGATGCTTCATGAATATCGGCTGAGTGATTAAATTGAGGGTTTCTGACTCTTCCCTGCCCTTTGATGCTTGAGAACAGGAGGGAGAGAGCCCCTCTAGCTGTGACATTCCAGGATCAGAAGGGCTCTGGCCCCAAACTCCATGTTCCAAATCCCTGTTAGGACCAATTACCATTATCCAATCTCTGCTTGAATCCCTCTTGTGAGGAGGAGCTCACTGTTTTTCAAAGCAGCAGTGTTTTGATACCTCTGATTATTAGAAAACACTTCCCTTAAAATGAGCCCAGATCTTACAATCAGCCT
The DNA here is from genome assembly GCA_039655065.1 of Glossophaga mutica. Lineage (NCBI taxonomy): Eukaryota > Metazoa > Chordata > Mammalia > Chiroptera > Phyllostomidae > Glossophaga > Glossophaga mutica. Next base: position 30,286,963 of record CM077307.1, read on the forward strand.
AAGTTAGCTTCAACTTTCACCCTCAGTGCTCGGTTTCTCTCGTGGGGGACGCACAGGACTCAGTTCCCTCCGCCTGCATCAGCCCTTTATAAGCCTCATTTTCACCACCTGGTGATTCCCTTTCTTTCTATGGGTTGAGTCTCCCTCCACCCTTCCTGGCTGCTGATTATTCCCCTCTGAAGTCAGTACAGATGATCTCTATCTCAGTTATTATTGTGCTGCTGATGATTCATGATAGCGCTTTACACGTGTAAAGCTCTCCATTTTACAATAGGCCTTCACATATACTGTTATTTTGTGCTCTCAAAGGGTGGTGCCCAGTCCTGCTCTGCCCGAGGTGACCGAATCAGGGCTGAGCCCAATAAGTCTGTCACTGTTCTGTGAATGCAGCTGAGTATCACATTATCTACTGACTCATACTGAGCTTATAATCAGCTAAGACCCCAAACTCTTTTCACTGCTGAGTCATGTCTCTTTCATCGTGTTCTTATGCTGTTGGATTTTTTAGGTCCAAATTCAGACCCTTACATTTGTTGTCATTTTTATTATCTGCTACTATTTATTGAGCCCCTTCTATATATCAGAGTAGACACTTCAGATAAGCATATATTGATATATTTTATCAAATTCCTTATTAAAATTATGCGTGGGCATTATTATTTCCATTTTACAGATAGAAAAACCAAAGCAAGAAAGGTAAGCAATTTTCCTAAGGTTGCATAGCTTATGAGGGAGAATTGTATTGACTTGAAAGCCCATGTTTTGTTTTGTTTTTACATTTTTTAAAAAGATTTTATTTTTTAGAGAGAGAAGAAAAGAGGGAGAATGCGAGAGAAACATCAAAGCATGGTTGCCTCTCATGCTCCCCCAACTGGGGACCTGGCCCGCAATCCAGGCATGTGCCCTGACTGGGAATCAAACCAGCGACCCTATGGTTCTCAGACTGGCACTCAATTCACTGAGCTACACTAGCCAGGCATGTTTTGTTTTGTTTTTAATTATAACAGTGTACCTTTCAATTGGGAAGAAGGAATTGGACGGTATCACTTGAGTGCTTGGTATGTGCCTGACACAGTATTAGGAGAATTGACACGATCACCTCAGTTAATCCTTACAACAGTCCTGCGAAAGACATCAGCAGCCCAGCTGCCATCCACCTAAGTCATCTGCAAATGGAAACAGCCCAAAGCAGAGGAGGCTCCTGGGGCTTTCCGTTGTACAACCCCCTGAAGACCCAGCCACCACAGCGAGGGAGGAAGAAGGGAGCTCCAAAATCCCGGGGGGATGGGAGTGGTGGCCTGCAGGGCTTGATGTGGGAGTAAGCCATGGTGGAGCTGTCCCTAGATCCACACGTCACAGAAGCAGGGGACGGCCCGTGTCTCTAGTTATGGAAGGGATGGCCTGACTCTGGGTGCCTGACTCTGGGTGCCTGACACAGGCTGGCTTAGTGGCTGTTGCCTGGAGAGTAAATGAGAGTTTGCTGCAGGCTCTGGTTTGGTGTATTGGTATGAGTTCAAAGGCTCAGTCCAAGTTGATTCTCTCAAATTGTGCAATAAATAAAAACATGTATTAAGTGCTGGGTCTGAGCCAGGCTCTATATGAGGTGCTGGACTGCAAAGAATAAGATACCTGCTCTGAAGAAGTTCAAAAGCTACTGACTGACACTGCGACAGAGGTGAGTACAGGCACAGTGAGTGTCACCTCCATCAGTCTAGGGTGGAGTGTTAGAAAAGGCTTCCACAGGAGACAATGTCCAACCCACGTTATAAGGAGTGAGCACTAGGGGAAAGTCAATGGGCAGGGGGATCAGAATGAGCAACAGCAAAGATGAACAAGAAAGCATCCTCTGTTAGGGGGAATTAGACCCAACTCAGCATTGCAGGGGCATAGGGTGAGGCACAGAGCGCAGGAGATGAGGCCTCCAGAGGGAGGTAGGCTCCAGTTCACCAAAGAGTTTGTAGCCGCTGCTGAAGAGCTTGAACTTGATGCTTTAGTCAGTTCACATAACAATTGCATCTAAAGCTCAAATACCATTTATTCACTGTTGGGCTCTGTCAGAGCACAGTATTTAGTCTGGTTTAGAAACATGAATCACCCTTTGGCCCACCATTCTTTCTTTAGATTTGAACATTATCAAGTATCAGAATAAAGTGGTCATTTCTTATCCAAGCCATCATCATCATCATCATCATGGTTGTCATCATGATAACCAAGTAATAAAACTTGGAATTGCATATGGGAGAGAACTGTGATGCCCATTTCATCAAAGCATGCTGATTCAGACAGACATTTAAAGGGTGTAGAGAATTAAGACAACAAGCAATATACCCAGAACAGAAAGTTATGACATATTATTAAGTTTTCAGGTGGAGATGTTATTCAAAGGAGCGGGGAGGTGAGCTATTGAGTTGCCCAGATTGTACATGACTTGAGGTAGTTTGCAGCATCTCCTCTTATTAGGAGAAGTAAAGCTGGCTTCAGAGGCTGGGGGTGGTGCAGAGAGAACAGCTTCATTGTATCTCCTTCCTTCCAGGTGGGAAGGGGCTCCTGATATATTCTCCCTTCAGGAGACCCTGCTTCTGAGAAATTTGTGGAATTCCTACTGGTATTGCCTTGCCTTGTTTACCATTAGGGTTCTTTGGAAGAAGCCTGGAGAGTCCAGAACAGATGTCTGACCTTAATTTGTGAATTAGCAGATCCACTATACATCACTAAAGGGAATGTAGCTGTTTGGGGTACATCTCCAGCCTTTGAAGTTAACAGCCATTTCTTGATACCTATATGCATCCTTTGGTACACCGAGAGAGCACGGAGCAAGGCAGAATTGATTCATGGTGCTTCCACACTCCTGGAAACTAGGAAAGTTGACGTTTCCTTACAGGTCTGGGAGGACGTATGGGGCTTCTGGTGAAAAAGTTGTCTTTTAAGAATCAGTTTCTTTGACCTGTGGCCCATTCCTGACAGAGAGGCTGTAGCGAGTGGGCCAGATGCTATGGGTGTGGGCAGTTCAAGAGACCTTGCTAGGAGAATTTAGCGAGAACTCTGCAGATTCTCCTTCAGCCTGGGGAGGAGTGAGAAGGCGCGAAGAAGTGTGATAGGGCCCTGAAGCCTCTTCCTGCTTCATCACTAAGTAAGGAGGCTCTTAAAATCAAACCTAAAAAAACTAAGCAGGGAGGCCTTCTCTGTTTCCCACACCCAGCACTATCCTGCATTTGCTCGTGATGGTGGAATGGAGCAAATGACCTTATGAGATGTGGCTTGGGCCCAACAGACTGTCTGGAAAAATTGGAGCATCCCCCACTTACTCTTAGCTTTTCCCAGAGCACCTAGGGCAGTGATTGGGGGTTGGGGGGAATGTCGTGGAGGCTGGGTTGTGAGAATACCCAAATACCCTGAGGGCACAAAGGCAGAAGGGAACTCTGCAAGAACCACTGATCAGAACACCTTCCCAGAAAGAGGCTGCCTTCACTAGAACTCATTCTATAAGTGCTTTGGGGGTTAGTATCACTTTGAACTGGGTTACCTGAGAGGCTCTTTTGGACGGTTGGAGAGCAAGTGATGCAGATTTACCAGATCTCATGAAAGGAGCCATGGGATTGATATAGGCCTCTGTGCTTGAAGCTGTGGGCTGTCCAAAGGACTGTGGGCCCCATGCCTCCGGGTCCCAGAACTGGAGGCCTGCAGCCTTCCCAGTTCTCACCCTCCTTGCTTCCCTCCTGAGCTGCTGAGATGGGGAAGGATGGGATCTCGTTGCTTCACTCTCATGAAATGGCACATCAGTAAGTGCTACTTAAGAAAACACATGGTCTGCCCCTTGAAAAGGCCCCCCTCTGCTGCTGCCGCCACCGACACCTTTCTTTATTCCGCCCAAACCTCACCAAGGGGAATTTGAAACAACTGTGGTGATAAATCCGCCTGCAGATAATTGGCAAGAAAACAACACTTGTGCAGTATATAACGTTTTATGGTTGTTTCATGTACTTTATTATAATACTAATGAGCAGTTATATATCAGGAGCTAACTGCACGCCGGATTAGCTTGTTAGCATGATATGAAATGGCAGAGCAAACAGTCCAGGCCTCTCGCTCCCTGCATGCCTCCCCCACCCTCCCTCCCTACCCCTCGGTCCCATTTGCACTCAGTAATTAGTATGCAAATTAGGCCCCGGGACCACACAAGTTCTAGTATATTACAAGGGCTTTATTATGCTCTTGTGAGTACATGATGGAAACGGCCCATGACAGTGTTTATCTCACTACCTCTGTCTTGCCTTCTCCTTTATCTATCTATCTCACTCTCTCTACCCCTCTCTGCGTGCGAGTGCGCACACACACACACACACGCACACACACACACCCCTTCTATGTATGGTCTAAAGCCAGCCTCTTCCCAAATCAGACCTCCAAACTCAGTAGAGGCTTAACTAGGTCTTTCTGCCTCTATCTGAACGCACTCAGTAATGGAAACCTGCTCCTCCCGAAGCAATCCTTCCATTCCAATCACCATCACTGAAAAAAAAATTCTCCCTTTTTCTGTGGTCCTTCGTGTGTGTGTGTGTGTGTGTGTGTGTGTGAGAGAGAGAGAGAGAGAGAGAGAGAGAGAGATAGACTCTAACAATTTGTTGAAAGTCATGAACCCCATACATATTCATCTGTATACAACATTTGTATTTAGTTTTAGGAATCCTAGAACCCATGCAGAGGGGGGAATCCATAGACATTTTACCTCATACTGAACCAAAAGTTGCCTTTATTTAATTTTCACCCTGGGATTAAAGCTCTGCCCTTTGAATCTCTTCAGAGGAAATCTATTCTCTTTACAATAAGATACACAGGCAAATACTTAAGAATTCCTATCACATTTCTCAAGTGGTTCTTTCTTCAGCTTCCCGAATCAGTGATCACAAGTCTTGATTCCAGACGTGCTTCTGTTCTGATCAAACCTGCCCGAGCTGCCATGTCCCCCAAACAGCATGGAGCCCCAGTCAGGGCACAGTGTCCCCTCGGTGCTCCTGGTGTGGCCAGCCCTCCTTTGTTCCAGATACTGTTCCTCTGCTAACGTGGCTGAAGTTTTCGGAAGTATTTTGGCAAACGTACATTCACACAGAGCTCCCAGGTCTTCTTCCCGTGAATTCTTCTCAAGGCCTAACTCCTACAACCCATACTTTCAGAATTTATGTATTTTTTAGCCTACGTGTGGAACAGTTACTGTTTCCCATTAAATTTCACTTGCACTCCAACCGTGGGAGTGATTTCTGAATCCTATGTTCCATCTTATCGGCTCTCCCTAGCCCTGTCTCACTGCGAACTTGTCAGCCATAATGTTTATGGCTTCAAGTCGTTGATAAAAATGCTGAACAGGGTACAGGACAAAATCCTGTCTATGTCACTGGAGACCTCTTTTTCAAACGCTGATCAATATTCTTTGGGTATAATTATCCAGCCAGCTCTGGATCCACCTTTCTCCTATGTCTTCTCCACCTTCTCTTTTCTGTCTGGTTTACCCTGTGTAAACGTTTTTTAAACCACTTCCCTTCCTGAGAATATCTCCCCTTCATCCTGTATTTTCCCCTGAAGGTGTCCCTATTTTTCCCTTTCCCTTCTTAGCTACATTTCTTGAAAGACCAGTCTACACTGTCTCACTTCCCATCCAGAAGTGAATTTGGCTGGATGGCCTCTGCCCTCAGCAACTCCAATTAAACTGCTTTCACAAAGATCAGTAACAACCTCTGAATTGCCAAATCCTGTGGACACGTTTCTGTCTTTGTCTTAGTTAATATCACTTTTGCATTTGGGACCAAAAAGCATTGCCTTCTTCTTCTTAAAAAGCTCTGTTCCCATGACTCGTGGCGAGCCCATCACATGGCTCCCCGATCTTCCCCAGCTCTGAGCAGTCCTTCTCAGTCTCCTGGGGCGGCTCCTGTTCCTTCACCTCCCCCTGGGTCCCTCGGCTTTCTACCTATAGTTCTGTCTTTCCTCTCCTTTTTATTTGTTCATTTGTTTGCATACTTCTTGAACTACCTCTGAGCAATTCAATGAGCCATGTACCGTATTAAATGGTAAGATACAACCATTCATGTAACATGGTCCCTACCCTCAAAGAGCTCAGGCTAATAGTCATCCATACAATGTGCTGAGTGCTTGAAGAGAGGAGAAATATAAAAAAGATATAATAGGAGCCAAGAAGAATGAATGAGCCAACCTGGAGAGGGTGGAAATGATTTCACAGCAAAAAAGGAACAGGAAAATCAGTCCTAAAGGATAAGTAGGGCTTTACTAAGCTCTCCTAAAAATCCCTTATTTCTGAATCTACTTCCTTATCATTTTTTATCTGTATCACTGCAACACACTTCCAGAATTTTCTGATTCCCACTTCACTCCTTGTTCCCTCTAACCTGCACCTCTCCTCTATCTACTCTCCACACTGATCATGCAGAAGAGTCTATAATGCAAATCTGATTCTTCGTAAAATACTTTATTGACTTCCTTTGCTATAGGATAAGCTCCAAGCTCTTTAGCATGATATGCACAATCCTTCTTATGAATCTGGCCTGGATTTAACCTGCCAGCTCTTTGGGGGGACTTTCTGCTTGGCAGGTGGTCTTGCCCACTGGTGATAGGGTCCATCAGAGTTGGTCGTGAGAAATCCAGCCTGTTAAAGATATTCTCCCACACCAGCATCAGCCGAACTTTGGAGAAGACTTCCCCTACGCATCCAAGCTCAAAGACTACACCTGATGGCCTCTCAAGGATTCCTCTGAGCCACCTTCCTGTCCCACTGCCCACATCGCTCTCCCAGGCTGCAGCAAAGCCCTACCGTATAGGCAGACGGAAGAGAGAGCAGGGCAGTCGCTGCCCAAAGGGGAAAGATCAGAAAGGAAGAATCTGTAAAGCGTGAGCACAGAATAATGGGCTTCATGAATACTTAGCATAAGGAAGAGAGGGGAAAAAAATCTGTGTAGCAGGCAGTTTTTGTAAAGCGTTGAACTGTACCACACATCACCCCCTGACAGGCCCTGATGTTAGCTCCTGGAATGGATCACAAGAGACTCATTAGAAAAAACAAATATTATCGCACGCTGAAATGATTTATGGAGAAAAATGAAAAATTTTGTGTTGTTGCGTTCCCTCTCACTCACTCCCCCTTGCCTCTGCCTTCTTATGGGGAAGTTATTTATGGCTCCAGACCCTTAACAAGAGAACAGCAAAGCTCCGAGCTGATCACTCCTGCAAACTGCCTACATTTGATTTTTATTAGTGACTTAAAGCTTCCTTTTTTTTCTTTATTGTCCTGGGTGAACCAAAATGCATTTTAATGCCTGCTATTCAGGCCAGATAAGAAATGTGTACATGCCTCCCACACAAACCAGCCACTGCAGAATCTCCACCCAGGACTGCGGGCAATGTGCAAGTGGGGAGGGAAAACCACCAAACTCCGAGCACTCGGGCCCTGTGCCGTGAGTAAGGGGCCCTTAACACATCTCCCCCGTGTGGTGTGGCGGCCACTAGATACAACAAATCGGAATTTCTTGTTGAGGCAGAGATTGAACCGAGTAAGTTCTAGACGAGGAAGGGAGACAGTTATTAACATTTGCCATATGTCAGGCACTATTCTCGATGTTTTCACTTAGATTATTTCACTTAATTTTCCTAACAACTGCTCATTCTATGGAAGAAGAAACTGAACCTCAGAGAGTCAGGAAACTTATCCAAAGTCACACAGCTAGTAACTGACTGAGCTGGGGTTAAAACCCAAGTCCATCTCATGTCATTGTCTGCATTTTTTCCTCTGTACACATTGTCTCCTAGATTGAATCTTGAAGTCTCTAGAATTGTAACTTCTGACCACTAATTGGAAGGTTGCTCAGAGACCTATTTCATAGTCCCATCTTCTGCCCACCATAGAAACTTCCCCTTTTCTGTCTGGACAGGTCACTACCAAGTCCCTACTGGAAGGTGTTCTTTTTCAAAGCAGCCCCAGGGCACAGTGGAACAGCTGTAGACAGGCCCAAGCGCCTCTCACACTGTGTGATGATCTGAGCATTTCCCGTTCGCTCAGACGCTTTCCCATTCTGGTCGCCTCACTCTGGACCCTTGCAGCTATTAGCATCCCTCTCACCATGCCTCTCCTGGATATAGGTAATTTTACAAAATGAACTCTTGAGAAATTCCTCTTAACAAAAGTTTTAGCTGATGAAGTCCCTGGCTAGAGTGTGCTCCTTGCTTCCCTCCCAGAGGCAGCCAGGGCCTATGCTACAAGAGAGTCTGGGCTTGATCTAACTAACCCTGATCAGCAGTTCTGCCTGTTCTCCCTGATCTTTGACCTCTGTCTGTGTTCTCGTCCTCCAGGCCCTAGAGTCTCTCTGGCTGCTCACCACACAAAAGATGGCAGCACTGAGCCAAGAACAGAGTGGGTCCCAGTGCAGACCCTGGGGAACCCTCAAGGCAATGTTACAGTAATCATCATTTTTCCTAGTTGTTTCCATTCTGATTCAGCACACAGTAAGCTCCTACAGTGGAGCAGACAGTTAACAAAGATGCCTCTCTAGGCAGGGGCTGACCAGGGTTTTCACTTGTATCTGGGTGCACCTGGTCCAAACTTGCAGCCTCTGAGGACACAGTCAGTGGTAGGTTACAGACCAAGCCTTGAGGGACTAGCCTTGGAAAATGACCTGCTAATGCCTCTGTACTTCAGGTTGCCCCATGGGTCAGGGAGGAAGAAGGGACTACTGCGGAAAAGTCTTCAGAGCACAGTCCCAGCTAATCCTAATCTGTGCTGTCCCTTCCACAGTTTGTCCCAGGGGAGGCTAGGCTCCCAGGAAGAGAAGATGGTGCTATTGATACATGGGGCTGGGAGCCCCACATGAAAGGCCTTGGGGGCTGCCCTTCAGTGTGTTCTCTAACTCACTCTGACATGTGAACAGAAGGAAGGGCCAATGACTAAAGAGCAGCCCATCCCTTTACCCCGCCCCCCACCTCTCATTTAATCCCTAGGAGAGCAGGGAGCCTGGGGCATTGCTAGCAGTTTCTCTCGAGCAATGGTTCTCCTTTGGCAAATTGGATGAGGCCAAACAAGCTTGGAGATGGGAGCAAGGGAGTGCTAGAGAAAGTAGGGGCACCCTGAGGCGCCTGGAGATGGGAGAGTCTGAGCTTCTCACTGTACCCCAGCCCCTCCCAAGCCTGCACTAGGCCAGGCCAGCCATGCTGGGCCTCATTCCTGGAGGCCTCGTCTCTCAGCAGTGTTGCTAGGTGCGGTGAGCCAGGCGCCTGCCACCGGCTGGCCAAAACTCTGCCTGGAGACCAGTGGGGAGTCTGGGAAGAAGGGGCTGCATTATTTGGTTGATCCCTCCCTCCCTCCCCCAGCCTCAGCACAGTGAGCTTTCCGGAGGGATGGTTATGAGCCAGCCCATCCCCAGGCCTTCCTCTTTGTGCAGAGACCTCCCCGTCAGACCCCCCACCTTTGCTTGCTACCCCCTCCCCCTTCCCTCTGGTTCAGCAGAGCCTGAGTTAAGCCCGGGGTTAATGCCCAGTGACACCTGCAGGTTGGCTAGTGTTGTTGACATGGGGGTGGGGGGAGGGGAGGGGTGATGGGGGAGATCGTTGGTGGCTTTATTATGGAGAACTCAGCAGGCCTGGGGCCTTCTATTGTCCAAGTGGCAAATAAATAAATAGGAGAAAGTAAGTCTTCCCCATGGCTTACCGACGGGAGGTTAACAGCTGGACATGACATGACAAATTGGGCATTTTTCTTTGGGGACTGATCCTTACAGCAGCTAGCAGGGAGAATGAGAGAGGGAGGGAGGGGGGAGTTAGAGAGAGAGAGAGAGAAAACAAGCTGGAGCACAGACCAAGCTAGTCACTGAAGTGGACGCCGCCCGCGTGTGCATGGACATGGGTACGTGACCGGGGTGTTCAGGGGACATAGCATCATATTCTGAATATTTGGGGAAAAAAGGATTTTGTGTGACTGCCTCAGGAGTAAATTCCAGAGCCCCGGAAGCTGGGTATCTGGCTGTGGGGGGAAGATACTCCTGAGATTTGTCTCCTTGGACCCCTCTCCGCTCCAGCCAAATGGAAAACCAAAAGGTCAACATTGGCTCTGATCCTAAAGGATCTCCCTCCAGATGGGTGGGATTACTGGGCAGTTGAAAGCAGTGGAGCAAGCAGCAGATCTCAAGCCCGAGACTGCAGAGCAGGTTCTTGCAAGTGTGCCCAGTTGGCTGGAGCTGCTCCCAGCTGGGCAGCTCGGTATCCCACTTGTATCTGTAGCTGGGGTCAGGGAACAGCAGCTCTCCCTGGCCCCACCCCACCTTCTTTCTCTTCCCCAGGGACTGTCCAGCTGGAGGCTGGAGGCCCAGAGGAGATAACCTCTCTCAAACAACTTCAGTTGCCCCCATGTAAACTGGCGGTAGAGAGGGGGTAGAACAAAGCAGGAGCTTGATCTAGAGAGGAGCAGATAGAAAGTGCAGAATTATTCAAGCCAAGGACCCCTCTCCATCACCCTTTTTCTGAGGGCGCAGAGTAAGGATGTTAATAGCTCACACTCTAGAGTCAGACAGACCTGGATCCTGCCCTGTTCCTCCTCTTCTTGGCCCCAAGGTCTCGACGTGTTATTTAACCTCTTGAAGCCTCAGCGTTCTTATAGGTAAAAGGGGGTAATACTAGTACCTTCCCATATGCCAATGTGAGATTTAAGTGAGTTAATGCATGAAGTGCTGAGCACAGAGTCTGGCACGTGATAAACCCTTTATAAATGCTACTAAGTATTATTCAGGGATAGCCAACCTTTTCCTCCCTGTGTTTTAAGATTGACCAGGCAGAGATCCTATGGAACTGTCCTCAGGGAGGGAGGAAGAGCATATCCAGTTCATATTCACAGAATTGTATCTCCACTCTCTGCAAAGGCTAAGCGGAGAGCCAAGAGCCTTCGTAAAACCTTGCCTGCAAGAATCATCCCTTCCCCTCATCCTTACAAAACTCATGTCTCTAGCAGTGGGTTGCGAGGAGAGTCTTCTCTGACAGTGATTCTGCTTCCTACCTGCTCCATGCTGGCAGTCTGGCCCAAGTTCAAAGGACATTTAGAGGGAATAGAAGATTCCTGACTTTCTGGAGAATTTGTGGTTTGTTTTTCTAAAAGGCATACTCTGCATTCTCCCTCTGGGACCAGAGAAAAACCACAGGAAAAATGGTGAGAGAAGCTAAAGTAATTAATTCACTCAAGAAATACTTATTGAACACTTACCAAGTGTCAAGCACTGCTCTGAACACTGGGGATAGACCCATAGACAAAGCAGGCAAAAATCCCTGCCCTCTGTGAAGCTTACCTGTCAGGTCTCTGAGAAAGGTGCCTTAGAGTTAAGACACCCTTCCCATGCACTTTTAAGTGTGGCTGTGACCTCTGGTGGTCGTTGATGCCCTTCCTGTTGGATTCAAATCAGGTCTGCATGAGAAAGCCAGTCACAGAAGGGGGTTGGGAGGTGTGCTGGACTCGAGAAAAGAGCTGAGGGAACATCAGGCCCTTTCATTGGAGGAGGGCAGTTTCTGATGAGTAACAGGAGCTTCATTAAAGGGGGGTTTAAGAGGAGGAGCAGAAACGTGGAGAAGGAAGCTGGCATGTACTGCATGCTCATTCCAGGCCAGAACACCAGACACTGTATACACATTGTCCATTTCATCTTCACAGGCACTCTGGAAGGCAGTTCATTTCATCCTCGCCGTACAGATAAGGTCACTGAGGTTCAGAGGAGTACGTGACTTATCCAAGACACATTGCTTGTAAATGATGAGAACTGGATTCGAATCCGGAGTCTCTATTCTTTCCTCTGCCCCATATGCGCCATATTTGTTTGCTGGAGGAAGCATGCCAGAGGGCTCAAGGGCAACAACTGTGGAGGAGGCAGGGGCTGAGAGAGCTGGCCAGAGTGTCGGTGTCGAGGTGTTAAAAGGGCAAAGGAGAGAGAAATCTAGGGGGGTGCCGAAGAGTGGGTGAGACCCTTGAGCCTCTGTAAAAGAGCATGTTGCAACCTCTTCATCAGTCCCTGTCCTTACAGTCCTGCCCTTGCCCCTACCTCATTGCAAATCTGTCTGTACGAGGTGAGGAACAACCCGAACTTGGGAGAGGGGGAAACTAGTTCTCAGAAGCTCTCTGCCAGACCACAGAACCAAAGGGGTGAAAGGTTTGTAACAGGGAGGTTTGACAGCGGCAGTGCCTTCACATGTGACGAAGATGGTGAGCACGTCATGATGCCTCTTGTGCATGACCAGATGGGCATCTCATACAGTTTGTGGGAGGAACTGGAGAGCTCACTCTTGCTCAGCCTTCATTGTTCTGACCATGCAGCCTCCTCACAGACAGTACCAAAGGCCCAGAACCTGGGCTCAGTGGCCCCATGGCCGGAACTTCTACCTGGAGAATCACTGGTACTTTAAGGGTCGGAGAGCAGGATCTACACAAGAGCTTTCATCTTCCAGGAAGTCCCTTCCCCCCAGCCCCCTGCTACTCACTCCCCTATATAATATTCCACGTTAGAGCTCATAAATGCTGCTGCGGGTCCCCAGCCTGATTGAATTTGGAAGCCATTGTTTACAGACGTCTGGCTGTACAGGGGGATTTATTGAATTTTCCATGAAATGTTGCTCCCCTAATGCTGTAAAAGGCAAGCAGTCCACATCAGAGGAGCCCTGTGTTACAGGATCATGTTACCCCGAGATGGAGTGCTTGCTTCAGAATCATTGGCACACCCAGCTCCAGCTATGAGCAGGCAAGAGAGGCCTCAGAGGTCACTCCCAACCACTCACTGCAACCCTGAAACTGAGGCTTCTAAGATAGCTCTGCCCCTTCACCCCCCACAGCATGCTTCCAGTCCGTCTCAAAGCCCTGGAGTCTCTACCTCAAACAGGTCTCTCGGATCCACTCTCCTCTCCATCCCACCTGCTCCGGCCTAGTTCAAACTATAACATTGCTACCGTAGCCTCTCCAGCCTCCTCCTATATTTTACCACCTAATGCAAATGACACATAGTAGGTGTTCAGTAAATGTTTGGGAAAGGAAGAGGAGTCAGGGCTAAAATAAAGCGGGAAAGAGTCAAGGTATTCGTGAGTGTCAAAGGTTAGAGGGTATGTTTTCTTGGATTTAATTGGTTTGTTTATCCAAGGTCACTGGCACACTGGACCAGGGGGTTTCTGAGCACGGAAGGCTCCAGAACAGGGGGAGGGCATGGCCAACAATGTGAGACAGCTGCAGTGGAGATGTGTCCTTGTGTGTGTCACATAAATATGACTGGACCAAGTTTTCCCCATTTTAAAAACCATATAAACCTTCATCACTCCTTGAGCTTCTGTCCCCTTCACTGCCTCGCTGCTCAAAGGTTTATTTATATTTAACCACCTCTACTTTGCACACCGGCTCATTTCTGCCACCATCCTACCTACCTCTTTATTGAATCTGTTCTCTTAAAGGTCATTAATCCAAATCCCCAAATCTGTCTGAGTCCTCACCCTTCTCAGCATCTCTTCAGCTAACTTGTGGGCCACCTATTCGGAAACCCTCTTCTCTCTCTGGTACCATGCTCCTTGTTCTCCTTGCAGACAGCTCCTCCTCCGGCTCTTTGCCCTCCTCCCACCCTAAATAAAAGTAGGTGTTTTCCAGTGTTCTGTCTTTGACCCACTTCTCTCAGTGCACACTTCAATCTGATGATCTCATCCGTTCCTGCGGCTGCAGCTATCATCTTTATTTAGAGGACTCCTGAGTAGAAAGCTCCAAATCTGACCTCCTACAGCTCTGATCCCATTTTTTCAACTGCCTGGTGAGTATCTTGTGCTGCGTCCCATAGACATTGCAAAACTGAATCTATCATCTAGCCCCCCCCCCCATCATAATTCACCTTCAGTGGTCCTTATTTCTGTTGATGACATTATCATCCTTTCCATTACCTAGTCATGGAATCTTAAAGTAATCCACGGTATAGACCCATGTACCCACTGCATACTAAATATATCTCTACCTGGGCAAAACCTTGATCTTAACGCAGCCATTTTTACACCTTGACACACACAGACATACACACTCCACTTGTTCTCTTTCCTTTATTTCTCTCTCAGCAAGAAGAGCACTGCACTCTTCCCAGGCGCCCAAGGCAGAAACCTAAGCATCCTCACTCTCTTCTGCCTTGGCCTTTGATCCCCCGTGACCCATCAGTCACTAAGTCCAATAGATTCTTTATCCTTTATGTACGTCCCCTGTTCTCCAGCCCCTGCTCCTGACTTAGTTCAGGTCCTCAGTATGTCTCACTTACATTATCTAAACACCCTTCAACTGGTGTTCACACCCAGGCTTTCTCTCTGCCACCTACCCTGCTCCCTGTTGCTAGCTCGATCTGCTGAAATACTACTCTCATACCTGCCCAAACCCTCCAACAGCTTAGTATTGCTCCCCAGGATAATCTCCAAGCTCTCTAACACCTCCAAGCATTTGCATATGCTATTTCCTTTACCCAGCAAGCTCTCCTCCACCCACAGCCCACACCCCCAACACACACACTTCTTCATTCAGCCTCTGTTACACTCCAGATCATTCTTCAAGGCTCAGCTCAAGAAGTCCTCTTCTTTCTGAAGTCTTCCCAATCTCTCTGGACATAAATGAGCCCTCCTTTCCACTGAGCACTTTGTTCATGCCACTATCAGTAGAGATATGATACAGCCTTGTAATGTTCAGTATCGGGGGCCATTTTCCCCAGCTAGGCAGTATCTGATTTGTTTCACTAGCCCCAGCACCTAGCACACAGTGTCTCAGGTGAATGTTCTCTGTGAATGGTTGCTACCCATGGGTCAAATTTAGTAAAGGCGGCACAGCCTACCCAGGGAAACTTCATCTAGAAGTGGGATTTTCCTCTCTCCACCTTTTATGTAGTTCTCAAAGGGGCAGATTCCAAGGGTGATAATCTCTCTCTTGTACCACACTGTTCCTAGACTGATCCCCCTGTGTCCAGTGGGATGAGGTATTCGCCCACCTTGGGTTTCTGAGTCTTGGAATGCCCCCCGGTCTTCCCCAGCTCCATCTGTCGTCCTTCCCAGTTCGGCCTCCCTAATCTAGCAACCCCTTCCCCTTC
This sequence comes from Glossophaga mutica, assembly GCA_039655065.1. Taxonomy (NCBI): domain Eukaryota; kingdom Metazoa; phylum Chordata; class Mammalia; order Chiroptera; family Phyllostomidae; genus Glossophaga; species Glossophaga mutica. The sequence goes on from CM077307.1 coordinate 30,302,070, forward strand.
CTCTCTCAGTCTCTTCTTACTCCTCCCCTCCAGTGTGACTGAAGGACCTCAGAGGGAAAACAATGATCCTCCAGAGAGAGCATGTGTTCGCCACGTTAGGAAAACATGCCAAGCTGCAGGAGCCAGCCTGAAGGAGGGGTTCTCCAGCCATGGACAGTCCCCACACCAGCCTCTTAGCTTGCAGACAGACCCACCTTTGCCCTAAGTAAGGGGGTGGGCAATGACTGTAGAGAGAAGTAGCAGGACATTGTTTTCTCAGATTTAATTGGTTTATTTATCCTATGCCTGGGCTCCATCTGTCCAACCTCCAAAGGCAGAAGCAGCAAGGGTTCCAAGCCACCATAGGAGCCTTGTCCTCAGCCTGCAGCTTGGCAGGCACCTGGAGCCAAACTGAGAAGCTTGGAATCTTTCACCCGTAGGAGGAAAGCCTGGGAGGGCTTCAGGTCCTAAGGCCCAGTTGCACAGAGAGATAGGAAAAGAGCAAATGGCTCAAGAAGAGAGCAAATTCAGGCCTGAGCCCTCCTGATTACTGACTAGAGTTCTCTTAGGTCCCCTTGTCAAGGCCAGAAGCCCCAGGGGGCATTGGAGAGGTGGCCCAGGTCTGATGTCTCCCACTGCAGCTGAATGAGGGGTGGAGATATCTGAGGTTAGGAAGACATCGCCTAGGGGAGCCTACTATGTGCCAGACTTGAGGTGTGTTAACTGGGAAGGCCATCGAGTGCCAGGAATTGCCCGTGGTCTCACAGCATTCTGGCAGCAGTCCATTGCCGGAACTCAGGGACAGCAGGGCAAAGCTCCTCCCCTGAGTGCATAGGGAGACTCTGAGGGCTTGTCATCCATGAATATCTGATGGGAGGAAGAAGAAATGGGGGAATCAGGAAAGCCCAAGATTCTAAAAATATGTAGAAAGGTTGATTTTTTCCACCCTTAGAAGTAAGAACCTCTCCAGAGAGCAAAACCGTGCCTACGCAGGACTTGTTCATTCTCCACCTGGTCCCGGCTCCAAGGTTAGGCCGTGGGAGCTATGCTGAAGTATTACACAGACAGGCTATGGACGAACGTCCTGTGTAACCCCTCTAGTCGTGAGCCTGTGAGTGGCCAGCTGCAACTCAGCAGAGAAGCTCAGGGAGTTCTCTGCCCTATACTACTCCCTACGATGCTTCTCCTTACCCCTATACATCTCATCCCCCCCACAACACTCCCCGCCCCCGAATGTGTGCTTTCTCCTAGTTACATGGCACAGTTGAGCCGTGGTTCCCAGAACCATGGGGACTCTGAGGCAGGCCCAGACCCAGCACCCAGGCTTTCATGGAACAGTGGGTATCCCCTTGTACCTCTGTCTCAGCAGAGCAGAAGCTAAAGTCACTGTCTTCCCCCAACCCCCACCAAAACTGGCTTCTCTCCTATCCTCCATGCTTCTGGAAGTAGCACTGAAGTTTACCGTTATCCTCGATTCTTGACTTTAGTTATCACCCGTACCTAATCAGACAGCAAGTCCTATCCATTTTTTCCCTGATCTTTTCTCTTCCCACAACCACCTCCAAGGGGGTAGGGGAAGAAAAAACTTTCTTCCCACCTCCCAGAGATAACTACTACCGAGTATCTTTTTTCAATGCAAAATTGACAAAGCACAGACCTTAAAATCAGGACTATTTTAATTTGAATCCTGGCTCTACCACTTAAAAACTGTATGACTTTGAGCCTCTGTTTCCTCCTCTGTAACATGGGCTATAGTAGTACCTACTTTATAGGACAGTAGAGTGGATTAAATGAAATATTGTAAGGAAGGTGCTTAGTACAATGTCTGACATGTAGTAATTCTCGAGAAATGTTAGCTATAGATTTACAGAAAAATCACAAAGGTAATACACAGTTTCTGCATACCCCTCACCCAGCTTCCCCTAATGTTAACATCTTATATCCCTGTAGTACCTTTATCAAAACTGAGAAATTAACATTGGTACAGTGTTATGATGTAAACTATTAAACCTCCATTAACTAAATTACAGACTTTGGATTTCCCCAGATTTTTCTACTGATGCCCTTCCTCCATTCCAGGATTTAATCCAGGACACTGCATTCCACTTGGATCCTGATTTTTTTTCCTTTATCACTGTATCATAAGCATTTTCTAATTCCATTAGATATGCTTCCAAAACCCTATTTCTAACGATGTTAAAGTATTTCATTGTTTAGTGCATTTTACTATATTTAACCATTTTCTCTTTAATGAGTACTCAGATGGTTTCTTTCTCTCTTTTTTTGGCCATTATTAATAACACACTAATGAATGTTTTTGAACATGTATATTTTTGAGATTTTATGATAATTATCTGAGGTTAGAATCCTAGAAAATTAATTATCGGGTTAAAAGGTATGAACTTTTTTAAAGTTGCTGATACATATTGATAGACAGCTTTCCAGAAAGGTTATACCAATTCACAATCTCATCAGCAGTGAATGATTAACCCATTTTCTTAAACCATCATCCACATTATCAATTTTTAAATCTTCACTAATTTGATTAGCAAAAGAAAACAAAAAAGAAAACCAAAAAGGCACTTTCTGCATTATTTTAACAACCTCCACATTGATCCACTGATCTTCCTGCCTCCGGTTCACTTTGCACATCACCGCCGTGTGTAACCCTGGGGCCTAGCATGGCATCTAGAGCATTGTGAGTGCTCCACAAATACCTGCCGAGTATAAGAATGTATGAGCGAATGATCAGAGCCATTCAGCTGCTCAGTCATGACATTCTCTGAGTCTCAATTTAACTTCTTTTTAGCCATAGTACTCTGCAAATCTGTAGGAATGAACATCTAAGTAGAGCTCTGAGATGTTGCCCAAGCCAAGGGCATGGAATTAAATTTCTGTTTGGTTTCTCTACAGTCTGCCCATCAATCCAGCAGGGTGGGGCACTTATTCATACAGTCCTGAAAGGCCCTTGGTAGACAAAGTAGGATGGGGCCAAAGAGACTGGCTAGAACAAGTCTCTTGTCCAGCCAGTGTCATATCTGTAGGAGGATGCCTCATGTGCAAGTTAGGGTTCTGCCAGGAAACAGAAGTCCACAGATGGAGTAGCTGAGGAAAGTTTAATGAAGGGCCTATTTACAAAGAGAAGGTGAAACCCTTTTTCCTGGGTTTCTGAAATAGCTTCTTAGCTAACAATTCTGATTCCTGAATTCCTCCTCCACATTGCTTCGAGACTAGTATTTCTAAACCGAAAATCCCACCATGTCTTACCCTTTTCTTGACTCCTTCAATGGCTCCTTTGTGCCTGTAGGATCCGTTCCAGACTCCTTGTTATGGTGTATAAAGCCCTTTGTGATCTGACCCACCTTCCTCCCCCTCCCACCTGAGTCTCAGCCTCTAGGGCTCCCCTATGTGTACCCTAAATTCCAGCTCTACTGAACCACTTCCCGTGAAAGTATTAATTTATTTCTACCTCCATTACTTTGCACTTACCCTTTCCTCTGCCTGGCAGAGAATGCCCTCTACCCATTCATCCACTGTCGAACTCATACTCATTGTCCAAGATCCAGCTCAAGTGACACGTTGTCCTTAAAACCTTCCTTGACTTGCTGATCATTCCTTTCTTTGTGCCTCTACCCAGAACTTATTTCTGTCACCACATCATTTTCCAATTATCTGTCCATGTGTTTCTCTCTCGTACCAGACTGTGAGCTTCTTAAAAACAGGTATTTCCCTATATTTCCCTAGATGGAGCACAGTGGCTGGCACATCATGCTCCATACATAGCCAGATAGTGACAACCCGAATGAACAGATGACTCTCTTTTCTGTCTGGAGGCTTGGCTACAGTCCCGTGGTAAATCCTTCTTCTTTCAAATGCCACTCCCCGAGATGGGCTGAATATCTCCTTTCCTCTCTTGTCTCTTCCTGGCTGCTCCTAACGTTCATTTTTAACCACAGTTCTCCTCTATACAAATGTTGCTGAAAAGGGAAGGCCTACCCAGGGAGCTCACAGCATGACTGAGCTGAATGTCCTTGCCCAGTGAGAACCCAGGAGGCCAGAAATGGCGAAGACCATCTCAGTGCTAGTGGGGAAACTTGGGACCTCATTCTGCATCTGTCTAGGGGCTCAACCAAAGGATCTTCTTCTGCTTAACTCTGAAAACCAGTTCATTTGAATCTTAAATGTGAGAGCCATTAGAATCCCTGTCTGCCCCTTTTCATCTCAGGGCCTGATTGTCACAGGATCTTGAGGGTCCTGCCTTGGGAACTCTGGCCCTGCTTCTGCTCTCCACCGAGTAGCCCAGACTTTCCTTTGCTGTTCTGTCTGACACTCCTCTGTTCTCCTCCAAGTGTCTCTTCTCTCTCTCTCTCTCTTCCCCCTCTTTCCCTCCCTTCCCCTTAATTTCTATTACTTGTACCCAAACATGTTCTTTATTTTCCTATCCCCAAATTTTGCAACTTGTCATTCCCTCTTTTGGGGAACACCTTTTTTCCTTTTCCACTGACTAAAAAGCGACTTGCTCTTCAAGGCTCTTCTTCATATAATCTTTTTTGATCCCTCTTCCAAACCTTACAGCATCTCTCCCTTCTTTGAGTGCCGATAGTCTTCTGCGTTTTTCTTACAGCGCTCACAATGTCTACCCTGTGTTGACACTTTTCTTTCTAATCCTCTTATAAAAATGTAAGCTTCTGGATAGAAACTGTTCAGGTTTATATCCTGCACAATGCTTTGTCATAGTAGGTACTCCATGAATATTTATTGCGTTGAATTGAAATACCCTAAAAGCCAGGATCATACATATTCATTCATTCATTCACCAAACAAACCCTGATTAAGGGACATATATGACTGTCTTTCTTAAATTTGCCCAAAGACCTTTTAATTCATTTATTTTTCTGCTAAATCCATCACTTGGGATAATGAATTTCTTAAGTTTGCTGGTTACTGTGTAAAAGAGCAGTCTTCTTTGTTCATCCCAAAGATGCTTAAAGCGAACCCACTTTACCCAGAGTTTCAGGATTTTGTGAATAAGTCTCTAGTCACCGTCTCTATACGATTTGTGATTTCCTGCATGTCCTCTAGCAGCCTTTACATGTGCAGACTTGAGAGTAAGTCACTTAGCCTTTCCTACTAAGGAGGTTTTTCATCCCCTGGATTTTCTCCAGGACAGGACAGAACGACATAGTGGGGCCTGCAGGTAGGACTGCTCCAGCCGGATACCTCGAGGAGTATGTTCTCTTTTTTAAATATCTTACTCACAGCTCTCTTAGTCTTTTGGCCAACAGCCTTGGGGAACTGTCTAAATGAAGAAGGATTTCCAGGTTCTTTGCCAGAACTGTGGCTGACCATGCAGAGTTGAACACTGGAGAGGGGGTTTTGATGTGTTTATCACAAAAGGTACTGCCTTGCACTTGCCCACATTTAATTGAGTCTGTGCCCTTTTGCCCTGAAGTCTTCCTGCCAACTAGATTCAGAAGGATCCAGGAAAACACCCCATGGCCCGTCCCCCACCATAAATACAGATGCACACCAAGAGTCATACCTTTCTCTGGCTGAATGCCTGGGGTTCTTCTCTGGGAGAGTCCTTACACCATGTGATAGCAATCTCTTCCATTCTTCCTGTCTGTCTAATCAGACACAAAACATAGGAGACTTCATCCAAGCCTTCAAGGACCTCATAGTAGGCCTGGGGGATAAAAATAAGCAGATATGGAATTACTACTAATAGTAGATCTACTGCTTATTGAACATGTCCTACATGCCATTCTTTATGTTGAGCGTCAAGTTTAATCCATACAATAGCCATGCAAGGTATTTTAACCCCATTTTACAGGATGAAGACATCAAGGCACAGAGAGGTTAAATAACTTCCTCAAGGCTACACAGTTAGTAAGTTCACAGAGCTGAAATTCAATATCTGTGTCCTTAACCACTGAACTTCATGGTCTCAACCCTTGACAATTACACAGCATGTAGTAGTCCAGGTGAAAGTGATTCGTTATTGGGCTCTTCTGGTCTCCTCCAGGTTGTCTGTCACTCGTCTCAAGCTAATCTTTTCAAACCTTAGTAAACCTCATTTCCTGAGGGAACTTTCCCCAGTCCCCATTATTTATTCCCATAACACCGGTCCTTGTCCTTTGCAGCTGTATTTAGACAATTGTTTAATATTTTCCTTTCCTACTGGAAAGCACGTCTATGAGGGCAGGGCCTTGGATAATTTTGTTCACTGTTTTGTCCCGACTAGCTAGTATACTGCTTGGCAAATAGTATATGTTCATTAAAGTTACCCTTCTCAGAATGTCTCCCTCATGGAGCTTCCCCAGCTTTCAAACCCACCCCTCCTCTGCAGCTTGGAGTGGGATACCCCAGGCCAGCCCTCCTCTGCCATCTCCACCTTGCCTCTAGAACTTTCTTCAGCGGTGATGACTCCAACATCCCCCAGCCTCAGTCTTTGGCCTTCTCTTCTCTTGGCTACCCAGGAGTTTCATCTGCACTTCCGTGCTGCTCTGGGGAATCGGGGCATCCCCTTGGCCCAGCAGGGCAGGGTGCCGACGGGAGCAGCCAATAGCTGGGATACAAGGTTTCCCTTCACTAAGCTTTTTCCTAGGAATGATTTAAGGCCCTGAACAGATAAGTGAAGAGCAAACCCGCAATGAAGTCAGCACTCTGCTTATTAAGTGGAAAAAGCTGTGCTCGGCTTATTGAAATGTTCATTAGACAGATATATAGAGAGGAGACAGAGGAAGGGAGGGCAGGCAGCACCACCAGATCAGACGAGGCAGGGGGCATCTCAGGGGAGACCTTGCTCCAGCCCAGAAGGAAAAGGAGTCAGGGTTGGAGCAGGTGTGTGGTGTGGCACCTGTGAGGAAGGGGGGCCATCACTCATGGGAAGGGGAACAGAAGGAGGGAGCTATGCCAGCTGAAGCAGCTGTCTCCATGGGGCAGTGGATGGAGGGGACTTGGCCTAAGGAGGTATCTCGGCCCACTTTCAGGAATGCCCACTTCTTTGCATCAAATGTTGCTTTCTTGGTCCCAGGCACTTAATTTCTGAAGAGTTCTGACCCTGTTCATTTGCCTACTGCGAAGGCAAGCGAGTGTCCTATGCTCTGTCAGGAAGAATGGGGCCTGTACAGAGAAGCCTAAAGAAGTTCCCCATCACTGCTACCTCTGAGGGGACCTTCTGTCGGGCAAAATTCCCCACTTCCCTGCCTACAGCTCCAGCAGCCCTAAGCTCCCTCCAGAAAAGGCTGTTCTCGGGTAGGAGCTAAGGCCTGCTGGCCTCCTCAGACCAGGCAGATCCATGGCTCCTTGAGCTCCCTCCTGGCTCCCTGACTTCCCTCCTTTCCGTGTCCATCCAGGCAGCCCCAACAGAACTCAGAGCTCCAGAGCGGGGTGGCCTTAAAAAGATATAGCCACTTGCTGACTGTGTCATGTCCTGAGACATGGCGGAAACTTGTGGTGAGCAGGAACTTGCCTGATCTCTCTGTGGCCCCAGCACTAGCCCAGAGCCTGGCCCATAAAAAGGCTTCTTTATATAAGGTTGAGTTGGTGACTGATTGAGTGAAAATTCTGCGCTCATGTGCCCCCCTTTCAGATATTGGAAAGGGGAAAAACCATGATGTGATTCTAGGAGCAGGCACTGTTTCCAAATAGGAAAAATAGCCTCAAGATTTTCCACTATCTTCACATTTCTTTCTTGCCTCCATCAGTTTGGCTCCTGGAGAATAGAGGTGATGCTGACCAAATTGATAAGAGAAAGGACACTGGCAGGAAATGTGTGGGAACAGAACAATAAAAATAGTATCCTTAGAGTTTCAAAGTGTTTTCACACAGACAGTCTCATTTAATCCCCATTCACTTGTTCAACAAATAGTTGTTGAATTTCTATTACCTGCCAGGCACAGCCCACGAATGAGACCCTTGTGTAGGGATGGCCTTGTGGAGTGCAAATGCCATAACAATTCTGCATTAATTCTTTTGTTCAGCTCACAGTGATGCCAAGCCAGATTCCCGGGGATGGAGAAGTGAATCAGACATGAATCCTGCCCTAGAAAAGTTTATAGTCTATAAAGCATGTGCACAAGGAGACCAACCATTGTCGAACAGTGTGATAAATGCTTTGAGAGGAAACCTTCCTGAAGATGTTTGAGTTGAGTCCTAAAAAAAGAGCACATGTTTACCAACTGTTCAGAGAGAAGAAATTTCTAGGCAGACAGAATATGGATTTGGCAAGAACTCAAATAGTTCAGCCATGAAGGGAAATAGTGGGGAATGGGGTAAAAGAGCAAGACAGGGACCGAATCCCAAAGGAATTTCCATGTCCAAGGTATGTTAAAGAAGGCAACTAGAGGTCACGAAAGTGGAAAGATAACCTCAACAGCAGTGGAAGGAGTTGTCTAGAGGGGCCAAACAAATGCAGGGGCCATTTGGGGGCTGTCCCAATAGGCTAAGTGACAGAGGGTGCCGGCTGACTAGGCAGTGGTACTGAGAAAGGCAGGAATCGACCAGGTGGCTTGGAGACCTGCTAGACACAGGGAATGAAGGAGGCAGTTTCCATTTCACAAGGAGGGGAGAACATATGGACAAGGCCCTGTCCAAGCGGACGCAGGGCAGTGTGGGGAGCTGAGGGAGCTGCGGCTGTATCCACCCACATGGCAGTCCCTCCTGCTTCAGAGGCTGAGGCAGCTGACACCTGCTCCCAGGCCTTGATGACTCCATTTCCCAGCTCCCTCCCTCTGCCTCGCTGACTTTGGAGGTGATTAGTAATAAAACTTTAACAAGCATCCATAGGTGCGTCTCCCTGTCACTTTTATGAGGCCATTTCCTGAGCAAAGATATAGGAGCGCCTTCAGCCTCTCCTAGCCATATCGTTGCTGCCACCGTTTCAGTCTCTGCCTCGGCCTCAGCAGGTCCCACAGGCTGAGTGGGGCTGTGTGGGGGAGACTGGAACACACTGAGCTCAAGAGAGCAGATACGCTCCCTTCATGCCCCCAACGGTTCTTTCTAAGGACTAACAATTGTCCCTCGAAAGCCTGGGGTCATTTTCACTGCCCAGGTCATTATAAATAAAAAGGGACTCGTTTCTCCTACCCTCCCCTCTTCCAACCCACACTTCCCCTTTAAGCCTTGTCTCGAGTTTCACTTTCTTGACTCAGTCCATCAGTATGTATTTATCCAATGCCACCACCAAAGGGTGCCAGGCTTCCAGTCAAGAATCGTCCTTGCTCCCTTCCCTTGGGGAGCTGGGGAGCTGATTGGGGCTGGGAACGACAAATACCTACCAGGTAACCAAAATGCATTGTGATCGCGTTCTGATAGGCACAAATGAAGTGCTGCGGTGGGAACCCAGACAATCAAGTACTTCATGAGGCCAGGAGAGTGAAAAATAGCTAGGGAATATTTCACCAAGGAGGTCAATGGGCCTGAGCCTTGCAGAATAAGGATTTGTGAGCCGGCCAGAGGGAGGCAGCCCCTTCTTTCCTGGCAAGGTCCTAGGTCCACGGGGCAAAGCCAGGCTGGGCTTATCCCAGCCGAGCATGTTCTAACTGGGCTGAGCCGAGGCTGAGCAGGGCCTCCTGGGCTGTTGGGCCTCCTGCTGCGGGAGGGGCTGAAGTGGCACAGTGACTGTGGAGAAAGGGGCCGAGGACTTGAGGGGCACAGTGCTTTCCTCCCAGGCTCTGATGATGCCTGTTCCAGGCCACCCAGGGAAGTGGGGCCAGGTGAACAAGAAAAGGGAAAGCTACTGCATCTGGCTTCTCCCTTGTCTTTGAAGGTCCCTGTCTTTGGGTTTTGTGACTCTGTTGTTTCCTGCCGTCAAACTTAGTGCAAAGATGCCTTAGTTTGGACAGATGGTTTCAAATCTTAACTCTGGAATTTGAATCCTCTAATTACACCTGAGAGAAGTTATCCTCTCTGAACCTGTATCTCCACTTGTAAAATAGAAATAGAGCACCTCCTTCAAAAGGTTGTTATTAGTTCAAATGAGAGGATGGCTCTTAGGCAACCAGGGCAGTATTGCTGTAAAGCTGATTGCTTGGTTTGCCACCCACCTTTCCACGCCTCTCTGCCTCCTCAGTCTCATTTCTCCGCTCCTTTTCTCCCACAAGCGTTCAGTTTTTCCCAGGGCTGATGCCCCCCAGATCTGTGTCCTCTCGTCATATCCCCCCCTGAATTGGAGACCCACATTTCTAGGTGCCCACTAGATTCGGTTTAATTCAACATTTATTAGATATCTATCCTGCAAGAACTCTACCTGTGGATTCAGAGCTGGTGCCTACTGCTGAGGACTTATCACCCCATGGACCTTTACCCAGTGGCCTCCATTACTTGTAACAAAAGTCATAAGTAAGGTCATCTGCTAAGAGTCATGGCGTAGAGGAGGTATGGAGTACCAAAGAGTGTTAATGGTTAAAAATAGCTGTAAGAGCCCTGACTGGTATGGCTCAGTGGATTGGGTGTTGTCCTGCAAACCGAAAGGTTGCTGGTTTGATTCCCACTCAGGGCACATGCCTGGGTGGCAGGCCAGGTCCCCAGTTGAGGGCGTACAAGAGGTGGCCAGCCGATCAACGTTTCTCTGGCACATCAATGTTTCTCCCCCTCTCCTTCTCCTTCCCTTCCCCTCTCTCTAAAAATAATTTAAAAAATAGCTGTAAGAGAAATAGTTCCCAAATTTCCTCTCCCTCCCATCCTTGTTATCACTACACTTCTTCAGGTCACTGTCCTCTCTCACCGAGACTGTTGCAGTAGCCTTCCAAACCTTCTAACTCAGTGATTTTCAAGCTGGACTCCAGGACCTGGAGTTTCCTGATGGGTTAGGGCTTTTTAAAAAAATCTAATGCCTAGATCTCTCCCCAGAGATTCAGATTTAACTGATCTTGGTGTGGCCTGAGCATCAGCATCTTTAAAGCTCCCCCTGTTAATTCTCTTCTGTGGCCCAGGTGGAAAACCACTATTCTGTTTTCCAGCCTCTGTTCTCATCCCCACTAATGTCCTCTCCACCCCATGTGCGACCAGGCTAATCCTGATAAAATGCAAGTCTGGTCATGTCGTTCCCTTGCTTACCCACCCTTAGACTTTAAGTTCCTCTAGAGCAGGGACTATACCTAAATCAGCTCTGTATCCCCAGTACCTAGCACAGGGCCCTCTGTAGGGAGTGCTCAGTCAGCATTCAATGAATGAGTGAATGAACTGATGAATCAGTACCCAACAAACTGACAGATAGCTGCTGGTTCCGTGCTTAGAAATATGTCGGTGATTATATACCAAGAGAATTAAGCCAGTTGGATACAGACCTGGAAGCCTGGGGAGAAAGTGGGGCAGGAGGGAGGGCAGGCAAGTGGGAAGAAGCAATGAGAGGTCAGAAAGGCAGAGTTTCCTGAGAGGTGAATTATCAGAGGGACCGCCATGGGTCGGGCAAGCACCTCAGCCAGGGAGTAATGGAGTTAGGGAGGAAGGCCCAGGCAGGGCCAAAGAGAACGATGGGAGCAGCTTAATCTGCCCCCAGGAAGTGCAGGCTGGGGACAAGCAGGCAGGAGGCAGCAGGCCATTCCTCAGCAGCTAATGCCCCCTGCCTAACACAATTACCCCTTTCTTCTCTCTCAGCCCAGGCAAAGGGGAGGTTGCATGGAGGGCAAGCATGCCCCGCAGCTGGGGAGGGTGGGGGGCACGGCTAGAAATCCAATCAGGAGTTCTACTTCAGTATTAGCCTGAGCTACCCATTTTAGCTGGAGGGGCTAGCAAAGAGTCTGGGTTAGAACTGGGACAGAGATGCTGCCAGGAGATAGATCTGTGACACTCCCAGTCCTCCTGGCCAGCAGCCTTACCTCTTCTCTGAAGTCAATATGCCACCTCGGGGCTGGCCCCCGTTGCTGCTCTTCACTCCCCACCTCACCGCCTCTCACCCTCCCTCTCTGTTCCACATTGATATAAATGGAGGCTTCGGCTGCCTTTAAATAGTCCGATCTATCAGAGGGGCACATGCTGCCCATAAATCTGCCGAAGCTGATGGCTCCCTAAGTGGACTGATAGGAGCTATTTCCGGCAAGGTGTTCAGTTACTGTGCCCCTCCCGCCCCTCCCCCTAGCTTGCCCTTCCCCAGGGGCAGGGACCCTTTTTGTCATCTGGTAATTGGCATTTTTTCACTTGCACTTGGTCCTACAGAGGGAATGCAGCGCCCAGCCTGGCCTCTAACCGGATTAGCATTGGCTTTCAGAGAAGGCCCCTCTGGAGTCGACCTTCCCGTTCAAGAGATCAAGATCGAGCTGTTGGCTCAACAAGAAAGGGGGCCTCGAGGTGGGAGGAGGTTGCCCAGGGGAGCTGAGACTAAGTGTGTGTGTGTGTGTGTGTCTCTGTGTGTGTGTGTGTGTGTGTGTGTGTGTGTGTGTGGTGGGGGGAGAATGAAGTCCCAGAGCCTCTTGGCTAAGCCTGCCTGTTTCCAAGGCCCCCACCTATGGGTCATGGAAGGGACCAGAAGATAGGCTCTGGAGTTGAGGTTCTGCATCCTGACTCTCAGATCCATCTCCCCTTCCCCATCAAGGCTGCTTTGGGCTAGACTTGAGCTTTAGTTGTCTAGAAATGACCTCACGTTGAATAGGGAATGTGATCTCTCCGGACAAACCTCTGTCTCTCCTTCTGAGACAGAAGCTGGGGAAGCCTCAGGGCTGGCTGTTGTTCAGTAGGGGTTTTGTGTTGGAGCACACATATTACCCTAATTTGGGGGCAACTGCTAATGGATAGGTTTCCCTGAGGTAGGGAAGAAAGACCCCTGGGGCTCTGCTGGGCCTCCTGGCTCCAGGTCCCTGCTTGGGGAGACATAGGGATGCCCTTGGAGGTCATCCCAATGGCCTCTGGTAAAGAGGTCAGTCACTATGGCCACTCAGAGAACATCACTAACATAGCTCTATTTCCCATCCCATCCTCCTATTGTTTCAGAGCGCAGAAAGCATAGCCAACCTGGCTATATAGGTCCGGGCCCTTGACCTCTATCAAGGACACCTAAAATATTCCTACTAAGGTTATTGTGTCTAAAGAGGAGGAAAAGTCAGAGATGTGAAGGGAAGAGAACTGGTGGAGGATTATCCTGGAATGTGCCCGTAGGCACTTCTCAGGTTTCTCTCCTGGGTTCTTGGAAATGGGGTCAGGTGGGTGGGTTAGTGTTCCTCATCAGGAGGTGGGACATTCCTTCTATGGACTCTGGTTAGGGAACTGGGAAGAGTCCAAACAGAAGGATTGGAAGAGTCCTTCAAAACAAGATTTGTGTATTACGGTGACCCCTTCCCCCCATATCTGACCAGCTACTGGGGATAAGGACATAGCAAGAAGATGAAGGGAAGGGCATGTGATGAGACACCCAGGTATGGGGGATGCTGGGGCAGGGACACAGTCGGCTATATATCCCCCCAACCAGAGTCTTGGACCTGAAAAGGACCTTTTATCTTGCCCCAGGGAGGGGCCAAGCACCCATAGCAGTGATAGACTGAGCCCTATGCATGACATCAAGAATGCCCAATATTGCCCTGGTGAGGTGGCTCATTTGGTTGGAGCATCATCCTATACACCAAAAGTTTGCAGGTTTGATCCCCAGGCAGAACACATGCCTAAGCTGTGGGTTCAATACCCAGTTAGGTCACGTGAAGGAGGCAATCAATTGATGTTTCTCTCTCACATTGATCTCTCTCTTTCTCTCTCTCAAATCAATAAAAAAAAAAAAAATCCTCTGGACAGGATTTTTTTTTTTTTTAATTTTTAAGAGCGCCCAATATCACGGCTGTTGTTAAGGTCATCGCAGTAGCACTTCGCATGATAGTTAAGGAGACTTGGAGAGAACCTACCCTTCCTGGACTGAGGTTGGCGGGGGAGGAATAGCCTTTGTTCAGGAACAACCCAGAGATACTCTGAGGTGGCCCCAGAGACCCCAGGGGAGCCTCGCAAAGCATAAGCGTTGCCATAGCGCCTTCTCTCCCTCCCTTCATTTATTCATTTGTCCATTCAGGGCACTCTCGTTGTCATCAACTGTACAACCTGCAACGTGCTAGTGACTGAAGTGAGAGAAATGAACCAGGCCCAGCTTTTGCCCCCATGGAGCTCAAGCAGGGAAAAACAGACTTGAGAACACAGGTAGTGAAATCCAGTATGCTTCCACTGTGGGAGCCCAGCGGTTCCTGGTTGAAACCAGCCTGGAGAGCCCAAACTCCACCTGGACTCCTAGACATTCCCACTTGTTGGACCCTCACACTGCTCAGATTCAGCTTGTTCAAAACTGAACTTGTCATCTTGCACCCAAGTGTGTTCCACCTTCAGTGTCCCTAACTCAGTGAATGGCTCCACAGTGATTTGGCACAGAGTCACCGCAGCCAAACTTCTGGCTTGTCCTAGGTTCCCTCTACACCTTCAACCTCTGCATGCAACTAGTGATCCATCAGTGTCCCTGTTAACAACGTAGGTGACACCGTGCCACTTCTCTGCTGAGAATCCTCCAGTGTCATTCCTCTTCCTCAAGATAACAACATCCTTTCTGTGGCCACAAGGTCCTACAGGATCCGCCTGCCACCCTCACTCTCCTCCAGCCACTCAGCTGCCTGCCTGGCAGTTCCTCAAACACTCGATAGTAATGACAAACCCTTGCTATGAAAAAAAGTGTGTATTATTTCACATAGGCATCGGTGCACCTGTCCTTGTCTTTCTGACCTGTGACCTTGAGAACACTCAATTTATCTCGGTTCCTTTGGGAATAAATTCATCTTTGTAACCCCACTGCCTAGCACAGTGCCTGGCACATGATAGATGTTTGTTTAATGTCTGCCGAGTAAATGAATAGGCAAATGCCACATGGTGTATCCCTGAATGAAGAAAGACCCTGGAGAAATGCACTAGTCTAGCCATTCTGTAGAATTTGGAAGGTGTTTCTCTATGGCCCTTGCCCTCCTGGAGCACCTTCCAGACCGATGACAATCCTAGACAGAAGTCAAAGCCGTGTAACTAAGACTTATGAGCAATATGCCCACTGCTCTTAGGTCCTCAGCATTAGGAGGTGGGTCTTTTTTTTTTTTTAATTTACCAGGGTGACATTGATTAATAAAACTGTATAGGTTTCAGGTGTACAATTCTATAGTGCATCATCTGTATATTGTATTGTGTTCACACTATCCCAAGTCAAGTCTCCTTCCATCACCATTTATCCCTCCTATTCCTTCTTCTACCTCTCCCACCTCCTTTCTGTGAGCTGGGTCTGGATGGATGAGGAGAATGCCCAGGCTGGGGACCACTGAGGATGGAGGATGGAATTGTAGAGGCAGGGGAGGAGAGGCTTGGAGGCTGTCCACCTGCAGAGATGTGCATAAGGTCACTAGGGCTGAGTTCCAGCTCTGCTGCAGATACATTGTGTGGCTTAGAATAACATCCCCCCTCCTCTCCACCCTTTTCTTCTCTCATTTATGGAATGGGAGGGGGCAATTATATGGAAAGATTTCTGAGGGCTGTTACTTCTTGAATATTCTAGGGTGCTGCAAAAACAGTTTGGGTCCTGACTGACTGGGTCTGGAAGCTCAGCAGAGAAGCCTGGCTTCAGTCTTGTTGTCAGAACTGTTTCTAGGAGGAAAAGTTTGGCATCAGGACTTGGTCTGTTTCAGAACTAAAGGCAAAAACTTCCTCTCTGCCCTCCAAACAGACCTCGAGATTTTTGGGAAACTGGTGAAGAACAAAGACTTCACTTGCTGATGGTCCGGGGTATGTGAAACTAAAAAGAGGTGACTGGCAAAGGCATCATCTCCCCAAGGGAGACTTTGGGAAGGGGCTTTGTCTGTTTTTAGACTAGCCTCTCTCCCGCCCCACTCTCCCAAAAAATTATTATAAAGAATTATTGCCATTAGTACGTCTTTCCTACTGAAAGGAGAAAATCGCCTCATTCATAATTTATACCCTCAATTACTATTAATAAAGAAATATTTCAGCAGAAAATCGCCTGGGAAAATTACACGTAACATTGCATTAACATTCTATTTGAACATTTTCATCACATTTGTTATAGAGTTAATAAGAGGGATACGGTCCCCTGACTTCTTCATGAAATTATGGGCTGACGATGATAGTTTAATCTTTTAGACTTTATATAATATATTCACTTTACTAATTGAGCTATCCAAGGAGCAGTTAGAGATGTTCTTAAACGTGGAGACAGAGGAATCAGGGCCATGACTTTGCTGCCAGAGGCACCGCCTGTCAGGGTGGGCTGTAGGCAAAGGCTGCTGACTTAGGCACCGGCTAGCCTAGACCCCACCCTGGCAGAGCCCAACATCTTTGCACTGCCTCCAGAGGTGGCTCAGGACCGGTGGGAAGATGTAAGGGGCTGCTGATAGGGGGCAAGAGAAAGGGAGAAGGAATGCCATGGGGAGAGGAGGGAAGAGGAGAAAAGGAGACAGAAGGAACATTTATTTCCAGACCATTCCTTCAACAGTCATTTATTTAGATGCCTTCTGCCTTCCTTGTCCTGGGCCCTAGGGGACCTCAGGCCTATGACGGTTTGTGGGATGGCACTTGGTGGTGGTTCTAAATACCAAGAGCTCCTGGAAGATCTAGCATCTTTGGAACAACACTGTGAAGGCCCCTAGAGACAGGTGCTGGATAAGGTGGTGCTTCTAAGGGCCATCCTAGCACAAAGGAAGGAGGTGTGTGTGCATGTGTGTGTTTTGGGTCTTAACAGAAATGATGGGTATATATTTTGGGTAATGGGAGGAGAGCTGAACTGAGTTAAGACAATCATTTTTAACTGTTTTAGTCATTGTGCCTTTCCCTCCATTGTCTCAGTGAATACCCAGCAAAGCTGGGAGGCAGACCCAGTGAGGCAGACTGATCCTGCTCCTGACTCAGCTCCAACGTTGCCTGCACAGGAGATTTTCTCACACATTTCCCCCTTTTCTTGTCACTTTCTATGACAGTATCCTGATTGATTATTTTTGTAACATTTATCACTTCTTAAAATTGCTTGTTTTCTCCTCTACTAGAATTTAAGCCCTCTGTCAGTTCCATTCAGTGTTGAACGTCCAGCACCTAGAACAGGCCTGCATGCAGTAGGTGCTCCGTACGTATTTATTGCGTTAATGGAAGTGAAGTATAGAATGGTCAGACAGTATACCCTAGATCACATAGCCATATCAGAGCAGAGTCTAGACCTGAAGTCTCCTCTTTTCTAATTCACCTACAATTCTTGGTACCTCCTTTTATCTTACTTACCTAGTACATCAGCCAGTGGGAAGGTGTTCAGACTACCTCTCACTATGTTCATTGCTTATATCATAGTACAAGCCACCAGCATCTCTCACCTGTACAACTGCAATAGCCTGCCTGCTTCCTTTCTTGCCCTCCTCCTGTCTGTTTACACAACAGCCAGAGAAATCCTCTAAAACACAAATCAGATTATATTAATCCCCTGCTCCAAACTTTTCCAGAGCTTCCTATCACACAGAGAGGAAAATCTAGGGTACTTATCCTGGCATATCAGACGGACCCTCTGGTCCAGCCCCTGACTTTGTCTCCACCCTCATTTCCTGCCCCTCTCCCACATGCTTTCTGCACACCAGCCACATCAGCTTTGCTGCTCCTTAACACGCCAAGTACATTTCCCATCAGGGCCTTTGAACTTGCTCCTTTTGCCTGAAATACTCTTCCCGCAGATTCCCATGATTTTCTTGCTCAATTAATTCAGATATTTGCTCAAATGTCACCTCTTCAGAGAGCCCATCCCTGACCACCTGCTATCACTCGTCATCTTCTGACCCTGCTTTATTTTTCTTCATTGCACTTGTCCCTTTGTGACCTCCTGTTGTATTTTAATTTGGTGGCTGTCTACCACCAACAGAAGGTAAGTTCTGTGTTCACTGTTGTGTTTCCAGCACCTGGAACATGGTAAGTGCTCAACAAATTTATTGAATGAATAAATGAATTTTTGCTTGGCTTTTCTCTGCACACACTCTATGTGCATGACTTCATCCACTCCTGTGTAAATGCTACCGTGATATGCCAATGGCTTCCAAATCTTAACTTCAGTCTTAACTGTCAAGCTTCCAACTCACTTTCCAACCACCTACTGGACATCTCCCCATAAAGATATCTAAAACACTATAGGTCCAAAATTGAGCATATCATTTTTCTCCATTCTTTAGTTCCCATTTCATTAAATGGTACCACAATCTTAGATGTCCAATCCAGAAACCTTGTGACCCTTTTTTACTCCTTCCTTCTCACCTCTACATCCATTTGGTCTTCAGATTCTGTTAATATGACTCTTAAATAGCTATCAGGTCTGCCCACCTCTCTCCGTCTTCAAGGTTCCTACCTAATCCAAACCACAGACATCATCTCTCCTCTGAATTACTGCATCAGCCTCCAGCTGGTCTCCCTGCCTCCAGTCTCCTTTCCCTCTAATCCATTCTCTGCTGGATGTTTTATGTTTCGTCTAAAACACAAGTCTTGAAGTTAGAGATAATGTCCAGGCTTCTAGCTTGAGGAATTAGATGATAATGACTCCTATCCCATTAAATGGAAGAGGAGGCAGTCTGGGGACATGTGACATTTGCCTGTCTTTTTGGCATTTTTTAAAACTTGGCTGTCTCCTCCCACTAGGTGGCAGAGATCACCTCATTCATCTGTATTCTTTGTGTCCTCTGCACCAGCACAGGGCCTGGCACAGAGCAGGTGCTCATGAAAATGTATTTCATATGAATGTCACCCTGAAACTCTCTAGGGAAGGGACTGTTCTTGAAATCCACACCTCAGTGGCACCGCACCACTGTGATTATAATATTTATCTTATTGTACTGTAATTCCTGTTGACTTCTCTGATTCCTCACTAAATGATGGCGCCCTCTTTCACAGCTAAATTGTCAGCACAAAGTGGGTGCTCAGTAATATCTGTTAACTAATGATAAACCGAATGTCTCCCTGGTACATCTTGATTACTAGTTCTTCCACTCCTGACCTGCCAGCCTCCACAGCAGCAAGGCCAGCCATTCTGCCAGGCTGAGCCACTTCTCTGCTCTCTTGGTCTCTGTGACTCATTGCTCAACGGTAGCTTTTGATCGCTGCCATCAGCTACTGCCACAAAGGATGTGGGTCATTCTCACCCTTCTTCTCTACCATCCCAAGTAAGCAATGCTGTCTAAGAGAAATGTTTGTAGAATTTTGCTGTTAACTCTGCTTGGGGAGAGATGCTCATTAAGAAGCAAGTAAACAGTGAAGGGAAGGGTCTTCCAGATGGAAATCACACTGAATGGAATGGACAAGGACAGGGAGGCTTGAAAGAGGAGTTCTCTAGGACCTCATAGAACAAAGCATGTAGGAGATTGGCATGAAAGGAGACTGACGAGAATGAGAGGCACCAGGACATGGGTTAGGGGAGGAGTTTATAATATAATTATGATATGATATGATCTAAATTATATAATTATTTAATTATTATAATAGGAATAATAGTTATCATTAATTGAATGCCTAAAATGTTCCAGGTGGTGTGCCAAGTGTTTTACATGCATTATCTCATTTACCCTTTACTAGAACTCTGTGAGTTAGGTGCTAAGGAGTTGGACCTTCATATTATTTATCTTGAGGGTATGGGGATCCATTGAAGACGTTGAAGGAGAATTACATGGGCAGATTTGTCCAGGAAATGCAAGTGGAATGTTACGTACAAGGAAGGAGAGATGTCAGGATAAGGGAAACCATGGGGTCATTATGGGGCTATGGGTCCACAGAGACATCAGTCCAGAGAGAAGAGAAGGGACCAGAAGCCATGGAAAGAAGTTAAATATGGGCATCGTGGAAAGTAGACCTGAACCAGGGCAGAGGCCTGAACCAGGATCAGGAGCAATTTGACAGGAGATCAGGAAGAGTTCTTTTTTTTAATAATTTTTTTTCAGTTACAGTTAACATGCATCATTATATTAGTTTCAGGTGTACACCCCAGTGATTAGACATTACTTCATAACTTACTAAATGATCATCCTGATAAATCTTGCACCCATCTGACAACATACTAGTTATTAGAATATTATTGACTTTATTCCCTATGCTGTACTTTATATCCCCATGACTGTTCTGTAACTTCCAATATGTACTTGTTAATCCTGTCACATTTTTCATCCACCCTTCCAACCCCTCTCACATCTGGCAGCCATCAAAATGTTCTCTGTATATATGGATCTGTTTCTGTTCTGCTTGTTCATTCATTTTGTTTTTTAGATTCAATTGTTGATAGATATGTATTTATTGCCATTTTATTGTTCATATTTTTAATCTTTTTTTTTCTTCTTCTTCTTAAGGAAGACCCTTTAACATTTCATATAATTCTGGTCTGGTGGTGATGAACTCCTTCAGCTTTTTCTTGTCTAGGAAACTCTTTATCTGTCCTTCAATTCTAAATGATAGTTTTGCTGGATAGACTAATCTTGGTTGTTAGTCCTTGCTTTTCATTACTATGAATATTTTCTAATAATTCCTTCTGACCCACAAAGTTTCTGTTGAGAAATCAGCTAACAGTCTTATGAGAATTCCCTTGTGGGTAACTAACTGCTTTCCTCTTGCTGCTCTTAAGATTCTCTCTTTGTCTTTAACCTTTGGCATTTTAATTATGATGTGTCTTGGTGTGGGCCTCTTTGCTTTAATCTTGTTTGGGACTGTCTGTGCTTCCTGGGGGTCTGTTTCCTTCACCAAGTTAGGGAAGTTTTCTGTCATTCTTTCTTCAAATAGGTTTTCAATTTTTTGTTCTTTCTCTTCTCTTCCCCACAACCCCAATGATATGAATGTTGGTTCACTTGAAGTTGTCCCAGAGGCTCAAGATTATACTATCTTCATTTTTTGGATTTTTTTTTCTTTTTTCACTGTTCTGATTGGGTATTTTTTTGCCTCCTTATCTTCCAAATCACCGATTTGATCCTTGGCTTCATCTACTCCACTGTTGATTCTTTGTAATGTATTCTTCATTTCAGTTAATGTAGCCTTCATTTTTGATTGGTTATTTTTTTATGTTTTCTATCTCCATTTTTATGTTTCCTATCCCTTTATGGAAGTTCTCACTGAGTTCATCTACTCTTTTGCTAAGTTCATTGAGCATCCTTATAGCCTATGCATTTAGTAGATTGCCTATCTCCATTTTGCTTAGTTCTTTTTCTAGAGTTTTGTTCTATTCTTTAATTTAGGACATGTTTCTTTGTCTTCTCATTTTGGCAGCTTCTCTATGTTTGTATTAGGTAGAGCTGCTATATCTTCCAGGCTTGGTAGAGTGTCCTAATATAGTTGGTGTTCTGTAGGATCCAGTGGCACAGCCTCCCCAATCACTTAAGCTGGGCACTCCATGTACACCCTCCATGTGGGCTACTATACCCTCCTCTTATAGTAGAGCCTTGATTTCTGTTGGCACATCAGTGGGAGGGATTTACTCCCAGGCCAATCAGCTGCAAGGACTGACTGCAACCACTGACCACTGACCTCCCGACCACTGTAGAGGATCAGCTGTTCAGGGGCCCACCCCACAGAGCAGGACTTACTTCAGCAAGGCTCTAATGCTAGCTGAATCCACCGCTCACGTGTGTCATTTGTGGAGTTGGTTGGGTGGTGGTGCTTTGATGTGATCTGAAGCTGTCCACTGGGTACACTGACTCTGGGGCCTCCTGAGAGGTGCAGACCAGGGTCAGCCACCACCTGTGTTCTGCCCGGGGACACCCAGCACGAGCTACAAAGTTCTTTGCTGGTGACTGCTACTTGTGCTGGGCTTAAAGGTGCCCAGGCAAAGCCAAGCTAACAAAGGCCAGCTGATACTAGTGCCAGGCCTTGGGCTACTTAGTGAGAGGTACAGGGTATGCTAAGGCTGGATGCTGCTCGTTTGAGAGATTTTTGGAAAATCTGAAGTGTGAGCCAAGATAAGTCATTTGTATGGAAAAGCCACTGGAAACAGCTTAGGTGGGCCCAAAAATAGGGTGGGGTGGAGCCTCAGGGAATCACCCAGTGGAGCAAACAGTATGAGTCACATTAATAGTCTCAGATATGGCAACCACCTGCTGATTCTGTGGAGGGAGGGCTCATCAGAGAAACAATGGCCCCTGCCAGCACTTGTGTCTGGGAGAAGGCTGTCCCCCTGAGCTCTCTGATGCCAGACATTTTAATTCCTCCCCATATGTCTCTGGGGCCTTTCAAGCTGCTACCTCAGTGCTGGAACTCAGAGGGAGTAAGTCTGAGTAAGTCCATGTGTGGGCCATTTTTTTAAAAGATTTTATTTATTTATTTTTAGAGGGAGGGCAAAGGAGGGAGAAAGAGATGGAGAGAAATATCAATGCGTGAGAGAAACATCTGTCAGTTGCCTCTTGTACATGCCCTGACTGGAAACTGAACCCACAACCCAGGCATGTGCTCTGAGCAGGAATCAAACCAGCAAGCTTTCAGTTTTCGAGACGACAACATCTAAGCAACTGAGTCACACCAGTCAGGGCTACGTGTGGGCCCTTTAAGAACTTCCTGGAGCTCCAGAAGCACTCCATCTCCCTCAGCCTCAATCCCTTTGGTTTTTACAGCCAGAAGTCATGGGGATTTCTCTTCCTGGCACTGGAACCCTGGGCTAGAGGGCCTAGTATGGAGCTGGGACTCCTCGCTCCTCAGGGAGAACCTCTGCAACCCAGATATCCCTCCCAGTTTTTATCAGCTACATGTGGGTGTGGGATCAGCCTGTTCTGCATCTCTCTGCCCCTCCTACCAGTCTTGATGTGGCTTCTTCTTTAATTCCCTAGTTGTAGGGCTTCCATTCAGCCAGACTTCAGGCAGTTCTGAATGATGATTGTTCTGCATTTAACTGTAATTGTGATGTGGTTGTGAGAGGACTGGAGTACTGCATTTACCTACTTTGCCATTTTGACTGGAAGTCCAGGAGGAGCTCTGTTGGATAACTGGAGTTTAAAGAGTTTACATCCACTGACAGTTAAATATAATATAAGAGTCTGATATTCCCAAGAGAGCTCAAGGGTTGAGATAATATTTTAGAATCAACAGTATATATAGATGGCCATTAGTTCCATGGAAATGTATTCTCATTCTGGACAAAGAACTGGGCTTACTAGGCTCTTCTTCATCTAACCCTTGCTTACCTCTTGAGAAACATCTCTCAGTGTCCCCTCAGAGCTGCTGTCCCCAAAGGCCATGCTGTAATTCTTGGACTTCCCCAGTTGGGCTGTGCATTTTCACCTGCAGGCCATTTCCTGAGCTCTCCCCTCTACCTCTTCCCTGCCCTTTTCACCTGACTAACTCCTACTTGTCCTTCAGATCAATCTCAAAATCAACCTTTAAATTGCTTGCCTTTGAAAGGTTGATGTTCTAAGTCTAGAAGAACATATGTCTATTGTCTGTTTCCTGCAGCCCATAAGTATACCATCTCACTCCCTTTTGGGCTCCAGGGTAAGAATACAGGGTAGCATAGACAAAAGCCTCCCAAGGTCTCACATGATTCCGTAATAAATTTACTTAGGGAAGCCACATCCAGACAGTACATTGGCCTCCGAGCCTAAGACCCTAAGTCCTGGCCCTTCAGTACAATTTTGGAAAGACAAGGAAATAAGAAAGATCACCCAGGTGAGCCTGCCCCTACACTGTCATTGGGGATGCTGCAAGTTCATTCTTCCCTCATTTAAGAGGCACATTTGTTTGTTGTATCTTAAATGTCATTGCCTCAAAGGAGCCTTCCCTGGCCTCCAGGCCAGGGGTGGTGCCTCCCCGTGCTCGTCCCCGCCGTATCATTGCTCTCATTGCGTTTTTATTACTTGTCTCTCCCACTAGTCTGAGAGCTTCTTGAGAAATACTTGTTTTATAAATGAAATGATTGTGCCCCCACTGTGTGTTCTGTTCCATAATGGAACCTGAAGCCACCAAGTTAACTAAGACAAGGGCCCCACCAATCTAAGGGCTCAACCCTCATCCCTGGAGATCAGCTGTTTCACTTCAATAAATTACCACAGATCACTTCATCATAGTAACAAATGCTTTTCAAGTCTCTGATACAGATAATTTCCTTTGATCCTCACAGCAGCTTTGAGGGGGAATGAGGGTAGATAAGGCAGAGATTAGTTCCCAGACCTTAGCTAGCAGGAAGAACAGGGGAGGGGGGCTGCCATCTTTGTTGTCACAAGTTCGCCACTTGAAAGAACAGGGATGAAGGCCATGGGATTCCAGCAGTTTTCCTTTCTCTGGAGCTCCAAAGATCAGAAGTTTGGCTATAGGACCAGGTCTTATCCCATTTTACTCCATCTGGAGGCCATAGGATTGATTCCCTCAACCTTATTGCTCCCAAGACTGAAATCGAGGCGCTCTGGGCTAGGAGAGGCCACTGGCTGTCTCTGACTCCAGCTCCCGGCCCATCCAGGACAGGATGGGACCCAGTGTAAACCGGATTTGCCTTGTAAACAGCTGAGCAGCTGGGCTTCATCTTGGCGGGAGAGCCCCAATAACAACCCAGCAGGACAGTCCCAGCTCAGCAGGACATTGTCCAAAGAAAAAGGGGTGGGGGAAAAGCTGAGTAAACAAAGAGAACTGGCCAGTTTTTTAGTCTCTGACTTGTTATTTCAGCCGGACAGTTGCTGTGCTGACTGTGGGCTGGGTTGGCCTGGGCCAGACTAGCTTGGTTGAACAGGGCCCAGCTAAAGTCTCAGTAATCTTCCTTACTGAACCTCTTCTCTCTTCCCCTCACCTCAACCCACTCGCATTCTCTACTCTAGGCTCACTTCCAGGAAAGGGGACAAAGATGTGGACTGCAAACTAGTGGGGAAAGGCTCCAGGAGATAGTGGGAGGGTAAGAAATTGGGCATTTGCCAAGTGTCTGTGCATACATGGAGGTGTATTTAAGATGCTCTGAGAACATAAAGCAGAGACCCAACTAGCTAAGACAACTTGAACAACATTGTCTCAGACAGCCCACTCTGACTCTGCACTGTGAAGCCCCTCTAACCTTGCAGTGATCTTGACCCCAAAATTCCACTTGGAATCCTAGGACTATCATTCCTATGTAGTGTCATAATCCAGTCATCCTCGGTCACTGCCCAGGTACAAGCCCCATATTTTCATCTCCACACTGCTGTGCCCTCCTTCACCCTACCCCCGTTACCTTCATTCCAGCTTCTCCCTTCTGCCTCCTGAAGCCAGATAAATTCCACAACAACCTCAGCTTCTCTGCTTAACATTCCCTTTGCTTCCCAACTTACTGAAATTCAACTTTGCACAATGGCCTCTGTGTCATTTATAGCTTGCTTCAGTAGAGACCACTCATTCTCCAGGGATCCCAGCCTTATTCTCTCAGCCCCACTTCTGGACTGTAACTTGTCTACCGTCTCATAAAAAGAAAATCCCTTTCCACTTCAAGCTCTTGACATTTGGTTAGACCATTTGTCACTTGCTATTGGTCATCTCCTGGCTTCTTTGTTGTTCTTCAGCATATGGACCTGTGTCAGTCTTTTCCACTCCATCTCATTCCCTCACCCAGGGACTTCAGGGCCCACAGAATAATAAGCCATTCAGTACCCTCAAGTCTCAGGTCTTTATTTATCCATCCCTGACCCAATACATTTAATACCTTTGATACCGGGATCAAACCAGCAACCTTTTGCTTCACAGAACGATGCCCAAACAACGGGGCCACACCAGTCAGGGCTGCTCTCTCACTTCTTTACCCCAACTCAACACCTGAACTATTTTCTCACCAGTAATCCTCAAGTCCTCTGCACCTGTCCTGTAGTATTATTTATCAAAGCCCTAATTCTTTACAATTGCCATGGTCTATTACTATGCCCTTAGCTGAGACTTGTTGAACAGATCTGTCCTCCAAAGCATCTGCGTCTCAGTGTTGACCCTGTTCTACCCCTGCATCGCTCACTTCCTGCTGTAGAAAACCAGGATACATGACATCCTTCAACTTGAAGCCTCTCCCTTCAACTCCAGTTAAACCCTTTTCTTCTCTGCTTCTCTCTTTCACAGAGGCCTTCCTCCTTTTATTCAGGACCAGGCTTCTCTGCCTGCCTACCCATCTCCGTATAATCTGATTTCATTCTTCCTCTTCTCGTCTCCCTTCATTCTGTGTTAACACTGAACCGTGCTGTACCCAATAGCCAACACAGCTAAGGTTTATGGGGACCATCTTATGTATCTGCCTCTATCCTAAGTACTTTACATATGTTAACTCATTTCATCATCATCATGCCCATATTCTACTATATTACTCTATACTATACATGCTATGCTATAATCACCCCCATTTCACAGATGAAGAGACTGAGGCACAGAGAGATTAAATAACTTATCATAGTCACACAGCTACTAAGTGGTAGAGTTAGCTCAAACCTTGGCAGTCTCATTACAGAGCTCATGCTTTTTGCTCTACTATTTCTCTGCTAAGAGCAACCCTCGCCTCTACTTCTTTGCCTAATTTGTACCCGTCCATAAAGACTGAGCTCAAGAATCACTCACTCCAGGGAACGCTCCCTACCACCCTTCCCCAGTCTCTCTCCGAGCCCCCAGCCCTACTGCTGCCAATGTGTAGCATGTAGTAGATGCCTCGTAACTTTTTTAAAACAACATTATTAAGATATAAGTCGCATACCACACAATTTAAAGTGTGCAATTTAATGTTTTCTATTAGTATATTCACAAGCTGTGCAACTATCACCACTAATTTCAGAACATTTTTGTCCCTTCTAAAAGAAACCCCATTAGCAGTCAAGCTCCCTCCTCCCCTCCCCAGCCCTAACTAACCACTAAACTCCTGTATCCAACTTGCCTGTTCGTATCCATGGAACCCTACAATAGGGGTGTTTGCGTGTGCGGCTGGCTTCTTCGACTTCTCGTGTTTTCGAGATCTATTCACGCTGCAGCATATGTCAGCACCTCATTCCTTTTCATGACCAAATAATATCCCGTTGCATGGATGCGCTGCTGCTCATCCTCTCAGCGTCGAAAGGCATTTGGGTTGTTTCCGCTTTTCGGCTGCGATATATAACACTTTTGTGTGGAAGTGTGTTTTCCGTTTTCTCAGACATTTGCCTAAGAGTGAAATGACTGAGTCATGGATATTCTATATTTAATATTTTTAGGGACTGCAAAACTGTTTTCTAAAGCAGCTGTACCATTTTACATTCCCACCAGCAAATTACGAGGGTTTCAGTTTACATCTTTACCAACATTCGTTCTTGTCTTTTTGCTCTAGCATCCTAGTGTATAGGAAATGTTCTGACAAATGTTTTTTAAACTAAATATTAACCCAGGGGTTTTCAAGGAAGGTTGACATTGGATTTATGACTTAAAGAGTA
Organism: Glossophaga mutica; assembly: GCA_039655065.1. Classification (NCBI taxonomy): domain Eukaryota; kingdom Metazoa; phylum Chordata; class Mammalia; order Chiroptera; family Phyllostomidae; genus Glossophaga; species Glossophaga mutica. Next base: position 30,329,369 of record CM077307.1, read on the forward strand.
AGAGTGAATTTACCAGGTGGACAAGGAGGCTGTGAGTCAGGTGGCTGCCAGCTCTGAACTAGGGAACTTCACAAAGGGGCTAGAATCATATTGGTGAGACCTGCAGAAGACACCATTCTAGGAAGAGAAATGACCGAGTCAGAACAGCCAATGGTCTTTATTACATCACATAGTGGGTAGACTCCTCCAGCCAGAGGAAATACAACCAGGATAAATATTGGAATTTGAGTGCATGCAGACAGAAGGGAGACAAAGCTAGAGAAGCTCTGGGGAATTTGGGGTAGCAATTCAGAAGAACCTAGCAAGTGCTATGGCTACCCCCAAGTATCTGGTATCATTTGGATTCCAGAACATTCGAGGGAACAGATAGTTCTGCTCCACTCTGTACTGGGCAGACCAACCTGAAGGCTTGCATCTAACGTGTGGGAATAGGTGCCGATCAACAACTCTATTTGCCATGACAGAACGTAGAACTTGATAGTTTGCCAAGAATGATATGTTTCTATCATTTAGCACCCATGACCTTCACAACGTTCCTGGAAGTGAGGTAATAATAATAGCTAATATCTACTGAGTGCTTACCATGTGCCCAACATTCTTTGTTCTGAGTGTTTTACACTTGTAAAATCACATAATCTTTGTAACAACCTGAGGTAGGTAAATTATCTGCATTTTTCAAATGCAGAAAGAAGCACAGAGGGTTAAGTAACATAGCCAAGGTCACAGTTAGTGAGTGGCTGGTCCAAGATTCAGACCCAGTCTGAGCAAGCCAAAGTTACAGAGGCTTCATGGGAACCTTCAGCACTAGTTCCGCAGGACGTGCAAGACTGGACCTTAATCTCTCCCTGGAGTTGGGAAGCCCCATCTGAACCTAGACGCTGGAGTTCCAGTGCTGTGGGGGTTCCTACAGAGGGGTGGCTCCATCACTGAGACAAGCAGACTCTTACATGTGAGCTTGTTTGTTCGAGCATGAAGGGCAAGAATGGGAGCAAACTGCATTCTTGAAGGTGTTTACGAGGATTTGGGAGCAGTTAGTTCTGGGCATTTGTCCGGGACAAGCAGCTATTTGTGGATATTGTTTACCCTGCCTCTCTCCTCATCCTATGACCTCTGCTGACCTCCTCTGATTGAGAAGGTCTCCACTGAGGTCCTGGCCTGTCCTTGGACCACATCGAAGTTGTTCCAGTGAGGAAGTTGTCCCTTCATCTAATGTTATGACAAAGAAACTGAACCTCAAAAAGAAGTACCTTACTCAAATTCATATTGCCATGAAATAATGAGCCTGGGATTTTGAACTGTGTCTGACTCTGGATGCTTGCTTTTCCCCCTTTATCATAGACTTCCTTTTCTCACCAGGACAATAGAAAATGGGACTGACATTCTCACCGGAACAGAACTGGAATGCCTGTGAATCCTGATACTTGAAATGGGGTCATCATATTGGAAACCATCAAATGGTCCAGAAATGCTCGACCTAGAAAAAAGAATATACCGGGGAACATTTATTAGTGTTTTTAGATTCCCAAAAGGCTGTGTGTGAGACAGAGATCAAACCTTTTCTGTCTGGGCCCAAGAGGTTAAACAGAACTTGTGGGCAGAACTTCCAGGAAAATAGATTTTAGCTCTATTTCACAAACTGTGTGTGAACTTTCTAAACAGCCAAAGCCCTGGAGAGCAGAATTGACATCTGGAGTCTCCTGCTCTTGGAGGTATTTGGGCAGGCCACCTGTCAGGAATGTTGTAGAGACAGGCAGGATCATGAGAACCTTGAGCCTTTAAACAGAGTAGTCAGGGGTTCTTGGTCCAAGTCCCGCTCTCTTGGCTGTCAGAGCTCTGGAAGTCTCGGAGCACCGCACTTGCCACCTGGCCTGCTCCCTCTGGTTGGGTATCCTTCCTTCCCAGCGGGTCCTCCAGCTTCTCCAGGAGATTGAGGCGAGGATACTAGCATGCCTAGAGCCCCAACTTAGTGCGTGACCGCCCTGCCCCTCCAGGTGTTGCTTTTCCTCTGACGTTGGATAGGGTGCTTAGACCAGGAGGTGGAGCCAAGGCCAGGCCCAGAGGCAAGGTCCCGACCGGGGCGGGGGGGGGGGGGGGGCGACTTCATGAGAGAAACGCGTGTCTGTGCTCGGGATCGAAGGTCTAGGGCCTCTTCCTCGATGAGGTGGGGCGTGTCCAGAAAGACTGCCTGTCTGGTGGGGAGAAGGAAAGTCATTTGATGACATCTTCATTAGGATTTTCCTCTCGTCATGTGGACTGCACCGCACTCACACACATATTTAACTATTGGAAAAACGATTTTAATACCCATGGCACATTGTCCTTGTGTGATATAAAATCCAATGACATGTGGCATTTGGAAAAGGTCACTTCTCCCATCAGGATTCATTAGCCTGTTTCAGCCTCTACGCCTGCAGCACGGGTCCCAGCTGCCTGTCCCCTGCAGTGGGGCCAGCTGGACAGGTGGAGCCCACAGGGACCCTCCCTGGAGAGCAAAGGGACTCTCCAGGGCACTAGCCAAGGAATCCTTGCTTTGGCCAAGCTCTTTTCCACGCGTGCCTGAGAAGTAGGGAGGGATGGTATCCACAGAAAATGAAGCCTTTGACCAGGCAACCAGGGCTTTTGGAGCTCCTGGTGAGGGAAAAACAGAACCGAAGCCTCAGTGTTTTCCTAAGAGTCTCATCTTGGGGCAGAGGGAAGTAGATTTAAGAGACTCTGGAGAGAGCACAGAATGGATTCCATGAGGAGGTAAAAGAAGTAGGGAGAGAAAGAGGCCTGAGAGGCCGCAGTGGGCAGGATCCTGGGCCTTCCTTTGGGAGACCTGGATAGAGCCTGGGATCTCCTCGTACGATATTTTATTCATTCCTTTTCGGCAAAGCTGGGGCCCAAGTCTGGTCTCCTTATGTTACTCTTGTGTTTTTTATGTTCTTGGATTTCATCTCTAGGTATAGAGCGGCTGTGCCCACTAGCCAGGTCCACGGGAACAGGCAGCATTTGTCAGCACTGGCGTTGGCGGGGCCCAGGGACAAGCCCGCCAGCACCAGCATCCGTGCCTTCTCCAGTTCCTGTGTGTGAACAGTGCTGGGTCTGCATGAAACACCCAGCACTCACCTTGGGGGTTGGTCTCACCAGCCGACTGGGAGATGCCTGATCCCGGTTCTTGGTTTATTGGGAGTTACCAATGGATCACAAAGGAACTCTAGTTTCAGATTAGATGAATGAGAGCACAGTAAGAGACAACTTTGAAAACACTAGAGCTGGGGGCCAGTGAGCTAGGATGAGGGGAATAGGAATGAGCTATTCCCTGAGGGAGAGCCTGAGAACCCAGCGCCCCAGCATAAGCAGAGGGGGCCCTGGATCCTGAACTGTGCTGTCGGTCCACTCACACCCTCATGTACCCCTTAGAGATCTACTCCTACACTCTAGAATTTAGAGGATGGGCTTCCAGCAGACTAAGGAGGAGTTTCCATGAGGCAAGGAGAAACTAGGAGAGTGTGTTGTGTCAGAAGCCAAGTAAAATAAGTGTTCGAGAAGGAGAGAGTGGTCTGCTGTGCTATAAAGTTGCTGCTGGTAGAGTAGATGAGGCTTACAGATATTTAACCACAGTAAAATGGGCATCATTAGCAATTCTGGCAAGAGCACTTTCAAGAGAGAATGGAAAAGAAGGAAGAGAAAATTATGAGTGATGATGTCTCTTTTGAGGAGTTTTGCTCCCAGGAGCAGATATATACATTTATACAAAGATTAATTTATTCATTTGAGAAACATTTATTGGGGTCCTAATCTCTGTGAGTTTCTGTACTAGGTGTTACATACTCAAAAGAAGCAACACAGCCCTTGACCTTGGCAGCCTCACAAAGTAATTGGTGAATGAATGAGATGAAGCCTCAATTCTCCCACTATTTTAGCTTAATTTTCCTTACTAGATAGACATCCTTGCCCTCTCTATGAAATCCGGCATGCCCCAGACTTTGTAAACTACCCGAATTCAAATGTTTTGACCTGGTGCCATACCAGGTAGTCACACTAGGTTCTAATTTTTTATTTAGAAAATGTGGTCATTACGGGATTGTTGTGAGAATCAAAAGAATTATTCGCACGAATATATTTTATTCTGTGACCTGCCAACTACTATATCTGTGCGAGACAATATTCAAACTAACTTACACTAGGGAGGCAGGCCTGGCCACGCCTCTGTGCTTTCAGAGTAACTTGTCCATCCCCCCTTCCCAGCACTGGCCTCCCTTTATTGCTCATGGGTTTTAAGGTATGTGCCTCTCATACCAAACTGTGTCTGACCCAGGGCCTGGTGCACAGTGTAATGTCTCAATAAAGATTTATTGGATTTCTGAATGGATATATGGTGAGGGACATAGACAAGTAAACAGCAAATTACGATGTAAGACAAGATGAAATGATAATTATCATCACTAACATTTTTCGAGGACTAATTCTAATTTCTTTTCATGTGTTACCTCACACCATTTTCCCAGCTATACTGCAAGGTAGGCAGTACCATCCCTCTTATAAATGAGGCTCTGAAAGGTTAAATGATTTAGCCAAGATGCACAGGCCCTGCCCTGGCCAGATGGTTCAATTGATTGGAGCATCGTTCCCCACACCAAAAGGTTGCAGGTTCATTCCCCGGTCGGGGTGCATGTGAAAGGCAACCAATCCATGTTTCTCTCTCATCTCTCTCTCTCATCTCTCTCTCTCTCTCTCTCTCTCTCTCTCTCTCTCTCTCCCCCTTTCTCTCTAAAATCCATAACCAGCCTTGGCTGCCATGGCTCAGTTGGTTGGACAGCATCCTGCAAAGCAAAAGACCATAGGTTCAATTCCTGATTAGGGCACAGGCCTGGGTTGCGGCCTGTTCCCCAAATGGAGCACTTGTAAGAAGCAGCTGATTGATGTTTCTCTGTCACATCAATGTTTCTCACCCTCTTTTTCTCCCTTGGGTGAGGATTTAAAAGAAGAAGACGCACAGCTCCTGAGGGCCAGAGCCTCCCACTCCCTCCACAGGGCTACAGAGAGGGTCCTTCAGCCCTTGCATTGTCCCTCCTTTAGTCTACTCATTTCAGAGCACAGACAATTGGTCATGAACCTACCACTTAAATCTCCTGCCCTCCTTTCCCAGGGCAGACCAGGCCAGGCTAGTGTAACCCTAAGCAGCTGCTAAGAAAGGAGCTTCCCAGAGCTTTCATTCCCTTTTACAGCCCTTGTCAAACTCCAAAGCAAACCGTAAATTCATTAACCTCGAAAAGGATTAAGCTGTACAGCTTACTTAGCACCATAAACAAGATCATTGGGATGTTGATTTTCCTCTTTTATTGCTTCACTCAAGGAAAGCCTAGCTGGCTCCAGCTCTGGAAATAGGTGTTGGCTCCCCAGCAAGACATAGGGTCTGAGGAAATCCCAGCTGGCAGTTCCTTAGTAGGTGCTGGTACCAGGCGGGGGCTTAGTTGCCACCCCCTGCCCCTGCCCCTCGCTTGCCTCAGCACAGCCAGAAGTAGCCATTTCTAACCCAACCACCTGAGCCCATCTCTCTTTAGCCGACACTAGGCATCCTGGGGAAAAATAGAGAAAGAAAGCTGAAACACCTACCCTCCAGGTCACTTGGCTCTCCCAACAAAGATGGTTTTGAGGTGGCGTATCCGTACCCCAGCTCCCAAGCCCCTGGAGATTTCCCCTGACTCAGCTTTTCCCTAGTAAGGCAGCCATTGTCTGTTTCACCAACCTCCCCACAACAAATGAGTGTCCCTGTCGGGCAGGATTGTTCCCTCTTCCGGTGCTTGGGATCCCATTTCCTCGTGTCATTTCTGAGACGCATCTCAAGCACTGATTCTCTCCCCTGGAGCCCCAGCGCTTCTCCGTACACTAAAAAGAGACACGTAGTCATTGACCAGACCCTGTACCCCTCTCGCTTCTCCCTCCAAGTTTTTGAATGGGTTGTGCACCCTTGACACCTATCTATCCTCCTCCCCTCCCATTCCTCCTTAAACCACTGCCGCCTCACATGTGTCCCAACCCTGCGTTTGCCTAGGTCAGCAATCACTCAAACTGCCAAGTCCAATACGTGCATTTTAGTCATTTGTTTGTACTCTTACTCAGCAGATATTTAATGGGCTCCTAGGTGCTGGTGACACAACAGTAGGCAAAACGGAACAAAATGGAGACCCTGAGAAGCTAAGCCAAATGGTCCTAAGTTCAGCGTGCCTGCCCACGTGGGTTCCTACCTTGGCTCTGCCACTTAGTAAGCTGTGTGACCTTGGGCAAGCTCCTAAACCTCTCTGGCGCTGGCTTGCCAGCCTCTAAAATGGAATAACCATAGCATTGTCGTGAAGAGGGTTGTGAAATGAAGTGAATTATAAAGGTAGGGCCTTGAGGTCAGTGTGTGGCGCACAGCAAGTGCTTTGTCCACGGTCACTTTAAGTAGCTCCCCTAATATCGCACAGCTGGCAAGTGGTGGGGCCAAGCTTTGGAACCAAGTCCGCCTGATTCCAGAGCCTTCACTCTTGGTGACATGATGCCACCTACTTCCTTATTCTGTCTGTCTCCCACATCCACCCCTACTACCCTGCGCTATTTGGGCTTTGCTCAGTATATTAAGTTAATCAGTGCCTTTGTGTTTGGAAAGGCTAGGCAACCAGAACAACAGTTATTCAATGGATAGAAATGAGGTGTAGAAGCGATACATTTTGAAGAGAAGATAATTACTTCCAATTTCAACATGTTTCATTTGAGGCAAGAATAGAGTATTTTAATGGATGTGTCCTTCGGGCTGTTGACAGTTCAGGATTGACATTCAGGAGAAGCACCGAATCAGAGGCAGGTTTGGGAGTCAAGCAGAGAGGGAAAAGTTGAAGTCCGAGAGGGTAAAAAGATTAATTCCCCAAGAGCAAAGAGCATAGGAGTGAGCCTTGGTCAGAGGAAATGGGAAGAGGTGACAAGGTACTGGCGTCAGGCCAGTGGAAGAGGAAGGAGGGACAGGGAGAGGGTGGACAGTGCCTCGAAATGGCAGAGCAGGAGCCCCTAGGAAAAGTCTCAGCTATCAGGAGAAGGAGGCCCCGGATGGCCTGAGGGCCACGGTTCCCATGGGGCTCCAGTGAGCAGCTGAGGATGAGGCCACGGTAGTGATGTCATCAGTGACAGAAGCTCCGTCCCAGAGGGTGAGGGCAATGAGACCACGGGCACAGGCCCCTTATTTCAGGGGGCAAATTAGAAGACAGGGGAAAGTTAAGAAGGGGGGCATCAGAAGTAGTAAGGTCAAGAGAAGGGCTGACCATTGTAAGAGTTCAGAAGTTATACGCAAGTTTGAAAACAGAAAAGAAAGGACTAATCTGGGGACCAAAAATAGCGCTGCGAGCGAGAGGTATAGGTAGACCTGCGGGGGAAGTCCCTGCTGAGGACGGAGGGAATTGGCTCCAAAGGACAGTAGGCGCTGGATTTGAAGAAAAGGCAGGAAGTCTGAGAACTGGTACAATGGAAGGAGCCAGGTAGAAGCAAGTGGCATTTGAGCTGAAGAGAGGCATGGCAAGCACCCTTTCCATGGTCTTCTCAGTTATCAGAATACTAACCCGGACGGTTCATTGAGTAGCTCACCTTAGGAAGCAAAATGAGATGTTTCCCCTCCAGTCTCTACTAACCAACTACACCCTGTCACGTACTCCTTCTTGGATGAGTAGGCTGATCCCTTACCAACATGGGCAAATCCCCCCTGATTCCCAATTGCCTCCAATTTTTAAAAGTTTATGCTTTTTGAAATTCCAATGTCATATCTGATTGAAGGCACCCCTCTCCTGGTTTGTATTCCCCTCCCCCTCGAAACCAGCCTCCAGTTCCTCTGACGGGGATCAGGGGGAGAGCGTAGGGTGGCTTCTCTTTCCACCCCCACTGCAGCTCGGGCTCTTGGTGGAGTTACTGTTTCCCAGCCACCAGCCGGGGCATGCGGGTTCTTTGCAGAGCTGGTTCCCTTGTAGGGCACGTGTGCTCAAATGACTTAACCTGCCTGAGCCTTTGCTCCCTTCCTCTTCTGTAAAATAAGGGACACTGACTTCCACCCTACAGGATCAGCGTTAAGGACTAGACAAATGCTTGTAAAGTACTTGCTCCTCGAATGGAACCCCTTTACTGGATGCATGAGCAGGGTAGTCCCTGGGCATGAATGTTCACTTGTGTCTCTGTCAAGATGTGTGCGTGCGCCTACCTGTGCACGAAAGAGAGAGTTATGTGTGGGCTGGGAATGGGGCACCCTTGTGAGTCAGCTATTGTGTGTGTCATTGCCTACAGCTGACCCCAGGGCTGTAAATCCTGCCTCTGTGCCCGCTAGAGTGAACACTTTATAGCCCAAGGTCAGGACCATGAATCATAAGAGGGGCTGGCAGAAGCAATCTGGCTGGGCTGGGCGGGGCCAGGCCAGGCTGAGGAGCCGGGTGGGAGGAGTTCCCAGTGTTGGGACCACTTGGAAAGGAGCCCTGGGCATCTCCTGCAGTCCAGATATCTGGGAGCCCAGGCCATTAGCAGGGTTAGTTTCCTCGGAAGCCTCCACCGGCAGGGGGCCCCTCCTCTACTGGCAGCGCCACTCACACTGGGGCTGTGTGAGTGGAGCCCTCCCAGAACAGGCCTGTCCTGCATTCTGGGCGCCCACAGCACCGCTGCACTTCAGGCCTTGGAGGATGCAGGCCCTGAGCCCTGGGCTCCTAGGCTGGTGCATGTGGAGTGCCTGGCCCTTTGAGCCAGATGCTTTTATTTCTTCTTTTCCTTTGCAATCTGTCTTGGGGAAAGTGGCCCCAATAAGGCAGCCCTTTCACTCTGAAACCTTTTTATGACTCCAGCCATAATTAACTTGAGTAATAAAATTTTTCAAATCCAAATAGATATAATTAACATTTAATGCCCCTGGTTGGTGCTGGTGGCTGGGCCCATTAAGAGCACAGTATTGATTGAGAAGGTGAGCCAGCTGGGCCTGCTGCTGGGCCAAGGGGCAGAGGTAGCTGGAGCCTAGGGCTGCCTACAGGCCGGGGCCCCAGCCCAGGTGTGAGGAGGATGGCAGGTGGCCAATCCCCATTCCTGCCTGGGGAACTAGGGCGTGAAGAGTATGGGCATAAGTGGACTGGCTTCTGCCGTTGGTCTGCAGTGGCTTGCCCACCTTCAGACCCTGTGATCTCAGGCCTCCCTCCCCACTCTACGCTTGTCCACCAGCCTGCACACTGTCTTTCCGGTGCCTGAGGCCTGCCTCCTCTCCTAGAATTCATCAGCCTTCCAGAAGACAAAGCCATGTCTTCTCCCTGAGGAGCCTCTGGCTTTAGGCATGGCTCTTCCCACTGTATCTCCTTTCTGATGCCCTCTGCCCAACTGGGTGCTTCAGGTTGAATTCTAAACCTGCTGGCCAGATCAGAAGCCTTACCTGACTCCCCACCGTGACTTATACCTCCCTACTTCCAACCAAACTCCACATTCCACAGAAGCTGGAGAGTGATAGAGTTTAGGGGAGCATTCATTTGAATCCCAGCCCCTCCATTTCCCTCCTGTGTGACCTTAGGCAAGTCACCAAGCCTCTCTGAGCCCCAGTGTGCTTATCTGTGAAGTGGAAATAACAAGAATGTCTACCTCCTAAAGGTAGAGTAATGTCCATCTTAATCTCACTTATGCTTGCTAGGAGTTCCAGGTGATGGGAATTAATGTCTCCATTACATGTTCCAAAACAGGCTTAAAGAGGGAAAAACCCTCATCTCCTTGCCTTACACTTCCGTTTCTCCCAGTAGTTTAATTTAACTCATATACATAAATACCTACACTGGAAACTACAAAGAATAAGACGATTCTAAGACCAGGGCCCTGTACTCAGGGAGCTCCTGGAGGGGGGGTACAGGGCAGGGAAAGGGGGTTCACACAATCAGCAGGTTAAATTTAAGGCTGTGTGCAGAGGTGTGCAGGCTGTGGACCCTGGTGCAAGTTAAAGTGCAAAGAGCTGTAGTAGAAATGGCTGACAGTCGTGGGCCCAAAGCAAAGCCAGATATGAGGACAGGGGAACTGCCGGGGATGGACAGGGTACCTGGGGCTGATATGTGTGGCTCTGTGATGTGTGGCCCTGTGATTGCTGACCCAGGTAGGGTCCCTGGAGAATGAATTTTTCAATGGATTTTTTTCACAGGGCTGGTATGTGATATCCCAGCTCAACCACTCAGCGTGTTAGAAGGGCCGGCCTCCCGGGCAATCGCCCACCCTTTGGTAGGGTAGGCAGCCCAGGCCCTGCTGGGCAGGGAGAGTCCAGGGAGGGGGCTGAGTTTCCTCCTCTGCCCATCTTCCTTCCCACTCGCGCCCCTGCCCCCCGGCTCGTAGTCCTCTGCCCCCTGTGTGCTTGGTATCCCCTGTCCTTCAAGGGCCTTCCTTTCCACGGCACCTCCCCAGCCTTTAGGAGCCCCATTCTTCCTCGGGACTCTCCCAGCCCATGGGGCCTTCCACCAGCATCCTGAATACTTCCTGCCTTAGGCCAGATCTTGCATTTAACTTAAACTCAGGTGAGTCTCTGCTCTCTCCACTGTCTACCTACCAAGTGTTTGCTCCTGTCTGTACTCGACATCATCTTTACTCTTTGAGCCCAGGCCCTCCCCAGGGCTGCTTACTCAGGAGCCTACGGGGAGCTGATGCCGCTGATACTAGACAGAGCCTGCGAATAGGAAGCCTGGCGTGGGTATGAGCTCATCCCTTCACGCATTCGCTCATTTGACATCACTCACTGTGTCAGGCCCTGATGAGAAAATAGACAAGTATAGTTACAGTGTGACGGGTAGGGCTTGCACAATATAGGGACACATAGTCTTGCCTAAAGGCTCAGATAGTACTGCTTCCTAGAAGAGATCGCCATGAAGCTCAGCTCCAAAAGGCAGTTTTCCAAGCAAAGGAAACAACATAGGTAAAGGCCTAAAGGTGAGAGAAGATGGCTCATTTGAGAAACTGAAAGAAGCCAGCATGCCCAGAGCAAGGCCGTGCACAGGGAGAAGCGGGCCAAGCCAGGCTGGCCAGGTAAGCGGTGGTCCGAGCATACATGCCCGGGCAGGTCTTGCTAGGGAGGCCCTGTCAGTGCTAGTCAGGCCCTTTCAAGTCCCACCTCCATTACATGCTGCTGTGGGACTTCAGGGGTCTTGCCTGACTCCTGAATCAGTTGCCTCATCACTGAAATGGTAATAATCCCAGCTGCCTCCACCACACGCAAGGATCAAACTGTTGTTCCGTGCTGGGCCAGGGCCTGGCTTATTAGGGTGTGGTTGTGGACAAGGCGAGACTTGTCCTTCTGCAAAGCACCATTCTCGTCACAAGCCTCAGTTCCCTGTCTAACAATTGTGGGGGTAGCATCGATAACATTGCACTGGGGCTGGGGAGCACTCCATAAATCTGCCCAGCCCTGAAATGCCACGGCCAAGTTATTCCCGGGCTCACAACACACCCTTGGCTCCTAAGGCCCCAGAATGAAGGCTAGGGGAGGCCCCCCAACCCGTACCACCAGACCCTGTGACTCCCTTCATCCTCCTCCTATCCGGCCACACCCAACAGCCCTGCTGGGCCATCTCTGCCTTTGCCTTGGTCGTTGCTCTCCACGTCCCTCTCTTGCCATCCTTCACTCCAGACCTCTGGCGATTCCCCACTCCAGGAAGCCTTCTCCTCCTCTGAGCACTGACCTCATTGTCTTCCTTCCCCCTTCAGCCTCAGAGCAACACCCAGCCTGAGAGCTTCGGACCCTGGGCCATATTTCTTCCACACCCTCAGAGCACTGGCCCCAGTGTGTCCCAGGATTAAGGGACACAGGAGGGTGTCCCAGGATTCAGTTTGGAACAGCTCGTGATAAAAATGAAAGGAAGAGAAAGAAAGGCAGGGACGGACAGACCAATGGACATTGGGGAGAGAGGGCACAGGGCAGCCTCTCCCTCCAGCAGCCCCAGCCTGAGCCCTGGTAGGCTTCACCTGGGTTCCTCCCCTCAGCCCCACTCTGCAGTTCAGACTGGGAGCTAGGACATGATTTTTAACACGGAGGTGCTGGCAGTGACAGGGCTTAGAGGCCCATGGCGCAGCTGGTAACAGGCTGTGCCTGGCCAGGCCTCCCAGGGCCCTGTCTCAGGACCTCTTTGCACATAACCTCCAGCCCAACCCCCCTTGCAGCTGCCTCCCTGCTGACACTGGCCTGTGTTGTCCTGATGACCACTGTCCACTACGACAGGGGGAGGGCCAGGCTTCCGTGGAGGGAGGAACTCTAGAGCCTGTGGCAGAGCTTCCTAAGGCTCCCCTGTTGTCGGCCTGGTCCCCTGCACCCCCAGATCCACAGCTGCTCCCCAGTTTTCCCAGGAGGGCAGGAAGGCATGAGGAGACAAACTCTGTGTGAGAGTCTCTGTGCTTCAGGTTGTATATACACTCATTCGTTTGTTGAAGCAACCTGGAGGCCAGTTATAATCCTCGGTCTCTAGGTTCGAGGAAATGACGAATGAGGTCGATTAAGGCACTTGCGCAGAAGATACATGGGTAGCAATGCTGAACTGGGTTACAAAACCAGGTCTGTGACTCCAAAACTCAGGTTCCACCCTCCCCAGCTCCCTCCTAACTCCACTCCCTACCTTCAGCCCAGCCCCTGGCCTTGGGTTTCTGCCTATGAGTGAGCCACCAGGGCAGATTATAGGAAGTGCAGGTGGAAAGAATGTCAGTGTGGAAAGAAACAAGTTCATAAGCTTGAGGGGAGAGGGGCATGTTTCTGGTGGGGAGATTGGGTCCAGAGCTGCTGTGGTAAATGTCTTCTCTAGCTGTCTCTCGGGGTCATGGAAGCCCAGTAGGTGGCCACAGAACAGACCAGGAGCAGAGCCTGCCCAGCCTCTTCCCTCCATGCAGACCCCCTATCACGTCCCAGGACTCAACAAGGGGAGGAGAGGCTCCCTTCTCTGGTCTCCCCCATGTCCAGGTCCCAGCAGAGGGCAGGGGACCATTGCCCCTCCCATCCTGCCCAGTCTTTGCTCCCGATACGATTACTCCGGCCAGATGCTTTTGGTGTAGTAGGCAGAACAGAGCGCTGGACTTGGAGTCAAAAGTTTCTTTGTTGAGCTTACCCGAGACAACTTTGGACAAGTACTTTTGTACCTTTCCTGCCCAAGGTACTAAGTATCCCAGGTGTTAATAATAGTAACCACAGCAGCAAACACTTGACACACAGGGCTTGTATGTGCTCAGCGCTATTCCAATGACTCTCTGCATAACCCTGTGAAGTAGGCACTTGTATTCCCTCCATTTTACAAATGAGAAAATTGAGACACTAACAAGTAACTTCTCCAAGGTATTCAAAAGGATCCTTTTATTTAAATGGTTGATGACAAAGTGATTTCTAAAACTGTAGAGATATTTTGTAAAGGTATAAATGCAGAGGCGGTTTTCCTAAATAGAGGCATTTTTACATGGAGGTGGGTGCTTTTTAAAGGTAGAAGTGTTTGGCATATGCAGGAGTGTTTTATATTACACGATGCTGCCCAGTGTCAGAGGTGGTTCTTCTCTGATTGAACCCACGTCTCCTAAACTGCAGCCTTGGGGCGGGGTGGGGGCAGGGGTTGTGCAGATCACAGTAGGTAGCCCACCAGGGCACGGTCCAATTGCTCCTATTTAGAATAGCATTCCTACTTAAAAATTACAAAATGTCATGCTTGGAAGGGATAAATTCTTACAGTTTAGCTCAGATAACCCATCATCCCTGCAAGAATTGGCTTCTGTAGTGCTCGGGAGGGTCAGACAAGGAACAGGGCTAGGAAAGAGGAGGCCCCCTCAGAGAACCCTTGATTTAGAAAGTAAAGTCCTGGTGGCTGCTTTGCCCATCCCCACACCCCCCATCTCACACACACACACACACACACACACACACACCTGCATGCAGTGCTGAATTAATGCACATACTTCCTGCCTTTCCCACATCCCAGAATATGGAGCCCTTCAGACGGAGGAGAACATGAAGCAAAGATAAGACTCCCCGTTTCCCCCACAGAAAGGGGCCTTCCAGGAAGAGTGTGGGAACGCTGTCTAGTTGACAGCGGGCATTCCCCCCTGCCTGGAGCAAATGCCTGAGTTCCGTGGCTGAGGCCAGGATGAGCTTAATGGGGCATGTGTCCCAGATCCTCCTGCCCCACTATCCTGGTCAGGCTGGTACCGAGCAGAAAGTATGTCAGAGGACAAGGAAGGTTACCGGAGAGGCTAAGGGGCATTAAGTCTTGGGACAGGACTGAAGCAAGTGATAACCCCAGGGTTGAACTTCGGCAGACCCAGTAGTTGGGCAGAAGTTGCATCAGGTTATAGCTCTGAAAGTGGGAACTGGGGTTATTTGGGGGAATTAGGATTGGATTCAGGTTGAGATTGAAGTTTAAGATTTGAGCCAGGAGATAGGGCTGGGTTAGCTCAGAGCACTGGGGTTTGTTTGGCTTCAGAGCTTCCCTAGAAACTGCCTGCTTTGTGCTGGTCGAGCAGAGCACATCTTCAAAAAAGAGGGGATCCCTAATAGTTACCCAAGGCCTCGGTCTGGGAGCTTTATTGAGGAAACAGGGGTGATGGCGAGGATCGGCTTTGGAAGGGAGCAGAGTCAGTGTCCCACACGGGGAAGCCGGCTAGGTTAGGACCCTGCTACTGAATGGGGGTCCCACAGACCAGCAGCTTTCCCCCAGGAGCTCCATAGAAATGCAAAGTCTTGGGACCTGCTCCAGAACTACCCAGTGGGAATCTACATTTCGACACAAACCCGTGAGTGTTCGCAAGTACACTTAAAGTTTGAAAAGCACTGGGGAAGTTTTCTTGGCTGGAAGCCTGAGGTGGGGGTGGGACAGGAGAAGGGGGTGGCAGGGAAGGCCAAGGTGCACCCTGCACCTGAGCCTGTTCCTGGGCCTCCTGCCTGACACCCCCTCCCAGTGCTGGAGCTACAGCGACACCTACTGACCACGGGCACCTAGACCACCCCCTCCAGGACATCTGGACCTTGTGGTCCTGCCCTGCCTGGCCTCCACCCAGAAGCGGGCTTTCCTGAGTTCTGGGGATCTGGCTTCCCCAGCTAGGCTGGAGCAGGTGTAGGGTGGGGCAGGGCTGTGTGCAGGGTGCAGCTCTGAGGCTCCAATATGAGGAAGGCAGGACAAGTGAGCAGGTGTCCTCAAAGGCAAACAGAGCTCTGGTCACAGACCGAGCCCGGGCGTTCTCTCCGTGCTCAGCAGCACACAGCAGCTTTTCCGCTCTCTTCACTTAAGCCCTCAGCCAGAATGGGCAGGGTCCATCTTCCCATCCCAGTATCCATACAATGCCCCACAAGCAGGGGGCGGGGGGCGGGGGGCATTGAACTTATGTCTAAACAACTCTTCCCGGAAGCAGACTTTTAGGAATTACAGTAAGTGAAAAGCATTTCAGGGAAGGGGAGCAGCTAGGCTACTTCCGGTCCGGGTGGCAGTTGCTGGAGACTCCCGTGACAGAATTCTATCAAATGGGGAGTCTGAAGCCAAACAGCAGAGAAGTACGAGGACGGGAAAGAAGCCAACCCACATCCAAGGCAGAGCCCAGCTGACTTGCCCCAGGGCACCTGGCTGGCCCAAAGGGCCCCTGGGCTGTGGGCTGCAGGCTGCTGGCCCAGGGCCACCAGGGAGGGGAGAGGAGCCTCTCTCTGGCGGCAGTCAGTCGTCTCCCCGCCGGTCATTCCCAGATCCCAGTTACGGCCGCAGCCCACTCTAGTCTGCCCTCAGCTATGAGAAGGGTTCGCCTGAAAACTAGATGACTGTGATTGCCATTAGTGGTGATTAGTTAAAACATCAGAGTCTAAACAGTCAATCGGTTCTAATAATTAATACTATGGCTCAGCTGTGGTTGAGACAGGGCTGGAGAGAGAGAGGTAAGGGGCGTGGGAGAAGGGGAGAGACGAGGAGACAGGACCCGCAGGAGGGCCAGCCCTGGCTCCGTGGCTGCCATTCCTCGACCCACATGGCGGTGTCGTGCCTGGGCGTATCTAGCCCCTCACTCTGTGCTCCCAAGGCATTTTAATGAAGTACATCACTGAGTTATCGTGAGCGCCCTTCTACTCTCCATTTTATAGGTAAGAAAAATGAGGTGCAGGAAGGTAAAAACTAGCAGGTGTTCAGTACAATTTGGTGAATGGAAACTGAAATCCAAACCTAGATTTTGGAGGACAAAACTTTGGGGGACAAAAGGGACGTGGAGAGGAGATTTGCAGAGACGAAAAAGAGAGAAAACACATAGTCGTTCTCCTCTTTCTCACCATCTCTCTCGTTACACACACACTGACTCTCACACTCGTGTGCCGCGCTCTCTCTGTCACAGAACATGCCCCCTCTGTCACCGCACACACGCGTGCCCTTCCCTCTCCCCCCCCCGCCCCCGCTCGTGTCTCACAGACAGAGAAACCTCCATCATACGCCTCTGGCTCCTCCGTACTCTTCCTCTCTCACCGTGCGCCCTTCTCCCCATCCACACCTCAGCGTCTGTGCAAACTGCTCTCCAGCGGCTCCCTTCACCTGCCTCCTCCCCGCCTCCTGCTCCCAGAGGCAGACCTCTCTCTGACTCATGCCAAGCCTCTCTCTCACACTTCTGTATTCACACATCTCTCTCAGCCACGCTTTTTCATTTCTCTTCCACACACTTCTCTCTCTTTCTCCCATTCTTACTCATACCTATTTCTCTCACATACACACCTCCTCTTTTCCAGGGCCCCTGTCTTTCTTCTTCAGTGTTGTGTCTCCAGCTCTTAGAATGTCACTGGGCTCATAGTAAGCACTCAAAGGCTGTTTGGGAAGTGAGATAAACATACCCACACCTCTCTGCGTGCTTCACCCACACATACACACACACAAGCCCCGCTTCCTCCCTTCCACCCCGCACCACACACACATCTCTCTCATTCACACGGGCGTACACTTTGGGCCTTATCCTAGGACCAGCCCCCCTCGTGCTCTCCTGCTCTCTTGCCCTTTCAAGAGTCAGGCCCTGAGGCCTCCAGCCGGGCTCTCTGTGGCTGGACTCGCTCATCTCTGAACTGTCCCCAGATCTGGAAGGGCTGCAGGGATTTCCCTGCCTGGCAGTGGAGCTGGGCTCCAGCCCAGACTCCTAGAGCAGGCTCAGCCACTCCCCACCCCCTCCCCAGGTCACACGCAGAGGCAGGGCGGCCAGCGAGCAGGGTGGCTGTGTGTGCATTGCCATTAATCAGCCCTCCTGGTCCGCTAACGAGGCTAATGCGGTAAGTGACAATAGCCCATCTTGGTTCCTGATTTAGGGGCTCAGGACGGAAGCTGGGCTCCTGGGAGTGAAGACGTGAATTCTCCACGACACTAAACCTTCAAATAAATCTCCTCCAGTCAGAGAAGCCCAGGGCACTAAATCCCATGCGCCAGTAATTGAAACCCTTAGAGCTTTCTTGGGTAGGGAAATTGCTGAGCGAGAGAGGGAGAGAGAGAGTAGCCGAGGGGTTCTGGGTGGGGTGCTGGGCCAGCATAGAGACTCGCAGAGGGCTCTGTGATGGGGGAGGCAGCTGGGGAGCCTCTGTGAGCACGTGGGTGTCCCGGCGGGTCTGTCGTTTGTCAGCGTTTCTGGGCGTGGGATGTTACCGTCCACGTGGGGGTCGCTGCCCTTCCCCGTCTCACCAGAATGGGGAACATGTGCGATTTTCTGGAACAGCAATTATGGAGCCTCTGTCTCTTCAGAGCTTCTACCGTTTGAAACCCTCGGAGTCTCTGCCTCGCACACTGACTGTGAAGCCAGCTTTCATTCAAGTGAAAGGAATTTTCAACTTCACCCCGATTGCCTTCTTTCCCCCACTCCCACTTCTCTCACCCCCCACACCTCCACCACCCACCCTCTGCCATCTTGTGCTCTCTTCCTGAACGTTCTCCTGTGGTCCCTTCCAATCCTCCTCACATCAACGTGGCCCCTGACTTATCGAACCGTCACTACTACCCACTCTGTGCCAGACCCCGTGTCAGGGCCTGAGTGCGCCCGGGTGAGTCAGATAACCTCCCTGCACCCGAGGAGCTGAGAGTCTACAAGGTGAGGCAGTTGGATAAACAATTAATTGCAACATTATATGATGAGTGCAGTAAGAGAGATCTAAACATAGAGGAAACATAAGTGAAAAATAGACTAATTAACTATTAGAGAAGGCTTGAAAGAGGAAGCCTTGCATGGTACGGTCCTAGGAGTTACAAGCTGGCCATTGGGAGCTGGGTGTCATGGCTGTTACTGGCCGTGAGAATGCTAAGTGAAGAGGGGGGTCCCATACAGCCATAGTTCACAGCATTGCTGGAGGGGACTCCAGGTTGGAGAGGGGCTTGTATATTGAGTTTAGCATTTATGCCGTGGGCTTTGGGAGCCAAGGAAGGTCTTAATGACTGAATGATAGGACCAGATTCATATTTTAGGAAGATCCTTCTGGCTGTGAAAATTGAAATGGATTAGAAGGGAGAGAGGTATGTTAGGGGACTTAATAGTAGAGACTGGAGATGTTGACGCCTGAACTAGGGTGTGGAGAAAAGAAGTTGGTTCTGACGATGCTTAGGAGGTAAAAACAGCTAAGATGTTGACTGACTGGATGTAGGGGCCCGAGGAAAGACTGAGCATCCAGATTGCCAATTAGGGAGGACTATGGATGGTGGTGCCATTCATTGAAATAGAAAAAGCAGGAGGAAGACAGGTTAGAGATGTGTAAGTCCTGTTTCAGGTAAGTTCAACTTAAAGAGCCTGTGGGGAATCCAAGGAGAGTACCTGGCACACAGCAACACAGAGGGGTCAGGACTGGACGTGCGAAGTGAGGGAGTGAAACCAGCACAGAGCTTGTGCACAGAGTGTGCAGAGAGAGGAGTGGATGAACACCAGGTTCGCCGAAAGGAGTACTTAAGAGCATGGGCTCTGGTACTGCATGGCCTGTGCTAAATGTCCAGCAGCACCACCCCTCGCTAGGCTACCATAGGCAAGCCACAGAAACTGTGTATGCCTCTGTTTCATTTATGAAGCAGGGATTGAGTAGTGCAGTGGTTGGCACAGAGCAAGCATTTGATCAACGTTACCACTTCCCTTCCTCCTCATCTAGTCAACTTCTCCTTATCCATCACATTTCAGCCTGTGTCTCATCCTCAGGGGACCCTTCCTGGACCCCTCGGAGCAGCGCAGACGCCATCTTACAGGCTCCCACTGCACTGTCTGCCTCCCTCCAGCATGACTGCAACATCACAATTTTTGTGTAATTGTTTTATTGCTTCTTACTTTGTAAGCTCCAGAAAGAAATAGATTCCATTGCATCCTAAGATCTTGGTGTAGTGCCTCATACATGGGACAATATTTATTGAATTAACAAATAAATTAATATAGCCGGAATAGCTGTTTGATGAGCATCAGGGGTCTGATTGAGAGCGGTTTGAGGGAGCGTCGAGTGGTGGGGCTGACAACCAGATCGCAGTTGCGTTAAGAAGTGTTTAGGATGGGGTGATGGGCTGGGGTGGGAGTAAAAGACAGAAAACTGTACAAGATCAACAATTAAAATTAAAAAAAAATAAAGTGTTTAGGAGATGAAGGAGTGAGGGCAGCAAGTCAGACTCTTTGGAGCATCTTCGGCGAAAAGGAAAGGAAAGGGCACTAGCTACTAGGTGCCATGTGGAAGGGAGGGATGAGCTGTTGGTGTGGGGTGACGGAGGGGACTCTAACATGTTTATGCTGCTAGAGCAAAGCATGAGGAGAAAAGTGGGGGAGGCAGGAGAGGTGGGGGCCACAACGGCTCTCCCAGAGAACATAGATAGGACTGGCGTTCTACGTACAGCACAAGGGATTAGGGTAAAGCAGAAGAGGGCAAGTTCCTCTTCCACTGAGATCAGAAGAAAAAAGGAGACAGGTGGGGATCCAGAAGTTGAGGGAATTCATGCCTAAGAACTTCAAATTTCTGTGAAGTAGGAAGCAAACCACCTAGTGAGAGAGAGAGGGGCAGAAGATGGGGAGGGGACTCAAGATAGTAAAATATTATTGAATCATCTCTGGGAAAGGGGAGACAGAGCTGACCAAGGAAGGGCGTGTAAAAGGGTTGCTTAGTAGTGCTGAAATTGGGCACTATGAATTTTTATCAGCGCAGATCTTCGTGGTTTTGTGCTTTTCTCCAGCTGCATGCAACCGCCTACATGTCTGAGATAAAAAGGAGAATAGCTGGATTGTGGAAAAGGCAAAAGTGGCAACAAGGTTGAGTATGTTGGCGAGACAGTGATGACGTGATGCGCCCTGGCGCGCAGGCTAGAATCCATGAGTGAGTGGCGTCTTGAGAGATGGGAGCATAGAGTGGGGAGCAGGTACAATGGGTACAGGCCATGAGAGGGCTTGGGGGAGAGGGAGCCCTGCCACAGGGCAATTTGGGTTGTTGACAAGGTCCTCTGGGAAGAAGTGGAATACAGGGGAAAATAACGGGAGTTGAGATCAGGGCAGTAGCGACGGGGTTTGGGGTGGACAGGTGAGTGTCAAAGCCCTCAGTGAGTATGGAGAATGGAGGGCTGCTGTGAGGGGGATGCAGGGTGGTGCTTGACCTCAGGCGCACAGGATGGAGAGCAGTGGTCTGGAAGCAGCAGCGAGCACCAAGGCAGACACCGACCCTACCTCCCAGCCCGAGGGACCTGGAGCTGGGGGCATAAGCAGCCTGCACTGGAGAGTTCTACAGGGCGTGGTGTCTGCAGGGGATATGCAGGTTTGGGGGGAGTATCTAGGGACCTAGGATGGAGAGGAGTTTATTGCTGTGGTGTTCAGTCCCACAGGGCATGATGGGGAAAAAGGTAAAGAGACATAGGTGGAGCCCCCTCTGCCCCCTTCCTTCCCCAGCATCTCTCCCAGACTGTCTGCATCTCTGCCCCACCTCCCCCAACTTCACATCTCTGCTTTTTCGCCCTCCACTCCCACACGCGTGTTCTCCATCCCATCAACATGTCCCTCCCTCCTCTCCCAAGACTCCTCCCTGGGTCTCCCCTCCCCAGACCCTCCTGCCCTGCCCCACCCCGGCCGGCCTGAGTGAGCAGGAACCCCTGCACCTTCATTTCTCAGGTCACTGCTTGGCTAATGGGCTATTAATTTGCTCAATCGTCCCCTGTGAGGCAAACTCAATTTCTGCCAGCCAGTCGTCCCTCCCTGTCGACAGCGTGATTGATTGGAGGAACAGCTGTCACCGCCCGGCTGCCTGCTCCCTGCCTCCTTCCCTTCGAGTCCACAGCACCCCTCCTCCTCGGGCCGCCGCCCTGCGCCCACAGAAGCAGCACACCCCTGCCACCTGCCCAAGGATCTGTCGCCAGCAATGAAAAATGACAGAAATATTTAAGGACAAATAAGGTTTCCCAACGCAATTGAAAATGATTACAGGCAGCTACAGATGGGGCCAATCTGATGCGCAGCAGCAAATCAAATCGAATTTCCTTATCGGCGTATTATTTTAGGCGTTATCTGGCACGTTGATGCAGTTATCAATTCAATTTCAGCCGCTGGTCCGCTGTTTACTGTCTCGCCTTTGCTGGGAAAAGGTAAACATGCTCAGCCCAGCAAATTAATTTCTGGCTGCAGCCAGAAGCTGCTATGCAGGGCCCATGGCCCCCATCTTGGCCCTGGGCTCCCGTGGGCCAGGCTGGCTGGGCATGGGGCAGGCCAGACCATGCCCAGGGAACAGAAACTCCACTAGCTGCCTGCCCCAGCTTGGCCCCAGCCCGAGGCAGGATGCAGGGCTCCTAGGAGGCTGAGGTGACCGCTGTTGGCTCCACGGCTGCTGCCAGGGAGAGGTGAAGGTCTCCCATTAATTCCCAGCTAAAAATGACAAATTCATCTTGGACGACAATTAAATGAAGTCAGTAATTGATGCTAATTGATCTCCAGATGCGAGGGCTCCCCTCAGCCTTAGCAGCACGTGGCTGCCTTGCTCACTCTGCCCACCCCAGCCCTTCTCTTCCTCAACTTCTCTCTGCTCCTCTCTTGGTCCTGGCTCACCCCCTAGGGTTCTGGGTCTGTTGACCTCTCAGGTCTGTTGGAGACTGCAGGCCTGGGCTGGGCTAGCAGGCAGTGCCTGAGGCCGAGCAGCTGGTCCACTGCCGTGCAGCTCTGCAGGCACTTGTCATCAGTGCCCCAAGTTCCACCCACCAGCCTGGAAAGCAGGTAACAAGGCCCTCCTTCGAGGTTCGCAATTTATTGCCCACAGCTGCGGAGGTTCCCACTTCATTTTTACAAGCCCGTAGTCAGAGCCAGCAGGGGGTAAAGCACACTTGGATTTACTTTACTTTAAACAGTACAGTCCTAGCATTTTGGCTTCATGGCAAGGAAGGCACTAGGGGAGAGGGAGGTGTGTGGGCATGCTGGCGAGAGGGTACAGGTATACTCAGGCTGTGTTTGCACATATGCATGGTGCTCAGGTGTGTTTACCTAGAGGTGAAAAAATACCCACAGTTGTCTGAGCACCTGTGTCTGCCAATGCCCACTTGGGCACATGTGTCAACATTTGAAAGGACATGTGTACTTGTCCATCTGTGGATAGTTTCCTGAATTGGGCCCTTTTCTGCAGTTTGTGAAGCCTACTCCAGGGGAACTCTGGGAGGAGGCCCCACCTACCGCACCCACCGCTGGCCTGGCCCAGCCCAGGGCACTCTCTGGAAGTTATCAGCTGAGGGAAGAGGAGAACTGAATTGTAGCTCCACAAGAAGAGAGAGAGGCTGCAGTTGTGTTGGGGGTAGCCAAGGTCAGCAGTGTGAAATAACTGTGACCCCTGAAACCCCTAAACAGGTTGGTTGGTACACTTGGCTGGAGCAAAAGCTCCTGGGGCCAAGGGTTCAGGTTCCATGCCCAAGACTCAGTGAGCTTGACCGTGCCTTGGCCCAGAGCCCTTGGCTCCAGCTCAAGCCCAAGTCTGAGCCTAAACCTGTCCACACAGGCTGACCTCCGCCTGCCTATCTTGCAGATGTTGGCTATTGGCCTCCCAGGAGCCACATCCTACTCAGTCTAGGCCCCCGTGTTGCTGGAGACAGTAAATAGCATCCGTCACCATAGGGGTCAGGGCACCAGTCGGGTTCTGGTTTCACAAGGACCTGGAGCTAGCAGGAGGCCTTGTGGGGTGGGCAGTGCCAATCTGAACTTCTGCCAGCAGAGTAGGGGGAGAATGGAAAAGGGCAAAGGCTTGGGGCGTGAACCTGTCACCCCTGTGTGTTGTATCTGAGCATACATGTTACATGTAGGAAGCCTGGTGCTATGTGAGGGGGTCCGCACACATTTTATGGAAGGAAGAGGCACAAGCGAAGAAGAGCATGTCTGGTGAGGTAGATGACCAGACCAGGGGCAGGGAGGGGCAGGGAGCCGGAGAAAAACCCACAACATCCCCCAGCTACGTCTGCATCTTGGGGCGGGGGGGGGGGCAGTGATTAGCAAGGTCAGTGATCATTATTCATTCATTCAAGGAATATTTATTAATTTCTACTTTTACTACTACAGTACTAGTCTCTTACTTTGGGCTGTGCCTTCTGCTAGATGCCAGAGCTACAGCAGTAAATGACTCACTCCTTGCCCTCAGGAGATGTATGGTCTAAAGAGGGTGACAGACTCAAAACAGGCCATTATGAAGTTGCTGTTGTGTCACTAGAGGTAGTACAAGAGGCACAAAGAAGGCACCTGGTACAGTCTGGGGAACCCAGGGAAAGCTCCCCAAAAGAGGAAATTCTGAGTCCTAAAGCGTGAGTAGGAGTTAGCCAGCTTGTGTAAATGGTCCCTGCTATATCCCTTCTGGTTGCTTGCCAAGCCCAAAGCAGAGACAAATAGGCCTATTTGGTTGCAAGTGACTCTGAAACTGCTAAAAATGTCACCTCTACCTCTCAAGCACCAGCCACTGCCTTGTCTGGGCAGGAGGGTACACAGCTGTTCTCAGGGCGTCTCTGGGCACTGGCAGATAAGTATGGGCCACAGCTAAATACACTTCTCTCCTCTGCCCACCCCACCCCCACCTCCTCGACTAGGGATGCCTATTAATCCTGACAAATGATGACTTACGAACATGTAATGCAAACTGATTCATCATACATTCAAATCCGCCGCCCCGCCCCAGCGGGAGGCCCCAGCCAGACAAGTGTATTACACGGATAATGTATTTGACGTATTAATAAAACCAGCCGCATTGCTCTGGCGCAGGGACTGGGGAATGCCAATATACGATGACAGATCACATATTGATGAAATCCAGATGTTTGGAATCATAGTCTCGGGGCCTTGTTCATATTGACTGAAGGTAAAAAATGCCGTCTGTCAGCGTGTTAACTCTTCCCGCCCCACGCTCAGTGGAGGCGCCAATCATGGTTTTCTGGAGAGAAGAGAAGAAGGAAAAGGATGAGTGAGAGGGGAGAGGGGATGAGTGATTAGGTGTTGGGATGGATGAAGAATAGATGAAGTGGGGGACAGTTGTGCTGTGGAGACTACGGGTGGACGGGACGCCTTTCATGCCTGCTGCTCTTCACCTCTCAGCAGCAACTGACCCGGTCCCTAACACTCCCCCATTCCTTGAGATTCTCCCCTGCTCAGCTTCAGTGACACCACGTTCGTGCTCATCCTCTCCTCGGCTGATCTTTCTTAGTCTTCGATGACGTAAACTTCTTCCACCTGTCGGAGTTACTTAGGGTTTTTGTTCCAGCCTCTTCTTACTGTACACTCTCTCCCCAAAGTGATCTCACCTACTCTTACCATCATTCCTTTATTCACTCATTCAATAAGTGTTCATTGGATGTTCCCCATATGGCTTGTTCTCGTCACAGAGGAGGCAGTAGTGATCTCTATGTCAGAACTTCAGTTCTGATCTCTATGTCGGTGTCTCCAGTTCTATAACTCTAGCCCTGGCTTATGTATAGTGCCTACTCAGCATTTTCACATGGAGGTCTTAACCTGTCTTAGTTCCTCAAACTGAGTATATGCAAAGCTGAACTCATTTTCTTCCTTATCAAGCCTGCTGCTCATCCTCTTGCTCCACAAGCCAGTAAATAGTCTACCATCGAGCAGTTGCACAAGCCGAAAACCCTGAAGTTGTCTTTGACTCCTTTCTGCCCTGTATCCCCATGTCCAGTCCATCTGCTTCTGGTGTCTCCGTCATCATCATCGTGCTGGGACAAATCAATGTTATATCTCACCTAAGTTAGTGAGATAACCTCCTAAACAGCCTTCCTACATTTGCAGTTAGAATGATCCTTTTAAAATGCCAGTCTGGCCAGAAGAAGAAGTTAGAGAGAGCCCTGGCTAGTGTGGCTCGGTGGATTGAAATCCAACCTGCAAACTGAAAGGTTGCTGGTTTGATTACCAGTCAGGGCACACATCTGGGTTGCAGACCAGGTTCCTAGTAGGGTGTATGTGAGAGGCAACTGATCACTGTTTCTCTTGCACATCACTATTTCTCTCCCTTTCTTTCTCCCTCCCTTCCTTCTCTAGAGAGATTTCAAGCATGAGAAGGACTCAGTGCTCTGAGGGGGCCATGTGAGAAGGAATGTGTGTGGCTTCTAGAAGCAGGGAGTAAGCCCCAGATGACAGCTAGCAAGAAAATGAGACTTCAGCCCTTCAGCTGCAAGGAACTGAATTCTACCAATATCCAAATGAGCTTGGATTCATACTCTTTCCCAGACCCTCTAGATAAGCACCCAGCCTAGCCACCATCTTGACTTCAGCCTGTATGACCTCCGAGCATAAGCACCCAGCCTAGCCACCATCTTGACTTCAGCCTGTATGACCTCCGAGCTGAAGTCACTCTCTGTGCTAAATGTTTCTGTTACGAAACTGTGAGATAAAAAGCAGGTGTTGGTGTAAGCTACTAAGTGGCACATTGTTACGTAGCAATAGAAAACTAATACAATCATCCTTCTAGGTGACTGATTCATCATTTTAATGGGTTCTGATTATTTTAACCTGCTGTACCGGACCTTCCAAAGTGTTACTATAATCTAATCTTTCCAACTGTATCACATTTTTACTAGTTGCTTAAAACTAACAATCACTCCCATCAAAAGAGACAACCAATCTTCCATCTTGCTTTTCATTTTCCAACTTCCTGCTCTTTCTGATTGCTTTCACAGTTAGAGTGTCAAGACATAACTCTTCTCTCAATTCCTTTGTGGCTTTTATTTAACATTTCTTATTGGGTCTTAAATCCCTATACAGAGGGGATGGTGTAGTTCATGGCTTATACTAACATTTTTCAAAAAAAAAAAATAAAAATTTCCAAAAAATGCAAGTCTGATATGTCACTCCCACACTTAAAACTCTTCAATAGCTTCTCACCTGTATGTTTAAAAAAAGTCCTTAATGTGAGTTTTTAAACCCTCCAGAATCTGGTCTCTCGATCATCATATCTCAACACTCTGCCGCTCACTCTCTCTGCACCGGCCATACTGAGCTCTTTTCAGTTCTTCACTTAGGCCTTCTCCCTCCTGCGCCTTCCACATGCTGTTTTCTGTCTAGAGTGCACTTCTTCACAGTCATTCCCTGACTGGTTCCCACGAATCCTTCAAGCCTTTGCTTAACCGTCACTTCCTTCACCTCCCACACTAGATGGTACGCTCCCAAGTTCTGTGTATTTCCCTTCTTCTAAGTCCACCCTAGGGACATGTGTTTAATGTAGCTATCCACAGTTAGGTCCTAAACTTCCTGAGGGCAGACAGTGTGTGTGCCTTGTTCGTTAGTGCATGGTGTTGGTCCTAACAAACCCATCATCAGTATGCCACTGGCATTTGTTAAATGTCATTGAAGCATTCCTAGGTAAGCAGATGGGTAGGCAGGTAACTGGGTATTCTCCCGTGGTGAAGAGCCCTAGTTTTTGGAGTCAGAAACACCTGGATTTCACTCTGTGCTCTGAACCTTCTGGCTCCATCACATCATTGTTCTGAGCTCCATTTTCCTCATCAGTGTGATAGAAATAATAATACCTAACCTTATCCTGGCTGGTGGATTGAGCGTGGGCTGCGAACCAAATGGTCCCCAGTTCGATTCCCAGTCAGGGCACATGCCTGGATTGCCGCCAGGTCCGCAGTGGGGGGCGTGCAAGAGGCAACCACACATTGATGTTTCTCTCCCTCTCTTTCTCCCTTCTCCTCTGTCTAAAAATAAATAAATAAATATTTTTAAAAAGATATGTTGTTAAAAATAATAATAATAATACCTAACCTCACAGGACTGTTGTAAGGATTAAATGAGATAAAATGTGTGCAGCACTAAACCCACAGCCTAACACAGAATAGCATCCAATAAGCAATTATTATTATGGATGAATGGATGGATGGATATATTGACATGCAAACCAATAAATAGATATATGGGTATTGATGGATAAGAAGGAATTTCATGGAGGCCCGAAGGGCCAAAGTACCAACTGAGTGATATACAACCTTGATCATAGCAGGGAAGGAGGCCAAATACCAGACGCAGGGCAAGGTCAGGCTGGTACTAGGGTGGGGTAGATACAGACACAAAAAAACTGTGCTAGTGTCCACCTAGAAATAATAATGATTCATCCGTTGCACACAGCCTTGAGGTAATTGGATATTCACGAACGTCTTAGGAGCTAATAATTGTGATCCCTGTTTCACACAAAAAGAAACTAAAGCTCAGAAGTGTTGTGATCTGCTCAAGCTCTCACAGCCAGTAAGAGGCCACTCTAATGAGTGTTGCTTGAAGGCTCTCCTGTGTCTTCGTCACTAAGAGATGGGAGCCCTATTGGTGGGGGTACAGGGAGAGGAAGGGCAGGACACACACACGTGTATACATGCAAACACACACATAGACCGCACACATACCCTTAAAAGTCCCAGCCTCTGTTGCCATGTGTCATTAGAGTTAACCCTCACCCTCGTTTTAGCTCCCCTCCTTCTTCGGTCAGACACCAGCGACCAGGTCCTGCCTCTCAGGGTCTGTAGAGGAAAGATCACGGCGCTGGGATTTGCCACCTGAACAAGCAGAGGGGCGAGAATGGAACCACAGGCATCTGGGTCAAAACCGATCTGGGACAAAACCAGAGGCCAAGCCAGAGAGGCCATCAGATGGTGGGGAGTCTCGGGGCCAGACACGAGTTAGTGACCTAGGAAGGGAAGGCCTTCCCTTTGGATGAGACCCTCCTCCTCCAGGGTGCCATCTGCACCAGGCCTCCCTGTGGAAGACGGCCTGGAAGAAGCAGCTGTGCCAGCCCTGGAGTCGCCTGCTCCCAATGGTCAGCAGTTCCCGACAGAGGGGGGCAGCAGAGGGCTGATCTGGGACCCCAGGTACCTGAGGCCTTGTTCCAAGGCTTTGAGGGCTGTGCTGGCCAGAGCCTGGCCCAGGCAAGGAAAAGGCTACTCGGCCTGACCTCTCCTCTCTCCTCAGATGCCTGTATCTCCCATCACAGTCGCAGTCAGTCACTTCCCATTGAAGTTTTCCAGTGGGGAAGGTATTTCAGCAGCTGAAAAAAGGAAAGGGACCCTCAGGAGGCCACACAGCTAGGGAGCTTCCAGACCCAGCCTGTCTCTCAGCCATGACCTTGCAGTCACCTCTCGGTTCTTTGAGCTTGAAATGCCCTACCTAACGCTAAGAGTAGGATCCGGGGCCCCACCCTCCTCTTGCTTCAGGGGATACCTGTGGCAGGCAGAGAAGTGGAGGTGGCAGGTTCTGTGGGAACTGGGGTGGCGGGAGGGCGGTGCGGTAATGAATGTGGACGGGAGGCGGAATGAACGATCCATCTTTGCATGGGAGGGGAGGGGGCTGCGGGTGTTCCCCCCACACACTCACACACTCAATCAGGCGCTGTCAGACCTCCGGCCGCCTGGCATTTTGGTGAAGAATCTCTCAGCTAAAAATTGTTGTCAGTCCCATTTCCTCGTTATCAGTGCAAGGGCTGAGGCAGCGCCCGGGGATTAGCAGGAGCGGCGAGCGCCCGCACCTGCCATCCTCTGCCGATAACACCGGGCCTCCCGCCTCACCTCCCCCATTCATCATCTTTAGCACTGACAGCCCGTCCCAGTCCCTGTCCCCATCCCCTCATGCATCCCATGTCTCCCCACCGTGCTGCACAGACTGGCTCCTGACCTCCCGAGGGAGCTAGGCCTCCGGAAGAGGGACAAGATTCAGGCTCAAATGACCTAAACCCACCTGTGGCAAAGGGCTTGGCCGGCTATGGGATGGGAGACCCGGGCAGGAATGAGGGATGCTCTAGGGGAAAATGCTTTCTGACAGCCTGCACCTGGTGGGCTTGGTCTGCCTACCTGTGATGCTGGCAGCGGTGCTGGAGAAAGGGTCCCTGCATCAGATGGGTAGCTGGGCTAAGGACTCCTAGAGGCCTCCCCAGCCTGAGATGGGCTCCCAGATCCTGGGAACCGTGGAAGGGAAGAGGCAGAGGATGCCTCTTTTAGGGCCTAGGACGAGTAGGGGGTTGAGGACTTCGTTCCCACCCCCACAAAACCACAGCCCCCTCCTTCTGGCCATCCCCAGCAGTTTTATGGCCCATTTTATGGCCACTGTAATGGCCCAGGTCAAAAGCTTCAGGGAGCTGTATTCTGGGAATTATGCAAACGAGGAGCAGGCCCAGGGCCAGAGTATGGATTTTGTCATTAAACCTGGGCAGGCCATGTCGTTAGTGCAGTAAAACCCACGTCATGACCACAGGTCTCAATATAAAATTATAGGGAACACAGCGGGGGAGGGGAAGCAGGAGGCCCATGGTCACACTGACACCTGCCGCTCCAACCCCTGAGAAAGCAGGGCGGGTTGGGGAATGCAGGCTGCGGATCCCTGTCAACGCTGCCCCTGAAGCTGGGAGCCAGGAAGCGGGCCCCTGGTCCCAACAGGGAAACTGCCTCTGGCTTTAGTTTCAGAAGCGCAGATCGCTGTGGCAGCCAGACAGATGAACCGAGACCAGGTGTATGGGAATGCTGAAACCTGGTGCCAGGCTTAGAGGGGGAGAGCTGGCCTCTAAGGAGCCCTAAGAGCCCTAGTTGGGGTCCCAAGCTAAAAAGGGACACCCACTCATATTTCCACCTCAGCTCAGATCCCATGCCTTGGATCCGCCTTTCTCCCGTCTCCTCTCTCACAATTTTCCTCTTTAATCCCAGGCTTTGCCTCGGTGTTTTGTTTCAATAGCCTTGTCAACTGTCCCCTATTCAGCCTTCCCCTGGAACCTACCAGCCCTCCTCCGGCCCCTTCCTGCCCCCACCCAGAGCCTCCCTTGGCCCAGGGCTGCAATGAGGAATGAATGACTTTCCCTTTTCGCTTTCTTACTAGTTTGTGATCTCCTTGAGACCAGCAATGTGTTTTTATTTATCTCTGAATTCCAGTTCCTCCTAGAATAATATCCATACCTGAAGTAGAATAATCGTTCAATAAATGTTTGCTGAATTTATAAATAAACAAGGCAATGAGATCAAAAGCCAAGTACAGGGGTCCCATCCAGTTTTGAGCCTCAGTTGTCCTATCTGTAAAATAAAGATGATGCCCAGGAGGCTGTCTAGGGTCTCACTCGCCTCTGAGAGCGTCTGGCTGAGTGCAGTTCAAGACAGAGCTCAGACTCAGATCCTCGTCTCCTGCCCTGGCCGGTGTGGCTCTGTTGGTTGGAGCACCATCCTGTAGCTAAAAGGTTGTGGGTTTAATTCCCAGTCAGTGTACATGCCTAGGTTAAGGGTTCGATCCCACATCTGGATGCTCCCTGGTCCGGGTGCGTGCAGAAGCAACCAGTCAGTGCTTCCCTCTCGAGCTCATATGTTTCCCTCTCCCTTTCTCTCTCTCTAAAAGCAATGGAAAAAAACTTGGGTGCGGATAAAAAAATATATCCTCATTTCCTCACTTCCAGACCAGGGCTACATCTGCTCCTTTCACTCAGAGCTGCCTGCCAACTGTCCCCCTGAGCATCTGAGGTACAGCCACCAAGGCACATGAGCAGTAGGGCCCTTTGCCCTCTTCAGAGACCTAGCCACACAGACTAGAGACTTCCTTACCTCACCCTGACACAAACAGAGCCTCCAAGGCTGACACCCCAACTCTGCAAAGGTCATCTGACTACTAGGGCGACCTGCTCTTCATCCCTACCTCACCTCCCTCCCTCGCTTCATCTCGCTTCATGGGAGGATCTGCCTCGGGTCTGTTTTCAATTGTCTATAGATAGAACAATGGATACTAAACAGCCCCTGCCCACAGGCAACTCACTACCCATTCATTCACTCCTTCCTATGCTCCCATTCTCTGCCTGGAACACTTCTAAGTCACAACTTAAATGTCATTTCGTTGGTTAAGCCTTCTTGTTTCCACTCCTCAAGACACACATTCAGAGTGAATTACTCCTTCGTTCGACCACATAGGAGAGCCATGACATCCTCAGTCTGTGTGGAAGGGAGGCGAGTTCGTGTGTTCAGCCTGAACTGGGAGCGCCCTCAGGCGTGGGGCTGCTAGATTTCACAAATAAAAAGACGGGCACTCAGGAAAATTGGAAATTTAGAAAAACAATAAATAACTTTTAGTCTACGTATGTTCCATGCAACATTTGGGACATACTTACGCTAAAAATTATTCATTATTTATCTGAAATTCATATTTAACTAGGCATCTTACATTTTTAATCTGGCAGCCCTGCTCAAGCAAGCGTCTTGATCATCACTGGCATGGCCTTCATCGCACTGAAAACTGATTTTGACCTTCCCCGGGCACGAGTGGGCAGAAGAAGCAGGGAGAAAGGTCTGGGCTGAATCAAAAGTCCTGTCTGCAGCCAGGGTTCACATGGATAGGCAGGGGTGTTTCCACATAAATAGGGCTCCTCAGCCTTATGCCAGTCAGCAGAGGCCAAGGGAGCACTGGCTGGGGAAGTGGCACGGGAGGGGGCCTGGGCAGCCCGGCGGGGCGGGGGTGGGGGGGGGTACTAGGCAACCTGCAGGCTCCTTCCCAGCATGGCGTGTTCTGGTTACCAACAGGGACAGAGTGGGGACAGAGGTAGGCTTTCAGCCGACACCCAAGGCAGTATAGCCAACACTATGCCTACGTGCACTTGTGTATTGGGAGCACACAGTTTGAAGGACGTTGTGGAGGGGGGGAGCCCAGAATCTATGAGATCCACAGAGGCCAGTGAGGTTTATCCAAGTGAGAGGTGGCACAGTCTAACCAGGGGGGACATAGATTCCAGGAATACTGAAGGTGAGAATGGACAGGACTTAGTGGCGAAATAAATGCAGGCATAGAGGCAAATGTTCCTGGCTCGGGTGGGGAGGCGAATGCAGGTGTCGTTGACTGGGATGGGCACTGCTGAAGAAGGAGCAGGTCTGGGACGGGTGAAGAACCTGTAAAGTCATTTTTGGATTGTTGAGTTTCACGTTCTCCTGGGACATCCAGGCATTGGCGTCTGAAGGCCTTGGGATATAGGGGTCTAGAGAACACGGGAGGGACCCAGGGTAGAGTTACAAATTCTGGAGGTGACAGGGCACAGGTGGGAAATAGGGCCAAGAAGGAACAAGATTACCAGCATGCAAAACAAGGAAAGAAGAGGCCGAGGAAAGAAAGAACCCTGTGGAAAAGCAAGGAAGTGGAACAGAGAGCTACCCTAAAGGATGGCATTCACCTGGGTCCCTTTCAGCCTTTCCCACCTGACCGTGAGGGCCTCTGGGGCAGGGACCAGATCTGCATCTGGTCTGCCGCACTACTCGGAGTAGACAGCAGACGGTGTTTGTGGAGTGACTGCAGGAAAGGATCACCTTCCTCCCTCGTTCCTTCCTTCTCCAGACTTGGGGGAGTGTGGAAGCACTGAGGGGAAAGGAGAGGCAGAGAGGGCACTGAGTATTCTGGGTGATGGTATGATTGAACCGAGACCTTCACTAACCTGTGTGAAGTGAAGTGACCAAGGTGTGATTGCCTAGAGCAGCGGTTTTCAACCTTTTTCATCTCACAACACACATAAACTAATTACTAAAAGTCTGCGGCACACCAAAAATATATTTTTGCCAATCTCACCCCCCCAAAATAGGTGTAATTTTGATTCATTCACACTGACGGCTGTGCTTGTTGTCATTCTGTTATTTGACAGTCTATGGGAAAAGAGGTCAGTGCCCCTGACTAAGCAGTCAGGTATTGCATGTTTTAAAAATTCTTGCAGCACACCGGTTGAAAATCGCTGGCCTAGAGCATCGATTGTGTCCTGACAGATTTCTGAGAGGGGCATTCACAGCCACAGCCTCTGGGGCTGCAAAAAGGAGTGACGCTCACGGTCTCCGAGACCCTCAGGTTCCCTTTCCTCTAAGCCAAGAAGCCCTAGGAGGATTAGGACACCAGGTTTCCCTCCGCAGACCCGCCCAGCTTATATTTCTCTGTTCTTCTTCCCTCACCAGGTAAGAAAAAGGCAGCAGCCTTGTTTGACAGCCAGGCCCCTATTTGCCCCATCTGCCAGGTCCTGCTGAGGCCCAGCGAGTTACAGGAGCATATGGAGCAAGAACTGGAACACCTGGCCCAACTGCCCGCCAGGTAAGCCACCTAACAGGGGAGCTTGCCTGCCAGAGGATTCCACTCAGGATTCTAGCTACCAGGTCCCAGGAAGAGCCACCGGGCCCGCACCCCAGCCTCTAGGTAGAAGACAGGGCCCTGGTGCCATTCTCCTCTATCCACTTTCAGTCCTCGGATCCACCCGCTGAATAGTGCTGCCTTCCTCTTCTTACTCTTCTTCCTCTTCTTCCTCTTCTTCTGTTTGTGGAGACTGGAGGAGAGCGACCACTCTTGAGGCCACAGTCTCAAAAGGGCACAAGAGGAGCTAGAGAGGGAAAAGCCACTCCACAGGCCCTGCACTGCCACGCTGCGCCCCAAGGCAGGGTGAGGGCAGCAGGGACCGGGCCGGCAGCCCCACCGGAAGTGCAGCCTGTTGCTGCCATCCAGGGTAGTGAACACTACCTTCTCCATGAATCTCCAGGTCTGAAAGGCAGCAACCTCGAGGATGTGTTCAGGCCTGTCCCCCACTGCTTCACCCTAGCTCCCCTGTCCATGCTGAAGGACTGGGTGGAGCCTCCTGGACGGCCTGGCAGAGGAGCCAGGTTATTCAACAGAGCAGAGGAGCAGTGTACCAATTTACCCCAATCTTAGCAATGTAAAGCAACCATTTCATTACGTTCATGGAATCTGTGGAGCTGGGAACTCAGGCAGAGCCCAGAGGGGGTGACTTGTGTCTACTGCAGGATGTCTAAGGCCAGGGAGGATGCAATAGCTGGGAGCTGGGATCATCTGGAAGCTCTGTGGCACACATGTAAGGCTGACGTTGGCTGTCGTCTGGAACTTCGGCGGGGGTTGTGACCGAAACACCTGTACACGGCTTCTCCATGTGGCCCAGGCTTTCTCATATCATGGCAGCTTTGGGGTAATTGGACTTCTTAAATGGTAGTTTAAAGCTCTAAAACACATGTTCTAACCAACAATGTATGGAAGCTGGGTCATTTTTTATTTTTTAATCCTTACCTGAGGATATGTTTATTGATTTGAGAGACACAGAGAGAAAGAGAGAGAGAATCATCAATGTGAGAGAGAAATGTTGATTGGCTGCCTCCCACACATGCCCAGACCTGGGATCGAACCTGCAACCTAGGTATGTGCCCTGACGGGGAATTGAACCTGCAGCCCTTTGATGTGTGGAAACCTGCAGCCCAGCCAGGGCTGGGTCAGTTTTTATAACCTAGCCTCAGAAACCACTTAATGTCACTTCTGCTATACTCTATTGGTCAAGGTGGTATTAACCCACACACATTCAAAGGGAAGGGCCATTCACCCCACCTTTTGATGGGCGGAAGGCAAGCTCATGTTATAGAAGAGCATGTGTGACGGGAGGAGATATGGCTGCAGCCACCGTTGGAAAATACAATCTGCCACAGGGGAACAGCCTGCCCCACCAATTCAGTTTAAGTCATCGAACTAGACTGACTCCCCTTCCTGCTACACTCTCACCCAATCCCCTGTGCAGGGTGCAGGGGATCCCAAGGAGAATCGGGAATGGCCCCACCCTCTCATTGTATGGGAGTAAACAGAACCAGGCCATAGAAACCCTGAGGGGCAGAGACTGCTCTGTGGGAAGTAGTGGAGCTGTGGGGGGCGTAGATGAGGCCCTAACCCCCACCTCGCAGCAGAGAAGACCTCCTGAGGGAGGTGAGGCCCAAGCTGAATTTTGAAAGAAGATTCATTACGTATCTATTGCTGTGCTAGACCCAAACCAAGCAACTTGAAACAACAAAGATTTATTATCTCACAGTTTCTGCGGGCCAGTTCAGGAACTGGCTTATCGGGGTAGCTGTGGGTAGTTGCGGCTTCTGACTCCAAGTCCTCGTGAGGCTGCAGTGAAGATGTCAGCCAAAGCTGCAGCCATCTGGAGGTTTGATGGGGACTGCAGGGTCCCTTCCCAAGATGGCTCGCTCACATGGCTGTTGGCAGGAGGCCTCAGTGTTCTCCACCGGGCCATTGAGCTTCCCTGTGACAGGGCAGCTTACTTACCCCAGAGGAAGTGACAAGAGAGAGACTAAGGAGGAAGCCACGATGCCTTTTATGACCTAGTCTCAGAAGTCATACACGATTTCTTCCAATATATTCTACTCTGTTCACTTGAAGAAAGCCACCAAGTCCAGCCCACCCTTAAGAGAGGAGAATAGGACTGTAAGCTCTACCCCTTGAAGGGGAGAGCATCGGAGAGTCTGTGGGAGTACTTAAAACCACCACGGAAGACCGTACTGATGAGAATAATGATAACGCCGTGGAATGTTCACGGTGTGCCCAGCATAAAGTGCGATTACATTGCATCGATTTATTTCATCTTCACAACAGCTCTCTTGGGGCAGGTAATAATTATTAACTCCATTTTACAGATGAGGAAACTGAGGTACAGAGAGGTGAAGTGACTTCTCTAAGGCTGCACAGCTAGTAAAGTGAAGATGAGATTTACACTCACGCAGCCTGTAGTGCCCGTGCTCTTAACCCAACCGCGCACGCGCACACGCGCGCGCGCGCACACACCCCTCAGACTAGCCTGGAAGGGGCAGGGAGTGAAACACCCTTCTGCAGTTGAGTTCCACACCTTGGCTGCGCAGCAAGGTTTCTGAGTAACTTCCTCCCAGTGGGGGACTTCCTCTCAACCGCACGGGGAATAGAGGCAGAGAGGGAGGGATCCGCGGAGCCTTGGAAAGCAGTGCACTGCGGCCCTGACCCGCGCGGCTGGGTTGGTTGGACTGTCATCCCGCACATCAAAAGGTCGGGCGTTGGACTCCCCATCAGGGCCCCGGAGTAGGTTTCAGGTTTGATCCCCAGAAGGGGCGTGTATGAGAGGCAAACGATTGATGTTTCTCTCCCTCTCTCTCTAAAATCAATAAACATTTTTTAAATGTATTTTTTAAATAAGCAGTGCACCCGTAAGGAGGGCCCGGAGAGTGGGCGTCCAAGTTCTCCTCCCACCTCCTCGGCGGCGTCCCCGCTGCAGCCGAGTCCCCGGTCCCGAGTCCCGAGCCCCCACCCCTGCACTGCCCCGGACTTCCGCCCGCAGCCTGCCCTACTCCGCCCCCACCCGGGACCCTGCGCCGGACCCCCCTCCCGCACACCGCCTCGCTCCACGCCCTTTCTCCCGCGCGCACTCCGCTGCCTAGAGCCCCCGCGTCGGCGCCGCTCCTCCCGTCTGCGTGCTGCCTCCCCCACCTCTGTGCCCCTCGCGTGCAGGCCCGGCCCCGCACCCCCTGACCCCCGGACGCCCGTCCCCCACCCCCCGACGTCTGACAGCCGGACAGCGGGATCTGCACAGCAAGTGAAATTCCCGTCGGATCGATAAAGCCGAAGCGCTGGCGGCGACGGGTCGATGGTTTTATCTGTCTCGGCCCCGCCGAGCCCGGCGCGCTGACAGTCGGACCGGCCGGCAAAGGCGTTCAAGGGCAGCCGCGCCCGCCGCCCCCGCCCTCGTCTTTCCTCTCTCCCCTCCCCGCGGCCGCTGCGCCCACCGGACTGCAGGCTGGACCGGCCCGCCGCCGCCCTCGTGATTTATCTGGATTTTTAATTGGAAAAAATTTGCGAATTAATTGATTTCAGGAACTTGCCAATTAACATTGTAATTGGGTGCGTGATAAATTCCCCAGGAGCGTGTCAGCTCCCCGCGGGCTAGCGCGGGCTAGCGTGGGGAGGGCCCCAGCCTGGGCTGCCCTTGCCCCGCCCTGCCGCTCTCAGGGAGGCAGGAGGAGGGCAGAGGAGGCTGGAAGAAGATGTGGCACCTGGCTCTCTCCTCCTCTCCCTGAGCTGAGAGTGCCCTTCTACCAGCCATTTCACAGATGGGGAAACTGAGTCCTGCAGGAGGGTAGAGCCCAAGCGAGGGCATCCCCCATCCACGGCTTATGGCTAGAGGCCTCCGCCCCAGCACTTTCCCGTCTGCTCCATGCTCCCCTCCCTTCTTCCTTCCCTTCTCTCCAGCCGGTCCCTTTCCTCTCTTACCCTGCCCCTGCCCCTTCTGCCCTCCTCGCCCTCCTTCAGCCTGGGTCGCATCCCACAGGAGGCACAGTCCCTCCACCCCGGCGGTTGCTCGCCAAGGAGCTCTTCAGGGGGGCCTGGTGGTGTGCTTTCTGCCTCCCTCTGTACCCTCCCCCCAAGCAAGCTGCTATTTTAGACACCGAGGGGGTCTCACACAGAGAATCCGGGACCTTCCAGCCCCCAAACTAGGGCTGGCTGCTTTTCACAGACATAGGTGCAAACATATGTACGTGATGAACGGGCACTCACACACATCCCCATTCTAACACCCACAAGTGCGCTCACACACCCTGAGAAGCACATGGGCACACAGACACCTGTGGGAAGAAGAGTCAGAGCTCCCGCTGGTGAAGGCTTACACTTTCCAAAGCACTTTGACATTGGAGATCAGAGGCTGCACCCGCACACCCTCCCTCACCCCATCCTCTCTCTGTCCCCTTTCAGCCCTGCCTGGGTTCCATTAGACCCCAGGACTCAGCTAGTTAGAGCAAGGAGGGCAAAGCTAGACTGAGGACAGTGGAGGGCCTTCCGTGCCACAGGGATGTCCTAGAGGTAGAGGGAATTAGAACACTGGGGAGCTGGAAGATGCTTTTGAGGGAGCTGAGCTGTAGGAGAATCACTCTGGAGGCCAGTGTAGGGCATGAGTCCGAGGCAGAAGCAGGGAGGCAAGTGAGCAGGCTGGGCTGGTCCAAGGGGCAGATGATGAGGCTGACCTAGCACAGCAGCAGTGGCAGTGGGAAGAGCAAATGATGAGAGACCAGTGGAGGAAGAAGCCAGAGAACTTAGCGGACGACTTGTTGGGTACTTACTAGAAAGAGCTTTCTGACTTGGGTGTCAGGAAGGGTAGCGATGGCAGAGAAGCAAACATCTGAGGGAAGGAGATGATGGACAGGGCTTGCTGAGCTAAGATGGCTTTTGGATAGTGATGGGGTGGAGACTGGATGTGAACTGATAGGCAGGAACATTGATGAGAACAGAAGACTGAAGGGCAGGTGGGAGGAAGGGTTGCCCCAGACTTCTCCGTGGCCCTGTGACAGCAGTTTCCACCCGGAGGAAAAGGACTTCGCCATGGAAGGGCTGCAGAAAGCTGAAAGTGAGGCTTGGCCGGGCCTGAGCTCAGACACCTTTCCTGGGAGGCTTCCAGACCCACTTCGAATAGAGTACTGGCCTCTAGACTGAGAAGCTAGCTCTCCGGTCAGTGCTTTAAAAGGGCCGGAAAGAGCCAGAGGGTGACTCTGGAGGAGAGGCGGGGTGTGGAGATGGCAGTGCCCCCACCCCCACTTAAGCCTTATTTAAGGCCGGCCTCGGTGTTTGGTTGGGTAATGAACTAGATAAACAATTCCCCAAATAGATTAAAACGAAGTGTAACTTACAAAGGCGGCTGGTGATGATGGTTTATTCCCCGGCAGCGCACCATTTCTTTATTTCCAAGGATAATTCAGTGTAAATCACCTTAATTAAAAGTGTCAGCCCAGCCCATGAATATTGTACTTAGGAACGCGTTTCCTGGGTCCCAGTTATAATTTAAAACCCATGGATCACTAGGCAGCGAGTGACTGAGCAAGGGAGGAAATCGTTGGGGGCGGGCTGTGGAAACGAGGAGGGCCGGAAGACAGAGCTGAGTGGGTGGGCTGGGTGAGAGGCCGGCAGCCTGCAGCTCTGGGGCTTAGCCCTCTCCTCTCCACGGCAGGTCCTTTGCCAGACTCTGGTCTCTGGGGGGCCACATGCACTTGGAAGCGACCAGGTAACTAGAGGAAAGGTAGGGCGGGGGTGCGGGCTCAGAGAGAGGGAAGAAGTCCGGGGCAGTACCAGGCGAAATGAGGGAAAGGGAAGAAAATCGCCAGGAAAAGATCCAGAGGATTGGGAAAGGGAGACTGAACATTACGACTCTCGGTGTTTCCCAATTTCTACTCATCAACAGAGTAAACTAAAGCCCAGGATCAGCAGGCCCCTCGCCAAAAGCACAGGGAGAAAAAGACCTCAGAGCCCCGCCCTCCATCCTCCTCCCTGAGCGTCACTAGGGAGGCAGGGTGGGCAGTGGAAAAGCAGCACCTTGGACTCTGTCAGATGCGAATTCAAATCCGGACTGTGTGAACAGAGAGGTGCCACTTAACCTCTGTTAGTCGACTTTGTAAAGTTTCTGTGAAGATAAAAGGTAACACATATAAAGTATCTAGCCTGTGCCTGCCGAATGTAGAGGGTGCACAGTAATTGTCCGTTCTTTCTTTTTCTGTTCCAACCGGATCCTGCTAAAATGATACTCAGACCTCAGCCCAGGGGCCCGGTGAGAACAATGCTATACAGTGGATGCCTCAGTTCTGTGTCCGAAGGTCCAGGCACAGCACTGGCACAATGGCGATGTCAGTACTTGTTGACTGAATGAATGAAAAAGTGAAGGAATAATGAAGGTCATGAATTCCCCAGCTATTTGCTCCTCAAGAGCAGCCCAGTTTCTTCTCTGGATCCCTAGTGCCCAGATCAGGGCCAGGACTGGAGCAGAACTACCAAGTGTAATTGAGTAGAATCTGGCCTGTCTGTGCCCCCCAGTCTGTGGTGCCCCCGCCATGTGATGCAAACAGACAGACAGCTCTGTTTTTATACTCAGACCTTAGCCTCACCCTGCTGCCAAGCCTGGGGGCCCCTGCACTACAATGTACATGTGTGTGCAGGCATGTGTTCATGTTGGCCTTCGTGGGTGCAAGGGTGTCCAGGAGTGTCGGTCTATGTGGGTGTCTGTGTAAGCATGCATTTATGAGGGTGTGGTTTGGGGAACAGCTGTTCATCCAGGTAGAGTGACTGCTGTGAGTATCTTTATGGACATGTCTCTCGGAATAGGACTCTGTGCCTATGCATCTGTTTGCTTGGCTAAGCCATTGGGTGTGACCACATGTATCTACGTGACCGTTGACAGAATGACAGAGAGACAGTGGGTATGTGTATCTGCCTCTGCACTAGGGTCTCTCGATCTCGGCACTATTGACATTTTTGCGCTGGATAATTCTTTATTGTG
Organism: Glossophaga mutica; assembly: GCA_039655065.1. NCBI lineage: Eukaryota > Metazoa > Chordata > Mammalia > Chiroptera > Phyllostomidae > Glossophaga > Glossophaga mutica. Next base: position 30,369,846 of record CM077307.1, read on the forward strand.
AGAGGCTACCAGCATACCGTAGGATGGTTAATGTCCTCCACCCACTAAATGCCAATAGTAAACTCCCAACCCCAGGTTATAACAATTAGAAGTGTTTCCAGACATTACCAAATGTCCCCATGGGGGGCAAAATGGCACCAGGTGAGAACTACTACTCCTTCTTCACCTGCCTATGCCTTTGGCTGTGTATTGGGCATGCCACCCAAGGGTGTTCCCAGTGTGCGCATATGCTGGGTGAGTGGGGTCTGCCCCCGTGTGCTCTGCCTTGATGGGCATCTCTGTGTCTCTGACCTTCATGGCTGTCTGTGGGTGTGCTTCACCTGGACAGCTAATACCTAGGTCTGTGTGAGGACCCTAGTGAATGTGCTGTGCCTGCCACCGTGCGAGTATCAGCCAGTGCCTCTGTGTGAGTGTATTTGTGTGGGGGGGGGGGTTGAGTGAGTGCACGTGCGTGAATGTGTGAACACAGATATGCAAGCATAGTAGGGGCAGCAGGGAGGGAGGGACAGGAACAGGGATATTAATGTTTCTGAAGTGGATCTGATTTGATACGTCTTGTTCCATTGTCAGCATCTGTTTAGCGGGGATTTGTAATACTTTGTGGCTCTGGATCACTCATGCTTAGCACGGGATGTGGCCTTGCATACCAATTTTGTTATTAAACACAGTCCTTGCCTCCCCCACAGCCCATCCATCACCTCCCGCCCCTACCCCCGCCTGCTCCAAGCCACCCACCATATTTCAGGCCCAGCTCCCGCCTGCCTGCCGCACCCGATGCCGGAGGGCCTGGGGCTGACAAATTGAATCAGGGGGAGATCATTCCTGGCCTAACGCAGTTTGCAGCGTGTTGGAGGGAGAATTGACAAGAGCCATGTCAGCTCCATCACCCCAGTCCCATAGGGGCTAAGAGCAGACTGGGGACGGGGGTGGAGGGAAGGGGGCATCCAGGACAGGCAGAATCCTCAAGGCTGATACCAGGGGTCAGGTAAAGCCTCTTTCCTCAGATCCACAGGATAGCCTACCATGCCTAGTGTTTCTATCCCCTTCCCAGGAGACATCTCTAGCCCTTAGCTCCTGATGGACGCCAAGCTAGGCAGGGCCAGCTGGGGTTGAATGGACTGGGTGGAGCTTGGCCAGGCTGTGCTGGGCTAGGCTGATTATGCCTTCTCTCTGTGGGGTCTTCTTGCTATTCTACTCTTGCATGCCCTGGGCAGCAGGTGGAATAGTAATCCTGTTCTCTTCTTTTTTGGCAGCAAGAATTCCCTTCTGAAGGATGCCATGGCTCCGGGCACTCCCAAGGTAGGTGGCCAGTTGTGTGTTCCCCTCCTGTCCACCCTAACCTAGGCCCACCAGAGCTGCTTCCTCCTGAAGGAAGGAAGTTCTTCCTGGGTCCCCAACTGTCCCTAGGGTTTCAACATCCACCTGAGGCCTAGGGCTGCCCTAGGTGCTTGAGTGCATGCATGTGTAATGCAGGTTGAGACAGACAGCTCAGGACTTTAGAAACCAGACCACGGGGTGTGTGTGTGTGTGTGTGTGTGTGTGTGTGTGTCCTTTGGCCTGTGGACAACAGGGAGCCAGGGAGGATGCTGGACTCATTTGAGAAGACAGTCTGCCCCTCTGAACAGACATTATGGGAGAGAGGCTTGAAAGCATCAGATGGAGAAAGGAAAAGTAAAGGGCAAGTAGCTGGCTCAAAGGAGGGGCCAGAAAGGCCTCAGCACAGTGACGTGAGTTGCACCAAAAACTGCCATAGGTGGCCACGGAGGCAGATGAAACTCCTTCCCCAAAAGGGATGATTTTGAGGGAGCGGGGACCTGGAGAGGAAGACTAAACCCTCGCTCACTGACTGTCCTCTCCTCTACCCCACCCGCCAGCATCCTTTCTCCTAAGTTCTCACAATGACTCAGAAAGGCAGGAATCCGTAGCCCTTTTTATAGGGGGAGAGGAGTGTGTCAAAGCTTTGGGAATGGATGAAATCAGTCAGGGAGAGTGTGTGGAGAGGTTAGAGCAAGAGCCAAGAAGAGAATCTGGGGATTCTTGCTCTGGGGGTCAAGATACTGTATCAGAGACAGGAAAGGGGCAGAGTAGGAACAGTCACAAGTTAGAAGAGGCAAAAGAGGGCATGGCATCCCAGACTCCTAAGGGGAAAAAAGTTCCAAAACATATGGGGTGTCAGTAGCCAAACAGAGAAAAGCTGGAGAAGGGGACCACTGTATTTAGATGCCTTAAAGGCACTGGTGAGCTCTGAGAGGGCAGTTTTGGGAAAAGGACCCAGGGGTTGGCTCAACTCCCCTGCAGGCCTTTATAAAGGGGGGGGGGTGGACTTTGCACCATCATTCAGGAAATCACCCAACACACAGCAAGCTGGACAGAGAAGAGATAGGGAACCTAGTCCAGCCTTGGATCAGTGCAGGCCCTGGCCAAGGAAGAAAAGCCCTCCCAGCCCCAAGAGAAAAGGTGGGAGGTGACAGGCAGCTGTGGATCATAGAGTTGGGGAACCACAGTCTCTGAGCTTGGCCCATGTCACAGCATGTAGTGGTTGTGGTTACAGAAGAAGGTAGGTCATGGACAAGCTGCCAGTTTGGCCACTACAACCACTGACACCTGACACCTGAGCACAGCTGGCAGGACTGAGAATTGGACCCCAGGGAGGCTGGTGTGCTAAGGACAAACAGACGCAATCCATGTCCATACTCCATGCTCCACGTCCCCATGCTCACAAATGCACACACGCACCCAGATCAGAGTACGCAGCCAGGACATGGAAGCATGCAGATTCCTGCAGCAACCGCTCGTATTGGGGGTTGGACTCAGAGGCTCGAACCGCTCAGCCACTTCCGGGTGTGTGTGCGCACCCCCAAAGCTGACCATTTCGGGGTCTGTCCTCTGCCTTGACTGAGGCTTTCGGGAAGCAGGTCATGGATGCAAGGGGCATGAGGGAGAAGGTTCAAGCAAGAGACTGAGAAGAGGGAGAAGGAGGTAGGGCGGAGGAGGAGAGGGCAAGGGGGCCTTCGACAAGATTGATGGCCTCGTTGCCATTAAGAAAAAAATTAGCCGGTGGCGGCTATCATATTAAAGGGTGAAGAAGCCGTGAATTATTTTCTTAAAGATCTTATCGCTTACAATGATAATTTTACCTTCCAAAAGGCCACTTTTAATGAGGCGAAGAGCCAGGCAAAAAGTCATGATTTAATGCCGGGATTTTTTTTTTTCAAAACACATTTTACTGCTTTTTGGTCCATGTTTAAAAAGCGCTGGTGACCTTTTTTTATTCCACTTGCCCCAGGTGTAATGCTGAGGCCTCTCAGGGCTTCTAACCTAGAGAGAATGAGAGAGAGGTTGCAGGTGGGGGGAAGAGAACACGAGTGTGAGCTTTCTTATGGTGGGGGGCAGAGGTACATTGTTTCCCCCTCCTCAGCATCTTTCTTGGGACCAGAGAAGTACATTGCCCCAAAGCCCACGTCTTTTCTGAGGAAAGGGGGCCAAGTCACATACTAGGCCTCCCAAGGTGCCGGGGTGGATGAAGCAGGGGCTCCAAATTGCAGGGAATCCCACCCCAGACCCTTCCCAGCCTTCCTCCTCCAGCTCTTGGGGTGAGGCCGAGTCAGGGAGCCCTGCCAACCAGCAGCTGCCCCTCCCTTCCCAGGGCCCTCGCCTGAGGATGTGCGGCATGGCCACCGCATGCGGGTCACATCCTACGGCTCAGTCGGAGATGAAGGATAAATGGCTGCTCCATCTTTCCCAAATTGCTTTCTTTGGGCTGTCACTGGCGATTTGGCATGGTTTTCTAGGCTGGGGAGGCCTCCTAGGGAATTGTATGCTTCTGGCTCAGAGCTGTGCAGGCTGGGGAAGGTGGGGGGAGGAAGTATGGATTGCTTTCAGGCCTCCAGGCCCCCAGTTCGCAGCTGAACAGGCCTTGGCAAGAGCCAGCAAGAGCAGGCTGAATGTGCCATGTGGTATTTAGAATTGTGATGCTCGCACACAATTTAAAGCAGACAGTTTATTAATCTAAACTGCAGGCGTATGTAGAAGAGGCCATGTAAGACTGACATGGGGGGATTGGTTTTGCTAGGGTTTTTGCTAGGGTCACTGTCGCAGCACAGGGATAAATGGACCCACCGTACATCCCTAGCTGCATGCAGGAAACTCATACATGCTCTTTAATTTACTGTCTCCATGGTGGGGCTGCCATCAGCCCATGTTAGGGGCAGACAGGGTGACCAGTATGTGGCTTTACTCCCAGCTCTTCAGGGGGTCCCGGAGCATGTATCGTCTCTGCCCACTGAGAGTAGACTGGGAGTCTGCCCCACTGGAGTAGACATCAGCTGGGATATAGGAGGTCTGGGCCCTCTCGGGGGGTCTCCACCCATTCTGAGAGTCAAGCCATCCTCTCCCATGACCACACTCCCAGGACCTGACCACGTGCCTTCAAAATCTCAAGTGGTCCCTCTATCCCTCCGCCCTCCTTTCTTTGCCTCTCTCCTAGAAGCTCCATAGGAACAGGAACTTTAGGGGACTGACTATAGGTCTCATTCTGCCCAAAGCCACATGTCCTTTTTCTTCCCCCAGTCCCTCCTGTTGTCTGCTTCTATCAAGAGGGAAGGAGAGTCTCCGACAGCATCACCACACTCATCTGCCACTGATGACCTGCACCACTCAGACAGATACCAGGTGAGGAGTGGGCGGGATGAGCATGAGAAGGAAGTTCCTTTGGGTGAGAGCTTAGAGGGCCTGCCTGGTGCTGACTCCTCCCTCCTCAGGAGGTAAGAGGAGAGGCCTGAACTGTTTTTGATTCCCTCTGTGTCTAGCACCCCTAACTGAACCTGGAAAGCACAGATGCCTTAAGTAGATGGATATTTAGGAAGCAATAGCAAAGGACACCAGGGCTCTGGTGGCCTCTAAACACCTCTGAAGCATCCCATCTATCAGGACGTATCCTATAGGGTTTGGTTTCATGAGGGACCTGAGATATAGCCCCAAACCACCTGGAAACGTCACATTTCAAACCCATGATCCCCTGAGCAAATAACCATTCAATCCTGCCAAACCTTGGGACTGGGGCCCAGAGAGAGAAAGAGGCAGAGACAGTCATTGCTTGTGAGTGTCTTAGGCAACACGGGAAGGAAATAATCACACGATCCTGAAGCATCAGAGCAGGAGCAGGACCTAAGGCTAACACCTTAACTCCCTTTTGACCTTCTTTGGGTAGGAAGGAGAAAGAACTTCCCCCAGAAGCTTCTCCTTCTGAGAAGTGACAGGGCCCTGCCTTTGGGAGCCCCAGTCCGATGGAGGAAAACAGGGCCCTGCTCCAAGGAACATGTGTCTAAATGGCAACAGGCCTTCTCCAGGAGCCCCAGGGTGAAAAAGGAAAAACAGCCCTAACTCAGAAGCCCTGATGTGATGCAGAAAGACAAGACAGCAGGGACCCATAATCTGGGGTAGAGAAGCAGCGTCACTGCTGGCACACGTAAAACCCCTGCTGGAGCTAGAGGTGTTCGTTCTCTCTGAACACCCTTTACTTCCAGCTGATGCAGCCCAGTGTCAGGGCGCAGAGCTTGGAAAGTGGAGTGCCACGGGTGGGCTGGACACCAGCTTCCACTGGATGCTTTGTATGGGACTCAAACTGCATAGCCCAAAGTGCCACCCCTGGGGAGAGAATCCCTCCTCTCATGAACCCTGGTTTGAGAGAGGCTCTCAGTCCAGAGCCTGGGAGACATTACCCTCACCCAGACAGCCCTGGTTTGAGATGGAGAAATGACCCAACTCGAGGGAATTCTGGTCTGATGTGGAGACAAGGCTCTGTCCCAGAGTTTCCTTCAAAGGGACAGACAGAGCCCTGCCTCAGGGACCCGTCCTCTCTACTTCAGTCACGGTATTCGGCCTCACCATCTGATGAGCTAGGAAAAGAGTAATTGTCAGGCATAGGCATGGCACCAAGGCCTCTGTGGTTTAGATTTAACCCATATTCCCAGCTTCCATTCCTAATGCTGCCCTCCATGAATCCTATGGGGTATGCTCACCAAATTAATGCCAACTACTTCCTGGCTATGACATTCCTTTCTTGCCTCTGCATTAAACACATACTGTTTCTTCTAACAGGACCATTTTACCAACCCAATTTTTATTTGTCCTTCAGTGACCTGCCCCAATCCCATCATCTCCAGGAAAACTTTCTGGAATAGCGATCTCTTCTCACAGCCCCAGTGTATCCATTATTGCCGTATCATCTTACGTTGCGGCCGCCCCTTTAGACATGTTTTGGTTATCTCTTGGTTTATAACAACCCCTCCCAAAACTTAGTGGCTTAACACAATTTATCATATCTCAGAATTCTGTTGGTTGACTAGGCCCTTACATACTCACGCAGCTCATTCAGCTGGAGGACTGCCTGGGCTGGAAAGTCCCAAATGGCCTCACCATGTACCTGAAAGACTGGGGGGACCTTGGTTCTCTTCCACACAGCCTCTCATCCTCCAGTAGGTCAGATCAGCTTCCTTACCTGGTAGTCTCAGGGCAATGTCACACTAAGAGGGTGGAGGACAAAGCTACAAGGCATCTTGAGGCCCAGACTCTGGAATTCACACATCACTGGGCAAAGCTTCACAAAACTGACCCTTGATCAAAGGATGAGGAGATGTAGCTGTTGATAGGAGCAGGTGCAAGGAACTGGGGCCACATTTACTATGTCAAAACGAACGTGATTCGTCCATTAGACTTGGAGTCCTTCCAAGGCAAGGGCCTTGTCTTATCCTCTTTACTCCCTTCCTTTATTCATTTATCTATACTCATGCTTAGCCCAGTGTCCTTGCCTGCAAGGGATTAGATTTGCAAATAGATAATTATAGCCCAGTGTTTTAAGTGCTATGACAGGGGTATAAATAAATTTCTAGGATCACACAGTGGACAGAGGAGAAAAATCAGAGTAAGCTTCACCGAGGAGGTAATGACTGAACAGGGTTTCAGAAGCAAGTAGGAGTTCACTTTGGTAAACAAGGAATAAAGGGTACCAGTTTATTCCTTGATCAAGGCAACAGTACGTGCAAAGGGCATAGTGGTATAACCCAGAGTGACATATTTGGGGACCTGCTATCAGTTCAGTTTTGTTAGAACGTAAAACGCAAGGAAGATTGGTAGGAAGTGAAGTACCCTGGACCCTGGAAAGTGCCCTAGGGTCTAGCTGGGTATCCCATCCTCTAATCTTACACAATGCCTGGAATGTAGTAGTTGCTCAATTATGTTGGTTTTTTTTTTTTTTTTTTTTTTTTTTTTATCAAACTCAGCCTCAAAATTAGGGGGTATTGGTTTCTTGTTTGGATTCCCATTTGTTTTAGCCCCTGCTGGGTTACCTAATCTCTTAACTATTATTTCACTTTACCTTCATAGCAACTGTACAAGCTAGGATTCATTGCCTTCCAATTTATTGCTAAGGAGACAGGCCTGGAGAGAGGAAGTTAATTTTCTAAGAACACATAGATTCTTAAGAGTAACAGAATCAGGATTTGAACTTGAGTCTGTCTGGCCCTGAATCCTAGATTGTTTCTCAGCCATGCACTGGGCTAAGGGGCTTCCCTCTTGTGCGAGTATAATCCCCCTTCCCTTCCCACTGTTATCTCCGGCATGCTAAACCCTGTGCTGGGTAACTAGATAGAGATGACCTCCCATGAATAAGGTACAGATGTGTAAACAACCAAAATATACAAGATCAGAGAGGGAAGACAAGGTATGTGAAAACTCAGAGGAGGCAACTCACCTAACCTTGAGAGAAAGTGAAGCCTTCCCAGAGCCCTATGGGATGAACAGCAGTTAACCAAGCACGGGGTATGGAGGCATTAAGGATAATCTAGCCCTGAGTCCAGTGCATGGAGTGCTCAAAGAACTATTCATAGCTCTGCAGAGCGGAGCATCAGGAGGGCAAAGGGGGAGAGTGGGAGTGCTAGAAGAGGCTGGAGAAGTAGAGCGAGTCAGAAAAGGCCTGTATGCCATGTTGCAGATCATACAGATGGAGAACCACTGAAGGGTTTAAAGAAGGTGGAGACAGGGTCAGTTGTGAACAATACAAAGATCACAGTGTCTTTACTGAGAAGGCTGGGTTACAAGAAGAGAAGCTGGAGACCAGGAGGCCAGATGGGAGACAGCTGCAAATTTAGAAAGCTCCTAAGGTTATGAATTGGAGCAGTAACATCCAAGATAGATATAGCCGTTAAAGAAACACCCTGGGAGGCTTGCCTATGCTAAGCGCTGTGCTAGGCTTGGGTTCACCCATGATTCACACATGGCCCCAACCCTAACGGTCAGTACACTGACAAAAATTTTGTATGAGCTATAATGAAGGTAGGGATGAAAGTACTATAACGAGAGGAAAAGATATTTTTCGGAAGATTGAGTAGGAGATACACACAGGTGGAGATGATTTTTTTTTAAAGAGAACATTTAAAGGGAGATTTTCTGAGATCTAGATAAGTAAGCACTGAGTGTTGAAAACGAAGGAGGATGGAATCCAGCACCATTCTCAAGTCTCCGGTGTGAGCACACCTGAGTGTCCCTTTCTGAACCGGAACCCAGGAATAAAGCGCCTGTTTGGGGGACGTCTAGTTCCACGTTGACCACGTGGGCGTGTGGTTCCTGTGGGAGCTCCAGGTGATGTCCATCAGACCGCTGAAAAGTTGGGAATCCTCCAATAATGGGACTGCTGAGCTCCATGGGGATGGGGGCGGTACATTTGGGAGGTGCAGTGAGATTGCCCACGGGCGATCAGGAATTCCGACACCTCCTCCCCAAAGAATAGCCTGGCTGCCCTAGGACAGCCGCGCGGCAGGCGGGACCAAGGGCCGGGGCTCTGGGAGGATAGAACCCCGCGCGAGAGGGCATGGAGCGGGACAGGTGGACCCTGTAGCCGCTACCTGGAGCAGGTACGCTTTGCAGATGGTGAGAGGGATCCCGGGCACACGCCGCGGGGTGCTACCCGAGTGCCAGCAGCTTTTTCCTGGTCCCAGTCTGGTCGCCCACACCCCCATCTTGAACTTTCACCCTGGGCGCGCGACGGCAGCGGTCACGTGACCAGGGCCAACATGGCCGCCGCCGCCGCTGGGAGCTGAAGTGCCGCCGCCGCCGGGCAGCCGGGAGGAATCCGCCCGCATCGCCGCCCTCGCCGGCCGGGCGGCCGAGGGGCCCGGAGCGCCGGAAGCCAGGGCTGGGACGGCACCGCGCGGCGGCCACGGGGTCCCGTTAGAGCAGTCCCCGGCGGCTATGCCGAGGGCCCGGAGCGGTCGGCGGAGCAGGGGGGCCGGCGGGAGGGAGGAAGTAGGTTTGTTTACGGGCTGTTTGGGGCGGGACAGGCCTGGACCGGGGTCGGTGCTCAGGCGGGGGCCAGGACTCCAGGCCGCGGCTGACGCTCTCTTCTCTTTTTTCGCATCTGCCCGGGATCTTCCCCCAAGACCTTCCTGCGAGTGCGAGCCAACCGGCAGACCCGACTGAATGGTGAGTCTTCCTCGGCCCCTCCCTCCGCCCCACCCCCGGCCTCCTCCCTCCCTCGCTGGCTGTAGCTCCTGGCTTTGCCTCAATCTCTTCGACATTAAGGCCCAGTGGCTTCCTCGCAGTCACAGCGCCTGAGAATGTGCTAACCAAGGTGGCTGCCCTCAGTTTCCCCGTCTGTCTAATGGAGATTATGGTTCCCAGCTCTTGCCCAAGTCTCTCTAAAGCCCTTGAAGAACCCTGGGGGGCAATAAGTGCCAGAGAATGAGGAACAAGCTACACAATTCCCCTCGGGAGCTCAGCTTTGAATTTGCAAACTGCTGGGACCTCACTGTACAAGCCGGCAGGGTGCTGAGAATGTTTTTCTTCCAGTTTTTAATCAGTGCCCAGTAGTGTGAATACAGCCTCTCCGCTGCGACTTGACAATGCAGTGAGATCTGGAGTTCCCACGGCAACAGGAACTAACTCATCCCGGGGCTCTTTGAGTTATCAGTCGGCCCACATTTCACAAAGGTGATCAGCGTGGGCTCAGCAGCTCTTAGAGGCCTTCTCTGAAAGCTCACCGTGTATGCACTACCTGGCGGCCCCCCCTTTTGGATTCAAACCTCTGGAGCATTCCTATTTGCTGAACACAATTGAATGAGCCTGGCTTTTTGTGCTGACTAGGGTGTGGTATGTCTGGGGGGTTGCTATAAGAGACTTAAGGTCTCTGGGCCAGCTGGTAAATGATCCCCAACCTCTGCTACTTAGTTTCTGCTGCCAGGCTGAGCCTTATTCTGGGGGAGAAAATGCACTAGCACTGTATTAGGCATCATCGTAACACTTCTGAGAGGAAAGCATTAACACACTTTGTGTAGGTAAGGAAACTGAGGCTGGGAGAGGTGACAGTGATTTAAAACCATGCAGCAGGGATGTAACTGGCATGATTTAAACTGAAGTTTGTTTACCTCCCAAGCCTGGGCTTCTGCAACCATGGGATGCTACTACCTCCATGGCAAATCCTTTGACGTGATCTACTCAGAGGTCGCCTTTGGGTAGGGGGCAAAGCTTTTTCTTCCACATTTTGGTTATTTTGGCGAGAAAATAGCCAAACCTGCCTTGTTTATCTGAGAATTTGCAGGTGATGGTTAATCCATCAGGGTGCTTTTCTGGAACTACAGGATCTTCTAGTCTGCGTGGCTTGGTCAAGGAAAGTATTCAGTATTGCGCCCTCTTTGGCAGTTCTGTGAGATTCATTCCTTATTCTGTCATCAGACAGTGTTTATCATCGTCCTCCTCTTACAGGGAGGCACTTCCTTGGGCTCTAGGCAGGACAGATCAGGAACCTTTATGTTCTCACACTGCTTCATACGGGCTTCTGGCACTCTGGCGGTCCCTCACTCCATACCTTTCTGATACCTAGCATCCCTTCTCCAGCCCAGCCCTGGCTCTAAAGCAGCGATTTTCAACCTTTTCCAATTCATGGCATATATAAACTAGTTACTGAAATTCTGTGGCACACCAGAGAGCTATTGTATTGGCTGTAGTCTTTTTTGTTTAATAACAATCTAAGGAAAAGAGGTCAGTGCCCCTAACTAAATAGTCAGGTACTGCATGTTTTAAAAATTCTTACAGCACACCAGTTGAAAATCATTGGTCTAGAGTGTCAAGGTGTCTTGAGCCTGAGATTCCAAGGGTTGAGGCAGTCAAGGCAGAGGAATCTCAATCTTTGTTCACAAAATCAGGTGGAGGACCAGCACGTGACCGCATCTCCTATAGCAAAAGCACAGGAGATTAAAGAGATGGGCCAGCTGCAAGCAGAGTTTCTCAAGCTCCATGCTCAGTCCGAATGGGATAGTGACCTTCCTGTTGATTTGGGTCTTTGTAGGACGACTCTGGGTTGGAGTTGAAATAGCTCCCTACCTCAGGCCTTCAGCACGCAGGAGCTGGGCCCCAAGTGCATAGTCTTGCTGCCCTAGCACACTCACAGGATCAATGTTTGTTGATGCTGACCAGTCAAAGGAACCCTTAGGACAGGAGAACATTCAAGGCTATGGTTTCTTATTCTGCTTTTGTCCCTTTTTCACTACTTGAAAAGTTTCTTGATCTCCCTGAGCCTTGAGTTTCTTCATCTGTTAAAGTGGATCCTGCACCATACCTTCAGGATATACAATTAAATGAGCTATGTTGTGTAAGGTGTTTGTCTCTGAGCCTAATGCAGTTGAGGTTCTAAATAGTAACAATCAGTCTCCACCTGGGTTGCCTCTTACCTATGTCCCCCTCCCTAAAGTGCCTTCACAAGCTTCCCCTAGGGCCAGTGCCCATGAGAAAGTTCTTCTGGCCTGCAGCGGGGAACCTTTCCCTCCTTGACTACCTCCCCATATGCTCACCCCAGTCCATCTGATCTCAGAGTGACTAACTCTGCTTCTGCTGTTGCATCCAGGGAGGGGCTAGAGGGAAGAGTCCCTTCTTTTGACCCCTTCCTGCTTCAGTGACAGGAGGGCTGCAGAGAGAGATTAGTGAGCTAATTAGAAATGATTGCATCTCTCAGCTTTAATTAGGAGTGCTGTGGGCTTGCAGTGTGCACTTTGGAATTGAGCCCCCTGCGGGACAGCGTGGCAGGCAGCCCTCTGCCTCACGGGCCTGCCAGTCCCTCTGCACTGATTAGGAATGATGGAACAGGTTTGGGTAGGCACAGTGAGGGCTGCCCTGTCAAGGTACCATGGGCTTTCTGACTCAGACTCTCCATATCTTTATGACTGGGCCTCAGTCTCCTCTTCTGTAAAATGGACCAGTGGACAAAAGAGAAATCCTTCCTGGGATGACTCTAACTAAGACACTTAAGGGCTCTTGGCCCAGGAACAAAGGGGATTTTATCATGAGTGAAAAACAGGCCATATCAGACCCCTGACTATCTTGACATCAAAAGAGCCCATGGTCTTGACCTTCTAGGAAGATACCAAGCAACATGGAGTATCTTTGCTCATTGGACTCCTTGAATTCTGCAGGTAGGAAGGTACAGTTGAGCTTGAGCCAGCTGTGGCCAGAGTAGATACTTGGCTGGCCCAGCTCCACTCTCCTCTCCAGGTGCTCTTGGCAAGTCCCAGTCCCGAAAGGAGAAGAAGGTGCTGCATAATGAGAGTAAGACCAGGCCCTGAACAAAGGGGCTAATGGCTGGCAGGAAGTCAGGCAGTATCAGCTCCACTGCAACCCTGGGAGCTACAGTGACCATCTGCCTGTTCTGTGCTTTGTTTTCGGTTTTTCCATGCAGCTCGGATTGGGAAAATGAAACGGAGGAAGCAAGATGAAGGGCAGGTATGTCCCCTGTGCAACCGCCCCCTGGCAGGATCGGAGCAGGAGATGAGTAGGCATGTGGAGCATTGCCTTTCTAAGGTAGAGGGGCCATCACCACTTATCCCCCCCACCGCTCCCCCCTCCCCTGAACCTAGCTGCCGACTGCCCCCAGATCTATGGGCTCTTGGGGTCTCCGTGTGGTCTCAGCAGCTTGTTCCTCTCTGTTCTTTGCTCTCTTCCTTTGCTTTCACTCACCCACTCTTTCCCTGGGGCTCCAGTGGAAAATGATTGGGAAGAGGTCCAGGTCTTTGACCTCTAGATTGGTTTACTTCACAGGAGCCCTAGAGCTGGGGTTGGCACACCACACCTGGGGGCCAGGGCTGTGCCTTCCTTGCAGGGCCTGGGGGACAGGTAGGGATGGCCTGGGACCCACACGATCCTGCTCTGCTCTTCACAGAGGGAAAGTTCCTGCATGGCTGAGGATGATTCCGTGGACATCGAGCATGAGAACAGCAACCGCTTTGAGGAGTATGAGTGGTGTGGGCAGAAGCGGATACGGGCCACCACTCTCCTGGAAGGTGGTTTCCGAGGTACAAGCAGCTGACACATAGGCAGTGGCCCTCCGGTGGCCAGGCCTGTGCTGGTATCCATCTGTTGAGAGCCAGGAGGCTAGGGCTGGTGGCTGGTCATCCATCCACCACATGGGAACTGCTGCTGGCAGAGCTGCTTTGTGACTGTGCTGCCTGCCTGTGATGTGCATATTAAAATGGGAGCATTTGGGTGGGGAATGGAATTGTGAGGCTGCGAGCTAGGAGTGACGAGGGGGGCTCTCGGCCTCGGGTGATGCATTGAAGGTGACAGCCAAGCCACGTTAGCACCTGCATAAAATATTAAAGGGACGGTTATGCATTTATCACTCCATCCCTCTTAAGGCTGATAAATGAGAATCCAGCAACCTGCTGTACACCTCCAGCACTAGGGGCCCGGAGGGCTTCCAGGCAAACACATTGGATTCTCCCCCTCCTCCTCCTCCGACCAGAGAAATCAGTTACAGAGGAGAGAGTGAGTTATGGCAAAATTTGACCTCCCATGAGCTTCATTGGTGAATTTAATTTTAGCTGTGATCCCATCCCTTCTCCATGGGCCCCTCTGCCCTGAAGCAAGAGGGGCCTGGACCCAGCTGCTCCCTGCTTCCCCTGGGCTCTCCTCAGTTGCTGCAGAGTGGTCTTCAGGCCCCGGCTCCATTGCCCTCCCAGCTCCTTGGAGGGATATGGCATGGGCCAGTGGAAGTCCCCCACTCACACCAGGTCAGACAGCAGACTAGTTGGGTGCCTAGGTCACTGTCCTCTTGTCACACCCTCCTGCCTTGGGCAGGGGAAGAGGGATCTGTCTGCCTCCTGGCCTCCAGCTTTTCTTTTTGTGCTCAAGCACAGCTGGCACTGCAGCTTGTGGTCATTAAGTGAGACCGTCTGCTTCCCATCTGCTTCCAGTTCTCTGGGCATCACCCTTGGGAAGACTGCTGTGTCTGGTCTCTGGGGAATCTCATAGCAGCTGGGAAGAGGGTCTCTGCCTCTTTGGGGTCCTGCTCTTGGGGCTGGTGCTGAGGCATGGTCTTCACAGTGCTGTCCAGTGCGGACTGGCTGCACAAAGGGCCCCACACCCAAGTGGGGCATTATGCCTTTCAGCTTCTCTCACTTTACCCAAGTGTTTCAGGACAAGCCAAGTATAAATCAGGAAGGTTAATCAAATTAAACTGGTTCCCAAGCCTAAGCGCTGAGCTGTGGAATGTCCGTTTACCATTTCCCTCTGGTCCTGCCCTAGAGTTTTAGAGTGTGGGAGGCCCTGGGAGGGTGACCAGCATAGCCCAGCACCCTGTGACTAGCACACAGGTGGCAGCCCATGCAGGGTGGGTTCCACGATGCTGCTCGCAGTTCGCTCTGTTGGCTGCTGCAGATAGTCACATCTTCCATTGCTGTGGCAACTTCTTGGGTTTCTTGGCACAGAACTGGACCTGATGGCTTCTGGGCACCAGACAGGGCTTAAGGAGGATAAAGCCGCGCAGGGCCTGATGATCTGACACAGTATCTGCCCTGTGTTGGGATGCACTGGCAGAGCGGGTCTGAGGGGCCTCTTAGGCCCTGGGCGGGTGTCAGTTTTCCCTGAGTGTTTACACTGTGAGGTTGTTCCTTTCAAGAATTCCTGAGGGGAGTTCAAAGGGGGCTTTTCTTTGAGCGATTTGGAGAGCGAGAATGAGAGTGAGACTTGAAGGGGGAACAGGGGCCGGAGGTGCCTTTATCTGCAGAGAATTGCTCCGGCTTTCCTGATAGAAGCTGCTGCTGCCTCTTAAACAGCTTAGTGCAGTCAAAAGACAGGCAGACTTAAAAGGCTGTTTTACAGTGAGATCAGCAGGAGCCACAAGGCAGAGAGCTGGGCGCAGCAGAGCAGAGGAGGCTGAGGCTCCTCAGTGGAGTGGCAGTCGGGGGGTGGCTATCAAAGGCAGCCCTGGATGATCCGGACTGCCTCTGCCCCGAAACCTTGTCTGCAGAAGCTGACCATCTGTCAGTCTACCCTCCCTGGCCAGGACCGATAGGCCCCAACTCTCGGGGGCTGGGTGTGGCCCTGCCAGGCGGGCTGGTGTCAGTGCATCACATTGATCACCCGCCGGGCGGGCCCAACTGCAAGCCGGGCAGCGTGTGCTTAATGTGATTGAAAGGCAGTTAAAATGGCGGTGACCTTTTCAGGAGGAATTAGATTGCCTGCCAAGACCGGTTAGAGGGAGTGATAACGCCGGCTGAAGAAGCTGCCCAGCCGACTTCAGAGAGAGGGAGCAGAGGCAGGATGAGCAGGCGAGCAGTGAGGCCCATTTAGCTGTGCTGTGCATGCTGACAGAACAGAGATTGCTGTCCTTGTTAGATATGAAAGAATTGAAGAGTTGCAGATAAGTTTCTGTATCTGATCATCCCCTACCCCTCCTTGCAGACCAGGGCCCCTCCATCATCCTCAGCAAAGCTTCCCACTAGGCCCACTGGGAGCTGGTGTGATGGAGCAAGTTAGTTACCTGAAATGTCATCAGCTGTGGAGCTGGTGTGCAGGCAGGAGTTTTGGTGGAGACACTTGGCTGAGGGGAGCAGGCCTTGGAGATAGGACCTGTGGTTACTGAGGGTGAGGCCCAGACAGCTCAGGCCCAGGAGTGCTGGGCCTTGGTCTTTTAGGACAAAGTAAAGGACCAGACAGAGCAGGTAAGCACTGATAATAGATCCAGCTAGAAATAGATTCTTAAGAGACTAAGGACATAGGTAAAGACGTCAGGTGAGCAAGTTGGAAGAACCTCTCAGTGTCTAGGAAACACTCTGGCCTTCCCAGTTATAGAAGCCCTGGGCCATTCATTGTCTTCTCAGAACCTCCGGTCTGCTAACCTGCTGCTGTTTCTCCCTGCCCAGTTACAGCTGCATGAAGGGATGTACGCAGAGCCTAGTGCTTCCCCAGCTTTCCTCTAAAAGAGTTCAGCAATTAGGAGAAAAAGACGCTCTTCCGGGGCAGCTGCTTTCCCCTGGACAGAGCAAGGGGCCTCTAGGCTAGAGCAGCAGGCCACAGGGAAATCTGATCATACAGTCCTTGGAGGTGAACCTGTGCCTACCTGTAGTCAAAGGAGATGTGTGGTGAGCGAGCCACACCTTTCCTCATTTCCCATCGCCACCTCCTGGGTCTGGAGAAGGGACTTAAGGTGGTGGTGAGCTTGGATCCCTCCCCTGTACTCGTTGCCAGGGAAAGTTCAACAGCTTTGAGGAGCCTGGAGCTCATCCATATCTGAAATGGACAGGCTGGAGAGAACATAGGAGTGATTGGTTACAGATAAGGTGACAGTGATGTTGTGGGCACATGAGTGGCGAGATCCAGGAGGCCGCATAGGAAGTGGAAGGTGCTGTGGCTGTGTCTTTGAACCCTGAAGGGAAATGCATTGCTAGAATCCAGCACTGAGTCCTTCTGAATCAAGCAGGTGGAAGGGAGGGGGACTCAGAGGACCAGCTGTGCAGGGTGTCTGCCCTGTCCAGATCCTGGCCTAGGAGTTGCATCTTTCTTGAGTTGCTCTCACAGCTTTCAGCTGGTTCCAAGTAGCCTGGGTGAGGTGTCATAGAGAGGACAGGCAGGGCGGCTTAGGTACAGATTTATTTTTCAACTGGCTATTGCTTGATAAAACGTCAGAGCCAGATTATGAGTCAAGGGGGTGAGAGGTATTGTGATTCCAAGAGCACAGAGAAGAAGGCCTTATTCTGTCTCCTCTGGCATGTTGGTTTCCAAAGGATGGGAGCACCAGGTGCTCAAAATGTCCCTCAGCACAGACCTGCTGCCTGATCTGATCAGTAACAGATGTTGGAACAGCCAACTGCTGGAGTCAGTCTTGGAATGCGGAGGGTTAGGGCCTCTGCCTTCGAACTTCTTACCACCTTTAGTTATAACTGTTGCCTGGTGGGAGGGGTGGAGAGGTGGCAAGGAGCAAGGCACCTCTGTCCCCTGTGACGACTGACGGGATTTAATCGCCTTTTGGAACACAATTGTTAAGCTGGGACTGAGGGAGTGCAGGCAGAAGGAGCAAGTATCAATGGTATTAAACGGCGTCTGTCTCTATACGTCTCTCCTGACGTGAGGCAGTGAAACGCGTTACCGAGGAGGCCCGGAAAGTGGCTAAGTGCGTTTGACACACGCCAACTCCCTGCCTCCACACTGGATAATTGCATTGTCAACTGTTCAGCGAGGTGGCAGGTGACACTGCAGGCCGATTGATTGTCCCGCATCGCAGCTCCCCAGACTGTCAGCTCCCCAATCGATGGCGTTTACACAAGACACCGTAACTGCATCTGTAACTAATTCCAGTGTAAAACTCTCCGGAAGCTGTTGCCCCTGCGCCCCTCCCCCGCTTTGGAAAGCACAGACCTCTGGAGGGACCCAAGACTTTTCTTTCTCCCTAGACTCTGGTTTTGTTGGGAGCAGTAGGTGAGGAAATCAATGGCTCCTTTTTTGTGGTTTCAGGTTCCAGGACATTACAGCCCCTAGTAAACGGGCGTCTCCAGTTTCTCAATCGATTATCTGATCAATTGATTGAATTAACACTGATTTTTTTTTTTTTAATCCTTCTCAATGACCTGGGAAGAAATGAGTTTATGGGAGAAGGGTCGTTTTCATAAAATTTAGACTTGCCTGTCATTTCTGCCCTTAACTCTCTCCTTGTCTGTCGCTTGGCGGGAGTTTTCGCAATACCCACCCTCCCAGGACTGGAACACGCTCTGCTGAGCATTGTTGACCAGCAGGCTTAGTTTGCCTGCGGGCAGCAGCCCAGCCCTTTGTGCCACTTTAAGGTGGGACCAGACCATAGCAAGGGGGCCTCCTTGGTGACTGAAGGGTACTCCAGGTTATCTTGAAGGTCCTAGGGGCTGAGTCCCTCCCCTGGATAGCAGCAGCAGCAGGAGTGGCAGCTTGCCTGTTTTCCGCCAAAGCCACATGGAGCAGGAGCCAGAGGCTTGGAAAGGACCTCCCTGTGCCATCTTGCTTCTGAGTACTGGCTTGGGACGTTCCAGCAGCTGAGAACATAAAATGACTGTGGAGCCTTCCTCTCAAAGCCGGGGGTGGGGGCAAGCTGGCGGGGGCACTGTCTGCATAAAACGGCTTTATGGCCATTTCTTTTTATTATAATTCTGCCAGAAGTCAGAAAGTGACATTTCATTAAGAAAATAAAGTTTAACGTGCTGGGAAGGAGGTGGGAGCAGGCTGAGGCAACCTGTTCTGAACACCTGTGGGGGTAGGGAGAGGCTCCCAACATCTGTCTCCACTGGGGGAGGGCGTCAGAGTAAACTGCTCAGACCAGACACAGGCCTTTTCCTGGGAAAACAAGGTGTGTCGTGCTCTCTGTCCTGCCTGACTGGTCAGAGGAGCAGGAACTCGGCTGGGGGCTGGTAGGGAAGACTGGTCCTGAGAGGTTCCTGCAGGCCATCAGCTACGTGGGCCTTGGCCTTCCCTTGAGCACCGGGCTCCCAAGACCGAGTGGGGCAGCATTTCAGCCAGTATTGCTTGAGTGTGTGGTATCTGTCGTGGGCCTGGCCAGCTCTGCTGGATGGTGCAGAGATCATGTGAGAGAGTCGGATTTGGGCTTTCAGTCTGGTTAGGGACAGTGACGATACGCGGTGGTAGACATGAGTTTGGAGTTGCACAGGAAGCAGCGCCTGTGGAACTGTCTGGGGAAGTCTCATCCGTACTCGGCATTTTGAGGGTAGCGATCAGATCTTGAAACTCTGCATCTTCAGTGCCAAGCCAGGGAGAGGGCGAGTTCATTAAAGGTTAGAAGATGTCGCTGAGGTAGGAGTTCCTTCAGGAAGTACAGTGTCTGGTACAAATAACTCCTTTTTTATTACAAAATCATAAGCATGTAATTCTGTCACATAACAATGTCATAGTTAAGCACACCACATGACATTTTAGGTGAAATGTTCAAATTAAAACTATAAATTATTACACCCATATTATTACCCTACCAATCACACTCAAATAGTCGTTACTTCTGCCGGACCCTGTATTTCTAGAACAACTACTGTGTGTAGAAACTATGAGCTGATGGTAGAAGGCCTGGTTGCGCCAGCCAGACTGGGCAGAATGAACAGGCATTTGTTTTGTAGACCAGGAGAGACAAGGTTCTGGGCAGAAATGACGGGAGGCACAAAGGCACAGGAGCACGAGAAAACGTGTAGGATTTGGGAAACTACAATAACTGTATTTCACCGGAGCACTCGCCTGGCAGGCAGGCAGGCGGGCGGGCAGACTGCAGAGGAGAAGACTTCAGGCCACAGGACTGCTTAAGTCTTGAGAAGCTGGGGCTTTGTGTCACCCTGTTTTCTCAGCTTTGTCGTGGGTTCTTTGATTTCCTTTTTGCCCACCCAGAGGCAGGGCTGGATAGGGCCAGGCTTGAGCTGAGGATGTGAGGCTGACTGCTGAGCTGTGTGTACTTGCGGGAGGGGGGTTGGCAGGGCTCTGGGGGCATACGCTGTAAGTGAACCTGATAGCTACATTCTGATTGATGGCAGAGTTTGTCTCCCAAACTGTCAGAGGGTTTATAGAGGTGCCACTCACCCACAAGGCAGGAATTGCTTGTCAGGACACCTGGCTGTGAATAGGAGACAGAGCTGTAACTTGGTGTTTTCTCAGCTTAATGGCCTTGCTGCTGACCTGCCTGTTGCCTCGACCTGTCGGTTCCTCTGGTGTGGAGGGCAAATGAGGACTGTCAGGGAGGGGTGGAGCCTCACAGTACCCAGCCCTTTTCTTTCCCCAGTGCTGCTTACCTCTGGGACGGGTGGAACCTTTGTTAGAATAGCGACCAGAGACACAGAAGGGGGAAGAAAGATTGGAAAGAAAAGGATTTTGAAATGGATTTGAAAGATGGAAAACAGTCCAAATGGAGTGAATAGCATTAGCGAAATCTTAAGAGCAGGACATGCAGGGTTATGTTGAAGGTGCAGTAAGTAGTCTGTTCTCATGCATAGGGCTCGTGGAGTGAAGTGAGGATAAAGGATCCTAATGGATCTGGCCGAGGGGCCAGACTGGATTATGCATGCAGTGGGGAGCCAGAGTCAGTTCTGGAGCTAAGAAAAGAGGGTCAGAACTGTAAGGTAAGCCGGGTGAAGAAACAGACAAGATGCTTGAGCATCCATTACAAGACTGTTACCCAGATGAGAGCGTAAGAACCTAAGTGGAAAGGAAAGACAAGAAGTTGTTTCTGAGATCATCAGGTGGAATTCTGAGCTTCTTCCTCACCTCTTTAAGGATTTCCCTGCTGATTCTACTTGTAACAGATTCCATCACTTTCATCTCTTTCTATCCTGGAAGGGCTGCTTTGTGAGAAGTGGTCCGAGACCACTGGGAGAAGGCCAGGGTGGAGGAGGAGGAGCAGTTTTGCAGCCTCTGACCCTGGGCTATCAGGAAGGGCAGTCCTGGGAGTCAGACTACATGATATGTGCGGGGGCCTAGTATAGCTTCAACAGCTCTCCCTCCCCACTGTCTTAAGGGTCTGTCTGTGACCCAGCCAGTTGAACCTTAGTGGGGTCAGCAGCCTGCCTGGCTCTGCCTCCATCCCCCGCCCGCTTGCCTTCATGGACTGCTTTGAGAAGCAGGTGTGCATGCCTATCCTCTTGTCTGTCCCCTCCTAATCCCTTTATAACTGCACTTGTCCAGGAATCTGGGCTGAGTGAGGTGGAGATGAATAATTAATGTCAGGCGCTTCAGACACCAAATATTTGAACAGCTGCCTGGTGTTTTTGCTGGCAAGGACCTGGCAGCCCAAATCAGGACGTTGGCTGGGGGTCCCGCTGTATGGCTCTGACTGGCCTTAGCTTTCCCCTCTGATGGACGTGTCAGGCTGGACCATGGGGCACAGGGAATGCCAAGGTCCTGGGTGGGGTGATCTTGGAAGACCTGAATCTCTGTCCTCTTCCTGCTCTCCTAAACTTAGAAGACAGGTGGACAGCAGGCCTGAATATCTCCTGGAGGCCTGACATAGTATTTGAATGGGCTAGTTCATGAGACCCCTTGGAACAATACGCAGTGGCCGAGAAGGATGAGTTTTATAGAGTGAAAGGGACTAAAATATCAAAGTCAAGAGCACCTAAATATCTGGCTGTTTATATCCCAGGCCCAAGTTTCTGGCTGGGCCTTATGTGGCCCCAAACTTGACCCTTTCCTAAAGGCAACCAAAGAGGCACCCTTGGCCCAGTCTTGTTGGCCCCCAATCCTCCTCACATCCTGCTTCCCACAGGCTCTGGCTTCGTCATGTGCAGCGGCAAAGAGAACCCAGACAGTGATGCTGACTTGGATGTGGATGGGGACGACACTCTGGAATATGGGAAGCCGCAGTATCCTTGGGGCATTCTGGGGCAAGGTGGGGCTGGTGGGAGAGCCCAAAGGGAGTAAGAAAAGTAGCTAGCACCTCTGGTACTCACCCTCCGTCCCCACCTTCCTGGGGTCAGTATCTCAGCTTTGGCCAGGATTCAACCCTCAAGGCTTACTGCAAACTAGGATCCATTTGTCCTTGACCATCATGCCAGATACACAGAGGCTGACGTCATCCCCTGCACAGGCGAGGAGCCTGGTGAAGCCAAGGAGAGAGAGGCACTCCGGGGCGCAGTCCTAAAGCAAGTGTGGCATAGGCTTGGGAGTGGGATAGAGGAGAGGGATGGGAAGCCCTTGGGCGGGGCTCAATCTGATACCCACCCTCACGGCTGTCCTCACCTGTCTTCAGGGCTCACTTCCTCCTTTCTCCTTCCCTTCCTCTAGTGGCGGCCCTCCCAGCACACGCATCACACCTGAGTTCTCTAAATGGGCCAGTGATGGTAAGTCCTGACCCAGGTTAGGAGTAGCGGAAGAAAGGGGATATCCTTTGGGTGGTGGTGACTGAGTCAGGCCCAACCCCTCACCAGTGATGCCCAGTCTGGCCAAAGTACGAGTTGCCTCTCTATCCCAACAGAGATGCCATCTACCAGCAACGGGGAGAGCAGCAAGCAAGAGGCCATGCAGAAGACCTGCAAGAATAGCGACATTGAGAAGTGAGTGGCCAGGAGGGGGGCCCCCGGGACAGCAGTTAAGTGGGAAAAGAGGCTGCCAAGGGCTCCCGGCCCTCCCTTAGTCCTGCAGCCCTGGGCACACAGCTGACAGTGGAGCCCAGCTGGTACTGAGCATGACTCCGTGAATTGATCACTGGGACACGGCCCTGGAGCCTTGACGGAGGGAAGAGCAGTTTGCCTGCCTGCCTGCCTGCACGCCTGCTCCACGGCCTCCACCCAGGGAATGTGATGTATGGCCACCCAGCCCAACCGGCACACTTGATTCATCTCCAGTTTCTGTTTCTTAATCGGGAGCTAAATTGGTTTCATTTTTCTTGTCCTGGGTGGTGCTCGCAGTGGGTTTTAGGCAGGAACATTGGGTCTCATCACTTCTGATTGGAATTTTTGACCTGGGTTCTCTGGCACGGGAAGAGGGGATCCCTTAACGCTTCACCCAGGCTGGGCAGTCCCTGGCCCGAATCCCCGTGAGCCACAAGGACTTGAAGTCAGCTGAGCACCTAATTGCCTTTTCACACGCCCAAGCACAGGCCAGATCTAGCCCCAGGAGTTGACATTGTCCAGTTCAGGGCGCTTGGAGTTGCTGCCTTTGGCCATCGCTTAACTCCGCATACCCATCCCTGCCCTCCACCGGAGGCTAGATTGCCTAGGGTTAAAGGCAGCCTCTTCATCCCAGGACCAGTGTTCCATCTTGCCTTCTGCCAGGAGAGTGGATTGCAGGCCAGTGCAGGGCCGGGTCGGTGGCCCAGGGTCACCTCCCATTTGTTTCCCTCCATTTTGTGTTGTCATAAATTCATTCCAGCCCGTTGTGGTTGATCAGTTTATCTCGGCCGGGGCCGCGAGTGCTGCTGGCATGATGTATGGGCCGCAGCGCAGGGCCCGGCTGCCCATGAATCACCGCAGCTGCTCTGTGTCAGCGCTGGAGCGGGCCGCACGGGTTCGGCGCAACCAGCTTGGGGAGGGGGAAGGAATGACGTATGGATGTTTATTTAATAATTCTCTCCTACTCCAGCTGAGAGGGGCGGGCGGGGCCATAAGGGGCACCCGCCCTCGTCTGAAGGGGCTGCTCATAAATCAGAAAGACAAGATCATTAATCAGGGATGGCGCCCAAAGGGGAGGTGGGGGCCAGAGCCAGTGGCCATCCATGGAGGCACTGCCCACCCAAGGCTGGGGGAAGTTGGGATTGCTGCCCCACCTGTGCGAGCACCAGCACCAGTAGGCACAGCTCTGGGACAAGTGGGGACTGGCAGTGTCATTGGATCTGGGTTTGCCGAGACCGGGGCTCTTTAGTTCCCATGACCTTTCCTTGTACAAGGTACCGTTCCCACCCTACATGTGTTTCACCGCCCAGGGAAGGAGGCAGGCAGGATGCCACGGCTTCTAGGAAATTCTCTGCCCTGTGCCCTGGAGGGGCTCAGGAATAGCTTACAATTAGTGTGAGTGAGGGGCTGGAGGCGAAGAGGAGAAGCCTGGTATATGCCGAGCAAATCCAGGACAGGGTGGACTCTGGAGTTAGATGTGGCCTTGAAGCTTCGGGGGATGGAGTGGGGATGGCTTCATTTTCTCCTGGCCCCATCCATTTTGCCTTTCCAATTTTAGCTCATTCTCTGGTTTGGGGTTTGAGAGTTAGTTTTCTCCTCTGGGGTTAGCTGCCCCCAGCTCCATGCCTAGTTTGGAGCCTCCATGCCTCCATGTTAGTTTCCCCATCTCTGAAATAACCACATAGGACCAAGCAAATGCCCAATCTGGTCCTTGGAGGGGCTACCCATCTTGTCTCCATGTCGAGAATTAATAGCTGTCCAGATGGGGATGGTACATACGGCATTGGGCGAAATGCCAGAGGAGGGCAGGTGCTCGTAAGGAGAGAAGGGGTGGTGAGGGCTTCCAGAGCTGGCAAGTTGAATGGATGCTCCTAGGGAGTCATCCAGAGCCTCTCTGAGCTTCCCTGGGGAGAGGCAGGGCAGAGAGAGCCATGGACCCCTGGAGTGATGAATCTAGAGCGTCCCTGATAAAGGGATACAGCCATCAGGGAAGTCACGTTGTTGCTTGTATCCTGCGAGAGAAAGCTCAGAGATCAAAAGTGTTACTGTCAGTGCAATGTTACCCACCGCCCTCCCTGCACCCCCCATTACCACTAACACACCCAGCAAAGACAGACCACCTGTAAGCTTTCAAGCTTTCCCAGTCAGTTGTCCACCGCATGCTGGCAGAACAGGCCACCCTTGGAAGGTCGTCCCTCCCCGTGGCAGACCGCTCTCCTGAGTCCACCTCAGACCACTCTTGGCCTCCTGATTGAATATACCCTCTAAAGCTCAGCTCGTACCCTGTCACAGCCCTCTGCCGGTGTCCTCAGCAGCTGCTCACTGCCTGTAAGGTAAACTTCACTGTCTTCCAATTGTGGCATCTGAGGCCTTTTGGGCTAGTCTCCTTTCCCACTTTAGCACCTTACACTTACCCACAGGTGAGCCTTCCTGCTAGGTGGGGCTCTTGGGCCTTTTGGCCTTTGTTCCTAGATTCCCTCGGCCTGGAGAGCCGTCTCCTCTTGGGTCTTGTCTGTGTAGAATGGCAGTCAGTCACACAGCTACTGGTTGATTGCAGAATCATTCTGCTGGGGTTTAAATCCCATCTCCCCCACTCTGTGAACCATGGGCAAGCTACTTAATGTTTCTGTTCTGCTTTAGTTTCTTTCTGTATAAAATGAGAATATTGTAGTCTCCTCATGGGGTTTTGTGAGGTGTAAATAAAATAATTTTCAATTCCTCAGTGCAATCCCTGGCATTTAGTAAGTGCTTAATAAATTTTAGCTCTTTTATTTGTATTATCATTATTATTCCCTAAGGCCCCTGTCTGGTACCTTCTTATCTATTCCTCCAAGGAAGCATTCTTCTCCCTCTGAGCTCCTCTAGGTTTTGTTCACTTATTCTAGGAGAAGTGGGAAGGATCACTCCTTGAGACAGTCCTAGCTATTCCCTGTTCAGTATTGCAGCCCAGAGTCTTCAAGAGGTTGTAGGGACCTTCTTGTGAGGTGCTTGGACAGCAAGTGAGGACTGCTAGGGCATCTGATGTGCCTTGGAAGATACAGGAAGGAGCCCTTGACACAGGCCAGGCCTGTACCCCAGTGACCTAGATTATGTGGGACTCATCCATTCCCCACATCTCTCACTCTCCCTGGGGTTTGGACTGGTTCTTTATTCAGCAAATGTTTGCTCATACTCACATGCCTAGTGTGGAGCTAATGGCCATAGTTGATACTGGTAGAGGGAGCAGCTTGCAGGGAAGCAGAGACAAAGACATTTGTAGTTATATTGCTATGGTAGAATCCAGTACAGGGGACTGGACAAGCACAGAAAAGGCAGCCACCAATGGTGGTGCTGGCTGGAGAGCTGGAAAAGGCTTCCGGGAAGAGGCAGGCTAGGCCTGAACCATGAGGTGGCACTGGAAAGTTAGGAGGTAGGGATGATCCAGACGGAGCAAAGGTGCCTAGGCCAAGGGAACAGATACAGCGGTGTGTGTGGAGAAAGCGTTCCAGTGTGGACAGCGCGTAAAGTACGTGGCAGGGTGCTGAGTGGTGTGGCTGGCTGGGGATGGGCCAAGGAGGCCCTTGTAAGTTTTTGAGGAGTTTCGTAGAACTTTACTTTGAGGGAGACATTGAACTCTTGGAAGTAGAAATGGTCAAATTTGTCAAAGTCTAGTGCTGGAGAACAGAATGGCATGAGGGGACTGGAGACAAAGAAGCCGTGATGGCAGAGGTGGTAAGAAGTGAAGAGATTCCAGAGTTACTAAGAACTACGTGACCAATTTTGGATGTCAAGGGTAACAGGAACGGTTTCAGGCAGGAATGGTTTGAGAATGATTCCCAGGTATCCTGTTTAGAAATTCACCAGGAAGGAGGGTGAGGAGTTCATTTCTGGAATGTGGAGTGTGCAGATACAGGATATGGGCAGGTGGGGGGCCGGAGGTATCTGAGAGATACTGGCAGGTGTGCGTCTAGAATCCAAGGGAGGTGCCTGCCCAACTATGCTGTCCTCTTTACAGAATAACCGAAGATTCGGCTGTGACCACGTTTGAGGCCCTGAAGGCTCGGGTCAGGGAACTTGAACGGCAGCTATCCCGTGGGGACCGTTACAAATGCCTCATCTGCATGGTGAGAGGAAGGGAACCTACGGGTGCCATTGGTCAGGCTCGAGTGCCCCCTGAGGGTTGGAGAGGGTCTCTGCACTGTGATATGACGTCTTGAGAGGGCGGGCTTCAGTGTGACCCATTCTCTGCCCACCTCCTCCCTAGGACGCATACTCGATGCCCCTAACGTCCATCCAGTGTTGGCACGTGCACTGCGAGGAGTGCTGGCTGCGGACCCTGGTGAGGCGGCATGGGGATCGGAGTGTGGGAGGCTGTTTTGGGTACCGCCCAGATGTCCTTGCTTATGTGTGAGCCTGCTTTGGGAACGGGATGAGGAGGGGCAAGAGGGAGCAGGAGCACAGAACACAGCCAGAAGCCAGGATACCCCCTTCCCAGGCTCACCACATTCTTGCCCTCTCCCTCTGTGGGTTCACTGACTGCTCCTGTCCCCCTGCCCGCACCGCCCCCTCCCCCCAAGGCCCACTGTGTCACACACATTGGTGAGATCCCGGGTCAGGGGGAGGCTGGGTGTGGGTAAGCAGGACCAGGGCCTCAGCCCCTCCCCCTCCCATTACGATGCTCCCTCTGCTCCTGCCCCTGTTCTTCGCGTGCGGGAGCAGCCATTAAAATGTCGCCCGGAGACAGCAATAAAAGGCCCGGACGTGGGCTCTGTGTCCTGATCAAAGGCCGCATGTAATCTTGTTAGGGCCGCAGCAGCCACAGCTGGACCCAGCCTTGTTCTCATTACTGGGGCTCCTGCTGTGGGGCTGGCCAGGCGGTTTGATCCTGGCATCCCCCCAACACAGGAGCGGGCCTGCCTGCCTGCTCACAGAGGCCACCGTGCATCCCCAGCCTAGGCCAACAGGACCGAGGTCCCAGCATACAACTGGTCCAGGCCTAGGTGTTCGCATGAGCGAATATGCGGCTCCGTGTGCATGACCAAAGCCCTGCCTGTTCTCCCTGCAGGGTGCCAAGAAGCTCTGCCCTCAGTGCAACACTATCACAGCGCCCGGAGACCTGCGGAGAATCTACTTGTGAGCTAGCCACCCCAGGCAGGCCTTGTCTCAAGCAGCCCCGCCTGCCTCTGTGATGTGACCCTGTCCCTTGTACATACTTGCACACAGGTTCCCCATGTACATACTCGCGCACTTGCGTGCACACACACAGGCCTCTGGAGCCAGAGTGGAGGCTGAGGCCCGGGCCCTGCCTGCTGACTCCCACCAAAATTGGGGACCATACCTATTCCAGGTTCTGTTCCCAGGGTGGGGCAGGTAGGTGTAGCAGGGCAAGGCTCCTGATACCCTGCCCACAGATGGACTGACAGAGACATGCAAACACCAGACTGAAGCACATGTAATATAGACCGTGTATGTTTACAATGTTGTGTATAAATGGGGTAACTCCTTACCCATACCTCCCCTCTCCTTTGGTTGTATGATTTTCTTCTTTTTTTAAGAACACCTGGAAGCGGTACCTCCTTCAGGGCTGGCTGGGGGCTCGGCCCATCCACCTCTTGGGGTGCCTGCCTCTCCCTCTCCCACAGTGTCCCTTCCCTCTCCCATGTGCTCGGTGTTCAGTGGTGTATATTTCTTCTCCCAGACATGGGGCACATGCCCCAAGGGACATGACCCTCTCCTTAGTGTTAGCTCCTGGGGCTCTTTGTAAGGAGTTGGGAACAGGGGAGGCACAGAAATGAGAACCGAGCCACAGCAGGGGCTGAGATTGGGGGTGGATGAGGGTGCTCCTGCCCGCCCAGCCTTGTGCTAGGAACCATTCCTGGGACTGGAGCTGCTGTTCCCAGGGAGAAACGCTGCCTCCCTGCCCCTCCCCGGGCCCCATGGTGTGATGCTGTGTCTGTATATTCTATACAAAGGTACTTGTCCTTTCCCTTTGTAAACTACATTTGACATGGATTAAACCAATATAAACAGCTGCTGCCTGTGTGTTTGTGTATAGAGAGGTGTGGGTGCTGAGGGGGTGTGGATGGAGGCAGTTAAGGGGTTAATCCCTGGCAGCAGGGCAGGGGAAAGGACTTGGCTATGGTTGTGGAAACAGTGAGGTTGGTCTGTTCAGGGACCCTGGAGCACTACATTGGGGTGGGGGTGGGGGTGGGGACCTAGACTCCTGACTATTGATGGGTGGGGGCTCCAGGTTAATTCTTTATTGATGTGGAATCGTCAGCTCATTAATCACAGAAGAGGTCAGAGCTTGGGGGTGCAGAGGGGATGCAAGCTCTAGCCCCCAGTCTAGGGCAAGTGAAAACACAAGCCCCAAGCCTCCGACCCTTTCTAGTCCCCTGAAACAAGCCAGGGACCAAAGGCGGAACCTCCATCTCAGCAACCCTGTGGCTTTTTTTCTGTTCTCCAACCCAGTGACCAGTAGCTGAGTATTGCTATTGCCTGGAACCCCAAGTGGAAACAGTAGAAACCTCTATAATCCAAGGCAGACCCTCAAGTCAGGCAACCACGGCTGGGCAGCTGGCACTGGAGATGGTGCCTTGTCAGGTCGTCATCCCCACGGCTGCCCACTGCCAGAGTGATGAGCGTCTGAGGGCTTGGAGAGTGCTCAAAGCCACAGGTGCGTACTCACCCATCTCAGAAAGCTTGTTTTTGGAAAATACTCTAATATTCGAGACCCCAGAGTATCTCTGTAACTCCAGGCTCCTGTTTACAAATCCTCACGTGCCAGGTCCACCCTCTAGCTTCCCAAATCCCCTGCCTCACACACACCAATCTCTGGGATACCCACAGTGCATGTGATAGAATCAGGTCCAGTCGGCAGCTCCCGCCTCCTGCGCCCAGTGACAAATCACCCCAGTTGAAGCCCAGCAAAGACCCATCACAGCTCCATGCCCAGTTTGATGGCTCCAAACAGCCTGAACACAAGGATCCTGAGACCAGAGATTCTATGGGAATGTATGTGGCCTGTCCAGGTAGAACAGCCACAGTGATGCTAAGGGTTTGGAAGACAAGCAGGTAATGACCAGTTCCCATCAGGCAGATTGAGTTCGGGTCTCCACTCTCCCTTCTCCCTGCCTTGGACTTAGTAGGTCTTTCCTGGCTTGTCATTCCCACCCGGTGGCCATATGCTCCCCAAGAGTGAGGGCCTGAAGCGCAGGGTGCTGTGGGATTTGTGATCTTTGACTCATGGCACAGGCAGCACTGCCACCTGTTGGCCGTGGCTAGGAATGCAGCCACACAGCCTAGGACTCAGCTGTCAACAGTCCCCAGAGGGCCCAGCGGACTGACTCCAGGCAAATAGAGCTCGCAGAGGGTCCACCAGCCCTGAGATTATCGGGGCTCAGCTCCCTCCCAGAGCTTTTCCAGCCATCTCCCCCACTGCCTGTCAAACTCTCAAATCTCATCACCACCCTCCCGGTTCCTCGATCACCACAGCAAGTTCATTCGATCAACACAGAGCCTGAATACCTTTTGTGCCAGCACTGTGGATCAGGGACTTGTGGAATGTAGAGGATACAGAATTCTAAGGCTAGAGCCACCACTCCAGCCCAGAGAGAGTCCAAGTGGGATTCCGTCACGGAGATGAGGGAGTTTGCTGTTTCAGCCAAATGGCCCCTGGCCTTGGTGCCCGTCTTCTGGGCTCCTGACTTCACCTGTCCCAGCTCCCATATGGCACTGCTGGATTCCTTCTCCCACTCCATCTGCCCATCACACACACACTTTGCAACCTTCCTGGATCCAGTGGCTTCCTGGCAAAGTGTGGACTTGGGCAGGCCCACCACCTCTGCACCCTCAGAGCTCCCCATCCGACTTCCAACTTAGACTCCCTGGCAATGAGGTCGGAGAAGTCTGCAGGAAATGCCAAGAGGCACCCATGGGGATGGTACTTCATGCTGCAGGGCTTTGCCCTTCCAGGGACTTGGAGCAGAGATCCTTGCGCCTGCCCCACCCTGACCCTACCCCGACACCTCCTCACGAAGCTCACTTTCCATTCAAGGAATCAGAGATGAACCCTGGGGCTCATTATCAGCCCCACACCTGCACTTGGTTAACCCCATTAGCCTAAATGCCATAGGAATCAGCAGCCTGACTGCTACACTGGTCCAAACACAACCACCGCCAGGCTCCCACAGAGACATGCCCAGGGACTCCCACCCCCTAGGATCCTGGGATAAGCAACCACCACAGTCCCCCAGGACAGGAGCCCAAGGGAATTCTCTGCTTGGGGGACTGCAAAGTCCCGAAGGGCTGAAGGGAGTTGAACCAGAAAAGGACCCCACCCATGAATACAGGTTGTAGGCAGGTGTCAGGCATTTATTTCTGGAACAGAGGTGAGGTGGGTGGGACAAGGATCTCAGCAGTGGACACAGCTGCGCATGAAGTTGACGCAGAGGCTTGTGTAGTAAGTGGGGTAGTCACGGAGGTGGCTGACATGTGCGGATGACACAAAGTCCACAGAGCGTACCAGGACCTGATGTGCCAGGCGAGCCTCCACCATGCGTTCCACATCCCTGGCCAAGACCACCTCATCGGCCCTCGAGTAGAGGTAGAGCTCGGGCCAGCGAGAGGCTGCGTTAACTAGCTTGTCATAGAAGTGGGTGTGGAAGAGAGCGGTGAGTGGAGCGAGCAGGACGTGGAACAGAACTGCCACCAGGGTGAAGGCCACCAGCAGCAGCAGGCGCAGCGCGGCAGGCCGGTGCTCCAGGACAGCTGCCAGGGCCCGCAGAGCCCCCACCAGGTTGCTATCACCAGGACCACTGTCAAAGATGGTGCCCACCACACGCAGGTGGCAGAAGCACTGATGGGTTTGCAGGAGCTCCAACACGTATCGGTACAGCATGGCACCAGCGTTGCTGAAGACATGGAAGAGCAGGGGCTCCTTCTCAATCTCATAATCAAAGAGGACCTCAAGTAGCTTCTGGGCCAAAACACGAAGTGAAGGGATGCCCAGGGACTCGGAGAAGAAGACCATGTGCCACGGAGCTGTGTATCGGATCACGATGCAGCCCTGAGGAGAGGAGAGAGACCTGGCTGATCCTCAGGGATGGGGGATAGGGACAAGCTAAGGTCAGAGGGGTCCAGCAGCTCCAACTTCCTCAGGCCCAGAAGCCTTAGCAGTACTCCAGGCCTGCTGCAGCCTGGGCACCAGCTTACCACTCACAGACACAGTGCCTTCCAGAGTAGAAGGCTGTAGAATAATCACTGGCCAAGCACCCCCAGCCCGGGATGGTATGTGAGGCCTAGGACCCAGAGCATGCTTTGGAGACGTCTGGGCTGACCAGAAGGAAGTTTCCTCACTCTGTTCCTCTTCTGGTCTCCCTCCCACCTGTAACCTTACATCCTTGTCTGCTCACCTCTGGCACTTTTAAGGCCTCACTGCTTGGCTACACCCTGCTGCAATGACTCCCCCCTCTGCTCTGTCTCTGCCTCCCATGCACAAGGAGTTACCCCCCTAAGACCCTGCACACCCCAGCCTTGACCACCAGAGGCCACTCGTGAGCCAGACCCGCATCATGTGTCTCTGGCCACTGCTACCTTCTCGCAGGGCCCTGAGAGAAGTCCATACTTTCTGGCATCAGGCGCCTGGTACCCAAATCTGGTTCCAAGGCCTGGGATCACTCCTCCCACTTGCCCTGAAATTCCATAAGTAGTAAACGCTGTTGTTCCTCAAACTCTAAAATATGAGCCAAATTCTAAGTTTCCGTACCCCTCAATACCTAAGTCAAGTACACCTCAAAGTCTCCAGACAGATCCCCTTCTAGACTAGTTAGAAAAGGAGGCCAAAGCCACATCTAATTACCCTGTTCTGGACACAAAGGGCCCTTTGTTAGGGGACTCCGAATCAGGCAGGCCCTAGGGTCCGACAGGGCTGGGTTCCGTTCCCAACACCACTTATTAACGGTATGGACAAAGAGCAATTTACTTCATCTTTCTGAGTCTGTGTCTCCATCCATCTCATAGGGTTATGGTGAAAATAAAATGAAAAATGTACCTAACTGTCCACTACTCTGCACCTGGCACAAAGTAAACGCCTGACTACGAGTGGCAGTAATTAGTGACAGCAGGAGGAATAACAAAGGCCACTACTTGAATGGCCCATAGCCAAACAAGGTCGGTCAGCTGAGGCAACCCCTCACTGCATCCCTCCAATCTGACAGCTGCTCTACTGCTCTTCCCGAGGCGCCGGCACGCCTAGGCACCCCTCCCAAGACTGCAGAGGGGGTCACTGATGTCGCCTGGCCCCCTGGCTCTGGAAATTTCACACAGTGCTCTGCTCTCACACCCCAGGAAGATGGGAAACATCTTCCCATCCAGCCCCAACCCACGCACAGCACTGCCCACCAATGCAAACACACTCCCACTGCACGACCACACACACAACTCCTGGACTAAACAGCGCCCGTCCACCTCACATCCCACGGACGCAGACACCCAAGGTGCCCACCACTCACTACGGTGCGCCCACCGCACCGCCTATGAGTGCACAAAAAACAGAGCTCCCCACACACACCCACATGCACACATACCACTGGTGAGTGCACACTTTCATGTTGCGCTGCCTTGAGTGAATGTGTACACACACACGCTCCCCAGGGGCATTCGCATGCAGAGCTACCTGTTGGTTCAGACCTAAGCTCAGCAATCCTGTGAATGTGCCATCTTTGAGGGCACGCCTGATGTCCCTCTAACTTCATGTGCCACCTGGGCATACACAGAGCTCACCCTGTGAACCCCCAACACTCCCTGTGAAGGCCCCCACACAATGAGCTTCCCGGCACCCGGAGGTTTGGGCCTCATTTGTCGGTTTCCGAGGTTCCCGCCATCTCTGCTGCCACCTCCCCAGTCCGGTGCTCTTAGAAGTCCCTGTGCCAAGGACCTGGGTCTCACTGCGTGTTGGATCCTAGTCTCTTCTCTCTCCCCGGAAGTCAACCATCGCTCCATCTCTGCACACGCTCGTCCCAGGACAAAGCCCTGGGCTACTCACCAACCTCTTCTGTATTTTCAGTCTTTTCCTCTCTAGATTCCTACACACACCAATCGTATTAAAAAAAAAAAAAAAGCTCCTGCTTACACCATGTTCCCCTCTAACTCTATCCACCTCACCCCTCCCCTCCCACTGGCTCTGGTGAATGGCTGATCTGCTTGTGTGAAGGCCATCATATTCTCCCAAACGGCCATATCCCGCAACGCCAAATCCCATGACGCCATTCAGTGCCCATAATACCGCCTTCCGGCTACATTCAGGATCACACGCTCCTAGACAGACTCTCTGGTGCCTGGGCTCTTCGGTATGTTGTTATCATGAAAAAGGGGGACTGTTCTAAATTTAAAAGAGGGTCAAGGAACCAGATGCAATGGCTGACCCTGGATTAGATACTGTTTGGGCACATCAGTTAGGAAGGACACTATGGGCGCCATTAAGAGCATCTGAGTAAGGACTGGAAACTAAATGAGATGAAAATGTATCAACATGTGAGGGTGGGAACCACGATCTGAAAAGGAGCGGGATGTAGGGCAGTACACTCTGTGGGTCTCGTTTAGGTAAAGAAAAGATACACACACAGAAAAAAGCTGAAAGGATGTGCACTAACGTGTGAGTAGAGGCAATCGCTAGGTGGTGGAATATGGTGTTTTTATTTTCTTTTACGTAATAAAGCATTAGGAGTTTGGGATTGAGAAAAACTTTTCTCCACACCCATCCTGCCCTTCTGACCACAGGGTGAAGGAAACCCCGCTTCCTTTCCCAGGCGAGCCTCCTCTGGCCCTGCCACCCGGAGCCCTCCGCCTTCCCGGGGCTGTCCCTTTCTCCCTGTGCCTCCGCCTCAGTGCCCTCTTCCCTCTCGCCCTCTACAGTGGCCAGTTTCCCAAAGACTCTCTGTAGATTCTGCCACACTCTCCCGGGTTTTCCTGTCCCTCTTTGGCCACTCCTCCTGTCCTCATAGGACCCTCTTCATCCTCTGCTCCTTCAAATCTGGGCTCCTCAGAGCTGTCTTAGGCCCTCTTCTCCTTGCTCTCTACACACTCCCTGGGGGAAGCTCATCCACCCGAGGACCTATGGCTTCTCCTCCAGTGTTCCTTGTCTCAAAAAAACACGCCCCACAGCCCAGAAACTGCTGCAGCCAGAACCTCGGCCTCTGCTGGCCACTAGTCCTGGCCCCTCCCATCCTTCCCCTGCTCTGCAATGAGGGGCCTTCAGAAACACAAATCCAACTTCCCACCCCTGCTTAAATCTCCTAAAGACCCTCCTCAGCCTCATGTCTTAGCAGGTGCTCTTTATTTCCTTCTCTGTTCTAGCCACACTCACCTATTCCTACTTCTCCACTTGTCCTCGTGGGTCTTTGTCTAATGATGAAGCCAGATAAAAAAGCCTCGCCCACCGAGTGGAATTCAGAAGTAGCTGAACTGCTTGCACAGTAAGGCAGCCTATAAAAGGCAATGCCGAAGAACTAGCCTTGTTGGTTGTGAGGAGCCTAAGCTCAAAACGACCCTTTCTCCCAACCCTTCTCCATCCCAGGGCCCACACACACCTCAGATACAGAGCAGACATGGGCCAGCGGAGGGATGCCGGGAGGCGGGAGGAGGGGCACCAGCTGGCCTTTCTCCCAGGAAACGCCTACTCCTCCTCAATCCAAGGCTCCCAGTTGGCAGCTGGGGCTGTCTGCGCTGGTGTCTCTCTGCTTGGGAGGTCTGGGCTGAGGAGGGCAGAGCAGGTTTGGGCCAGAGGCCAAAGATGTGAAAGGGGCTTTCAAAATATAACCAGGCCCACCCTGGCAGGGTAGCTCAGTTGGTCAGAGCATCATCCTAATATGCCAAGGTTGCAAGTTCAATCCCAGTCAGGGCACGCACGAGAAGCAACCAATGAACACATAAATAAGCGGAACAACTAATTGATGCTTATCTGTTTCTCTCTCCTCCCCCCTTCCCACTCCCTCTTCCTCTCTCTATCTAGAATCAATAAATAAAAATTAAACATATATGTATTTATTAAGTATGTTTTTTCGCATCCATCTGTCCAGGACATCCTAAGGGCTCGCTAATTAGCACAACCTCCACATCCAACTCTTGGTGCAGCTGGAGAAGCAGCAAGGAGACCTCAAGCCTGAATCCCTTCTCCAAGGGGCCCTTCTACTCTGGGAGAGTGAAGGCGCCATGGTCAGCCCTAAGACAGAACCTTCCCTGGTCTGAAACGGAGCGAGTCCCAGGAGGAGAGACTACGCCTAGCACAGTTGGCCCAGGTTCCTGCTGCCCAGATAGGCCGTATCCAGCCAACAGAAACTTGAGGTCTGGGCTGACTCCACAGCTGGGAGCACATCCGAGCTGGGCTGCCCACTGAAGGATTTGGCGAGGAAGGAAGGAGAAGCAGGTCAGGGGGCTGAAGGGGACAGCCCAGGTCACCGGAGGTAACGGTAAGGGGGGGATAATCCTGCCAAAGTCCCCATGATGCCAGCATCTTCAACAAAGGCAGTTCTTGGTGCCATTCCCAGACCAGCCTTCTCTGCAGCCTAAAGACCAGGGCAGCCAAGGCTCAGAACTGCCCCCAACCCCCCTTAGAGCAGACAGGTGGCAGGGCCCCGGCGCTCCAGGTGTCCACAGCTTGCAGTACTCACCCTTTCGTGGTAGATGGCACTGTACTTAGCAAGGTTCTTGTCGGAGCAGCCACCCCAGCCCAAGAGAATCACCAAAGGCTGTCGAGTCCCAGCCTCCTTCCCACCTTGGCTCGGGCTGTTCTCTGAAATAGACAGGTGAGACTGTCAGCACTGGAGCTGGGGTGCAAGGTGGGGGTGGCTGGCCAATCCAGAGTCAGCATCAGTCTGGCTGCAGGCAGGGGACCAACAGGCACCAGGCCCAGGCAACTGGCCAGTCCCCGCACCACAGGTTCCCATGGGGCTCCTTCCTCTGTCCCCACTTCAGGTGGCTTTTTGGCCTCTCAGGGTCATTGGAAAAACCCGCATGAGGGCACCTTTCTTTAGTGACTCAAAGACATAGGCCAGGTGAGAAAAACGAACACTTTCTCCATGCAATTTTACCTTCTAATCCAGGGGTCGGCAAATTACAAGCCATGGGCCAAAGCCAGCCATGGTCAGTTTTTGTATGAACTGTGGGCTAAAAATGAAAATGACTTTTACATTTTTAATTATATTTTATTGATTATGCTATTATAGTTGTTTCAATTTTTCTCCCTTTACCCCTCTCCACCCAGCATCCCTGACTCCCTCAGGCAATCTCCACATGGGTCATAAATTCTTTGGCATCTCCCCTTCCTATCCTGTACTTTACATTCCCATGGCTATTCTATAACTACCTATGTGTACTTCTTTTTTTTTTTTTCTGAAGACTCTCAATGCATTTGCCCATTTCCTTTTTTTTTAAAGATTTTATTTATTTATCTTTAGAGGGGAAGGGAAGGAGAGAGGAAGAGAAACATCAATGTGCGGTTGCCTCCTGTGTATCCCCTGCCAGGAACTGGCCTGCAACCCAGGCATGTGCCCTGACTAGGAATCGAACCGAGATCCTTTGGTTCACAGGCCCGCGCTCAATCCACTGAGCTACACCAGCCAGGGCCCTATGCGTACTTCTTAATCCCCTCACCTCTCACCTATTCTCCCCACTCCCCCTCCATCTGTCGACCATCAAAACACTCTCCATATTCATGATTCTGTCTTGTTCCTCTTGTTTGCGTAGTTTGTTTTTGAGATTCAATTGATAAATATGTATTTTTGCCATTTTATTGTTCATAGTTTTGATCTTCTATTTCTTAAATAAGTCCCCTTAACATTTCATATAATAACGGTTTCGTAATGATGAACTCCTTTAGTTTTTTGTCTGCGAAGCTTTATCTGTCCTTCCATTCTAAATGAGAGCTTTGCAACTTGGCTGTAGGTCCCTGCTTTTCATGACTTTGAATATTTCTTGCCAATCCTGTCTAGTCTGCAAAATTTCTTCTGAGAAATCAGCTGACAGTCTTATTGGAACTCCCCTGTTAACCAACTGCTTTTCTCTTGCTGCTTTTAAAATTCTCTTAATTATGATGCGCCTTGGAGTGGGCCTCTTTGCATCCATCTTATTCAAGACTCTCTGTGTTTCCTGGACTTGCACGTCTATTTCCTTCACCAAATTAGGGAATTTTTCTTTCCTTATTTTTTCAAATAGATTTCCAATTTCTTGCTCTTTTTCTTCTCCTTCTGAAACCCCTACAATGTGAACGTTGGAATGCTTAAAGTTCTCCCAGAGGCTGCTTATGCTATCGTTTTCTTTTTTATTATTATTATTCTTTTTTCTTCTTGCTGTTCTGGTTGGTTGTTTTTTCTTCCTTACGTTCCAAATCATTGATTTGATTCTCAGCTTCATCCACTCTACTGTTGTTTCCCTGTAAATTGTTCTTTATTCCAACAAGTGTATTCTTCACTTCTGTCTGAATCTTTATTATGCTGCTGAGGTCCTCACGAAATTCCTTGAGCATCCTTATAACCAGTGTTTTGAACTCTGCATTTGATAGATTGCTTATTTCCATTTTGTTTAGCTCTTTTTCTGGAGTTTTGATCTGTTCCTTCATTTGGGCCATGTTTCTTTGTCTCCTCGTTTTGACAGCCTCCCTGTGTTTATTTCTATTTATTAGGTAGAGCTGCTATGACTCCCTATCTTAGTAGTGTGGCCTAATGTGGTAGGTGTCCTGTAGGGTCCAGTGACACAGCCTCCTCTGTTACCCATACTGAGTACTCAGAGTGTGCCCTTCGTGTGAGCTGAGTACACCCTCCTCTTGTAGTTGAGCCTTGGTTGCTGTTGGCAGGTCAATTAGAGGGATTTACCCAGGCCAGTCAGCTGCAAGGACTGGCCACATGTGACCACTGACCACCAACCTCTGCCTTCCGTGGAGGATCATCTGTGCAGGGGCAGGGGGGTGGTGCTCTGACATGGTCTGTAGCTGTCCACTGTGTGCCCTGGCCCTGGGATTTCCCAGGTGGTGCAGGCCAAGGTCAGCACCAACCTGTAAACAACCGGGGCCACCTTGCCTGAGTCATAAAGCTATCTGAGATGGCTGCTATTTCTGCTGGGCTTGGAGAGTCCCAGGTGAAGCCAAGCTGTGAATCTAGGCTGGCTGCTTCTAGTGAGGTGCCTGGGGCCACTGAGAAAAGGTATGAGGGCTGGGGGCTCACTGAGGCCTGCTTGTTTGAGAGAATTTAGGAAGTTGTGAAGCATAAGCCAAGACCAGCCATTCATATGGAAAAGCCACTGTTAATAACTGTAAATTGGGTGGGAAGGAGCCTCACATGATCTCCAGGGAGGGGCAAACAGTGTTAGTTCGAGTCTCAGATATGGCACCCCCCTGCTCTGTGGGAGAAGGGTTCAGAAAGGAGACAATGGCCTCTGCCCACCTTTCTGTCTGGGAGAAAGCTGTCCCCCAGCTCTTGCCTTGATACCAGACACCTCAGTTCCTCCCTGCTTGCCACTAGTAACTTTCAAGCTGCTACTCCGGTAATGGAGCTCAGAGGGAGTGAGTCTAAGTCTGTGTGTGGGTTCTTTAAGAGAAACTGCTTGGCCCTGGCTGGTGTAGCTCAGTGAGTTGAGTGTGGGCCTGCGAACCAAAGCATTGCCAGTTTGATTCCCAGCCAAGGCATATGCCTGGTTGCAGGCTATGCCCTGAGAAGGGGGTGCATGAGAGGCAACCACACATTGATGTTTCACTCCTCCTCTTTCTCCCTCCCTTCCCCTCTAAAAATAAATAAATAAATAAATTTTTAAAAAAAGAGGACCTGCTTGGGAACAGACAGAAATTCCTTCCACTGACTCAATCCCCGCTGGTTTTTTGCAGCCAGAAGTTGTGGGGACTTATATTTCTGCCACTGCAAACATGGGCTGAAGGGCCTGGTGTGGGGCTTGGACTCCTCGTTCCCTAGACATCCCTTCCATGTTTTCCATATATATATATATAAAATTTATATAAAGATTTTATTTATTTATTTTTAGAGAGAAAAGAAGGGAGGGAGAACCATCAACATGCAGAGAAACCAATCGGTTGCCTCTCCCACACCCCCAGCTGGGGACCTGGCCCGCAACCCAGGAATGTGTGCTGACTGGGAATCGAACCAGTGACTTTTCAGTTCACAGGCTGGCACTCAGTCGAGCCTGGGCCCTCCTGAGTTTTCACCCAGCACACATGGATGTGGAACCAGACCATTCCGTGTCCTCACCTCCTACCAGTCTGGACAGATGTGGTTTCTTTAATTCCATACTTGTCAGACTTTCACTCAACTCAATTTCTGACAGCTCTG
Source organism: Glossophaga mutica (assembly GCA_039655065.1). Lineage (NCBI taxonomy): Eukaryota > Metazoa > Chordata > Mammalia > Chiroptera > Phyllostomidae > Glossophaga > Glossophaga mutica. The sequence continues at coordinate 30,409,537 of CM077307.1, forward strand.
AGTGATGGCTGTCCTATAATTTAGTTGTAAATTTGATGTGGTTATGCAAGAAGATGAGCCCTGTTTACCCATCTGCCATCTTGACCAGAAATCTTGGTTTTTATCTTTTTAAATGACTTTTAAAAAGAACAGAAGAATGGTATTTTGTGACACATGAAAATTATAAGAAATTTAAATTTGAGCATCCACAAGTAAAGTTGTATTGGAACACAGCCACATTCAATTACTCCTTGTGTATGGCTGTTTTCATGCTAAAACAGCAGAGTTGAGTAGTTGCAACAGAGACCACAGAAAAATTGTACCAGCCCCTGTTCATTCTAATTCCACAAACAGATGGAAGAAGAGCATTCTTGAAAAGGGAAATGGGTGGGACAGTGTAGGCGGAGAGGTGGAGCAAACCGACTCTGAGGTCCACAGGAAACTACCCACCCTGCCCTAATAAAGAATAATATTAGCTGATACTGTTTGGGGTCTAACCCTCCAATCAACACGATGAGAATTACTACAGTTGAGGAAACTGAGGCACAGTGTGGTTAAGTTACTTGCCTAAGGTCAGACAGGCGCCTGCTCCCCATCCTAAGCCATTTGACCCCTCTGTTCCGCAGCCCTGTCCTCAGCTAGAAGCACGTCCCCTCCGGTGAGGGCACAGGCCAGCTGTCCGCTGCGTCTGCCACTGAAGAGGCCTCCCTGCAACCTTGTTGGTCAGACCCTGTCTCATTTCCCTGCCAACCAAGTCCCACCCCCCAGGGGGACTTCTGTGCAGGGACTGTCTGTTGCCAGTTATCTGCCCTCCTGAAAGGGCTGGGGTGCGCCCTTCCGAGGATCAAGCCACTTGGCTATGCTCAGCTGCCACCCTGAGATTTATGGAAGCTGGTGGTGACCTGGCAACAGTAAATTTCAAGGCTAGTTAAGAGGATGGTAAATATAAATCACTAACCTTTGGACAAAAGGAAGACAACAATTTCCTGTGGAAATTAATGTGATTGAAAAGTTCAATGTTCCTGCTCCCCAGCAGTGGCGACTCCGGCCTTTGGAGATTAACTGCCGGCAGCCGCGGGGATGGATCCCAGGCCGGGCGCAACTCGGCCTGCAGCAGGAGCTGCCTGCACCCGGGCCCCTGCTCGTGCCCACCGCCAGCCCTCCCGGGCTCCCCTGGTGCTGGCCTCAGCCTCTGATGAGGGAGAAGTTAGAGCCCACAGCTCTAACTCGGGCCACTCCAGATATTCTCTCTCCCTTTCTCGGTCTAATGTCCCCCTGTCCTCTGTCAGAGCAGCTCTTCGCCTGCACTGGCCATTCTGGTACAGGCCACATCCGGGCCTCCTGGGGCGAAGCCCAACCTTGCCGGGGTGACTACCCAGGAGGTTCAGGTTGCGGCAGCCTCACGGGTGAAAATGGACAGCTACAGTTTGGGTCTGCCTTTGAACCTCTGAGGTTCGGCAGCTGGGGTCCTGGACTGGCCCCAGGGAGGCCCCCTTACCTTTGTGTGGCTGGGTGAGCGTAGGCTCCCCACCCCTGGCCTATACCAGTCTCCTCCATGGGCCACTATCAAGACACCAGCAAAGGGCTTTGGAACTTATTTCAAATGCAGAGAAGGCAGCCAAAGGAAGTCATATCCCCTGGTGCCGTGGGAAGTTAAGGCCACCCTGACCAGCAGTGATAGCACATCCCAATAGGGGAAGGTTCGCATAGCTTCTGCTGTGCCTCAGACCTGCCCCTTCTCCCACGGCTGGGATTTCTAACTCCATTTTGCTCCACTGCAGGTTTTACGGGCACCCTAGGCTTCGCCAGCTAGGTAGGAATGACTTCCCCAGATTCTCACCTCCATGAAGAAACTCTCAGCATACGAGCACCCTAAATACACCGCCTACTCCCAGAGCCTGCACCTTCCGTCCAGTTCTAAAGGGAGGGAACTGGCCCCTCCACTCCTGCCAGGGTCTCGAGGCTGCCTGTAAAGCCACAGGCACTCTGCACCCGTGGGTGCCTCCCACTCCCTGACACATTCTCCTCCCAGCGCTCTACTTTCCGTGCCCACTCCAAACACGGAGCCTTTGTCTGACCTCCTCCCACTGGTGTCACGCTGCCCCTCCTGATTCTGTACAGGAAGTGCTGCCATTCAGAAAAGTGCAAGGCACTCTGGGAGCATGGCTGAGAGAGTGACAGTGACCATGAAAGGCCCCCCAAGGAAGACGAGTTTGCTACGCAGGCCTTGGAGGACCAGCAGGGGCATGCCAGGTGCAGAGGGGGCATGAGCCGGGGGAAGGGGGCTCTGGAGACGCTACAGTCAGTCTGGGGCACAGCGAGCAGTCCTGGGGGACTAGATGCCTGGGTGAGGGAGCGCCCATGGTCAGGAGAGCTGCCAGGAGCAGGACTGGTGCCCAGTCCTGCAGGGCTCTGAGCCGTGCTCAGGAGTCCGGGTTTTGTTCCGTAGCAGTGGGGAACAAGTGAAGACTCTGGAATTGGGGCAGTGGCATGACCCAAGCTCTGCTGATTGAGGACTTGCACAATTACTTGTTTAACGTCAGTCTCTCCCCTGAGCCGGCAGGCTCCGTGAAGGCAGGCACCAGGGGAGTTGCGTTCATCAGCCCGGCGCTGTAGCTGGCACATTCAGACACTTGTGTGCAGAATAAGTGAACACGTGGCTGGGAAGTGAAGGATGGATCCAAGGAGAAAGAGCTGGCATTCTTCTTGTTACCCATGGCATTTGCAGAGCCGTAAAAGTAATTGCTACGGCTACTGTTATTTATGGCCACACCGGGATCATGATTCCCATACCCTTTTGTAAAAGCCCCTGTTCCTTTTAGGTCCATCCCACTGGCCACATCACCCTCTCCCCTCCCACTGCCAACATCTCTGGCCTCCAGCCACTGACCCCTGGGCACTGAAGACAGGCACTGGCTCAGTCTCCCACTTGGGCTCCAAGACTTACCACAACCCACCTGGTTCCTAAACCACCATAAAACTCTCTGAATTCCACATCTCCCTCCAGCTGCTACTCTCCCATTACCAAGAAAAACAGTAACAGCGAAAAGAGCATCATGCTTCAAGCACTATTCTAAGTACTTTACATACAAACTCACTCATCTTCACAACAATCCTATGAACAAGGAACTTATTATTCTCATTTTACAGATGAAAAACTAAGCCACAGAGACAGTAAATAACCTGCTCAAGATTACACAACTAGGTAGTGAAGCTGGAATCCAAACTGAAGTGGCCTAGAGACCAGCCTATACCCACTTCCCCAGCAGGTCCCCTGGGTAACAGCACCCAGGGCCCCAGTCTTAACCAAACCTCTATGAGCTCAGCTCCAAACCCGCACACACGGCTGCCTCTGTACATCAACAGATCCAGACTGACCTCTTCCACCTGTTCCTCCTCAGGGGACTGACTGGTCACATAATTTGCTGCTTCATTTCGTCCTCCAACCGTCCTAGGAATTAGCTACTCCTGTTAGCAATTGTCCCATTGGACAGATGAGAAAACTAAGACACAGAGAGAGTAAGTCCCTTTCCCCAAGTACATGCAGCCAGGAAGTGGCAGGGCCAGCGCCCATCTCTGGACCACATGCCACACTGCCTCTACCTCTAAAGCCATGCTCCTTACCTGCTGGCTGATGCTGATGCTCCCTGTTTATGCTTCGCTAATGCCCACCCCACCTTCCGAGGAAGCTCTCTGCTCACTTCCAGAAAGCCCCGCTTGGTGCCCTCCCCAACCATTTTCACCCCAACCCCAAGTCACCAGACGGGGTTAGAGGCTCCTCCCCTGCACTGTCGCGGCACCCACCACCACCACCACGCCACTGCACTTACCACACCGCCCTGAAAGTGCCCGTGAGGAACAGGCAGGAGACCGCTGCAGCACACAAGGCAGCGAAGGCCTGGGCCAGAGCAGCGGGAGACAGGTAGACAGGTAGAAGGGGGGGGGGGGGCGGGGGGAGGAGATGGAGGAGAGAGAGGGTCACCACAATTTTGGAACATGTATCAAGTCTCAAAAATGTACAATTTTTGACTTAGTAATTCCACTTCTAAGAAAGAAAAATGTTTAATTGTATGGAAATATTCAATAATACATTAAACAGATCACAGACACAAATGTAAGTGATAAAAACGCTTGGAATAAAAGGAGTAAATCTTTGTGACCTTGGATGAGGCAACGGTTTCTTAGACATGACCAAAAATATAAGGAATAAAAGAAAAAGCAGATAAGTAGGGGCTTCATCAAATTTAAAACTTCTATACTTTACAGGACACCATCAAAAAGTGAAAAAAAAAAAAAACATAGAATGGGAGAAAATATTTGCAAATCATATATCTGATAAGGGGTTTGTATCCAGGATATATTAAAAACTCTTGACAATTCAACAATGAAAAAGACAAATAATCAAATTTTAAAATGGGCAAAAAATTTGAAGAGACATTTCTCCAAAGAAGATATATGAAAGCCCCCAAAACACATGCAAAGATGCTCAGTATCATAGGCATTAGGGAAATGAAAATCAAAACCACAAAGAGATACCGCCTTATACCAGCTAGGATGGTTGTAATAAAAAAGTCAGATAGTAACAAGCGCTGGTGAGCGTGTGGAGCGATCAGAAACCTCATGCACCGCTGGTAAGAATATCCAAATGTGCAGCCTCTTCCAGAAACAGTTTGGCAGTTCCTCAAAAAAGTTAGAAACATATAGTTACCAAATGACCCAGCACTTCCACTCCTAGGTACATATCCCCAAGAGAGGTGAAAATGTATGTCCACAAAAACACCTGCACACTCCCTGGCTGGTGTGGCTCAGAGGATTGAGCACCGGCCTGCGAACCCCAGGGGCGCCGTTTGATTCCCAGTCAGGACACATGCCTGGGTTGTGGCCCGATCCCCGGTAAGGGGCACATGAGAGGCAACCACACATTAATGTTTCTCTCCCTCTCTTTCTTTCCCTTCCCTGCTCTCTAAAAATCAGTAAATAAAATCTTAAAAAAAAAAAGCCTGCACACAAACATTTATAACCTCATTATTCATAATAGCCAGAAAGAGAAGCAATTCAAATGCCTATAACCTGTAAATGGATAAACAAAATGTGATATATCCATACAATGAAATACTATTTGGTCATAATAGGAATGAACTGATACATGCAACAACATGGATGAACCTTGGAAACATATGCTAAGTGAAAGAAGCCAGCCACAAAAGGCCATATATTGTATGATTCCATTTATATGAAACGTCCAGAACAGGCAAATCCATAGACAGGTCAGTGGTTGCCAGGAGCTGAAGGGAGGCGGAACGGAGAGTACTAATGGGCGCAGGGTTCAGGCTGAGGTGGTGAAAATGTTCTGGGAATAGACAGTAGTGATAGGTGCACAATTCTGTGAATATAGTAAAAACCAACGAATTGTACATTTTAAAAGGGTTAATTTTTTAAAAGAGTTTATTTACTTACTTTTAGAGAGAGGGGAAGAGAGGGAGAAAGATGTGTGAGAGGTATGAGAGATACATTGATTGGTTGCCTCTTGCCCACTCCCACCTAGGGACCTGGCCCTCAACCCAGGCACATGCCCTGACCGGGAACCAATCGGGGACCCTTCAGTTCACAGGCCGGCACTCAATCCACTGAGCCACACCAGCCAGGTGTGGGTTACAAGGGTTAATTTTTATGATACAAAATAATGCTTTTTTTTTTTTTTAAGTACTATTAAGCTCTGGCTGATATGGCTCGGTGGATTGAGTGCCTCCCTGTGAACCAAAAGGTTGCTGGTTCAATTCCCGGTCAGGGCACATGCGTGGGTTGCAGGCCAGGTCCCCAGCTGGGAGTGTTCGAGAGGCAACCAATGAATGTATCTCTCCCTCTCTTTCTCCCTCCCTTCCCCTCTCTCTAAAAATGAATAAAACTTAAAAAAATTTTAAATAAAAAAGTAACAGTAATACACTAAGTGAAAAAGCAAGTTGAAAAGCAGTATGAACAACAGAATACATATACACATATAGACACAAACATATATGCATAGAAAAATACACCAAATATTAATAGCAATTATTTCTGGGATTAGAGGCAATTGTTTTTTTTGTGTGATATTTTTATTCACTGTCTATAAACAATATGTCTCACTTTTGTAATGAGAGTTAAAATGTTATTTTTTAAAAGGTAGGGGGAGGGTGTTCCAGAGTCAAAGGCATTGAGAAGTCCAAGAGGCCATGCGTGGGTGCGTGGGTATGTGGGTGCCCAGACGCCCCAGCTGGGCAGAAGTATTCCTGTCAACGCTGGCACTTTCCGAGCACCCCACCAAACAATTTAATCTCACGAGCTCCCTGTCCTCTAGAATTTCTCAACAAAACAATGCTGACACCAGTAATACAAGAATTACCGATACACGTATTGTACAACGGTTCAAGTCATAACGCTGAAGCGTAAATCAGACTGTGCGCACCCCAGGGGCATCGGACACAACAACGGAAAGGGCCGACAAGGCGTCAGGGTCTGTGGCGCGTCATGAGCTCTATCTGTAAGCTGGCATCACGACATAAAGAACCTGTGTTTTCTTTTAAATTGTGAAGAACAAAAGGATGCTCCAATTCCTCTACTCCCCAGAAATATTCTCTAGATCCTCACAGTTCCTACATTTAAACCAAATTATTTAAAACTTACTTTCTTTTTTTATTTTCTGAAATAACAACGTAAGAGAGTCGCACAACACCTAAGAGTACATGCTGTGTAAAACCATATCTGGGTTCAAATCTCCGACTCTGCCACTAGCAACTATGAAACAGATCCTGAGCAAGCTCTCTAAGCTTTAATTTCCTTATCTGAAATGAGGATAATAATACGAAAGATTAAATAAAATAATGACTATAAAGGTACCTGGCATAAAGAAAGAGTTCAATAAATCGAAGTTAGTATTATTACTTCACGAGGAATGCATGCTCATTGTAGAAAAGGAGAAAATGAATATCTAATAAAAGTGGAATCATACTGTTTTGTAATCTGCTTTCTTCAATTTAGCAATATATTGTGAATATCTCTCCCTGTCAGTTTATATATTTCTGCACCATTCTTTGTAGTGGCTGCAGAGCAGCTGTAGAATATTTCATAATTTACGGTTACCAATCTCCCATTATTAGACATGACGCTGTTCTCAGTTTCTTGCTGTTATAAAAATACTTTAATGGACACCTCTTTCTTTGTGCATGTCCTTAATTGTTTCCTAGAAACATAACTGTATTCAAGCAACACTTCCTAATAGCAACTGAAATCTGCACATTAGCCCTGGCCAGATAGCTCAGTTGGTTAGCGCATCATCCCGAAACACCAAAGTTGCAGGTTCAATCCCCGGTCAGGGCACATACAAGACTCAACTAATGAATGCATAAATAAGTGGAACAACAAAATCAATGTCTGTCTGTCTGTCTGTCTGTCTCTCTCTCCATATCTTTTCCTCTATAATCAATAAATAAAAATTTAAAGAAAAAGTTTAGGAGTGAGGTAGCCTGGGACAAAGTATTTCCCCAAGGAAATGACATGGGAGCAGGTATAAGGTGGTGGCGGGGGGGCGTGGGGGGAGGTTGCATTCCAGCCAACTGATATGACAGCAGCAGCCGTTCACCTTGCTGTCAATCACAGCAGTGCTGAGCTCTTTTGATGTTCAAATATGGGGAGGAAACAATTCCAGAAGCCAAAATGATTATCCTACATACTTCTCCACCATTAAACAGTAAATGCAAAAGGACAATCTCCAGGATCCCCAAAGACTGTCGCTGTCTGATACAATGTCAGCCTGGAAGGGAGCGCTCTGCAGATCAGAGGCGAATGGATTCAGGTGAGTACAGTGCTGCTGCCTCCTTCTGAGGGGTCCTGCAACCTCCAGTTCAGCTCTGGGGTATGCACTTGGAGGGAAAGGCATGATGAACTGAAGCCAGTCCAGAGGAGCAATCCGAAGAAGGAGGTTATCAGAACTACATCAGAAGAGGGACAGCCGAAGGCCCTGAAGGCATCTGTCTTGGAGAAGAGAGATTTGAGGAAGGCGTGAGGCTGTCCTCTCGAGTGAGGAAGAGAGATTGCTGTGTTCCCACCATGACCCTCTAGCCCTCCAGTGGCCACATCATTGTGAAACCAGCTGCTTACAAACCTCGCCCCTTCCCAAAACCACAGCTCCCTGAAGGCAGCCTGTGTGACTCACTTCTGAGGCACCAGCAATGAACCCATGGCCAGGACACAGCAAATAACTGAAAGAAGAAATGACAGGAAGGCTTATTGTGGCTCAAGAAAGGGAAGTGCTTTCTAACAATCCCAGTTGCTTCCAAAAGGCCAGGATGTGTGGGAGGAAGCAACCTGTCAGGAACTGGTCTGCTGGCAACAGAATGCCCTCATACCAGTAAAGGATGCAGAACAAAATGAGCCCCCAAGATTTCTTCCAGTTCCAGGACCCAGTCTCCTCAAGCAATGAGGGGAGCCACAAGCAGAGAAAATACGCTAACGTGCCAGCACGCACTCTCAGTCACTATCTTGTTAACCCTCACAACCCCTGGAGTAGACACTATTATAATTCCCATTTTACAGTGGAGAAATCTGAGGCATGAAGAGGTTGAACAACTTGCCAAGCCACAAAACCAGTAGGAGGTAGATCAGAAACACAATCAAGACCACCAGGCTGCCCCCCTGCCCAGGGAAAGAACTTCTGCCCTCCTGGCCATGCAGAAGGCAGCTCCAGTCCTTTGCAGCTGAAGTCTCTCCAAGGACAAGAATATAAACTGGCTTCATGTCCTGCTGATGCCAAAACGTGCCTAAGCCAACAGATCAGGTTTCCCTGAGCCCAGTTCTAGGGAAATATGGCCGGTCTATAGCCATCTGTTCCGTGGGAGCCCAGGGCCTGCCTTTCCCTCTTAGACCCCAAGCAAGGAACACAAGATGCTAGGGGAGGGGTCTAGGAAGGCTCTCCTGAAGGAGGCAACATCTGAGCTAAGCCTTAAATGATGAGCCGAACAAGTGAGGGGGGCAGTGTGGGGCAGCAGAGGGGAAAGGGCATTCCAGACGGAGGAAACAGCAGGAGCGAAGGCAGAGAAGCAAGAAATGTGTGGAGAATCACAAGCAGTTCGGTTGCCAGAACATAAAATTCAAATTGCACAGTGGAAGGACATAGTGACCAAAGAGGTAAGCAGGGGCTGATAAATTATGAAGGACTTTGAATGCCATGTTAAGCAATCTGGACTTGATTTATCCTGAGGACAATAAGGAGCCACTGAAGGGTTTTACACAGAGCAGTGATAGATCAAACTTTTGCATTAGGAAGATCACTGTGTTAGCAATATGAGGCTGAGCTGCTGGCAGTGAGACTGGAGGCGTGAAGGCAATATGGAGTTATGCAGGGGAGAGACCTGCTGGGCTTGGACGGACATGTACTTCAATGTTCCTCTACCATAACTCCCAGTCAGGGCCCAACTTTCCGTTCTGTGGGTCCCCAATACTACTGGCAATGCCGGGGAGCCAGGCCTGCTCTACATACCGGCTACTAATTTTAGGGAAGCCTCCCCCACACCTTTCTTTATCCATATGACTGTAGGGAGGAAAATAATGCTAATCATTAAACTCACTCCATGCCAGGCTATGCTGGGTCCTTAACACAATCTGTTGTGCAACCAACAACCCTGTGAGGGATTGTGCTGTAACCCTATCGGTGCCGCACTTTTGCAGATGAGGAAACAAGTTCAGAGGGGGTTGCCTGCCGAAGGTAACCCAGCTACTACCGGGAGGAGTCAGGATGTGAACTGACTTCTGTCTGATGGCAGGGACTGATCTGTTAACTGCAGCTATGGAGAGCGCGGAGGAGAGAGGGATAAGGGTTCTATGTCCCGGGCTTCAGTGAAGACCCCGAGAAAACAGTGAGTGGAACCTCTAGTCGCAACAGCCAAAGAGACGCTAGAAGTGGGAAGCCCGACTCCAAACAAAGGAATCAGGAGAGCCGCTGCCCTCCCCAGCCTTCAGCTGGAGAAAAACGAGGGCAAGGTCTTGAAAACACCGATTGAAAAGATAGGAGAAAAAGGCCCCCAACCGAGCAGAGCACGAAAGGAAGGGAGGGGGCTCAGACAGGTTGAGCACTCTGGGGCGGGGCTTACAAGGGGGCGGGGCCCTCCGTTCCAGACCAACTCTAAGACCTCCAAGACCCTGTAAGGGGGCTTACCGCGAGAGGGCGGAGCCGCGAGGGGGCGGAGCAACAGCTGCGCCTCCGACCCACAAACTCGTTAGGTCACCTCCCCACGACTGGACCCAACCCTCCTTCCATACCCCGGCTCCGGCAGGGCTGATCCGGGATCTCGATGGTGTAGTCCAGCTCAGCCGAGGGCATGGTGAAGGTGCCGGCCTTCAGGACTGTCCTCCCGCCGGAACTCCAGCTCGCGCGTTCGCACCTCACCCGGGGCCTCGTGGGCACCGCCCAGTCTCCACCCACCTCCGCCGATATTGCCCAATCCCTGAGCGCGCTCTGTGACCTCTCACCCTAGCAACCACCGAGTCTCTCTCAGAGCCTCTCGCCGCACCCCACAGGCTCGGCCCTAGCAACCATGCTCCGCCCCGCTCTTTTCCTGGCTCGCAATTATTGGCTGACTCACTTGATGTGGGTCAGGTATTGGTCAACTGGGACGACGGTCAGGAAGAGTCTCCACCCTCTTGCGTAGGTAAGGGTATGCGGGGAGAGTTGTATTCTCAGCAGTATTCTGGGAATGGTGAGGGTCTCTCTTTCTCAACCCCGTCTATCCTACGGGGTGGGCGACAGTGCCCTTTGACGTACATCGTCTAGCTACCTCTGCCATCCCCTACTATCGCAGCTCCAAAGGAGAGGTAGAAAACCGTACAAAACGGCCTAGAGAGCGCGTGCGGGCCCATCCTCCACCCAGTGGGGTGAGGCGTATCCTAAATGGTGGGGTGGGTAGGAGGCAGTGGGGAAAACTGCAGGCGAAGACTTAAAGAATACTCTGTTTGTGAAGAACACAAAGGGACAAGGGAATACGGTTTGGGGTATTTTTGCATTTATCCATGCATTTAACAAATGTTTACTGAGCACCCATTATATAAATGAGCTCTAGTAAGGATTAAGCGTTTCACCCTGACTTCCATAATTCTTAAAAGGAAAAGGAGAAAACCAACTCTAATTCTGCATGAGTTCAGAAAGTGTTGAAGGGACAACTATGACAGTAGGGATGGCTCTTGAAGTGGACCTTGAAAGACTTGTAGAGATACAGAGGGGAAAGGACTCTCTCTTTGCAGTAGCTTAAAAAGAGGAAAGTGAGGAGTGCCATAAATTATAAATTATGAGCGTCTTCTGGCCAGAGGAGATACTAATGTGAGAGTAACCTTGGAAGAACAGTTAGCTCCCACCCTAGAGTTTCTCCCATGCCAAGCTCAGTTTTGAGTTTATTGGTAGATCTTACTGATGGTAAAAGTTTTCCAATGTGTTTCTTATGAGCACAAGAGCTTAGATTTTTATCTTGAGGACAGTTGGGAGTCATTGCAGGGCTTTATTTAGCAAAGGAGTAACAATCATTTATGCTTTAGAAAGATGAATGCAGAGAACAGATTGCAGGGAAACCAGTTAGGAAGTTGTTTCAGTAATGGGGAAGCATTACAGTTTCCTAAAGCATAGACAGGTAGCAGGAATGAATTGGGGATGGATTCCTTTGACACTTATAGCTAAAAAGAACTGCACTTGGCACCTAGTGAGGCAAAGTAGGAGAAAGGAAGGATGACTTCTAAATTCCTGACTTGGGCAAACAGAAAGGAGAGGAAGCGAGGTTTTCAGGAGAGGGTAAGCCCGGGCCTGGTGAATTTGAGGTGTCAGTGGGAAATCCAAGCAGAGGCGTCCAGCAGGCAGTTGAGTGGGCCTGACTAGAGTTTACCAGGTAAGCCTAAACTAGAAATAGAAATGTGGTAGTCTGTCATGCCTTACAGATGGCAGCCACACCAGTGGATTGATTTATTGGGTTGGCCCAGGGAGTATGTGTAGAATAAAAGGAGAAGAGGGCCGGGAACGGATCATGGAGAAGCACTCAAGTCTGAGGGTCTGGCAGAGGAGAATGAATGTGCAGAGGTCATTGAGATGAAGTGTCCAGAATGGTAAGATAATCATGGTAAGTAGTAGATCATGGTATTTCAGAAGCCAGGGAAGAAAGGTGTTGAAGGCTGATAACTAATCAAATAAAATAAGGTTTGAAAACATCCACCGGATTTAGAAACAAGGAAGTTGTTGGTGACTTTTACAAATGCAGTTTCAGTGGCATACTGGAAGCAGAGGTCTAATGAGTGAGTTGAGAAGTAGGTGGAAAAGTGAGGAAGTGAAGACCGTGTGTACAGTACACTTTTAGGATGGCTGGCTCTTTAGGAGAAAAGAGAAAGATTGCAATAGCTGGAAGAAAACATTCTTATTCAGATGGGAGAAATGCTGTTGGCATGGATCCAATAAAAGGAAAAAGATGAAATTATGGAGAAAAAGTGGCAACTTTTTTCAATAGCTGGAAAAAGAATAATGTAGGGACTCCAAAGCACTGGTTGAGAAATTCGCTTAGAAAGGTCAAATGACATTTGGATTGTAACAAAAAGGAAGTGTGTGAGATTCGTACATTAGTAGGTTTGGTGGCAAGAAATTGAGAGAATTCTTATTTGATGGTTTCTATTTTCTCGGTGAAATGGGGACCTGATACCAGCCTGTGAGAGCAGGGCTGGAGATGGTGTACAGGCTTTGGGAAGAGCAGAGAGAGGCTGAAATAGCTGCAGATGAGAATGGGAACGAGATGACTGAGGCGGCATACGGGTTTCTGGGCAGTTATGAGACTGATTGAGGTTGGTGACCATTAGCTCGCAGCAGCAGTGGTCCACGCACGTGGTTGCGTGGTATGTATCTCTCCCCAACAACATTCAGCCATTCAGTGATAGGTACAGAGAGGTTAGTTAAATTGACCCAGGTTTGGGTTTTATCAGGTGGGTGAAATGGAAGGGCAAAGGACAAGGAAGTTGAGAATCCTGGCAAAAGATTGAGAGGATGAACCTTAGAACCTAAATGGCATGGGAGAGTGTAAAAATGTTAAGGACTGGGGTTCCAACGAAATTAGAGAACCCATATCTTAAAAACAGTTGGATGAGAGAGTTAGGATCAGAAAGTGGAGTAACGATGTTTGAGTAGTTCCAGGTGATGACACGGTCCAGGGTGTGGGAGTAGGTGGCTGAAGGGTAGTTCAGAAGACATTCAAGGGGTAGACAGAGCCACTGAAATCCTCCTGGATGGTGGCAGGACTTGAGGGAAAAGGGAAGAGGATAATGGTGAACTAGGTACTGAAGTCCCTGATGAATAGAGCGGGTTGCTCTGGAATCTGTAGATGACAGTGTGAGGAGGGATAAAGGTCCATACAGCTGGATGGCATGACCCTCAAAGTAGCAAAGGTTTCTACAAGAAGGTGGTAGACTAAGGAACCAGATTGGGCTTTGGTGAGGAGACATTAGCCGACTCCGAATCCTGATGTCCTTGGGTGTAAGGGTATAAGCAGCCTCCAGCAGGGAGGACTGTGCAGAAGTGGTGCCTGGGGACAGTGGCAGCTTTTGGGGCAGCCTGGAGGTAGCCAGAAAGACTGTGGAGATGCTCAAGGGAGAGGAGACTTTCCTGATCCGAAGGCTTTCAGGGGCAGAGAAAGAAGGGTGGGAAGCGAAGGAAATACAGAAAACCAGGTGGAGGAAGAAGCATAGAGCGGTGGAGGGCGAGGAGAATGTGGGTGGAGTGGTTATGGTTGACCTAGAGAGTTATATTTTGTGGGGAGAGCATGAAGGCAGATCTGTGGAATGGAGTTGGGGGGCAGAAGTGAAACTGGGGAGAAGGGAAATGGAGTCTGTGGGTAGAAAATGAGGGTAGGTCGGGGGAGAGGATGAAGGCAGAGGGTTTTGCAGGAAGGAGAGCGGGGAAGGATGGTCTATGTGGAGAGGATGGAGGGACTGGCAACTAGGGAAGTGAGGGGAAGATGCTATCTGCAGGGAAGTGATGGGTGGGGCGGGGGGGGGGTCTGGGTCTGTAAAGAGGGTATGAGAGGGGGGCTGAGAGTGGGGAGCCTGTGAGAAGAAAGTAACAAATTGGAGTGCTTTTGCCCTGAGGCAGAAGTGAAGACCAGGACTCCCTCCTTAGCTGACCCGAAGTTTGCAAGGAGAATGTTTCTTTCTCCATCTCTCTTCTGCTTCCTTCTCTCGCTCCCTCTTTCTCTCTGAATGGGGAGCTGAGAGTGAGGAGTAGGGACGGGAGCCAAAGCGGAAGCCTCTGTCCCAGTCTCCTGGTGGACCCTGCAGAAACAGCCCACAGTGACTGCCTTTTTGTCTCCAAGGCCTTCTGGGGAGAGTGAGCCAGGCTGGCAGCCTATGCCCTAGAGGTTTCTTGCTTTTAGAAACATGTCTTTTGGTTTAGGAGGAAAAAAGAGAAATTTTTTTTTTAGAAACAAGACCTACTGACCATTTGATTTTATCATACCTCTTCTTGCCCGTTGCTAAGGCCCTTGGCTTAGTGCAAGAGCTGAGGTTTGAGATTTTGTAATTTTAGTGTCTCTGCATGAAGAAGAACCATTTGGCGGCTATAGAAATGATTTATAGATGAGTCCAGATTTATTAATCACCTCTGAAGATGGAGAGGAAATTAAAAACAGAGTCCACCCTGGGCTGAAGACAGAGTAGGTTTGTCGTCCTTGCAGAAGACCTTGCCAAGGTTAGAAGGCCACAAACAAACCAATTTGGACTGAGGTTCCTAATCTGGATTTTAATTTCATGTGCTTTGATTTTTCAGACCGTTTTTTCTCCAAGGTAAAATAATGGCTCTTTTAATTGGCTGCCACTTACAGAGAGATTCCAATAAGCATGATGGCACACGTATATTTTTCTCTGGCATTCCGTGTGTGCTCCAGTCCTTATGACCAAGCTGGTGAAGCTGACTTTTACTGCATGCTGCATGCCGTGACCAGTTGACTATAAATTAAATCCTCTTTTCCAAAAGCCATTTCCCATTAGTGCTAATTTGTTTGCTTCTCATTTCCACTGATCATTAGAGTCTCTGGTTGTGAGCACCAAATTGGAAATAATTTCTTCAGCATTTCAAAAAATTTTCTCCCCTTCTTGAATGCCATTTGGCTGCAGCTAAAGAACATTATGGTTTGCAGAGGAACAGTTCACTCCGATTACAATTTAACTGACCGTTCATGGCACTGAATCCCTATCCTCAGTGTCCAAAGATGACACCACTGCTGACATTGCTATTTCCTGTCATAGTGGTGAAATGCCTCATAGACTTTGCATGGACCTTGGATGGAGATTCTGCCACTCTGCACATGACAGCTTTGGGAAGTTGGTCATTTTATGGACCTACATATCATGGACAGTCAGATGTAACCATCTAAACAGGAGCTGGCTGATTTCTTTTCTCATTCACCTAGCAAGCATTTATAACATCTATTTCGTGTCGGGCATTGTGCCAGGCCCATAGCACATAGAGATAGGGAAGACGGACCCCTGCTCTTGAGGAACTCACACTCCAGTGGGAGGGATGGTTGAGTTGTACGCCATGGTAGGCGAGGAGGTGGCATAGGTGGGCCGCAAACTGAGAACCCCTAGCTGTCTTGGAGAATTAGCCAAAGGGCGAAAAGAAGGCTGGCTCTTCCTGATGGCAGAGTGGCAGCTGAGATGCAGACGGCCCTGGAAGGGCCTGGAGAGTTCAAAAGTCAAGGTCTGTTGTAAGGTGGAGGTGGCAAGAAGAGGTTAGCCGGGAGCCAAGTTTTGAAGGGCAGTGTATGCCACATGGACTTTAGACTATCCTGTAAGTCTACTGGCCCTCAGGACATCTGTTTAATGAATTACTATGTGGAGTTAGAAAATCAAAGTTTTCATTATGAGCACAGTGTGTTGGATGTCAGTTTATTTTTTTTTAAACAGTTTTTTTTAATATTTTATTTATTTATTTTTATTATTTATTTATTTATTTATTTATCTTTAGAGGGGAAGGGAAGGAGAGAGGGAGAGAAACATCAATGTGTGGTTGCCTCTTGTATGTCCCCTGCCGGGAACTGGCCTGGCAACCCAGGCATGTGCCCTGACTGGGAATCGAACCGCGATCCTTTGGTTCGCAGGCCCGCGCTCAATCCACTGAGCTACACCAGCCAGGTGGATGTCAGTTTAAATAACACTTTTTGTGCACCCATTCTGTGCCAGGGAGGATGCTGGCCATCCAAAATGTGCGGAGGGGACATGTCAATGTTGACATTGCCTATCAGTTCTTGGGTAAACAGAACGACTTACAGGTGGAAGTCATCTATGAGCATGGGGAAGTGGCCAATCAACCAGCAACGAGACAAGGTAGAGGGGGAAGGATAGGAGGCCTCACCTCAGAGGAAAAGAAATGATTTAGAAATGGCATGGAGGATTCAGAGAATGTGAAGTGTGGGGAATCCATGGCCTGTTAATTCCCACTGAAAGCAGTGACAAGGGGCGGAGTCAGGTGGGGGTTGGGGGAGGGGTCAGATTTCAGTTGGGGCAGAATTTAGTTGAAAGTTCTGTGCGCTGAGATGTTTGAAGCTCTACTTTGAGGGTAATGTGGGGGACAACTGAAGAGTTTGAAACAGGGAAATCTGTCTGATTTGCATTTTTAACTCTCCCGTCACTGTGGAGATTACCATGGAGTAATCACTTAGGAGCCTGTTGAAGTCATCCGTGTGAGGGATGCAGGGGTACATGAAAATAGTGGCGGTAGAGATGAAGATAAATAGACTGGTCTCAGGGAGATTTAGGAGGTATGATTGGCAGAACCTGGTAGCAGTTCAGACGAGGAGGGCAAGGAGGAGGGATATGCATGAAGGGCGGCTCTGTGAAATAGGACCAGCACAGGGGGAGGAGCAGGTGTGAGGGCCCGGTGAGTTCAGATGGGGACTAAGCGACTGGGGTTGGAGGTGGGAACCATGCCAGTGAAGACATCCACTAGTCATTTAGATACGGGGACCTGCACCTCAGACGGCAGTCCCAGGCTGAGTGAGACATGGACTGGGGAGTCCTGAAGCCTACCGATATAACTCGAAGTGATGGGAGTGAAGGACATCACCCAGGAAATCACAAAGCATGAAAAGAAAACCGAGAACAGGAAAAGGAGTTGCAAAGGAGTCTGAGGAGGATCCCGAGTGAGGGGTAGAACCAGCAGAGAGTGGGGTCAGGAAAGGAGTTTTGAGAGGAGAGTCTTCCACAGTCCATCAGAGGCCAAGCAAGATGGCCCTGCAAGCTAGCCACTGCGTTCGGCAATGAGAGGTTATCGGTGACATTTTGGAGCACAGGGGAGAGCAGAGTTCGTGCTTCTGATTGCATGGAGAGAAACTGGATTAGAATTACACACAGATCTGAGTTCGGTTTTCATTGCCACCCCTTTTTTAGCTGTGAGACCTTCAATAAACAAGCAAACCTTTTAATTTTTTTCCCAATTTATTGACTTTAGAGAGAGAGAAACATCAAGTTTTTTGTTCCACTTATTTATGCATTCATCACTTGATTCTTATATGTGCCCTGACTAGGATTTGAACCCATAGCCTTGCCATAGTGGGATGATGCACTAACCAACTGAATTACCCGGCCAGGGCTTAATTCTTTTAAAAATTGTATTTAATGTTTTTTTTTCAATTTTCATCATCTCTTACTTTGAAGAATAATTGAGATAAAATAAATAATAAGGGACTGGACACTCTTGATTGAACGTAGCTGCCACATTTTACCTCTCCCTACCTCTCAGAACCTCGCTGACCTAACACTAAAGAAATATAAAAACATACTAAGTTTCAAAAGCTCAGATAAGGCACCAAGGCAATAGCAGATGAAAGTTCAACAAATATTTAGAAGCTAGAAGGCAGGTAGGGGAATGTTTTCTGGCTCGGAGCATCCTAAGAAAAAACAAAGTGCCAATAAGGGGAGATTACCAACGAGAAGCAAGTCAGTTCACCCAGTTTAACCTCCAAGAGGATTAATGTTTGAAGCACAAGTTACTGTCGAAGGTCAGGAATGAGGTCTGGAGCTAAACATGGGGACTGGTTGAAGTCTGTATGGACAGCACTTTGCCCCCGCCCCAGAGCTCCTCTCCCAACAGCCAAACAACTACTCCAAACTCTTGTTGCATAAGAAGAAAGGACAATGAACGCTGAGGCCTCCATGCTCAGGGACCGCAGGTACAGTTTTAAGGGCAGGAATGAGATACAGGGTGGAAAACTGAGTGGTGGATGGAAGTCTACACACCGCATGGTGGCAGCCCCAGGCCCTCCCCTACCCCACCCAGATGCCAGTAGCCAGGTATTCATCAACCCACCTCCTCCTCCTGCCTGGGAAAATAGAAACGTCTTCTCCAGAGGCCCTAAGGGATCCAGAAGGAAAAAAAAAAAACCTCCACAGACTGACACCGATGTCAGAAAGACTGGTCGTTGCCTGATAACTGAAAGTCTAAAAACTGAACGTCACAAATTTTAGAGCCTCGTATAATAAATGAAAAGCCCTGTGCCAAATTATACAATTTCAGAAGAGGTTTTAAAAGCATCAGGAATGAAAAAAAAAAAAAGGCAGACAAAGGCGCAGGAATCAAAATGAAGTCAAGACTCATCAACAGCAGTACTGGGGAAGCTCAATCCCAGGGCAGGTTATTCTAACGTGGAATTATACAGCCAAACAAGCTAACACGAGGTCAAAAATATTTTCAGACTTCCAAGAACACACACAAAAAATAATTTTCATTTCTTTTTTTTTTTTTTTTTTATTTTGTAGAGAGGGGAAGTGAGAAAGAGGGAAAAAGATATCTATGTGTGGTTGCCCTTGGCACACCCCCTACAGGGGACCTGGCCCCAGGCCCAGGCATGCGCCCTAGACTGGGAATGGATCCGGCAACCCTTTAATTTGTAGGCCAGCACTTAGCCACTGAGCCACACCAGCCAGGGGTAATTTTCATTTCTTAAGAAGCTACTGGAGAATGTGCTTCAGCAAAAATAGAGTGAAAACTAGGAAGGAAGATGAGGTGAATCCAGGCAATAGGGTGGTCAACAGAGAAGATGGACAAAAGGAAATCCCTGGACAGTGTTTGCGCACCAGGCTTAGCCAGCAACCAGTCCAAGAACAAAAGACAGTGGGCAAAGGTCTCCAGGGAAAAGATGGAACTGATCAATTACAGTTGAACATTTGCAAAACTCATCGCTACATGTTTGGAACATTTGAAAGAAAATAGATCTAGGTACCCCGTATTTTGCCATGTATAATGCGCACTTTTTTTTTGCCCAAATTTTAGTGGGAAAAATAAGGGTGCGCATTATACATGAGTATTAGCACTAAAACATAGGTGTGCATTATACATGGCAAAATACAGTACACAGAAAACTAAATAATTGGAAAGAGAAATTAACTCCAGGTAAAAACAATTTACTTGAGAAAGAAAACGTAATAGGTTACAGCTTGAGTACACAACGTTTGTTTACTTGGCCAATAATGTAAACACTAACTGTTGATTTAACTATAAATTGTGGAAAATTATAGTATCTTGAGGATAAGAAGGTAAAAATAGGGGTTAGAGTGGTGTAAGAGAGCTAAGTCCTCAACTGCCAGAATGTATGTATTGCCTAAAATTGATAAATAATAGTAAAGTGCTGGTTTGCTAGGGCTCCCATAACAAAGTACCGCAGACTGAGTGGTTTAAACAACAAACTTACTGTCCCGCAGATTTGGAGGCTCTGATCCAGGTGTTCGATATAAGGTGTTAAGGGTTGGCTGCTTCTCCAATTCGTAAATGGCTGCCTTCTGTTGTTTTCATATGGTCTTCCTTCTGTGTGTTTGTGCGCTAATCTTATATTGGATTAGGGTCCACCCTGATGACCTCAGTTTAACTTAATTACCTCTTTAAAGACCGTCTCTCTAAATATAGTCACGTTCTGAGTTACGGGGGGTTAGAGGGAGAGTGGGGACACAGTTGCACTCATACCAAGTAGTATAAACTCATTATTTGGAAACATAGAGGCAAACACCAGAAGAAATAGCCAAATCAGTTGAAAGGGGCTGCCTCTGTAGTGAGACTGGAGGATGGCAAGGGATAAGGCAGGTACTATTGATGTTTTACTAAATAGCAAGTGGAGAGCTGGACCTTGAACCCGGTCTGATGCCACATCTCACGTTCTTCCACTCTACCACAAGAACTGGAGTTCCTCAAGGGCCCTGGGAGCAGCACATTCATCTCCACATCTCCACCTTGCACCGTGCCAGGTGAGGGGCCTTCACTACTTACTCACTGACTTAGAGCTACATCATTGGGCCCTTCAATGCTGCCATTTGTTGCGGGGGTGGGGGGGTCCTTTAAAAAAAGAAAAGGAAAAAAATAGGTCCCTGGCTGGTGTGGCTCAGTGGGTTGAGTGCCAGCCTGCAAACCAAAGGGTTGCCGGTTCGATTCCCAGTCAGGGCACATGCCTGGGTTGCAGGCCAGTCCCTCCATAGGGGGCGCATGAGAGGCAACCACACATTGATGTTTCTCTCCCTCTGTTTCTCCCTCCCCCACTCTCTATAAATAAGTAAGTAAGTAAGTAAGTAAATAAATAAATAAATAAATAAAATCTAAAAAGAAGAAGATGGGGAAGACTGAGATCCACGAGCAGACATAATACGGAATATCCCACTGAAAGTTTCCCCCGCCTTGGTGTCCTAGAATTGCTGGGCGCATCTCTGGTAGCACTCTGAGTTTTGATCCTGGAATGGGTCCATCCACAGCAGGGCTGGGGCGCAGGGTGCTTTCCTGCCGGATACAGCTAATGGGGGTGTTTCAACCTTTCCTTTCTGGGTCCAGAGCAGCCACTCATTCCCCTTTTCTTGAGGCCAGTTGGGCTGTTGAAGATGGCCATGGACCCTGAGAGTTATTCTCAGACTTAGGGCTGTAATGTTATTCGCAGTGATTGATGCATGATCCCATGAAAGCTTTTGGTCATTTTTGTGTTTAGGTTGATCCACAGTTATTCATCTGGCTGCTCAGGCTGACAGGATTTCGAGGCTGTCTCTGTCCCAGAGGCTACGCGACGCCCTTCCTGGGAACACATATCTAGCGTCCTCGGGGGAGTAGCGGAGGTCGGTGTGTATGTATGTCTGTCTCAGCATGCTTCAGATTATTGCTTCCTAATAAAATTCTGATAGCCGGGCCCCATCAATATCTCAAATACATGTGAGGAAACGTTAATTTAGAATCAATTTTAGGATGTTTCAGACTGTAAAGTCCTTTTAACTAGATCTCTGGCAAAGATGTAGAAGCACTTTATGGGACTGTAAATTTCATGTTGAGCCGTCTTCGTGAAATACACATCTCCCCTACACACAAGCTGTTCTCTCCATATCAATCATGGCCACCGCAAGTAATGTTTCACAAATATTCTGTAAATCACAGAAAACCCCATGATAATGTGAAATATGACTTTCACTTGTCTGTTAGACAAAAGAATCACACATGCCTCTCTCCCATCAGCACTAACATTTGTTATGGATAATAACACTTTCAATCACAACTATTTTTGGAAAACGGGTTTATTTTAAACCTTCCCTCCCCCCACTGAAAACATTCTCCCAAGGACACAGCCTCCTACAAACCACAGCCCATTAATCCAACTATGGAATGGGAACTTTTTGTTCCCGCTAACTTTTTTAAAAAGTTGTTTTTAAGAGAGTTCGTACAAAAGTCCAAGAAACTAGGTAGGTTAAGGGGTACTTTACCTTGGCTGATTGGCATAAGAGGGGGCCAGGTCCCTAAAGACCCCAAATCTCTGACCCTGTGTGAAGTGAGGAGGTAAGAGAGGCCCAGGTCTTTAGCAAGCGCCTTCATCTCAGCTGGAGCCTGTGGTTCTTTTAGTTGCTGGCGTCAGCAGAGAAGCCAAAGAGCTAAAATTTTAGCCCTTAAACTTGAGTCAGTCATTTACTACCCTGACATTCTTAATTCCATGACAACATAGCTAGATCTTCCCTGTTCGAGTAGCAGGTGACCAGTCATAGAGGTGTACTTCAAATGTCACTGTGTCCATGTGGGTAACAGAGGCTCACCAGCTTCCAGGTGATTGCTGGAAAAGCAAAACCGCTAGCGTAACCTACAGGACTTGCGTGTTTTTAAACATTTTGGTAACCTCTCTGTTCTCCTGCCCTCTGTAGCCAACTTCAGGACTGGTCGATCATGACTTCTATAAAGGAACAGGCAGCAATTAGCCGGCTCTTGAGTTTTTTACAGGATTGGGACAATGCTGGAAAAGTTGCAAGGAGTCATATCCTCCACAATTTCATTGAAACCAACCAAGGCAAGACTGGCCCTGAACTGGAGCAGGAGTTTTCCCAGGGAGCCAGCTTGTTCCTGGTGCGCTTGACCACCTGGCTCAGACTCACGTATCCTTTGCTGAACAGGGGGAAAAAAAAAAAGGACATACTCAATAGGAAAAAAAGGGGAGATTACTGAGGGAGCTGTTCTCTCCTTTCTAAGGTTTTAGAATAGGATATCTGGTGATCAAAATATCATCCCAAAAGTCAAGAATTCCCTCAACTTCCTGTCTTTCCAACCTGCAAATGCATCCTTATTCTCACTCCTAGTATCTTTGGTGCCCATCAGAGTTGGAAGTGGCATTCCTTCTGTCTCTATTCCTTTTTTCCTCTATTGGCACTGCACTTGAATCCCCCCACCCCCCACCTTCTCAGGGACTTCATTCTTTCTCTCCTATAGTTTCCACCTTTCCCTCATTACCAGCTTTTTTCATCAGCATGCATGTCTGCTCAAGTCTCTTCTACCTTATTTAAATCCCTGTCTCAAACCTGTATTCCTCCCAGGTCTTTCACTCTGTGGTGAAGCTTCTTTCTAGAAAAGGTTATTGGTCTCTGTCTCCATTTCCTCACCTCTCGTTTCTCCACCACCCACTGCAGTTTGACTTCTGTCCCCTCCTCTCCATTCTGCAGGACTTGCCAAGGTTACTGGTGACTTTTTCATTGTCTTTATGCGTGACCTCTCAGGTGCATCTGTCAGTCAGCCATTCCCATTTCTTAAAATGCTCTTGCCTTGGTTTCTCTTGGTTTTCTCCTTCCTGTTCATTCCATTTCTTCTTCAGCCATCCCTTAAATGTCGCTGTTTCTTGGGACTCCATCCACCTCCCTCTTCTCCGCTCACTCTCAGATTCTCCCTGAGTGATCTCATCCACTGTCTACACCACTCCACTTTAAAGACCCTCAGATGTATACCCTGCGCACATTTATCTCTGGAATTGAGCTCTGTATCCATTTACCCAACTCCCATCTCCACTTACATCCGCCAGGATGACTCACGTTTCTGGCTTGGGGAAATTAAGTGAAGGGGGTGCCATTCTGTGAGGAGAGACTACAAGAAGGGGAGTGAGTTTGGTTTGGGACATGCTGAATTTAGGCACCTGTGCTCAGGAGCCCTAGAAGCAGATTGGGGCTGAAGACAGATGTGTCACCATCAAGGTGATGGTTTGAGATCTGGGTGGATTTGAGCGTATTCCTGCTCTGTGTGCCCATAACACTCTGGATTCCTCTCAGACCATTTCATTAAACATTTTTCTCCTTCCCTGAACCCTCCTGCTCCTCTAAACTCCCTCTTTATTTGACTAATTCCTACTCCATTATTCAGATCTCAATTTAACCATCACTCTGTCCGTGAAGTCCTTTTCTGAGCCCCACACTAACTTAGGTTCCCTGTTATATATCCTCATAGCACTTCTTCTGTCCTAATGGTTATAACATTTTAACTTTTTAAAGATTTTATTTATTTATCTTTAGAGGGGAAGGGAAGGAGAGGGAGAGAAATATCAATGTATGGTTGCCTCTCGTGTGTCCCCTACTGGGAACTGTCCTGCAACCGAAGCATGTGCCCTGACTGGGAATCGAACCGCGATCCTTTGGTTCGCAGGCCCACACTCAATCCACTGAGCTACACCAGGCAGGGCCCGACATTTTATTTTTAATCATGCTTAAGATCTCTTCCCCACTGTACTGTAAACACTACAAGAGCAGGAATTGCATCTGCTGTACTCGTCTCTGTATTTCTAACACCTAGCACGATGTGTGGTCAGCACATAATGGGTGCTTAACACATGTTTGCTGAATAAAGGAAAGAACAAGCCTGGAGAGACTGCAGTTACACAGTGCTGAGCCCACACAGCTCTCTTTTTCTTACAGTTAAGTCACTGGTGAAATTATCAGTCAGACTCAGGCCTAGAGCACAGGTCAAAGGGAATACCCCTGAATACATTGCTAGGTGGACCCCAGTGTTCTCAGATATTAGTATGCAATGATAGAGGTTTAAAATGCAGATTGCCAGTCTGCCTCTCAACCCCAACCCTAAGGTCCTGATTTAGTAGAATGAGGGAGGGTCCCTGGGCTCTTTAGTTCTCACAAACATTCTGGGTGACTCTGATGCTGGTGGTTCACAGATGATGCTCTGAGAAACATCAGTACCTATAATCTGGTTTTGACTCCACAACTCAGGACACCTGCCCTCACCAAGCTTATCAGCAACCTCCTTGACGTCAAATCTAGAGTACCCTTGTCCCCTCCTTGTCTTACTTCACAACGTTGTCCATTTGACCACAGCAAGGAGTGTGTGAGGCAGAATGACACAGGTGTAGAATCACATCCTATCTTTATTTAAAACTTTGATATTGTATTTATCATGGATTTTTATATTAATGTTTATTTTTAGTAGTACATTGAGATATTATTTGATTAGTGAGTTTTTCTGGTGCCCCCTTAAATTTTATACTGAATCAAGTGCTTCAGTCGCCTTACCCTAGCCCCGCCTGACCACTGTCCCTTCTTCTTCTATTTTTTTTTTAAGTTCCGGGATGCCAATGAATCTGAACTTGTATGTCCTTGATCCAGGAGTGAAGGGAGGTACAAAAGAAGAATCTGGACAGTTCAACCCTCTTTCTCCTCAAAGCATCACTGATTCTTTTTTTTTTTTTTTTTTAATTTATGTTTATTTTTTGTGGATCGGGATGATGCTCTAACCAAGTGGGCTACCCCACCAGGGCTCTGACCACTGCCCCTTCTAAGCTCTCCTCTCTCCTCCACCTCCTTCCATTTCTGTTTCTCAGTCACTGTTGCAGGATCTTTCCTACCACCCCTTAACTGTGAGCGTCTCCAAGAATTCTGCATTCAGCCCATCTCTTTTCTTACTCAACCATCGCTGTTATTACCCATATTCTTCTTCGTATCCTAAGTGCTGATCGGAGGGCTTACTGAGTGACTAAATGAACCATATTTTAATATTCAGTTTCTACACCTGAAATTATCCATAACTTCCTAACTTTTGTGACCTTGTCGTACAACAGAGAAAATAGACCAGCTGGGTGACATAGTGCTTTGAATCAGCAGCCCCACTTCTTCTCCCCAGCCCCCCAGTCAACAGTGGCTTTGAAGGAAAGCAAGTCAATGCAGCCTCATCATATTTTGTGCAATTAACTGTCACATAATCCCATGTAAACCCAAACCCCTTGTTTAACTTTGAACTTCCAGAATATATGAGTGAAACTAAGGATTGCGTATCATAATGACAAAATTGTTAGTTATTTATTGAATCTTATTCTAGTCACTGAGTTATGTACTGTACAAATATTATCTTATATGAGCCTAACACCAAGCCTAATAAATGATTGGTATTATCCCATTTTATAGACAGGAAAGATAAGGCTTTAAAAAGTTGAGTAAATTGACTAGTAAAAGGCAGAGATAAGGTTGATGGGTCTCTCTGGCCCAAAGCCCACATGCCATCCGCTCTACTTCACTGTCTCCCACCCAGGGGATAGTGCAGACCCGCAGTTCCACTGCCAACACCTTACAAGGAGCCAAGCTGCGTGAATAGCCACACACCCTCCACCTGTCTGCAGGCAGGAAGACCTGACTGTAAGGACTCAGACTCTGCGTTAGACTCCCTAGGTTCATATCCTGTTCCATCGGTTAACATCGGGACCTCAGACAGGTCATTCACCTGTCTGAGATTGTTCCTCATGAAGCGATGAAACACTAATAGCACCCACTGCAGGGTGTGGTGAGCATTCAGTGAGACAATGCAAGCACCATAGTTAGCACAGTGCCTGGCACACAGTGAATGCTTTGCACTTGTTAGCTACTACTGATATTGTGGTAGACTTCTGAAACCAATGGCTGAAATGCTGGACCGAAATTACAAATGAGTGAGTGACTATGAAAATAGGATTAGCCTGGGACAGGAAGAAGAATATGATGAAAGCTGGTCAGCCTAGCTGGTAACTGAAGAAAAGAGGGGAAATGCGCTGGGGCAGGAATGGGGGCTGGGATTTGGAGAGGCAGGGTGGAAGACACGGTGGGATAGAGAGACTACCGTGTGGGCTGATCGCCAAGCTTCCAGCTGTAGCATCAACAGGCAGAGGAGCCTGGCTTCAGAGCAAACACTGTTTTTGCACGGAAGAGCCTTTCCTAATGAGCCAATCTGTCTCTACTTCTATTGGCATCCTGGGAACCAGGGTGCAGCAGAGATAATTTGCCTCACGCACTGCCCCCCCCCCAAAGCACCATTACCTCCAACCCATTACATTAGCCTTTATCAGTCTTGGAAGCTCTCAGTCATCCTCCATGAGCTGCAATAATTTCAGCTAATTTCTTAAGTGTTCTAAGAGCCTGTGATGCGTTATGAGCCTAGTAATTGTTGACTGGTTCCTTTTCTGTTGTGGCTTGATTTCATACCTTATACCCAAGCTGATGCACACTCTGGGTGCTTCATTACAATGCTTTTTGCAAAGGCTCACATTAAAAATAACATTAAATACTGAGGTTGTTTTAAATCAGAGTTTAATTTTTCCGCTCTCTCCTCTTATTCTTATTAGGAAGACATGCAATTCTTCATAAAAATAGTGACCTCCAGTGTAAAGCTTTGAGCAAGTACAAAATTGAGTATTAATGATGAAGCTGATTATGTTTACAGAAGACGAAGAACGAGGCACAAAGTAATGAACTATGCTGAGACCCAAGGGTATAACGGTCAGGACACAGAGAGGTTTGGAGAAATGACCACGAGCTTTCTCCATGCACCCTTTGTTCATCAGAGGCTCCCTGCTCTCTAGAGAGCCTGTCAGAGCGCAGGTGGCAGAGCTACCCCAGAAGAGCTTCCTGGAGAACCATGAACATGCCTGCTACCCCCATACCCCTTCCTTGTGTGTGTGACCCCTTCTCCTTCGACCTCGAGGCCCTTCTCAGATAAAGGGCTCAGTTCAGCTGTTGGTCATCCTAGGTCATTGGTGGTGGCAAGGATCGGACACATGATCTGGTTTCTGTGTGGAAACCACCCCGAAATTCACTCCTTAACTTCTCATACAGCTATATGACTGGCTCATGCCTAGAGAAGCTTTTGAGGTCCATTGGCATCTTCTTATCAGCTGTAAGCAGGTGAGTTCTATTCTAGGCTCTCAGTTGCATATCCAGCTCATGGTGTCCTTGGCATTCACACCACATGGAACCAGGGCTTCTGGTTTCCCTTGGGTACCTAGTAGCCCCCAGGATGGGGCCAGAGGTGGTGTCAGCTGTGGTTCTGTTCTAGTTGCTCCTCCATCCCATGTCCTCCATTGACCCTTTACTAGTCAGCATCCTCTTGGTTTTGAAACACAGACAGTGAACTCATATTGGACAGGAAAAGGGGGATTTATTAGCTCACTTAACTGAAAAGCCCAGAGGGTAGAAATCCATGTTTCAGGCCTGACTACAGGGGTTCAAAATACATCATTGGTACTTGTTCTCTCTCCCTTCATCTCCATTCTCAGCCCTGTTCTCCTCTGTACTGATAGGCCTCATTGTGCTGTGACCCTCAAAAGCTCCAGATACGCATCCTTGTAGCTCATCCTCACCAGAAAGAGAGCATATCTTTCCCAAGGGTTCCCAAGAAGGTCTCAGGTTTAGAGCTTCACTGGACCAACTGGGGTCACACGCCTGGTCCCAAACCAGTGACTGCAGTCAGAAGGATGACATACCTTGTCACCTGCTTGCCTTACCAAAACGACAGGGCTCATGAGCGGTGGAGGTGATTCCCCAAGGGACAGGCGAGGTGCTGTTACAAGAAGAAGAACAGATACTAGAAAACCAAACACAAGAAATGTTCATTGTATTGAATTTTTGCATTTCCTGCTGAATGCAGAAGGAAGAATTCCCCAACTATTGTGTCGCTTTACCCATGAGCATTTCCTGGATGGGAGGGCAAAATATGTGAAGAAAGGACCTTGAGATCCCTTAGAAAGGTTTTGCCACGAAACTTGACAAGTATCTTTTTTCTACTCCTCCATCCCTCTGGACAGTAATCGGTACCTTATAGAGTTCCTTGAGGTTGGAGGCGTCCTAACACTCTTAGAAATACTTGCGCTGGAGAAGATCAATGAGGGAGACAAGAAGGAATCCATCAAGCTACTTCAGGTTATTGCAAACTCTGGCAGGAAGTACAAGGAGCTCATTTGTGAAAGCTATGGTGGGTACCGTGTGCGTCCCCCTCGGGGCCTGGCGGTGGGTGGCAGTGCCCAGCGCTACTACCGGAAACGTGTCATGGAACTGGTTGCCCCAGAAGCACGTTGTCCAATGGACTCAGTGAGCTCTCATCCACATTTATGGTCCTTCTGATTCGTCATTTGCTCTAATTTTTCCATTGTGGTTTCAGAAATACTTTTTCCATTTTAAATATATCCTTTTTCATGCATCCATTCAACAAGAATTTATGGAGTCATTGCCTAAAATCCTTTGTGAAATTGAATTATGACTAACTCCAGAAATAAAACTGAAATAAAATCATTGCATATGAGTGTTAGGTACATGCTAAGGTGCTGGGAATACAAAGATGAAGTGCATGCAGTCCTTGCCCTCAAAGCGCTTACAGTGTGGTGAGAAAGGCAAATGACCCAGGGTTTCCAGTGTGGTCCATCAAGGGCTCTGGCTAAGGCAGGTGAAGGAGACACCATCTCCTCTGCACCCCTTTTCCAAAGCGCTTCCCTCCTTGCACTTTACTCATGGCTCTCTGGTGTCTCCCGTGGCCTCTGTGAGCCTCAGTGTATCTGTGCGTAAAGTGGGACAAACACCCCCCTCCTGGTATGGTTTCTGGGATTAAATGATACAGTATTTGTCAAGACATTTTGTAAACAGCTGAGCACTGTGCGTGTGTTAGTTATCACATGACAATAAAAAATGCATGTTTTTTATTTGTGCATCTTGCAGAGCCATTTTAAATTTTAAAACAGTTTGATAAGCTGAGATGCCTATGCGAAAACAAAATCCTTCGGCCACAGAGCCCGTGGTAAACAAGACAGGGATGCAACGTGAGACTAAGCCTCAATTTTGCTTTGGTTGAACGGGCTTGGTTAAATACATCTTAATCCTATTACCTCATGTTATGTAATCTTGAATGGGGATTGTTATCCTAAATCCCTTCCAATTTAGCATTTCCTCTCTTCTTTGTTCAGGTGTACGGTCCATAGCAGAATTTTTGGCAAAGTGTAAGTCAGAAGAGACCCAGGAGGAAGTGCAGGTTCTGTTGGATTCTTTGCTCCACGGCAACCCCAAGTACCAGAATCAAGTGTACAAAGGTCTAATAGCTTTGCTGCCCTGCACGTCCCCGAAAGCTCAGCAGCTGTCCTTGCAGACTCTCAGGACTGCCCAGGTGAGCCCAGGCTGCAGGCTCCTGTGGCTGCGATTCACACACAGTAATCTTACAATTACCTTCCACGGCTGCACTCCACGCAGGCATGAGAAGCAGAGCCCAGCCTCCCGCTGCCTGTCTGCTGTTCAATCAGTGTTACCTCTAGAAGGCCAAGGCAGGGCAGAGAGTTCATGTCTCCCATCAGAGTGATTTGTCCTGTTTACTTAAGGATCAGAAAGATGCTGACAGACTTAAAAGTACTTGAGACAGGCAACAAGGATGATGAAAGGACTGTAGAAAAGATTAAAGGAGTCAATTTGATAGGGAAAGAATCGTGGTGCATTTGTAGACAGCATGGAAGTGAAGACCAGGTCTCCAGTGCTGAGGAAAACTCCCTTTTTTTTTTCTTGGTTTCTGCCTGTCTCTCAGATGGTGCCCTAGAATGTGAGCAAAGTCAGATTTGGGGCATGGTGACCACATGAAGGCACCATGCCTGGTAAGGAGGGAATTAGAGACTCAAAGAATGGTTTTGAGATGAACTATCAAAAGCTCTCAATACAGCTCCAGGATGGGCTGGAGGCAGGGGGATAATTCAGAGACCCAAGAGATGACAAGGCCTGAACTGCAGCAGTGGGAATGCAGGCGATCAGCTGGGCAGACGTTTTGGAGGCAGAATGCATGGGACTTGAGGCAGTGAAAGCAAAGGGGCAAAGACGACAGCCAGCTTTGAACTTGGCAGGGTGAGCTGTGTGCCATACAGAGCAGGAAAAACCTATTTGATTTGGAGAGTTAGGTTTTGATTCGATAAACTTAATGAGCTTCAGTGGCTCCCAGGTGCCCATCTGAGGAGCAGGCCAAGTTGGTTACAGAAGATACAGGTAGGTCACTTGTTTAAAAGATACTTAATTCTGTCCTGACCGGTGTGGCTCAGTTGGTTGGATGTCATCCCACAAAGCGAAAGGTTGCTGGTTCGATTCCCAGGCAGGGCAGATGCCTGGGTTGCAGATTCAGTCCAGTTAAGGCACATGTGAGAGGCAACCAACTGATGTTTCCCTCCCTCCCTCCCTCCATCCCTTCCTTCTCTCTAAAAATAAATTAATAGGTAGATAGATAGATAGATAAAAGACACTGAATCCTGAGCCTCCCTCCCATAGGATCTGACAGCTCTCAGGTGCCTTTGGTTATGCTTTTTCTCTTTAAGCTCCCCAAGTCATTCCAGTTCCTAGCTCAATTGAGGAATCACTGTTCAGATGGAACAGTGGATGATGCCTATTGGACAGTAGAAAATAAAAGGCTGCAGCTCCAGAGGGAGACCCAGGATGAGGATGGCAGTTTGAATTTTCATGAACAGAGAAGTGATAGCTGAAACCATGAAAGTAAATAAGATCCCCATGTAAAATATATGAAGTAAAAAGAGAAGGAACACTAACACATTTAAAAGATGCACTGAAGAAAAAAGTCCAACAGACAGATATGACTATCATTATTATTCCCAGTTTCCATTATTAATTGTCTCCTACATGCCAGGGAGAAAGAGAGGGAAAGAAACATCAATGAGTGGTTGCCTCTCACGGGCCCCCTACTGGGCACCTGGTCCGCAACCCAGGCATGTGCCCAGAGTGGGAATCCAACCGGTGACCCTTTGGTTTGCAGGCTGGCACTCAATCCACTGAGCCACACCAGCTAGGGCTACACTCTCTCCTTTTGTCATTTTTTAAAATATATTTTATTGATTATGCTATTACAGTTGTCCCATTTCCCCCCTTCACTCCCCTCCACCCTGCACACCCCCTCCCACCCACATTCCCCCGCTTTAGTTCATGTCCATGTGTCATACTTACAAGTTCTTTAGCTTCTACATTTCCCATACTATTCTTGCCCTCCCCCTATTTTCTACCTACCGTCTATGCTACTTATTCTCTGTACCTTTCCCCCTCTTTCCTCCTCCCACTCCCCTGTTGCTAACCCTCCATGTGATCTCCATTTCTGTGTTTCTGTTCCTGTTGTAGTTGTTTGCTTAGTTTGTTTTTGTTTTTGTTTTAGGTGTGGTTGTTAATAATTGTGACTTTGCTGTCATTTTACTGTACATGTTTTTTATCTTCTTTTTCTTAGAGAAGTCCCTTTAACATTTCATATAATAAGGGCTTGGTGATGATGAGCTCTTTGAACTTGACCTTATCTGAGAAGCACTTTATCTTCCCTTCCATTCTAAATGAAAGCTTTCCTGAATAGAACAATCTTGGATGTAGGTCCTTGACTTTCATGATTTTGGATACTTCTTTGCAGCCCCTTCTTGCCTGTAAGGTCTCTTTTGAGAAATCAGCTGACAGTCTGGTGGGAACTCCTTTGTAGGTGAGTGTCCCCTTATCTCTTGCTACTTCTAGAATTCTCTCCTTCATTTTAATCTTGGGTAATGTAATTATGATGTGCCTTGGTGTGTTCCTCCTTGGGTCCAACTTCTTTGGGACTCTCTGAGCTTCCTGGACTTCCTGGAAGCCTATTTCCTTTGCCAGATTGGGGAAGTTCTCCTTTATTATTTGCTCAAATAACTTTTCCACTTGTTGTTCTTCCTCTTCCCCTTCTGGCACTCCAATAATTCAGATGTTGGAATGTTGCAATGTTTAAAGATGTCCTGGAAGTTCCTAAATATCTCCTCATTGTTTTGAATTCTTGTTTCTTCATTCTTTTCTGTTTGGTTGTTTCTTTCTTCCTTCTGGTCCACTCCATTGATTCGAGTCCCAGTTTTCTTCCCATCTATTGGTTGGGAAGGAAAATGTACAGGAACTATTGGTTCCCTGTATATTTTCCTTTATTTCACTTAGCATAGCCTTCATTTTTTCATCTAATTTGTGAGCAAATTCAACCAGTTCTGTGAGCATCCTGATTACCAGTGCTTTGAACTATGCGTCTGATAGGTTGACTATCCCTTTATCGCTTAGTTGTGCTTTTTCTGGAGCTTTGATCTGTTCTTTCATTTGGACCATTTTTTTGTCTTGACGCACCTGTTACATATGAGCAGTGGAGCCTTAGGTGTTCACCAGGGCGGGGCAACCCAGTCTCTGGGTTGTGACGCTGTATGTGAGGCAAGGGTCCAAGACGGAACAATGGTGCTTACTCTGCTCTCTGCTGGATTTCAGTCACTTCTACCACTTCCCCAAGCAAATTGGGCCCTTCTGGGGCTAATTCCCAGGTGGGTGGGCTTGTGGGACCCTGTGGGTCTCTCCAACAAACTCTCCTGTGAGGCTGGAAGTCTCTTCCAGCACCTCAACCCCCACAGGTGTTTCCAATCGGTGTTTTTTGTTTTTTGTTTTTTAATTTTTTTTAAGTACTTTTTTTTTCCTTTTTTAGATTTTTTTATTTATTTATATTTAGAGAGGAAGGGAAGGAGAGAGGGAGAGAAACATCAATGTGCGGTTGCCTCTTGTATGTCCCCTGCCGGGAACTGGCCTGGCAACCCAGGCATGTGCCCTGACTGGGAATCGAACTGCGATCCTTCGGTTCGAAGGCCCGCGCTCAATCCACTGAGCTACACCAGCCAGGGCCCAATCGGTGTTTTGAGACTTTATTTCCTGGCGCTGGGACCCTGGGTTGCGGAGTCTGTCTCCCTCCCCAGTTTCACCTGGTTTATCTGCATGCGAATGTGGGTCCACTGGATCTGCCAGCCGCCTTGCACACTGCGCCCCTCCAGGATCCGACACCTCACTGGGTCCACCAGCCTCCACTTTTTTTTTTTGCCACGACCCCTCTCCAGCTGGCCGCCTGAATCTGCCCCTCCTACTGGTCTGGATGAATGTGTCTACTTTAACTCCTTGGTTGTCGGACTTCCATACGGTTTCAGTTTTCTGTCAGTACTGATCGTTTTTTGTTTCTAAACTGTTGTTGTCCTTATTTTGGTTGTGTGAGGAGATACAGTGTGTCCACCTACGCCTCCATCTTGGCCCGAGTCCTCTCTTTTTGTCTTCACAATAGCTGATGGAGGCAGGTGCTACTATCCCCGTTTTAAAGATGATAGAACTGAGCCTTTGGGGGTGTTTTCTTATTCAAGGTTATACACTAAGTAAGAGATATTTATTGTGCTGAGTGGGAATTTAAATCCACTTTCTCTAACTGTAGAGTCCTTATTCTTTTGACATCCACTCTGCCTCTTTGAAAAAGAGCAATGAAAGCCATGGAAGGAAAACAGGAAGAAGACAAGGCTGCGATGTTCAAGGGGAAAGAACGCTCAGTGAGGAGGGTCTGCTGACATCAGTTACATGGTCTGCTGGGCTGAACCCAACAGGGAGATTAAGTACAGGGAGAGCTGAGAGAGGGGACTTCCCTATGGCAGGAAAAATTAAATTGCAGCAACCTGTCAGAGGATGAAGAAGTGGCTTCCCCTGGGAAGCTTGGGAATAAAGGGCAAAAAGAGCAATAGCAGGAGTAGACAGAGTTGAAGGACAATTTTGTTCAGTCTGGGTGAGCGAGAGGATGTTTCATGCTAGAGGGCAGGAACCATGCATGGGTGAAGGTGGAGGATGGAGGAAAGCGGGGTTCCCTGACTGGGCGAGGTTCCCAAGGGAGAGAAGATTCAGGATCTTCCCGCCCTCCCCCAACGCAAGGCAGCCAGCTTGTCCCTGCGCCTCCAGCAGGTGACGAGCCAGCCTCACCCGCCTCACCCGCATGCCTCCTGAGCTGAGGGGTTCAGTGGTAACCTCAGCAGATTCTCACTCGCTTCTTGGCTGCCCATCTCTGCCCCTCTTCTCAAGGGCCGGGGCCCAGTGACTTCTGGCCACCCTCACTCTCACCGTTCACCGGGCTGTTTTTCATCCCTCCCAGATGGACAAGATGTGAGGAGTAACCGCCTTGTCCTACTTGTCTTGCCAGCCAATCATCGGAAGCACACACCCCAGCATCGTGGACTGCGTGCTGAATGTGCTGCGCACAATGCACCTGGAAGTCCAGTATGAAGGTAAGGGAGGCAGCCAGGTCTGCTCCACCTTGGAGAAGGTGGCATGAGAGCCAAGGCACATTTGCTCTTCAGAGTTCTCTCCGGCTCACAAAGAGCCTGGTTGAGTATCCTGGATATCCTTGGCAGGTGGAAGATGGTGATTCAGTGTTGATGGGCAAGTTATTCAGAAAGTAACAGTCGCGTTCTACACTTCAAATCAGCAATATGGTGCTTTAACAGTGGTTTAGAATCTGCCTGGTCCAGAGCTGGCTCTGGTTCCCAGTCTTATGTCATGCTTCCCCTCTCAACAGAAATCGCCCTGAGGATTGTCCTTCTTCTAAGAAATTAAATCAGGTGATGGCAGTATTAGTAAGTTTTTATTTCTTGAGTACCCCTATGTGCCAGCAACTTTCCATGCATCATTTCAAATAGTTCTCAGAATAACCACAGGAATGCAGGGCCCAACGCATACTGGGTATTTGAAGATCCCAGTGGGTAAATGCTGGGCATGAACGTTGTTATGTTTTTCAAGCTAAAGCACTGAAGCCCAGAGCTTATGCTTTCCTAGGTGACCCAGCTAACCAGATGCAAACCAGATCTGTCTGACTCCAAACATATGCTTTTCACACGTAGCACATGGCAGGTTGTTACAGGATGTTATTTCCTTCCTTGTTCCTTTAGTGATTTAGAAGAGAGATTCTGTTTTCGGCAGGAAGGCTCATGCAAAGGAAGAATTTGCTGAGAGACGGGTGTTTGAGCTGAGCCTCAGAGCATGGGGACGATTTAGAAAAGTAGAAAGGAGCAGAGGAGCGCACTCTGGGAAGGGCAATGGTGTAAGTGAAGGCCTAGGCATTGGGAAATGCAAGGTGTCTGTGGGGAATGATGGGTAGATCATCTGGTGGGGG
This sequence comes from Glossophaga mutica, assembly GCA_039655065.1. Taxonomy (NCBI): domain Eukaryota; kingdom Metazoa; phylum Chordata; class Mammalia; order Chiroptera; family Phyllostomidae; genus Glossophaga; species Glossophaga mutica. The sequence goes on from CM077307.1 coordinate 30,445,031, forward strand.
CTTGGTCCGGGAAGATCTAGAAAGGCAGGCCAGGACCAGATTGCGAAGCACCTTGACTGCCAGAGGAGTGGTGGGCCCTCTTCCCAGTAGGCAGCGTGGAGCCACTGAAGAGGGGCCCATGGACTGGTGAACGCACGGGGAAGCACCACCGCAGGAAGGTGGCCTGGGGTGTGGTGTGCTAGGTGGGCCAGAGCCACAGGGAGACTCGAGGCTGGAGGCCAGTTGGGAACCTTTCGGGCTGTTCATACAACAAAATGGGAATGTGCTGATCGAGCCGAATGCAGCGGCCAGAACCACCGGGGTGTGGAGAGTGAGATGGCATAGGGAAGGGGGACTGGGCAGGGCTGAGGAGGCCAGGACGGAGGAACGGTGTGGGCATCCGCACACGTTAGTGCGCACTGGACGGGCTGGGCCCCGGCCCAAGAAGTCTGGGAGGGGCAGCGGAGCAGGCAGGTGCTGGGGTTCAGGTATTCAAGGGGGATTCTGCGGAAGATCAACAAAGGTCTGAAGGCTCACTTTCGATATTGATTATGTTTTGGAGGTAGTGTTGAAATTAAATGTCAGTCGTATTTTTCCTTCAGCAGCCTTGTCAATTTTTATTTGTTTGACCCCTGCAGGTGTGTGTGGGTACACAGACTTTTTTTTTTTTTTACTTTATTTATGTATTTTTAGACAGAGGGGAAGGGAGGGACAGAGGGAAAGAAACATCAATGTGTGGTTACCTCTCCCATGCCCCCCACTAGGGACCTGGCCCACAACCCAGGCGTGTGCCTAGACTGGGAATCGAACCGGTGACCCTTTGGTTTGCAGGCTGGTGCTCAATCCACTGAGCCACACCAGCCAGGGCCAGACCTTGTATGTTGAGAATGCTGTGTTGAAATGGATTACCGGCTAGAGCAGAATCTCTAGCTGGGGAGGAGTTGCCAGTGAGGGATGGAGTGGTGGAGGCACCTAAGGTCAGAAGCTCGTTGCTGGCACTGGGCCAAGGGAGTGGTGTGGTAGTGAAATCATATTGGGAAGTTTAATCAAAACCCCAAGGAGAGAAAACTGGGTGGCAGTGAGACCTCCCTCCCCCAACCCCACTTCCACATGGCAGATGTGACCATGCCCTCTCAACCATCTCTTCTCAGCTTAAACATTTCTGCTCTAAGGTCTTCCCTAACCTGCCTTCCACCCCTGCCCAAAGGTCAGCCCTCCTTCCACACTCTACTCTCCTCCCCTCTAGTCCCCCCCTCCATTGGGGAAGTTATCTCCAGAGTGGTAACTGCCCTTTATGAAGACTGTGCGCAATTTCAGAGCAACTCACATAGTTTTTGTCCTCACGTCCTCAGCATAGCCCCTAGCACACACTGGGCCCTCCATCCATGTTTGTTAAATGAATGAGTGAGCACTGCTCACACACCTTTAGTGACTACTTGCCTGTGTGCCTTTCGCTGCCAGCCCTGTGAGCGACCTCAGGGCAGGGACAGGGCCTGGGATATAATGGGTGCTCGGTAGAAGTTTGTTAAATAAATTTATGAAAAATGGCTTAGCTTCATTGGTGCTGATGAACCTGGGTTAGAACTAGATCAACTTCTTCCCATACTGGGCCCAATTTAGGGCCCCTCTGAGTTTACTCCGTGGCATGAACCGCTGTGGCAGGCAGAGCATGAAGCTTCATCGCTGCCTTTTCATTTGCTGTGAGCTCGTGTGAGCACGGTGAAGCTCTGTACCTTGAATTATTTCAAATATGCCGGGCTCCTAACAGGTGCCCAAGAAATGTCTGTTGAATTATTCTTTTTCACCAGGCACTGCAAAATAGTCTTCGTGTAACTTGGAACATAGAGAATGCATATGGAATGACTGTCCCCTGGGGGAGCTATTTCACATGGTTCCTCAGTCGTCCGTGGAGTGGAGGCTGCAGGAGAGGATACCATATTCAGCTTCTACTCACACCCTCCAAAAGCAGGGGAGGGAAGCTCTGAGGGTCTGAGACGGGGCCCTCACAGTGGTGACTGGAGAGGATCAGAGAAGAACTTCTCTTGAATTGAGGATGTCAAATTGCAAGACCAAGATGAAGCTTCTCCCTCACACCCAGGGTGGTGACAACAGTCGGGATAGACAAGCCTGTGACCAAGAGGAGGAGGTGGTACAGTTGAACAGACCAACCTTAAAAGGGTAGGGTTAGCCCTGGCTGGTGTGGCTCAGTGGATTGAGCACAGGCTGCAAACCAAAGGGTTGCCAGTTCGATTCCCAGTCAGGGCACATACCTGGGTTGCAGGCCAGGTCTCCAGTGGGGGCCACATGAAAGACAACCTCACATTGATATTTTTCTCCCTCTCTTTCTCCCTCCCTTCCCTTTTCTAAAAATAAAACAAAATCTTTATTTAAAAAAAGGGGGCAGGGTTGGTGTTTTAAAAACAACTATTGGTTAAACATCTGTGATGCACCAAGTACCGTTTCAAGTCCTGGAGTTTTGTTTGTGTTTGTTCGTAACAAGAAGAAAAACGGATGGTTTGGAAGAAGGAGCGTAAGAAGGATGTGCACTCTCCCTCCCAGGCTGTGCGTGGGGTGGGAGTGTGGGCGACACCCTTCCCCGAGGAGGCTGTGGGGAAAGCGGAATTCTCAGGCAGAGTCCGGTGAAGACAGGCGATGCAGAGGCTGAGGGCTGAGGGGCCTGGCGACTGTCTGCAGTGGTGGACGGGGTGTCACTTGTGGAGGAGCCAGGCAATGGCCACACCTCCTCCTTTTTTTTTTTTTTTTTTTTAAGAATGCCAAATCTACCGGCCTGCCCCACTTACATTCTCTTCTCTTTCCCATTACAATAAAGAGAGGGTGCCCCGGCCAACACAGGCCGCCTCGTCTGCTTCTGCGTGTTCTCTGAAGCACAGTCCCTCAGGCTTCTCTTCTGCAGCTCCTCACGCCCTTTCCTTCTAGTGAGCCATCCTCCCTGGTGTGCAGATAATGCTCTGTGTCTCCCCTCGGAATAAAGAGCCTCCTTGGTCATCTGGGGAGTAAAAGATATTTAAAGGACATGCCCCCCAAAAGGGTAAAACTGTGTTACAGTGTTTAAGGATGCATACCCCTCCTTGAAACAAAGTTCCCCTGGAGCTGATCATTTTTCCATCTTCTTCCTGCTCCATCTCTCAGCTGCTTCCGACCCACCAGCTGGTCCATAGCAGCTCACTCTCTTCGCTTGTCTGCTACGACGCCACTCCAGACTTCCTCCTGCCTGTCAGTTTTGCCATGTTTGCTAATCTCTTCGATTTCTCTGCCAGACTGTTGGGTCAACATACTTCTCATCTTTTCACCAGCACCTTCTCCCTGTGACTTCGTCTGGTCCCACGGCTTTAAATGTCCAGTATCTGTTATCTCTTCAGACACCAAGTCTGCATCTCCAGCCCCGATCTCTCCTCTGAAATCTCCACGTGGACATCCAATAGACATCTGAAGCTTACAGCCAAAACAAAACTCTTGATTTTCTCCCCAAAACCCGTTCTTCCTATTTTCAGTAAAAGGTACCACCACCAACCCAGCTGCTCAAGTAAAAGGTATAGGACCAATACCAGAGGACCTTCTTCTCCTCACCTCCCACCCCATCCCATCCTTGCCGAGTCCCTAGGCTCTGTCTCTACTCACCTGCTTTGTCCCCACTGTGGTTGCCCTAGGCCAAGCCACCATCCTGTCTCCTACCGTACCTTTCTGCTTCCATTCTGGCCCCTGTGATCCATTCGCCCACAGAAGATCAGCCAGAATGACAGTTCTAAGATACAAACTAGACCATGTCACTCTTTAGCCTTCCCTTACACCTGCCCCGAAATCCAAATGCCTGCCACGGGCAGGGAAGCATGGAAGCCTCTTCCTCAGACCTTGGACTGATGGACAACTTCTCAAACTTCAAGTGCTGGCTCAGAGGTCACCTCTGCCTAACCACTGTCTCCAAAGCGCCCTCATTCCCTCTCACCACCCACGCGGGTCTCTCCTTCATATCACATCACAGCACAGCACTTACGGCCTTCAGAAATTACCTTGTTTGTTTCTTTGTTTACTTGTTTATTGTCTGTCCTCTGTTAGCAAGTCAGCCCCAGAAGAGCTGAGACTTCGTCTTCTTGGCTTACTATTGTGTTTCTAGTGCCTGAGCAGTAAAGGCAAAATTAAGTTTTTAGATATTTGTTAAATGAATGAATTGGGATGGCTGAATTACGTGTGACCCTAATTTGGACGGACAGCCATCATGTTGGGAATAGAATTTGAAACACGTGGTTTTTTCAGTCGCGACGGCTAAGTGGAGGCTGTGTGTCGTAAAGGGCTTTGCTTCCTGAGAGTCCTGAGAGCCTGAGAGGAGGGTTTGGAGAGGGGAGAGAAAGAGGAGGTTCTGGAGGAGGGCAGCAGGTGGCACACCTCCCAGAACACAGACTGCGTGTTCCGGTTCCCCGGTGCTTATGACCGACCACCCCAAATTTAGTGTCGGAGAGCCATTGCTGTCACTGTTTCGCTTTGGCCTGTGAGGTAGGCCAGGGATTTGAACAGGGCCCAGCGGAGATGGACTGTCTGTCCCGTGAGTCTGGGGCCTCACCCGTCTGCTGTTCTAGCCTTTCGCCTCAGATTCCAGTATGGCTCCCCACAGCACACTAACTGATCCTGTTTTTACTTAGCATTTTGGTAGGCTGTTTATCATAAATAATCTTGCATTAATCTTTTAGGTTTTTTTAAAAAGATTATATTGGTTTTTTTAAGAGATTACTGAGTTTCTTGGCCTCTTCCTCAGATTTTGTATCAGAGGTAAATGCCTCTCTCCTCACCCGAGTCTCGGCCTTGGGTGGCAGAGGAGGACATTTGACCCAGGGCTGGGACTGTTACCTGCAGCCCCGACGCGTGGTCTCCCCACGTAGCTTGGGCTTCTCAGCCTGGCAGCTGGATTCCAAGAGAGGGCAACCGAGAGTGAGATTCCCTCCAGACACGCCAGACTGAGCTGTGTGGCCTCTCTTGACCTCGCCTTCTAAGTCACGCAGCACCGTTTCCCGACTGGCGTGAAGGGCGGCACGTAGACCCCGCATCTCAGTGGGAGGAGGGCCAAATAATTTTGCAGCCAAGTTTAAAACAGTGGGACTGGAAGTGGGGGACCTGTGTGGCGGTAGCCCTATGTCTATCCAAGCGAGGTAAGATTCTCGTTCTTCCTTTTTCTCTCCTTTCTCCATATTTTAATGCAGCTTCCTGAAATGTATTTGTCTGGCAAAGCTGGGTTTCTTAAATTGCATTTCCCTCACACCTGTGCCAGTGCCCCTGGAGGACGGGTGTGCCAGGGAGCCCTGTGTCAAAGGTTCTGGGGGCGCCCTGCCCTGCCAGGCTCTTTAAAAGGAGCAGAGGAGGGAACCTGTGCCCCAAGCGATGGCTCTCTAGGCCCCACTGCAAGAGATTCTGATTGTCGTTCTTGTTTGTTCTCCACTTTGAAGGAGAAATAACCAGGGAAAGGCTACCGACGTTTTCATCTGCTAATTTCTAAGGGTTTGGGGGTTGTTTTTTTTTTCCATAGAATTAAGATTTTAGAATTTCTTTCATTGGTGATCCCACTTAACCTAAGTAAGCCAAAATTTAAGGGCGGACTTCTCCAAAGTGGGCCTGCCTGGAATTCATCTCCATTTATAATTGCTTGTGAAATGAAAAATGGCTGTTTCCTCCCAGGGAGACTCGCTATTCCAGGAATCAGTGGCACGCAGGGACTTAATCATGACAAGCTGTCTAGAGCCACAGCGGTACTCGCTCACTGTCTCCCTCCCTAGAGAAGAGAAATTTCAAAGTCATAAAGTTTTTTTGAAGGATAAATTACTGAATTCTTTGGGGGATTTGAAATATATATATATGATATGTGCATGTAAATATATTAATATCTTTTACAAATAAATTGTTACCTTAGCAACATAAAAATTGCTATTTGACTTCATCAGAAGCAGACCAATTATTGAAAATTAATTTGCCAAATGTATGTTTGCCAAAAATCAATTGCCAAATGACTGATTTGCTGAGTGCCCAACTCACCAAATTATCAATTTACTGAAAACATGTTTCCTTTAAATATTTGCAAAGTTTATAGCAGCTCCTATCAGTTGTATTGCTAGGGCCTAAGAGAACTGGGAGAAGCCAGAACTTGAGTTCGCAGGGACTTCCCACTCTCTCTGCCCCCCAGTGCCCCCCTCTGCCCTCTGTTGCCTGCCTCCCAGTGGCCCTTGCTCTCCCTTTCTCCGTCCTGTCCCACCCCCACCCTTCTTCTCAAGTACAGGCACTGTGGTGACTTCCTTCCCTTACTGGGTCCCCTCCCTGCCCCACGCCTGCCCCGCAGCCACACAGAGCCTGGGCAGAGACAGAGGAAGATGCCTTAAGATCCTGCTAGGAAGACAAAATGAAAGCCAGTATTTTCAGACTTTGCAGAAATCTACAAAAGCTGTTAAATCACTCCATCTACATTTGTTACCGATTGCTAATAACAAATTACCCCAAAACTCAGTAGCAAAAAAAAAAAAAAAAAAAAAAAGCAGTCATTATCTCACACAGTTTCTGTGGGTCAGGAATCTGGGAGCAGCTTAACAAGAGGTGCTGGCTAGGCTGTCTCACGAGGCCACAGCGAGGTGGTCAGCTGGGGCTGCGGTCACCCACAAGCACGCCTGGGCCTGCCGGGCCCACTGCCGTTGAGCTCGCTCACCTGCCTGGTGTGTGAGTGCGGGCCGCCGACAGGAGCCCTCAGGTCTTCGCCCCAGGGCCTCTCCACAGGGCTGCTTCGGTGTCCTCTCAGCAGGGCAGCTGCTCCTCCCGGGCAAGCGGTCCCAGAGAGCCGAGGAGGCCCCAAAGTCAGTTACGATCCAATCTCAGAAGTTGCGTGCAGTCACCTGTGTTTTACTCTAGGCACTAGAAGCCGGTCACTAACTAACTCCAGCCCACGCCCAAGGGAAGGAGAATTGGGCTCCAGCTCTTGAAGGAAAACATACTTTCCTTGAAGGAAAAAAACTTTGTGGGGCATACTTTAAACCAATATACCATCTAATAGAAATTGCTGAAAAATCAACAAATGGGTAAAGAAACAAGTTTATGCAAAAGTGGAAATGCTTGTGAATTTGGAAAAAAGGCCATTTGGAGAATAAAATTTTTGTCTGACTGACCCAGAACCCGTGAGTAACTAGACTCACTAGCACAGTGACCGAGTGTCAGATATGAAGTTGGAAGTGCGGCTCATCAGCCACAAGGACAACAGCAGAGTGAATGGCTGAGCAAACTGCACTGCACCGACTTAGCGGAATTCTCTAGGGATGCTGGTGCAGGGAAACGGGCCCTAAGTGACCAAACAGGACGGACATGGACAAGTCTTCAAATGTGTGACATCTCTCCCCGCCCACCAAATACCTGGAGAGATGGTGGTAGGCAAGAACATCACTGTTACTTGTCCTTAGTTTCTCAGTCTTATGACATTATACAGATTGCTCATACTAAGAAGTATGATTTATTTAGAAACTAATTACAGATTTGGTTTACTTTTTCTTCATGAAAGCATTTTAAAAATTGAGGTAAAATTTACAAGACATAAAATTAACCATTTTAAAATGAGCGACTCTGCCATTTAGTCTGCATTTACGATGTTAAGTAACAGCCGCCTGTAGCTCTAAAATGTCATCGCCCAAAAGGAAACTCCGTGCCGCCGAGCGTTTGCTCGCCGTCTCCGGCCTTCAGCGCCTAGAAGCTACTGGTCTTCATTCTGTCTCCATGGGCTTCACAAGGCTGACACTAAATGATGGTTCCACGTAAAAATCTGCTTAGTTATTTTCTAAGGATATGTCATTTCCCTAAAATTATATGAGAACTCTACCACTGAAACCACTAATGCTACAGCATCCCCAAAATTATACGAGCACTTCATTACGCCACTTTATTTGGCATTTGTAAGTTTCGTTATACAGTCTTCCAGCGTTTCTTAAAAATAGAAAGCCCTCGGGAAAATTTTGTTTCTTATTTCCCAACTTGCCTGGCTCCTCAGAACCTCAGTGTTCGCCCTGGCCTGGGGGGTGTCTCCCCGCGCGCATAACACCCCCTCCCCCACCCCCGGTGGTATAGCACCGCTTGATTCCGGAGTCCGGCAGTTCGAGCGCCGCCGGCAGGCGGGCTGGTTGGACTCGGTGTGAGACTGGCCCAGGAGAGCAGATACCGGGCACACACACAGCAACTCGCATCCCACCAGAGCACAGAACATTCGTTACTCTGTTGCCTAACTTTTTAAACGGAATAGTGCATCAAATATAATTTTAATGTTTCAGTATTGGGCATTGAACAGGATGTAGTGAAAGAGGTGGAAAGTGTACAGAAATAAGACACAGAATGTAGTCGGTCAGGAAGACGCACCTGACACAGGTTTCTTCCTCACAACAGCACAACTTGCCAAACATGCACTCCTATTCTGCTGGAAAAGGAAGCCAACCTTTGCATGGACGCGCATTGAAGCGCACTTCTCAGCTGTGGCCAGCAGGTGGCAGTCTTGTCTGGAAATGAAGAGAAAACACTGGACCCTGGTTTTCCAAGGCTCTAGGAGCAAAGAATTGTAAAACAAACCTTGGTACTGAGTGCTAGGAAATGGTTGCATGGCACAGCCACAATTCCCAGATGCAGACCCATTTCTAAGGCTCTTTCTGCAGAAGAATACCAAGCCTGCTGCTGCAGCTCCATCTCTTCTTTTACTGGGATTCCCTGGGCAAGTCATCTGTTCTGGGTTTCTTTGTCGGTCCGACAGGTGATTACCAAGCTTCCAATGCCGACAGGCTGTGGTTCTATAGTTCCTCTTTGGATGGGAGGACTCTTGCCTCTTGCACTGCAGTCTTCACTGAGTGTCAGTGGCCCACTCCTTGCATCTGTGCTGTTCACTGCTGTTTCAGTCAGCGCTGAAACCTCAGCGGCTGACATCTCAACAGGTGTTTTGTCAAATGAATGAGCATGTGCCCTGCTGAGCTGCTTCCCAGCCTCACTGGGCATAAACCCTTAACTTCTCAAACTCTCCTGGCCCCCACTCTCCCCTGAATACTCTTACCTTCCTTCCCAGACCCCGCTCTCCTGGCTTCCTGCCACCTCTCAGGAAACTGCTTCTCAGTCTTTTGTACATTCCTGTTCCCCCACCACCCCCTTCGTTTTTCTCTTAGGATTCAACCCTGGGTCCTCCTCTCTTTCTGTGGTACCTAATCCACTCCCATGGGTTTTTTGTTTCATTTGTGATTTGGGGGGGACAGAGAGAGAGAGAGAAAGAAACATTGATTTGTTGTTCCACTTATACATTCACTGGTTGCCTATTGTATGTGCCCTGACCAGGTATCGAACCCGCAACCTTGGCGTATCAGAACAACACTCTAATCAACTGAGCTGCCTGGTCAGGGCCTCCACTTCCATGGCTTTAACTGCTGCTTATAATGATAGAAACAATAATGGATAACATTTATAAGTATTTTACTATATCTTAAGTACTGCTCTAGCTCTTTAATGGTCTAATCCGCAAAACAAGCTGATGAGGTTGGCACTATTATTACTCCCATTTCGTGGATGACGGGCTGAGTGGCTGAGTGACCTCTCTACAGCTCAGACCTCTCCTGAGGACCACACCCTTATTTCCACTTGACTTGAACACCTTCCCTTGGATGTGACTAACCATGCTCAGAACTGGACTCCTGCTATTCCAGCTCCAAACCTTTCATTTTCCAAGGCCCAACCTCAGTAAAAACCACTCAGTCTCACCCAGAAAGGTGGGCAATCATCATTTCTTCCTGCTTCCCATCTTCAGCCAACTTCTAACAAGACCAGTCAGCTCCTTAACATCATTCCAATGTGTTCCCTCTTCTCCATTCTGTCTCCTTCTATAATTCAGGTCTTCGTATTTCTCACCTCTCAACCAATCTCCAGTCTGGCTTCCTGGTCCTGCACCAACCAGAGTTTAGTGGTGAAGAATACGAGCTTTGGAATCCGACAGAGTCATTCTACTACTTAACCGTTTCACCCTGGGCAAGCTACTCACCCTTTTTGAGTCTGAGTTTTCTCTGAAATGAAAGAGGAGAAAGCACCGGCTCTCCAGAGTGGCTGGCACATACAAAGCCTTCAGAAGCGGGGGGCCGGCTACCCCCACGGGCCTGGCTCTCACCAGCATCCCCGTGTCCCAACGATACCTCCCTGTTGCCTGGCCACAGGGTGGCGTGCACTGTCCAACATGGCACTCACCTCATTCTTCACTCTAGCCGCTCCCTTCTCTCTGTGGCATTGTCAGCTCACATGTCACCTTCTCCAGGGAAGCCTTCTGATTCTTTACCCCCCACCCCATCCCTTCAACATGCCCTCAGATCAGCCTGGTTTCTTTTGTATTCCTCTTACAACACGACACCGTAAATGCCGGTTTCCTTACTGGTATTCCCTTAGACTGTGTCGTCCCCGAGGGCAGGGACTGCATCGTAGTCTTCCTCATTGCCCTGGCACAGGGGTCTGACATGTAGAAGACGCTCAGTAAGTGTTTGTTCGATAAATGGATGCATCAGTGAATAGATCAGTGACCGCTTCAACGCGGGGCAGTTGGGTGTCATCATCACCACAGGCTGCGGACGAAGCTGCCAACAACAGTCGTCTCCTGTCGTCGCCTGCTCTCTGAGCAAGTCTGCTGCGCGTAGTGCCTAGAGCAGTGTGCAGAGTTGCACCAGGCTGTGGCTCTTGTGGAGACATTCGGGCAGGTGCAAGCCCTTTCGCTTTGCGTGTAAATAGGGACAGTCATGAATTTTTAAACATGATCAAAAATGATTCAGTGAATAAATCTTTCTTTTCCTGAGGAGCTCCAAGTGTTGATTATGGCAGATACATAATTGACGAAGGGTCAAGCATTCAGTGTGAAGTGAGTAGGCAGAACCAGGCATTTGTCTCTGGGAGCACCTGGTCCTACGCAGGCAGAGAACGCCTACATTTGTGGTCAGGGGAATTTCATAAAATATCTTCATCTATTCACTTCTGCCATGAATGTTCACTGAGTCATTTCTCCCTGCAGGAAGAGCTCTCCGAGGCACAGGCACACCTTTTCCCCACCGTGTCCTAGCACTAAGGGAAGACTAGCTCTGCCTCGAGACAGCCCAACCACTACTGAGAGGGGCGCTGCAGCTGACCAGGCCCAGCGAAGCTGGGAGCCAGCCACTCGGGTCCAAAAACCAAGCTGCGCTAATTCACGAGCATGGAAGACAAGGTTTCAGAACCAAACAATAAGGCAACCAGTGGGAATGACTTGAGGGTTCCAGGCACCAGCCAGGGCAGGCAGTGGCTGCAAGCAGCTAGAGGCATCCCAGGCTGCCTCGTTGTGCAGGTGTGGGAGTGTTAGGGGAAGCTGGGGAGGCTTGGTGTGCTGCCCCTTTCCCTCGTAGTCCTTCACTATGTTGCTGGCTCTGTGACTCCAAATTAGGACCAAATCAGAGCCACTGGAGGCTGCGGCGGGCGGGGCAGGGCATGCAGCGGGGATTGCGAGGCCTGGACGAAAGGGGCAGCCCAGGGGCAGTGGCTGGCCAGTCATAGGAAGTGTTTCCAAGTGAAGCCGCTGTTTCTGAATCAGGCTGGTCCACAGAGGAAAGGGGCTGCCCTAGAAGGCCCATCCCTAAGTTTGAGTTCGTGACTGGGAAAAACAGGCTGAGACAAGACTGGCTTTGTGTGGGGCTTCAGGGCGGGTGCTCTGGTGTGTCCCATGGCTCTAGAGCCTGGATGAAGGGGAGGCCCCCCCCCAGGATCTGACACAGGGGCAATTTTGGGGAGATGGGCTTCTCTCTGTGGTAGCCTATGGGTGCTTTTCCTTTGAGCTACACACCAGCCAAAACTGGTTCTCCCCTTCCTGTGGGAGCACTGTAGGCCTGGAGTGGGGGAGTCGGCTCTCCTCCCTCTGGCGGTGCTTACCGCACAAGGCAGAGGGGAGCGGAGTGTGCAGAGAGTAAGACACAGGATGGGCTGCTGGCTGCCGCCCCAGCCTCTGGGTGAACAGGTCGCTGGTCTGTCGGTGATTATCAGTGACAGTTTTCTGACAGGGTTATAAATCACCAGTACATGTTCATCGTTAGGCTGCGCAGTTTTGTTTGGAGTCAAGCAAGTAAAGCCCTGGCTGGAGATTGAGTGCCGTCCTGTAAACCGAAAGGTCACAGGTTCAATTCCCAGTCAGGGCACATGCCTGGGTTGTGGGCCAGGTCTCCAGTAGGGGGCATGTGAGAGGCAATCACACATTAATGTTTCTCTCCCTCTTTCTCCCTCCCTTCCCCTCTGTCTATAAATAAATAATCTTTTTAAAAATGTATTTTTTTAAGAAAAGCAAAATCCATCAATGACAGCATGCAATAGAGAAACTGTACACCAATACCATGTATGAACACAAGCACCAAAGTTCTACACTAAATATTAGTAAATTGAATCTAGAAGCATTATGTCACCTAGGAATGCATATATATATATATATATATATATATATATATATAATCATCTTTTTTAAGAAACTTTTTTAAAGATTTATTTTTAGAGAGAGGGGAAGAGAGAAAGAAAGAGGGAGAGAAACATCGATGTGTGGTTGCCTCTCACGTGCCCCCTACTGGGGACCTGGCCCACAACCCAGGCATGTGCCCTGACTGGGAAAGGAACATGACTGTTTGGTTTGCAGGCGAGCATTCAGTCCACTGAGCTACACCAGCCAGAGCATATATATATCATCTTGATAGGGGAAAAACCTTGAAAAAATTTAATCTCAACCTGATAAGAGCTATCTTTGTTTATTTTTAGACCGAGGGGAAGAGAGGGAGAGAAACATCAATGTGTGGTTGCCTCTTCCACACACACCCCACCCCCCGGGGACCACGCCCACAACCCAGGCATGTACCCTGACTGGGAATTGAACTGGCAGCTGTTAGGTTCACAGGCAGGAGCTCAATCCACTAAGCCACACCAGCCAGGGCATGAGCTATCTTTTTAAAAAAACCATAGCAGCCCTGGCTGGTGTGTCTCAGTGGACTGAGCACTGGCCTGCAAACCGGAACATCACGGTTTCGATTCCCAGTCAGGGCATGTGCCTGGGCTGTGGGCTGGGCCCCAGTTGGGCACGTGCGAAGGGCAGCGGATCTATCTCTCTCATATTTCTTTTTCTCTCCCTCTCTTTGTTTATTTTTTTTAAGATTTTATTTATTTATTTTTAGAGAGGGGAAGGGAGGGAGAGAAGCATCAATGTGTGGTTGCCTCTTGCACTCCCCTTACGGGGAACCTGGCCCACAACCCAGGCGTGTGCCCTGACTAGGAATCAAACCCATATCTCTTCTTTTCATAGGCCAGCAATTAATCCACTGAGCCACACCAGCCAGGGCTCTCCCCCTCTCTTTAAATAAAATAAAATAATAATAATAATGAAAGAAAACTTCCCTAATTTGATGAAGGAACTAGACATGCAAGTCCAAGAAGCACAGAGAGTCCCACGCAAAATGGATGCAAAGAGGCCCACTCCAAGACACTGCATAACTAAAATGCCAAAGGTTAAAGATAAAAAGTCTTAAAAGCAGCAAGAGAATAGCAGTTAATTACCTACAAAGCATTTTCCCAATGACTGTCAGCTGATTTCTCAAAAGAAACTTTGCAGGCTAGGAGGGATTGGCAAGAAACATTCAAAGTCGTGAAGAGCAGGGACCTACAGCCAAGATTGCTCTACCCACCAAAGCTCATTTAGAATCAAAGGGCAGATAAAGAGCTTCCCAGACAAGAAAAAATGAAAGGAGTTCATTGCCACCTAACCATTATCATATGAAATGTTAAAGGGACTTATTTAAGAAAAAGAAGATCAAAACTATGAACAATAAAATGGCAATAAATACATATCTATCAACAACTGATTCTATAAAACAAACTAAGCAAAGAAGAAGGGAATCATGGATAGGGAGAGGGTTTGGTTTTGATGGTTGCCAGGTTAGGAGGGTGTAGAATGGGTGAAGAGGTAAAGGGATTAGGAAGTAAAAATAGGTAGTTACGGAATAGCCGTGGGGATGTAAAGTACCGGATAGGAAATGGAGTAGCCAGAGAACTTATACTCAAGACCCCTGGACATGAACAATGGTTTCAGATTGCCTGAGGGAGTAGGGGTGCTGTGTGGGGGGAGCAAAGTGGAAAAAATTGGGACAATTGTAGCATACAATTAATAAAATATAACTAAAAAGAAATCAAGCATGTTTTTGGTAAACCAAATATTGAGCCTTTTCCAAGGAGGTCCTTAAAAAACGTCACCACCAATTTCTCTGTAATTCTCGCCATGGAAATCTTCAGTAAAAGACGAAAGATTTGTTCTCCCTGAAGAGAAACCAGGCCATGATGCTCCTGCTGCGCCCATCTTCCCAGATACCACTGGCCCCCAGCACTTGGGGCGTCTTTGCACATACCAGCAAAAGCTCTTCAAAAATAAAAGTCTCCCTGCCATTGTAGAAAATTATCCCAAGCATGTTCTTACCGGGTAAAATCTCCTGACAAGGAGTTCTGACTCGTGTGGCTCAGTTGGTTGGGCTTCATCCTGCACACTGAACAGCTGCTGCTGTGATTCCCCTCAGGGCACACGCCTGGGGGCGCAGGCTGGGTCCCTGGTGGGGTGCGCGCTAGAGGCCCCCGGGCAGATCTGTGTATCTCTCTCATGTCGGTGTTTCTCTCCCTCTTTCTCCCTCCCTTCCTCTCTGTCTAAAAAATAAATAAAATATCTTTTTAATCTCCTGACAAGGAAATAGAAGGTTAATTTTCATTATTCAATAATAATACTTTTCATAGAGTAGTATATATATATGGGATTTGGGTATGCAAATGAGCTACTCAGGGAAACAAGAACTTTCCCAAGTCCGGTCTCCCCAGGAGGAAGCGGAGAGCTGGGTCCCACTAGGCTCCTGTAGTGGGGAGAGCACGTTCCTTAAGTCCTGTTGCCTTGTAGGGAGCGTGTGTGTTTAGAGCGCAGTTACCGTGGGGCGGGTGGGTGCCAGCAGGCGCTATCACATCAGCACCTCGTCCTGCCCCGTTCCAGCTCTGCCTCTCTGTGGTTCCTCTCTCCTTACAGAGAGATTCAGTGCCCTGTCTTCCCAGGCCCTGCCACAGCCCTCAGCCCTTGGAAGCTCTTTTTACCACACTGTGCACCTGGCACCATAGGAAACTATATTCTGTAGGCTGAGTGAATGCTGGAAGGAAGGAGTAACTAGAAAATATCTACAGAAAATCCCTTTAATACATTTGAATTGCCTCCTCCCTCCCAACCAAATCTCTTCTTTCTTTCGCTTCTACCACTTCCCAGCTGTGGTTCCTCAGGCAAAGTGTTTGACCTCTCCGAGCCTCATTCCCGGTCCTGTAAAATGGGGATGACAGTCACAGTGTTACTGCAAAGGGACCTCACTGCCCTCAGCATAGAGCCGAGGCAATGAAGCACTCAGTAACAGTTCACCAGGAGCTAGAGAGTCTCCCAACTGCCGTCAGCCTTGCTTCCACCCCTTTCCCGTTTTCTGCCACGCATCCCCCACCACTTCCTTTGTCTCTCTCTCCCCACTTGTCTTTCCCACCCTTGTCTCCCTTTGAAAACCCTGCCCTTCCCTCCTCCTCCAAGAATCCTTCGGGATTCCTCCAAGCTGAAGGTGGCCCCACTTCTGTGCGGCCTCCAGCTCCAACAGCCTCTAGGCCTCTCCGATGGGTGGGCTCACCACCCAACCCTCCCTACTCTAGCTGTGGCTGATGGGGGGAAGGACTCACCCTCCTCCTGCTCTATAACCAAGAGGGCAGGACTGAAGTGTGTCCCCTACCTGCTCCCCTCCCCACCCCACCCCACACACACCCCTTGTGCAGTGCTGGCCAATTAAAGGTCAGGAAAGGTCGATGAAGAGGATGGGGGTAAAGGGAAGTGACTTGGTTCAAGGGGCTCTTTGCTGCTTTGGTGAGGTGGAGAGTGTTGGATATGCGGCCTTCTTTCTGCATGGCCTCTGCCCTTTCCCAGCCATCAAGCTGATCAAGGACCTGGTCAACTACGACGTGTGTGCCGCACTGCTCAAGGGCCTCGTGGACCTGCTGATACCGTCTGTCAAGGAGACGCGCAAACTGCAGCCCAAGATCCTCAATGGTAGGGATCCACTGGGACTTCCGGGAAGGCACCGCGCGAGGGGAGGGGCCCCTGCCTCACGGTCACTGCTCCACCAGACTCTACGGTCCTCCAGCTCACCGCCCACCTGCCGGTGTTTCTGCAGCAGGCTGCAGCTGCCAAGGCCATCAGGTAAGCGGACAGGGGGCAGTGGGTGGATGGAGCAAGCAGGCCTGGGAGCGACCTGGCCAGCGGCGCTGGAGAGCCCCAGGGGTCGCTGCAGCTCGAATCCCCGGCCCAGGGTCCTGGCGTGCAGCAACCTGAGCCTAGCCGAGGAAATGCTGCACCTGTGCGTGGTGCCCAGCCTGATGGCCGCCATGGGCAACACGGACCACAGCAACAGCCAGCGGCAGGCCAGCCTCACACTGGAGGTGCGCTGGAGGTGGCTGGCGAGGCGGTGGGAACCGGGTGTGGGCACCCAGTCACACCGCCCTCCTGTCGCAGTTCTTCGTACAGACATTCCCAGTGGTGGAGGAGCAGGTGCGCAGGTCCATGGGAGAGGAACTCTACAAGCTCTTCCTTGTAAGTGCTCCCATCCCACCGCACCCTCCACAAAGAGCAGCTGGCCAAACCAGAATGGTGCCTCCGCCACACTGGCCCACACAGTTCGGGCTTGGTGGCCAGCTGCAGGAAAGGACCACCCTGGCGTGGGCTCCACCTGGCATCTTTCCCTTCCCTTCCCTACTCCTGCATGCAACATCCCTGTGCTCCAGCCCACTCCAAATCCAGACCGCCCTGGCACCTCAGCCACATCCCACTTCCTCCTGTCCTCAGAGCAACGCAGAGGACTTGTACATGAAAATGGATAGCGTTCAGGTGGACATCTTGGCAGCCAACAAAGTCAACGTTACCAAAAGTGAGTGGGGATCGAGGGGACCTGGAGCAGAGGCGCAGCCGGCCCAGACTCAGGCTCACCTCCCTGTTTCCAGCGTTGTACCCCAGGGGCCTCTTGTACGGCAATAGGCACTTTGACTATGGCCCTGGTGATCAGGAGCAGCTGGACGACATCACTCACTTCCAGGAGGATAAGGAAGGACAGGAGTGACAGAGCCTCTGTGGCAAGCCGGGAAGGCCAAAGCTGTGTGGCAGAAAGTCCAGCAGAGGACCCCGGGGTCCATCTCAGGATGACTCCACTTGGCCCTTGGTGGGAGGCTGTGGGTCAGGCACCCCAGTGGGGGAGAGGGAGAGCTGCTGGCTGGGAAGAGCTCAATAAAGTCTTGCTATTTATCTGTTCTGTGTGTGTGAAGGGGGAAGAAGTCCAATGAGAGCAGGGCCCTCGGCGATCTAGTCTCCCATCACCTCTGAACTGTCTCCTACTTCTCTCTTTCTCCTTCACTGGCTCCAGACATGCTAGCTGTGTGTGTCTTAAAACTGACAAACAAGCTCATGCCTTAGGACTTTTGTGCTGGCTTTTCTGCTGAACAATGACAGAGGTTCCGTTCTTAGAACCTCTCACCCAGATATCTACCTGCAGGGCTAACTCCCTCGTCTCCTTTCAACTCTACGCAAAGTTACCTTCTCATTGAGGGCTCTTCTTTTTTTACGTTGCAACCCACACTATATTACTCTTGACACTATGGCCCCCATCCCCCCTTACACTGCCATTTTCTTCCCCATGATACTCATTTATTTGTTATCTGTCTCTCCACCTGAATTTGAGCTCCACTAGGACAAGGCTAGACAGACACGTGTAAAGGTGAGATATATAGGTATGATATATATATTCTTTCCTTTACTGGCATAATCCAAACACTGAGAACAATGCCTAGCATGTATGGGTGAAGAATAGAGGTATTCTAAGGGAACTGTCCCTCAAATCAGTGAAAATAAAGTCAGCTGGCAGTAATTCTCCAGGATGCCACAAGAGGGCATCACCAGACCTGATACTGTCAGTCTAAGGCGGCTCCACCTTCACCTAAACAAATTTTGAGCCTCAGCTTTCCTCTGCCCTGAGGACAGAAAACTTAACGAAATATGGTTATATATTTCCATAAAGCTAAATGGATTTCCTGTTTTAAACAACTGCCCTGGCCTGTGTGGCTCAGTTGGTTGGGTGTAGTCCAGCAAAGCGAAATATTTGATTCACGTTTGATTCCCAGTTGGGGCACATGCCTCGGTTGCCAGTTCCATCCTAGATCGGGAGACATATTATAGGCAACAGACGGAAAAACATCCAAGTTTCCCTCCCTCTCTCCCTCCCCCTTCTCTCTCTAAAAAAATTAATGAATGAATAAAAAGCAAGTAATTATATTTTTATTTTTACAGTTTTTTTTTTTTAAGCAGAGTTACACAAGTGCAACACTTGGTGACAGAGCCCTGGAGAGACAGGACTTGCCTGAGATACTCAGGTAGTGCCTTGAAAAAATGTTTGTGAACAGATACAGCTAAGCTCGAACTTGAAAAGTTTTATTCAAGGCCTCAAAAAAAAAGTTAACAAGATATTCCATAGGTAGCAGACATCCATTGGGCAACTGGTCTGTGCCAGGCCCCCATCTAGACACAGGAGACAGTTCAAGTTCATGCTTGCTGTGCTTGGTAGTCTCTAACGTGTGCACAGAAATCCGCAGACTTCAAAATAAAGTGAGTGTCCTTGAAGTTTTTTTACGTCTGTGTAGATGCTGTTAAGTAAGGCTGTGGTTAGAACCTCTTTCCAAGCTTATCCCTTCCTCCCCAAAGGAGAGCGCTTGTCTCTCCAGCAAGAGCCAGTTCTATCCCGCGAGAACAAGCCGCACGTTCCAAGGGACATCTAGACATGAACATTTTCCTAAAGACAATCTACTGCAGGAGAATATAATAACACCAAATACCGTGAACAACCTTGGGACACTAATATGGAAGTAACTCTTATGTTTACTCTACGTAGTAAACGTAAATACCTGCTTCGCTTCGGCGTTGATAAGGCTTTAGGAATTAAAAACATACGAAATACTGTTTTTTATATACTACTCATCAGTAAACTCGTTACATGCAAAGTTATATCGTATTCTACTTTTTTGGACAGCTTTATAAGCCCTGCAAGTGCAAGGCCTCAAAAAATTGGGTAAAAACTCAGAATTGTTCCTCTCCACGGAAATCTTTAGTAAAAGGCGAAAGATTTATACGATCTGAAGAGAAACCAGAGTATGTTTTGTTGGTAGCCTCGCTCAGTTCTCGAGTAACTGGCGCTCCTAGCACAGCTATAGTAACTCTTTTCACAAAAGAGTTAGTAGCTTCTACTTTTAGTTTAGAAACACTGTGAAAACAGTCTCATATTTCTCTCATTTAGTGGGTAAAAAAAAATGGAAAGAAAAAAGAATAATCTAGCTATTTTAAAGTAGGAAAGAGCCTATGTGCAATGCATTGTGGGTATGTAAATGAGATGAGTCACCCACGCCCGGCTTCCGGGAATACCTTAAATAGTTCTTTAGATTTCCGGCTTGGCCTCCAACAGAGGGCAGAACAGAGGCCGGATCCAACCAGCAAGTCTTTTATATATGGAATTACAAGTAAAACTTTTTCTTGAATTAAAAAAAAAAATTGAATTAAAAAAAGCCTTCAAAAGAATTGTCTTCTTTCATTCAACAAAAATTTATGTCAAACCCTGTGCCTAGGAGGCAGATAGGTGAGATGAACACTGATAACAGAACGTTCAGTGACACAGGGGCGGAGCGTTAGAGGATCCATAGAAGTAGGGCATTCTAGGCAGAAAGGCACTGTAAACAGTATGAGCAAGAGTGGTGAAGAAAGGTTAAGGGGTTAAGTGGCAGGAACCAGATTTTGATGGGGGTTCAATACCAAGCAAAGTGCTTGGATTTACCTTAAGAGCAATGCAGAGCCATTGAAAAGCTTCAAAGGAGAATAATGTGATCTCATTGGTGTTTTTAAAGCATCATCAGCATCACTTGGTGTTATGAGTTGAATTGCATGCCCAAAAATGGTATGTTGAGCCCTGGCTGGTGTAGCTCAGTGGATTGAGTGCGGGCCTGCGAACCGAAGGATCGAGGTTCGATTCCCAGTCAGGGCACATGCCTTGGTTGCCAGGCCAGTTCCCGTCAGGGGACATACAAGAGGCAACCGCACATTGATGTTTCTCTCCCTCTCTCCTTCCCTTCCCCTCTAAAGATAAATAAATAAAATCTAAAAAAAAAAAAAGAAAAGGAAAAAAAAAATGGTATGTTGAAGTCCTAACCTTTGGTACCTCAGAATGTGACCTTTATTAGATAGGACAAGGATCCCAGGGTCTGGGCAGCTCTTACTAAGTGATATTTTCTTTCCTTTTTTCTTTTTAAATCCTCACCCAAGTACTTTTTTCATTGCTTTTATTGAGAAAGGAAAAGAGAGCGAGAAACATCAATGAGAGAAAAAACATCATACAAGCCAAAATGGGAAATGAACCCGCAATCTTTTGAATGCCACTCCAACCAACTGAGCCACAGTGGCAAGAGATAAATACTATTGTTACTAAACGTTAAAATGTAGCATGGTATTTTGTAGATGCAGCTGTGAATAGGATGAGCTTGACAGGAACTCAACCTGATAAGTGTAGCCAATTGCAAAGAAATCAACATGTAATTAACCAAATAGTGTATATAAGCAATGGCTAAGCCTCCCTCGGGCCTTGGATGTGAATTCCCTGTCTCCCCTTACTTGCTGCAAGTAAATAAAACTAACAACGACCGGGTCTTATTCTTGAATAGAACACCTCAAGTGGGCGAACCCCTTGAGTTCAGTAACAACTTCATTTGGAAATAGGGTCATTGCAGATATAATTAATTACTGAGTCCTACAGAAGAGACAATAAATTTCTGTAGTGGAAGCCACCAGTAGGGGTCAGCATTGCTACTCCAAGAACACACAATTTTATCCCAGGAGAACAAGCTACACTTTCTAAAGCACGCCTGAAACATGAATACTTTCCTAAAGACAACCTAGTGGACAGGGATGTAATACTGCCCAAGGTGAGTGACCTTGGAGCCCCTCGGAGTACTAGTAGGGAGACCCGTACACTCATCCATCCTTCATCTCTTTACTCAGTCAAGGAATCTGCTTTGTTCCTGGTGCTGGGCAGGCTTCTGAGGCCAGCCAGGCATAAGTGAGGTGACAAACTCTGCTCCCAGTCTGAAACAATTTAGGACCCTGAGCAGTAAAGCCAGAGGGAAATAAATGGTAGGTTGCACCTGGAAATAGCCTGGGTTTGCCCAAGAAAAGAATGTAAAGTAAGGAGAGAAAAACTTCTAGGACAGGTCCCTAGAGAACAGAAGCCTAAAGGACGAGTGTAGCAGAAGGAATGGGTGAAATTAGGAAGGTTGGAGAAAACCAGGGATGTGGACAACACAGAAATCGAGAGCAGAGAAGAAGTTTCGAGAAGGAAGGAGCGGTGAGGACTGACAAAAGCCTGATCCAGGGAGAGGCACCGCAGCGTGCATTTGAGTCGGCACCAGGGCCGTGACTGATAGCCTCGTCCTGAGCTGCTTGCATGGAGTGAGTGAGGGTGGTGGGAGCCCGGCAGGGAGTCAGTAGGTGAGTGGGAAGCTGAGAAAGCAGGCGGAGTGTAGGCGTGTCTTCTGAGAAGTCTGACCCTGAAAAAGTAAAGAGACTGTAGCTGGAAGGGTTGTTGAGGCAGAATAGTGAGAAGCTAGGAAATTCCCTTGACAAGTGGAATGGGGAGACTGTGACAGGTGAACCAACTGGCTGAGTAATTTACAGCCAGACACAGGTCACCAAGGCAGAAAGCCCTGGGCACCTAGCAAGGTCCAAAAGTGACCCCGGGCGCTGACCCACGTGGCTCAGCTGGTTGGATGTCATCCCGCAAAGTGGAATGTGGCCACTTTGATTCCCAGTCAGGGCACATGCCTAGGTTGCATTTTGGTCCCGGTTAGGGCACGTACCAGATATTTCTCTCTCACATCAATGTTTCTCTCCCTTTCTCCTTCCCTTCCTCTCTGTCTTTAAAAACAAAAACACAAAAACACATGACGGGGACCTCAGCACCATACTGGCCTTCCCTCCCCTGGATATCACTGATCCTGCGTTTTAGACCTTCTGACCTTTCCTCCATAATATAACATCTAGGCTTCAGTTTTATTTCAGCATCAGGCCCAGTGAAGCAGCAGAACCAGGCTGGTGACACTAGGACCAGCTGCAATGACTAATACCGCCCCCCTCCCCGCCCTGCCACCTCTGGTACCAGCAAATAAGTGGAGGCCAGACCCTGAGAGGACACACCTGGCAAGTTGAGGAACAGTCTATTGAGATCCTTCCTTGACACCTCCCCTAAGTTCCCCGCCTTTAAAACCCTCAAGACTAACATCCCAGTATGCACTCTCTCCTTTTCCTTTTCCCTCACAGGCGGGCATCTCCTGAACTCTAAGAGGCCCCATGAGACTTGCAAACAGGAGAGCAATATTCTGAGATTAAAGGCAGCCTTCCTCCAACTTTTATTAACATTAGGAGAATGTTAAACATGTTTGTGTAAATGCTGATGGGAAGTAACCAGCACGGAGGGAGAGTGAAGATGCAGGAGCGAGGAACTAAACAATAGCTGGGAGGGGGGACAGGAGAAGGGTGGGAGGAGGAGAATGGTGGCCCACGTTAGGTGAGAGGAAGGACCAGACTCGGACTCCCTGGTGACAAATGGAAGGAGGGGAGGGAAGCTGCGCAGGTAATAACTGCACCACAATGACGATCCTTTATGGAGCTGGGCCCCTTCATCATTCCCCAGCGGTTCCTTCTTCACTTACCCTCCTCGTCCTCCCTCTTCCTCTAGCTATTTAGCAGCTGGTAAAGCCCCGATCTGTCCTACAGCAGCAGAACTGCTGGAAAAACCAGACAACTGAGCCAAGCCTTTAATGGAGGCCCTACTACATCACCTGACCCATGTCTTGGTGGCCGTTTCCCACTCCCGAGGCACCCATGTTTGACCTTCTCTCGCAGAAGCCACCTCCTCCCACCAAAGGCACCCATGTTTGACCTTCTCCCGCACCTCCTCCCAACTCTCACTCGGCAGATTTCGCTGAGAAAGCACAAACCACTGATTTCCCTCATCTTGCCACCCTGCGCGCTAACCGCTGCACGCTTCTCTCCTCCTCCCAGCAAAGGCCGGCTTCCCCAGGGCTTGTGGCCGCGCTGCTTCCATTTGTTCCCCCTCAGTGGCACCAGCTGTCTGTCCTCTCAGCTGACCAGTTCTTCCCTGAAGACCAAGGAGGCTCCCATATCTCCCACCTGAAAAAGAAAGGGGGGAGGGAAGGGGGAGAAAAGGAGCTGGTAGTCTTGCAGCACTGCCCAACCAGGCTCCACGTTCTCCTCACGGAAAACGGTGAGCCGCCACACCAAAGAGAATGCTTCGCTTAGTTTTTAATTGACGATTCTCTCAGAATTTTTTTCCGAAACAAAAACCAAACTTTCCTGAAGCCACAGGAGAACAAATGGAACTTTTCATGCTAAACAGTTAGTTTCCACTGAGCTTCACCTTAAAAACTTAGTACTCTTTACTGTGGATGCATTTCCATTCACTGGTACAATTTTGAGTTAACTTTTATATCAGACTTTTTAAAGTGACTTCTCAGGGGAGTGGGAGGGGGGGGGAAGGTACAGAGAATAAGTAGCATAGATGGTGGGTAGGAAATAGACAGGGGGAGGGCAAGAATACTGTGGGAAATGTAGAAGCTAAAGAACTTATAACACATGGACACGAACTATGGGGGAATGTGGGTGAGAGAGGGTGTGCAGGGTGGAGGGGAGTGATGGGGGAGAAATGGGACAACTGTAATAGCGTAATCAATAAAATAAAAAAATAAGTGCCTTGTGTGATTTTCTAAACAATCTTGAATTGATTCACACACCAGAGATTTCAATATGTGCGCGTGTCCTTAATTAGGTGAAACAACTTTTATACTAAAAGAGTTCTTCATTTTCCCCTCATCTCAACTTCCTCTCTTCTCTTTCATTATGACTTTAAAAATTCACCATGAACTAATTCTATCTCCACAGAAAAGCGTAGAAGACAAAAACGCCTGGTACGCAGATTTAATAGATAGGAACATTTCTTCAAATGTGCTTGAGATCTATTTGAAAAGCAAACAAAACAAAACCTTCCATGGCTCTCTCTCCCCCACGTCGGAGCCCATGGAGGACTGCGGGACACAGGACTGCTAAGACAGCAAACTTGTCTGGGAGGCTGCGGTCCAAGGCCATTTTTGCTGGCTCTAGGCAGGGCCTCAGAACCCAAGGGAGCACACAGCTGTTCCAAAAATTGAAGGTGTTTCTGCCCCTGATAAAATGTAATTATCTCTAGGCAAGAGATATG
Organism: Glossophaga mutica; assembly: GCA_039655065.1. Classification (NCBI taxonomy): domain Eukaryota; kingdom Metazoa; phylum Chordata; class Mammalia; order Chiroptera; family Phyllostomidae; genus Glossophaga; species Glossophaga mutica. The sequence goes on from CM077307.1 coordinate 30,469,441, forward strand.
CTTACTTGCAAGAGGAAAAACAACACAATGACACACCCACAGTGATCTGGGAAAGGAGATCTGAGCCCACGAAACAGTGAGGTTTGTGCCAAAGTCTGAAACAACCTTCCTGCCAAGGCCATTAGACAGAATTTTTGCAATACTGTGCCCATTGAGGATTTAAACTCACTAAAAAATAGCCCAAGCTCGTGTGGCTCAGTGGATTGAGTGCCAGACTGGGAACCAGAAGACCTCCCGGTTCAATTCCCAGGCCAAGTCCCCATTCAGGAGTGCCCAGAGGCAAGCATACATTGACATTTCTCTCCCTTTCTTTCTCCCTCCCTAAAAATAAACAAATAAAATCTTACAAAACAAACAAACAAACAAAAAAAAAAAACCCACCTCTTTTAAAAATAGAAGTGTGGCCCTGGCTGATGTAGCTCAGTGGATTGAGTACAGGCTACAAACCAAAGGGTCGACAGTTCAATTCCCAGTCAGGGCACATGCCTGGGTTGTGGGCCAGGTCCCCAGTATGGGGGTGTGTGAGAGGCAACCACACATTGATGTTTCTCTCCCTCTCTTTCTCCTTCTCTTCCCCTGTCTCTAAAAAGAAAATCTTAAAAAAAAAAAAAAGTAAGTAAATAAATAAATAATAAAAACAGAAGTGTGGGTTTGTTTTCTTTCTTTTAAAAAAAAGTATTTATTTTTAGAGAGAGGGTGAGGTAGGGGAAAAGAGAGGGAGAGAAACAACGTGCCAGAGATACATCAACCGGTTGCCTCTCTCAAGCCCCCAACTGAGGACTTGGCCTGCAACTGAGGCATGTGCCCTGACTGGGAATCGAACCAGCAACCTTTTGTTTCACAGGCTGGGGCTCAATCCTGAGCCACATCAGCCAGAGCTGGGTTGGTTTTGTAAAATAAAACCTTACATATACAGTCAAAGCCTGCTTTTGTACACCCACAATCTCATTTGCTCCCCACCATCTCCTGTACTACCTACAATTTTTTTTTTTTAAGATTTTACTTACTTTTAGAGAGTGGGGAGGGAGAGAAACACCGAGTACCTCTTGCACGCCCCCCAACCTGGTCTGGTCTGCAAACCAGGCACATGCCCTGACTGGGAATCGAACCTGCTACCTTTAAGTTCCCAGGAGGACACTCAGTCCACTGAGCTACACCAGCCAGAGCCTATCCACTTCTGAAGTTGGTAGGTCCTGCATCTACCCTTGGTCATGTGTTAGTTTTCTGCTTTTGCTTTTTTATCCTCACTGGAGGATAAGTTTATTGATTTTAGAAAGGAAGGGAGAGAAACACAGATTGCAGGCCTTTCTCAGGCACTGCAGTGAACCCTCAGCCTAAGTATGTGCCCTGACCCAAATCCAACTGCAGCTTTTTTGGCGTTCTGGACAACGCTCCAGCAGACTGAGCCACCTGACCAGGGCTAAACATGTAGTATTAATGAGAGCTGGGGTCTGGAGACTTTCAGCTTTTGGAGGCACGATTTCCTGTGTTTAACTGCACAGCTCAGGGAACTGGGTGCCCTGGGCCCGTGCTGTCCCGAGGCCCAGATGAGCAGCAGCAGCAGCAGCTGCTGCAGCAAAAGCCAGGAGCACGGGGCGCAGGCCCCAGGTGGGCGCTCAGGCTGGCGGTGTCCCCATCGCACCGGACCACCTGGGACAGGGTTGCAATGCCAGCGTGGAGGCAAGAGAAGCGCAGGGGAGGCTGGAGGTGAGTGAGAGCTGGAGGAGGAACGGGATTAGGCTGGGCTGGGCAGCCAGTCTGGCTGTGCGGAGGAAGCAGAGGGAAGGTTTCGGAAGAAAGCAGAGCCGAGGGAAGCTACGGATCCGGAGCTGGACCAGGCTAGCGATGCAGCACGGCAGCCGTGGCGGCAGGGGTGGGGAAGAGCGGCAGAGCGGAGAGTGAGCAAGAGCAGTGAGAAACTACCTCCTAGCACAAGAGGGCAAGGTCCCACTTACGCTCCCTTCCCTTTTGCTAATACCTAACTAACCACCTGCTATAATAAACCACCTGGGACATAATATAGTGACAACACTTTAAAAAACTCCAATTCCCATCTGTGTATTTAAGATTTCTCAGATGTTCCACCTTTGAAAGCAAAAATAGGAATAGAATTCGTAACAAACTGTTACTCCATGCGAACCAACTGAAAAAAATTGTTCATCTGAGATGTATTTCCAATAAATGTGAACTTTTCCTTTTCTTTTTTTTTTAAAGACTATTTATTTTTAGAAAGAGGGAAAGGGAGGGAGGAAGAGAGGGAAAGAAACATCAATGTGAGGTTGTCTCTCACACGCCCCCCACTGGGAACCTGGCCCCACAAGCATGTGCCCTGACGGGGAATCGAACTGATGACCCTCTGGTTCACAGGCCGGCGCTCAGTCCACTGAGCCACACCAGCCAGGGCTGTGAACTTTTTCTTAATGTTAAACCCACCAACTATCTTTAAAAACTCAGAAAGTGAACATGTAACAGAACGTCAGACTATAAGTTTCTGGAACAGATTTGGGGTTCTATTGCCCGTTGCTGAACGCATAACTCCTAATGTCAGAGTTAGGTGAAAAGGGAGTATTTATTAAAAGTTATACAGATTGAGAATTATGGCAGAATTTTGTCTTAAGTCCCCAACTCCCCCAAATAGCCAAAAACACACAGTCCGGCCTCCGCCTGCCAAACCAGGCCAGTCAGAGGTGCCGTGTCCCGGAAAACTCCGCCAGGCTCCCGCACCTTCTCGCAGCCCCGGCAGGACCTCGGTGCTCTCCAGCTCTAGCGATCGCTAAGCTACGGGCACCCAATTTAAATACCTCCCCCCACGCCCCACCCTTCCGGTCTCCCAGGACTTGTTGCATCTCCCGGCAGTTCCTAGCTTTTTCGGGCAGATGTGGCAAGGCTTTCCCTCCCGCTACCTGTTACCAGTCCAGGCAGGCGTGGCCAGCGGTGGAAATGCCTCCCGCCTCTCCCCTCAAGAGCTGCAAGTTCAAGTTAACGCCCCGTCTCCGGTGGCACAGTAAGTAGAATGAGCATTTCTGTGTGCTAGCCTGCTGTTATTTATATGCCAACTCACTCTCAATCACTGTGCTGCTGTTCTTCCCAGGCCCCAAGCCAGGCTCGTGGGGGTTTGGGGGCCTCTCAGCCTGCACCCGTCCCGTTCGGACCTCGTTCCCCACCTGTTACAAATATAGCACAAACATAATACCAAAAACACAAAAGGAAATCCCAAGAGACTCCATTTCCCAGCGCCGGTTCCCAACCACTAGCTCCCCTCCCTGGCAGTGACGGTGACCTGTCTCTAATTCATCAGAGTCTGAAAGTCAAATTCTGAGGACAGCTGTAGCGTAGCAGTTCTCCTCACTGGAGTCCGCTGGACTCTCACTAAGGAAAAACGCGCCATTTCCCTCAGCTTCCGGGGGCGAGGCCGTTTCACCGGAACTGGTGAGTGGGTGCCGCCCGGGCTTTACTGGTGCAGATTGTGATTGGCTGGCGTTCAGTACTATGTTAATACAGTAGCTGGGGTTGTGTTGTTGTTTTTTCCCAACTTAAACTTTAATTTCCACTTAAAATGTTAGCATTCATTGTTAAATGATAGCATTTGAAAGACTGCACATATTGGAAAGCTCTCTCTTTGCCAGTGGAACCAGAAATAGGGAAACCACCTTACCATGACTATGAAGTTTATGGCTGCCATAGACTCAGCAGAGGCGAGGACCAAATAGCTAAGACTATACTTTCAGGGATCATTTCTATAGTTCGTTACTAGAGAAGTTTCTCTGAACGTGTAGAGCACCCGAAACCACGAGGAGGAGACGGAGTGTTCTCTCCTGAGCGTGAAGCCGGTTCTTGGTGTTACTTCGGTAACTGCCATTTACCATTGATGATCGTTCTTCTTTCTCTTTGGAGAAAGCAAGAGGGAGAGAACGCTGTCTGAGTGGTATTCTTTCTAGTGTTTTTAAAGAAAAGCCTGTTTTTTTGGGGGGTGGGGGACAGTGGGTTGGTATTTGGCTGTTTTGTGTGCTGACTTTTGTAGTTTGTGTATAATAGTGCACTTATGTTTAATACGCTTACAAGTTTTAAGTGTTTATCGTTCCTGTGTTTTCATCACTCACCATCTTTTAAAAGAAAATTTTACTTTGCTGTTTTATCTATTCGCATATCGGTTGGTTTCTTGTATGTATCAAGAGTTGGGATGCACCGTGCAACCAACCAAATCAGCACCAGCCACGACAATGTTTGTAATTAGTTTTGTAGGGCTTTATACAGGAAAATGGTAAGAAACTCCAATATGGGGGACTCATATTGTACCCTTCCATGGGGACCTGGCCCACAACCCAGGCATCTATCTTAACTGGAAATCACACCTGTGACGTTTTGCTTAGTAGGCTAGCGCTCATCCAGAGCCACGAGAGCCACGGCTTGCTTTTGTTTTTTCTTTTCTTTATGAGAGAAAAGGGGAAAGAAAGATTATCATTTTTATTTATTTTAGAGAGAGAGAGAACATCAATTTGTTGTTCCACTTATTTAGGCATTCATTGGTTGTTTCTTGCGTATTCTGACTCCTGTTTTTTCATTTTGGCCAACCAAGCAAATTTTTTTTTTTTTTTAATGGAGTCAAATTTGTCAGGCTTTTATATTTTTTGGATTTTGCGTCATACTTTCAAAGGCTTTCTTCCCATATGCGTTATTAAGAAAAATTGACTCAGGTTTTCTCTACTTCATATAGCTTTATTTTTGTATTTAGATCCCTGGCCTGTTTGCTGTTTATTCTGATATGTGTTTATTCAACTCTGGATCCAGTTTTACATTTTTCCAAATGGCTGAAACTACTGCTACAAGATAGGAGCTAATTGCTCTTAGAATGTTTGGCAACACTTATCTGAAGCATTGCAATTTAGAGATGGGAGATTTTAAAATTATCATTAATTCAATTTCTTTTGTTGTTATGCCAGTTTTGACACATTATACATTTTTTCTAGAATTTTATCCATTGCCTAAGTTTTGAAACTTATTGATGTAAAGTTCATTAATTTTTTTAAAGGTTTTATTTATTTATTTTTAGAGAGGAGAAGGGAGGGAGAGGGAGAGAAACATCAGTGTGTGGTTGCCTCTTGTGCGCTCCCTATTGGGGACCTGGCCCTCAACCTAGTCATGTGCCTGAGACTGGGAATTGAACTGGCAAAACTTTGGTTTGCAGGCCTGCGCTCAATCCACTAAGCCACACCAGCCAGGGCAAAGTTCATTAATTTTTAAAAAAATATTTATTATCTATGTTGTGTCTGTCCTTTTATCTCCTCTTTCATTCTGTATTTTGCTCATTTGCATATTTTTATCACTCTCACCAGGTTTGTCTAGTTCATTAGGACTTTCAAATAACTAATTTTTCTTTTGGCAGTTTTATAACTTTACTCAACAATCAGCAATTAGTTCTTATCCACATTACCTGTAGCTTTTTCAAAGTGGTGACAGGTACTTTGAAAAACGCCTAGACCTTGTTTGGTGCATCTTCATCCTCATTGTGCTTTTTGGACAACCACACTGGGATACGGTGTGAGACATTCCTTAACCCTTTGGCCCAGACAGCTTTGTTGAGCCTGGTGTCCATGTGCACATCTGGAGCCCCATCTACTTCGTGGCCAATTTCAGATCTCTGAGTTCCCAAGGGGCACACTACTTGAAATCCACTCCATGGATGTGTTTGTGAATGACAGTGTATTCTCTGGTCACTACCTCATGGATGGCAGAACTGCCTTTCTTCTCACCACCCTTCTTTCCAAGGGCCATTCTGCCAGACCCAAATTGGAAACACAAACAACTAGTATTTTTAAATTCTCTATAAATATCTTTTTCACTGGCTTCTGCCTTTTCTCCACCTCTCTCTTGTTTCTTTGAATCCCAACCTTATAGCTTTTCCCCAAAATTATTGAACAAGGTATCAGGAATATTTTCAACTAAGAATGTATTCTGCTTCAGGTTAAAGAAAACGTTAAGTCCTGGCTGGTGTGGTGCGGTGGATTGAGGGCCACCCTGTGAACCAAAGGGTCACCAGTTCGATTCCCAGTCAGGGCACATGCCTGGGTTGTGGGCCAGGTCCCCAGTAGGGGGCGTGCAAAAGGCAACTGGTTGATGTATCTCTTGCACATCGATGTTTCTTTCTCCCTCCTTTTGCTTCTCTTTAAAAATAAATACATAGCCCTAGCTGGTGTGGCTCAGTGGATTGAGCACGGGCTGCAAACCAAAGGGTGGCCGGTTTGATTCCCAGTCAGGGCACATGCCTGGGTTGTGGGCCAGGACCCCAGTGGGGGCCACGTGAGAGGCAACCACACATTGATGTTTCTGTCTCTCTTTCTCCCTCCCTTCCCCTCTCTCTAAAAATGAATAAATAAAATCTTTAAAAAAATAATACATAAAATCTTTTTAAAAAGCATGAATAAAGGTGGCTTAAACAAATGGGTGGGTTTTTGTTTTTCTTTGTTTTGTTTTGTGTTACACAACAAGGAGTCTGGATGTAGGTGGTTGCTGGCACTGGTTCAGTTGTTTAGTGAGGAACCATCTTGGGCTCTTCCTACCTTCCTACTTGGCTCCTGAGTGTGTTGGATTTTTTGATCTGATGACTGTCAACCTACCTTATGATCACAAGGCAGCTGTCACAAATCCAGATAGAACATCCATGTCCAAGGCAAGAAAAAGGGTGATAAGATGTTATAAGGGTCCTAGCTGGTGTGGTTCAGTGGATTGAGCACTGGCCTGTGAAACAAAGGGTGGCCAGTTCGATTCCCAGTCAGGGCACATGCTTGGGTTGCTGGCCAGGTCCCCAGTGTGGGGATGTGTAAGAGGCAACCGCACATTGATGTTTCTCTGCCTCCCTTCCCCGCTCTCTAAAAATAAATAAATAAAATCTTTTTTTTTTTTTTTTTTTTTTTTAAGAAAAGAAAAGAACCTATCCTGCCCAGAAATCCCAAATACTCCCACTTATATCTCTGGCCAGAACTGTGTGTCACCCAGCTGACTAATTGCATGAGAATCTGAGAAAGCATGTGACTTTTTAATTTATTTTATTTCTTTATTTTTTACTTTTTAAAGTATATTGTATTGATTATACTATTACAGTTGTCCCAATTCTTCCCCCTTGTCCCTTCTCCACCCAGCGTCCCTCATTCCGTCAGGCAATCCCCACACATTTGTTCATGTCCATGGGTACGTGTGTATAAGTTCTTTGGCTACTCCATTCCCTATATTGTACTTTACACCCCCATGGCTACTCTGTAAGTACCTATTTGTACTTCTTAATCCCCTCACCTTTTCACCCATTCCTCTACACCACCCTTCCAACTAGCAACCACCAAAACACTCTCTGTATCCATGATTCTCTCTGTTCTTTGCTTAGTTTGTTTTTTAGATTCAATTGTTGATAAATATGTATTTATTGCCATTTTATTGTTTATAGTTTTGATCTTTTTCTTAAATAAGTCCCTATCACATTTCATGTAGTAATAGTTAGGTGATAATAAACTCCTTTAGTTTTTTCTTGTCTGGGAAGCTCTTTCCTGCCTTTCAATTCTAAATTATAGCTTTGCTGGGTAGAACAATCTTGGCTGTAGGTCCCTGCTCTTCATGACTTCAGATATTTCTTGCCAATCCCTTGTAGCCGGCAACATTTCTTTTGAGAAATCAGCTGACAGTCTCATGGGAGTATGTGGCTTTTCTAGTCTCCAGTGTGGAGATGAGTAAGGACGAAGGGGGCGGGGAATGGCCAGTGTATTACCCTCCCACAGTTGTGTCACAAGCAACTGCTCATTTGTTTTCTTTATCACTTCCTGAGGCCTTTTGGGTGAATCCTGATCCTAGTCTTATTGCTCATCTTTTCATTTCGGCTATAATCATTCTGGTATTCAACCCTTGTATCAATTGAGGCAATGGAGCAGGTAAGGATGCACCCAGGACCCTGGGGAGGGGGTCGGAGGGAAGGGGCAGTGGTGAGTACAACTAAAACAGTCTCTCCCTCAGCCTCACCCACCTCTTGAGGCGCCTGACCCTCTTCCACTCTGACTGCAGTCAGTCTTCCCGCACCTGGTTCCCAACCACCTTCTGTCTCTTCATGGATTTCTTGGTTTTCACTTTAGTTTCTCAAACCCTCAACCCATCTTTGCTTCTTTTCCGTTGTTGTTAAGTAGAAAATTAAAGCAAACAAAAGTTGAGTGCAAGGGTGCCGTTTCAGTTCACGACTGCCATTACTTCCTGTATTCCCACCAGTCATCCCTTGCCCACTGGTTTATTTTAAAACAAACCTTATTTCTAGTAACTTCCCTCGCTCTAAAGTCTGCACTGTCTGAAGTTAACATAGCTACTCTCACTTTCTTTTGATTAGCGTCGGCATGGTGTATCCATCCCCACCCATTTATTTTTATTCTATTTGAGTCTTTATATATAAAGTGGGTTTCTTATAGACAACATACAGTTGGGTCTTGGATTTTTTTTCATCCCCCTCTCCTTTGGCAATCATGAGCTTATTCTCTGTATCTATTTTTTTAATTGATTTTAGAGAGAGAAAGGAACAGGGAGTGGGGGAGAGAAACATTGATTTGTTATTACACTTATTTATGCACCTATTGATTGATTCTTGTTTGTGCCTTGACCAGGGATCTAACCTACAACCTTGGCGTATGGGTACAATGCTCTAACCGACTGAGCGAACCGGTCAGGGCCATTAGCTTTTTCTGAACTACTTGGAAGTCACAAACATGACCACTCTTTAACTCTAAGCATTTCAGCGTTCATTTCCCAAGATTAAAAACATTCTCCCACATAATCATGGTACCATTATTGTGCTTAAATAATTCCCCAAAATCTCTCATATTTAGTCCATGTTAAAATTTCCCCTATTACTGCACATTTTTTTTTAAACCATGATCCAATTCATGCTTTGCATTCAGTTGTTGTTTGTATTACCTTTGAATCCAGAACATTCTTTGTACTTTTTTTTTTTCTTGACTTCATGGAGACCAGACCAGATATTTTGTAAAACATCCTGCTTCCAAAATTTGCCTGATTATCCCTCATGTTGTTGTTCAGTTTGTTCCTCTGTCCCATTTTTGTTGGGAACAGAAAGGTAAATCTAGAGGCTGGGCTGGATTTAGGCTATACATTTTTCACATTATTATCTCCTGAATGATGCTATATACTTCATACTGTATCCTATCAGCAGACACATACTGTGAGGTCGCCCCACTACTAGTGATGCTATGTTGGGTCCTCGGTTACAGTGATACCTGACATTTTTCCAAGGTGTGCTTTCCCTTTGCAAATTGTTAATGGAAACAATCTGTGGAGCAATACTCTGGGACTGTGCAACATCCTACACCCAGTAACCTTTTACCTAACATCCACCGAATCATTTTTTTTTCTATTGGGAATTGCAGTATACTTCCACTGGGTATTTTCTTTTTTTTTTATTTCAGTGGTTGTATTTTAAAATATTTTTCTAGTTTTTTCACATATTTTTTATCTTTTCCAATGATTTTTTCTTTTTTATATCATTTTCAATTATGATTTTTAATCCTTTTCTTTGTTTGTTTGTTTGTTTTTTAAGAGAGAGAGGGGAAGGGAGGGAGAAAAAGAGGAAGAGAAACATCAATGTGAGAGAGAAACATCCATCAGTTGCCTCTCTTAAGCGCCATGACGGGGACCAAACTTGCAACCCAGGCATGTGCCCAGACAGAGAATTGAACCCACAACCTTTTGCTTTGCAGGAGGATGACCAACCAACTAAGTCACACTGGTCAGGGCATTGCTATCTTTTTTATATTAAACATACCAATTGTATAGACTTTGAATGTTCTATTACCAGTTTGAGAAGGGGAGGGCGTTTTTTTTCTCGGTCATGGTGGTATGTCCATGGTAACATGCTGTGGCTCCTGGCATCTGGCAGTGTCCCTAATCCAATGGCTTTGTGCTTGCTAAGGTTGTAAGGGGTTCATTATTCTCAGACCATGGGCTTCTTTGGGGTCAACCCCCTCGCTGCTCTGACTTCTTTCTCCATTTTTGGCATAAAAGGAATTCTCAATTTTGGGAACTTTGAATTTCCCGTGGGTTTCACTGGTTTGGGGACCACTTGATACACATTTTTTTTTAACTGTTACATAAATTAACCCATTTATTACTGGCTAGCAATGTTCAAATTGTGGAGCTTCTACTGGTCTTTCAATTCCTTCAGTCTTCTGATGGCAGACTTTACTGTGACGGCAGAATTGATATTGTAGGTCCAGGTACCGCCAGCGACCGTCTTCATGCAGGAGCCACGGTGCCAGATCCCCACCGCTCGCCTCTTTATCTTGGTTTTGCCAAAGAAGGAGCAGGTGTACTTGGCATGTGGGCTGATGTCAATTTTCTTCACCATTTTCCTGAGGAAGGCGCCACAACAGGCGCCGTATTTACCGACAATTCCGACTTTCTTGGCACATTTTGCCATTTTGCCGCAAAGGAGTTCAGACCCCAAGAAGAATGATACTAATTTTTGGATTTCAAATTCCTGTAACAGGAGGGTATTTGAATCAGAAACAAGTTATGTGGGCTGGAGTTTTATCACCCATGCACAGCCGGGAGAAATTCGCTGGGTCTCCCCAAGCTAGGGAAACTGGAAATAAGGCCCCCACAAAACCTCGCGTGCCCCAAGGGTTCCACACTGGTCTCAGAAAACAGCCGGCAGGTTTGCAACTGCCTGGACCCACGTGTGGGGAAAAAGCAAAAAAGGTGGAGATGGGTCTGAATTTACAACACCCTCCTGACTCAGGAGGTACAGAAAATAATATAATGAACCTCCATGATTCATGTAAAAAATAAAATTTGTATGGTGTTACAAAGTACTCCTTTCCAATCACCTTACTCTCTCTGCCACGGGCAACTGTTCTCCTGAATGTTAGCATTTATCATTCTCAAGCATATCTTTATTCTTTTATTACATATGTATGTAACCCTAAACAATACCCCACTTCTCTCTAGCATGGCTTTCATCCTCAATACTTCAAGAATACTCAAGGTCTTCCAGCCAAGATGGAGGCATAGGTGGGCACACTGTGCCTCCTCGCACAACCAAAATTAAGGACAACAAATATTTAGAAACAAGAAAACAACAAAAATTGATAGAAAAATGAACTGTATGGAAGTCCAACAACCATCCATCCAGACCAGTAAGAGGGGCAGTTGCAGCAGGAAAAAGTGGAGGTGCGGACCCGGGCACACAGGCAGCAGTTGCTGGCAGATCCCAGGCTCACAGGCAGCGGCTAGCGGACCTGGGGCCCGGGGTGGCAAATGTGCAGACCCAGTGAGGCCGTGCAAGGCGGCTGGCTGACCAGGTGGTCCCACATTCATGAGCAGATAACCCAGGCGTAGGGGAAGTAGCGGAAGGAACTGGAATCCGAGGGAGAGAGAGCTGAGCAAGAGCCATTGTTCCCTCTCAGACCCTGCCCCCACATACAGCATCACAACCCAGCAACTGGGCTGCCCTGCCCTGGGGAACACCTAAGGCTCTACCCCTCACTACGTAACAGCCATGAAGAGACCAAAAAGAAAAAAAAAATGGCTCAAACGGGAGAAGAAATCAAAGCCCCAGAGCCAATTTACCTAAGCGACGAAGAGATAGCCAACCTATCAGATGCACAGTTCAAAGCCCTGGTGATCAGGATGCTCACAGAATTGGTTGATTTTGCTCACAAATTCGATGAAAAAATGCAGGCTACAATACGTGAAATGAAGGAAGACGCATGGGGAACCGATAGAGATGGAAGGAAAACTGGGACTCAAATCAATGGAGTGTACCAGAAGGAAGAAACAAACAAACAAACAGAAAAGAAAGAAGAAACAAGATGGAGGAGAGGCTTAGGATCCTCTGGGACATCTTTAAACATCCCAACATCTGAATTATAGGGATACCAGAAGGGGAAGAAGAAGAGCAACAAGTGGAAAACTTATTTGAACAAATAATCAAAGAGAACTTCCCCAATCTGACAAAGGAAATAGACTTCCAGGAAGTCCAGGAAGCTCAGAGAGTCCCAAAGAAGTTGGACCCAAGGAGGAACACGCCAAGGCACATCGTAATTACATTAGTGCGGGGGCCCCTGTCCTGGACACCAGATGTGGGGGGACTCCGCCCGCAGAGCCCCATCCCTCTGTCACAGATGAAAATAAAAACTACCAAGACATGATTGCTTGGGGAAGAAAGGTGGTCAAACTTTCGGAGGAGAATGACCCAGAGCCCCTTCCTCACTGGGCTTTTATTGGGCTCAAAAACATGCGAATACAGGTATGTCAGGCAGCAAGGATCAAACAACGGTTAACATTTCAAAGAAATCTGAGTCAATGTCTGTCCGGAAAGGGGGTTGCCAAACTTTGGGAAACATACTCATTTCCTCCTGGGACACTTATCACTTAAGTGAGAGCACTCTTAGCAAAGCAGGTTTCACAGGACTTTAGGAATTCTTTCTTATGCCCGATCACCCAGGGAGCCGTCCTGGCTGGCACAGGGCTGCACTGCTTGCCCTCACAGTTTCAGGCTTTAAGCTGATTAAGAAGCAGAAGACATCTCCCAGACGGAAATGAGGACTCGGGCTATGTCAGAATAGCCAGGGGGCGAGGGTCCATCACATCCTCTTTGCTGCAGCCCCCCGAGTCTTTCCATGAGGGCCTCCCAAGTGGTCGTGTCTGGCTTAGGTTGCCCCTCCCATGAGGAGTCTTACCCGTCATTGACTACCAACCAAGCATTGAGGCCAGAGATGGATGAGGCAGAAGCAGCACTCCTGCCAGGGAGATAAGCTTTTGTCTCCTTAGTAGGTCACGTCCTCTTGACAGAACAGACCCAGATGAAGTGGGTCCCTAGGGCTCTTACACAGCCCACCATGGGGTGCAGGTTACAACTCCTGAAACCAGGCTGAATGATCCGCAACACATTAGCCAAGATTAAAATGAAGGAGAGAATTCTAGAAGCAGCAAGGGATAAGGGGACAGTCACCTACAAAGGAGTTCCCATCAGACTGTCAGCTGATTTCTCAAAAGAGACCTTCCAGGCAAGAAGAGGCTGGAAAGAAGTATTTGAAGTCTTGAAAGGCAAGGACCTACATCCAAGATGGCTCTATCCAGCAAAGCTGTCATTTAGAATGGAAGGGAAGATAAAGTGCTTCTCAGATAAGGTCAAGTTAAAGAAGTTCATCATCACCAAGCCCTTACTATATGAAATGTTAAAGGGACTTACCTAAGAAAAAGAAGATAAAAAATATGACAGTAAAAAGACAGCAAACTCACAGATATTAATAACCACACCTAAAACAAAAGCAAACAAGTAGAACAGGAGCAGAACCACAGAAATGGAGATCACATGGAGGGTTAGCAACAGGGGAGTGGGAGGAGGAGAGAGGGGGAAAAGGTACAGAGAATAAGTAGCATAGATAGTGGGTAGAAAATAGACAGGGGGAGGGCAAGAATAGTGTGGGAAATGTAGAAGCTAAAGAACTTATGACACATGGACATGAACTAAAGGGAGGAAATGTGGGTGGGAGGGGGTGTGCAGGGTGGAGGGGAATGATGGGGGAGAAATGGGACAACTGTAATAGCATAATCAATAAAATATATTTTAAAAAATGCTCAAGGTCACCAATGACTTAGGTGCTAGCAAATTTAAAGAATACTTCCATGTCCTTTCTTAGCCACCCTCCGTGCAGCTCTCCAGAGTTATTTTTTCCTTCACTTCTTCCAAGGCTTCCTTCCACTCCCTGGTTTTCCTCATCCCTTCAAACAACCCTTGTCTCAACTCCTTTGCTCCCCTTCCTCTGCCCCACCACAAAATGTTGGCATGCCCCCTGGCTCAGTTGGGGGTCTTCTCCTCTCCATCTGTACTCTCTCCCTGGGATATCTCCGGCACATCCCTGACTAAATACATAGAATGCCTGCCAAATGCCTCTGTCTTGGGCCTTGATCTTTCCGTGAGCTCCTACTTATATATTCAACTGCTCTTTTGACATCTCCACTCTTAAGTCTTCTGAGCATCTGACTCAACATGACCAAAATGACACCCTGACATACTGTGTTAGGATGGCCAGTGACATGGGCTGTGAAAGAATTCACAGAGAGAAGAAAGTTTGTGTTCACTCGCCAAGAAAGGAGAGCAGCATGGTGTGGAGAGATACACCAGCATTGAGTGGAAGGGGCTTTGAGCTTTTATTGGGTCCTAATTGGATTAAAAAAGGGTGGGGGAGGGTCTGTTGTGCAGCCCCTGCGCTGGGGCGGGGGGGGGGGGGGGGCATTGTAACAGGGACTGCAGTTGTGCCAGTGTAATCTTCTGCCTGTGGCTGTAGGGAGCGCTTAGTTCTGTTCTTGCTCCCAGTAGTTTCCAGTCCTGGGGACAAACTCAGAAGAGTAAAATGGTGCTCATGTTCACCAAGGTCACAGTCCTGCTCAGCAAATGGGGCTGGCTTTGTCCTTTCAGACCCCTCTCCCCCACCTGTTTCCTTCACAACCGCACTCCCCTATTTCAGGGAATGGTTCATCACCCACTCAGTGTCTCTAGTCAGAGACCAGGAGTCATCCATGATAACCCCTTCTTCGCCCCCATGCCCAACCTGTCAACCTAAATAGAGGTAATCCAAGCAAGCTTGGCTTACCAGAGACTGACTTCATGTGGGGAATAGCAGAGGAATTGCCATTTTGGAAACGCATGCTGTAGCAAGCAACGGGCCAGTCTGCGGGGGGGGGGTTGGGACAGGATGTGTGTACAGGCAAGGAGCACAAAGAGGGGAGACTCAGCCCAAGTCCAAGCAGTAATTTCGCTGGCTTGAGGATGAGGAGAGATTCTTTTATTATTACTATTATTATTGTTGTTGTTATTTGTGCTGTTACAGTTGTCCCAATTTTTTCCCTCTTTGCCCCCCTCCACCTAGGCCAACCCCCATGTCCATAGTCAACCCCCACACCATTGTCCATGTCCATGGGTCTTTCATACACATTCTTTTTTTTTTTTAAGATTTTATTTATTTATTTATCTTTAGAAAGAGGGGAAGGGAGAGACAAAGAAGGGGAGAGAAATATCAGTCTGTGGTTGCTTGTCACACACCTCTAACCAGGGGCCTGGCCCGCAACCCAGGCATGTGCCCTGACTGGGAATCGAACCAAGGGACCTTTGATATTCACAGACCAGCACTCAATCCACTCAGCCACACCAGCCAGGGCTCATACACATTCTTTAACAAATCCCTTCACTCTCTTTCAAAGAGTTCCCACCTCCCTCCTCCCCTCTTACCACTGTCAGTGTACTCCATTGATTCTATGCCTCTGGTTCTATTTTGCTCATTAGTTTATTTTGTTCATTAGATTCTTCTTGTGAGATCCTACGAGGAAAGGTTCTTATAGGTAGGTGTTCATTGGTCAGGAGCTAAGTCCCTCTGTCTTCTGTAATTCAGGAATTTATGGGAAATCAATCTCTCAGTTTTGTTTGTTTAGAGAGAGGGGATGAGGTAGAGAGAGAGAGAGAAATATTGATTTGTTGTTTCACTTATTTGTGAATTCAGTGGTTGATTCTTATATGTGCAAGGATGTACATATAAGGATGAAACGCTCAACCTTGGCATGTGTGGACAACACTCTAACCAAGGAAGCCATCCAGTCTACGGCCATACCACCCTGAACGTGCCCGATCTCGTCTGATCTCGGAAGCTAAGCAGGGTCGGGCCTGGTTAGTACTTGGATGGGAGACCAAGGAAGCCATCTGGCCAGGGAGTCCCTCAGTTCTGAAGTTCCTTTCTTCCAAGGGCATGTGTGAGATTCTCCGTTTCATATCCTCTGGTTTCATTTCAGATTGAAATCCTTTCACAAACCTGTCAGCAAGACCCAGTCACTTCACTTTCCAAACGAGATACACCTTGAATCCATTCTCTTAGCTACATTTCCATTGTCACTGCCCTAGGCTAGCAGGCACACTCTTGCCTGCTAAAAGGTCTCACTTCCAGTCTTGCCCCTTCAAATCAGTCCTCCACATAGCAGCAAGCCTGACACACATAACTCAGATCTTATCACTCCTCTGCGTAAAATTCCATGACTTCTCGACGAAATTACTACTAAAAGCTACAAGATGCTAAATAATTTCACTTCTCTCTCCCTCACCTACTGCCTTCCAGTCACTCTGGCTTCTTCCAAATCAAGCGTTTTCCTGCCTCAGAGCCTTTGCACACACCATTCTCACATCTTGGTCTGGAAGGCTCTCACCTCCCTACCCTCCATTCTGTTAAGGTCTGTCCCTTCTTGTTTTGTAGACTCAGGTTAAATATTGTTACCGGAAAGGGGGCCTTGGCCTGAGTGTGTTTGCATAGGGCTGGCCAGTAGCGTATAGGTTCTAGACATGTGCAGGAAAGATTTCACAGCCCGGGTCCAGATGATATTTAGAGGACTTTTTTTTTTTTTTTAAGATTTTATTTATTTTGAGCGCGGGCTGCGAACCAAAGGGTCGCAGGTTCGGTTCCCAGTCAGGGCACATGCCTGGGTTGCAAGCCAGGCCCCTAGTGGGGGCCATGTGAGAGGCAACCATACATTGGTTTCTCTCCCTCTCTTTCTCCCTCCCTTCCCCTCTCTAAAAATAAAATAAATAAATAAAATCTTTTTTTTTTTTTTTTTTTTTTAGATTTTATTTATTTATCTTTAGAGGGGAAGGGAAGGAGAGAGGGAGAGAAACATCAATGTGCGGTTGCCTCTTGTATGTCCCCTGATGGGAACTGGCCTGGCAACCAAGGCATGTGCCCTGACTGGGAATCGAACCGCGATCCTTCGGTTCGCAGGCCCGCACTCAATCCACTGAGCTACACCAGCCAGGGCAAATAAATAAAATCTTAAAAAAAAAGATTTTATTTATTTTTAGAGAGGGAGAGAAACATCAATGTGTGGTTGCCCTCTCATGTCCCCTACTGGGGACCTGGCCCACAACCCAGGCATGGGCCCTAGACTGGGAATTGAACCGGTGACCATTTGGTTCACAGGCCAGCACTCAATCCACTGAGCCAGGGCTGGAGGATGTTTATTAAAGCTGGGGACAGTGAAACAAGGAAGGGCTTCGGATACTGGAAGCAACAGGAGAGCGTAAGTGGGGCTGCCTTGGCTGTCTGGAAATGTTATAGGAAAGAAATGAGCTTTGGTGGAGCTGCTTTAGCTCACTAAGAAGTCAGAGAAGAGGGGCCATTGAGGACCGGGTCTGGGGTTAACCCAGGAGAAGCTGCTGTTGCCCGATGTTCCCAGGTTGCAATCCTTGTTGGGTCCCTTGGAATTTGGCAGATGAATGCCTGAGGGGGAAGGGAAAGGCAAGCATGGGCATGCTCCTGAGAGGGGGAGCACCTACTGGGACCTTCCTTTTGAGGGTTTTTAAAGGTTGAAGGTTTGGGGGAGGACTTGAGGAAGAACTTAATAGAGTATTCATCAGCTGTTGCTGACCATTCAGCCTGGTCTCAGGAGCTGTAACCTGCACCCCATGGTGGGCTGAGTAAGAGCCTAGGGACCTCCTTCATCTGGGTCTGTTCTGTCAAGAGGACGTGAGCTACAAAGGAGACAAAGATTATCTCCCTGGCAGGAGTGCTGCTTCTGCCTCATCTCTGGCCCCAATGCTTAGTTGGTTAGTCAATGACGGATAAGATGCCTCATGGGAGGGGCAACCTAAGCCAGACACGGCCACTTGGGAGGCCCTCATGGAAAGACTCGGGGGGGGGGGGCTGCAGCATAGAGGGGGTGATGGACCCTCACCCCCTGGCTATTCTGACAAAGCCCAAGTCCCCATTTCCTTCTGGGAGATGTCTTCTGCTTCCTGAGCCTAATTGGCTTAAAGCCTGAAACTTTGATGGTGAGCAGTGCAACCCTGTGCTGGCCAGAACGGTTCCCCTGGTGATCAGGTGTAAGAAAGAATTCCTAAAGTCCTGTGAAACCTGGTTTGCTAAGAGTGCTCTCATTTAAATGATAAGGGTAGGAGAAGGAAATGAGTATGTCTCCCAAAGTTTTGCAACCCCCTTTCCTGACAGACACTAACTCAGATTAAGCTCTCAGATTTCTTTGACATGTTAAACCTATATTCCTGTGTGTTTGAACCCAATAAAAGCCTAGTGAGGAAGGGGCTCTGGGTCATTCTCCTCTGCGAGTTTGACCACCTTTCCTCCCCAAGCAGATGTCTTGGTAGTTTTATTTTCATCCGTGACGGAGGGATGGGGTTCTGCGGGCAGAGCCCCCCAACATCTGGCGCCCGGGACAGGGGGCCCCCACAATCAGCTTTATGCTGACGTACCAAAATGAGATTTATTCCCTTAACTTTATCTGTCCTTGGGTGTGGTTGGCAAATGACCCTGATTGGATTTCCGTTATCTAGCTTCCCCAGTAGGGTGATTTAGGCCACTTACCCTCTGGTTGGGGAGAAGTGTAAACCACTTACTCCCAAATGTCCTTGGTTACAGAAGATAGGATTTTGCGATTTACTAGATGACTACAAACTTCTTGTTTACTTGTCTGTCTCAGTTTCCCCATCCCGCCTGTCCTGGCTTACTATCCTGTCTCAGTATCACTTAAAAGATGTCTTTTATGGCCACTTTCCCTAAAGTAGGTTCCTCCATCACTGTATTCTCTATTCCAGCTATTTCCCTCAGAGCACTTAACACAATTCAGAACTTGTTATTTACTTATTTTTTGTTTTCCGTTCGTATTAGAATATTGAGGAAAGTAAGAATTACTAAGTCGCCCTCGCTGGTGTGGGTCAGTGGATTGAGCGCCCGTCTGCAAACCAAAAGGTGGCTGGTGTCATTTCCAGCCCGGGCACATACCCGGGTACCCTGTCGGGGGCGCGTGAGAGGCACACTAGTGTTTCTCTCTCCCTGTTCCCCTCTCTAAAGATAAATAAAATCTTTATTTAAAAAATGTCAAAAAAAAAAAAAAAAACTCTCTTAGCACCATGCCTACCTAGCACGTAGCACGTGGCAAACACAATACGAATCTAGTGAGCCGGTGCCTTCCATTCACTTTAAACACAGTCCCGCCTTCAAAGTAACTGCAACGGAGGAAACTTGCCCACAACGTGCAAAGGAACCCCCGTCAAGTTCCCTACTTGTCCGTGCTCACCGATCTGGTAACTGAAAGAGTCAGAATTGGAACCCAAGTCCGTAGGTCCCCACGACCCTCACTCACACACCATCCGTTTCCGAGTATGGGGGGACCCAACAGTACAGAAGTATTGAGGTATAATGTCCAGAACAAATACCCTCCCAGGATCCCAGCCTCGCGAGGGTCCCAGCAGCCCCTGCGCTCGGAGGTGCGGCCAGGGGAGGGGGTGGTGCCAGGCGCCGGAAGTCCGACCGGAGACTACGTATCCCAAAAGCCTTGGCGGGGCGCCGCTGACTGGTGCAAGCGAGGCGGGCTACGGCGTGAGGACGTTCAGGGACGCTGGCGCGCGGGATTTAAACTGGGCGGTTTACTTTCGCGGCGTCAAAACTCCGTAGGATTAGCAGAGTTGTACCTTCTTGCCTTTGGTGTGTTTTTTCCGGCTCATTTGCGGACTGCCCAATGGAGTCGTCGCTTCAGGACCGCTTGTTCCCCGGTCTCGACATCAAGATCCAACGCAGTAACGGTGAGGGGTGGGGTCCCGAAGCCAGGGGGACCAGTGGGCTGAGAGACGGCTGAAGTTACTGCCCCTCCCCAAGCGGCAGGGCTCCGAGACACTTGGGGATTCCCATCACCACCCCGCAGATCCCGGTTTCCGCACTGGTGATTGGTCTTCCCTACCCAGGGCCAAGGGGCTCTGCACTGGCGGTTGGTCCCCTTCCCGTCCTCTGGGAGTAGGCGGGGCTCCTCGGCGTGCAAGGATCTCCTAAGGGAGTTAGGATTGCTAGGTTAATTTTCCCTCTAAAATTCTCCCCTGGAACTGCCCTGGGCCTGTAGGGACCTCGGCATCTCGGCTTCCTGGCCCCTCTACTCCTATAAATATTGTGCCCCTGCAGTTTGTCAGGCACTGGGATTCAGGGTAACGAGACAGACCAGACCCCGCTCTTCAGGAGCTTGCATCTCTCTTTCTCCTCTCTTCTCTCTCTTCTGTTTCCTCCCTCCCTCCTGCTAAGCAGCTACCGCAGCTCTGGCAGGTCTAATTCCCGAGTCTTTGGGAGAGCCGTCGGGAGTGAGGGAAGGAAACGTGAGGGCGCCAGAGCCTCAGAGCGCATTGAGGAGCAGTTCACCAAGGGCCAGAGTGCCTCTTCTGTCCGAACATACCTTCAGCCTACTCTTGAGTGGGGCTGAATCCTTATACCCTGCAACTCTGTTTTAAGACTTGTTCTCTGCCTGCCTCACTACGGGATGTTCTACGTGTGAAGTGCCAGGACTACTGTTAAAAAGAAAGAAAGGCAGCTGTCTTTTCCTTCAGGTCAGCTTCACATTGAGAGTCTCCGTGGGGTCCTAAAAGTGAAAAACATGGGTAACTCTGGCCTTTTCATACTATAGGCTTAATTCACAGTGCCAATATAAGGACTGTGGACTTGGAGAAAGCCTGTGTTTCGGTGGAATGGACAGAAGGAGGTGCCACAAAGGGCAAAGAGGTAGGTTCTACCTAAAAGATCTGTGTGAAAATGGAACTTGTGAGAGCCTTGTTAGTTTTTTTCTTTTTCAATTAGCCATGATTGCGCCACAGATGAACCTTATGGGCTGTGATACTGCCACCAAGAGCTTCATTTCTGAGGCTGTGTTGTCCTCCCTGATCTCAAAAATGGTCCTCTTTGGATGCACTGGCTTTTTATGTAGTAAAGCCTCTTCTAAATTGAAGCCAATCAACAGTTTCTGGTGTGTTTTTAGAAAGCAAACTGCAGAGCATCCTAAAACCTTGCTCAGCCAAGCTAGTTTCCAAATGCCTATGATAATTGTTTGGGGAGCAAAATTGATCATCTAGTAGAGAAGAGAAAAGTATGTTTCTGAAACACCAAATAACGGAAAGCAACTTGTGATAAATGGCACAGGTGAGTAGTGCCAGAACGGCTCAGAGGTGGAACTCACTGAGGGTGAGCTGGCCTTGTGGGAGCCGGCAGGCAGATTTAGCAGATGGCCCTCCTGGGGATAAGCAAAGAATCTGGCTTCAGGCAGTAGAGGCTCAGGGTGCTGGGTCTTCATCTCTGGCACTTAAGATGATTGAGATTTTATTCTGTAGGCAGTGGGGTGCCTTGGAAGGGTTTTGAGGAGAGGAGAGCCGTGACTAAGACGTTTATAGTTAGAGGCATTGAGGGGTGATGAAGAGGTCACCAGGCTAGGAGTAAGAAAACCTGGGTTCCTGCCTGTCACCGCCACTACTTGATGTGTCCTTGGGCATGTCTCTGCACCCCTTATAAATTCAGTTTTCTCATTTGTAAAACGAGGATGATAATATCTACCTCATAGGGTTGTCGTGAGGACTTAGTCAACCAATCCTTTTGTGCTGTTTCCAAAATGCCAAGCAAGAGAAAATACAAAAACAAACAATAAAAAATGCCAGACAGCTGAGTGTGTTTGGTGCTGGGGATAGAGAAGTCAGTAAGACAGACCTGGACCCTCTTTCATGGGGCTTAGTGAGAGAACAGGGGTAAAGGGCTTTCTCAGCATGGTGCCTTATGGTAGGTATGCAGATACTTAGAGGGTATATTTGAGAAGTAAAAGGATCGAATATTTTATATTATCTTCCCCTGAATCAAGAAGTTCCTAAAATTTCTTTCAACCAGCTATGAGTTCCTTATGATTTGTTTTTGTTTTGTTGTTGTTTGGAAATACAGCCCTTGTTGGGTGTCCCCCCCCCCCCCCCCCCCCCCGCTCAAATATTGCCTGTGGAATAAAGGCCAAACTTCTTGTGAGGCATTCAAAGCCTTTTCAAGATTTGGTCCAATCAAGCTTTTTCTCTGTATCACACAAAGTATCCTGTGCCGGGGCAGTTGGGGCAGCTCCCCACTCTGAGAGCATGCCTAGTGTCTTGCTGCCTTCACACTCTCTTATTCCTTCCTTCTGGGATGTTCACCCTCATTCATCAATGTGCAAATCAGTTAATGTCAGAACTAGGGTTGGGACGCTTCTCTCCTGTGTTGTTTATGTTCTCTACTGTGGTTTAGGGATTGGAAACGGGAAGGATGTATAGTAGGGGTTTGTAGCTGTCCAAGAAAAGAGGACAGAAACAGTTATTGACATAGTTCTGTCTTCCTTGTTACCCATGCTGCTTTGGTTCCAAGCTCTTTGTCTGTATGACTTCTCTCCTCACTTTAGGATGTGAGCTCACTGAAGGCAAAGGTGATGATATGTGTGTCTTAATGTATCTCTGAATACCTTCTTCCTTACGCAGAATAAATTTTTGAATGAGCCCATTAATAAGTATGAGGTAAAGCTCTCACCCTGGGGTTTGCACCTGCTGTGAAGTATGCTGGTGAAGTTTGAGTGGTTCCTAGAGAGCTTCAGGACTCTGGTGATGTAAACCCAGAATTGTGACCTCATTGCAGGCATGAGCAGGACACTGTGACTGCAGAAGTTGTTTCTGGGCCAATTAAAAAATGTAGGTAGACTTAGGGTTAGGTAGCAGCTCTTAAGAACTTGTCCCCACCCATAACATCCTGGAGGGCCACCCATTTTACCATCACTGGGACAGTTAGAACTTGTTTCCTCCTCTGTGTCAGCCAGCAAGAGGTGTTTGGGTCGCTGTGCCCAGAGGGACCCCACTGCCCAGCATAGCAGTAGAGGAGTCAGGTGGCCCAGATTGACTGTGGACTGCCTGCCTGCCTGCCTGCCTGCCTGCCTTCCTCATCACCTCGTTCTCATCACTGACATCTACCATTAGCTTGGAAATCAGAAAACAGTATCCATCTAGATGGTAAACCACGACTAAGAAATAACTATTTGTTTATAACTATTAGTATTTGGTGGAACTTAAGGTTGGTAAAGTCTGAATCTAGAGGTAGCCTTGGTTGCAGAGATGCAATTGGTTTGAGTAACCAATGTTGTATTGTTAAAACTTTTATTTGCTCCTTGCAGATCGATTTTGATGATGTGGCAGCAATAAACCCAGAACTCTTACAGCTTCTTCCCTTACACCCGAAGGATAACCTGCCCCTGCAGGTGAATGTAACGGTAGGTGCCCGATCTGGCTGCAGCCAGTGCTCCAGAGGATTCACTTGGCTACTTGGCTCTTTGCTGGGTTGTTTTCAGGGACTGCCTAGGACTTCAGCACAGCACATGGGCTCTTGGGAATTGATAAGAGCCATATATTGTGATGGTGTGTTTTATTTTTCAGAGACAAAAACGCAGATCAGTCAACTCCAAAATTCCCGCTCCAAAGGAAGGTAAATGGATTTCTACTGGCTTATTGTCATGGGGTTGTGCCCAGGATGGTTTTCCTAGGTCTCAGGCAGCTGTGAAGCAGACTTCTGCTTCCGTTTAGCGGGTGGCTTTCACGTGAGCTGAGTCCTGCTGTATCTTCCAGATGCTGTCCTCAGTGAGGAATAGTCTAATCTACAGGGAGGAGGAAGTGGGGAGGTGTTGATCAAAGGGTACAAAGTTTCAGTTATGCAAGATAAACAAGTTCTAGGGACCTAATGTATGACATAGGGCCTATGATGAACAATATTATATTTTGTCTACTTAAAAATTTACTGTGGATCTTGTGTTAGTATTCTTACCACAAAAGGAAAAAATAACCAAAACAGAGGGAGTGGTAGGAAACTTTTGGAGGTGACGGGGAAGTTTGTGGCATTGATTGTGATCTTATCTCCAAACCCATTAAGTTGTATACATTAAATATCTACAGCTTTTGTATGTCAGTCATTCCTCAAAGCAGTTTTTTTTTGTTTGTTTGTTTTTTGTTGTTTTTTTTTTTTAAATGAATCCACCCATTCAACCTACAGGACTTAGGCCAACCTCTCGGGGACTGATGTGTTTGGGAAACTTGGTGCCTGGCCTAGAAGCCTTTGCTGTAGAATCCAGAGCAGCTATCAGCCACTGGCAGGCTTGTTTTCTTTCCTCGGGGGTGAGGTGGTGAGCAAGCTGTGAGAAAAGCTAGTTCTGGGCTGTCTAGAAGTATAGTCGGTGGTGCTACGGAGATCTGGGGGTGGGGTAGTGTGGGTGGAATTCCAGCGATGCCTCAGAGTCTAGGAGAAGGTTTCACTTTTTCTGCAGATGTCGGCATAAACCTATTTTGACTACAATTGTCTGTGACCACAGTGGGTGACTATAGGCACAAACTACTCAAGAAATCCACCAACTTAGTTTTCAGGGCCAGCTATACCTGCATGGCCTACCCCAGTCCAGGGAATCTCACTGCCCTGGATAACCACTTGGCTGCAGCTCCAGGTTCAAGGGGGTCTAGGGTGAAAGATGGCACAGTTGCGAGCTTGGGTTGGGTATGAGTGACACGGCGCCAACCCTGTCTTGCTGGCTTGCAGGAGAGGTGGCAGTAGCAGTGGTCTCATTCCACATGCACAACCCCAAAAGATATTGCCACACAGCTCCTTGTAATGGAAAAAAATCTTTGTAAAGGTGCACATTATTGGACAGTAGAGATGAAACACAAGATTACAAATCTTTTGGGACAAAGGAAAGTTGTAGTAATTCATGCTCTTTGCAAAAGACACGGATTATACAGAGCCATCAGATCAGCTTAAATGTAGGAGATTCAGAAATTCAGTACAAGTCAGTCTCTGCCTATATGACACCACATGTTCTATTTCCAAATTTATGACTTCTTTTATTGCTGAATCATTTCTCTCTTACAGAAGGAAACTATATAGATGGTTAGAAGTTGGTGAGAATTCAAATATAACTTGTTTCTCTCAGTTAAGCATTCTTTTAAGATTCCAGAAAATCGAGGTAGCTGATTCCATGGGTTTCTGATGACGTGGCCCAGGTTGTCTCTGTAAAGCCTCCCGGAGCTGTGGTGAAAGCCTAGACTTTAGGATCTGACAGTCCTGGGTTCATATCCTGGCGCTGACACTTATAACTGAGTGACAGTGGGCATGTTGCTTAATTTCTCTGAGCTTTAATGTTCCCTTCCTTCAGATAGAAATACTGATGTTTACCTCATAGTGTTGTTCTGAGGTATGGGAAGATTGCTGTTGGGTAGGAGGTGCGGGATTAGGTCTGTCTTTCTAGAAATGATTTCGTACTGGCTGTAGGTCCCTCCATTTACTCAAGACAGATGCTCTTGTGGGAGATCTCCTTGCCCTCAGGAGCCCTCAGATCTGCAGAATGTGAACAAATTAGTTTTGGGGTCACTAGTACTTAGACTGATTTTTCCTTTCCTGGTGGTCTAGACCCATCTCACCCCACATAGAATCTTGGAGGGGTGCTCCCATCAGCCCTCCTGATCAGACCGCACTGATTGCCCCCCGGTTCCTCAGGTCTCCGAAGCCGCTCCACTCGCATGTCCACTGTCTCAGAGGGTCGCATCACCACTCAGGAGAATAATATGGAGGTGGAGCTGCCTGTACCCGCAAACCCCCGCAAGCACTTTTCAGTTCCCAGTGAGTAATGAATCTGTTCTCCCCGTTTGAGGCCTGGAGCAGCTCCTCGCACGTTACCCTGAGCCTGTTCCAGAGTAGCCTAGGATTCCTGCGCTCCCCTGGCACAGTGCCTGCTCTGCCCCTGCCCCACAGCTCCCTTACGAGAAAATCTCTCTTTTTTTAACTTTATTGAAACATCACATATAGTATATACAGAAAAGTGACATATCATTGAGTATATAGTTCTCGAACACAATCAAATAACTAATACCCACATCAAACGGCATTACCAGCACCCAAAAGCCCCCTCAGGCACCCTTCCAGTTGCTAAGCCCCCAGTGGGACCTGTAATCTTGACTTCTGGTAGCATAAATTAGCCTTTTCTCTTTTTGAACTTTACTTAGAATTTAAAAAATATCTTTAGTTGTCAACTTTTATGAGTCACGTGACGTAGATACAGATTGTGTAAGACACACAATCATTACATCTTACCTACAGGGCCGGCAGAAATGAGGCCTGCTTGGGTGTGGTTGGTGGGGTAATAATGCGGGTGAAATAATTTATAGTTATAATTTGAACATTTCACCTAAAATGTCATGTGGTGTGCTTGAGTGTGATATTGTTATGTTACAGAATTGCATGCTTATGATTCTGTGATAAAAAAGGTCTGTTATTTGTGCCGGACCCTATATGTCACATTAAGCTCTTATAAAATGAAGTAAATAAGAGGATCACGACCCAGTATGGGAAGTAATGCGTTGTCATGGGTTGTATCTTTCGGGGTTGAATTAATATGGTTACTTGTTGCCCAGGTTTCCATTATTGCCAGCTTTTCAGTCTCTGCTCCTATTAACCACTTGGGTTCCAAGGCTTGTGAGAAGTCAGAAAGGCCTGACCTAGGCAGCCGTGCTTGGGTCAAGCCTAAGTAATTCAGGCTTTTAAAGGCTTTTCCCTTCATGGTGAAGCCCATATAGAGGTACTCAAACACACTTTTAAATTTTTTTGACCCCAGGAGCCAGCCCCTGAAAAGATACTGGTGTAGTTCAGGGTGTGGGCTGAGGCGAAGGGGAAAGTGCAAGCTCTGCTCACACTGTAGGGGCCTGAGCCCTTGCTGAGCTGGCAGCCAGCAGCCCTTCTGGCCCATGGCCCACTGGGGTTCAGCTGCATACAGTTGTGGTAGCCTGCCTCCTTCTCCTATGACTCTTGTTCCCCCACAGCTGGCCCTCCTAGGAACGCCTGCTCTGCCATGGCTGAAATACCATTTCCGATGGTCAGCGAGGAGGTGGAAGAGCAAGTCCATTCCATCCAAGGCAGCTCGTCTGCAAACCCTGCAAACTCAGGTAGGCACACAGAGCTGTCTGCTGCCCTGTTAGTGCAGGACAACGGTTACATCCTGTCTCAAACCTGGCCTGCCTTGGCACCTGAGTTCAAACTTGCATTTGTCACTTGGGTGTGTTTCCTTGTGGCCATGGAATCAACTTTTCACAAGAGGTGATCCTGTCCCCTTAAGCTGGCAGGAACCTCCCAGTGTAATTGAGGTATTGTCACAGCTATAGTATCTTGGCTGACACCTGAAGAACAGCCCGGAATAACTGGTAAGAACAAGCAGAAATGGTCGTACCTTTTCTGGTTATTAAGAAAATGGCAAAGAGGTTTGGGGAGAGCTTGGGTTAGACCTGAGGTACTCATATTAGCAAATCTTTACTTTGTGGCTCTGGCCATCCCAAGAGTCACATCTGCTTCCTTTCCTTGCATTTGGTGATTTAAGTGCAAGGGTCTAGAGAAGTCCTCGTCCTGGGAAAGGCCCAGGACTCAGCATAGCAGCCAGAGAAGAGTAGGTGGCCGGCCTTGACAAGTTAAAGCCTGAGCCTTTCTCCCCCTAGTTCGGAGGAAATCGTGTATTGTGAAGGAAATGGAAAAAATGAAGAACAAACGAGAAGAGAAGAGGGCCCAGAACTCTGAAATGAGAATGAAGCGAGCTCAGGTACCTTTCCTGGGAATCTAGGGCCAGGGTTTTTCACGGGTATCCTTAACTGCAACATTAACAGCAACGCAGGTGCAGTTGGGCCCCAGCATTACTGAGGCTCCAGTTCTGATATCCAGGAAGTTTAACTGGTATTTCATCAGGATTCAGAGAACAAGTAAATCAGATCTTTTCCTGAGGGCCTTCCGACAAGGACTGTTCATGCGGGTGGTCCAGTGGACACACACAGTGCACTGGACAGCGGGGCTGCTGGGCACAGATGCCTGCTTTCCCCTGACTTCCTCGTTGTGTGTAGGTGCTAGGCGTGCTGCGTTGCAGTTCTGGTTTGGAGTGCTTCCCTTTAGTTGAGTTAATGGCTCTGGGGAATCCTAGCCTAATCTAAGATGTGGGACAGTGGCCCTCGCCCCAGTTCCCAGAGTGGTTTGGTGCATGCCTAGGCACCACTGGGCTCTCGGCCACTCTGGTGGGCCGGGCGCACATGAAAAGGAGGTGCTTCTGCGTCACACTGAGGTTTAACAGCACTTACATCTTAGCAGTCAGTTCCTTTTTGCTCTTGTCTCAAACAGGAGTATGACAACAGCTTTCCAAACTGGGAATTTGCCCGGATGATTAAAGAATTTCGGGCTACTTTGGATTGCCATCCACTTAATATGACTGATCCTGTGAGTAAACCCCATTAAAAGACAGAAAATTTCTCTTTAAAGGAGTGAGCCGCACTCTCCCTCCTGAGAGCACACCCACACCTTTTTTTCTCTCAGGTGTGCGTCTCCAAAACTCTGAGGTACCCCATGAGACTTGCAACCAGGGGAGCCGTGGGCAGCGGCATCTTGTGCTGAGCTAACCCCTGAACCTGTCTCCGAGGCCTCCTTTTCTCTGACTTCTCAGGAAGCCAAAGCAGCCCAGTCTGGGCTCTCTTGTTGCTGCTTCTATCCTAAGCTCTTTCTTGTTTCACTGTCCCCAGCTTTAATAAATGTGCTCTCTAAACAAACAAACAAATAAAAAGCTGTGAGCCCTGGCTGGGCAGCTCAGTTGGTTAGAGCACCGTCTTGCTACGCCAAGGTTGCAGGCTTAATCCCTGGTCAGGACACATATAAGACTCAACCAGTGAATGCACCAATGAGCGTTTTTCTCTCTCCTCTCTCCTCTAAAATCAATAAATTAAAAATTTGCAGGCATGAGAGCATTGAGAAATCTTCACTCCCCCTGGAGTTAGTGAGACATAGATGGGAGAGTCTGGTCTTTTTTTTCTTTATCTTTTTCTTTTTCTTTATCTTTTTCTTTTTTTTTCTTCCTTTTTTTTCCCTCTGTGCGGCCCGCTTCAGTGCCTGCAGCCCACGGGCGGAGGCTGGGCCATGGTTCGGGGCCAGGGTGCTCTGGCACGGGGCACTGTGAGAGACCCAGGGGGACGGGCCTGCCACAAATCCCAGCCCGTGCGGGTTCTTTATCTTTTTCTTTTCAAATGCTTTATGTATTTGTTTTTAGAGAGAGAGAAACATCAATCAGTTACCTCTCGCACACCCCCTACTGGGGACCTGGCCCGCAACCCAAGCATGTGTGCTGACTGGGAATCGAACCAGCAAATTTACAGTTCACAGGCTGGTGCTCGATCCACTGAGCCACACTTGCCATGGTGAGAGTGTGATCTTTATAAACTCCCCTCCGCTCCCACTCTGCCCACTTTCATAGGTTGGCAAAATTCCTACTAATAATCATGAAAGTGTGCTGAAACCTATAGAGAGCAGAGTGAGAAGACTGGGGGCAAAGTTCAGAGATACCCTCTTGTGCTCTTGAGTAACTAATGGGGGAGGTAGGGTCCTATTATTAGATCTTGGCCCTTGACTGGGTCAGACTGGGGTTTGAAGGGGGAGGGGCTCTGAAGAATCTTCTTTAGTACTGCCCTAATCTTTTATTGGTTGGTTGTCTCCTCTCATCCTCTTGAAGATTGAAGAGCATAGGATATGCGTTTGTGTTAGGAAACGCCCGCTGAATAAACAAGGTAAACGTCATTCAGTCAGAAAGAGGCTTTGGAGTGACTGAGGGTTCCCGTGTCCAGGAAGCATCCCCTGAAAATACTCTCTTCCTTCTGCAGAACTGTCCAAGAAAGAAATAGACGTGATTTCTGTTCCTAGCAAGTGTCTGCTCTTTGTACATGAGCCCAAGTTAAAAGTGGACTTAACAAAGTATCTGGAGAACCAAGCATTCTGCTTTGACTTTGCATTTGATGAAACAGCTTCAAATGAAGTCGTCTATAGGTGGGTCTCTTGGCTGTTTCCCCCGCCCCCGTCATCCCCTTTGGTCTTCTCCAGGCAAGACATTGTGGTAACACTGCTCACAGGCATGCTGAGCTTGAAAGCCCTTCCTGGCCTCCTCTTCTGTTTTCTTTGGATCAGCTATCACATGGAGTTGGGTCTGGGTCTGGTTCCTGGGCTGCCATATGCCATTTTGCAGCTTTAGCAGCGCATCCTCGAATGGCTCAGAAATGAGGTTACCCACTACATTCTCTGAGGCTTCCGGGGTACTTCCGGTGTCTTATGCAGCCACCCCATTACCCACTCAGCAAACTCTAGGACTACTCTGTCTAATATAGCACCCACTAGCCTCATGTGGCTGTTTAATAAAACTTAAATAAAATTAAAAATTCAGTTCTTCAGTCACACAAGCCACATTTCAAGATCTTGACAGCCACATGTGGAAGTGGCTACTAGTAGACAGCACAGATACGGAATATTTCCATCATCACAGGAAGTTCTACTAAATAACACTGCTCTAAACCAGAAGCTGACAAACTTCTGTGCCATTCTTGGTTTAATTCCTTTTCATAGGACTCTCAGACTAAAAATGGTTTTTGTCTTTAAAGGATTGTTTTAAGACAAAGTGACAGACCTACATGGCCCACAAAGCCTACAATAGTTTAGACTCCTAAATATTTAGAGGGTTCCCTCTGATCCTTGTAGCCTGTCTTATGCTGGAAGTCAGCTGCTAAGTTCAGGCTTTCATCTTGTCTCCAGAGTCAGCAGAGGGGCTGGTGGCTCGTAATGTGGGCCATCAGCTTGCTCTTGGTGAGTCAGGCCAGCCCTGCTTCAGTGAGCTAGGAGAATTTCAGATTTGTAAGTGGGGCTGGGGTCAGGTTGGGACCACTTTGCAGGAAAGGATTACTAGTGCTTGGAAGGAGGAATCGAGGACCTAGGAATTCTTCAATGGAAGAACAGAGGCCCATGTTCTAGGGAGCACATTTTGGTCAGAGATGTACACTCTTCCCTATCCTTTCTCCTAGGTTCACAGCAAGGCCACTGGTACACACAATTTTCCAAGGTGGAAAAGCAACCTGTTTTGCATATGGTCAGACAGGAAGTGGCAAGACACACGTGAGTATTTAGGCATGGCTGGGTGTGAGTTTGCCTATGGGGCAGCAGGAGGTTTCTGAAAAAGAAGACAGTGAGCTTCTTGTAGAAAATCCCCTCCGTGCAGAGGCCCCATCACCAGATAGGTTTGCTGTGCCAGGTGCAGAGAGAGGCCTTAGCAGGTCCATCCTCCTGGCTCTGGTGTGGCCTGCGGTGGCGTTGGAGCCAGTAGTGCTCTAGCCTAGACCAAGCACCCTTTACCAAGGTCTTCTGCTCCTTTCCTTTGCAGACTATGGGTGGAAGCCTCTATGGGAAAGCCCAGAATGCATCCAAAGGGATCTATGCGATGGCCTGTAAGTAGTGTGTTCTGCTGCAGTGGGGTTGGGCACGGAAAGCAGGTTGCTAACTTAATCCATGATCTCTCCCCTAGCCCACGACGTCTTCCTCCTGAAGAATCAGCCCCGTTACCGGAACCTGGGCCTGGAAGTCTATGTGACATTCTTTGAGATTTATAATGGGAAGGTAGCTGCCAAGGAGACCCTGTTTATGCTGTTGGGGCCCCTGAACTCTAAAAGCTGAAGTTGGCTAGAAATGGTAGAAGCCCAGCAGTCTGTAAGCCGTGAAGCTTTTGGGCCACTCTGCCCTTCCAGGTCGGGGGAGGGGTTACCTGATGGTGGGACCAAGCTCAGCAAGTATGGAACACTCCTCAGAGCTCCTTCTCAGGTGGGAGGTTTGCCCTGTGAGTGCCCCGTGCTCCCTCCACCCACCTCCATAACTCTTTTTCCTTTGGTCACGTGTGTGTGTTCTCATAGTCATCCTTCCTCTCGTTTCCAATCCCCATCTGTGTGTGAATAAATAAATACACACACATCTGTTTTTGCAGAGTTGTCTGTCCCCCTTAGAGCAGGATCTACATAGTAATAACAGCTAGTGTTGATCATTAATGTGACATGTGCTAAGCACTATTCTAAGCACTTGTTTCAATTCATTTATTAATCATAACACCCTACAAGGAAGTATTACTGTCACTATTCTGCAGGTGAGAAATAAGCCTAGAGTGAGTGGCTAAGGACTGTCCAGGCTCACACAGCTAGTAAAGTATCAGAGTTGCGTCACACTGAGGCAGCCCAGTTTAGAAACCACGCCCTCTGCTAGTCTACCCAGCTCAGCCTCTGCGTGCCCTTCCTGCTGCCTGCCCTTGTCTACACTGGGACAGTCCCTGATGGAAGGAGGAGGCAGGTGGGGTGCCTATGCCTGTTGGCCTTAGCCTTGTTCCCCTCATGGCACAGCTGTTCGACCTGCTCAACAAGAAGGCCAAGCTGCGCGTTCTGGAGGATGGGAAGCAGCAGGTGCAGGTGCTGGGACTGCAGGAGCACCTGGTGAGCTGTGCTGACGATGTCATCAGGATGATCGACATAGGAAGTGCCTGCAGGTCAGAATTCTGGCAAGGGGAAGGGGCCACTGCCTAATGCCCAGTTCAGGTGACAGAGATTAGCCCTGAGCCTGTTGTGGTTTCACAGGGGCCCTCACCTTCTCTGCCCTGGGGAGGGCTGCGAAGGCCTCCGTGGTAAGGGGCCACAAATGCTGATCAGGAGCAACTTGAATGGCTTAAATGCAACCAAGGCAGGCTTTATTCCTGGACTCTTACTCCAAAGGCATGCTTCTTGACTTCTCTCTTTACTGTTCCCTCCCTCCGTGATGGGAGTCAGGAGCTCTGGGTCTGCTCTAGGCTAGAAGTTCTGGGGCCACAGCTCCCGTGCAGAGGTGGGGAAGCGCTCTTTGTCCAGGGCCCTGGGCGTGGTCCAGTGGAGTGCTGGGCAGCTTTCGGATGCCCAGGGAGCAAGCTGCCCTCCGCAGGCCCTCAAGTTTTGGCAAATGGTTCAGGACAACCCCACCTTCCCTTTGTGCCTTGTAACAGAGGCAGCTCATCTTTCCCCATGTTTTTATGGGCCCTCAGGTCTGGCCGAGCCCCTAGCACAGGATCTAGTACTGTGGCTGCCAGGAAAACTGACTAGGTCCAGAGCTGGAGGGAGAGCTTCTGCCCAGGGAAGGCAGAACAGAAAGCTAAAGATACAGGACTTCTTAGACTCTTGATCTGTATCCCTCTCTAACAGGATCTAGTACTGTGGCTGCCAGGAAAACTGACTAGGTCCAGAGCTGGAGGGAGAGCTTCTGCCCAGGGAAGGCAGAACAGAAAGCTAAAGATACAGGACTTCTTAGACTCTTGATCTGTATCCCTCTCTAACGGGACTCACTGTTGCGGCCTGGGGTACCTTGGGCTGGGTGCCATGGTGGCTGGCGACCGCAGGAGCTCATAGCCTTTCTTTGCTCTCCTTTACCATAGGACCTCTGGGCAGACATTTGCCAACTCCAACTCTTCCCGCTCCCATGCCTGCTTCCAGATTCTTCTCCGAGCCAAAGGGAGAGTGCATGGCAAGTTCTCTTTGGTGGATCTGGCAGGGAACGAACGAGGTGCGGACACTTCCAGTGCTGACCGGCAGACCCGCATGGAAGGCGCAGAAATCAACAAAAGTCTCCTGGCTCTGAAGGTAGCAGGGGCTAGCTAGAGGGGGCTGGTCTGGGGGACATCTGGTGGAGAGAGGAAGTAGGCAGCATGAGAGGAAGGAAGGGACCTCAGTTGCACCTGCTGCCCCACAGGAGTGCATCAGGGCCCTGGGACAGAACAAGGCTCACACCCCGTTCCGCGAGAGCAAGCTGACACAGGTGCTGCGGGACTCCTTTATCGGGGAGAACTCAAGGACCTGTATGGTAAGTAGGGGAGCTTTTAGTCCTGTCCTAGGCAGAGGCCTGGTGCCCTTGGCTGTCTGGGTTTCTGGGCTCTAACTTGACTGAGTTTTACCCCCTGCCTTTCAGTACCAAGCTGCTCTTTGACTACCTCTATGTACTCCCTGTAGTGTATGTCTGTTCCGCTCTGGGTTTGAGGGAGGTCATTCCTCCCTTACCTGGTGAGAAGGAAGCTACAGAATTCTGAAGGCAGACCTTTGGGGAAGCAGGAGAGGCAAGTCCTGGCTTGTGTGGCTCAGTGGATTGAGTGCCGGCCTGCAAACCAAAAGGGTCACCGGTTTAATTCCCAGTCAGGGCACATGCCTGGGTTGCAGCTGGGTCCCCAGTAGGGGGCATGTGAGAGGCAACCACACATTGTGTTTCTCTCCCTCTCTCCCTCCCTCTTTCTCTGAAAATAAAGAAATAAAAATCTAAAAAAGAAAAGAAAGGGCTATGATCTTGCATGGCTTTTTATCCCTTCCTTATTTAACCATAAGCCCTTCTAGCTAGAGTCTGCCCTACCTCCCCTCAAGGGAATATCCTCTCCCCTGTCTGCTGGGGAAGATAGGGATTTCTGACTAAGCTCTAAACCCTTCTCCCTGAGACATTATCCCTGAGCCAGCCTGGGCAACTGAGGGCTCCAGTAGGAGCCACAGCGCCTTAAGGTGTGACCTTAGTTTGAGGAATGGGTCAGTGAAGAGATAAAGAAGGAGGGGGTAATAAGATGTGCCTTCAAAGGCAAGGAATCAATTTTTTTAAATATTTTTTGTAATTTTTAAAATTACACTTGGAAGAACGGGGAGAGAGAGAGAGACCAGTTTGTCCACTTGCTTATATATTCATTGGTTGCTTCTTGTCTGCACCCTGACTAGGTATCAAACCTGTAACCTCGGCATATCAGGATGGTGGTCCAACCAACTGAGCTACTTGGCCAGGGCAGAAACCAATTTTTAAAGAGCTTTAATCTGTAGTACCCATGGAGCATGTTGCTTTGCACAGACTGGGTGCTAAATGAGCTGTCCCTTCAATACCATGTGGGTGTCAGTAGCTTGGAGAGACTCCTCCTGGCAGCCTCCCCCCATGGTCCCTGACCTCTCTCCCTTTCCCTATGGTCCCCAACCTTTAACCACCCATTCCCTCTTTTGCAGATTGCCATGATCTCACCAGGCATAAGCTCCTGTGAATACACTTTAAATACACTAAGATATGCAGACAGGTACCAGTACCTATGGCCAGGTGGGGCAGGGAACAGGGTGTGGGAGTAGGGAAACGAATAGTAGAGATGAAAGAAGGAAGAGGGTCTGGGGTTAAGTGCCTACTGTCTACTCTTCTGTGATTCAGTGAACCTGAGGCTCAGGAGTTCAGATATGATGCTAGTTCTGTCCCAAACCTCTCCAGGCTCTGGTAGGGAGTCAGCATGCATGAAGGTCTTTTTCTAGGCCAAAGGCAAAGCTGCTACTCCATCCCCTTGAAGCCTGAAGCCTGGCAATCTTAAGTGGTACAGCACTCTTGGTACAGCCAAGGAGGTCACTATGGAATCTAAGACTTTCTTGTTTCCTCAGGGTCAAGGAGCTGAGCCCCCACAATGGGCCCATTGGGGAGCAGCCAGTTCAGATGGAAATAGAAGAGACAGAAGCCAGCTCGAATGGCTCCCTGACCGCAGAAAATGTAAGGGGCAGGGTGGGGCCAAGCAGGACAGAACCATGGCTGGCTGAGGTGGAAACTGGGCCATATTGTTGTATCCCTCCTTTCGGCCCCCTTAATTTTCCAAGGAAGAAGAAGAACTGTCTTCCCAGATGTCCAGCTTTAATGAAGCCATGACCCAGATCAGGGAGCTGGAGGAGAGGGCTGTGGAAGAGCTGAAGGAGATTATACAGGTGGGAAGCTGGCCCTGGCCTGGGCGGGACTAGATACCACCCTGGCCCAGGCCTGCAGCTGCGCTCAGCACCATTCCTCGAATGTGACCTGGGCTTCGCTCCCACAGGTCTTCACGTTGGCATGGCAAGAGGCAACCCTCTACCCCAGCATTCCTTAATTCTCCAACTATTCATTCATCTGCTCTTCTTAGGCAGCTAATGCCACACCCTCTTCTTCAGCCTGGCACACGTAGGCTTTCCTCCGTCCTTCTAGCTGGAGCTAGTCTCTCTTCACCATGCTTCTGATTGGGGGTTTTGGAGGGTGGTTTATATGCAGGGACCTTGTTACTCAGTGAGTGTTCAGTGAGTACGTTCTATATGCCAGCTCCTGAGTGCCAAGAGCTGAGTGCTCAGTACTGAGTGCCTCAGTACTGAGGCCAAGGACCAATACCATGAAGTATGGATAGTAGACCCTAAAATAAGACTTGCTTAACCCTGATTCTTCTATTTACAAGCCGATTTCCTTGTGAAAGTCAGTTAGCTTCACTAGGCCTCAAACTGAATGGTCACCGGTTCAATTCCCATTCAGGGCCCATGCCTGGGTGGTGGGCCAAGTTCCCAGCAGGTCCCCTGTTAGGGGCATGCCAGAGGCAACCCATTGATGTATCTCTTGCGCATCAATGTTTCTCTCCTCCTTTTCCCCTCTAAAAATAAATAAACAAATCTTTTTTTTTTTAATTGGCCTTATGGTTCATACCAGAGGCCCAGACATCGTTCTGAGGGCAGTGGATGCCTTTGAAGGAAGTTAAATGGGATGGTGTCGTGGTTATATTAGAACTTTGGGTACATCATTGTGGCCACAGTGTGGAGTCTGGTTTGCGGACACGGGGAGAGTGTGAAGAGAGGCAGTTGGGAGTCGAGAGCCATTAGGAGATCATTAGAGAGATGTTGGTGCCTAGACTGAGTGTGGCAGTGACCATGGGATTTGGGTCAGGGCAAGAGATTCAAGAACCATTTAAAGGGAGGACTTGGTAGGATCTGGGGACAAGAAAGGTGAAAGTATTAAGTTGTTGCTCAGACTTCTGGCTTGGGCTTCAAGATGGAGGACAGCATTCATTTGCCTTTATAGACAGGGATAGGAGGTGGGAATAAGGGGACTAAATGGTAATGGGAGAAAAATACAATAAAATAAAATGAAGAGACAGGGAGGAGTTTAGGGTAGGGAAGAGGAATTCAGTTTGGGGACTTCTGCAGGAGAGAGTCAGGAGGCAGGGTGTGGGCCATGCCTGAAGGAATGGGCTTCTTGCACAGGCATCTGCATTGAAGTAGGGCTTCAGGAATGATTTGCTAAATTGGTTTGGTCATTGTTTGAACTGACAAGGTCATCCTTGTGCCGTTGCAGCAAGGGCCAGGCTGGCTTGAGCTCTCTGAGATGACTGAACAGCCAGACTATGACCTGGAGACCTTTGTGAACAAGGCAGAGTCTGCCCTGGCCCAGCAAGCCAAGCACTTCTCAGCCCTGCGAGGTGGGTGCAGTTGGATGGGATGTAGCAGGGTGGTGCCTCTGCACGTGATGGCAGATCTGGCCCTTCCCCCCATTCCCAAGGGAACGGGGCCTCTGAGACAGACACTAACCCTGAGTACATCACCTCCCCTTCCTTCCAGATACCATCAAGGCCTTGCGCCTGGCCATGCAGCTGGAAGAGCAGGCCAGCAAACAAATGAGCAGCAAGAAACGGCCCCAGTGATGACTGCAAATAAAGATGCTTGGTTTCACACCAGCCTTTTCACCATCTAACCCCTCCCCAGTGAACTTTGGGCTCACGTTCTGAGCTGGAACAGGCTTTGGTAAATGCCAAGTATTGGGGCATCAGGGCCAGGACGGATGGGGACGGCATCAGAGTGAGAGGGACACTCCTTTTCCTCAACTGGAGCCTTGAAGGGAGCAAGGATGGGAGAATAGGACTTTTAACTATCCTGTGTGGCCCTCTCTCCCAGTGAGGAGGGCTGGTGGCACAGAGTTTTCCCTCGGTCAGCGTTCTGCCTGTGTGGACCGGCCGCTGGTGGAGGGCTCCCTGGGGTTGTCCTGGCTCTAGGCAGAGGCAAGGAGCCTTAGTCCAGCTCTGCTGGCCGTGGCCTGCCATCCACACCCGTGGTCTGGGCACTAATATGTCTTGTACTTTAGAAGTTTCTACAACCTCTTCCTTGCTGTTTTTTGAGGTCCAGGAGGATCCCTGCTGTTTTCTGTTTTGTGTTTTCACATTGTATCTAACAATAAAGAATGGGGAAGGAAATCAGTCTGTTGAGTGGCGTGTGGGAAGGGCATGGGATATGACTGAACCCTCTGGAACTAAACACACTGCAACTCTGCACAATGCTGGTTCTGTACTCCACCCAGGAGACCAGATCCGCGCCCGCAGTTAAGTGACATGTTGCAGACTCCAACCTCTGTCTTGTTCAGTGACGCTCACTAGGCCCCAGGTCCCGGCCTGGGAACAGAAGCTATGAGCAGAAAGGAGATGGTGCTCCAACGGTTAGAGTCTCCTCAGCGCATGTTAGATTCTGTGGGCTTTGCAGCTGCTGTGAAGCTGGGGAGATCCCAGCTGGGCCAAGGACATCGGACTTCGTCTTCCCAGCCCTTTGACCCTCAGTAAAATGATTTGGCTTGCCCCCTGCCCCCCCCCAAAAAAAAAAGATTCTGTGGGAACACAGAAGAAAGCACTTGCTACACAAGAAAGGATTTCGATTTGGTCTTGAAATATAAGAAGTTTCCCAGGTAGACTGAGGGACCAAACAGGATTCAGATAGTTTGGGGACTAGAGGACTCCATATTCAGTGTCATGGCATGACTTATCCAATGTGCCACTAAAAGACTTTCTGTCTCAGAGTCACACAACCCAATGTGTTTTAGAAAGGTCTCAGAGATGGGTGGGGGGCAGGGGGCACGTGGGCTCCTGCAGAAACTCAGAGCAGGGTGTCAAACAGATCCAAGTTCTGGCCCTCTAAGCCTTGGCTACTTCATGTGTGAAATAGGGTAATCTACCTTATGGTGAGAGAATACATGAATTTGAGGTACCGTTCAATAGCCAAATATAAGACCTGGATTCAGAAATTTAGATGAATCAGATATTTGACAGAAATGGCACCAGCTCTAAGGACTTTAAAGCTTCCAGATAACCTAAATTTCCCCCTCATCTGTAAAATGTGGCCAGCATTACCGGCCTTACAGAAGTGAAAAGATGAAAGAATGCCACCAGCCCAAGCCTGACTACCTTCTCACCTGGATGACCATCTGAGTCCCTAACTGGTCTCCTGTTTGCATTAACTCCAGTGACCTATTCTCCCCAAGCAGCGAGAGGAATCCTTATGTTATTCCCTGCTTGGAACCCCTTAATAACATCCCCTTGCACAAAGGATAGATTCTGAATTCCTCCCCAACCACCTCCCAGCCCTGGCTGGTGTGGCTCAGTGGTTTGTGCGCCAGCCTGCGAGCCATAAAGTCACTGGTTTGATTCCTGGTTAGGTCACATGCCTGGGTTGCAGGCCAGGTCCCCTGTTGGGGGCAGGCAAGAGGCAACCAACAGATGTATCTCCCACATCAATGTTTCTCTTCCTCTCTCAAAATAAATCTTAAAAATTCTGAATGCCCTACTGTGGTATATTAGGCCCTGCCCAATCACCTCTTGTTTATTGGTCCAATGGGAATGTAATTTGGGCAGAACAGTTTGGTGGCTAAAAATCCAGCTTGTGAAGCCACGCTACAACATGGGAGCCTAACTCTGTGACCTCAGAACCTGAAGTGGGTTGTTTAACTTTTAGTGCTGTCTGTGAAGTGGGGATAACACTGGTACAGAATTATGAATATTGAGTTAATACACATATAGCAGTAAGTACAATGTCACATTTAAGAAATGCTAGCTAGGCCCTGCCCGGAAGCTCAGCTGGTTGGAGCATTGTCCAAATATGCCAAGGTTGCGGGTTTGATCCCTGGTCAGGGCACATACAATAATCAACTAATGAGTACATAACTGAGTGGAATAATAAATCAATGCTTTAAAAAAAAGTGCTAGCTATTTAAGCACATAAGGACAAAGGTTTTTGTTATATTTAATACTGTATCACCAATGTCTAAAACAAAGAGTAAGCACACAGAACACTTCCGGCCAAGATGGAGGCGTAGGTAGACACACTGTGCCTCCTCTCACAACCAAAATTAAGGACAACAAATATTTAGAAACAAGAAAACAACCAGAACTGATAGAAAATTGAACTGTATGGAAGTCCAACAACCATTCATCCAGACAGGTAAGGGGGCGGAGTCACGGCAGGAAAAAGTGGAGGTGCAGACCCGGGCATGCAAACAGCAGTGGCTGGCAGTTCCCAGGCACGCAGGCGGTGGCTAGCAGACCCCCGGCACAGGCTGGCAACTATGTAGAGGCCTCTCCAGTGAGGCCGCACAAGGCAGCTGGCTGACCAGGTGGTCCCACATTCGCGCACAGATAATCCAGGTGAAGGGGAAGCGGAAGAAGGGACTGGAATCCAAGAGAGAGCTGAGCAATAGCCATTGTTCCCTCTCGGACCCCACCCCCACATACAGCGTCACAACTCAGCAACTGGGATGCCCCGCCCTGGGGAATACCTAAGGCTCCACCCCTCACTATGTAACATCTGCGACCAGATCAAACAAAAACCAAACAAACAAAAAAGGCTCAAACTGGAGAACAAATGAAAGCCTCAGAGCCAATTCCTCTAAGTAACGAAGAGATAGCCAACCTATCAGATACACAGTTCAAAGCCCTGGTGATCAGGATGCTCACAGAATTGGTTGATTTTGCTCACAAATTAGATGAACAAATGAAGGCTACAATAAGTGAAATGAAGGAAGACGCACGGGGAACCAATAGAGATGGGAGGAAAACTGGGACTCAAATCAATGGAGCGGACCAAAAGGAAGAAAGAAACAACCAAAGAGAAAACAAGGAAGAAACAAGAATTCAAAAAAATGAGAGGCTTAGGAACCTCCAGGACATCTTTAAACGTCCCAACATCCAAATTATAGGGGTACCAGAAGGGTAAGAAGAAGAGCAACAAGTGGAAAACTTATTTGAACAAATAATCAAGGAGAACTTCCCCAATCTGGCAAAGGAAACAGACTACCAGGAAGTCCAGGAAGCTCAGAGAGTCCCAAAGAAGTTGGACCCAAGGAGGAGCACGCCAAGGCACATCATAATTACATTAGCCAAGATTCAAATGAAGGAGAGAATTCTAGAAGCAGCAAGGGATAAGGGGACAGTCACCTACAAAGGAGTTCCCATCAGACTGTCAGCTGATTTCTCAAAAAAGACCTTCCAGGCAAGAAGGGGCTGGAAAGAAGTATTCCAAGTCATGAAAGTCAAGGACCTACATCCAAGAGTGCTCTATCCAGCAAAGCTTTCATTTAGAATGGAAGGGCAGATAAAGCGCCTCTCAGATAAGGTCAAGTTAAAGGAGTTTATCTTCACCAAGCCCTTATTATATGGAATGTTAAAGGGACTTATCTAAGAAAAAGAAGATAAAAAATATGACGGTAAAAAGACAGCAAACTCACAGATATTAACGACAACACCTAAAACAAAAGCAAACAAGTAGAGCAGGAACAGAACCACAGAAATGGAGATCATATGGAGGGTTAGCAACAGAGGAGTGGGAGGAGGAGAGAGGGGGAAAAGATACAGAGAATAAGTAGCATAGACAGTGGGTAGAAAATAGGGGGAGGGCAAGAATAGTGTGGGAAATGTAGAAGCTAAAGAACTTATGACACATGGACATGAACTAAAGGGAGGGAATGTGGGTGGGAGGGGGTGTGCAGGGTGGAGGGGAATGATGGGGGAGAAATGGGACAACTGTAATATCGTAATCAATAAAACATATTTTTTTAAAAAGCACAAAATATGTTTTTGAATGAATGAATACACCCTACCACTCACTGTTCTCCAACCACGTTGGCCTTTATTTCTGGAATATGTCAGGGCTTTTTTTTTTTTTAAATAACAGCTTTATTGAGATATCATTCACATACTGTAAGATTCACCCTTTTGTCCTGGCTGGTATTGCTCAGTGGACTAAGCACTGGCCTGAGAACCAAAGGGTCGCTGGTGTGATTCCCAGTCAGGGCACATGCCTGGGTTTCAGGCCAGGTCCCCAGTAGGGGGCGCATGAGAGGCAACTGCACATGGATGTTTCCCTCTTTCTTCCTCCCTTCCCTCTCTCTAAAAATAAATAAGTAAAATCTTAAAAAAAAAAAAAAGGTTCACTCTTTTAAAGTGCACAGTTCAGTGGTTCTTAGTATATTTACTCATTTAATTGGGCAACTGCCCTGGCTGGTGCAGCTCAGTGGACTGAGGGCTGGTCTGCACACCGAAAAGTCACTGGTTTGATTCCTGGCTAGGGCACATGCCTGGGTTATAGGTTAGGTCCCCACTTGGGGGCATGCAAGTGGCAACCAGTATATCACATGTCAACATTTTTCTTCCTCTCTTTCTCCCTTTCTTCCCTTCTCTCTAAAATAAATAAAATCTTTAATTTGGCAATCATCACCACTAATTCCAGAATGGTTTAATCGCCCAAAAAGAAACCACATGCCCATTAGCCTCCACCCCCAATTCCCTTTTCCCCCAGCCCTAGGAAACCACTAATCTCATTTTTCTATGAATTTCTTTATTCTAGACATTTCACATAAATAGAATTATACAGGGTATAGTCTTTTGTATCTGGCCTCTTTCACTTAGCATCTGTTCCAAAGGATTATGTAGCATGTGTGAGTACTTCACTCCTTTTTGTGGTCAAATAATATTCCATTCTGTGGATATATCACCTTTTGTTTACTCCTCAGTTGAACATTTTGGGTTATTTCCACTTCAGCATTATGACCAAAGCTTTCAGGCTAGGAACATTCACGTACAAGTATTTAAGCATATGTTTTCAATTCTTGGGTATATTCAAGTCCTTTGCCCATTTTCAAGTTGAATTGTTTTTATTGCTGATTTTTAAGAGCTCTACATATTCTGGATACTAGACCCTTAGCAAAGATGTGATTTGCAAATATTTCCCCTCATTCTGACCCTGGCTGAGTATCTCAGTTGGTTAGAGCATCGCCCTGATGCACCAAGGTTTTGGGTTCAATCTGCCTGTCAGGACACATACAAGAGGCAGCCAACGAATGCATAAGTGAGTGGAACAAGTCGATGTTTCTATCAATAAAAAATACATATAAATATTTTCATTTATTTTGTGGGTTGTCTTTCACTTCTCTGATCATATCCTTTGAAGCACAAAAGCTTAATTTTGATGTTCAACTTACCTGTTTTCTATTGTTGCTTGTGCTTTTAGTGTCATATCTAAGAATCCATTGCCAAGTCCAAGGCTATGACAATTTATGTTTTCTTCTAAGAACTTTATGATCTTAGGTCATTGATCTATTTTAACTTTTGGAGGTGATGTGAGGTAGAGGTCTGCATTTACTCTTTTGCATGTGGATATCCAGGTTTTCCAGCACCATTTGTTGATAAAACTATTATTTTCCCACTGAATTGTCTTGACACCCTTGTTGAAAATCAATTGACTATACGTATATGGGCTGCTCTCTGGGCTTTAAATGGTATTCTACTGGTCTGTAAGTCTATCTTTATGCCAATACTAAACTGTTTGGTTACTGTAATGTGCAATGAGTTTTGAAACCAAGAAGTGTGATCCCTCCAAGTTTGTTCTTTTTCAATATTGTTGTGGCTATTTGGGGCCACTTGCAACTTCATATCAATTTGAAGATAAGCTTTTCCACTTGTGCAAACAAGGCTAATGGGACTTTGATAGGGATTGCACTGAATGTGTAGATCGCTTTGGATAATATTGTCATCTTAACATTCCCTCTTCCAATCCATGAACTCAAAATGTCTTTCCATTTATTTAGGTCTGCTTTAGTTTATTTCAACAGTGTTTATAGTTTTTCACCTCTGTGTTAAATTTATTTCCTAGGTATTTTATTCTGGATGCCATCGCAAAAGGAATTATTTTCCTTAGGTTCCTGTTCAGATTGTTTATTGCTGGTGTATGGAAACACAGCTGATTTTTGTGTGTTGATCTTGCACCTTGCAACTCTGCTGAATTTGTTGATTAACTCTAACAGGTTTGGTTTTTTTTTTTTTTTTTTTTTTTGGTAGATTCTTTGGCATTTTTCTATATATAGGATCATGCATTCTGTAATAAAGATAGTTTGACTTCTTCCTTTCCACTCCTTTTATTTCTTGCCTAATTGCACTGGATAGGATATCCAATACAATTTTGAATAGAAGTGGTGAGAATGGACATCCTTGTTTTGTTTCTGATCCTTAAGGATGATATTAACTGTGGAGTTTTTGTAGGTTGCCTTTATCAGGTGCAGGAAGTTCACTTCTGTTTCTAATTTGTTGAGTATCTTTATCATGAA
This sequence comes from Glossophaga mutica, assembly GCA_039655065.1. NCBI lineage: Eukaryota > Metazoa > Chordata > Mammalia > Chiroptera > Phyllostomidae > Glossophaga > Glossophaga mutica. The sequence goes on from CM077307.1 coordinate 30,513,336, forward strand.
AGTATTAGATTTTGTCAAATATTTTTTCTGTGTTTTGATTGTTTTTCCTCTTTATTCCATCTATGTGGTATATACATTGATTTCCAGATATTAAACCAACCTTGCAAATCTGGGATAAATCCTACCTGCTTAAGTGATAAAGCTTTTAATTGCTGCTTGCGCAGAGCTTCACGGTCAGCCATGTCTCACCACTATCAGGGCCTTTGCAGGTCTTTCCTGGCTGGGCACATGCTCAGCCCTGCATATGTATGCACGTGGCCTTCTATATTCCCAGGAATATTTCTGAGCTTTCCAAATGCCCCTATTTATCCTTTTTAAGTGGATTTTAGGGTTTGTGGGGGGTTTTGGTCAGTCTTATTAGCCCCAACTAGGGATGCTGCTTCAGGCATCTGTGTTGCTCGTGTGTAGGCACCCAAAATATGGTAGGAGTGGTATTAGAGAAAGTGACAGTGAGTGAGAATTTAAATCTTCTAGGCACAAGTTGCTAAAAACCAGAATTTATAGGTAAGTTCGGTAAAGGGGTAGTGTTACGGTTGTAGAGCATAAAATATAAGGTTTGTGGGTTTTAGGAAAGATAGAGTAAGAATGGCATGAAGTTGTCAATGAAGACCGTGGAGCACACCGGTCTCACATCCAGAGAACAAGCGTGTCGTCGTGCCCCACTTGAGGGGGCTGACAAGGAAAGTCCTCTGAGAGAGTCAGGTTTCTGTGAGAAGGCAAAGGAAACATTCAGAAAGCAAAATTAGAGGTTAAAGAGGATTTCTTTTTCTAATGAATGACACAGGACATAATGAGATTTTAGGATATGGATGGTAAGAAGTCTGTTTTTATATACCAGGTATATATCTGTGCCCTGATTAGAATGTAGGTGATGGAGGTTGTTGGGGAGATAATTTTTTAAGGTGACTAACGAGAAAAGGGCCAAAGGCCTAATACGATCAATGTTAATGGTCTCAGAGCAAACACAATGGTGCCCAGCTAGGGTGTCAGAGGTAGCAGGAGAGAGGCTCTCTCCAGGATGACATGGAGTATCACCCAGCCCAGATTCCTGGGTCTCCTAGTCCCTGGTAAGAAATTTATATTGTATTACATATGTGCTGGAAAGCCAGAAGGTTGAAGACACAGAAGAAGCGATAATGTTAGGAGAATCCCTTCCAATGAATGGGATAGGATCTGGAGCCAAGAGCAAAAGGGCCTATTCGTCAGGCAATTTATTCCTTTAAAAAACTGCTCTCTGCTCTGTGGTCCTCTTCAGCCATCACCCTAATTTTCTCCTCCTCTTTAAACTTCTCAAAACATTATCTACATGTACTTTGTTTTTAATTTCTCCATTTCAAGTTTTTGAAAAAAAACTAATCACGTTTTTGTTCACTCCATTGCACAGAAACTACTCTTGCCAATGCCACTTGATCATCCAACAATCGGTTTTAGTGTTCCTTTTTTAAAAACGATTTTATTTATCTTTAGAGAGAAGGGGAGGGAGAAAAACATTGATCAGTTGCCACTCGTACGTGCCCCGACTGGGGAGTACCCAGGCATGAGCTCCAACTGGGGAGTACCCACACATGAGTCCTGACCGGGAATTGAACCAGCAATGATGCCCACCTGAGCCACACCAGCCAAGGGTTAGTCTTCCTTTTAACTAGACATCACAGTGGCCTGAGACCATGACATGACCCTCACCCTGTACTATCTGTCACACGACTTGTTCCTTTTGGCTTCTTTTCTCTATCTGGCCTTAAATGTTGCCATTCCTCAAGCCTTGGACCTAGGCCTTCTTCTTCTATTTCTAATTTGTTTTTCTACTTGCATAATCTTTTTTTAAAAAATATTTTATTTATTTTTAGAGAGAGAGGAAGGGAAGGAGGGAAACATCAATGTGTGGTTGCCTCTTGCACCCCACAACTGGGGACCTGGCCCACAACCCAGGCATGTGCCCTGACTGGGAATTGAACTAGTGACCCTTTGGTTCACAGGCCCATGCTCAGTCCATTGAGCTACACCAGCCAGGGTTCTTCTTGCATTTCTTTATGGTAGAAGTTGGCACACTGCTGTGCATTGACTGGGCCATGAACTGGGTGGTTTTTATGTCTGTGTTTGAAAAAAAATTCAAAAGCATATTTCATGACAAATCCCAGTATCCATAAAGTTTTATCGGAGCACAGCCATATCCATTGGTTTACCTTTCTCTATGACTGTGACACAGACCCTACAGCCCACAAAACCTATTTACCCTTTATAAGAAGTTTGCCTTGTGTTGTTTCCATAGATTACATTCATACTGGTAGCATTAATTACCATTTATATACCAATGAATCCCCAAAATAACATCTGTCCAGACCTCTCATAAGGATAAACAGACATGAACATTCAGCTGCCTGTTGTCAGAGAAGGGGAGAACTCCCCTATCTTCTTTAGTTCTTATGGCTGGACTAACAACAAAAAAGTGAAATTAACATAAGGCTAGATTAATAGAAAAAAGCAATTTAGCATGTGCACATGGGAGAATCACAATATGACATTCAGGTAATAAAATGAGGCTCCGATAAATGATCAAACCAAGCACCTTTTAACGTTTTTTAGATAATAAATTTGTGAGAAACTGACAGGACAAAGGAAGTTAGTGCTAAGCTAGTCTTGGGTTTGGATGGTAAATTAGTAAAAGCCAATGATTATTTACACAGACTATTTGGCTCTGAGCTGTTTAACTCTATCGACCACGGGAGTCTTTCAGGTGCAGGGAGGACACCTTTCACATGGGACCTTCCTGCGTTCAAGGGAAAGTCAAGGTGCTCTTGTGCTTGTCAAGTAACTTTATTTTTTTATTTTTTAAAGATTTTATTTATTTATTTTTAGAGAGGGGGAGAAACAACAATATGTGGTTGCCGCTCTCACGCCCCCTACTGGGGACCTGGCCCGCAACCCAGGCATGGGCCCTGGACTGGCAATCGAACCAGCGACCCTTTGGTTTGCAAGCTGGCACTCAGTCCACTGAGCTTCACCAGCCAGGGCTCAAGTAATTTTAATTAAAGTAACCAATATGCCATTATGTGATTATTTGGGGTGGCTTTTCTTGGGCCCCAAAATTCTCATTCCCACTTACACAAGTCACCAAGATCTCAAAACATGTCCAGCACAGCTCCTACCTTGGCCTACCCACCCCACTTCAGTAAAAAGCCCTAATATTCATCCAACCGGTAAGTGAGTTATTGGAAATCCTTGACACACCTTCCTCTCCTTAAACTGCTACATCCAATTCCTCACCAAATTCTTTCGTCTCTATTGCCTTTCACCCTCTTCCAACGCATCCGCACCCACGTCTCTCATCCTGGGCCACTGAAAAAGCTTCTAAAACGAGTCTCTTCACAAGACAAACAAAACCAGGCTACTTCCCCTTGGCTGTGCTCTAGATGAGCCTCCAACCGCCAGCAAAGCTTGCAAAGCCCTTCCCAAACCAAGTTTTCGCGCCGATTTCAGAGCTCAGAACAGCTTTTCAAGCTAGGAGGCCCTCGCGCGGTCGCAAACTGTAGTCACTGCAGGCGTCTGAACGGCGTGGTCGCAAAAAAACGTCGTACTGAACGGCACTTTCAACGTGTGGGGCGGGACTGCCTTTTACAAACCGTACCGTGAGTCCCTGCGTTCTCTCTTTCCAGCCGGCGCCAAGCCATGGGTGAGTTTCGCTTTGTGTTGGGGCCAGGGTCGAGAAGCGAGCTCAATCCGGCACCATCGTGCCCCGCAACCGAGTTAGCAGAGTCAGCGCCCCAACTCTCAACAACGAACAGCCACGAGGATGGTTGTGCTCGCGTTTGAGCTGCCGAGGCCGGCGCTGGAGCCCGTAGGAGGGCCCGAGCCGGGAGGGCCGGAGCCGGGGCGGCCGGCGTCACCAACATGGCTGCCGCATTAAAGGGCGCGGGCTGGGCAGCACGTGTATGATGACACCTTAGTACTGCTGCAAACCCCCGAGTGCTCAGTGGGGAGGCCAACCTTGGAGAACTGAGCGTGCGGCCCATCCTGCGCCGGGGTCTGGACCTGGCAAAGGCCGCCCCCGCGTCCCAGTGGTTAAAGCCCCGGTCCCTCATCCCTCATACAGGCATCTCTCGGGACAACTGGCACAAGCGCCGCAAAACTGGGGGCAAGAGGAAGCCCTACCACAAGAAGCGAAAATATGAGCTGGGGCGCCCTGCTGCCAACACTAAGGTGCGTGCGGGTGCTTCTCCTTCCGGAGGTTACCCCTGCCTCTGGGCTCCGTGGTGCCGCGCCGCGCGTGGCTGTTGAACCTCCTCGGGGTTCCGGGATGTTCCGGGACTGAGCCGTCTCTTTGCGATCGCCTGGTGGGTGAGTGCTAAAGAGACTGCGCCGAGACGTGCTGCGTGTGTTGGGGTTGAAGGGCGCCTGGAGGGCGCGAGGTCTGCAAATTACAGGCAGAAATCTGGGGTCTTTGTTGAGTGGACACTTGATTTACAGTGTTTGAAACCAAGTTTTGCCCCCCCCCCTTTGGAGGTAACTAGAGTGATGAAAAAAATATCCTTAGGCGTGGCGTGGCCGTCTTGGTCACCCATGTGCCACATGCCAATGCTAGGACTTGTCATAGTTACACTGACTGTTTCCTCCACCCGGCCCAGGTTTCCTTTTCTCTCGTCGTACTCTCCCTCATAACCTAGTTCCCGTCTCCTTGTGTTTCCTAGATTGGCCCGCGGCGTATACACACAGTTCGGGTGCGAGGAGGCAACAAGAAGTACCGAGCCTTGAGGCTGGATGTGGGCAACTTCTCCTGGGGTTCAGAGTGTGCGTGAGGCCCCCGCGGGAGTGGGTGGGGAACTCAGCACCTAAAAACCCTTCTAAGTCTCATAAGTGCTTTTAGTGGGAAGGTCCGTGGCCTCCACTGAGAAACTGAAGCTTCTTAAGACACCCTGAGGTCATAACCAGGAAGGGGGCTGAATCTAGAGATGGTGAATGTGTGGCTGTCAGCCACCTCTGGAAAGATTAGCTGATGCCCCGTGGCTGGGTACAGGCTTAGAGGCAGCCCTGTTATGGTTAGTGTGGTGGGGGTAAGGCCAGGCAGCCTCTGGTTTACACTGCTTGACTCTGAACTTCCGTGAACAGGTTGTACGCGCAAAACAAGGATTATTGATGTCGTCTACAATGCATCCAACAACGAACTGGTCCGAACCAAGACCCTAGTAAAGAACTGCATCGTGCTCATTGACAGCACACCGTACCGACAGTGGTACGAGTCCCACTATGCGCTGCCCCTGGGCCGCAAGAAGGGGGCCAAGCTGGTGTGTATTTGGGGAGTCAACCTCCCTGTAGGGGTTGGGGGGAGGCCAACCTGATTCCAGCCTTCTTGTGATGAAAATTCTGTCCAGTTCTGCTACTGAAGGGAGAGATGAAAGCCTTTAGTGCTGAGGAAGGCAGCAGGAATTGGGATGTGCAGGGTTTGAGGCTGTGGTGACATTCCTTCCTAAGCTAGAATTTGGGGACTCCCAGCTAACCCATCTGTGTTTCCTTTATTCAGACTCCTGAAGAGGAAGAGATTTTAAACAAAAAACGATCAAAGAAAATTCAGAAGAAATATGATGAAAGGAAAAAGAACGCCAAAATCAGCAGTCTTCTGGAGGAGCAGTTCCAGCAGGGCAAGCTTCTTGGTGAGATGGCTGTTGTGGTGGGGGCTGGGGTGACAGGGTATGGTGCGCCCTCTACATTTTACCCTTACCTTAGTCCTTGCGACTCCCAGCCATGTGGTCTAGAGGGCTCACCGTGACAGCTTAGTGATCCCAGTATACAAATTCACATAGTTTGGTCAGCCCATTAGTGTGAAGCTAAAATATGGATAGTGGGCATCAGCCCGAGTTTCCACAGCAGTACTTTGAGAGGTCGGTGCCTACGCTGAGGGGCTGTCTCAGTGATGAGAACTTGGTCCAGTTCTGCTACTGATTCGAAGTGACGATAAAGTACATCTGAGGAGACAACAGGTTTCATGCCTGCCCCCAGGGTGCCTGAACCAATGAGGGTTTTTGTTTTTTGTGTTTTTTTTTAAGGGCACATGGGTACAGGCAGGGCCAAATTACTATTTTGCTAAGGACCATATACTCCCTTGCAGCATGCATCGCTTCAAGACCAGGCCAGTGTGGCCGAGCAGATGGCTACGTGCTAGAAGGCAAGGAGCTGGAGTTCTATCTGAGGAAAATTAAGGCCCGGAAAGGGAAATAAATCCTCCTCCCTCCTTTCACATTTAAAAAAAACCCAGATTCCTCTAATAAAGGTGATCTGTGTTAGTGTCTGTGTTGTGTGAATACTTGATCAACATGCTGCAGAGTACCCTAGTCCCTTCTTCCTGAAGGCCAGGCCCATTAAGTCGGCTATGCCTTAACACACTGTATTTTGCTGTGTATAGTGCACACCTTCTTGCCTAAGTTTTTGAGGGAAAAATAAGAATGCATTACATGTGGGTAGTTACTGGTACATAAAATTTCTTGTGTTTTGTAATTATGTTACATAACATCTCTCATACCATAATATCTTCAAAGATGCTAAAACTCCTTTATGATACAAAAAACAAGTGTAAATAACTGAACTAAAAACTTAAAGTTTTTTCCCCCCCCTGAAAATTTGGGCCAAAAACGGGTGCACATTACACAGGGTGTGATAAGGTACTAGGGGGACCATTTCTCACCCCGAAGTGGGGACAGGCATGTGGCATGTAAGCCAAGCAAAGTGTATTGGGGCTCCTAATATTGGGGTGTTGAATGGACCTTGACCGAAGCAACGTTGCATCCAAAGTTGGCCCTTTTAACCAGGTCTGCTGCGGTTCAGTGGGTTGGGCATTGTCCTGCAGATCCAAAAGGTCACAGGCTTAACTCCAGGTCCCATAGGAGGCATGTGAAAGGCAACCAGTCCATGTTTCTCTCCCTCCCTTCTCCGTTGTCTAAAAATCTTAAAAAAAATAAAGTTGGTTCTTTTAGATCTCCTGTAGCCTTTGGACCTTTTTTTTTTTTTAATTCAGAGTTTTCAGCCTGGGTTCATGGGTGATTGAAATCTTGAACTTCAATCCAAATTTCTGTATTGTTGAAAGCAAGTTATTTTCTCTTGAGCCCCAGTCCCTCTCACTAAAAAGCACGTGAGGTTACCAGCGGTTTGTGCATCGCTAAATCAGAGGGTCAGCTCTTTGCAGCTTAGCCACAGAATTTTAAGTTGCAGTCCCGCCCAAAATATCCTTTGCCTCCCCCCGCCCCTGACCCTGGCATAAATTTTGTTTGCTTGCTTCTTTTGCCCTCCTCTGTCAGACTATAAAACCAGGGAACAGGGACATTTGTTTCCTGCTGTGTCTGGTGTCTGGAAGGTGCACGGCGATATGCCAGACACTCAAACGTGTGCTAAGTTAGTTCTCGAGGACTTGATCCAGTTTAAAGTTGATGGGAAGTACAAAATACACCTTTACAGCCAAATAAGTGTAAAATCCAATTGGTTCCTCTTGGCTAAATTGCAGATTTACGTGAACAGTCGATTGGAAAAGGTGAACTAGAAAATGAATCCCCTTTTTGAGTACAAAAACAGCCCTAGCCGTTGGGTGGCTCAGTTGGGGGCGTCATCCTGTGCACCTAAAGGTTATGGCCAGTTGATGTCTCTCTAAAATCAATCAGCATCCTTGGGCGAGGATTTTAAAAAGTAATAAATCAACCCAACCCTCTAACCTTACTACTGGCTTTGGTGAGACCTGGCCCCTACCTTCCCCCCCAGTGAGGGTCTTCACATGCCACCTCAGCAGCTAATGTCTGTGGAGGGCCCTGTCAGGTATGTCAAAGCAGCACCCCACACTTTTGCCTTTTGGGGGGGGGGTGGGGAGGGGCGGCTTGCAGTAAAGACCGGAAGACCTACTAGACAAATTGAGGAAAAGCTGTAAGTTTGCCTTTTCTAACTTGAGTTCTGCAAGGCATTGATCTTATTCCTCCTCCTACCTCTAAACCGTCCCCAGGACCAGTAGTTTCTAAGAAGTCTCCGCTGCCGTCACAGATGACCATTCTTGCCCTAGAGCAAGGCTACCTCCCCCTTGTAAATCCAGCAGAAACCCTCAGATACCCTCGCAGTGAATGGCTGTGGAGAGGTGCTATTGTCCACACGCAGATTTGGGCCCTTGAAAGGCTTTGAAATGTCCGATAGCCCGTCCTCACCCAGCAGGAGAACCAGTATCATAATCCAGTCCGCTGACAAATGCCGGCGGCTGCACTCCACCTCCGCCTCACCTCTCCTGCCTTCCGAGTCCTGGCATTTGTCACCCTTTTGCCTTATGTTCATTTTTGACATTCACCAATTTCTTTAGTGGAGACTGAGCTTAGAAGACCGGAACCTTAGAGGAGCTCGGTTCAGCAATAAATCCAATCTAGTGCTCTGAGCTGTTTTCCAGAAGGTTCTTCTCTTCCCATGAACCGAGTGCCACCTGTACTGTGTCCCTCTACGGATTCGGACTGCAGCCTTCAGCCCTTCTATTCATCCACCCCCCCACCCCTGGCCCCGTTGGGTTGGTGGGAGTGAGAAAGTCTAGCCCGGGTGGTGTGCAGCTGACTGCCTTCACATCCGAGTTTGATCAGCCTCCAGGGCGGATTCCCAAACCTTTATCTCTATCACCACCTGGGATGCCAATTCAACTCCAAACAATTGTGGCTGCACAAGTAATAATATATTCCCATTGTAAGAAAAAAAATCGAACTTTACAGATAAAGCAAAACTGCCCAACACACACTTTGATCCTCTTCAGAGTGTAAGGTTATGAGGATAAGGTATATTCTGAACCTCTTACGTATGATTCAAATTGTGATCCCTGAACTCCAGTCCAGACCTAACGCATCAGAAACGTTGGCGTGTCCCCTAGAACTTAACGCGCCTTCAGTAATGCCCATGCCCCCTCCAGTCTGAGGACTGGCCTAGCCCTCCGCTGCCGAGGAAATGACCTGGGCCGCAGTCCTCTGCCTCGCCCCATGCACTCTTCCAGTCTCACTTCCCCAAACCATCCTACCTTCTCCCGCCAAGGCGGATACATTCCCAGCCTTGGCTCAGGCCCTTCCCGCCATCTTCCTCTTTCAAAATCCGTCCCTTAAAGCTCAGGCTCGGAGCAAACAGGAAGCACCGCTCTGCTTGAGCCGAGGCCCAGGACGGGCACTGCCCACAAAGCGGGCCGTGAGGGGCGGAAGCGGGCGGGGTCGGGCCTGGCTGCCTCTGCTCAGGGCTCCTGGGCCTGGTCCCCAGACCCCCGCCGCCTCCTCCTGGTTGCTGCCCTCCTCGGCCGCGAGCGCAGCAGATGAGGAGTCAGGGGAGGTCCTCGTGGGCCGCCGAAGTTCTGGAGGCCGACGTCAGGGTCAGGACGCTGCGCAGCGGGGACCCTCAGAGCCAAGCCAGGGGGTGCATCCACGTGCAGAAGCTGGTGGGGTTGCCGCCCACGCTCTGGGCGGAAGGACTGGACAAATGGGCTTCGGAGCTGGCCTGTGGTGTGCACCAGCTCTCCAGAGCGGGGCGGGAGGGACGAAGTCATTGGCTTCCCAAAGGGTGGGCGGGGACCTGTGGATCGCGTGCTGGTTCAAGTCCTGCCTCCTCCAGCGATGGCCACTCACCGCAGGTTGAAAGTGGATCCTAGGAAGAAAGGCCTCACCGATTGGGCCACGGTGGCCGCAGTGTTGGGCGGCTGCGCCGAGCCTCCTTCCCTGTACGGGTCCTTCTTCGCAGGAGGCAGTTTCTGCTACATGTTGACCAGAGAAAGAAGGGACACCTAGAGTGGGCGGCGAGTCACAAAAATCCTCCTCTCCCCCACGCTGGGGCGCTGCCCCCAGACCTCTGCTCACCTATAAGTTGTGGTCAATGAGTTGATCGGTTTCAAATTCATCATCATCCTCGTCAAAGAGGTTGATGATCCGTTCAGCGACCTGCAGGTTGTAAGACAGTTTTCTCCCCTATTCTCTGTGCCCAAAGTTGGGGTGGGCCCTGGGTCCATGTCTCTGCAGAGCACGCTGGCATAACTACCTAACGTGCCCACCTTGAGCCACCAGCATAGAGGAGTAACTGCAGCAGAGTGATGAGAGGCACATACACGTCCAGGTCCCGGAGCTCTGGCCCTGGCTCCTGGCCAGGCTCCAGAGGCTTCCAAGGTTTGGCAGCCCCTGCCTCTGGCTCCACAAACTGGCGGCCAACCAGGGAGAGGGCAAAGAAGGAGTGTACTGCTGTGGTGACCACCTGGAGGCGGGGAAGCCTGGCTGAGTGGGACGGGGAGAAATGCTATCCCAGTCCCTAAGGGCCTGTGGAGGGGTGGAGGGGTGGGGGGTGGAGGGGTGGAGGGGTCTCACAAGCACTGAAAACCTGTAGCAAGGTGCGGCAGCACTAGAGAGAATGGGGTCCCCGTCATGGGTGTCTAGGGAGGCTTTGAGGATGAGCTTTTGGCTGTTCCGTGTCTCACTAGACTGACCTGCCCCGGGGCAGGTACCATCTCTGATTCTTCTCAGTGTCTCACCGGGACTGGGAGGTGAGAGGCAGTCACTTGGGGGCAGACAGAAGGATGCTGATCCAGCCACAAAGAGATCGAGCTGCGCTCGGCTCCGTACTTGCTCGGCTCCTGGTGGAAGACCAGGAAGAGGAAGTCAGTGAAGGTGAGGAATGAACGATGGGAAAGAGCAGGGGAGCGCAGCACAAATGAGGTCTGCCCACATCTGGAGGCTCATTCTATTCTCAGAGGTGTTATCAGGCTGCGGTGCCTGCGATGGAAAGCAATTTAGCACAGTAATTGTAAGTGCAGAACCTGGAGCCAGAATGTTTGAGAATGACTTTCAGCTTCCCTAATTATCTGTGTGACTTGGGCAAATTTCTTTTCCACTCTGTGCCTCAGTTACCTCATTCTTAAAAGGGGGGTGGTAATAATAGTACCCATCTCAAGGATTGTGAGGGTTAAATGTGTTAATGTAGCATAGTGCTTCCAACAACATGTGGTACATTGGTACCATGTAAGTGTTCAGGATTAAAATTATGATTCCACTTTGCAAAGCTAGGGGAAGGAAGGCAGATGGGCCTGCTCCTGGGCTGACTCACTCCCAGGAGCAGGCAGAGAGCGGCGCCATCAGAGATTCACCCATCTCTTTGGGCCTGGGCTGCCAGGTTGGTGAGCCAGGCATGGGGGACCCAGTACTTGAAGTCAAATTTCAGGCTCTCAAACTTTTTCCTCATTTCCTGAGACAAGCAATCTGCAGAGATAAAGCGGGTGGGGGACAGACTCTGCCTCTAAAAGCTGGGGCCCTGGAGCTGAGGGCCCAGGGGATCAGACCTCCCCTCCCAGGAGGCACGTGAGGCACCTGCACGCACCATTCGCTCCATGACGGGGATGCGCTTGAGCACCTGGGTGCTGACAGAGCACAGTGGGAGCACTGACGCCAGAGCGGCACAGCAGACAAGGGTGTGGCGAGGCTGGCAGCCACGCTGGTCCAGGCTGTGCACCGTGGCTGAGATGATGCCCATCAACTGGTCAGGCAGCGGGATGTTTGTATACTGCGCCCACCAACAGTTTGCCACCAAGGTCACATAGGAACCTGCTTGCCCCAAAGGGTAGGGGGGATGGGAAGGGGAGATGGAAGGCCTGGGAGTCAGCATACTTTGCCACTCAGCCAGAGCACCAGGTGCAGGCCACGGTGAACCATGGCAGAGGGAAGGACACATTTAGCTCCAGTGCCCTGCCTCACTGTCAGGAAGACAGCCCCTTCTTATGGCCCCAGTCTGACATACCGAGAGGAAGGAATGCAGCTCTTCTCAGGTAGAGAAGTGGTGGTTCAAGGTCAGGTAATGGTTGACTCTGAGCCTTGCTTCCATGAGGATGAGAATGGGGTGTCATCTCTCTCCAGCTCCCCTCTAGTACCCAGAGGTTGGTGACGCCAGCCAGCAGGTGGCTTGGGCCTTGTCTGGAGTGAAGGTCCAGCAAGTGGTAGGCGAGTCCTAGCCCCCAGGAAGTCCTGAACCTGACACGCAGCTCCTGTCCTTTCTGGGCCTGCTCTGGTCGACCTTCAGGCTGTACGGCTGGGGTAATTCTGACCCGTAGAGCTGTCAACCCAACCCAAAGGTCAGGGAAGACAGTAAGGACGATACTAGAAGAACTAGAGGGAGCCTTATTTGGGACCAAGGATAAGGGGATGAGGTCTGCAGAGCGGTTGCATTATCAGGCCACCTGAGCATGCACAAGCCTTGTTCCTGGGTCAGCAGCAGCCTGGGGAAAGTCAGGTACAGGCCTGGGTTAGAGGGAGGTAGGCAGCCTAGTCTCCCACAGACCAGCCCTGAGACCTCGCCCTTGCACCGGTAGGCGACGCTGAGCAGAGCAGACAGGACGACGAGGAGTAGGAGCTCCTTGCAGAGGAGCTTGTAAGTGATTACCCTCCAGTGGAGAAGCAGCCAAGAGAAGCCTCCGAAGCGGGCCTCTGCCGCTTTGAGGGTGTATGAAACCATCATGGCACCAGGGCCTGGGGTAGGAGGCCACAAGAGCTGCCCCCAGAGCTGTCCCTCTTCCCTAATAAGCATTTTCTTTTTTAAAGTTGCCTTTTTTTTAGTGAGAGAGAGAGAAACATTGATTTGTTGTTCCACTTATCTAGGCATTCATTGCTTGATTCGTGTATGTGCCTGACCCGCATACGATATCAAATTGAAACCTTGGCCTATTGGGACGATGGTCTAACCGGCTGAGCTACCTGGCCAGGGCCTCAAGCCTTCTTTTTGCTTGCCTTCTTGTCACCAGGCTTAGTTCCCTGGGCAACCTCCCTTTGGCTCCAGTCATACACACCCAGCCTTCACCCCATGGGAGGAAGCTGCAGAGCAGACCCAGCACACCCCCATTCCCTCCAGAACTCAGTGGTGTGGGGGTCACGCCAGGATGGGGTGGCGAGCTGAGACCTAGGCCCTCTTGTACATGAATGAGGCTTCCCCAGGCCCCTCTTCCACTTGTAGGGCTAAGAATAACCAGAGCTTGAACCACTAAAGACAGGAGATTCACCTCTAGCCCAGACCCACCACTACCCCTGGGGGTCTTGTTCTCGAAGCTGATAGCTCATCTCCAGTGGCCTAGGACATTCTCACCCCCACCCCACACCTGCCTGCCTGCTCTGGGCAGCAGCCTGTGCTAAGGAAGAAGACCTGGGCTAGCCTTCACCCTCCCCCTCAACACACAGACGGACACTTAAGTACCTCCTGGGCCCGTTAAATTTGACTGGACCGAGCTGATCATTGATGGATTGAGGCTGTCACCCAGTTTCCCCTGGCCCTAGGAACTAGATGTGTCTCCCTAGATACGCCTGCAGGGTTGGGCTGGCCTTTGAGGGATGGAAATGCCATCTGAATTGACTCCACAGCTCACACAGGTGACACCATGTCCTTGAAGTCAGGATGACAGGGATTAGTGTCCCACACTGGTCCAGGTGAGAAAACAGACACATGATACATTGTAGCAATCATAACAGCTGCTGATCACAGAGCCCTGACTAAGTGACAGGTACTGTGCCAGAGCAGAGGCCCCACTACGTCACCCTCTCGTAGACCCCTCATGGCAACCACATGAGGTAGGAATCATCCCCATTTTGGAGATGAGGCTCCAGGAAGTGAATGACTTGCCCCAAATCATGCAGAGCTGGGACATGCTGGAGGCAAGATTCAAAGCTGGAGTTGATGGACTTCAAAGGCTGGAATTGGCCCATCTGGGCCTAAACAAGGGTTTGCACCCTGGGGCCAGGGCCCTGTTGTCACAGCCTCACTGCCAGGCTTCTAGCCTGTGCTCTGGGGGGCCTGGCCCAGCCCCTCCCCATTCCCTTTCCACAGGGCCGATGAGGCTGCAGATCTGGGATTCGGGCCTGAGGGTGCAGTCCCTTCAGCTATGTGCAGCATCCTGACTCCTAGGGTGCCCGTGAGCTTCAGTGGCATTTCTGCTACCAAGTTTCAGTTTCTTCATCTTTCAAACAGAGGAAATAATGCCCGAGGCACCAGCTCTGTTGTCCGCCCAGTGCCAAGGTCACCCACAGAAACCCAAGAGTGGTAGTCCTGTTTCTGACCTGTTTGGGGAGCTCCTTTCCCCCCACTGTGAGCTGGTTCCCACACACAAGACTTTCCTAAAGAGAGCCCCAGCTTGGAAGTCAGACACACCTGGATTTAAATTGTAGCTCTCTGTAACCTTGTGCAAGTTGCCTAATCTCTCGGAATCTCAGTTTCCTCCTCCGAAAAACAGGATCAATAACACCTTCCTCATGGGGCAAATGGGAGTATTCAAGGGAAGGATGCCCAGACAGAGCCCGGAGCCCTGCAGGCATTTGGCCCAGGCTGCTATCAGCTGCTATTGCCATGAAAAGCCAAATCTCTTTGGTTCCACCTGCTGGTCCACTGTTGCGTCCCATAACCAGGCAATCCTTCAGAGAAGAGACGGAACTTTTCCCTGATGCCTCACTCACCAGCCTGTCCCAAGCCAAACAGTGCGAGGGCCTGATTTTTAAGCTTGATGCACAAGGCCCTCTGAGATGCCCCCATGTCATCTTTATCCTGCATCACCAGCCCCTGGTCCAGCTCCTTTTCACGGTTCCTTCACCATCCAGCTCAGAGCACCCTCTGGGAAAGCCTGCTATGACCTTCCCCCAGGGCACTCCTCAAAACCCTCTAGGTTTGCTCTCTCCTCTCGCAGCAGGTAATCTTACTGGTCTGTGATCTGTCTACAGGGAGACCCACCGCCCCCCCCCCCCCACTCCCCTGGCCCGAGAGACCCTTGAGGACAAGATTGGATCTGATTCATCTTGATAAAGCTGGAGAGGACTTGAACCCAGGCAGGTTTTCCTTCGTTTTTATTTTTGTGTGTGTGTCCCTTTTAACCTTAAAGACACCTGGTCTCCTCCCTCTTTTTCATAAAGGATTTCTTGGATGAGCAAGGTCTAGAAACCTGATGGCCTGATGGGTCGTGTTCTCCTTCCAGGGCCCAAGTGGGATGTCGATATGAGGAGAGAGGAAGACAGGACCTGGGGAGGACGAGACACCAGCTCCAGGGCCTCTGGCCATCATGGGCATGCAGCCCTTTCCCCAGCTCTGATCTGGGGCTTTCCTATAGCATTCTGAGCTGTTTACTACTTAAAGAGTTACTTGTACCTGGGAAGCCAGGCTCTGGGACTGGAGGAGCTCAGGGCTTCTCTCTGACTCCAGTCCTTGAGGTCAACCCAGCTGGCTGCACTTTGATCCTCCACTGCCATCCCCATCTGTGGCCCTCACACTTCTGCCTATTACCAGCTCTGGATCACTGGGCTGTGATTTCCCACAGAGCCTCCAGTAGGGGCTCAGGACCTGAAGCCTCTGCCAGAGGAAAGGATTGGTCCCCAGGCCTTATCCAGCCCCTTCCTCCTGAGTTCACTCATCTCCCTTCCCAGCTGCTGATGGGTCCCCTTTGGTTTATGGTCCAGGAGGGGAACCACTCCACTGTAAGTCATCTGACCCATGCTTCTTTGTCTTTCTCCAGCTCTAGCCTCTCCTCTTGCCTGACTCCGTCCCTTCTGCTCCTACCCACCTGTGCCCCTCTCTCCTCCTCACAGTCCACAGCTGGGCTTACGGCTTGGCGGATTACAGCTTGGAGTCTGGAGCCAGACTGGTCAGTTTCAAACCCAGACTCCACTGTGAGCTACCTTTGTGACCTTGGGCAAACCATTTAACCTCCTGGGACTTAATTTCTCCATGGGGAAATGGGAGTGATAATACCTATCTCATAGAATTGTTGTGAATGTTAAATTAATATTTACAAAGTGCTCAGAAGAGCAAAGCGCATGCTAAGTCTAATGCTACTGAGGCTATAAGCATCTCCCTTCTCTCTGGTATGGCTTTGGCACATCCACCTCTGCCCACACCAAGGACTACCTGAGGTCTCTACTGCTGAGTCCAATAGCCCTTCCTGAGTCCTAGCCTTACTTGGCATCTCTTATTCTTTAAATAAACAAACAAAAAATGTTTAAAAGATTTTATTTATTTATTAGAGAGAGGGAAAGGGAGGAAGAAGGTGAGAGAAACATCAGTGTAAGAGATACATCAATTGGTTGCCTCTCGCAGGCCCCCAGCTGGGGAACTGGCTCGAAATCTAGGCATGTGCCCTGACTAGGAATCAAACCTGCAACCTTTTGTTTCACAAGCTGTCATTCAATCCACTGAGCCACACCAGCTGGGGGGAGAAAGAATTTTTTCATTGATTTGAGAGAGAGGGAAACATTAATTTTTGTTGTTTCGCTTAGTTAAGCATTCATTGGTTGATTCTTCCATGTGCCCTGACTGGGGATCAAACCTACAACCTTGACGTATCAGGAGGGCACTCTCACCAACTGAGTTACCCTGCCAGGGTTTGCATTGCTCATTCTTGAAAGACTCCCTTGGCTTCCTCGACCTGACACTATGAAGAGATTCTTGATTCTGAGCTGCCAAGTGGGCAAGGAGTGTAGACATGTGCTCACTCGGGGAGGCGGGCCAGACAGCGTCCTCTAGGGGATGGAGTCCAGAGAGCTCAGTAAAACCTCAGCAGGGACAGTGGCTGTGAGAGTCTCGGGGGAAGAAGAAAGGGCGCTAGTAAGACGACATGGAGACAGTACTGTAGGAGGACGGATGCAAGGACAGAGAACCAGTAACCCCTAGAAAACTCGGTGAATGGCAAATAGTGGAGTCAGACATCTTGGGTTCAGATCTTGGCTCTGCCCCTTGGTAGCTACATGTGACCTTAGGCAAGAAGCTTAACCCCTTGAGCCTCAGTTTCCTCATCTTCGAAGTGAGGCTACTGTGAGCAGTCAATGAGATAAATGCTTAGTCCCAGTGCCTGCTGCACGGCAGGAGCATACGGTCCATTAACTGAGGGCGGGGGCAGAGCAGGCTGCCAGGCCCTTCAGTTACCGCATCTAGGAGGACCTCCTCCTGCCGTCCTGGCTCCCAGAGGAGGGCTCAGGAACCTTGTTAACCTCCAGGGGAGGCGGTAGTAAAGGGTAACAGAATGTGCCTGAATGATAGAACAACCCCAAATATGCCATTTTTTGGCATATTTGAGCTGTAAGCACTTGAAAAATAGCAACTGCAGAAAGAGGCCTACCTTGCATTTCCCTTGTCTGCCTAAAGACAGATCCTCCAAAAGGAACTCCACTGTCATAAATCCCCCTCCGGGAAGTGTCATCTCGTATCACAGGAGAGGAGACAGAAAGTCTATATCACATCCAGACAAACTCCATCACAAGCGACCACATCCCCCACCCATTCTCCTGTGGGCCCACTCACCTTTCCTAGAAATCACGCACTCTAAGGGGCTTATATTCTCCTTCCCCTTTCCTTATTAAGATGATGTTTAAACCTGAATTCTAAGCCACATAGGAGAATTGCTCATTTTTCCCTGGGTCTCTTCCATGTATATATAAATTATACATGTAAATAAACTTGTTTGCTTTTCTTTTGTTAATCTGTCTTTTTGCTGAAGAATCTCATCTGAAAAGCTACGACGAATAGAGGTAGTTTGGACTCCTCTACAAAGTCCTAAAGCACCTTAGAATTGTGACTGTTTCTGCAGACAGGCCCTTTAGAGATGGTTGTAACCAAGTTCAACTGAGGCCTTTCTGCAGGCCCTGATCTGATCTGACCGGTGTCTTTATCAGAAGAAGAGTTCAGGTCACAGAGAAAAAGACCAGGTGCAGCCAGAGGGAGAAGACTGCATTTTTACTCTCAGAAGAAATGAACCTTATCAGTACCTTGATCTTAGACTTTCAGACTCCAAAACTGTGAGAAAATAAATTTCTGTTGTTTAAGCCATCTAATCTGTGGTATTTTGATGTGGCAACCGCAGAAAACAAATACAAATACATTTTGCTTTATTTTTCAAAATAAAAGTGCAATATCAAATATGCCTTTTCAAACTATACATGCCTCAGCCCCATTTCCCCTGTGGGTGTGTCCCTTCTGGTCCCAGCACTGCCGTTTCCCATGTGGAGAATTGTAGACCTGCAGGACAAAGACCAAATTCCTGAGTCTGGCACTGAAGGCCTTCCTGCCCACCTGCATCTTCCACTCCCCCTCATCTGAGCTACTAGTATTTCTCCATATCTCAGGCATTTGGGTTCTCCGTTTGGTGGCTGCGAAGGGCAGGGTTAGCAGGAGGCCCTTGTGGGCTGAGGAAGGGCTGGGTGGGATGGCTGTGTGGAGGGAGGAAGGAATGGAGGTAAGAGCAAAGCAGGGAGACCACCACGGTGCTATAGCAGTAATCCCAACCAGATAGACTGTAACCCAGATTAGGGTGCAGGGGAAAGATGGAGTGAAGTAGATAGATTTCAGAGATATTTGGGAGATAAAATTGATAGAAATTGGGTACTCAACAGATATTTGTTGACTTTCCTGACTGTTCTTTCTCAAGTAGGCTCTTTAGTTACTCTTCTGTTTCTGTTTACTTCCTTCATAACGCTTTTCACAGCCTACAATTACCTTATTTATATGTATGTCTGTTGTATGTTTCCATCAAGAAGATTGTAAGTTAAAGGAGGACTGTAACCTTGGCCAATCTTTTAAAAAAGATTTTATTTATTTTTAGAGACTGAGGAAGGGAGGGAGGAAGAGGGAGAGAAACATCCACATGGGAGAGAAATATCATGTTGCCTCTGGCGCGCCCCCTACTGGGGACCTGGCCCGCAACTCAGGCATGTGCCCTGACCAGGAATCTGGCCGGTGCTCAGATTGACTGTGCTAGGCACTTAGCAGGTGCTCTCAATAAATCTTTGAGAACTGAATGGCTTAGTAACTGCATCATAGAGTAAGGGCAGAAAGGTGAGCGGGACAAGGCCAGAAGAGGTGTGTGACCCTCGGGCCTAGGACAAACAGAGGAGTTAAGACCCCACCTCGCTCTGTCTCTGGCCCGGGGAAGAGTGGGCATGGACCAGGTTCTAGAGGTCCAGATGGCCCCCGGACCGCTTGCTCAATCTGAGAACATCCGATTCCTATTCACTTTCTAGCCTGGCTGCTGATTCAGGGCAGTGGGTGTTTTCAGGGAAAGGAACAGGGGACTTCGCCAGAACCCTCGACCTGCCCCTCGAGTGTGAAAGTGGGTAGCGAAAGATGTGGCCCGGCTCATGGTAAAAACCTTGAATGTCAGGGTCTGTTTGACCCCAAAACTCAGCATGGCGGCCCCGGGCCCCGCTTGGTTCCTCCCGCCCCCAGCGCAAGCCCGGTTCGACTCCGGAGTGCGCAATTTCTCCCAGGCCCTAAAGAGGGCAGCATTGGGCTGGGCCTGGAGGCTCTGGCCTGGAACCCAAGCACTTAACAGGGGGAGTGTTGGTGACGCGGGGGTGAAAGTCTGCGCTGCCCTTGCCTCTCCCCTCCCGGCTGGAACGCTGGTCCACCTGGTTGCTGGGGAAACTCCCCAGATGCCCAGAACCCACTCGGACTTCGGCATAAACCCCAAAAGACTGGAAAAGAAATGGTCCCCCAGTGACCAGGGCGGGTGGATGGGGACGGAGCATCGGAGGGACCCTACCGCATGGTGGATTCGGCATGGTGACTAGCAGTATGGCTGCGTGTTTAAGGCGTGAGCAGAAGGCTGAGCCTCGAGGTGGGTTGGATGAGAGGAGGAGTTTCCTGATGATGTAAGGCATGGGGAGGGATGTGGCTTCCCGGTGACTCGCCGCCAGGAAGAGGGCGGGCTCCCAATGATGAGACGCCGGGGAGGGGGCAGGCGTTCATTGATAAAAACTCCGGCTTCCTCAGGCTCGAGCCCAGCGTAGCAAATCCAGGCAGCGCCACGCACCGCCCAGGCCGGGCGGAACCGAGAACAAGCCCGGCCCGCGCTGCGACGCACAGTCCGCATGGAGCCCGCGGCTGGCATCCCGTCCCCGCGCCCCTTCCAGCGTGCGGCCGCTCCGCCCGCGCCCCCAGCCGGGCCCGGGCCGCCTCCTAGTGCCATGCCGGGACTTGAACTGGAGACGCTGGCGGGGCCGCCGGCACCGGACCCCGGGCGCCTCATCACAGACCCGGGCAGCGGCCGCACCTACTTCAAAGGCCGCCTGTTGGGCAAGGTGAGCAGGGGTGGTGTTAGCGAGGGTGAAGTGGGGCCCTTGCCACCCGCTTTGCCCGCGCCGGGCGCGATGGGGGCTCTTGGGACCTCTGCGGGCCAGATCCGGCCTCCCTTGGAGCACCATGCCTGATGCCCCCTCTTCACAGGGGGGTTTTGCCCGTTGCTACGAAGCCACTGACACAGAGACCGGCAACGCCTACGCGGTCAAAGTCATCTCGCAGAGCCGCATCACCAAGCCGCACCAGCGCGAGAAGGTGGGCCCGGGCCCAGGCCCAGCGGACAAGGGGTGGCTTGGGGACTGTGGCGTGGGAGCCCTTGAAGGATGACAACCCCAAACCCCTATTACAGATCCTAAATGAGATTGAGCTGCACCGCGGCCTGCAGCACCGCCACATTGTGCGTTTTTCGCACCACTTTGAGGATGCTGACAACATATACATTTTCTTGGAGCTCTGCAGCCGAAAGGTGAGGGGTGGTGGTGCGGAGTGAGGGGTAAAGGGGCCTTAAGATCCAAAGCTGAAGATCCTGCCTCTCCTTCATCCAGCCGAGATGGCGGGAGGGCCAGGGAGGGTAGACGAGGGACTGAGACAGTGGCTCTCTGTAGTCTCTGGCCCACATCTGGAAGGCCCGGCACACCCTGTTGGAGCCAGAGGTGCGCTACTACCTGCGACAGATCCTTTCGGGACTCAAATACTTGCACCAGCGAGGCATCTTGCACCGAGATCTCAAGCTGGGTGAGACTTCTGGGTCCGCATGTGGGGGTAGGGGTGGAGGTGGAGGTGGGGAAGCAGAGAGGAAGGAGTCTGACGCACCTCTCTGCCCCGGTCCAGGAAATTTCTTTATCACTGAGAACATGGAACTGAAGATGGGGGATTTTGGGCTGGCCGCCCGGTTGGAGCCCCCAGAGCGTAGGAAGAAGTGAGTGTTTAAGGCAGGGGTGGGGCAGGGGTTGGGCAGGGGTTGGCCCCAGTCTGTGTGAGACACACATGACGTGCGTGGCAGACAGTATGTGGGAAGCGCGATGACTGCCCGTGTGTATGATAGATGGGGAGGGAATGATGGGCTGTTCGTGTGTGAAGGTGGAGGTGGTGGCCTGGGTCACGGGGGCTGGTTTGGTGGAGAGGCAGAGGATCCTAAGGATGTCTGAACCCTCAAGACAGGTGGGGGTCTAAAGGTTCTTGGAGGCGTACAACTGATCTTGTGTGTGGATGGGGGAAGGTGACATAAGCACTGTGTGTGAGACAGACCCCGAGTGTGGGAATGGCAGGACATGATGCCCTGAGTGTGTGTAAGAAGACCCTGCTGTGGCTGTTACTGGGTGTGAGTGACACAGATAGCATGTGTGGCAGACAAGTGTTTATGGAGGAGCGACAGCTGGTGTTGGAGTGTGCATGTGGCACAGACCATAGGAGGTGGCGGCCTGTATGGGTGTCTGGCAGACAGGAGTAGAGGAAGGGATCAGTGGGGGACCCTCGCTGACCGTGGAGGAGGAGACTGGGTTGGGGGTCAGGGCCTCTCCCTTTCCTACAGAGCAGCCAAGCAGCTGGGCCAGGCGGGTGGGTGGGGACTCAGCTGCCATCCCCAGAGTCCATTGTCCCAGGACAAGCAGGAGTTCTCTGGCCTTTGGTGACAGGCAGCTGCTTTGTCTGGACTCACAGTGGGGGCAGGGATGGGGTGGGGGCTAGCTGGGCTGGGTCTGAACCTTCCCTTCTCCCTACCTCTTTTCAGGACCATCTGTGGCACCCCTAACTATGTGGCTCCAGAAGTGCTGCAGAGGCAGGGCCACGGCCCAGAAGCAGATGTGTGGTCCCTGGGCTGTGTCATGTGAGTCCCCGGTCATCTGCACACAGATGCGTGCGTGGGCGGGGCATACCTTCCACTTTATTCCTGAGCCCTTACCTCTGTCCCGCAGGTACACGCTGCTGTGTGGGAGCCCCCCCTTTGAGACAGTCGACCTGAAGGAGACATACCGTTGCATCAAACAGGTTCACTACACGCTCCCTGCCAGCCTCTCGCTGCCTGCCCGGCAGCTCCTGGCAGCCATCCTGCGAGCCTCGCCCCAGGACCGCCCCTCAGTTGACCAAATCCTGCGCCATGACTTCTTTACCAAGGTCTGTGGCTTACCACACACACCTGAGTCCCGTTTGCACATCCCCAGGGGTTCAATGGGGGCAGGTGGGGGACTCCCTGGGGCCTCTCTTCTGCTCACATGGCTCTATTCCTCAGGGCTACACCCCCGACCGGCTCCCTGTCAACAGCTGCGTGACGGTCCCAGACCTGACACCCCATAACCCCGCCAGGATTCTGTTTGTCAAAGTTACCAAGAGCCTCTTTGGCAGGAAGAAGAACAAAAGTGAGTTTGGGATGCCGGCAGTTTTGAGGGTACAGAGCGGCAGTGAGGGGCTTGTTGCATACACATACCTTGTGGAGGTGTGAGTGTGAGTGCCTGTGAGCCCCTGGGGACTTCGTGTGTTACACAGGCACTTACGTGTGCCAATCTGTATCATCCCTGCGGGAAGCAGGATCCTGAGGGTTGTATCTGCCCCGATTCAGGTAAAAACCAGCCCGAGGAGCGGGATGAGGTTTCCTGTTTGGTGAGTGGCCTCACTCGGACATCCATCGGCCCTCAGAATGCCAGGCCTGAGGTGAGGTGCTCACATGAGCGGTATGCCCTGACTCACCCCCATCCTAGCAGCTGCGGGAAGCTCAGGATAAAAGGCTGGAGAAGCATCTAGCCCTGTGGCGGCCTAACTGGCTGTGTCTCATTAGCCAGGCAGGGCTGACCTCGGGTGCCCTGGGTGCCTGGGCAGGGCTGGGCCATAGGCTCTCAAGGATTTGGATTTCGGGGCCTGTCTCACTCTCTTGCCCTACCCAACCATCCAGGCTCCAGCAGCTTCCGGTCCAGCCCCCCTCAGCCTGGTGGAGATAGCACCTGAAGACAGCTCACCCCGTGGGACCCTGGCGAGTAGTGGAGACGGTGAGCAGCCAGGAATATGAGAGGTGCTAGAGGTTGCTGGGGCTCAGACCAGGGACCAGAGGGGAGGAGGTGCAGAAGGACATGGCCTGGGTCCTAGGGGACTAATGCCTGGTTCTGAGTAGCCCGTTCCCTTTAGGTTTTGAAGAAGGTCTGACTGTGGCCACCGTGGTGGAGTCAGCCCTCTGTGCCCTGAGAAATTGCCTGGCCTTTATGCCTCCAGGTAAGGTTGGGGTCTGATACGAGTGAATAGTGGTGGGAATTCTTTGGCTGGGAGACCAGGGACAGATCCTTACTCTTGCCTCTCCTATGGCAGCGGAACAGAACCCAGCTCCCCTGGCACAGCCAGAGCCTCTGGTATGGGTCAGCAAGTGGGTTGACTACTCAAACAAGTTTGGCTTTGGGTATCAGCTGTCCAGCCGCCGCGTGGCTGTGCTCTTCAACAATGGCACACACATGGCCCTGTCAGCGAATAGAAAGTAAGTGCTATTATGGAGTGCCTTGCATTCAGGCCATTATACCTAATGGGGATTCATCTTGGTGTGTGCT
Source organism: Glossophaga mutica (assembly GCA_039655065.1). Classification (NCBI taxonomy): domain Eukaryota; kingdom Metazoa; phylum Chordata; class Mammalia; order Chiroptera; family Phyllostomidae; genus Glossophaga; species Glossophaga mutica. Next base: position 30,536,903 of record CM077307.1, read on the forward strand.
CCTGGGCTCTGGGACCAGGGGTCCCCCAGGGGAGCGGCATCCATGCAGGGCTCGCTCTGACCTCTGCTCTCCTCCAGGACCGTGCATTACAACCCCACCAGCGCAAAGCACTTCTCCTTCTCTGTGGGTGCCGTGCCTCAGGCCCTGAAGCCTCAGTTGGGTGTCTTGCGGTATTTCACCTCCTACATGGAGCAGCGCCTCATGAAGGTGTGTGGGCTAGGGCGGGGCACATTGAGAACTATCACACCCTAGTCCCTTCCTATTCCCCTTGGTGGAGGGGCGCAAAGCTGAAGGCTGAACCTCTAAGGGAGATGTCAATGGGAGGGGCCTGACACGTGTCGTCAGACAAGTGACTCGTCCCTGCTCCCAGGGTGGAGACCTGCCCAGTGTGGAAGAAGTGGAGGTACCTGTCCCCCCACTTTTACTGCAGTGGGTCAAGACTGACCAGGCTCTACTTATGCTGTTTAGTGATGGCACTGTCCAGGTAAGAGCTCCTCCTGGAGTTGGGGGATGGTCCGGGAGGCCCAGGATGGGGGAGGAAATTGGACCTGGGGCCTGTGCCCTCATCAATGGCACCTTCCTATGCACAGGTGAACTTCTATGGAGACCACACCAAGCTAATCCTCAGTGGCTGGGAGCCCCTCCTTGTGACTTTTGTTGCCCGCAATCGGAGCGCTTGTACTTACCTCGCATCCCACCTTCGGCAGCTGGGTTGTTCCCTTGACCTGCGGCAGCGGCTCCGCTATACTCTGCACCTGCTCCGGGACCGCTGCTCAGCCTAGGCCCGAGCCTGCAGAGCAGGCTGTGATCCAAGCTCTCAGGCCTGAGGTCTGTGCCTGTAAGGCTCTAGCCCTTGCCTCTGGGGCCCTCCCTGTCCCTTTGGTGCCAAACTGGGGGCTCTGGGCCTAATCCCCCAGGGAATCAGGGACCAGCTTTACTGGGGTTGGAGGCTGCCTGTCACAGCTGCCTCTTACCCCTTCTCCAAGAGAAGCCTGAGCCTTAGCCCCCAGCTAGGGGGCATTATTTATGGACCACTTTTATTTATTGACAGACATTTATTTATTGGGATGTGCACCCTAGGGAGGGCCTCCTCCTGGGATAATAAACTGTTTTGCAGAACTTGATGCTTTCTCACTCGTAGTAGAGCCCATGGACTGTGGCCACTGCAAAGAGCGAGGCGTTGGTGAAGGTGGCGGAGGCCAGGCCGTCATGTGCTGCATCCCAGAGTGCGCGGCTGCCCACGTGCACACCCTGGCCAGTGTGCTGCCCCAGCACAACGCTGCACACCAGCTTGTAGCGCGGCGGGCTGAGCTCTCTCAGGCGGATGTGCACCAGTTCGCACAGCTCGCGAGCCAGGAGCCCGGCCTTGGTGCCAGAGTAGCATGTGTCTCGCAGTCCTGCAGCCAGCGCTTCCTCCAGGGCACGCTGTGCCCTCGTGGCCTCCCAGCGCTCCCCGGGTGCTGGCTCAGTGCGATATGAGGGCGCCATCCTCCGAGGAAGTGCCAGGGGCAACCCCAAGAAACTGACCCGTGAGCCTAAAGGAGGCACTGGGCCCAAGGATGGTCGCCGACCTCCAGGACCCATGCCTGGTCCAGCCAGCGAGTTGCGGCGGGAAAAGGAGGTGGCCAGACCGAGCATGGAGCCACGGCGGGAGGCTGGGCCCAGACCTGCTGGTCGGGCCTCATCAATGCTGGGCCTGTGTCCTGGAGCCCGAACCAATGACAGTTTCAACCCGAGGCCTTTGGCTGTCTCCTCCTCCTGTTGTCCTGGGAGCACAGGCCTGCCAGCCATTGACCTGCTGGCTGAAGACACACACTTGGATTGGGTGGCTTTCACTCGCCATCTTTGAGTACCACCCAGTTGCTTACTCAGTAATAAGGGTTTTTACCCCCAACCCCTTCTTACCTGTGTTTTTGAGACGGGTAAATCAAACAGTCCAGGGCTGAGCAGAGTCCCAGGTACTTAGAGGTTAAGGGCTGTTCGGGACACAGGCAAGGGACGAGACGCTGCTTAGACTATCATCTTGGGCTAGTCCCTGCACCCTGAGCCCCACTTTCCCATGGGCACTGTAGAGGTTAGCTAATTAAGCTCCTTTTCTCCCTTCTATCTGACTACCAGCAGAAGGGTAGACTGCCTTGTGCTTCAGCTTAAACAGTGGTGCTGCCAACCCCCAACCTGAAGGAGGGGCAGACAGACCCGACTCCAACCCCACAGGTCCTTCTTGCCCTGTGGGTACTGAATGCTGGCATCTTACACCCCTACCTGTGCCTATATTGGTGGGCACACATTTCTCCCCACAGCTGGCCGAGGCTGGAGGCAGTTGACTCAGGAAGCTCCTTCCACCCCGTGCATTTGGCCTCTTGCCCTACCTCCAGAATCAGTTCTGGGATGGCTGCCTTCTCCCGAAACTCCCACAGGCACCCTGAGTCACCTGCAGCCTTTGGCCTCCGGCTCTCGCAGCCTGGCTGGCCTGACCGGCAGGTGGGAGAATAAGGGCCCCTGGCCTGTGTTGTGGAGTTGCCATGGGTTGCCAGGCAAGCACTCCTCCCTCCCTAGTCCCCTCCCTCGGTCCTGGCTCTGGCTGAACTTGGGAGTGTTACTATTAGGAGCACGTGCTGAGTACAGGGTGCCTGAGTCATCAGGGAAAAGGGGACAACAGAGGCTTGGAGCCCAGGAACAGTGTCTACCATGACAAGGACAACTGAGGGAGCAGACGGAGAGGGGCCTCTGATCAGGAAGCTGTCCCTACCCCAGGGTTTTTAAGCCACTGTCCATTTCTCCCTGTGAGAAGAATGGTTCTTCACTCTTCACTTGTGTGTAAGTGAGATGGGGAGACGTTGAGGCCGTGGGGGGCAGCTGCTCAGGAATCAGGATCTGGGCCCACAGGAAGGAGCACATCGGGACTCTCCCTGACTCTATCTGCTCTCCTTCGGTCTAAACAAGAACAAACATTTCCGCTCCACGCAGCTAGGGTGGAGCTTGGCTGACTTCCTGAACTCAAGGCTGCCTTAGCACCGGGGAGGGTGGGGTGGAGGGGCTGCGCTCCACTCCACTAGGCTTCCAGGCTCCTGACTCCTGCTGATCCAAGTACTCTGGGGCTCCTCCGCAGCTTGCCACCTCTTGTGTTGCATTTCAGGGACGCCAGTGGCCATGACTCCTTTGTCAGAGCATGACACCTCCTCACCTGACCCCTCTCTGGGAGAGACAGGACTGTCCCCTCCCAAATAAGCCCTGTCTGGGCCCTGAAAACTGCCCAGGGATTTCCCTGGGTAAGGGCCTCTCCCCTGTGTTGTCACGGGTTGTTGGGTGAGCCCTTCTTTCCTGGTTCCCTCCCTTATGGAGGGGGTTTTCCCAGACCCGGCTAACCTGATCCTAACCCTGTGTGCATGTGGGTGGAGGGATAGGAGGAGCAGGGAGTTTGCACTCTGAGACCAGGAGAGGCAAGCGCCAGGGTGCTAAAACCCTCCAACTCTGCTTAGGCCCCTTCTGAGGTCTGAAGTTTTCCCTAGGCCTGTGGGAGTTGGGCGTGGCCTCCTCAGACCAGGCTCCAGTTTCCTTGGAAACCCACAGGCTTCCCACCCTAGCGATGCCTGGGCAGGCTCCCAGCTGGGGCCTCATTTGCAGCTAGCCTCTCCTCCCTGTCTAGTCAGCTCCACCTCAGCCTCTCTCGGTCCCCTCCCTGAGGCCCCATCCCCAAGCCCAGCCCCTGGTCTCCTCCACCAGCCTCTAATGCCTTCTTCAGGAACCTGGGAGTCTCCTGCTCCATCCCTAAAGAGCCTCACAACAAACAGGCCTCCCAAGCTCCTGCCCCTCCCTCTCAGGCCTTCCTAGTCTCTTTGCCAACTGGGAGGCCTGGCCTGGCCTCCTGCTGCTTCCCACCTGCCTCCTGCCATGTACCAAGGACCACAGGCCTACTAGGCTACTCCACCCACCTACTCCCCTGTCCCACCTCATCCATGGAGACCCCCGGACTGGTTGTGCATGGGGAGGCTGAGCCCTTTTCCACAGCACTCCGAAGCCTCGTCAACAACCGCCTATACAGGTGAGGGGGTTGGTGCTGACTGTGGGTTTTCGATAGCTAGCCCCATGACTGAGGAAGCCCTGGGTACAGAAGAGGCGGGGAACTAGAACTTGACCTTGCTGAACTCAGAGTCTGTGACATCCTGACAGCCAGAGATTGAGGGCAGTGGGGGCTGCAGTCCGGTGACTGTGTGACCTCAGGCAAAGGCTTTCCATTTTTTGGATCTTGGGCTCCCGGAAGAGAAGAGCCCTCTGCCCCCTGGATCCTAAGAGATGGGATGTAACTTGAGTCCTGCTCTGGGGAACCAGAGGAGCAGATGACCCTGCTCTGGGAACTGGGGAACTGGGGACTCACAAGAGGAACAATGCTTAAGGGACTGAGCCAGCCTCAGACAGGATGGAGGTGGTTCAAGGGTGTGCCTGGGGTTCACCGTCTGCCTAAGATGCAAGTGGTGTCTGAAACCGGGGGTAGAGTATGGGGACAGGACTGGCAGGGAGAACTAGAATGTGGCTTTCCATCCTCACCGGCTCAGAGCTGGGCTCCTCTGCCAGGGCTGGTGACTCCCATAGCCCTGCTGCTTTGGGATGGCAGTCTAGTCTGAGTAGCGGGAACCCCAGGCCTTGGCTTGGGGACTAGGAGGCTCCAGAAACTCAAGCTTCGTCTCCTGCCTCCTACTCACTGTGTTATCAGAGCCTGGAGGCTAGGGCCGGAAGTGATCACGAAGATGGAAAATGTGGTCTGGCCTCTTGATGGTGCATTACTGCCACGTCTGTTTGCAGCCAATGCACTCTGTACCCTCATCCTCCCACCCCCTCCTGCCTGGAGGGACTGAAAAAGCTGAGTTTGCAGTCTGTGGAGGAGTCAAGAAGCACTTCCCTCCCGCAGGACTCAGGCTGGGGAGGAGAGGGGGGGGGGTGGGATTAATTTTGCATCAGCCCTGGTGTGCCCTCAGTGATCAAGCATAGCCACTTCCTCAGAGACTTAAGGGGTTTGGGATTACCACCCAGTTTCATGGGGGAGAGACCTGAGATTCAAAGGTAGAAAGTCACTTGCCTTCTGTACTATAGAATGGAGCTGGGACTAGAACGTAGGCTTGTGTGACCTGACCTTTGGCTGGAAGGACTAAACCCTGTCTCTTATATGACAGACAAGGAAACAAAGGCCCAGAATGGGCAGATGTAAAGTGTAGAGTTACACCCGGGACTCTGGCCTCTTCTCCCTGGCTCTCTGCCCTTCTCTCCCACAGTGATGTTCGCTTTGTGGTCGGTCAAGAACGGCAGGAGGTGTTTGCCCACCGGTGCTTATTGGCCTGTAGATGCAATTTTTTCCAACGACTTCTGGGCCCAGAGCCAGGTCCTGGGGTGCCTAGCCCTGTGGTGCTAAGCACTGTACCAGCTGAGGCCTTCCTGGCAGTGCTGGAGTTCTTGTACACCAACAGTGTCAAGCTGTACCGCCATTCTGTAAGCCCATTGGGCAGGGATGTGAGAGGGAGGGGTGGGCTGAGGGGCGGGGAAAACTCCCACTCCAACCACCTACTTTGCAGGTGCTGGAGGTGCTGACAGCGGCTGTGGAGTATGGGCTGGAGGAACTGAGAGAGGTGGGTTTGTGTGGCAGGCCCCTGCCTTGGTTCCTCCATTTCCCTTGCCTCTTATGGGCTCAGTTCATACCCTGCCTCACACTCATTCTGTCCTGGAGAAGAACATGTACCAATCCAAGGAGAAGTACAGATATCTCTCTGTGTAAATAGGCATTTGTGTGTGCCTGGGTGCAAAAGGAAACGTGCAGGCCGTGTGTGTGCTGTGGGGGCATGTGGCATGTTTATGGCTGGTGCTGTAGACACCAAGATAAGTCAGCCTTGATCCTCGTTCTTCACAGAGAGATAGACACAGGAAAACTCTCCTGTGCGAGGGGCCGAGCTACATGGCATCTTCAGTCTCCAGATTGACCTCCCTTAACCCAGTGGCATAAGAAGTGTGACAGAGGAGGGTAAATGGTGCTGAGACTGTACAGAGGGTCTCTCTCTCTCTAGTCTCACCACCAGGGAGAGAGGAGAGCAAGACTTCCTGGAGAAGGAAACATTTGCGTTGGGTCAGGTAGAATGGGTAGGAGTTTGTTCAGAGGGGAAGTGGAAAGATGGCATTCTAGTCACAGAGGCACAAAGGAGCTGGTGAGACTTTTAGTGTGGCTGGACTAAGTGTGAGAGGAGGCAAGGGAGCGACGAGACTGGAGAGGGTGCCAGGGGCTGGTTCATGCAGGACCTTCAAAATTTGGATTTCTTCTACCCAGAGGTTAGAAGAGATTTATTGGAGGTTTCCGGTAAGGGAGTGAGGATTTGGGGATTTTCCGCTAAGGGGAGAGGGGACTGGGAGAGATGGGAATGATCTGCCAGTCCTGTAGGAACGGTGGTGGCAGCGGAAGCCCAGCGAAGCGCTTCATGGCTTTGAGGGAAGTGCAACTGGCATGACCCAATGCTTTTCTGGGTGTGAGGATGAGAGGAAGCTGTCATGGATGAAACTCAAGTTTCTAGTTGTGTTTTCGAGTGTCTTTAAGTCAGGAGAGGGGACAAGTAGAGGAAGGTAAGTGTCCCGAGTGAAAGGGAAAGTGGAATTTTTGCATGGCTCTTATTTAGTCTGATTAGTGTGGTGCATGTGCTAGAAGGTAGGCTGCTGGGCTTGGCTTGCCAAGACTGAGGGTCTGGTGATTACCTGTCTCCCCTGGCCTGGGAGCCTATGGGCCTGGGCTGCTAGAAGCCTAGGGGGCTGACTGCTCCAAGCCTGCTCACTGCTTCTGGGGTGGAGTTGGGATCTGAGAATAAGGATACCTCAGCACAACTCAGAATCATTTCTGTTCCCAGATATGCCTGGAGTTTGTGGTTAAGGTGCTGGATGTGGAGCTGGTTTGCGAGGCCCTGCAGGTGGGTGTTGCTGAACCAGGCAGGTAGTCCCCAGTGCACAGGGCTAGGCAACAGGGCCTCTCATGTCTAACTTGATCTACCTCATTTTGCTCCAGGTGGCTGTAACCTTTGGCCTGGGACCATTGCAGGAGCGTTGCATAGCCTTCATTGAGGCCCACAGCCAGGTACAGCTCCTCATTTTCGTACTCACAATCCCGCACACCTCCTCCTCCTCCTCCCTGACCCATTCTGGGACCCACAGGAGGCGCTTCGGACTCGCGGCTTCCTGGAGCTGTCAGCGTCCGCGTTGCTGCCCCTGCTGCGCAGCGACAAACTTTGCGTGGACGAGGCTGATCTCATCCTGGCGGCCCGGAGTTGGGCGCGCGTGGGCGCGGTGAGCGGGGAGAAAGGGATCTCGTGCCGAGGTGCTGAAGGATCGGGCCGCAGGAACCCGGCGAGTGGGCAGCGGGCATCAGGCCAGGTGCCCCCGCTCGCCCACGCTCAGGGCTGGTGTTCACAGGCGGTGCTGGAGAGGCCTGTGGCAGAAGTAGCGGCCCCGATTGTGCGGGAGTTGAGACTGGCCCTGCTGGCCCCGGCAGAGCTGAGCGCCCTGGAAGAGCAAAACCGGCGGGAGCCGCTCATTCCGGTGCGGACACGAGGATCCAGGCTCAGATCTACTCAGCAGCATGGGAGAAAGGCGTGCGGGGGAGGGTGGCCCACGGTTGCGGGATGAGGCGGGTGGGGGCACTGGGAGACCCCATGGTGACTGGCTTTCCCCTGCAGGTGGAGCAGATCGTGGAAGCGTGGAAATGCCACGCTATGCGGAGAGGAGATGCGGCCCGGGGTGCCTCGTGCCGCCGCCGGAAGGGCACCCTGCCCCGGGAGCATCATCGCTTTCTGGACCTGCCCTTTAAGTGACCAAAGGCCAGGTCTTGCGAGGAATTCTGGGCCTGTCTCAAACTACATCTCCCGACATGCTCTGTCCTCGAAGCGGGCTTCCGCTCCCAGCATGCTCCGCGAGCGAGGCGTGGAAAGGACATTGCCCGTCAGGCGCAGTGCTGTGTGGGTGGGGCCGAGGAGGAGGGGAGGGCGTGGGCTTGGCCTGGGCTTAACCTCCTGGCCACGCTAAAAACCGAAGTAGTTGTCACTTGCGCTCAACACTCGGTCCCGGGGCACTCTCGCCCGTCCCGTGTATTCTTATAACCATCTCAACTTTTCAGCTCAGCCCCTCCTTTAATTTCAGAGCTGCCTCCGGAGGTTGCTTTCTAAATGCCTCACGGAACCTCAGACTCAGTTCCAAATTGAGCTTCCTCTTCTGTCCCCAGTTCTGACCCCATGGTGTTGCTTATTTTTGTGGGTGCCCAAGCAAGAAACCTAGATCTCATCCTGGCCTTATTCCTCTTCACATCTGCTTCCCGTGGCTTCTGCCGGCTAAGAAGGGTAGCCGAATATGCCAAGCCAAAACATGCCGTTTTTGGCCTAAGGATTATTTCAAGATGATTATTTTGCGAAACAAGAAGCTCTGAAAATAGAGTACAAGTTACCCTTTTGTAAGGGAAATTTATATTTATAAAGGAAATCTCCATTTGTAAGGTCGCCTCCCTCCCTCTTTGTACTAACGTCATCCAGGAAAAGGATGACAAACTCAAGAGAATCATCAGTGGAGAGAAGGCACCACTGAAGTCTGCCTAACAAGCCCTACCCTTGTTTACCGTGTTTTCCCTGGTGGCCCCGCACTTTTCTTGCTTTTGTCTTTAGCCGAGGACGGTACTTAAGTGGACATTTTAGGCCACCTTAGGGAGTTCTTAATTTTTCCCTGGGTATCTCCCATGGAAAAAAAGAAGTTAATAAACTTATGTTTGTTTTTCTCATTTGGTTTTTTTTTTAATTTTATTTTATTACTATTGTTTTTTATTACAGGGATCTCAGCCAAGAGCTCAGGGTAGAGGGAAAATTATTTTTCCTCCTTTACAAGATTTTTACAGCCGGTTCACCTCTTTCAGCCCCAGTTCTGTGAAAATATCTGGGGCAGGAATTACCGCAAGGTTCTAGTTAGTCTTCCTGCCTTCATTCCAGCACCCACCCCTCACCCCCAACCATTTCCCACGCTGTTGCTAGACTTAGAAGAGATTGTCAGCCTTCCTCTCTTTATTAAGTCCCTCAACGTCCCCATTGCCCTCATGACAAAATAGAATCTATTTCACTTTCAGGGCGCTCAAAATTTACTAGTGGCTGCCAATAGCAGCTTTTCTTTCATGAATTCATTGGTCCTGAAGGCGCTAGTCCTCTGGCTCTGGGTTTACTCTTCTGGTGACTGAAGACTCCCCAGGCTGCAGCTCTCATTCATGACTCGCTTTGTCTTCCTGAGGGTCTGCATCTCCCGGGAGAAAGATCCCTGGAGTGGGCCCTTATTAATTTCTGCTTCCTCAGAGCCTGTCACTTAAATAGTGCTCTGTAAGTGTTCATTTATGACTTTTTTTCCTTATTTAAATGCTATTTTATTCCCTAAAGAGTTAAAAGGGCACAGAATCAGGGACAGGGCTTGCTTAAGGAAAAGATAATCCTTTTACTAAAGAAGTCAATAGGCCTGAGCTGTGACCACCCACCGTGACCTGGCCAGTTAGGGTTTTATGATCGGATCACCCTGTGAGGTTAGTTTCAGTTAGATTTATTATGCTGCCCCCTTTTCACCCACAATCCCTTTTGCTAAAAGAGAAGGTAGTGTTGGAGAGGAAAAAGTTTTCTTTGCCCCTTTCAGGGTCCCTGAGTGGATCTGAAATTAAACGGACAAAGATGTTAACGGGACAGAAAGCATTTATAAAGTTTTACATGGTATGGGAACTGAAGACTGGAAGAAAAAGTTAAACGTGAGTATTTTTATGCTAGGTTTGGTGAAGAGTGGACAGTTGCAGAGAAATATGACAGGTCAAAGAGTATGAGGTGTGTGTAACTGGTTAGGGTTCTTTCTGGAGTCCCTTTGTCTTTAGGGATCAGGATGACACCTTCCCTCCTGGTGTGGGGAAGGTTCCTCTCACCTGAGGATTTCATGACCCGTTCTTACGGAGAAGGAAGTGGGCTGAGGGTATTCCCAAACAGCAAGTGGGGTCCTCCTGCCTGCAGATGCCCTCTAAATGAAATTCCGGAGGCAAAGTTTTTGTGATAAAGGAAAGGAGTCTTTATTCAAAAGCTTCACAATTTTGGATAACAGCTTTCCACATACATTAGGCACTTAAGCCTATTGATTAACACTAAACTCTTTAACCTTTTTTTATGTTTAAATTTTTTTTAAAGATTTTACTTATGTTTCTTCTTTTTCTTTAAACATTGATGTGTGAGAGATACATCAATAGATTGCCTCTTGCACACTCCCAACTGGAGACCTGGCCCACAACCCAGGTATGTGCCCTGACTGGGAATTGAACTGGCAACCCTTTGCTTCACAGGCCAGCCCTCAATCCACTGAGCCAGCGAGGGCTAAACTCTAACTCTTTAGTTACAACTTTAATCACTTAAGCCTGTCAGTTAAGGCTAAACTCTTTAATACCTAAGTTCTATCATTTCCCCCTGTAAGTTTTAATTATCTTATTTCTATAGGGTTAGTTTAAAAACTAAAACAACATAAGATACAAAAGCTACACAATTTTGGAAGAATGGCATGCTTCTGCCTCAGAGCTTGTCCCTTCTAGAACACCCAAGGAAGAATAACCCTGCCACCCTCTGCCAGGCCAGCCCAATCCTAGGCTGTGCCCCAAGTTTCTTTTCCTCTAAAATACCGCCCAATGGGAAACAAGCAGCGGCAGCACCGTCACCCAGGTATACTGGAGGGAGAGAGCCAGAGGGCCACTGGGCCAGAGGACCTGGAGGCCAGGGAGCCGGGAAGCCAGCCTCTGCCCTCCTTTTCTCCATGCACCCTGGAAGCGTTCAGCTTCTCAGCGGATCCCGTCCTAGACTGTTTACCATCGCCTCAGCAAACTCCTCCTAAGGCCCCTCCCTGTTCCTCACCAGTGATCTGATCATATCTCTCTGTCTCACAGGTAGGGTGGGGTGGGATGGGGTGGGGAGGGGAGATCAAAGTGATTCTCCTGTTTTCTCAAATTCCTTCAGTTTAAAATATTCAATATGCCAAGGTGCCAATCTTAAAAAAAAAAAAAAAAAAGATTTCATTTATTTTTAGAGGGGAGGGGAGGGAGAAAGAGGGAGAAAAACATCAATGTATAAGAGATACATCAGTGGGTTGCCACTTATAACCCCCAACTGGAGACCTGGTCTGCAGCCCAGGCATGTGCCCCTGACTGGGAATTGAACTGGTGATTTTTCAGTTCACAGGCCAGTGCTCGCTCAGTCTACTAAACTACACCAGCCAAAGCCAGATTTGCATTTAAAAATGAATTTGGCTGCGCTCTGGCTGGTGTGGTTCAATGGGTTGAGCCTGTGAACCCAACAGATCAGTTTTTTTTCCTCACATCAATGTTTCTGACCCTCTCTCTGAAATAATTAAATGAATTTTGAAAAATAAAAAATAGGCAAATAAATAAAAACATTAAAAAAATAATTTGGCAGAGGATTGGGAGGGACAAAGTGGGAGAGTGGAATGAGGAAGAACAGTCTAAAGAGAACAGTTCAGGGAGCTCATTGCGGGAATCCGCCAAGAGAGTGCTTGGACTGGGGCGGTAAAATGTATGAAGCAGAAAATGTGGGAGTCAGTGGGACCTGCAGATTCCTACACAACTTGGAGGTCAGTAGCTCTGAAACCACAGATAAAGTGCTCACAGCCTTCTGAAATGGTGTAGACCAGGGGCGTCAAACTCATTTTCAACAGGGTTAACAGCTGCCTCACTGTTGCATTCAAGCGAAAGCCCAGCACAAACCACCAAATAGAAACAAGGTACCAGGCGGGATAAAAAGAAAGTGAAGGGCTGGACTGAGCCCACGGGTCTCATGCTTGCTACCTAAAGTGTAGATGTACTCAAAAGAAACCCCTTAAATCTCCTTCTAAAACTGAAATACTAACAGCTGATACTGTATTAACAGTTATATAGCCTAACTTGCTTAAATGGTAGTATCTGTTTCTTAACTCTTAAAAACTAGCCTTGTAAATACAAGGCCTGCAAAAATTACTTAAAAACTCAGACTTGTTTCTCTCCACGGAAATCTTTAGTAAAAGGCGAAAGATTTATACGATCTGAAGAGAAACCAGAGTATGCTTTCTTCGTGCCACCTTGGAACCTGCCAGAGCAAGCCAACCCCAGCACACTTACGGTTGTTAGAGCCTGCGCAGTTCACGCTCCCGGCCTCCAGTTTGAACGGACCATGTTTCTAACAGGCAGTGTGCCTTGCAACAGTGGACAGATTCCCGTGGGGCTGGAACTCAAGCGCCGTGAACTGTTTTCGTGGTGCATCACGGGTATGCAAATTGCAGGTAGCTCCGGGCGGGTCTGTGACACCAGCTGCCCCCGCGGGGCGGCGCCGTGGGGACCCTGGGGCTACAGGTTTTCCTCTCTTCTCTGCCGGTCCGCTCGGGAACCTGTGCCCGGTTTTCCTGGAGAGGAAGGGCTTTTTTGTCAGTGTGGGGGCCGGGTACCTTGGGAGGGTGGTGTCAAGTCCCAATCTTTGAGGTTTAGTCCTATCGTTCCATATCCGCAGGCACTCCACAGTTCTAGGGACAGAAGCAGAGACTGTCTAGCACAGCCAATCAGGGACCGAAGCGTCATGTAGGTGGCACGTCACCGCGCCCCCAAGGGGATGGCATCCAATTTATCTTTTTTTTTTTTTTAAATAAAACAAATTTTATTTATTTACTCTAAAGACAGGGGAAGGGAGGGAGAAAAACATGTGTGTGAGAGGCACATCAGTTAGTTGCCTCTCACACATCCCAAACACCCCAGCCTGGGACCTGGCTCGCAACCCAGGCATGTGGCCTGACTGGGAATCAAACTCACAACCTTTTGATTCACAGGGCGCCACTCAGTTCATTGAGCCACACCAGCCAGGGCAGTATCCAGTTTATCTTGAAGGATAGTTCAGTCTAGGGGAGGTGAAACACTGTTCTAGCTGAGAGAATAGCAGAAGAGAAATTACGGGAGGTAAACACCGAAAGTAATTCTTCTGTACAATGTGGCGTGCCTGAACGAGGGTGTGTCTAGCAGGGTTCTGTCACAGAGAGAGATGGGGTGATAGCACAGGCCAAGTGGAGTTGGGCCTTGGCTTGGATTTTATCTTGTTAGTGATGGGCAGGGGTGAGACGGTGTGGAAGTCAGAGGGCTGAGTCGCACGAGGTGCCACACAGTGTGTGCTGCCTTGTAGGCAGTGGGACTTGTTGTTCCAGAGACTGGTTGTGGTCAGTGCCCCAGAACTGACCATTACTCCTGGGGCGTTCTAGCTCCAACTGGCTGGAATCACTTCAGCTGCTGCCACACCAGGACACACCCTTCATCTCAGGTTTCAGGGTTTTCCCTCTAAGTGTACAATCAGAGCAAAAAACTTTCAACAAAGTTAACATCTATACAAACTACAAAAATAGAGAGCACTGTCCTGGCCAGTGTGGCTCAGTTGGTTAGAGTGTCTTCCTGTGCACCGAAGGTTGTGGGTTTGATTCCCAGTCAGGGCACATGCCTAGGATGCGGGTCCCACCCCAGTTGGTGCATGTTGGTTGGTGTGCATTCTGGAGGCAACTGATTGATTGGTATTTTCTCTCTCTCTCTGAAACCAATAAATGTATCCTCAGGTGAGGATTAAGTTTTTAAAAATCTTTAGAAAAATACCTTTTTTGTGTCCTGGCTGGTGTGTCTCAGTGGATTGAGCACCAACCCGTGAACTGAAAGATTGCTGGTTCTATTCCCAGTCAGGGTACATGCCTGGGTTTCGGTCCAGGCATGTAGGAGGCAACCTGTTGATGTTTCTCTTCCTCCCTTCCCCTCTCTCTTAAAAAAAAAAAAGACCTTTTTAAAAAAATAGAGAGCACTTATGAGATGTCAGGTCATTTCTTACATAAAGGATTTCATACCCTGCTGGTGTGGCTCTGTGAATAGAATGCGGACCTGAGAAGTGAAAGGTCAACGGTTTGATTCCCAGTCAGCGCTCATGCCTGGGTTGTGGGCCAGGTCCCCAGTTGGCGGCGTGGAAGAGGCAACCCGATCAATGTATCTCTCACACATTGATGTTTCTCTCCCTCTCTTTCTCCCTCCCTTCCTCTCTCTGTAAAAATAAATAAACAAAATGAAAAAGGATTTCATTTAAAATCCCGAAAGAAAAAGATACACGACAGTCTCTAATCTTCCCATTTCACTGAGGAAGATGCTGAGGCTCAGGAGGTCAGCTGACTTTCCCAGTCACTCAGTCGGTCAGTGGCGTCGTAGGTTGACGGCCTTTGCACGGTGCCAGCCTGCTGGGCTCTGCTAGTGGCCCAAACACTACCGGACCCAAATCCAGCAGCTCCTATCCCTTGGAAGTGTTGGATGCACCCTTCACTCGAGGTCCCAACCCAACTACTCACTTCTCTTAAAGTCTTTTTAGGTATTTTAGTGTTGATTCAGCTGCATTAGGCTTATTTAGTTATTTTTTCACTTTTGGTCAGAACATGATGACCTGGCCTTCGGTGTGGTGGGTGCGGTGCGAGAAGGCAGAGCTCTCAGGGTGGCTGGAACCCAGGGTGTGCGTGCGCATCAGTTGAGGCTGAGCCCTGAATAGTTGGGGAAAGGCAATAACCCCGCCCCAGTTGAGGCTGAGCCCTGAATAGCTGGGGAAAGGCAATAACCCCGCCCCCATGGGTAAGGTGCAGGCTGTAGCCCGGGGTGTGGCCAGGGTCTTCAACGCCTCTGCACAACGCCTTCCCAGAACAAACAGCTCAAACGCTGTGGCTCGCTGGTTGTAACACAATTTCTGAACAGTTCTCCTCCTACCCCACCCCCAACAGCCCCCTGGGTCTCTGGCCAAAGACACCTCTGGGGCACCAGGCTGGCTGCTGACTCCCAGAGGCCTCTGCCTTGGAGGTTAGTCTGGGCACAAAACTCCTATAGCATTCCCGGCCCCTGCTGTCCACACCTCTGCAACTGGCCACTTGCCTGATCTTCCATTTCACGTCCCAGCTGTTATGGCTGTGCCCCTCCACCCGAGCCCCCCATGCTGCCAAAACAGGAAGGTGGGCCATGAGTCTGGTGAAGTGTGCCGGGCTGGGTTAGGATGGCTCTGAAAGCCACGTAGTTGGTTTTGACAATGAAAACATTTGTATCATTTTGTGTGCTAAGCATTTCACCCAGACCGTTACCCAGTACAGAACAGCATGTTTGCTGAATGTCAGCTTCACTTCCAGGTGAATTAACGAGAACTACAGTTACGTGACAACAGCTTAGAACCTGGGCTTCTCCCACTTAGGAACAGAGTGGCCCTAGGACCATAGGTCCTGACATTTCTACTTGCAAACTTCCAACGCCGTTGGAAAGAAAAGCACGGAAGTCATTTGAGGTGGGTTCATATAGAATATATTTCACTCTTTAAAAATAAAACTTTGAGCATAGCTAACATCTGTACAAACTACAAAAATAAACATCTCCATATAAATAAGTTATGTGGTAGGAGGTGGGCAGGGAGACAGAGCCTGCCCAGGGGTCACCGAGCAGTTGGGGGGGCCAGGACTCGCAAAGGTGCACGAGGACCCTTCAGGCCTGGCCTGCTGGGGGCAGCAGTGTGGGGTGGGGTGGTGGGAACAGGGCTGCGCTGCAGCCCAAAGTGCTGGCTTTTGCCCCTGCCCAGGCACAGGGACAGGTACACAGGGCCTGGTGTGGGCGGCTGCTCCCAGCCCAGAGAGTGTCGGCTCTCTGTGGGTGTCAGGGAGGTCAGTGATGGCTGAGTCAGGGGAGGGGTGCTGGCAGGTGGGCAGCAGCAGCAGCAGAGCTCGCCAGGAGTCTGTCTTGCAGCCAGAGACCCACCCCTTGCTTCCCAGTGACTCCGTGTGGCCCGCGCAGAGTCTCCATGCTTCAGCGGCTCTTTCACTCAGAGGCTGGACATGGTGCCCTAGAAGTGAGGTTGCTGGAGTTGTTGGCAGCTGGTGCGGCAGCAGGGGACCAGGCAGGCTCATCAGAGGCTGTGTGAATGTAGGCGCCAGGTAGCGGGGGTGGGTGGAGGGCTACGGTCACGGAGGTAGTCACTCTGGCAAAGCTCTGGGGCAGGGTGGGGGGCAGCCCCCACCTGAGCCCTCCTGCTCGTGGAGCTGAGGGGTTCAGGACCTCTGGGCTCTCCTTGTACATCTGTACCACCTGGGGAGAGACACCATCCCCAGTGAGCCCAGGGGCTGCTGGAGCCTCAGTCCCCTCCATCACCTCCCTGGTACATCGCAGTGGCTGTTAGGAAGCCTTGCTGGCCTCCAGCAGGATATGACAGCTGACATCAGACAGGATGTCAAGGCCCAGAACAAACCGTGCACCTTGCTCTGGACCCCGAAGGCTAAAGGCTAAGGTGGGTTCTGTAAGGAAGTCTGGACAACCCTGGCCAGGTAGGTCAGTTTGTTAGAGCACTGCCTTAAAATACTAAGGTTGTGGGTTCAATCCCTGGTCAGGGCACATACAAGAATCCCTCAATGAATACATAAATAAGTGGAACAAATGGGTGTTTCTGTCTCTCTCCCTCTCAAATCTATTAAAATCTATTTAAATCAGCAAATCTATTTTAAAAAAAGAAGCCAGGAGAGATGAGGGGCAGGGGCATGGTGTCTGGGCAAAGGAGCAGGCTGCCCCCTTTCTGTTGGTGGCGCCCCATGGGGAGGATCCTTGTGAGTTGAACCCTGTCTCTTGGCCACTGAGGGCATTTTGTCCTGGCTCTATCCCTTGCCTGTTCCACCTCGTCCCTGGGCTAGGGAAGGTATGGTCGGTCACCTCTGGTGGGGGTCCCAGGATGGACAGCAGCACGGGCAGCAGCACGAGCCCGTGGAGGAGGCCCAGGAGCGTGAGCACTGTCAGCACCACGAAGAAGTACCTAGAAGGGGGTGGGAGGGCAGCTTGGGCAGGCTCTGAGGTCAGCGTAGGCAGGCCCCGCCTCCCTGCCCCGAGCCCTCCCCTACCTTACGATGAAGTCAAAGTTGGAACCAGCAAGCATAAGCAGACCCAGCAGAGTGGAGACGGCGCCATCTGTCACCGGGGCGAAAGTGTGCTCCAGGGCCCGGGCAGCCCGCAGGTTCCGGCTGCCCTGGGTGGTCAGGAAACCCTGGGGGAACAAAGTGGTCCTAGAGCTGCTCCCATGTCCCCAGTTTCTGTACATCTGTCCCTGGGGGTCCTCCATGCCTTGGCCCAAAGAAGACCAGGTGAGCTGAGCTCCTGGATACTGTCCAGGCAGCATGTGTGAGTCCATTTAGAACACTGTACAGGTATGTCTGGCAAGACACAGAGCAATGTCTAGAAAAGGCTGGCAAACCACAGCCTGTCACCTATTTTTGTAAATAAGGTTTTGTTTAAACAGCCACACCCATTCACTTCTATGCTGTCTGTGGCTTCTTTACTGCTACAGCGGCAGAGTCACAACAGACACTCAATGACCGGCTGAGCCCGAAGTATTCACTCTCCGGCCCTTTACAGAAACAGTGCGCTGCACCCTGGTCTAGGAGGACGGGCAGTAAGGTGCGAGGTTACTTCTCAGGGTGGCGTTTGAGAGGATTTTTATTCCTTGAACTTTTCTGCATGCCAACCCTGCCCCCTCACCAGGAGCATGTATTGTTCTTATGACCAGAACGGTAACAGGGCTGTTATGGGCAGAAAAAGAAGGGGGCTGCTTGCGGGGTCTGGCCAGGTTTGTGCCGGTGCCTCCAGCTGGTCTGTGGCTGCCTCCGCCTCCCACGCCTCCTCCGGCCGGCACCTGCCTCCGTCCTCATTCCTGTCCTGGTAGATGCCCTCCTTCACCCCCGTTGCCGCCTGCTGCCCTCCCGCTTCTCTGACCCCCTTCCCGGGAGAGCATCCAAAGGACTCACCGGTCCCCATTTTCTCTCCTCCATTCTGTCCTTACCCTATTCTGGTCAGGGATTTGTCCCTTCCCCTCTACCAAAATGGCTGCTTATTTATTTATTCATTCACTTGTTTAACATCACACTGTAGACTGTAAGCCCCTTGAAGGTAAAGCCTGTATGTATTGCTATTATGTCTCCAACTCTTAAACAGTTCCCAGCACGCAGCAGGGGCTGGATGAGTATGTGCTGCGTACTGAGTCAGCTGGCGGGCCCCTCCCACAGCGCCTGTGCTCACCAGAGCCACGTGGACTGTGAACTCGACACCGATACCCACAGAGGCCACGAGGATCACCACGGGGATGGCGCTCAGCTTGATGCCCAGGAAACCCATGATGCCGAACAGCTCCACGGTCATCAGTGCCAGGACCAGCACCTGGGAAGGGCAGCGCTCAGCCAGGGCTCCTGGGAGGAGCAGTGATGGGACTGGCAGGGGAGGCTGGGGGAGCTTTGGGTCTCTCCAGTCCCAACCCTGCAAAGACTCACTATGAGGCCAGCCGTCCAGGGGTTGAGCAGCAGCAGGGCACAGACGAGAAAAGTGCAGACGAGCAGGATGCAGACGGCCAGCAGGAAGCAGCGCCGCAGGCCGAGGTACTGCTCCCAGAAGAGGAAGGGGGAGCCGCTGGGGTAGGCGCGCACCCCGGCCTGGCCTGCCTCAGCGCACACTGCCCGGGCCCCCTCGATGGCCTCCACGAAATCCGAAGTCTTTTGGAGGCCATGCAGTAGGAAGGGGAACTGGGCAAACTCCAGGGGCTGGGCCGCCGGGACTGTGGAGGGGAGGGGGTGGCAAGGAGAGGGAAGGGTGGCCAGTGAGCACAGGGAGTGGTAGGCAGGGCCTTAGGGTAAGGCCTGGGTGGGCCCAGGCCGAGGCTCTCGCTGGCTCCCCCCAGACTCACTGCGGAAGTTCTCCCCGGTGGTGTCGTACTTGTCGTGCAGCCACTCGGGAGGTGGGGGATAGAAGTTGGCCTGCGAGGCTGCTAGGCCCAGGGGGTCACTGCTCACCCACACAGTCAGCCCCACGTAGAAGAGCTCGGGTGGAATCAGCCCCTCCTTGTCCACCAGCCTCTTCGTGGTCAACTGCAGAGGCAGGGAGGGCTGGAGGCCTGGGCCTGCGAGGTCCAGGCCCCCTCTGTGCGCCCTGACCCTTCCAGCCCTCTCCCAACCTGGCTGAAATCCAGAGGCTCCTGAGCATCGCCGGTCTGGATGAGCAGCTTATAGGCCAGGGCCCCGTCCTCAGAGCCATTTCGGTAAGAGTGGCGGGTAATGCGCCCAGAAGCCCAGTCCTGGTCAAATGCAGCCTGGATCCCTGGGGGAGAACAGGGTAGGATGCAGTTAGCCTGGGCCCCAGGGCTTCTGCCTGCAGCAGCCCTCCCCACCACTCTCCTCGCCTCCTACCCTGTAGCCAGCTGCGGTAATAGTGCAGCCAGGTGCGGGGCGCCTGAGTGGCAGGTGGGGGCAGCACAGCCTTGAGGGAGCTGAAGCGCTGGTGCAGATCAAAGAGGGCGCGTTGGGAGTGGGCGTAGTCAAAGCCACCCTGTGTCACCAGGGCCACCTCGTACAGGGAGAAGTACCTGAGCTGGGCGCTCAGGAAGGCATGCTCCTTGGTGCCCCGAGGCACCACGTCTGTCAGGGCCAGCCCGTCCTGCACCAAGGTCGCTCCATAGAGGCTCAGGCCCAGCAGAGCCCCACAGAGCCCCAGCACCACAGCCTGCGGGAGAGGACAACTCGGATGGAAGCCCAGGGATGCACCCCTGCTAGTAGATGCTGGGCCCAGCCCCCTGCCCGTCTTGGGGCCCAGAGACACCTGAGCCTCTGCCCTGGCCCACCCCAGCCCCTCCAGGCTTGGGGTCTCACCTTGGCATGTGACTGGAGCAGCAAGGGTGCAAACTGATAGCGGGCGAAATGGGCAAGGTTCCAGCGGGCACAGGGTGGAGACTTGCAGGCTGCCTTCTGCCTTGTCCCCTCCTCCTGGCCTAGAAGGTCCCGTGTGGACCCTCCTGGGCTGAAGAGCTCCGAGCTCAGTGGGTCAGAAGGTGGGGGCACCAGGTGGGCATGGGGAGGCAGGCTGGTGACCACATGCTGGCTGCTGGCTTCGCAGTGGGCAAAGGCTTGGACAGTGGCAGTCAGATGGGCGATGCCCACTGGTACTGTCCTATCTGCCAGCTCCTGGGGCAGAATCTGAATCACCTGAGCAGAGCAGGGGCTGAAAGAGGTATAGAGACAGGGTGATGGGTCTGCGCCTGGAAATGCCAGTGAGGGGATGGGGGAGGGGAATGGGGCAGGGAAGGAAGGCCTGGTGGGGTGGGGTGGGCCTGGGGGTGCAGGGACAGAACCTGGAGAAGCAGCAGAGCACATCGAGGCGCCGGCAGTGGCGCCGGTGCAGGTCCAGGCTGAGGACCGCTGGGAAGACAAGCATCACAGCTGCAAAGTTGCAGCCGACCACGATGGCCGCCTGGGGGATGGACAGGAAGGGCGCAAAGGCTGGATGAAGCATGTCCCCAGATCCACGCCCACCCTGCGCCCGGGGCCTCTCTGTGAAGCCTCACCTGCAAGGAGAAGGCCCGCAGTGCAGGGATGGGGACAAGGGCGGCCGTGAAGAAGGCGACCATGTTGTTGATGGATGTGAGCGCGACACTGGGGCCCGTGCGTTGCAGACACTCGCCCATACGCTCCTGCCAGGACAGGGGAGGGGGCCGTGAGTCTTTGAGGCGGAATGAAGGGGAGGCTTGGGAACTTGGGATGGCAGAGGAGGGACCACAGCCACGCAGCAGTGCACATGCATTGAGCACCAAGCACACGCACGAACACTCGCCTTAAAGTCTGTTGCCGATCCTCTCGTCAACCCTTATGATACAAGCACTGTTTTTACACCCAATTACAGATGAGGAAACTGAGGCACAGGGAGGTTCATGACCAGCCCAAGTTCACCCAAACCAAGAGGCTCATAATCCCTATGCGGAACTCAGAAGAGTCCAGGCTGGAGGGTGAGGCCGCACCTGGAGAGGGGTCCCTGATGGAGCCTCTGTAAAGGCATGTGCCAGCAGGAATATGTCATCCACACCGATGCCCAGTGCCAAGAAGGGCAGCACCTGGAGGGGCACAGGGGTGGGCAGCTGCAGGAACCGAGCAGCCGGAGCTGTGGGGCCCTGTGTCTGCCCTACCTGGTGTACCTGGGTCGTGGCAGCATTGAAGGCGATGCCGAGCAGGGCGCAGAGCCCAAGGCCCGAGGCCACAGCCAGGGCCACCAGCAGCACCCCGGCGAGGCCCACAGCGCCCTGGGACTGGGCACAGTCCCACCGCAGCATTGTCACACAGGCATAGGCCAGCTGTGGGGAGAGAGGACACTGTCCTGGGGTCCCAGGGTAGGGCCTGGGTGGCGCTGGGGGCAAGGTGGCAGGACGGGACCCACCATGAGCAGATAGCCTCCGGCCACACGGGCGGCGCTGACTTCAGAGAACGCGTGCAGGATGTCGTCCAGGGTGGTGGAGGAGAAGGCATGGATCTGCTGGGACTCGTTCTCAGGCAGGGAGTCCTGCGCCAGCTGGAGAGGCGAGGTGGGTCTGAGGCGCAGCAGGGGCACGTGGCCTCAGGGCACTGCCCCGCCCGTGCCCACACCGACCTGCACGAAGCGCCGCTGCCAGGCCTGCAGCACCGTGCCGGCCTGCTCCTCACTCCAGCCGATGTCGTGTGTCTGGTAGTCACCGCGGAAGTGCTCGTACAGCTGGCGGGGACTCATCAGCAGGAAGGTGCTCTGCAGGGCCTCTGCCCTGGTGAGGGGGCAGGAGAACCAGGTGTGCGAGCTAGCCTGACGCCCAGTGCGGGTGTGCAGGGGGCTTTTGGGAGAGCTGCCTGGAATCAGAGTGTGGGTTCCCAGTCTGGGGTCCCCTTGCCGAGTCCCAGGGGAGGCCCTACCTCAGCAGCTGTCCTTGGGGGTCTCTGGCCACGCCTCCCAGCAGCAACTCCTCCTGCCAGTGCATGAACTTGTGGGAGAAGCCGTGGCAGCCCCCGCTCAATTCCTGAGCCACGTTGGGAGCCTGGAGGAGGTCAGAGAAGGGGCTTGTCACTCAAAGCCCTGGATGTGGACAGCTGCGGGGCCTGGGCGGCACCTCCAGGAACCACGGAGCTCTGTGGGCCCGGAGCATAGCTGAGGTCGCCTGAGCCGCTTGCCCATGCTTGAAGTGAATGGCAGAAGACAAGCCACGAGGGGGAGCAGGGGCCTGGGAGTGGTGTAATTTTGGTTGGTTTTGGAAAAAGGTCCACATTCACAGGGCCATGAAGACACTCAGGAAACTAGGTGTGATGCTTGCGCTCAGCTAACTTGTCCTTGGTCTCTCTGTATACAACTATTTTGAGAAAGTCCAGCCTTTCAGGGCTTAGAAGAGGAAAAAGGGATTCACATGCCACCTGAGGGTCCCTTGGGAGAACCGACGGCTCTAGGTGTCCAGCACAGTGCAGACAGGGTAACAAGGTCCAGAAGATGGGGGCAGAGTGAGGAGCACGGCAGGCTCTCTCCCATAACACAGGCGCACAGGAGGAGGGGGAAGGGGTGGGGAACAGCCTTTCCCTGGCAGCCTGGGCTGGGACCCACCTGCCTGCTGTGATGGTTGGGAGCGCTGGGCGGGCAATGAAGGTCATCAGGGTTCAGACAGGGCCGCCCCACGTAGGCCTGGCCCACCTGTGCCTTGTCAAGCAGCTCCCGGAAACCCTCAAGGGAGGCAAAGGGACCCAGCTCCTTCAGCAGCTGCTCCGGATCCAGGTTGGTCCACTGGATGTCGGGACGGCCGCTGAGGGAGAGACCAGGGCTGGTGAGGATCAGGCATCAGTTCCCACCCTCCAAACGGCTCCTAGGGGACCCATGCTGTACCCCACCCTCCTGCGTACAGAGGGTGTGCGAGGCTAAGCTTCCCAGAGCTCCAGGCCACTCCAGCCCATCGGGCTGCTGCAGTGAGCTGTGGGTGGATGCAAGGGGCTGAGGGGGACATCAGGACAGGTGCGAAAGGCCCAGAAAAGCCCCACCAGGGCTCTTCCCAAGCCTACTACCCTTAGCTCTAATACACGACCATCTGGGCACCTGCCTCTAATAGGTTTTCTCTCTGGCCTGGGCTACACCTTAGTTGACTCCTTGCTAAGTCTCCCTGGCAAAGTCTCTTTCTGGGGATCTTTCTTCTCCTTTGCTCAAGATCTCTGTTTTGCTGTCTGATTTGGAAGGTCTGCCTTTGGATGGGGGCCGCTCTGCTCTGACCCTGGTCTGGGAGGTCATTAGGCCCTTGGTGAGGTTTTGATCGTCATCTCTAATCCCACCCCTCTTTTCCACCGGGGAAGTCCCCAAACCCTGCAAGGCAGGGCCCGGGGGCAGCTGCAGCGGCACTCACGGCAAGTAGGCAGAGCCCCCTTGGAGTTTGGCTCCCTCCCAGAAGCAGTCGAGCGGGGTGAGGATCACACACGGGAACAGCTTCTCGATCATCTGCCAGGGACACCCCAGGCCACATCAGTCCTGTCTCTGGGCTCCTTTCCCCATGACCTTTGTAGGATGCCCTCTACAACCCCCCACCCCCTGACCTTTAGTCTCCTGGTGTCTCTCTGAGCCTCCCCTACTACAGAGAAGGTTCCACCTCCACGCTGTCTCAGAGGACAGCTCAGGACACTCACCCGCTCAATCATTCCATTTTCGATGAGGGGAACTCCTGACTTGTAGCAGATTTTGTTCAAATCCCAGGACCTGCGGCAGCCAGGGCGCAGGAGATCAGCAGATGAGGGGATTCCCACTCCGGCCCGCCATAGCATGCCTCGCCCCCAGCTGCTCAGGGAATCGGCCAGACTCACTTTCCATAGAGTGATACTTGCACTTTACTGGCGGTGAGGGCTGCCTGGAGGTGGAGGCGAAGTGCCTCGGGTGTGAGGATGTTCTCTCCCTCCTGGCGTGGGGTCTGTATCAACATCTGGGAGGTGTACGCGGCCTCCTCCCCCAGCTTCTCCTTGGTGTACCGCAGCTCCTGGCTCACCCGGCTGCCTGCTGCCGGAGCAGAGGGAGGGGACGCTCAGGGGGAAGAGCCTTGGTGGGTCAGAGCTCTGGGGGCTGTGGGACCCTCACCCACGGACGCCTCCCAGGACAAGTGGGCCATGCCGACTCCCCAGGCTCCAGTCCTTCTGCGCAGAATGTGAAGTTCTGCTAGGAAAGCCAGTGCCTCAGTGGTGTGGCTCTATGGAATTCTTGTGCGGTTTAAGATTTAAGCATGAACCAGGCTGGCTAGGTTTGGGCCAAATAACTTAAAAACTGAGAGGTCAGCCCTGGCTGTTGTGGCTCAGTGGGTTGGGTGTTGTCCCGAGGACCGAAGGGTTGCGAGTTCATTTCCAGGTTGGAGCATAAGCTTGGGTTGCAGATACAGTCCCCAGTTGGGGCACATATGGGAGGCAACCAGTCAGTTTCTCTCTCACATC
Organism: Glossophaga mutica; assembly: GCA_039655065.1. Classification (NCBI taxonomy): domain Eukaryota; kingdom Metazoa; phylum Chordata; class Mammalia; order Chiroptera; family Phyllostomidae; genus Glossophaga; species Glossophaga mutica. The sequence goes on from CM077307.1 coordinate 30,561,239, forward strand.
GATGTTTCTCTCCCTCTCTTTCTCTCTCCCTCCCCCTCTCTCTAAAACAATAAGTGTATGCTCAGGTGATGATATATATATAAAAAAAATACGACAGAGCAGTATGAGCTGGGCCAGGGCTGGGGCTATGGGTGCGTCCTGGTAAGGGGGCTGTCGCTCAGTTCCTCTCTGCTCTGGTGGGGAGGACAAGAGGGACGAAGGGGGCCAACAGGGAGGCTGCCATGGCGAGGTTCTCCGAAAAGAACAGGCCTAGCTAGGGCTGGGGCTGGTTCCTAGTTCGGGTTGCTCCAGGCAGTGATTTATACCCTTATACCCTCTGTAAACTGTTCTGCCAAGAGGGTAGGGATGGGAGGGCCTGGTCATTATGGGCCCAGCGGCGGCACAGGCGAGGGGGAGATCAGATGTCCACACGCTGCTTTCACTCACACGGGAACCAGCCCGTGCACCCTGGCAGAGGTGAGAGCAAAGTGGGCCGAGGGGAAGAATGGGCTGCAGGTCCCTCCCACCAGGCTCTCTGTCCAGATAACAGGGAGTCCCGGCGCCAGCCCCGCCTTAAACTCCTTGATCTGACCTTCCCCACGTCACTGGGGCTTGAGGGACGTGGGGATGCTGTGAGGGGACACCACCTGACTGGTCTGGAGGAGGGTGAGGGGCAGTGTCAAACCACCCTGGAGGCTTTGTGGGCTTGGTCTGGTCTGAGACCCACTCCTGACTCTCCTTTTTTGGGGCCCCTTCCTGTTGGTCCCTGCCACCCCTGGGGCCCAGACGTATGGCGTCCCTGAGTCCCAGCCCCACCTAGGATCATCATGCTCCCCAATCTCTTTTTCAAACCCACATCATCTTCTCACTCATGAGAACCCCAAACCCTTGGTAACCCTCCAAAACAGATTCACCTTTATGTTCACATCCCCCCCCGACCCAAATCACATTCTCCTCATGAATCCAGTGTCACACAGCCACCCGGTCCATGTCCATCTACTCTTTTTCTTCCTTCTCCGACTCCCACTGCTTTCCCAGGCTGGCACGACAGCACTCATTTCACCACGCTTGGGCCAGAGCTGCCACGAGGAGGGGGGCCAAGATAAACTCCCCACAGTCAGGAGTGTGCTGAGGGGAAGGACGCATGGCAGAAGGAAGGCATCCACAGAGAGCTAATAAGAAAGCAGGAGAAACACTGACAACTTAAAACACAACATCAAGGAGAATAAAGAATCCTGAAATAAAAAAAAAAGAGAAACAGAAAAAGATGAACCTCAGCTGACAATGATGGTGACAGACATGCAGACAGATGAGCCAGGAGGTTATTAAACAGGCAGGAAGAGACAGCTGGTGCGGGGAGAGCACGCAGGGTGTGTGTACACCTGGCTTTGAGCACAAGCTCTGATGCTGTGCTTGGGGCAAATTACTTAGTCTCCTTGACCCTCAGTTTCCTCATCTGTAAAATGGGGACAGTGCTTACCTTGGCAGAATTAGAATCAATGCAAATTACCCAGGAAACTGCCCCGCACTTGGTAGGCACAGATGTGGAGTGATTATTCTATAGTTGCTGGGACAGAAATGATATAACAGAAAAATGAGAAAGAACTGGAGAAAAAAATGGCTGTGAGTGGGGAGGAAGTAGGGAAATGGGAGGAGACATCAAATATACATTTGTTAAAAACTTTGGAAGATGGAGGCGTAGGTAAACGTGGCTCACACCTTTGCACAACCACAACAAAATTACAACTGCAGAACAACTATCACTCAGAACTGTCAGAAAATGGACTTGTATGGAAGTCCAACTACTACGGAGTTAAAGAAACCACACTCATCCAAATGGGTAGGGTGGGTGGAGACCTGGAGGGGTGGAGACCTGGAGATGTGGAGATGAGGAACAGGCCGTTCCCACACCCACATGTGGTGGATAAAAATCGGGGGGCGGGTAACATCTTGGGAGTGAGGGGTCCCAGCCCAGTACCAGACCACCCAGACAAGGGCTCCAGTGCCAGGAAGATAAGTCCCCATAACTTCTGTCTATAAAAACCAGTGGGGACTGAGTCAGTGGAAGAAACTGCGGGATTCTCAGGTATCTTCTTTTGAAGGGCCCCACACGTGGACTTACTTGCTGTGGGTTCCAGCACTGGGGCAACAGCTTGAAGGGTTAGTGGCATACAGGGAGGAACTGAAGTGTCTGGCATCAGGGTAAGAGCTGGGGGACAGTTTTCTCCCAGACAGAACTGCAGGCAGTGGCCCATTGTTCTTTTTCTGAGCCTATACACAGAGCCACAGTGCAGGGGCACCATCTGAGGCTCCGTCAACCTGACTCTCAGTTTGCCCCGCCTTGGCAATTACCTAGGGCTCTGCCCCATCCAACTTAAGGGACCACCCAAGCGGTTAACAGTGGCTTTTCCATATGTGTGGCTTGGCTTGGTGTAGGCCTCAGACCTTCCTATATCCGACAAGCAAGCAACACCTGAGCCCAGCCACCCATACCTCTTGCTAAGTGGTTCCAATACTAGCAGCAGCCATCTGCAGGTCGATTTTTAGTGTACATCAAGTGGCCCCAAACATAACACAGGTGGTGGCTGACCTTGGCCTGTACCACCTGGGAAACTCCAGAGCTTGTGCACCCAGTGTAAGTTATAGACCACGTCAGAGCACCATCGCCCAATCACCTCCACAAGCCACGAAGGGAGGTGGTTGGTGCCAGGGGTCAGACAGTTCTACCACCTGACTGGACTGGGTAAATCCCTTCTATTAACCTGCTGACAGCAATCAAGACTCAACTACAAGAGGAGGAGCTACTCAGCCCATACAGAGGGTGTACCTCAAGTACCCAGCTTGGGGTTAGGGGAGGCTGTGCCACTAGACCCTACAGGACACCCACTACATTAGGCCATGCTACAAAGACACGGAGTCATAGCAGCTCCACCTAATACATAGAAACAAACATGAGGAGGCTGCCAAAATGAGGAGACAAAGAAACATTGGCCAAATGAAAGAACAGATGAAAAATCCAAAAAAAGAACTAAACAAAATGGAGATAAACAATCTATCAGATGCAGAGTTAAAAACACTGGTTATAAGGGTGCTCAAGGAACTTAGTGTGTACGTCAACACCATAAAAATGACCCAATCAGAAATGAAGGATACATTAACTGAAATAAAGAACAATTTACAGGGAATCAGCACAGTGGAGTGGATGAAGCTGAGAATCAAATCAATGACTTGGAACATAAGGAAGCAAAAGACATCCAATCAGTACAGCAAGAAGAAAAAAGAATCCAAAAAAAATGAGAATAGTGTAAGGAGCCTCTGAGACAACTTCAGGTGTACCAACATTTGTATCATAGGGGTGCTGGAAGGAAAAAAGAAAGAGCAAGAAATCGGAAAACTATTTGAAAAAATAATAAAAGAAAACTTCCCCTCTTCCAGCCAAAATGGAAGTATAGGTAGATATACTTCTCTTCCTTGCACAATCAAAAGAAGGATAACAACCAATTTCAAAACAGAAAACAACCAAACTGCCAGAAAATCAAACTGTACGGAAGTCCGACAACCAAGGAGTTAAACATTCATCCAGACTGGCAGGAGGGGCAGGGACGCGAAGCTGGAGTGCGACAACGTGAGGGATGGTGGACCGGGATATCCCACATCTGCGTGCAGATACGTGGGGAGGAACAACTAGGGAGTGACACAGACCACACGACCCAGCGTTCCAGTGCAGGAAACTAAAGCCTCAAAACCTCTGGTTGTAAAAACCTGTGGGTGTTGCAGCGGCAAGAGAAACTCCTAGTTTCACAGGAGAGTCTGTTGGAGGGGCCCATGGGGTCCTAGAATGTATACAAGCCCACCCACTCGGGAATCAGCACCTGAAAGGGTACAGTCCGGTTGTGGGAAGCAAGGGAAGAGACTGAAAGGCAGGGCAGAGCCAAGCAAGCAGCACTGTTCCCTCTCGGACCCCTCCCCCACATACAGCGCCACAACGCAGAGAAGTGGGTTGCGCCACCCTGGTGAAAACCTAAGGCTCCACCCCTTACAACATAACAGGTGAGCTGAGACGAAGAAATATGGCCCAAATGAAAGAACAGATAGGACTTCTGGCCAAGATGGAGGTGTAGGCGGACACACTGTGCCTCCTCTCACAACCAAAATTAAGGACAACAAATATTTAGAAACAAGAACACAACCAGAACTTATAGAAAATTGAATTGTACGGAAGTCCAACAACCATTCATCCAGACTGGTAAGAGGGGCGGAGTCGCGGCAGGAGAAAGTGGAAGTGCGGACCCAGGTACGCAGGCAGCAGCGGCTGGCAGTTCCCAGGTGCACAGGCGGCGGCTGGCGGTCCCCGGGCCCACAGGCAGCAGCTGGCAGACCCCAGGCACAAGGGGGCAACTGTGCAGAACCAGTGAGACCACACAGGACGACTGGCTGACCAGGTGGTCCCACATTCACACTCGCAGAGGGGAAGTGGCGGAAGGGACTGAATCCAGGAGAGAGCGAAGCAGGCACCATTCTTCCCTCTCGGACTCCGAGCACACCTATAGCGTCACAACCCAGCGACTGGGCTGCCCCGCCCTGAGGAACACCTAAGGCTCCACCCCTCATACATAATAGCCACGACCAGACTAAAACCAAACCAAAACAAACAAACAAAAAAAACCCACCAAAAATGGCTCAAACCAGAACCAATCAAAGCCCCAGAGCCAATTCCTCTAAGCAGTGAAGAGATAGCCAACCTATCAGATGCACAGTTCAAAGCACTGGTCATCAAAATGCTCACAGAATTGGTTGATTTTGCTCACAAATTAGATGAAAAAATGCAGGCTACAATACGTGAAATGAAGGAAGATGCATGGGGAACTGATAGAGATGGAAGGAAAACTGGGACTCAAATCAATGGAGTGGACCAGAAGGAAGAAACAACCAAACAGAAAACGAGGAAGAAACAAGAATTCAAAAAAATGAGGAGAGGCTTAGGAACCTCCGGGACATCGTTAAACGTCCCAACATCCGAATTATAGGGGTCCCAGAGCGGGAAGAAGAAGAGCAACAAGTGGAAAACTTATTTCAACAAATAATAAAGGAGAACTTCCCCAAGCTGGCAAAGGAAATAGACTACCAGGACGTCCAGGAAGCTCAGAGAGTCCCAAAGAAGTTGGACCCAAGGAGGAACACACCAAGGCACATCGTAATTACATTAGCCAAGATTCAAATGAAGCAGAGAATTCTAGAAGCAGCAAGGGAGAAGGGGACAGTCACCTACAAAGGAGTTCCCATCAGACTGTCAGCTAATTTTTCAAAAGAGACCTTGCAGGCAAGAAGGGGCTGGAAAGAAATATTTGAAATCTTGAAAAGCAGGGACCTACATCCAAAATTGCTGTATCCAGCAAAGCTGTCATTTAGAATGGAAGGACAGATAAAGCGCTTCTCAGATAAGGTCAAGTTAAAGGAGTTCATCATCACCAAGCCCTTATTATATGAAATGTTAAAGGGACTTATCTAAAAAAAAGAAGATAAAAATATGACAGTGAAAAGACAGCAAACTCACAGCTATTAAGAACCACACCTAAAACAAAAGCAAACTAAGCAAACAGCTAGAACAGGAACAGAACCACAGAAATGGAGATCATATGGAGGGTTAGCAACAGGGGTGTGAGGGAGGAGAGAGGGGGAAAAGGTACAGAGAATAAATAGCATAGATGGTGGGTAGAAAATAGACGGGGGAGGGCAAGAATAGTGTGGGGAATGTAGAAGCTAAAGAACTTATGACACATGGACATGAACTAAAGGGGGGAATGTGGATGGGAGAGGGTGTTTAGGGTGGAGGGGAATGATGGGGGAGAAATGGGACAACTGTAATAGCATAATCAATAAAATACATTAAAAAAAAAAAGAAAGAACAGATAAAAACTCCAGAAAAAGAACTAAGTGATGAGATGGCCAACCAAACAGATGCAGAGTTCAAAACACTGGTAATCAGGATGCTCAGAGAAATGATTGAGTACTGCCGCAAAATAGAGGGAAAAGTGAAGGCTATGCAAAGTGAATAAAGAAAAATATACAGGGAACCAACAGTGAAGGGAAGAAAACTGGGCTCAAATCAAAGATTTGGAACAGAAGGAAGAAATAAACATTCAACTGGACAGAATGAAGAAACAATTCAAAAAATGAGGAGAGGCTTAGGAACCTCTGAGACAACTTTAAATGTTCCAACATCCAAATTATAGAGGTGCCAGAAGGAGAAGAGGAAGAACAAGAAGTTTAAAACTTATTTGAAAATATAATGAAGGAAAACTTCTCCAGTCTGGCAAAGGAAATAGACATGCAAGTCCAGGAAGCACAGAGAGTCTCAAAGAGAAACACACCAAGACACATCATCATTAAATTACCCAAGATTAAAAATAAGGAGAGAATCTTAAAAGCAGCAAGAGAAAAGGAGACAGTTACCTACAAAGGAGTTCCCATAAGACTATCAGCTAATTTCTCAAAAGAAATCTTGCAGGCAAGAAGGGGCTGGAAAGAGATATTTGACCTCATGAAAGGCAAGGACCTACAACCTAGCTTACTCTATCCAGCAAAGCTATCATTTAGAATAGAAGAGCAGATAAAGTGCTTTCCAGATAAGGTCAAGTTAAAGAAGTTTATCATCATCAAAACTCTTATTGTATGAAATGTTAAAGGGACTCATCTAAGAAAAAGAAGATAATCAAAACTATGAACGGTAAAATGACAACAAACTCACAACTATCAACAACTGAACCTAAAACAAAAACAAATTAAGCAAACAACTAGAACAGGAACAGAATCACAGAAATAGAGATCACATGGAGGGTTATCAGCAGAAGGGGACAGGGATAGAATGGAGTAAAAAGGTGCAGAGAACAAGAAGCACAATTGGTAGGCACAAAATAGACAGGGTGGGGGCGTGGTTAGGAATAGTATAGGAAATGAAGAAGCCAAAGAACTTACATGTGCTACCCATGGACATGAACTAAGGAGGGGAATGCTAGAGGGAGGGGGGTGCAGAGTGAGGGGGATAAAGAGGAGAAAAAAATGGGACAAATGTAATAACATAATTAATAAAATATACTAAAAAAACAAAAACAAAAACAAAAAAAAACTTCCCTAGTTTGGTAAAGGAAATACACATGCAAGTCCAGGAAGCATAGGGAGTCCCAAACAAGATGGATGCAAAGAATCCCACTCCAAGTCATGTCTTCATTAAAATGCCAAAAGTTAAAGAGTCTAAAAAGCAACAGGAGAAAAGCAGATAGTTACCTACAAAGGAGTTCCCATAAGACTGTCAGCTGATTTATCAAAACAAACTTTGCAGGCTAAAAGGGACTGGGAAGAAGTATTCAAAGTGATGAAAAGCAAGGACCTACAACCTAGATTACTCTATCCAGCAGAGCTATCATTTAGAATGGAAGGGCAGATAAAGTGCTTCTCAGACAAGAAAAAATTAAAGGAGTTCACCATCACCAAACCACTATTATATGAAATGTTAAAGGGACTTATTTAAGAAAAAGAAGATCAAAACTATGATAAAAAATGGCAATAAATACGTATCTGTCAATGATTGAATCTAAAAACAAACTAAGCACACAAGAAGAACAGAGACAGAATCATGGATCTGGAGAGCATTTTGACTTTTTGGTTCACAGGCCAGCACTCAATCCACTGAGCCACACCAGCCAGGGGCTGGAGAGCTATTTGACGGTTGCCAGATGGGAGGGCAAGTGAGGGAATGGGTGTAAAGGTGAGGGGATTAAGAAGTACAAATAGGCAGTTACAGAACAGCCATGGGGATGTAAAGTACAGTACAGGACATGGAGTAGCTTAAGAACTTATCCACATGACCCCTGGACATGAACAATGGTGGGGGGATTGCCTGAGGGAGTGGGGGTGCTGGGTGGAGGAGGGCAAAGGGAGAAAAACTGTGACAACCGTAAAAGCATATTCAATTAAACAAATAAACAAAAAACTTTTAATGCCTAGATCTGACCAGGTAGTTCAGTTGGTTAGAGTGTTGTCCCAACACGCCAAGGTTCCGGGTTTGATCCCTGGTCAGGGCACATATAATAATCAACCAATGAATGCATGGATGGGTGGAATAAGAAATTGATGTTTCTCTCTCTCTAAAATCAGTAAACAAAAATTAAAATACCCAAAACTTTAATGCCTACAAAGGTGAGAATATAACTGTTAGCCAGCATGTAAAAAGAGCACACCTGATAGGTAATTCTGTAAATGCAAATTAGAAGAGCAACAAATTACTATCTATCTAATTAGCAAAAATAAAAAATTGATGGCACGCACTGCTGGCTACAGGGGTGCATCTGGCCCACCGTGGGAGTGTAATTTGGACCAGTATTTGGGGAAAAGCAATGCTGCAATATGGATCAAGAGATGTTCATCATCTCTGGTCTAGAAATTCCACCTGTGAGGGCCTGTAAGCTATTGTGGGGTCTCAGGCTGTCGCTGAGGGAAATGGGAGCCAGGCTCGAGCAGAGGAGATGACCTGACTTTTTCATCAGTAACAATATATTCTGGAGCAAGTTCTGGATGATGAGTAGCAGTTGGCCAGGTGACGGAGTCAGGAAAAGCCATTCTGGACCAGTGCGTGCAGGGAGGTGTCGAAGGCTAGGCATGGCTGGACTGCTAACACAGAGACTCAGGCAGTGCTGCAGAAGCACCTGAGAGTTAGAACATGGAAGGCCTAGGAAGTGTGCGAAGAAGCTGGGACTTGATTCCAGAGACTCCCCCAAACCTAGTAGAAAGCAGTGGAAGGACTCTTAATGGGGACTGCCTTGGCAAGATTTAGGTACACCACAGGAGGGCAGTGTGGAGGCAGACTTGAAGGTGAGGGGCACAGAGGATCGGTCACCTCTCTAAGGGACCTTGATTTCCTTGGCCATCCTCTGAAACGCCTCGTGATTCAGGGCAGCTGGGCCCCTCCAATCAGTCTCAGAAGCCATCGCAGTAATTCCATTGCCGTTGTGCAGTGAAGGACGTAGGCCTAGGGTGCTACAGGTTCTTGCCAAAGCGACCATATGGGAAGTCAGTAGGGGACTTCTGGTAAATTTTCCCTCACTTTTAAAAAGGGATGCAAGAGAGGGATGACTTCTTTTTCCTGCCACTGAAGCAGCCATGACAAGGAGGTGATAAGCCTGAAGACAAAAGTCCAACATGCCGAAGCAGGCAGAGGAGGAAGCTGGCAAGGACCTGGGTCCTTGCTGACATCCCTAGTTGCTGAATTGACCATTCTGGAGCTTGTCTCCTGTCTGCTGCCAGATTTCCGGTTACAGAGGACAATGAACCCATCTTCTCCCTCCCTCCATCCCTCCTTTTCTTCTCTCTCCTGTGGCTAACAGGAGTCTAAATGATACAATCAGAGGTGTGTTGCCAGAGGTTGAAAAAGGCTTCCACTAGAGCAAGGGAAGTGGGTAGGAGGGTCCGTTACGAGAGAAGTTAAGGAGGAAGAGATTGCTGGTTTAGTAACCAGCTAGGTGAGCAAGGAGAACTGAGGGTGACCTCCAAGGTTTCAGAGAGAAACTACCGGCTGCTGATGTGTGGCTACGCCCTACCTTTACATAGCATGGCTACATGGCTTTCATCATCAGGGACAGCTCCAGTTTCAACCGCGTCTGTCCCTGTTTCTGTAAGTGCGGGTCGGGCTCTACGTCATGGTTTTTATTTTAACAATCCGTCTCTGAGCCCTTTAGCTTCAGTCACACTCCAGCTCCCACCATGACAAACCTGGAGAGGGGACCCTGAACTCTGGTCCAGAGCTCTGATAGCCAAGGTCGGGCTTTTCTTTGCTTTCTGGATGAGCGAAATGGAAAGGAAGAAACTGTACCTTTCCATCCTGACCTTGATCAGCTCCTCCTTGCCTAGGGCATTGCTGGGAGAAGCCTCAACTACAGAAGTACAGACGAAATATCAGGTCAAGATCATTGCTTTTACCTCACTCCCAGCTCTGGCCAATCCATGCCAGAACGGTATTCTGAAATAAAGGAAAGAGTCCTAGGAATTGGCCGCGACGCTCTTATACCACTCTCCCACAAAGAACAGCAAGAATCTGGTGGGATCCAGCCTGCCCTGTGCAGGAGTGTAGGAGAGAGGATGAAGAAATGTCGAGGTTCAAGAGGTTCAAGCAGCGGGGAGATGAGGAAGATCTGGGCAATGGAGACAAGGGAGGGGGGAGACAGCTTCTTTTGTGGCAGGAAATCCAAGAGTAATTTAGGACCACCCAGGCGGCAGTGCCGTGGGTGGGGATGTGTATGTGCGTGCACGCACGTGTGTGTCCTGGGGCGGGGGGCAGGCAGGCACAGAGAAACATCTGCTCCGGACGCCAGGCTGGCCGGGAGTGTGTATGTGAGAGCCTGCAGAGGGCCGGGGGCAGGGTGGGGATGGGGTGTGGGAGCCCAACAGGCAGGCAGGCAGGCAGGCAGGCAGGCTCCAAGAAACATCTGCTCTGGATCCTGGAGCTTGCCAGCATTTGAAACAACTCAAGGGTGTGAGACTCTAACCTGAGCCTTGCCCTTGGGCATGGGACAGGGGTGGGGCAGCTTTGAGGAGCCCACAGATGCAAATGTTTGGGCAACAACAGAGGGGAGCTTGAGTCTGTAAAGGGCTGCCATGTGAAACCAGGCCCGGGGAGAGAGCTATGCCGAAAGTATTCATAAGAAACCGTTTTCATCTCCTACTTCCCTCCGGGAGTGAGGATTTGGTCCCACTGGACCCTGCTGTTGCTTTGAAGTGCAGATTCCCTCATGTCTGCAGGGGCCTCTCTCCGGAGCCCTGCTGGTGACTCGACTCGCTCAGCTTCCCCAGTCCTCCAGCTCTAACTTTTCTGGGTCTCCTGGTCAGATGTGATTGCTCCCTGCCTTCTCCTACTCGACACAATCGTATTCTGCTTTGTGTTATATTGCATATTATATTTCAGTCCACGTTTTACTTTCCTTGCTACTAAAAGAGGGGTCTTTTTTAGTCACCTTTGCACTTCCTGCCATGCACCTCAAAAATTCACAGAAAAGGTGGGCAATGAACACTGAACCCATTTAGTGCACCTCTTCTCAGGGCTCCGTCATCTGCACGTGTCTGTTCCCGGGTGTGGGCGGGAGCAGCACTCCCAGATGCCCAGGCTCCAGCAGGCAGGCGCCCCCTCCAGACCCAGAGCCGAGCCCCCTGGAGCTCAGTAGCCAGCTCCTCACCCTGTCCTCGCCTTGGGCTCGCCATACCCAAAGCAGCCGTGGTCAGGGCCCACAACTCACCTTCCACCCAGAGCTGCTCTAGGTCTGTCTCAATGACGGCAACTCGGAGACCCAGTACCAGGGCCCCAAAGGCCAACAGTCCCAGGAAGAGCACTTTGCCACAGTGTCTCTGGATCCTGCAGCCCAGAGAGAAGAGCAGGCCCTGGAAGTAGGTGCGAAGCCAGAGCGGAGCCTTTAGGCTCCCAGCTAGTATCTGGGATGGAAAGAGAAGGGTCAGTGGGCATTACTGCAACAAGGCATGACATCCTTTTTCCCTTTTCTCCCTAGGTAAACCCTTTCCCAAGCACTAGTTTCTTGGTGTCTGGATGTAGGACAGGGAGGATCTACAGAGACGCAGGGCCAAACTTAGAATAAGATTTAACTGTATTCCCTGTCCTCCCACCCAATACACACCTGAGGAAAGCGGGCACCTGTGTTCTGAGAGTAGGACACATATATACACACCTGTTCTCAGGTGGACAGAAGTGAACCCACAGACACTCTCAGCAGCCAGATGCGGAAGAAACACAGACACACACACACCTCACACCTTTCCCGGGCAGACAGTAACACAAGGCACTTAGAGACAATCCACCTTGCATAGGCCTGAGTGACAGACGGTGTCCCCAGACCCGGTCCCAATCTTCCATCTTCCAGCTTCTCCTCCACTCACCTGGGGTGCTGCGGATCTAGCTGGGGCTTTGTAGTCTGGTGGCAGCTCCCCAAGGGGTGGTGGCCCAGCCATGCTGGCGGAGATGGGGGGCCTGAGCACCCCCAACCCGCGTTATCTGGAAGCCCCCATAGGCTGGCCTGATCCCCCTGGAGCGCGGGGCGGCTCAGGCGCCGGTCGCGGGTGAGGGTCGGGTGCAGGCGGGCCGCGGTGGCTGTGACCCAGAGGAGTGCAAGGCGGTGCGGGCCGGGGAGGGCTGCCGGAACGAGTCCCGCGTGCAGGCAGAGATATCGGCTGGCCGGCGAGGTGCGGGGCGGCTTGAGGTGGCGACCGCAGTGCTGAGAAGGCGTCTGCAGCCCCAGAAAAAGGGAGAGGGCAGAGGCGACGCTCTCCCATTGGCTGAGGGGCCAGCAAATTACCCGGATCCACTGCTAGGCAACGGCGCCGCGGGGGGCAGTGCAGGAGACCACCCAGGCAGGGCCACCCCTAGCCTCGCCTCCCAGCCCGCCCGCGGGGCCCTCGGGGGAGGAAGAGGGAGGGAGATCCCGGAGAGGCACGGCGCTGGCCAAGTGTAAGTCAGGAGAGGCCAAAGCTGAGAAAGGGTATCTGCTGGCCCACCCAGCCAAGACCCAAACCCTCCTTTTCCCTCTTCTCTGCCTGCACCCTTGCCCCATTCCGTCCACTCTCTTCACTGAGGCCAGTCGTCTCTAACATGCAAATCTGCTAACTCCAAAACACAAACGCACTTGGAGCACAGCAGGCAGCATGATCTAACTAAAGCCTCATCTGCCACAGTTTCTTCACACCCACTCAATGTTTCTTCCAGCCCAGCAGAGCCACATGTAATGTCCTAAATGCACCATATCACGCCTTGCTTTTTTCTTCCTGCAAGTCTTGGCCCTTTTGTTTCAGCAGGTAATCTTCAAAACCGACGGTGCTCGACCACCCCTCTTTGATGAAGCCTTCCTTGATTCACACCTCTCTGCTGCGTTTGCTTCTTCCTTTGTGCTCCTTATAGCACTCAATGTCTGTATTAATTATTGCATTTATGACAATTTATGCACTTGAGAGTCTGCCTCTCTCACTAGAAAATAAATCGGTGCTCCATAATTGTTGAGTGAGTAATTGAGAGTTGAAGCAACCAGGGTGAAAACGACTGGAAACAGGCCAGGGTCCCTTCATTCAACTTTTGTCAACTACCCCGCCTGAGCGTGCTGTTTCTGCCAGGTTCCTGACTGATTAACCTTGAGGGGCAGAGGAGGGTAAAATCAATATTCTAAAGTAAAGTTTGGGAAAAAGAATCTCCAATACATTCATTACTCTAATACAACTATTATTATCTCTGGCCAATTTCTTGGTCAGTTCTTCTAGACTTGTTTACCATTACATCATAAATATTTCATGTTACTACATAGTCTTTGTATCAATCATTTGGAGACTGTCCTTAGGACAGATTCCCAGAAGTGGGGGTGTTGGGTCGAAAAGTAGAACATTCTTATGGCTCTTGCTACAGATTGCCAAGTTGCTTTTCAAAAACTTGGGTCAATTACTGTCAGCTCCAGAGCCTCAGTCCTGGGAGAAAGGAACCTTTTAGGTTGAGGGGTGAATACCTGACAGGTTTGCTGCTTCCACTGGTCCATTCACGTAGCGAGAAGCGCGTGGAGCAACTAATACGTGCGTGATGTTGTTGGCCCAGTGGTAACTACACATTCAGAGTAGTGTGTGTGTACAGCACTTCGTTCCTCCTTGTCAGAGAGCAGTGGGTCCCGCTATGGATAAAGATAGTGTACCCGGAGCAATTCTCTGGAAATAGAAATAGCCTCTAAACTAGGGCCTATGGGCCCCTAGACTGCTCTTGGGGCTACAGCCAAAGACGGGCATGGCTGGGTGTCATCAGGACTGCAAGTGGAGAGAATCTGCTGGGAGTAGCTCTTGAAACCTGTCCCTTCTTATCAGATTCTGCAAGACATAAAGTCCCTGGAGAACGGATTTGTAATTGCCTGGGCCTTGGGCAGACTCGGCTTCCACAGCAGGCCCATCATTTGTAACAGCTGTGGTCAAGTCCAGGACGTCTCTGGATGCTTCCAGGGTAGGGCCTGCCTGCTGAGAAAACGTTTTGCCTTGTAGGTCAAAGACCAGAGTGGGAGGAATTGGTCTGTAGTTCTAACCATTGCAACCCAGGGCCTAGTGCTCTCTGGCTGCTCCAAGCTCCAAAATTGCCTTTCTTTCCCCAATGAAGTGATTTCCTGAGTGCAGCTGAGCTCAGCCAGGGAGAGCTAAAGCCACAAACCCCAGGGAACGGAAAGTAAGTGGAAGCCCTTCTTTTCTCTCCACGAGCAGCCTGCTTCACCGTCACTTCGACTGGACCTAGGTGTGGGTTTTGGGCCCAAACTAGAGAAGTTGCACAAAGAATAACAAGAGAAAAGCAATCTAATTCAATACACTATCACCAAGGAGTAAGTCTAATTACTGATTAATGAAACGAACATCTCTTAGGGCAGGGGTGTCCAACCTGCTGCCCGCAGGCCGCATGTGGCTCAGGATGCTATGACTGCAGCCCAACACAAAATTGTAAAGTTACTTAAAGCATTTTGAGATTTTTTTTTGTGATTAAGTGTTGCAATGTATTTAATGTGTGGCCCAAGACAATTCTTCTTCTTCCAGTGTGGTCCAGAGACACCAAAAGGTTGGACACCCCTGTTAGGATTTCTTACGTGTCCCACCCCTTTGCTAAGCCCGCTGGGGTTGCAGAGTGCCTGTTTTTCAGAAGTTCACAGCTTAAGGGAGAGAACAGAGACCACAGGGAAACCATTGGGAGCTGGAATACACGAGGAACATTCCAGAAGTGAAGGAATTGGATTGAAGAGGTGGGACGAAAACTCAATCTAACAGAGGATATGATTCAAGGTATGCAGCTTTACTGGCTGTGAGATCTTGGGCAAGTCATATAATCTTTGACATTGACATAAAGATTAAATGAGATAATATATATGGCTGAGGAACAGTGCCAGGAAAAGTGCTGGTCTCTCTCTCTCTCTCTCTCTCTCTCTCTCTCTCACACACACACACACACACACACACACTCTCTGCATAAAGTGACCAGCCTGGCTGGCTGCAGGGTGGGGTCCATGGGTGAGGAGCCAGGGCAGGCCTTTCTTCTCCACACTCCCCCAAGTTTTTGACTCACCACGCTTTGGGCTGGTTTCTGGTACCTGGGCCAGGCAGAGTCAATGACCCTGAGATGTGGAGGGGCCCTGGCAGTCCCTACTGCCACCCACTAAGTTCAGGGGCCAAGTCTGGCAATGTATGCCCCTTCCCCATTGGCAGTGTTAGGTCAATAGTTCATGTCAAGTGCCAGAGGCTGCAACCAGAGATCAGAGAATGCCTTGCACCTTGAGGGTGGGGTAAGAAGAGAGGCTAAGAACCATAACAGAATCTCCGCACTTATCCGTGGCAAAGCCCGTGACGAAATCCTTCTGGGTGGTGGCAGACGGTTCAGGTCGAGGACAGGTCATCCTGGCCTCCAGCAGAACTCACTCTGCCCAGCCTCTTTCCCTCCCTGTCAGCTCCATCAGAGCTGTTTTCTGGACCTTCTGTCTGGGTGGTCCTTCCCACACCCCTCTCCCCATCCCTCAAACACACTTAACTATTTAGAAAGCAGCATAAGAAGGCCTGGCTTATGTACCTCCTTAGGGGTAGGGGTGGCTATGGATAAAGTATACTCTCTGCAAGTCTCTGGAAATAGAAACAGCTTCTGAACGAGGCCAAGTAGTAACTACACATTCGGGCCCTGGACTGCTCTTGGGGCTCCAGCTAAAGACGATTCCCTCTCACTCCACTGCCGATGAGAGTGCGACAGGAAGAGTACTGTGGTGAAGGTCTGAGAAGTTTAGCCTCTAGCCTTGGGAAAAAGCTTGGAGGGTGACCTTGGCTGTCAGTTCCCTTACAGCCTCAGGGAGCTCTTGTCAGGAGGTGGGGGTGAGGTGGTAATGGAGGAGAAATTCCTAGAGTGGTAGCTGTCAAATTGTGTCTGACCTGGTAAGCTCCCAGAAGCCTGTTCCTCAACACCTCCCCAGAGTCCTCCCTGATCTGTCACCGAAGGCCCCCTTCTTCCTCTCCGCCACCTCCGTTGGAGCGTCACGGACAGAGGTCGGGCAGATCCCATCAATACTTTTCCTGTCTGGCCCTGCTGGCTACTGTCCCACAGGGAGGTAGCCAGCCTGTGAATATTCAGTTGTGCACTCTATTTCAGACATACCCAAACCCTCTGTAGCTGCTGCCAAAATAAAACAAAAACTGTCCCTGCCTTCTGGCAGACAAATAGAGCAAAGAGAAGAGAAATCAAAGCATCTTGGGCAACCAGCCAGACCTGCAATTATTAGAGACAATAGCAGCAGTGTCCTGAGCTGGGGGCTGCTCTCAGCTGGGACTCAAACTCAGCAAGGCCTTCCCTGGGGAACCTTGCCTTGTCTGTCTCCCCCAGTTCTCGTCTGTTTCCTGGTGAAGGGGCTGCTTATAGGCTTGTGCAAGGGAAGAGGTTTTTTCTCTACTTACTGTAAGAGGTTCCAAGGGCTCAGTGGGAAAGATCAACAAGAGGTATGGGAAGTCCCTGGGACAGTTTAACCAACCCCTTCTCCCTCAAACCTACCTAACTCCATCCCCTTTCTGTGGTCAAGGAGCAGTCTTCTGGCCTCTTGGCCCACCCAGACCTCAAGGGTCAGAAAACTCTGAGAGCAAAGTGACAACACCTGAGAACAGAAAGGGCCTTTAAAAGTTACCCGGTCCAGCCCTGGCTGAGTGGCTGGCTCAGTTGGTTGGACTGTTGACCCAATATGCCAAGGTTGCGGGTTCAATCCCTGGTCAGGACACAGATAAGAAGCAACCAATGAATACATAAATAAGTGGAACAAAAATTGGTATTTCTTTCTTTCTCCCTGCTCCTCCTTCCTCTCTCTCTCCTGGGTTCAATAAATTAAAAAAAAAAAAGTTACCCAGTCCAACTATCCCCATCCATCCCCAGCCATCCCCATCCATAGACGGGAAACTCGGGGATAGAGGAGAGGTGGTGACTTCACCAAAGCCAACCGCACTATGAGGCCAGGTCTTCTTTCATCCAGGCCGGGACTGTCTTCAGCCTCATCTGGACCCCACAAGTTTAATTTCGGTGCTAAAGGGGACCGCCTTGGGTGCCACCCCAGCTCTTTATTCCCACCTCCCCTGTAGTCATCCATTTGTAGTTCACAACCATTTCTGCTGGGCCCTCTCAGCTCCTGTCTGATTGGGACAAACTTTCAGGAACCTTGTTCTGACCAGTGGGAAGAATGTGGAGCTTTAGAGCTCCCAAGACGGCTGGTGGAGGTGGGTACCCCCTGGGGAAGGAGTGCTCACCTACTCAGCCTCTCACACGTTCAGTGAGAACACACTAAGAGGCAGGCAAGATCACTCAAACAAACTTAAGAGACTTTGGATTTCTGAATCAATGTAGAAACCACTACTTTTCTAATTACTGCCACCCACAGTGAGCACATCAAGAGAAACCTTCACTTTGTTAGCTCTGGGTGGTGAAACCTCACCCCAGGAAGCACTTTTATCTTCCACCAAACTCCTGCAGGTTGTAAAAGCAGTGCAGGGGCGGGCAGAGCAGAGTGCATGTGCGTTCAGGAGTGGGGTGGTAAAGGGAAGGTGGACAGGACTCTAGAAGAGTTGTGAGTATGGAAATCTCATTTCTCAATTATCTGGAGCAGGAGAGTCTGCATAATTAGGGTATGAAGAAAGAAATACAGCTGGAGAAGAGTCAGAAAGAACTGCAAACCACGATAGAGTTTCCTGACCGAACAGACGCTAAGGGGAGGTGGGAAGGGGTCTGGCTTCTCAGACCATCGCTTTCTTTTATTGCTCTTGCCCCACTAAAACTGGTGAGGATAGGCTTGATGGCCAGGCAAGGCTGCCTTCTGCTTGCTTTAAGTCTCCAAGGGGCAGTAGCTGAACCGCAGAAAGCGGCTACAGACTGAGAGGGTGGGGGGAGAATGGCAGGAGTTAGAGGGTGAGGCTGGGGGTGGGGTGATGGCAGGGGCCGGGAATGTGTGTGGCAGGTATGGAGGCAGAGCGTTAAGTCCTGGGCTGAGGCTCGGGGCCAGGCTGCCCCACACCGGCAGTGGCACGGGGAGCATGACATGCAGAGGTGGCACTGCCAGCGCTAGGCTTATGGGCCAGGGACTGAAGTACTTTCGGATCCTTCCAGGTGGGATATGCTTTTATGGACTAGGGCTAGACCAGCCAGGCCGAAAGTCGCCCTATGAGGAGCTTTACCATTGGACAGCCGCTGCCCCCGCCCGGTAACCTCAGCACACGGGAGCTGGGCCACTGCGTCCTAGTTTGTCCCCCACGCTGGCTCTAGATGCTGTTACCACGTGACTGATGAACACACAGTGCGTATCCCTGGAGGCCCCCTGACGTGGAGCGTGGCACTACTCCGTAGGTCTCCAGCATGCCTTTGGGAGCCCTTCTTTATTGGGAAATAAATACAGAGTCAAACAGATGGGCCAGCCAACACCTGCGGTTCTGGGGGCCAAGAGGAAGGTGTCTGACTTGCTCAGAACTCAGATCTCCATGAGCTGGTCATTCCCCACGATCACTTCATTTACTCGTTTGGCTACAAAAGAAAAGGAAAAGGTCATTTGAGAACTGTCTGCAAGAGATGTCATTTCAAACCCAATTACTTCTAATCCTGTGTTTATAAACATTTATTCCTCTCTTGGGTGGCTCTGCTCTTGAGAAGCTCTTGGCAACTTGCCAAAGGGACTACAGGAGAGACAGTATCTTCCCGCACAGCTGGAGGCACCGACTCTGTACACCTGGTTTTTGGGGAGAGTTCACATGGTGGGGAACTGGAGCTGGGTCTTAAATGACGAGTAGAGTTTTTTCAGGCAGCATATCAAAGGGAACGCATTCTGGGCTATTAGAACAACACGAGTGCCCTGGCTGGGCAGCTCAGTTGGTAGAACATCGGCCCAGTGCCAAGGCTGCAGGTTGGATCCCGGGTCAGGGCACAGCACACAAGCAGCAATCAATAGATGCCTAAGTGGAACAGCAAATTGGTATTTCTCTCTCTCTCAAATCAATAACAATAATAAAAAAGAACATGAGCAAAAACATAAAGATGTATGAAAGGGGAACCTGAAACATGGTGGTATGGCCCGGGGACAGGAAACGAGGGAAAAGAGTGAGGACAAATGAGACTAAGTGCTACACAAAGATATCCGAAGGAAGAAGGGAGATGCCAAACGTGTAACTTGGAAATAATGGCGCTGACTGCACAGGGTTGTTGCAAGGGTTCAACGAGTTAAAGAATCACTGAGTGCTCGACGTGCAGGGGCTGTCATTATTTTCGTAAAGTTCAAACCCACATGACCCTCCGTGACCTGGCTCTTGTTCCCCTCTTTAGCTCCATCTTCCACCATTCTCCATTTGCACCTAAAGCCATGCTCTTTATAGCTCTGGACCGCAACACGTGTGGCTGTGCCACCACTTTCTCCCCCATCACGTTCTACCCTAAATGCCCTAAAAAATCGAGCACCTCCACTATGGGACGCCTTCCCTTTTGAACTGCCCGTGTTCTGCTTTGTGAAAACATACTGCCTAATACATACCTCTGTCTCTGCATCATTATATCACACTCTTCTACTTCGGTGAGGCTCCTGAGGGCAGGAGCAGTGCATTTATGGCCACACCCTAGTGTTGAGCACAGCCACTGGCACACGAAAGATCTCAGAGACTTGGGGTAACGGTTATTATGTAAGTAGAGAGCTACAGCTGACAGGAGGTGGAAGTCGGTGGGGTAGAGAAGTTCAGGAAATTATGAAGCAGAGGGGTTGGATGGTTCACTGACAAATGTGTTTAAGTTGTCCGAAATGTTTGGAAAAAAAAAGAGGGAGGGAAGAGGAATACTGTGAAGCCTCGATATATTAAGGCAGTGCTCTGGGAGCCGACCAGTTTTGTGATGAAAGGTAAGAAGAGGGTTAGCTTTCAAGGAACAAGACCTACAGAAAGGAGGCAGGAAGCCAATGGAAAGGGACAGGGGGAACCAGGAGCATCAGGACTATTTCTTGTCTATAGATATGGGGCAGGTGCAAGAGAGAGGAGTTTTTCAGGGTTCTATTGGGTTGACCAGCCAGCTGGGATGTATTCTTTCTGCAGCAGCCTCCCATGGCCTCTAAAGGTCTAGTACCTTTCTTGCTACACGTGGGGGCTTAAGTGTGACCCAAATAGGTGAAGCAGACGCTCTGGCTTTCCTGAGGCTCTGCTTTCGTCTCAGAAGGCTCTGGTGCAGCACAAGGAACACCCTTGGTGACAGGACCAAGTTTGACAGTGAGAGGTGTTTGGGTGGGTCCATACGGCCCATAGCGCGAGCCTCCTTCTGCTCTGTCACCAGAAAGGGGGCTTTCGACTGAAGCTTTGGAGACCTTGAGATTTCAGACATGTCTTCTGTTCTGCTCACTTTTTTAGACTGTTTTTTTTTTTTTTTTGCTACCTCTCCCTTGTACCCTATATTCTAGATTTTCCAAATGATTTCCAGTTTCCAAGACATTGAGTTGTTTTTTTTTTTGCCTTTAGGTACTTGCTTACTTACATGGTTCCCCTTTGCTTGGGATTTTTCCCTTTTGTATATTTGGCAAATAGCCAAAAATGTCAAGCTTTAGCCTTAATTCCTTCCTTTAAGATGGTGTTCTTGACCCTTGTGCCAAGAACTGACCAATTCTTATTTTATGCTCTAAACCCCGATAATCCTCTACCGTGGTACCTGTGAGACTTTACTGTACTTATTTCTTTACTCATCTGTCTCTCCATATAGACTGTGAGCAGCTGGACAGCAAGAGGGACATCTTAGTCCCTTTTACACAGGCCCTACTAGAGCCTAGAATGTGGTAGGCAGTAACTCTTTGTTGAATGTTTGGGTGTTCTGGGGGTTAAGTGAGAGTACAGATGTAGGGAAAGAAGCATATATAAAAAAGAAGGCCTCCAATCTCCTTCTTAAAGGGATTATAATCGACACATCCCCTGCATTAGGACAACCGGTACTTGGAGATCCAGAATCCTCAGGCTTGTTTCTCTCACTTTCTCCCCGGGAAGAGAAAGCTAGGTCTACGTCTTTCACAGCATTTGCTGTATGGCACCACAGTGGACAGGCAATCTCATGTAAGGAGAAAGAGACAGGAAAGAGAGGAAGAAAAAGCGACGAGGCAGGGAAGGAAAGAGCTTCTGAGTCATAAAGACTTGAATTCTAATTAGACTTGGAGCAAACTGTTCGTCTTTGAGCTGTCATTTCTTCACACAGTTGTGGGGGTTCAATAAGATAAGTGATGTAAAGAGTCCAGTATGGTGGTTTGATAAGTATTAAACAGAGATTACAGCGTGGGCTGGAGCTGGCCTGTGTCCTCTTGTCCTGGGAGGTGCTCCTTTTCACGCTTCATGGCCATCTGCTTCCTTCAGGGAGAGGAATGGGGAGGAGGCCCGGACAGGCTCAGGCTGCCAAATCCCATAGGGCTGGGCTGGGCTGGGCTGGAGCGTGACTGTCAATCAGGCTCCACCCTTGAGATAAGACTGACCAGAAAAGAACAAAGGAAATGCTTTTCTGGTTAGCTTCCCAGGGCACCTCCAAAAGCTCTACTTTACCCCTTTTCCCTCTGCAGCCATGAGTCAGCCTCATCCTGTCCTCTCTAGACCCTGATATTTGCTCTTTCTTCATCCAGTCTCTTCTTAGTCTCCAGGGACACTGGGCTGTTCCGAAGACAGTACCAGTTCCAACTAACGTTCTTCTTGGCCCTCAGTGCTCCAGACCAGAAGGGCCAATGAGGTGCCTCGCTGGGACTGACAATGCTTTCTTGTGCTCTGCCAGGTTCCAAATAAAAACCTGAGCCTTCACTGGCCTGCCCTCCCTACTCTTCTCTGCCCTCCGGTCTGCTGTTGGCCTGGGGATGGGAGAAAGCTCACTATATCTGGTATTTTGGAGGTAGATGTATTTTCATGAAGATTCAGTAAGGAGTGGCGGGAATCTGGAGGGGAGCAACAAGCAGTTCTAGTTCTGCTAGGCCAGGTTGGAAGAAGGCTCCAACAGACATGCTGGAAAAGTTCTGGGCTAGAATCAGGCTGGGGAAGATCTTAAAGGTAAGAGTACAAGGGAGGATGGCAAGTTGGGGAAAACAATGGGACAGAAGGGAATGACAAGTCACACATGACAAGCTGCACTATCAGGAAGCTGGGAAGGATTCCGGCCAACTTGGACTTGACCCACGCGCCCATCAGGTTTACGTCCATGGCCGAAAGACTGATCCCGGTGGTGCCAGGAGGGAGATCCAAGTTCCCTCGCTGACAGTGATACTAGACTCAGATGAAGTGTCCAATCAGAGCCTCCCAGGTACTGACTTTGTTGGCTATGGCTTTTCTGTTGGCTTGAGCAGGAGGTCAAACTCAGTTACCAGGGTTTTTGCCAGAGATAATCTCATTAATTAAACCTAATGGGGTTGGGTGAGAAAAGCCAGAACTGTCAGAAATGGCTGGTTCTCCTGGTAGAGTCAGAATGTGGTAGAAAGGACTACACTGGATTATGAAAGTCACATTTTTGGGATAAGAGACTGCTATGGATATGGTGACTCAGTGGTATGCAAGTGACTGGATTTTGGAGAGGGGACAGAATTACTTCTGAGGATGAATGCTTTTTTTCCTGGAATCGCTCCATGTGAGGAAAACTGATTGGGGATTGTGCCATCTCTTTGCTAATGAAGACCTGGGCTGCTGATGTTTGTCTGGGTCATCCCTAGGAACAGGTTTTGAGTGCTACAGTGATGACTAGGAGTTTGCTTTATCCATATGGCTCAACCTCAAAGAAAAGTGATGGTGGGAACATGTGACTGGCCAGGAGAGCTTGTAGCAGGAAGGTGCTGACTACTGTGCTGGGCCCTCAGCACAGAGGACAGAACGGGGAGTGTTGGGCTTCTCTAGTTCACTAGAGAACTTCCCTGGCTACCTCTCCTTCAGGAAGACCATTAAAAGGGATCTTCCTGTTAAAAAAATGGGCACATAGTGTTAGAGCCAGAAAGCCCAGGAGCCACTGAAGCCCAGCCCTGTGGTCCCTGGTGGGAGAGGCCGTGCCCCAAATGCTCAGTATCTGGCATTCAGGTGTCATTCATGAATTCTGTTCTGAATGAAAAGGGGCCCTTGCAAAGTAAAAGGGAGCAATGCCAGTACTTTGTTGGAAATGGGGATGAGAAGAAGCAGAAACTGTAAAATTCCAGGTTCCAGCACACAAGAAAGGAGGGACCTCTAGGGTGCTGGCAAATGGAGTTCGCTCATTCAGATAAGCCTATGGAGGAGGCTCTTTTAAAAACAACAAAAGGAGGCAGCTCCTGGTTCCAGGAGGGAGGAAAGAAGAAAGCGGTGGGGAATGTCTCTGCTTTTTGTGGGGCAGGAGATAGTTTACCAAGACAAAGAGGCAGGAAGGCGTGGAAGAAACACTGTGTGGGGGTCACAAGCCCAAACAGAAGAGAACAAAGGACAGAGAAACACAATGAGGCAGGGAAGGCACCGGACAACAAAGCAGCTCCACAGACCAGCTGAACAGCTGCTTTTGAAACAGTGGGGACCCCTTCCAAGGCCTTCCATGGAGTCAGAGAAAAGGCTGGGGGTTCTGAATCCTGTTTTTAAGAAACTACCAACAGGATCCAGCTACTCAAGAAACAAGTTTCTTTGCA
Source organism: Glossophaga mutica (assembly GCA_039655065.1). Taxonomy (NCBI): domain Eukaryota; kingdom Metazoa; phylum Chordata; class Mammalia; order Chiroptera; family Phyllostomidae; genus Glossophaga; species Glossophaga mutica. The sequence continues at coordinate 30,584,896 of CM077307.1, forward strand.
ACCTCAGGGTAGGCCTTGGTGAGCACATATGTTGAGCATGAGGAAAGAGCTAAGGCCTGAGGTTCCTGAAGATCAGAAAGAGCTTGGATATGGAGGCCAAATACATATTTTCCTATGGTCTTGGAAAGATGGACGAAAAGGAGAAATGGGGTATCACTGATCAAATTCTGCTGGGCAAGGCAGGAGTGGCCTCCTCCTTTGGTCTGCTTAAAGGCTATTGGGCAATACCTGCGACAAAGACCCATTTTTGTCATCTACGAGCTCTGTACCTTGGGTAAATTTTAACTTTTCAGTATCTCAGTGTCCACTTCAACAAATGGCTCAATAATGAATCCCATGCTGAGGGCTTTGACCAGAACCCAATAAGACAGTGTGTGCGAAAACATTTTAAAGCTGTAAACAACAGTTCTGAGCCAACAGCATTCCAGGAGGACAGTGCCATCCACGCCTCCAGTGTCCCTGCCCTCTCACGGAGGCTCTACCCTCAGCTTGCGGGTGATCACAGCAGAAAGTGCTGCTCACAGCTAGCACGCTGCTGCGGACCGACACTCCTGCTCAAAAGTTCTTGGGTAAGACACTGGGCGGAGTCTGTGTGCCAGTAATTAAATTAAAAATACCAGTCTTCCTTGAAGCTAGGGAATGGGCATATGACGTTGGCTTGACCTTTCAGGTGCTGCAACCCCAAACCTTGGGCTGGGAACTAGTGATACAAAGAAGTAGGAAGCAGACAGAATCCACTCTGGGGTTGCTGGTGGCTGGAGAAGCAGTGAGAGCCGTTCAGTGTTCGGAGGGAATGGCAGCAGTGTCTTCACCAGAATGGTTTGGGGGATAAATCCTGGCTAGAACTCCTTTTCTTTCTTTCCTTTTTTAAAAAAAATATTTAATTTATTTATTTTTAGAGAGGGGGAAGGGAGAGAGAAAGAGAGGGAAGGGAACATAGATGTTCAAGAGCAACATTGATTGGTTGCCTCTCACATGTCCCAACCAGGAACCTGGTCTGTAACCCAGGCACGCATCCTGACCGGGAATTGAACCTGCAACCTTTAAGTTTGCAGGATGATGCTCAACCCACTGAGTTATACCAGTCAGGCTATAACTTATTTTCTAAGCTTGATTCTGCAGCCATTGCAGAGCTGTGAGCTAGCATCTTTTCAATGAATTCTTTATCATCTTAAATCAGAGTGAGTTTATGATGCTTGTAACAACGAACCTTATTGGTAAACTGGTGACACCCAGGAAAGGCCTTTCAGAAATGACAATTCTCACATGTAGAGGAAGAAAGTGCTTGGAATGTGAACAGAAAGGCAGCGAGGAGGAGGGTTGTACCCATTCTCAAGAAGAGAAGTAAGAGAGAAGGCTGGTTTCAGGCCAAGGTCACATCTCCCTGGTTCAGTTATCAGTGTTGCATGTAGAAGTTGCATTGGCAGAAGTTTAGGAAAAAAGCAAGGAGAGATCTCATGATAACTGCAACCATCTTCTGGAGCCCTTTCTGCCCTGAATTCCCCCAAAATATGCTTTATGGATCCAAAATTCATTCATTTATCTCATGCCCCCCACCCCTCCCCAGCAACTACTGTAAACCAGAACCTGCTCCGAGAGCTAGGGAGACATATTAAATAAGTCAATCTTTGCCCTTGAAGATCTTAGTCTAGTAGGGAAGGTGGACTCATAGATAATTGCCATAACTTGTGAAAGCACTGTAATAAAGGTGGTGACAAAGTGCAGGGATGCAGAAGAGGAAGGAATGCTCAGTTTGGCTGCAGGGAGCCATGGAAGAGTCAGGGCAGGCTCTACAAAGAAGACACTTGGGCAGAGTCTTCAAGAAAGGGCTCCAGAGAGGGCAGGGGCACGTGCACAGGCACGGAGAGGCACAACGGCTCGGTGCGTATGAGGGGCTCCGAGTCCGTCGGCATGCTCCCGGAGTTGTGTGTGCTCCTCCTCACGTTTAACTGTGTTTAATTCTCCCCAAAATCAAGATCGGTATTATTGCCTCAATTTTTCTAGTTTTGTAAATCTGAGGCCTAGAGATTAAAATTTTAACTTTGCCCTGACTGGTGTGGCTGAGTTGGCTAGGTGTGGTATGCAAAGTGAAAGGTCATCAGTTCGATTGACGGTTAGGGAACATGCCTAGGTTGTGGGTTTGGTCCCAGGTCAGGGCATAAATGGGAGGCAATCGATCAGTTTTTCTCTCTCACATTGATGATTCTCTCCCTCTCCTTCTTCCTCCCTGCCCCTCTCTCTAAAAATAAAAACATTTTTAAAAAAGTTAAAAAAATTTAACCTGGTGCACATCTATTGAGTTGCCCAGCTGAGATCTGAACCCAGGTCTGTTTGCTTTTAAAGCTCAAAAGGGAGGTATGCGACTTCATAAAGGGAAAGGAGAAAAACGTGAAGAAGGCCTTTATTTATTGGGGAGAAGGAAAATGATGTGGCTTCTACCAGCACAGAACTGGTGGGGCTCATTCCTTCAGCAACTCTCCTGCCACACTCTATTTTAGGGTTAGGAATAACCTCAAAAGGAATTAGCCGTTCTTACTGATCTTGAGCTTTGTCTATTTGTTAGCTAAAAAACATGCAGCCAAATTATGGACCATTCAAATTTTCCCAGCCCAGCAGGGAAACCCTGACGCTCGAATGTCTCTCAAGTATTGTATACTCCTTGTACAGCTGTAGAGCGGAGCGAGCTAACAGCACAGCTCATCACATCACCTCTAAGGGGCTGAGAATGGCTCCAAGTGGGTGGCTTTTGAGGAAGTTGCTAACCTTCTTCCAAGCCAGGAACCGGTGGGACTACCTCCCTGAACTGTCGTACCAGGTCAGACAAAGTGCTCATGGACTTCATGAGCCCACAGCCTTTGTTAGATCACTGGCCTTTCTCTTCCACATCCAAGAGTCCTTATAAACTATTAGCGCCAAGCAGGGCCATTTGATCTTTTTGGTATGTTTTAAACTTTTGGATAGTAAGGATACGTACATATATGAGCTTCTCTGTAAGATAAATTCCTAAAAATGGAAATAAGTCAAATTTAAACAATTTGACAATGATGTAGATCCCCCTGCAAGAGTAACTTCATCAGGTCATGTTCTCCCCTGCAGTGTACGCATGTGCTTGGGCCCTGACCCTCACTGGCCCTGAGCACTACCTGTGCCAGAGTGACAGGTAAAAGATATGGTATTTGTGATTGTAACTTGGGATTTGTTTACCTTTGGCTTCAATCCTCTGGCCATTTCCAATGAGGCAGTCCCTGATGTCTGCTCCCTTCTCGATCACAGCGTTGTTGCAGATGACGCTGCCCTGGATGCTGCATCTGGAACACAGTAGCTAAGTTAGGGAGTGCTCGCGGCTCTCATCACCATGCTCACCACTGTGGGCTGGGGGTGCTGGCTCCTCCACAGGTGAGGAACAGCCGGTCAGTTCAGTTAATGGTTACATGCTTGAAGTATCACTGGAAGACAGAAGGGCTCAGCTGGGTCGAGGGAGGGACTGGCTTTAGGGAAGTCCACAGCGTGGATATGCTCACAGTGATCTTTTTCCCAACAGCCTGAAAAGAGCAGACACTCTGATTTCAGATCTTTAGGCACTCCAGACCTAAATTCCATCTGCTCTTTCCTCCTTTAGTTGGGGGCGGAAGCTGGTGCTGCTCCCCAGGCTGACCTGTCCCTCCTGTCCCTCACCTGGGAATATATATCAAATTTCATTGACAGCTAAGGCCCCGTGGATCTTCCTAGGAGGTCAGCTGTGGAAATAATGGGTGCCCTGTAGCTCTCACCACAGACTGTGGTTAAAACCATATTCACTGAGAATAAAAAAAAAAAAAAAGGATGCTTTTCAAACTATCTGCATGCCCGGTAAAAGACTACTCCAGACCCTAAAGCCACACTCCCACAAGTAGTACTGCTGGCTCTTAACATTTAAATGTGTTTAAGGAGCATCTTCCTGGCTCTTGAAGTCTGGTGGGTAAGAGGAAAGAGAGAAGATTTTGAAAATTGTCACTAGCACTTACTGCATACCTACTCTATGCCAGATACTATGCTAAATACTCCATGTATATTACAGGAGTGACTTACAAATCTAGCCATTTTATCAGAAAAATCACCTGGATAATGTTAAAAATAGCAAACAAAAACACTCTTGATGTGCTGGCCCCCATCAAGTTTTTTGGTAGGCCTAGAATGAAGGGCCTTATGTATTTAATTGGGAAAAAATAGCTTCCTACCTGGCTGGTGCGGCTCAGTGGATTGAGCGCCGGCCTGCGAACCAAATAGTCACTGGTTTGATTCCCAGTCAGGGCAGATGCCTGGGTTGCAGGCCAGGTCCCCAGCAGGGAGTGCGCAAGAGACAACCACACATGGATGTTTCCCTCTCTTCCTCCCTTCCCCTTGCTCTAAAAATAAATAAATAAAATCTTAAAAAAAAAAAAGCTTCCTAGATGATTGTGGGAGTATGATTTTCATCTCTGATGTAATAAAAATAACCACATTTTGTAGATAAGGCAAGAGAGAATTTAAACCATTTACCTAAAACCACATAACTGCCAAGCAGCAGATTCAACTCTAGGTCTGCCTGACTCAGAATCCATACATTTAACTAAAATACCACACAAATAAATAAGGGGAGAAAAGACTGGAGGAAGCCTGGAACTGCTGAGTTGCTTTTGCAGAGCTGAGATGGCTCTGGAAGGAGCTCTGCCTTAACAAGATGATATTCAGTGTCCTAAAGAGTGAGGGGTAGATAGAGGGAGGAAGGAGGAGAGTAAGAAGGGTGTGAGCTTCCATTTAAACAAAACAAAACAAACACAACAGCCCTGACCAGCTAGCTCAGATGGTTGGGTGTTGTCCCACAAAATGAAAGGTTGCCAATTTGAGTCCCAGTCAGGACACATGCCTGGGGTGTGGGTTCGATTCCCAGTCAGGACACATACAAGAAGCAGCCGATCAACGTTTCTCTCTCACATTGATGTTTCTCTTCCTCTCTTTCTCCTTCCCTTTCCCTCTATGTAAAAAATAAATAATTAAAAAAAATTTTTCCCCCAAGAATGAAAAAAACCAAAACACCAACTAAGGAAAAATCCTCAGGCAACTTACGAGGCTTGGGGATGGAGAAGGGAGATTCCAAGGGCTGAAATTATTGATGCACAGTCTATTAAAAAAGATTCTCCTAAATGCCAAAACTTTAGTAAAATACCACCCCCGCAAAAAAAAAAAAAAAAAAAAAAACAAACCCAAACCAACAAAACAGCCCAAACAAACAAACAAACAAACAACCCACCCAACTAGCACTTTATGGCATTCCAGAATCTTTTTTCACATCTGTCCTTCCCTGCTGGAAAGCAGTAAAAGGCCAAAGCCACAGCACCTCTGTTGTATGGGATGGAGATGGGCAATAAGGAGCCTTCCAGAGCTTTCCAACCTGCCCTCTGCCTTAGGCAAAGCAGTCTAGTCAGAAGTTAGAGTGGTTCCTGCTCCCTGGGGAAAATTCTCCCCAACAGAATAGTAAAGAAGTATAGAAAACTTCAGATACACAGGCTCCTGGGACACAGCAGGCTTGCAACTGGCTACCAGTCTGTTACTGAAAAGTCTCTTTTCTTTTTCCAAGGGGAAATGGGGGAGGGATGCTTCCTGCTCAGTAGTTTTAAGGGCCCATGAAAGCACGCTCTGGAGCTAGGCAAGATATAAACACGGTCAGCAGACAAAAAACAGTCAACAGAAACTCCAGCAGCCAAAATTAGAGACTACTAACTGGCTATTTGGGAATCTGGGATGTGAGTGGGAACCATTTCTGGAAGGAGGAGGCTGGAACGACCGAGGTCAGAGTCCCACAGCAATGGATAGCCTGGGTTCTCCTTATGTCTGGCAGGTGGGATTGAGGTCTTCAGAACCTCCCATGTTGCTTTTCTTATCTATTTTGGGTGCAGTGCCCTCTAAGACACATAAACCCCTACTGTACAGTCTGCAGATGCGATAAGGAAAAAGGGGGTTGACCGATGGGAAGCTGGGGGCTCTCCTGAGGGCCATGGAAAGGCTCTGAGATGAACACCTGACAACATGCTCGGTGAGAGGGAAGCTCTTTTCTCCCACTTGTTCCTTCAATTGTTCCCCGTAACCACTGCTGTAGCCACAATCACCTCCACTAGCAACGCTGAGGTGCTTTGCAAACATTTCAAGTCAGTACACCTCCCGCTCTGTCCAGAGGAAACTCCAAGATCAGGATTTTTACTGAAAGTGTTCGTGTGTGCTCACACTGGAGGGGAAGGACAGAGACCACTGTATCACACAGGTCTGCAGGCTGCTGGTGCGCAGTAACGCCTTTTCTGCTCACGCTTACAGCAGGTGAGGAGGTCGCCTCCTGTGTACTGTAACTCCAGGGAAGAACTGGCCCCAGTGCCAGGACTACAGTTTTTGCCTCTAGTTTTAACTCCCAACTTGGTACTAAGGAGTCTGCTGTGCTAATGCCTGATGGTGTTCTTTAAGGAGCTGCTCAGAGATGGCTAAGATTAATGGGGCTTGGGTCCTTGTTTCTCCTCGGTGGGCTTAACTTTTAAGCAAAGCTGTAGGTCTTGGTAAATTACCCTGGAAACCCTGATGCGTAAGTGGAGTGGAGGCCATGAGAAAACACAGCGGTCTTCAGTAAGATCGCACTGCTTGGCCAGGCACACCAGGCCACATGCCGGGCCCACAGCATGAAGAAGAGGCCCTGACCTGGGCAGCAAGAGCGCCTCCAAATTCTTGTTCCTCTTCTGGCTCCGGTCAGGACTTTCTTCAGTTTATTCCAGGAGGAAAGGGAACTCACGTAAATCTAATGTCTAACACTTCTTCATTGAACAAAACACTTTATATGCATATGTAACTTAATCTTTTTAGCAAACCTGTAGGGATAGTGGTATTTATTCTAATTTTTGGAGAAAACTGAGGCTCACAGAGGTGAAGTGATGTGCCTGAGCCTACACTGTGGTGACTCTCCACTGTGTCATGGGCTTCTGCCTCAGGTGTTGACTTGGCAGTATTGGCAAGGAGCCAGGAAGCTTCTCAGTAACTGAGGACAGGCCGGTTCTTCTCTGAGGGTAAGTTAGCAGGCTTTCTAAACTCACTCATAACCTTTTCCATGCATGTGACTAAAGATCTGACTCACTACTTCAGCCTAAGATTATGGCTGAGTCATCCATATCTTTCTGGATGCCAAGGCCTCTTAACCTTACCTCAGCAATTTCCAACCTTTTTCATTCCACGGCACACATAAACTACTAGAATTCAGTAGCATACCAAAAAATAGATTTTTTTTGTCAATGTGACCAAAAAAAAGGGCATAATTTTGACTGATTTACAAAAAAAAAAAAAAAGTCATTGCCTACCCTTTTTGTTCTCAAGTGACTTTTATAAAAAAATCAGGTGTCTATACTTGTATATAAGAATTTCTGATACCAAGAATTAACCAGATGCAATCTTATGCGCCATGACCAATAAGATGCTATTGTATGACCTATATATTTATGGTTCAAGATTGTCTTTTTTTTACTTGACAGTCTAAAGGAGAAGAGGTCAGTGCCCCTGAGTAAACAGTCAGGCATTGCATGTTTTAAAAATTCTTGCAGCACACTGGTTGAAAATCGCTGCTCTAGATGAAGTATCATATATTACGGTTAATAAAATATTTTAGGCATAAAAAAGTCTAGAGAATATGAAGAACACCTGTGTACTCACCAAACAGCTCAAGAAACGAACACTACAACCTGCCGTGCATGTTTCTTTCGTCCCACTCCCCCCTCCTCCCGGCCGAGCCATCTCCTGTTCAACCCCAGCGTTCACTGTCCTGAAGCACTCTCGCTACAGCTGGGGGAGGTGCGCCCCACCTCACGTGCCCCACACAGGCCCGTACTTCCGCAGATCTGCTCCTCCCTCGCCCGTCCTCGAGTGCTCCACCATCCACCGTTTCCTCAACCAGAAACCTGGGCTTCACCCATCAACCATCCTCTCCCTCACCCTTTACATCCCTTCCTTGCTCATTCTCTGTCAGCCTCCTTAGACCCCACTTCTTACATCTAAAACTGCTGATGTTCTCCGAGATTCTGTGTTCGTTTCTTTTCTTTTAATGCCGCACGCTATCCCTCAGTGGTCTTACCTACTCCTTCGCCTTCAGTTACCACCTTTATGCCAACTATTCCCAAATCTGCACTTTCCTTGGCAGACAGAATCTCCACTGATTTTTGCAGCCGGATGTTATGTGGGCTCCTCTTCCCAGCTCTGGTGCTCTGGACTGGGAGCTCTGCTTGGGGTTGAGACCCCATGTTCCCTGGTCAGGGGAAGGAGGGTGGTTTGCAGCTGAGATAGCCCTCTGGATTCTCCGTCGTCACAGGTGGGTGTGGGGCCAGCTCCTCTCCCTGCCCTTCCTACCAGTCCAGATGTGGCTTCTTCTGTAAATCCCTGGTTATAAGATTTCTGTTAGCTAGTTTATTCAGTGGTCATTCCGGCTGACTGTTGTATACTCTGCTGTCATCTTGGATCCGCCTCCCCCCCCCCCCCCCGCCCTCTATTTTTCTTTTAACTAGGACTATTTCAGTAGTCTTCCTGCCTCCATGTGCACCCTCTTCAGATCCTCCTCCACACTGTAGCCAAAACGATCTTCACAAAATGTGGATTTAATCAAGTTATTCCTTTCCTTTAAATTCTTAAATTACCATTACCTATTAAAGTCCTTAGGGGATAGTCTATGATTTGGTCTTTGTCCACCTCTACAGCCTTGTTTCCTGTGTATTCTTTCTTCTTCGAATCATATATTACAGTCATTATGAATTGTTTATGATTCTTTTATGTAACAAACATGTACATACTGAGTTTCTGTACGTCCTCAGGATATAACTGTGAAACAGGAAGGTCAGGTACTTCCATTCTCAAACTAACACTTTACTGGTGAGAGACACGTAAACAAGATAAGGCCAGGCAGTAAAAACGCTACCAAGGAAACAAAACAGGTCGATGTAACAGAGTGCCGGGACACACCACTTCTGACAAGGCAGTCAGCAAAGCCTCTTCCTGGACGGTGAAATCTTTCTGAGCTACTGAAATGGGGAGACATTTCTAAAATAAAAAATGTTACCATATTTTTAATTTCCTAGAGTTCTTTTTCTGTTCTTTGAAATGACAAGTTACTTAAAAGTGCCCTTCTCTCCCTGCAGAGCCCCTGTGTCTTCTAAGCTGCTTCTCCCACCCTCGCCCTGGCAGCTGTGAGAGGCAGCTCAGCTGTCACCGGCCTTGCAGTCTTCCCTTGTGCTTCTCTCCTGTCCGTTCCCGGACTGAGAAATCAGCAGATGTCCGAGCTACAATCAGTCCCGGCTGATCCAGCCTTGTGGTTTTCAAAGTTTGTTCCACAGATCTGCTTCACGTGCTACAGGAAGGGCAAGCTCCCCTTCCCCACTGTATTCCAAAGCACTGTGGTTTCAGCAGTTTTAAATACTGAGTTTCTGCATAAGATTTATTTTAAGAAAAAGTCTGAAAACCTTTGATTTGGTAATATCCTTCCATCACCTAAGCTTGCTTTTTACACGAGGAAGGATGTGAGGTCCATACGGAGGAAGAATCCTATTAAACATCTCTCAGGTTTTCTTCCTCCAAGTAATGGCTGTTCATAAACAAGGTTGAGGACACCGTGGGATCTCAAAATGGGGGAATATTCTCCATAACTTGTAACAGGGAAGCTTTCCCTCAAAACAGTGTGTGGTTCATACATCCACTCCTCTTAGCCTCTGCCTTCTTCAGGGCTGCTCTGGATAATGAGATACGGGACAGTGACCCTTAGATATTGGTACAGTGCCATTCCAGCACTGCCAGGGCTCACTACTGTGCCATCCCTTCAGGCGGAATATCAAAGCAAGAGAGGGCAGTTTCTTCCAGGACCACAATGGTAATAAGTGTGAGAAGCCACTGGAAATGCTTTTGGGGACAATTTCATTATGGAACCAAAACTAAGACCTCAAAGGGCTAGGAAATATTCCTGCCTTCACCTTTTCCCCTTCCTCTCCTTCTCCAGGCTGTACTAGTCCCCAAAGCCTCTGAAGGGTACCAGGGGCCTTGCCTCAAGTGTGTATCAGGGGAAACATACCCTTCCTCCACAGTGACTGAGTTCATAAGAAGGCAGTTGGTGATAGTCACTCTGTCTCTGATGACACAGGATGAACCAATGACCGAGCGCTTAATGGATGATTTCTCTCCAACCCGTGTGTCCGGCCCGATGAGACAGTCAACTCCAACCTGCAAAAGGCAAATGTAAAAAACCCCATCCATTCATCTTAGCCAACTGCCAACTAGCCCCTCGGATCCCTTGAGCAGAGGTCTAATAGGATGTTTTCCTAGAGACACTCCAGGAAGAGGGACCATCATCAGTAGGTCTCAGGGTCACAAGGTTATATAATATCTCTGGGACCAGCTCAAACTTACACACGTGTGCACTGGGGCATATAGATATGCTTTCTTCCAGCGAGTGCTCAAGGCAGGGTAAGAAGAGGGAGAGAGATGGCAAACTCCTGCATCTGCGTCCCAGGACTATCATGGACCTTCCTTATAGGGTTTGTGTAGCTGGGGTCAGCACCTGTCCAGGCAGATCCTAGAATGCCTGGGCTAGAAAATGAAATTTTATAACCAGAACCTAGGTGGGAGTTCCCCAGGGCTAATGAGGTTCCGGGTTCGGGAGCCCAATCCAGCTTCACAATGATAAGCCTCAGCGCAGCCAGGGGTTGTCCTGTACCTGCCCTGCCCAAGCTGGTACTTACCAAGTGTTTGTTGACAATCTGGGCTGATGAGTGGATCAGTGATTCTTCTGGACAGAGAATAGGTAGCAATTTGGGCACCTTGAGGAAAAAGGTTTGGTCATTAAAGAAAGATCCAAAAATACTTGGAAGCACCTTAGGTAGAACCCAAAGCCAGCCAGAGATGCGGGGGGTGTCCAGCCACAGCTTCCCGTCTGGATGAGGCAGAGCAGGAGGCTGCTACGTTTCCCCTAGGACAAGGATTAGTTATGAAGCAGCTTCTAGATGGTCTTACCCTCAGCTTCCTAGCTAAGAATACCTTCCCTGAAAGTAATGCCATGTCCCTCAGCTGGGAGGTGGGGAGGTGGGGAGATGGGAGAGGGGCCTAATGAGGGCAAGGAATGTCCTGAGTCTTGCCCACAGTTACCTGAGGCTCCTGCTCACCTCCTGGACCATTGTGGCCATGCATGAGGTAGGAATGAGAGCAATGTTAGAGAAATTCCATGATCAGGATAAACCTGGAGAAAGTGTCCATGTCCTTCACCAGCCAAAAGAAAGCGCTGAAGGGGAAGTTCCCACTGTTCTCTCTCCAGTATGAGGAGGAAACTGACAGGGTTAGGAGTATGGAGAGTTTTCACTCTGGGCCCTTTAAGAAGGCACAGGTAGTGTGCCTGCCTGAGATTCTCCAGCATGGGCAGAATGATATGATATCCTACTCTGTGTGGTGGCCACATGGCTGAGGGTGGCCTTGCTGGGGCTGGCTACACTGGCAATATGAATGCTAACCCCTGAGCCTGTCTCTGGGTTCTCCTCTATTACACGTCGACCAAGGCCATCCGGGCCTGTCTGCTGCACAGCCCGCGCTGGCACTTCAGAGGATACTTCTCTAGCCTCGGGCTGTCCGTGGACCTGTTTTTGACCAGTCTGACCGGCTCTAGTCATAGAACTGAACAAAGAGAACACAAAGTCAAATTAAGGAAGTCTTCCAACAGCTCCGACCCCAAACTGGGGCTCACTTTATGCAGGACTGCCCTGAGCGAACATGGGACTAGCTACGATTTTTCGTAAACTCTCTGGCCTGGATTCCCTTGGTTCTATGACCCATCCAGGCTGAGGCCAGCTTGGGGTCTGGGGCTACACCCACCACGTGGCGTGGTTCCTGAAGATCCTGGGCTAGGTTTCTTCAGGGACTCAATCCAATCCTGGTTTCCAACGCCTTCCATCACTCTACCTCACCTCTCCACCCCACTCCCCAGCTTACACCTGCACGGGCAGTTTTCATGAGCTTCCACTGGGAACTACGTCCACGGCTAATCTCCACATCAGCTCACCCCTGAGTCCTCCAATGCCGATCACCTGTCTTGCCCTATTTTCATTTCAGCCCTTTACTGCCCTGTGTTTCCCTTCCACAGTCTCATCATCCCCCTCCCCCAAAACCTTCCTCCTGTGCCTGCTACACACTAAATAAAGAGCTCCCTACATCCCTGGGCCCCCTCGCTGTCCCCGCTGCATCCCTTAACTAAACTGAAACCTGGCTTGTCTTTCACAGCGCTGCTTCCCCTTCGTGGAAGCGACTCACTCTCTGAGCCTCACAAACCTCGGGGTTAAAAAAGGGGGTTAGCAAGACTCCTTACCCTCTAATGCTGTTTCTAGACTTTTCTTTCATAGACATTTCTTCCTTGAGGCTTTGCCACCTGGCTACTCTATATTCTGTTCCTTCACCTTCTTAGGAAAGCTGCCTCTGTGTGCTTGTGTTTACCTCACCATGGTAATGATAATGCAGTATTTAAATGTTAGTTTATGGAGGACTGTAGAGATCCGTGCTGAGCAGAATATGGGAAAGCTACTGAACCCAGAGGCCAGGAAGTAGCCTTCCTGGAGATCTCAGCCTTTCCCTGGAGTCACAGAGGCTCTGCCTCTGTGGACCAGGCCCTCTGCTTCCACTTTTGCTGTACCTCAGTACCCCAGGGGTCTCTCCCGACATTTCAGACCTTTCTTAACTTTAGGAATGAAAGGGATTCTGAACAAGTCATTGTCTGCCTAATGAAGAAATAAGACAAAAAATTTAGTATAGCCCTGGCCAGGTGGCTCAGTTGGTTGGAGCACTGTCCCATATGCCAAAAGGTTGTGGGTTCGATTCCTGGTCAGGGCACATACCTATGTTCAGAGTTTGATCCCACGTTGGAATGCAATCAATGTTTCTCTCTCATATAGATGTTTCTTTCTCCCTCTTTCTCTGTCTGTCTCTCTTTCTACCTTCCTCTCTCTCTAAAATCATTAAACATATCCTTGGGGATTTAAAAAATCCTGTGAGGATTAAAAAAAAAAAGACTCAGTCTGTTTTTAGGGAAGAAGCTTACACAATTTCTCTTTTAAGCCCATCCTCTCACCTGTCTGTTTGCTTCTATGTAGAGTCCCAGGGTGCTCAATCGAAGGCAGAGACCCTCTTTCATGATGTGGACATAGCAGCGCACCTGTGACCTGGACAAGTCTTCCCACCTGTCTCCTCGACAGGCATTCCAGCAGCCATCATAGGGAGTAAAGGTCAGTGTGTTGTCCTCTTTTATAAAACTGTAAATATCTTCAGAACAAACATCCAAACCGAGCAAGTGAATGAGAGAGATGACAGAGAGGATATAGACTCAGTAAGTTTTTATTTATTTATTTTTAGAGCAAGGGGAAGGGAGGGAGAAAGAGAGGGACAGAAATATCAATGTGTAATTGCCTCTCACATGCCCCCTACTGGGGACCTGGTCTGCAACCCAGGCATGTGCCCTGACTGGGAATCAAACCAGCAACCCTTTGGTTTGCAGGCTGGCACTCAATCCACTGAGCCACACCAGCCAGGCCTGACTCAGTAAGTTTTGAAAAAGGGTACAGCTCACACCTCTCCTGCTGGAACTTACCCATGTAGCATTGACCCTGGGGAAATCCCACTAAAACCTGAAAGACTAAGTAAAATTAAAAGAGGCAATGTGTTTTCTTGTACGTTTGAAATATTGTATGATACAAAAATGCTTAAAGCCCTGGCTGGTGTAGCTCAGTGGATTGAGTGTGGGCCTGTGAGCCAAAGGGTTGTCAGTTCAATTCCCAGTCAGGGCACATGCCTGGGTTGTGGGCCAGGTCCCCCGTAGGGGGCACATGAGAGGCAACCACACACTGATGTTTCTCTCCCTCTCTTTCGCCTTCCCTTCCCCTCTCTCTAAAAATAAATAAATAAAATATTTTAAAAAATGCTTAAAAAGAGGTCCTAAAGCAAGTGTGGCCAATAACCAAGTACCACAAGGGAAAACAAAATAGGTGAGTCTTGTAAATCATGAAGGAACCCAAGCCAGTGCCCAGACTTTAGCGACACGCCACACTGGTGGGCCAGCCGCCATCGCCATATCTGGCAGCTGTACTGGGGCAGAAAGAGCAAAGAAGAGCTGGGCTCTAGTTTCCCCACTCTTAGGATAATCATTTGGGATCTTTTATTTTATGATGAGAAAACTGGGGTTCAGAAGACTGAGTACACCAAAAAACAACCTAAATCTACCTACATATCAGAACTGAGACAAACTGGGGAGTATGTTGTGTAAGGTCAAATAAAATGTACTGTTTTGGAAAAAAAAAAAAAAAGACTGAGTAGCCTCCCTCAGATCCCAGAGCTAATAATTCGTTTCAAAAGCATGTATTTTTAGGCAGGGATGTGAGAGCAAACAAGACAGACCCACCCCTACACCCTGGAAAAGAGACCTCTGGTTGTACACCTTTCTTCCCTGGACAGAGGAGGCCGAGTTCGGTCAGGAGTAGGCCTGCCCAGAGCCTAGAAAACGTGAACTGAGAAGTGGGGGGCGGAGCTTAAAGTTAAAATGGTCCAGTGAGGAACACAGTCAAACCAGAGCAATGAACCAGAGAATGAACCTGAGGCATAATTAGCCTGCCTCTGAAGAGCACTGTGACAGGATCTGCTTGAGCAAGCTTACCCAGGGCTCAGGCAGTGGCGTCAGCAAGCCCGTCCTGCTGGGTGGCTAGACAAAACTCTGTTGCCCTGAGACAGGCATCTTGGGCGGGGCTGAGCTGCCCAGCCACCCCTTCCAAAGGCGGGGCTACCCCGACCTTATTGTACCAGCCCAAGCACTAACCTAAGGGTTTTAGCTCCTTTTTCTTTAGATCCTCCTCTTTTTCTTCTTGTCCTTGTTGTGAGGAAGCTGAGGAAAACTGTTTTCTTATTAGATATGGAATCAGCTCACTCCGGATGGAAGTGATTGACCTAGGAAGAAAGAATGGTCACATATGAGAAACCTGACTGGTTCTAGGGGGCCACAAAACTCTGGAAAGCCAAATTCCTTCCTGTCATGACACCTGGGGACTGCTAGAGATCAAAGGTGTCATGAACTTGGCAGTTCTGGAGAAGCAGTGGGTCTAAGTTCTCGACCAGCTTCAGGCTGCAGGAAGGAGGGCAGTGTACTGAATCTGGGACTCCTTTCCCATGATCTCTGCAGAAAAGTCTTTCACAAAGCCCCACCTACATGGCACATGTGTGTGTGTGTATGTGTGTGTGTGTGTATGTGTGTGCTTTAACATGGTGCCTTGACTCTTAACTGGCAACAGTCCGCGAGAAGACAGAATGCTCTGATCTTCTGAGAAAAGCTGTCTGAAAAACTTTCTCCATAAAGACCTTGCTTATCTTGTTAGCTTAGTTCTAAGTACTGTGTGTATATACATGTATATTTGTATATATATTTTTAAAGCTTTTATCTATTTATTTTTAGAGAGCGGGAAAGGGAGGAAGAAAGAGAGAGAGAAACATTGATGTGTGATAGAAACATCCATTGGCACCTCTCGCCCCCGACTGGGAATCAAACCGGTGACCTTTCACTTTATGGACGACTGACATTCAACCAACTGACCCACACTGGTCAGGGCAGTACCGTATATTTTTTGTTGGTATTATAAATGGTATCTTTTAAACAGTTATTTCCTTCTTGTTGGTTATAGAAATTCAGTTTATTCTCTATTTTGATTTTATAGCCAATTACTGTGTTAAAAATCTTATTAATTTTAACAATTTATCTGTAGATTCTGACAATCATGCCAACTATGAAAACAACAATTTTCTCTTTTCTTTTTTTAAAAATTATTTTATTGTTGTTCAATGACAGTTGTATTTTCTCCCCACTTTTTAAAAAAAAGATTTTAGTTGTATTTATTTATTTATTTATTTATTTTCAGAGATTTTATTTATTTTTAGACAAAGGGAAAGGGAGGGAGAAAGAGAGAGGGAAATATCAATGTGTGGTTGCCTCTCGCATTCTCTATTGGGGACCTGGCCTATAACCCAGGCATGTGCCCTGACTGGGAACTGAACTGGCGACCCTTTGGTTCGCAGACTGATGCTCAATCCACTGAGCCACACCAGCCAGGGCTCTTTCTTCCTTTCTAATCTTTATATATTTCATTTTCCCTGTTTTACCATATTGGTTAGCACCTCTAATATAATGCTGAATAGAAGCACAGATAGCAGTCATCTTTATTTGTTCTTGATTTCAAAAAGAATTCTTCTAATATTTTATCACTTAGACTGATGATTGTTGTACTCACTTTTTTCATTATCAAAGCTATCATTTATTGACTGTCTTCCTTGTGTAGATATTGGTCTTCATGCTTTATAGCTAACAGTTGGCACATGTTATAGGCCTTTTTGTATAGTCCCTTCATCAGATTAAGAAAGTTCTCTTTTATTCCTAATTTGTTATTACGCTTTCATCAATTAATGGGTATTGAATTTTATTTAAAAAATTTTTGCATCTAAGGAGCTCATATTTTTCTCCTTTAATCTCTTTGATGATGACTTTTTTTCTAATAATAACAGCTGTGTTATTCAAAGATTGTAGACAAGATTTCTACTCTACATTTCCTCACAGTAGAGAGACTATGGGAGATTCTTTTATTCTTTATGCAAATCATCAAATTCTACAATTTTAGGTCATTCTTAAGTTTCCCGTCTCTCACTTTTGTGTAGCTCCTATGAAACTACTCTTCTGGTTTGATTCAAATTCTGTCAATTTAAAATCCATTTTAATGACTAAGTACTTCCATGCAGATTTCATCTTTTCACATACTTGAGTGGGCGTCCTCATATTACCCCAGCTGTACTTATTTACCAATGACTATCACAGAATTTCTAGGACAAAGTTAACTTCAATTTACTTTTATGCGATCCGATTCGCCTAGGACAGCAATTTTCAACCTTTTTCTTCTCACGGCACATATAAACTAATTACTCAAATTCTGCAGCACACCAAAGAAAATTTTTGCTGACCTGACCATAAAATAGGTATAATTTTGATTCATTCACACTTGACGGCTACTGTTGTGTTGGCTGTTGTCATTTTTAAATTTGTCAGTCTAAGGGAAAAGAGGTCAGTGGCCCTGACTACACGGTCAGGTGTTGCGTGTTTTAAACATTCTTGTGGCACAGCAGTGTGCCTCTTGCAGCACACGAGTTGAAAATTGCTCGTTAGGACAGTACTTACAGAAAATAAGATCAACAGTCAATGTGTAAAGAGCTTCCAGAGGCAAAAAAATCCAACACTATTACATTACAAGCAGTAAGTAACTCTGGCCAAGAGCTTTAGAGCTGTTCTTCATTTGGCCTTTTTGGGTCTCAGGAAGCATAGTGCTTCCTGATGTGTATTGAGACAGGATTTGGGGTTTAAATGATTAGGAATCTGTAATAGGGAAGAAGAGGCCTGATCCTTAGTCCAGTGAATATGCTTTTGATTTATACCCAGCAAAGGAAATGAAAGCACAGAGGGGTGAGAGACTAGCATATAATTTTTAATTTTCTCTCTCACATTGTGACCTTGTTAGAATTTTAAATCACTAATTAATTTATTTAGCATTTAACAAGCATCTATTAATATGCTAGTAACTGCTCTAGGCCTTGGAAATATACAGTTTCTGACTTCAAATAATTCATAATCCAGTGGACAGTAGCCTGATTCTGAATTTAAGGAGAAGGGTAAAAGGAGGTGAGGCTGATTAAGTAGTAAGGAGCCAGATCATGGAAGACTTTTACAGTAGTTTTTAAGCAGGAAAATGACAAGATCAGTTTTATTTCTTAGTAAGACAATTCTAGTAGCAGTGGAAATAGGCCTGGAGTAAAGAGAATGAAGTCAGGGAGACCGGCAACGAGACTAAAAACAGCCCTATAAACCTGATTGCTAATGCATACTCCCCCATTCACAGAAGCTCTGCAGGCTGACAGAGGACCACACAGATGGAGTGTAGGTAGGAAGGCAAGACGGGGCAGAGGCTGAGGAGGGTAAGCAAAATTATGAACCCTGGAACTACACAGTTCATGGTTTTTGTCATTTTTTAAAGGATCAAGTCAAACATCTTTGAAAACTTCTGTGTAAGCTGGAAGCACTTGTATTGAATTTCAATGTGATTTTTCTTCTGATTATTTGATGGAGATTAAAAATTTCCATATGAATACAAAGAATGAAACATTTAGCTCATTTTCTCCCCTTTTAATGCAACGAACCAGTGTTTGCAGCAAATGTTCCTTGGCCCCCCTCTGGTGGAAAACAAGTCAGTTTCTTTTGAAGAAATGACAAAGCAGGGCCAGCTGGGGGATTTCAGAGGCATGACATTTACATTATGGGCCGAACAGAACCATCACTGCAAGAGGCAAGCAAGCAAGCCCTGGCACACAGCCCCTTTAGGCAGAGCCCTTTAAAGAGATCAGGCAGTGGTATGAAGAGAGGACAGGAAGCAGTCTGGCCAGTTCCCACCTCCCTCTGCTGGCACTCAATGTCAGGCCAGGCCCCATAATGCAACTGGCTTAGCAGCATAATGGAGGCCAAAATTACTCTTCCCGTTTCCTGCTCAAAGTAGAGCCAGCTCAAGGGTGTGCTAAGAAGTGGGACAGGCTACTGTGAAGCACTGTGAACATCCTGACCTTGGGGATGAAGCCCAGCAGCTGACCCACTCAATGCCCCTGGCCTAGGCCACTCACTTTCTCCCTTGGCTCCTATACACAGCCTTCCCCCAAACACCTGCCTCATGACACTGGGAGGTCCTAAGAAAAAAGACATCACAAAGGAGAACAGACTTGACCACTAGCAGTAAACAAACAACTCCACCAAATTAAAAGACAAAATAATTGCTATAAATAGGATAAAAGGTCAATATCCTAAACAGATATAAATGTTCAAAAAATATACAGATATTTTTAAGACATAAAAGTTAAAACAAGCTGCAATTTCTAACCTCTAATCGAATTAGCAGATTTAAAATAATTCTCATTACTAATAAGAGTGCTTTGAGATAGTTATTCTCATATAAAGGGAGTCAGAGTATAAACTGGTAAAATCTTTTCTGAAAAGAAACTGGAATACATAGCAAAGAGTAGAGAGAATACCCTTTTTTTACTTAGTCAACTGCAGAAATCCTCATCTCTTTTTTCACTGCTTCTGTACCAAATTACTGCTGCCATTGAAATGGTCACTATACCATCTTTCCTTCTACTCACTAAAAATACAGGGGTGGGCAAATGTAGGTTTACAGTTGTTCTTTTGGAAAATAATACAATAATTAATAATAAATAATAATACAAGAATAAACTGTGTTTCACACACAACTGTAAATCTACCTTTGCCCATTCCTGTATATTGAATGCCTTATCAATCCAGGTAGGTATCTAATTTCAAAGAATTTTCATGGAAGAATTAACGTGTAAAAAACTAAAAAAGGCACAGGGCAGAATATGTTAATTTTCATACGTGAAAAGTTACAAAGGATTGCTATGGCCGTCTTTTCTTGAGGTTGCAACTTGTAGATTTATTGTTCCTTTCCATGCCTAAAGATAAGTCATCATTCCATAACCAGATTATTATAAATAACTCCAATTTACCTTGAAGGAGTTTCTTTCCCATCCACAATCATCTACGTTCCCCTGCCAAGTTATATCATTGCTCATTCCATATGGGACTACGTTGTTTAAAGAGCTGTACTCCCTGCTCAGCTTTCAAGGCCTTCTACATGCTGCTCCCTCCGACCTATTCAACCCATCTCCTGCAGCTTTGGACAAGACCTCCACTATTCCAGCCAGGAATAAAGACTCCCCTCGAGTACCATTCCAATTTGTCCTGCTGTGTCCTTACTTTTTCCTAGTATATTAAAATTTATCAGTTTTCAATATATTGAAATGTTGGGAATAATGCCTTTGTTCCCAACAACTCTGAGAAGGGTAAGTGCAGAAAGAAAGATAAGGTTCTCCTGAACAGACCTTGAGATGGGGAGGCAGTATGAGTGGAGGCTGTGAATTATTCTCTATTACAACAGTTCTGAGGAAGTCCTATTGGGCAGAGCTTCTGGCTCGAAGCCACAGAATCACCAATTCAGGCTTGTCCTCAAGGGACATACCACTGCACTGCACTTGCCAGGTATGGGAACAGCCTCTGGTGGTGGCCACGTGAGCTACAAAGGAGCTAGTATCCTGGTATCCAGAAATGAAAAGCTGTGATCCCACTTGGTAGTATTGAGGAGGCTTTGTTAGTTTTTTTTTTTTTTTAAGGAGTTGTGATGGTATTAAGGTCTTTGTTTAAAAGTAAAAAATACTGTTTATGTTTTAGAGATACATACTGAAATATGTATAGATAGTTACAACCGAAATGATTACAGATGAAACTATATCATAATGACTAGCTTTAAAACAATCTGGTGTGACAGTGGGTAGGCAGGTAGTAGCATATATAAAACAAGACTGACCATGAATTGGTAATCACTGAAGCTGTGTGATGGATCCATGGAGTTCATCACGGTACTTTCTCTACTTTTGTATTTGTGTGAAAATTTTCCATAGTAAATAGTTAAAAAAACCCCACAACAACCCCATGATCTCTACTATTGCATTCCCCTCCAGCACATCAAGGACAGAGCCCATTTCGCAGGACTTCAAATTCATTTGGAAATAAAAAATAAACCCTTTAATGGCTGAGAGTTAACTTCATTTTTGGAATACGGACAGCCCAGACTGGGAACTGGCAAACAGGTCCTGGATTACTCTCTGGTTTCGGCAGCGCATTTCCTGGCTGTTCAAAAAGCCAAAGTCTCTGCAATCCACTGTGGAGCTCAGCTATAAGTTCCCTGAGGGTAGGGCCTGTGCTGCATATTCACCATTGACCCTACAACTGATCTAGCACAGCGCCAGTCTCATAACAGGCGCTTAATAAGTTATCCGTTGATTGAATGAAAAAATAGTAAGCCAGAGAAGAGCAAGTGAATAGTGTCCTGGGAGGGAAAACAGAGAAACAACAACCCCTGGGAAAGCAGGGAGTCCAAATGGTTTATTTTACTATTGGCTATACATGGGCCTTCCTATAGGGTTTTAGCAGGTGCTGTAGGGGATGAGGGTTAGGATGCTGCACGAAATGTCATATAGGGCACAGCGGAACAATTCTCTTTCTCCTACATGTCCATCAGCTAAGGGCGTGCGGGCATCTACACTCAGGTTTTCCGCCCCCCTCCCACAGCCGGTCCGAGGAAACTCGCTGTGGCGGCACGCCACGCTGCCTGCTGTCCAGCCCTCCACTGCTTGTGTTCAAGGGTGACGCCGATCCAGCAGTCATCAGGGGAGACTAGCTGCTCCTCTTCTTACCCACACACTTATTTAATCTTCCCCACATGTTCCTCTGGGGATCCAAGTTGCATTTCTATCAAAAATCCTTGAGATCAAGAGCAAAAGCAGGTTTTCCCTCTGAAAACCTAAATCCCGTGATTTGCCAGACACATTCTCTGGGAATTATTAAAGCCCACAGTTCTGTTCTCAAAGCAAAATCAGAAAAATTTGTTTCTCTGCATTCATAAATGTTCACTCAGTAAGCTGGACTTCTTTTCCAAAATTGGAGGGAAACTTGCCCTTCTTTTTCTGCACCTCTTGGGCAATTCTCTGGCCCTTTGCTGAGAGGGTCCATCTACAGTGTGATTGCCTAGGGAAGGACATCTGCTGGGAGACAGACAGTGCTAGAGCTGGAACGCTCACCCTTGCAGAAGAAAGAACGAAGAGCCTGGGACTGTACAGAAAGAGGAATCATAGGTTACTATTAGTTTTATAAAAATATTTTTCTGGTTTATTATAACAGAGGTCCCAAAAATATAAGTGGGGGACTCTGTGGTACAGACAAAAATCAGAGTATGCTGATAACATGATTTCATTTCTAGAACAAAGGTGACAATAAATTGTGTTATTTTATAAACTGGTTACCTAACATTATCAAAGTTTAAAACTGTTAATTCAGTCACATGGTTAACTTAAGCACTGTGGATCTGACTCTATCTCTTTCTTACTCATTTTCCATTAGGAAGTCCACAACGTATTTTTTCATGCAGTAGAGATGGGCGTCCACGAGGCCTGTGTGGAAACGTATTCTAGGGTGCCTGCAAAAAAGAGGAGACAGAAGGTGCTCACAATCAGGTAACAAGGTTTCTACCCTATTGTTAGGTTGCAGGCATGAGAAATTCTGTAAGGGCCATGCTGCCTACACCCTACTCCGAGGAGACCAAGATGGTAGATACCAGCTCTGATCCAACCCCAGAAAAGGTCTTCTCTTTATAGAAACCCTATTTCACAATTTATGAGGCTTTTAGGCTTCTAAGACATTAAACCAAAATCGATAAGCCACCAAATCACTGACAAGCCACCTTCTATTCTATCACTCCTATCCACAAATTCTGTCACCAACCTTTTCCGCTTCAACTCCAACTGCTCCTGCAGGCCATACTTTAGCCCTGCTTTTCTCTAGGATTTGGCATGCATTACACTATTTTCAGAGAAGATGAAGTAAAATTCTATAAATATTCTCTAATTCCCACTCTTACTTATTTATTCATCAGGACTTTCCCCAGTTATACTTCCTCCAGGAAACCTTCACCCAAGTTTGTGCCCGCACATTTATGCCCACCTACATCAGATAGCTTGCACACTGAGATGACAGCCTATTTACCTGTCTCTCATCCACCAGACTGAAAATTCCCTGAGGGCAGAGACTTATCTTTATAGACTGGGCACTTAGCATTGTATCTCACACAGAGTAAATATTTATAAATAGTTGTTGAATAAGCAAACAAATGAATAAATGAGGTCAAATTAAGGCATCTGGCCCTGGCTAGTGTAGTTCACTGGATTGAGTGTGGGCCTGTGAACCAAAGGGTCGACGGTTGGATTCTCAGTTGGGTCACATGCCTGGGATGTAGGCTGGGTCCCTGGTGGGGACAAGAGGGAGGCTACCAGTCGATGTATCTCTCACACATCAGTGTTTCTCTCCCTCTCTTTCTCCCTCCCTTCCCCTCTCTCTAAAAATAAATAAAATCTTAAAAAAAAAGATTTTTTTTAAAAAAGGTTTTTTAAAAGATTTTATTTATTTATTTTTAGAGAGAGGGGATGGGAAAGAGAATGAGAGGGAGAGAAACATCAATGTGTGGTTGCCTCTCACATACCCACTACTGGGGACCTGGCCTGAAACCCAGGTATGTACCCTGACTGGGAATCAAACTGGTGACCCTTTGGTTCGCAGCCTGCACTCAATCCACTGAGCCACACTAGCCAGGGCTAAAAAGCTTTAAAAACATAAAACAAAAAGTTGCACTCTCCTGCTCAGTCCCTTGGTTTACAAATTCCTTGAAACATTCAACACATCTATATTCATTTAATCCTCACAACTGCCTCATGAAATAGATATATTATTCTCATTTTTATAGCAGAGGTCAACTTATATCAAAAAGCCAGGAAAGGAATGAATTAAAAGTGTGAATAATCATCTTCTACACTGTTATCAATCTCTAACATATATGTGCTAACATTCTTGTAGCATCTTATAGTTTATAATTTTTTTCCAACTTTTTATTCTCATCCCAATAAAGCAGGTAAAACAAATACTTCCATTTTTAAGAATGTTTCAAAAATTTAGTTAGAATATTCAAGGCTAGAGATTTAGCTACAAATATGAAATACAATGAAGAAATAGAGATGGGCAATTCAGAGATCTTTTTCTTTCATACGATTGGGAAACCAATGGCATTTAAGTTGCCAAAAGGTGGTTTCTTTATTTCACTTTATTAGTTTTAAATGATATGAGAAATAAGGATTGATGTTTTAAAACAAAACAAAATAAACAAACCCCCCAAAATCGCAAAGAGTACCAGTAAAATCTGGGTTACTGGCTGATTGTTCTGAGCTAGAGAGGTTTGCTTTGTATAACGTAAAGTAAGAAATTAGTAAATAGATGTGAATAAGATAATTAGAAATACTTGTAATTTTATGTTAGTAAAATAATTTAAAACATAATTTTTTCCAACCACAGAAAAAGTCCATTACAATTAAAAACTATGTGAAAAATTTGTGGGAATCCTTTCAATGATAAAAAGTTCAGAAAAATGGTATAAAAATCTGTGAGTTGATTGTGAAGCTCCCACAGGTTTTTTCTTTTCTTTTCTTCAACTGACATAAAAATAATGAAAAAAATGCTTTTAAAATGGTCTATTATTAAAAAGGAAAAGTGGAGAAGAAAAGAGAATGAATGATCTTAGAAGAGATCTGAAACAGACAAAGATACAAAAGACTAGGAAATCTAGGATGATATAGGCCACCAGGAACATAAAAAATATCTTTGGGTTATTTATTTATTTATTTATCCTCACCCAAGGACATTTTTTCATTGCTTTTAGAGAGAGTGGGAGGGAGAGAGGGAAGCATCCATGCGAGAGAGAAGCACTGATTGGTTGCCTCCCATTTGCAGCCAGACCAGGTACCCGTGCCCTGACCAGGAATTGAACCCACAACCTTTTGGTTAGGGCACCACACTCCAACCAACTGAGCCACACTGGCCAGGGCTCTTGGAGTTATTTTTATAGATTTCTATTTTTCAAATACAGTTTACATTCAATATTATTTTATATTAGTTTCAGGTATACAGTATAGTGGTTAGACAATCATGTACTTTACAAAGTGGTCCCCCCAGTATTTCAAGTACCCACCTGGCACCATACATAGTTATTACAATATTACTGACTATATTTCCTATGTTGTACTTTATATCTTCATGACTATTACTATTTTGTGACTACCAATTTGTACTTCTTAATCCCTTCACCTTTTTCACTCAGCCCTCCAAACCTTCTCTCCTCTGGCAATCATTAGTAAAACCTATTTTTGAAAGAGTAAGCTGTAGATTTTAGAATTAGAATTCATAATGTTTATTTACCTATTTATTTATTTAAAAATATGTTTATTGATTTTAGAAAGAGAGGAAGGGGGATGAGAGAGAGAGAGAGAGAGAGAAACATTAACATGAGAAACATCAATTGCTTGCCTCCCATATGCGCCCCGACTGGGGACCAAAACCACAACCTGGGTATGTGTCCTGACTAGTACTTGGACCCCCAACCTTTTGGTGTGTGAGATGATGCTCCAACTAACCAAGCCACCTGGCCAGGGCAAATCTGTAATGTTTAAAACTTTTAGGGAAATAAAGCATATTTTTATTATCTCAAAAACAGGGATACCAATTTTTTTTTTTAAAAGATTTATTTATTTATTTATTTATCTTTAGAGGGGAAGGGTAGGAGAGAGGGAGAGGGAGAGAAATATCAGTGTACGGTTGCCTCTCATGCGTCCCCTGCTGGGAACTGGCCTGCAACCCAGGCATGTGCCCTGACTGGGAATCAAACCGCGATCCTCTGGTTCGCAGGCCCGCGCTCAATCCACTGAGCTACACCAGCCAGGGCCTAGGGATACCAATTTTTAAGGCAAGTAACAAAACCAATAGGTGAAATAATTGTAATCATTATGAATAATTCTTATTAGTAATATTATTTTGCAATAAACAAGGGATGCATATATGAAATAGATACTGGAAAAGATCCAAGGATATGCATTTACTGTGTAGCCACAAAGATCACTGGCTTTTAAAGCATGTTCAAGAGTCCTTAGCCTGTCTGCGTAACAGACCTGTCTATACATGCCTCAGTTGCCAGACAGAGTTCTGGCTTTGAGAGCGCTCACCACCAGTGGTACATGACACCCATGTCTGTGTACTCCATTGCCTGAGTGAAGGCTTCATTCCGAGCTCAGCAGGGACAGACTTCTCAGGTGGCATGACTTGCCTGGCAGGCATTAGCCCCACAGCCTCATCTTAGGGGAAGCATTCAATCTTTCACTATTAACTGTAATCTTATCTATAAGTTTTGTGTAGATGTCTTTCATCAGGTTGAGGAGGTTCCTTTCTATTCTTGGTTGAGGGTTTTTATCATAAATGGGTACTAGATTTTGTTACATGTTTTTTTTGTGACTATTGAGATAATCATGTGTGTGCTTTCAAATTTTTTTTATTTTTAAAGATTTTATTTATTTGTTTTTAGACAGAGGGGAAGGGTGGGAGAAAGAGAAGGAGAGAAACACCAATGCGTAGTTGCCTCTCGCATACCCCCTACTGTGGACCTGACCCGAAACCCAGGCATGTACTCTGATTGAGAATCAAACCAGTGACTCCCCGGTTTGCAGGCTGGCACTCAAGCCACTGAGCCACACCAGCCAGGCCTAATCATGTGTTTTTATCTTTCATTCTATTAATATGGCATATTCCATTAATTGATTTCCAGATGTTAAACCGGCTTTGCATCTCTGGGATAAATCTCACTCATGGTGTAAAATTCCTTTTATATGTTGCTGGATTCAATTTGCTAATATTGTGATGAACCTTTTTTCACCTATATTCATGAAGGATTATTGGTCTTGTGTTTTGTTTTTGTTTTTTTTTTTGTCTAGGTTTGGCATTAGAGTTATACTGGCTTCACAGAATAAGTTGAAAGTATTCCCTCCTCTTTCAATTTCTGGAAGACTTTGTAAAGAGTCATTATTTCTTCTTTAAATGTTTGATAAACTCATTAAAGAAGCCACCTGGGCCTGGCTTTACTTTGTTGAAAGCGCTTCAATTACTAATTTCATACCATTACTTGTTATAGGTCTCAGATTTTCTATCGGGTTGGCCAAAAGTCCGTATGTTTTTTTCCATAAAAGACACATTTTTCATTTTCACCAATAACTTTATTGATTTGGATATTTTAAGTATGCCGGCCATCTCCCGCTATTGGCTTCTAGTGGGTAGAGGCCAGGGGTGATGCTAAACATCTTCCAATGCATAAATAGCCCTACAGCAAAGAATTATTTGGCCAAAATGTGAATAGTACCAAGAAACTTCATAAACCACTTTTAACATGTTCGAGTAGCCACAGTACCTTCTCTATACACTGCACAATTCTTTTTTTTTGCATTTCAGTTGCACTTTTACCTTTCTTGAAATAATAAGGCATAATATGCCAAAAATTTTACGTATCTTCTTCCTTTTTCAATATTAAAATGGCTGCATAAAAATTCACCAATTTTGATAATTTTTTTAAACGCATGCTAATGTGACGGCTGTCACAATACAGTCTAACAAAATTGTTTTGAATGAGGTTAGACAACTAAGCACTACTAGATCCACCATATGGAAAAAAACATACTAGATTTTTTTGGCAACCCATTATTTCTCCTTGAGTCACCTGAATCATTCAGGATGTAGCACATGATCTTTGTAGCTCAGCCTGTACCACACTGATTAATCCAGGGTTCCTCTCTGGTCTGAATGCTCATCTCTTCTCCGTATACCATATGTATAAACACTAACTCAACACTTTAATTGATTCTAGTTACTTAAGGGAAGGAAGAAGGAAGGGAACCAACATTAGTTGAATAGTTTTTCTGTGCCAGGCATTCTGCAAGGTGCTTTCACATATACTAATCTTCATAACATCTCTGTCTTCGTTTTAAAAATTTAAGTAACTTTTCTAGGACATAGAGGCAGATAGTGGTAGTACTGGTATTAGAACCTAGTCCTGTGCCCCCTGATCAGTGTGGCTCAGTTGGTTAGGTGTCATCTGTGGTGCAAAGGGTCACCAGTTTGATTCCCAGTTGGGGCACATGCTTGGTTCTCTCTCACATTGGTGTTTCTCTCCCTCTCTCCCTCTTCCCCTCTCTCTCCAAAAATAAGTGAAATCTTAAAAAGCAAGTGCCTTAATGATAATGGTATATTCAGTACATAAGTGAACCAATAAAACAATAATTATACAGATGAAGCCCTGTTCCAGATAGTCTGACATCTAAGTTTGGGGCAAAGAAGGTAGAATGCTTAGTTGGGATAAAAAAAATCCCTGTTTTTGTACTTGATCCCTCACTGAATACCCTACTTAGGAGTTTATTAGCCACTAGTATTGTTCAAAAAGTAATTTGCTAAGGTATGGGGTTCTCAGCATTGACCTGCTTACTAGTTTCCTCATACGTTCTTGGAGAGCAGGAACGCAGATATCAAATGCTCCCAGCTCCTCAGCCACGGTCCTTGGTACCGGTGGCTAAAGGGGCTGGAGGCTGTCCAGGGCCAGTTGCCCTTGGTGATCCCCCATGGAGGAGACAGTACACACACTGCAAACCTGGATGCTCGCACCTCCTACTGGATGGAGAGGAAGGCGTTGGCATACCAGCACAGGAGAGAGTGGCCTGTGTGAGGCTGTGAGGGGAGGTGACCAGAGCTGTATAGCAGACGATTTGGAGATTACATCATTGTTGCTGCCAGCACCAGCATCTCTCTGTCCTGTGATCAATGTGAGTCACAGGAACTTCTTAAGTAACAAAAGTAATGAGGCAGAGGCATGGAAAATATGACTTTTATATTGGCATGGCATTGGTTATAAGCTCCAGCATTATCATTGGAGGGAACTTCATTAAAAAAAACAAAAACAAAAACGGTTTTCCTCGACTTGCTAGAAAAGTCTCCATGAGAGCAGCTCAAGGTGGCCATGCATATCTTAAAGAATGGTTGTGGTGGCTGGGCTTCCATCACCAGGGGCAGGTGAGGTGGCCTGCACCAGCCACCCTAGTGACTGTTCAGAGCTCTCAGCACCCCAGTAAGTGCCATTCTTTCTTCACACTTTCTAAAAGAAAGACTTAATCTTCGTGGGAAACCTGAATGTTTGCTAAGTATTCTAGGCTCTATAGTTATGGTCACTCATGTTCCAAAAGGAGAGGAAATCAAGACTTTACATGAAATGTCTCACAAGCTTGAGGATACAGGTTTTGTGGTCATTGTGTCCCTGATACTGATTTTTGGGGTGAGACCCCACCACGGACAGACAAATGTTCCTGTGCACATAATAATCTGTTCTGTGATGGGACTGTTTTTGGTCTCCTGGTTAAGGGCCTGGGCTTTGCCATCAAAGAGCTGTTTGCTGGCAAGCCTGTGCTATGACACCCTATGGTCTGGACTCTACTGCTGAGCCTCACAGTCTGTGTGAGCAAGCAGGTCAATTACGTGAACAGGGCCCTGGACATTTTCAACATTTCCATCACGACTCCAGTCTACTCTGTGTTCTGTACAACATCAATTTTAACTTGTTCAGCTTTTCTTTTGATGATGTCATTGGTACTTTGAATGGCTTCTATACAATCATTGTGGGAATATTCTTGTTGCACGCCTTAATTTACTTTTTAAAGATTTTATTTATTTATTTTTAGAGATGGGGGAAAGGAGGTAGAAAGAGAAGGAGAAAAACAATGTGTGAGAGAAACATCGATCAGTTGCCTCTCACACATACCAGCCCCACAACCCAGGCATGTGCCTTGACTGGGAATCAAGCCAGCAGCTTTTTGTTTCATGGGACAAAGTTCAACCAACTGGGCCATCTGGTCAGGGCTTGTCACATGCCTTTAAAGATGTTAGCTTTAATTTAGCAAGTCTTTCTCTGTTTTTTTTAAAAGACAAGAAAGCAATGAATGGGGGCAGTCTTGCTAATATGTATGAAATTATAAACAGTAATGAAGAAAGTTTAACCTCTGGAATTGAATAGCATACTGGTGAGAATATCTCCTGAAGAAATGGAAATCTGACAGTTTTTTAAGAAAGATGAAATTAAAAGGTTAATCTAATTGTTATAAAGTGACTTTGAGTATGAAAAAGCATTAGTCTTGCTTTGGCTGGTGTGGCTCAGCTGGTTGAAGCATCGTCTCATAAACAGAAAGGACGCGGGTTTGATTTCCAGCCTAGGTTGAAGGTTTGATCACTGGTCAAAGCAAGTGCAAGAGGCAACCAATCAATGTTTCCCCCCACCTCCCTTCCCCTCTTCTCTTTAAAATCAATAGGCATGTCCTTGGATGAGGATTTAAAAAAAAAAGTTAACGGTTATTCCCTTCCCTATCTCACATCCCTTTATTTAAAAAATTTTTTTTAATCCTCACCTGAGTATGTGTTTTTATTGATGAGAGGAAGAGGAAGAGGAAGAGGGAGAGAGAGAGAGAGAGAGAGAGAGATCAATTGGTTGGATCCCATATGCGCTCTGACCAAGGACTGAACCCGAAACCTAGGGATGTGCTCTGACTGGGGATCAAATCTATAATCTGGTGTCCTTTGACGTACAGTATGTATGTCACATATGGTGTGCAGGATGACGCTCCAACTAACCAACCCACCTGGCCAGGGTGTCCCATGTCCCCTTATAAAGTGACTTAGCAGCTCCTCCAATCAAGAGGTAGAGTTTATTTTCCCACCCCATGAATCTGGGCTGTCCTTGACACTGCTTTGACCAAAAGAATGGGTAGGAATGCTGCTGTTTCAGCCCCTTCTCCATACACAAGATTAAAAGGTCTCAGCTCTGCCCACAAAAACTCCATGCTGGAGTACATGCAAACCCAAGGTGACATCTGGGCTCCTTTAATGTCCTTTTCCAACAAATGTACTGGGCTCTGACTATGTTAGACTAAAGAGTTATAAAGACAAATAAAAGACAATCACTATCCTCATTGACTCACAGTCCAGAGCAATAAAGGGTTATGGATGTTATCTAGAAATCTCTACAGTATATAGGTGAACACAAAGGAAGGAGGACAACTCTCAAGTCTGCCTAGTGAGAAAAGGGTCAGAAAAGTTTCACAGAGAAGCGCTATATGAGCTGAGTCTTGAAAGAAAAGCAGGTATTTAGCCAGGGAGAAAAGGGCATCTCTGGCTGAAGAGGTGCTAGGAATGGTGAAAGCGAAAGGACAGTGGTGTAAGCAGGGTGTAGGGGAAAGAAGCAGTATAAAACCAAATCAAAAATTCTGGAGAGTGCTGAAAAAACTGATGGAGCAAGCTTCCAGGGGTGGCAGAGGAAAATAGGGTAAGAGACATAATAGGAGGACGGAAACCCACTCCTCTAAGGCTAGGGAAAAGGAACTGACGGAAGGCCTGAGTGAAGATAAAGTCACGGGTAAGGGTAGTATGCTAGGGAAAGGAGCATCTCATAGTTAGGGTTTTCTTGCAGAAGGAGGAGGCAGGGTCGTTTTCTGAGAGAGGAAAGTGGTAATGGTTGAGAACAGCTGCAGAAAGAAGGGGGAAGGTGGGTCAGGCCAGGTGTAAGAAAGCAGAGTGGTCTGAGGCCTCAGCTAAGATTGGAACCATGAATTTATAGTGCTGTCAATGTTATGACATTGCATAATATTTCTCAGGAAGTCTTTATTCTTTTTAAAAGATTCTATTTATTTATTTATTTTTAGAGAGAGATGGGGTGGGAGGGAGAAAGAGGGAGAGAAACATCGATGTGGGAGAGATACATTGATCAGTTGCCTCGCGCATGTCCCCAACTGGGCCCGCAACCTGGCCCGCAACCCAGGCATATGCCCTGACTGGGATCAAATGGCGACCTCTCAGTGTGCAGGCCGGCACTCGATCCACTGAGCCACACCAGCCAGGGCTCTCATGAAGTCTTTAATAGAACAAATGTAGAAGTAGACAAGACAGATGTTAGAGTAATCCAAAGTTGAAGTTTATGAGGGCAGATACAGCAAAAGGACAATGGGTGAAAATATGGAGGGAAATGTCTGAAGTAATATACCATAAGGTCTAGACTGGATGAAGAAAAAAATGAAGTGGAGAAAGAAGAAAAAGTCAGAGGAGGGGTAGGGAGGGAGGGTTGGTGAGGGACTGAAAGATATAATGGGGCTGAAACGAAGGAAACACGATTCTTGGTAAAGATGGCAGATTAAACACAGGCATAAAGCCCTATTCCTTTTTTTACAGCTACTTACTTACTTACTTACTTCCCTATTCCTTCTGAAAGCTCATTAAAGTGACAGCAAAGGGTGTTGTTATTTTTAGCAAGGCATAACCCCCAAGGACAAAGATGAGGAACAGAGAGGAGAGCAACAACACTTTGGAAGCTGGAAGGCAGAAGGATGAGGTAACAGATTCAGCGCATGAAAGAAAGCTGAAATCTAAGCCAGTCACAAGGAAAGCTGAGTGGCAACCTCGTTTGTACAGCAGAAGCCCTGAAATGATCGGGAACTGGCTTAGGGAAAAGGTTTAAGGACGCTGACATGGGAGTTCATTTACAGATAACCTGTCCATACGACTTCATAGCAGTGAGAGTTAAAAGCATAGAAAAGTAAGAATATGCCAGACAAGATTGGGAAAGTTTCGGAACCCTGACTTCTACAAGTCCCTCTGCACTCCTCCCCTGCAAAACTGCAAAATTAGAGAAGTACTTCAGCAATTTATGGCTGGTTTGCAGCAACAGGGATGCTAACTTAGAAAACTAGTATTTCGAGACTTTCCAGACCATTGGGAAAATCTTCAACAGTGTAAACCTTTTCTCACCATCTCATCATCCCAGAGCTGAGATCTGGCCACGCTCTTTGGGGTCTGAGTCAAGTCCTTGTCTTCCCAAATACAAATGTCTAAACTTTCCGAGATGAATGTGTGAGCCTTTTACTCCATTTTAAAGATATCCTTTAAAAGCTTGCTCTGATTTTTCATTACTCTTCCAGTAAAACAAAACAAAAAAAAAAACCTTGACTAGTATTCAAAAGAAAACAACATAACATTGGAGAAAAGCTACATGATTTTCTAATTAAATATTTGGCACAGATACCTTTTACTTATGAATTATTGAAAACAGATGTCTTTCAGAAATAGGAATTTTAGAGCTGGGCGGTTCTTTAAAGAACTAAGTCAATTTTAGTTGGGAAAACTGAGGCTCAGAGAAGCAAAGTGATTTGGTCAAAGTCATATAGCTGGTTTGTCTCAAAACTAAATTCTAAATTCTCTGGACTTGAATTTCCAGTACTATTGTCTTCTACCAGCAACATTCTTTTCTACTACACGTAATGTCTCTCCAAGTCAGTAATGGATCGATTCAACGTCTTGGGAAGCTTTTCTGCTTTCTCTAAATGCACTGAAGTAGTAAGAATCTGAGTCCCTTGGAGTCACATTGTACCAATACTACCTGATGACTAGATATCTTGCTGGGTAGACTGCCTCTGTACTGAATTACAGGCTTAGCAGGACTTCTACTCCAACAAGGGTCTTACACTATCTTGCTTTCCAGGACAAAACATGCCTGGGGCCCAATAAAACAGAATATTCATTATCTTGCAGTAAAGCAAACACTTCACCCTCTCTCAAGAAAGGGAGAAAAATGGATGTAAATTCCATCATCATTGTCCTGTTCTCCTACAACCACTATAAAAGTAAAAACAACAACAACAACAACAACACAAAAAAAACCCTTTAAAACAAGAGGTGCCTAACTCTCCCAGATATATATACAAAGGCCTTTTTTTCAAGAGAACTTTGGTGTTTGCCCAATAGGAACTAGCCCCCAACTTTGGAAATTCAGCTAAAAAGAGGACAGAGAGTATTGGATTTTCATATTCAAAAGTGCTCAAAAACCTGAATCTAACTAGCATTTACCCACCATCACACTGAGGCCAGAAGGAGCACGATGCCTCAGAAGGGTCATGGAATGTGGGGGGAGAACATTTTATTGCTCATTTATCCAGCCTGCTGCCCTAGTGTACTTCAGAGATCCTGAATCACCAGGGTGTAGATTACAAGTTAGAAGAATGGAGGGAAAATACCTGCCAACAACCAAAAATGCAATCCAGTCTTGGGAACTGGTAGAACTGGTCTTCATGGCCCCAGTGCTTACCCAGGCCCTGAGCTCAACAGCTCTGAAGGAAAAATGCACCTCCACCTGCTCTTCATTTTCACTTCACCTTGTTTATGTTCATCTTCTTTTCTCCCATCATGCCCAAGCCTTGCTCTTTTTGGCAGGCACTGGGATTGAGGCATTAACTAACAGCCCACCGTCTGGAGTCCTGAGCTACTTCCTAGGAAGGTTAAAAGAGAAAGCAGGAGACAGTCTCTACCCTCTAGTTCTTATAGAAACATGACTAGTTTCTAAAAACTTACTGTCTAAGCCTGATGACTCTAATACAGAGCAAAGCATACACATCAGTGCTTGATGGATGCATAAATGAGTAAGGTCCCTTGTGTCACATAATAGATAGTCACAATTAGTTCTTTTCGCATTTCAGAGGACACGATCCCTTTACTCTTTGAAGTCTTGTGAATTTAACAATACAGCAGTGTGATACTTTGCAGGTTTTATACTTTAAATCTATCTTGCTTACTGCTATCAGATTGCCTTCCAGAATCCTGAGTTTGAACCATCATTTCCCTCCTCAAAAAGTCTTTAATAATTTCCTGGTATTCAAGGCTTTCTGTACCAACTTAATTCTCCATCCTTATCTGTTAGTGCTCCCTGAAAGGAACCTTCCTTTTGGGACAACCTGTTCCTGAGCAAGTCTTGCACACTCTGTCTCCACACTTTGCTCACAGTGTTCTCCCCACACAGTATTCAGCTTCCCACGTCTCTCTCCATATCTGATCCAAATCCATCCTTCAAGTTCAAATTATTCTACTAATTTTCCTGACCACCTCAGTCCCTAGAGATCAATACCTCCACTGAAGTTTGAGAACTGTTGGCCATAATTGTTCAGTATCCTGATATTTTTGCTATTGTTTGTTAATCCTTTCATGCACAATATTACCTTCCACAAAGGCTAATAAACTCTTTGACACAGTTTCCTGCATCAAGTAGCCCCTTAAATACTACAGAAGTGGTCTGATTGGGGGGGACTTGATAGACACTCGCCAGTTGAACAATGTGTTCCTGAAAAGTAGAAAGTATGAACTCATGGAAAAGGCCCAGCTCTGTCCCTAACTGGATACACGATATGGAACAAACCCCTCGTACGTGGCTTTCAGTATTATTATCTGAAGCATAAGGGGCTGAACTAAATGACCTTCTAAATGTGGCATTCTATGATTCTAAAATATCTACAAATAAGAACATATCTTCAATACATTAAGAGATATTATTTAATTGCATCTTATGGGGAGCTCTTGTAAACTACAAATAAATCCTGTTTCCGAAAATTTGATTTTGATCAATGGATTTAGAAAAAAAGAAAAAATTCATAATATAACCCTTACTTTTTTCTCCAAATTAATTCCAGATCCAGTCAGCTATATCCTGACTGCTGTAAGAAACAAGCTGTGCTGACAAGGTCCCATCATAGCTACTTTTTATGGGGGGGAGGGGAGAATTTCAGTGGGCTAGCAAATTATAGCCTGTCAGTTGGATGGCCCTGTTGCCTTTTTTCGTAGATAAAGTTTTATTGGAACATAGCCACACTCATTTGTAACATATCTAAAGATGCTTTTGTGCTGTAACAGCAGAGTTAAATAAATGCAGCAGAGACTATACGGTCTGCAAAGTTTAAAATACTTACTATTTACCCTTTACTTAAAGAGTTTGCCAATCCTTGTCCTATACCCCAACATTCATCACAAAGAGCCAAAGCCCCAGATTACAGACCCTAAATCGCACCTGGTCACTAGGTCACTTCCCATTCATTCATTCAACAAATATTTACTGGGATTTCTTATTTCTAACTAAATCCTCACTCAATTTCTTCTTCTGTAAAATGGCACATAATAGCGTCTACTTCGTAAGGTTATTGTAAAGATTATGATAAAGGCTTTAACTTTTAACACATTGCCTGACACAAAATTTGAAAAATGATAGCTACTGTCAGCATCATCACCACCACCACCATCATCCTTTCCTGATGTCCTAGGAAAAGCAGGCTCCTCTGAGGGCCATGACCACCTGAGTGAAAGGAGAGAATCCTAACATCCCTGAGGCTTGACCGCATGGTAGGAAAGAGCTTTATTGTAACAGCACTCAGAATGGAACCATAAGAATATAGGGAATGCTCTATTGACATGAAATGGCAGTTGACCCCATAGTTCTCTGACACCAGAGATATCAAGGGCTCAAAATATTTTCCAGAATTTATCAGAAGACAAATATGATTTGAATTTATAAATACCTCTCTTGAGAACTTAAGAGTTTGCTTGCAGCCCCAAACACAAAGCAATAACATTAAAAGACAAAATGACATTTCCGACCTGGAGGCTGAGGTATAGAGTGGTGCAGGAAGTTAAGGATCTTGAGATACTTAGATTATGCTACATTATCTTGGTGGGCCCAATGTAAGAGAGACAAATAGTCAACTAAGTACTTTTTGTCATTTAATTCCCCAGAATCACCTGGCCTTAAGTGCTCAGATGGTAACCACATCATTAGGCCTGACTGTAACACACTAATGTAGTGGGCTGCCATTTGAGTTCTTGAAGGTTAATTTGGTCCTGCAGGTATGACTATGGTATTAGACAGGAGTTGCCTACACTATTTGGAGCCCTCTCCTTCCCGGATGGACATGGCCTGCAGCCCTTAGAGAATGAGAATCAGAGCCCAAGCAGCACTTTCAGGTGCTGGATCCACTTTTATTACTGCTTCCATTTACCCCTGGAGAGCTGGAAAATTCCTTTGCACTCTGATAAAACAAGTGACTATCTCTTTATCAAATACACGGAGCAGCCCTATTGGACTACAAACTCTGAGAAGTTGAACAGGAGTATTTAGTGCAATGGTCTTCAATCCTGGTACAATAGAATCACCCAAGGAGCTTTTTAAAAACGTCTGTACTATGCCAGACCAGACTTCCAGTCAATTTGGAGGTGTAGGTAAACGTGGCTCGCTTCCTCGAACAACCACAGCACAATTACAGCCCAACTACAGAACAAATGTCACTCAAAACTGTCAGAAAATCGAGCTTCATGGAAGTCCAACAATGAAGGAATTAAACCATATTCATCCAGATGGGTAGGAGGGCCAGAGGGGTGGAGACACGGAACAGGCTGGTTCCAAACCCATGCGTGGTGGATATAAAACAGAGGGATATCTCTGGGGCAAGGATCCCAGCCCCACACCAGACCACCCAGCCTAGGGTTCCAGTACCAGGAAGGTAAGTCCCCATAACATCTGGCTGTAAAAAACAGCAAGGTTGGGTCGGCAGAACAAGCTGCAGGTTTCTCAGGAACAACTCAGAATTACTCAGACTCACTCCTGTGGGGCTCCAGCACCAGGGCAGCACCTTGAAGGACACCAATGGCATATACAGAGGAACTGAAGTGTCTTGCATCAGGATGAGAGCTGGGACAGATTTCAGACAGAACTGCAGACAGTGGCATTGTTCCTTTTCTGAGCCCTTCCCCACACAGAGCCACAGTGAAGCAGCACTATATCTTAATCTCCATCAATTTGACTCACATGGTAAGCCATGCCCTGATGATTACCTAAGGCTCCACCCCATCAAATTTATGGGCCCACCCAAACTGGGAACAGTGGCTTTTCCCTATGAATGGCTGGGCTAGGCACAGGCTTCAGACCTTCCTAAATTTGCTCAAAAAGCAACAGCTGAGACCAGCCACCTATACCTCTTGCTGAGTGGCCTCAGGCCCGGCAGTAGCAGCAGCCATCTGTAGATGGCTTTATAGCTTATGCCAGGGGGGCTCCAGACAACACACAGGTGGAGGCTGACATTGGCCTGCACTACCCAGAAAACTCCAGAAATGGCACACCCAGAGGACGGTTACAGACCACAGCGGAGTACCATTACCCAACCACCTCCACAAAGCTGGGAGGGAGGTGGTTGGTGGCCAGGGGTCACAGCCAGTCCTGCCACCTGACTGGCCTGGGTAAATCCCTCCTATTGACCTGCTGACAGCGATCAAGACTCAAGTACAAGAGGAGGAGCTACTCAGCCCATATCAAGGATGCACCTCAAGTACGTAGCTTGGGGGATAGGGGAGGCTATGCCACTGGACCCTACAGGACACCCACTATATCAGACCATGCTACCAAGACAGGGAGTCAAAGCACCTCTACCTAATACATAGAAACAAACACAGGGAGGCTGTCAAAACAAGGAGACAAAGAAATATGGCCCAAATGAAAGAAGAGAATAAAACCCCAGAAAAAGAACTAAACAAAATGGAGATAAGTACTCTATCAGATGTGGAGTTCAAAATACTGGTTATAAGGATGCTTAAGAAACTTGGTGTGTACGTCAACACCATAAAAATGACCCAATCAGAAATGAAGGAGACACTAACTGAAATAAAGAACAATTTACAGGGAATCAACAGTGGTGTGGATAAAGCTGAGAATTAAATCAATGACTTGGAACATAAGGAAGCAAAAGACATCCAATCAGTACAGCAAGAAGAAAAAAGAATCCAAAAAAATTGAGGATAATGTAAAGAGACTCAGGGAAAATTGCAAGCACACCAACACTCACATCATAGGGGTGCCAGAAAGAGCAAGAAATTGGAAACTTGTTTTTCTTTCAAGTATATTTTATTGATTATGTACTTACAGTTGTCCCATTTTTTCCCTCTCCTTTATTCCCCTCTGCCCTGTACCATGCCTTCCCTCCAGAATCCCTGCCCCTTAGTTCATGTCCATGAGTAGTACATATAAGTTCTTTGGCTTCTCCATTTCCTGTACTATTCTTAACCTCCCCATCTATTTTGGACCTACCAATTAAGCTTCTTATTCCCTGTACCTTTTCCCCCAATCTCCCCTCTCCCTCTCCCCACTGATAACCCTGCATGTGATCTCCATTTCTGTGATTCTGTTCCTATTCTAGCTGTTTGCTTAATTTGTTTTTGTTTTTAGGTTCAGTTGTTGATAGTTGTGAGTTTGTTGTCATTTTACTATTCATAATTTTGATCTTCTTTTTCTTAGATAAGTCCCTTTAACATTTCATATAATAAGGGCTTGGTGATGATGAACTCCTCTAACTTGACCTTATCTGGGAAGCACTTTATCTTCCCTTCCATTCTAAAGGACAGCTTCGCTGAAACTAGCAATCTTGGATGTAGGTCCTTGCCTTTCATGACTTTGAATACTTCTTTGCAGCCCCTTCTTGCCTGTAAGGTTTCTTTTGAGAAATCAGCTGATAGCCTTATGGGAACTCCTTTGTCCTTTTTCTCTCACTGCTTTTCAGTTTCTCTCCTTATCTTTAATCTTGGGTAATCTAATTATGATGTGTCTTGGTGTACTTCTCTTTGGATCCAACTTCTTTGGGACTCTCTGAGCTTCCTGGACTTATATATCTATTTCCTTTGCCAGGTTGGGGAAGTTCTCCATTATTTTTCCAACTAAGTTTTCAATTTCTTGCTCTTCCTCCTCTCCTTCTGGCACTGCTATGATTTGGATGTTGGAACATTTAAAGTTGTCTCAGAGGTTTCTAAGTCTCCCTTCATTTTTTTTGAATTGTTTCTTCATTCTGTTCTGGCTGAATGTTTATTTCTTCCTTCTGTTCCAAATCATTAATCTGAGTCCCATGGGAACCTTTTTGAAAAACTAATGAAAGAAAACTTCCCTAATTTGGTGACAGAAATAGACATGCAAGTCCAGGAAACACAGAGAGTCCTAAACAAGATGGACACAAAGAGGATCACACCAGACACTGCATAATTAAAATGCTAAAGGTTAAAGATAAAGAGAGAATCTTAAAACCAGCAAAAGTAGTTAGTTACCAACAGGGCAGCTTCCATAAGATGGTCAGCTGATTTCTCAAAAGTAACTTTGAAGACTATAAGGGATTGGCAAGAAATATTCAAAGTCAAGCAAGGACCTACAATCTAGATTATTCTGTCCAGCAAAGCTATCATTTAGAATCAAAGGGCATATAAAGTGCTTCCCAGACAAGTTATAGCTAAAGGAGTTTATCATCACCAAACCATTATTATATGAAATGTTGAATGGACTTATTTAAGAAAAAGATCAAAACAATGAGTATCAAAATGGTAATAAATATATAACTATCAATAACTGAATCTAAAAAACAAACTAAGCAAACAAGCAGAATGGAAACAGAATCATAGATATGGAGAACATTGGGATGGTGGCCAGTTGGGAGGGGGGAGGGAGAAGGGGGAATGGAGGAAAAAGTGAGGGTATTAAGAAGCACACATTGGTAGTTACAGAATAGGCAGGGGGATGTTAAGAGCAAGTATATGAAACGGAGTTGCCAAAGAACTTATATACATGACCCATGGACATGAACAAAGCAGGTGGGATCACTGGAGGGAGTGGAGATTGCTGGGTGGAAGGAGGCAAAGGGGGTAAAACTGGAACAACTGTAACAACATAATCAATTTTAAATACTTTAAAAAATGCCCGAACTATGACAGACCAATTAAATAAGAAGCTCTAGGAATGGGGCTCAAGCATCAGAATTTTAAAAAATACTCCCCAGTGTTGAAAACTATTGGTCTTGTGAGAAGCACAGACAAGAAATCAATGCTTATACTACTCTGACTGAATGGATATACATCTTTGGCGCAGCTCAGTCAGGATTTGCAAGAGGCGCAAGTGTTATTAGATGACATTCACAGTATTTATGCACACAGAGGCCAATGCAGCAGATGTGCTTTCAGAAAAAGGAAACGATCTAATCATCTGGGCAGTTTATTTCTGTAATTGAAAGAATGATTCCTCGAAAGGTGAGAAAAGTTGCTTTGCCAGGCAACTTTTAATTAATTAATTTGCCACTGGCAAATTAATTTCACTTTCCAGAATTAATTAACTGGTACTACTTCAGAATAAGTGTTTGAGTTATTTTTTTTCCTTTTTAATAAGAAAGATCACATTTGTTGTATGACTACTATGGTTTCTCTATTACCGAATTCTTTATTTTGATCCTATTCTGCCTTCGTTGTCAAGTCTCCCTTCTTCTCTTTCCCCAATTAGGTCTCATAGATGCCATATTTTTGAGTCCTCCATGTTTGAGAATGTCTTCCCCGCTGCCTCCATGTATCTGAATGATGTCTTCATTATTTATAACATTCTTCAGTGCCAGTTCCTGAGAACTCTGTGATATTGTTCCTGTTAATGAATGCTGTAAAGGACTTTTCTTCCCATGTGATTAGCTTTTTGCCTCTGGATGCTTGAAAAATTCTTTTTTTATCCCTAAAATTTAATAAATTAACTAGGATACATGTGGCCAGATTTTCTTAGAATATATTATACTCTTAAAATTTGCAGATTTTTACTTGATTTAGGAAATGTTATTGTATTATGTCTTTTTTAATTCCAAAAATTAAAGTTATATATGCACTAATGAGTAGTTTCTCAAGGCTTACAATGAAAAATTTCAGTCCTCCATTCCCTCTTTTCCCATTTTGTTACCCAGAAGCACCTACTTTTAATTCTTTTTTTTTTTTTTTTGATTTTATTTATTTTCAGAGAGAGGAGAGGGAGGGAGAAAGAGAGGGAGAGAAACATTGATGTGTGAGAGAAACAATGACTGGTTTTCTCTTGTCTGCCCCCAAAAGGAGACCTGGCCAGCAACCCAGGCATGTGCCCTAGCAGGGAACTGAACCGGTGACCTTTTGGTTCACAGGCCAGTACTCAATCTGCTGAGCCATACCAGCCAGGGCTCAATTCTTTTAGAAGATGCATTTAGTATATATATTTCTAATACCATTCTTATAATGATATTTCTTAGGTTTACCACTTCAGATATAACCTGCTGATTTCCTACTACGGAAGATGAGGATTTGACTTCCTTTCATTACCAGCCTTGCCTTTACCACATACATCCATGCTCTGTAACTTCCACCTTCCCAGTATTATTGTTTCATTATTTTGGTTACCTCAATAATCAAAGTTATTATGACTTTAGCTTTAGTTACCAGCTATTAACTATGAAAGAGGAAGTTTCTCTCTTTTTTTTCCTCCTGCCTCCAACACACTGACCTTCCCTTCCATCATACCAAAGTAATTACATCATAATTTTGGTTAGATTGAGTTGGTGATTACATTATTTTGTATATATAAACATTAGTAACAGCTGAGCCATTC
The DNA here is from genome assembly GCA_039655065.1 of Glossophaga mutica. Classification (NCBI taxonomy): domain Eukaryota; kingdom Metazoa; phylum Chordata; class Mammalia; order Chiroptera; family Phyllostomidae; genus Glossophaga; species Glossophaga mutica. Next base: position 30,626,805 of record CM077307.1, read on the forward strand.
GGTAACTAATGATTAAGTTTTTTTCCTGCATATTTTTGTTATTTGGCTTGGCATTACTGTCTTCTCATTTGTTAGTTTTCTAATAGATAATTATCAATAATTCACTCCCAAACTAACCACCAAGTGCTTAAAACTCCTCTTGAAGTATTGAGACACATTGAATATTTTTTCATTTTCATCAGAAGAAATATGATCATCTTGAAGAAACTGTTCCCATAGCTTTGTGATCTATCCAATCTTGTCTGGTTGCATATACATATACTGGGTGCACAGGTGTGATCCTGGAATCTGCCTTCATCGTCATCCTGAGGATTCTTTGTCCTATACCCTACGTCTTTCCCTTTCTTAGTTTATGCCAGAGTTTTGGTGTTATATATCCTCTTGGAGCTTTCTGAAACAGATGCATGGGAAGCAAATGAAAATGAAAAGCAAAATGAAAAGTTCTTAGCCTACTCTCACACTTGATTGATAGTTTGACTAGATACAGATTTACGAATTTTGAAAGTGTTCCTCCCATTGTTTTATAGTTTCTAGTGTTGCTATTAAGAAGTGCAAAGCTGCCCTGCCTAGTGTGGCTCAGTGGATTGAGTGCCAGACTGTGAACGAAAGGGTTGCTGGTTCGAACCCAGTCAGGGCACATGCCTGGGATGTGTGCCAGGTCCCCAGTAGAGGGCATGTGAGAGGCAACCACACTGATGTTTCTCTCCCTCTCTTTCTCCCTCCCTTCCCCACTCTCTAAAAATAAATAAATAAATACAATCTTAAAAAAAAAAAAAAAAAGTTAGAATCTATTTTAATTCCTTAATACATCATATTCCCCCCTGCCATCTAGAAGCTTATAGGATCTTCCTGTGTTATGAGTTATATTTCAGAATGACAACCTTAGTATATTTCTCTTCATGTGTTTTGTTGGGTACTGTTTCTTTCAGTCTAAATACCCAGCTTCTTACATTCTGAGAATGGTTTTTTTCAGATGATTTGATTGATATCTTCCCCCTTCATTTTCTCTGTTCTCTCTTTCTGGAACCTTCTGTTAGACCTCCTTGACTGCTCCTTTAATTTTCTTATCATTTCTCTATTTTTCATCAATTTGTTGTTTAACTCTGCTTTACGAAAAAAAATTTCAAAAAATTTCCTCCAACCTAAATGCATTTTAGTATCAGCATTTTCTTGCTCTTTAAATGCTCCTTTTAAAAGATAACACACTGCTTTTGGGTTCATGAATGAAACATTCTCTCATCTCTCAGTGAGAGCAAGCATTTTGCTGTGTTTTGTTCACTACTGTATTACTAACTCCTAAAGTAGTAGAACTCAGCTAGCTCAAGTATTAATAATAAGTCTTTCTGAATAACGTTACTTATTTTAACATTTTCTTCTCTCTACACAGTATGTTTCCTTTGAAGCTGATTAAAAAGTTTTGAGAGAGAGAGAGAGAGAGAGAGAGAGAGAGAGAGAGAGAGAGAGAGAGAGAGAGAGAGAAACATCGATGGGTTGTCTTTCACATGTGCCCTCACTGGGGATCGAATCTGCAACCTTTTGTTGTACAGGACGATGCTCCAGCTAACAGACACACTGGCAAGGGCCAAGTTGATTTTTCCCCCTACTAATTTGTTGTTGTTTTGTTTTTCCTGTTTATTTGTTCTGGCCTCTAGGTCTGGTAATTCTTGTGTTTTTTGGCCCAGGTTTAAGAGTGGCACAATGAATATCTGACTGGGAGCACTGAACATGTGGTGGGCTTTTCCAACTTTGCAATTTAATGTTGAAATGTTTGTATCTTTAGGTCTTTCCTCTTAGACTGTCAGATAACACAGCGAATTGTCTTCTGTCCTTGCCTGACAAGTACAGTCCTGGCTGCTAGTATTTAGGAGCCACGTGGGAGAAGAAGGACACCTAGGACCTCAAAACATAAGGTTGGATTAACCCTCATTTTTTGTGTGGTACCTCCAACCTCATCTATGTCTGGTGTTGTAATCCAGAGATCCTCTATTTTACCCTTTTCTGAGATTAATGTCCAGTCTCTTGCTCGAGCTGTGCGGTTTGAAGGAAGAAATCTGAAGATCTACTTTTTGGACAAGCTTTCAAGTAACCCTACTCTGCGCCTCACGTCTAGATGTGCTCCGGCGCTGCTGAACCCTGACTCACACGAGTTCCGTGGTGCACACCACGCTGCATCTCGGCTTTCCTCTCTGCGGGCTCCGCGTTCAGCTTTCTCAGGCGTGTCCCATCGTCCTGTTTTCTGTCTTCCAAACTTTGGTTGCTGCTGTTTGCTTTTTCATCTCCTTCAGCCTTCTGGATTTATAGCTTTCTAAAATCCCTTTCCCTGGCCAGACAGTTCAGTTGGTTAGAGTGTCATCCCAATACGCCAAGATTGCACACTAGAGTCAAACAGTGAATATATAAGTAAGTGGAACAACAAATCAACGTTTCCCTCTCTCTTCCCCTTCCTCTCTCTCTAAAATCAATTAAAAATAATAAGTAAAGAAATAAAGAAATGAATCCCTTTACTGTTGTTTTAGGGGGTTTCAAGAAGTGATCATATTTACTAGTTCTTCTATCTTTAAATTAAAATCCTTAAGTGAAATTACTTTATCAAGACATCCATATATCTGCCCTGGCTGGTGTAGCTCAGTGGATTGAGCGCGGGCCTGCGAACCAAAGGATCGCGGTTCGATTCCCAGTCAGGGCACATGCCTGGGTTGCAGGCCAGTTCCCAGCAGGGGACACACGAGACGCAACCGTACATTGATATTTCTCTCCCTCTCCCTCTCTCCTACCCTTCCCCTCTAAAGATAAATAAATAAAAATCTAAAAAAAAAAAAAAGAGACATCCATATATCTTTGAATACATCTTTTGGACACAGGGTCAGTTCTCTATTTCAGAGACATTAATGATATTGAATTATCTTTGTCTTTTATTTTAATTAGATTCTCTGTAACTTTGAATCATTTTGTTTTTCATAGAAATCAGTGCATATTTCAAACCTTTCCTTTATAATTTTTAATGGTGTCTATTATCCTGTTATCTGTTATTTTAAAATTTATTTGTTAATTTTGTAATTAAGTTATTTGGTCTCCTCTGTTTTTAATTCTATATACTCCTATCTCATTTTATTGTTTTATCATCTCATTACCGAAATTTTACTTATTAAATCCACACTTTAATGAATTATTTTAGAGTTGTAGTGGCACAGTTATAAAGAAATTCTTTCTATTCATTGAGTTGTTTTTTCCAGGATAAGTTCTTTGTTTGCAGAGCATCCCTCTCGCTTTCGTTTTGTTTGCTCTATGTTTGCAAGGGACATGCCGATTCTTTTGGTTTTGTTCATGCTTGTTCCATTTGTTTTGATATAATATAGATGAGCTCTGGTCTCTTATACTCCTGTATCTGAGACCATCATCATACGAGTGCTGGTTATTTTGTATTATATGGACTTTTCTATGGCTGCAGGACCGATGTAAGTGGGAGAGATGGAAGGGACCTCGTCAACACATTGAAGGTATGGTAGAGTCTTTGTTAGAGGTTTCTCTTTCCTGCGATTCTGTTATATATTCTTATTCCATCCCACATAATTAAGGTTATAGTCCATTCAGATGAAGGGATAAGGCTCCAGCTTTGTATCATTTCACCTATTCATTGTTTAGGTTTAGATCTTTTGTTTCTGTTACAGAGTCAGCCTGAAGTTCCTTTTTCCTGCTTCATCATTTACTCCCCAGCAGCCTTCCTATTGCTTCTCAGTCAGAAGATACAGGTTCAGTTTGCTTCTTTCCAGCTGTAGAGCTATTAGTGAGAATTTGCAGGGTTTCAATAATACGTTAGTATGGCTTCTGGGGAGTGGTGGTAGGCGGAGTTGGGAGCTTCACTTTATTCCCTCCTGTTATTTACTACATATAATCTTATTTCTTCTCTTGGTCACCACATTTTACGCTTTATTACATTTAATTATCCTACTTTGTTTGCTGCTGTTAAAATTTCTGTCAGTGTTTTTATTAATTTATTTTTCACACTTTATTCGGAACTAGTAGTTGAAAGTTGTGATGCAATCTGAAACAGCCATTTTAATCTGGAAGTGATATTATGAATAGTTTTTCAAGAGCTGTTTATTGTTTAGCAACAACAATAATAATAATGTTTTCTATTTTTTTGTCACTTAAACCTATTTTTACAGATGAAATAACCAAGGCTCTAATATAGAACTCTAATCCACAGGGGTAGGTAATTGGGCCAGTTAAAGCTAGTTTAACTTCCTTTTCATTAAAAAATATACTCTGAAATATGTCTTCTACCTCTGTTGTGCTGGATAGCAAAAACAAAAAGTAAGGCATTTTTCTGCCCCAATTTACTCCTCACATTCATTTCATCCAGGCTTTAAACATTTATTAGGCATTCCTGTCTATCTGCATCAGCCAGTAAAACTGAGTATGGCAGCTTCTGATTAAAAAAAGTCCACACTGGGCAAACACTCAGTAAATGCTCATTGGAGAAAATGTGACTGCGTTGCCTATCAAAAAAATAAAAAATAGTCCTGGCTGGTGGGGCTCAGTGGATTGAGCACTGGCCTGCAAACCAAAGGGTTGCTGGTTTGATTCCCAGTCAGGGCACATGCCTGGGTTGTGGGCCAGGTCTCCAGTAGGAGGCACGTGAGAGGCAACCACACATTGATCTTTCTTTTCCTCTCTCCCTCCCTTCCCCTCTGTCAAAAAAAATAAAATAAAATCTCTGAAAAATAGAAAATAAAAGTCTGGGTGAGGATGTAGAGAAATCGGAGCCCTTTTGTACTGTTGGTAGGAATGTAAAATGGTACAACTACTATGGAAAACAATATGGAGTTTCCTCAAAAATTACAAATAGAACTACCATATGATCCAATAATCCCACTCCTAGGTACATATCCAGAAGAACTCAAAGCAGGATCTCAAAGGGGTATTTGCACACCATGTTCACTGCAGCATTATACACAATACCAAGAGGTAGAAGTAACTCAAATGTCCATCAACAGATGAATGAATAAGGAAACTACTGTACAGGGTTTCCAGTCAAGACAGTGGAGTAAGAACCTGGTTGGGTAGCAGTTGGTTAGAGCATTGTGTCGATACGCCAAGGTTGCAGGTTTGATCCCCAATCAGGGCGCATACAAGAGTCAACCAATGAATGTACAGATAATTAAAAAAAAGATGATGGAGTAGGTAAATGCAGTACTTGCATCCTCCCATAACCACATCAAAATAACAGCTAAACTACAAAACAACCACCATTGAGAACCGCCTGAACTCTAGCTGAACAGAAGTCCTATAACTAAGGATATACAGAAGAATCCATGTTGAGACTAGCAGGAGGGACAAGACGTGGAACAGGCTAGTCCCACACCCACACATTGTGGTTAAAAACTGGGAGGGATATCTTGGCCACAGAGGGCCCCCTGTGGAGTGAGGAGTCCCAGCCCCACACCCGGACCCCAGGCCCAGAGTTCCTGTGTCGGGAAGACAAGCCCTTGTAACTTCTGGATGTGAAAACCAGTGGTGATTGTGACTGAGACAGAGAGCCACTGAAGCCCCCCCATGTTCCTCTTGAGGGGCTTGTGCACAGACATACTCAGACTCACTTGCTCTGAGCTACAGTGCTAGAGCAGCAGCTCAAAAAGAACCAGGGACATAAAAGAGACACTGAATTACCTGGCTTCAGGGCCAGGGCTGGAGAGGTGGCTTTCTCCCAGACAGAAGTGCCGCCAATGGGGTAGGTAAATGTAGTACTTGCACCCTCCCTTTGCCAGCCATTCCTCAACAGCACAGGCAGGCAGGCACCACATCCGAGTCTCCATCAACCTGGCTAACACTGTTCTCCCCATCTGGGTGATTCCCTGAGACCCCCACCCCACTCAACTTGTACCCCCCTGCAAGCTGTTTCCAGTGGCTTTTCCATACAAATGACATGTCTTGGCTCATGTTGCAGGTTATTCTGAAATCTCTCAAAGGTTCACAAACAGCATCTGGCTTTGGCATGCTCTGTAGCTCTTGCTAAGCAGCCCCAGGCCTGGTACTAGGGGCAGCTGGCCTTGGTTTGCAGCTTAGCCTCTCTCAGCTACTTCCAGCCCAGCACAAGGGGCAGCCAACTACAGATCACTTTATAGCTCATGCTGGGCGGCCCCAAGCAGAGCACAGGTGGCAGTTGATCTTGGCCTGCACCTCCTGGGAGGCCCCAGACCCAGCTCACACCTGGTAGACAGCTTTGGACCATGGTGGATCACCACACAACCACCTCCACAAAAAACACCCTCAAGAGGTAGACTCATCAGGCACCAAAGCCCTGCTGAAGTAAGTTACGCTCTGTGGGGTGGGCCCCTGCACAGCACAGCCTCTACTGTGGTCATGGCAAGTCCTCACAGCCAATCAGCCTGGGGATAAATCTTTCCCACTGATGTGCCAACAGCAATCAAGGCTCAACTACAACAGGAGGGTGCACACAGCTCACACAGGGGGTGCACCTGGAGTGCCCAGCTTGACAACTGGAGAGGCTGTGCCACGTAAGGCTGCTCTACCAAGACCAGGAGATGTAGCAGCTCTACCTAACACACAGAAACAAACACAGGGAGGCAGCCAAAATGAGGAGACAAAGAACCTTGTCCCAAATGAAAGAACAGAATAAAACCCCAGAAAAAGAAATAAACAATTGGAGACAAGCTCTCTACCAGATACGCTACCAAAACACTAATTATAAGGATGCTCAATGATCTCAGTGAGAGCTTCAATAAAGAGACAGGAAACATAAAAGTTGAGTTAGAAAACATAGAAAAGAACCAGTCAAAAATGAAGAATACAGTAACTAAAATGAAGAATGCATTATAAGGAATCAACAATAGAGAAGATGAAGCAGAAGATCAAATCAGTAATTTGAAAGATAAAGAAGCAGAAAACACCCAATCAGAATGGCAAAAAGAAAAAAAGATTCCAATAAAATTAGGGTAGCGTAAGGAGCCTCTGGGAGAACCTCAAGTGTATCAACATTCATATTTTGGAGGAGCTGGGAGGAGAAGACAGAGAAAGCAAAAAACTGAAAACCTATGTGAAAAAATGATGGCAAACTTCCCTAACCTGGTAAAGGAAATATACATGTAAGTGCAGGAAGTACAGTGAGTCCCAAACAGGATGGACGCAATGAGGCCCACATGAAGACACATCATAATTAAAATACCAGAGGTTAAAGACAAAGAATCTTAAAAGCAGCAAGTGACCTACAATGGAGCTTGCATAAGGCTGTCAACTGATTTCTCAACAGAAACTGTAGGATATAAGAGATTGTCAGGAAATATTCCATGTGATGAAAAGCAAGAACTTATAACCAAAATTATTCTACCCAGCAAGGCTATCATTTAGGATCAAAGGACAGATAAAGAGCTTCTCGGACAAGAAAAAGCCAAAGGACTGGCTAAGATGGAGGCATAGGTAGATGGCTCCTGGCATGTACCAGGATATATAACAGGTGTGCCTTAGAGCTCTTAGCATATAACAGATGTGCCGAGACAAAAGAAATATGGCCCAAATGAAAGAACAGATAAAACTCCTGAAAAATAACTAAGCAAGAGGAGGAGATAGCCAACCTATCAGATGCAGAGTTCAAAACATTAGTAATCACAATGCTCACAGAAATGATTGAGTATGGCTGCAAAATAAAGGAAGAAGTGAAGAAATTTTTCTTTACTTTCTTTTCTATTTATTTTCTTTACTAAAGAAAATGAAATTTTTCTTTGTTTCAAGGTGAAATAAAGAAAAATACCCTGGCTGGTGTAGCTCAGTGGATTGAGCGCGGGCCTGCGAACCACAATTTCGCGGTTCGATTCCCAGTCAGGGCACATGCCTGGGTTGCAGGCCAGTTCCCAGCATGGGACTCATGAGAGGCAACCATACATTGATATTTCTCTCCCTCTCTCCTACCCTTCCCCTCTAAAGATAAATAAATAAAAATCTTAAAAAAAAAAAAAGAAAGAAAAATATACAGGAAACAACAGTGAAGGGAAGGAAACTGAGACTCAAATCAATGATTTGGAACAAAAGGAAGAAATAAACATCCAACTGGAACAGAATGAAAAAACAATTCAAAAAAATGAGGAGAAGCTTAGGAACCTCTGAGACAACTCTAAATGTTCCAACATCCGAATCATAGAGATGCCAGAAGGAGAAGAGGAAGAGCAAGAAATTGAAAACTTATTTGAAAAAGTAATGAAGAAAAACTCCCCCAATCTGGCAAAGAAAATAGACATACAAGTCCAGGAAGCACAGAGTCCCAAAGAAGTTGGACCCAAAGAGGAGTACACCAAGACACACCATAATTAAATTACCTAAGATTAAAGATAAAGATAGAATCTTAAAAGCAGCAAGAGAAAAGGAGACAGTTACCTACAAAGGAGTTCCCATAAGACTATCAGCTTATTTCTCAAAAGTAACTTTGCAGGCAAGAAGGGGCTGCAAAGAAGTATTCAAAGTCATGAAAGGCAAGAATCTACATCCAAGATTACTCTATCTAGCAAAGCTATCATTTAGAATGGAAGGGTAGATAAAGTGCTTCTCAGATAAGGTCAAGTTCAAGGAGTTCATCATCACCAAGCCCTTACTATATGAAATGTTAAAGGGACTTATCTAAGAAAAAGATAATCAAAACTATGAATAGTAAAGTGATAACAAACTCGAAACTTTCAACAACTGAACCTAAAAAAAACAAAGAAATCCCAAAACAAACTAAGAAAATAACTAAAATAGGAACAGAATCACAGAAATGGAGATCATATGGAGGGATATCATCAGGGAGGGGGTGGGGGAGAATGGGGTAAAAGTTACAGGGAATAAAAAGCATAATTGGTAAGTAGAAAATGGACAGGGGGAGGTTAGGAATAGTATAGGAAATGGAGAAGCCAAAGAACTTACATGTATGACCCATGGACATGAACTATGGGGGGGAATGCTAAAGAGAGGTGGGGTACAAGGTAGAGGATGATAAAGGGGAGAAAAAAATAGGACAACTGTAATAGCTATAATCAATAAAATATACTTAAAAAAGCAAAAGCCAAAGGAGTTCATCACCACCACACCTGTATTACAAGAAAGTTCAGGAGTCTCCTGTTAGAAGAAGAAGAAAAAAAGATCAATGTGCTGGGTGATATAACTCAGTGGTCTGTGAACCAAAGGGTTGCTGGTTTGATTCCCAGTCAGGGCGCATGCCTGGGTTGTGGGCCAGGTCCTGTCCTGGTTGGGGGTGTGTGAGAGGCAGCCAATTGATGTTTCTCTTGCACATCAATGTTCTTCTCCCTCTCTTTCTCCTTCCTTTGCCCTCTCTCTGAAAAATGAATAAAAGCTTAAAAAAAAAAAAAGATTAAAAATATGAATAACAAAATGGCAATAAATACATATCTAAATGAGAATGAATTAAATGCTCCAATCAAAAGATATACAGTGACTACTTGGATAACAAAATGAGTCCCTTACATACGCTGTGTGAGAGAGGCTCACTTCAGATCAAAAGACACACATAGACTGAAAGTAAAGGAATAGAAAAAGATATTCCACGAAAATAGACATTAAAAAAAAATCTGGGGTAGCAATACTGACACCAGGCAAAACAGGCTTTAAAACAAGGGCTATAACAAGAGATAAAGAAGGACCCAGCAATTCCACTTCTGTGTATTTATCTGAAGAAATCCAAAACACTAAATCATATGTATCCATATGTTCACTGCAGCATTATTGACAAAAACCAGGATATGGAGGCCACCTAAGTGTCCATCAATAATGGACAAAGAGGAAGTGGTGCATGTATACAATGGAATAAGACTCAGCCATTAAAAAAGATCAAAGAAATCTTGCCATCTGCAACAGCATGGATGGACCTAGAAGGTATTGTGCTGAGTGAAATAAGTCAGAGAAAGACAAATGCCATGTTATTTCACTCAATTATATGGAATCTAAAAGACAAAATAAATGGAGAAGCAGAACAGAAACAGACTCATAGATTCGGAGAACATTTTGATGGTTGCCAAATGGGAGGGGCATTAGAGAAATGGGTAAAGAAGGTGACGGAATTAAGAAGTACAAATTGGTAATTATAGAAGAGTCACAGGGATGTAAAGTACAGCATAGGTAAGATAGTCAATAATATTGTACTAACTGCGTATGGTGCCAGATGGGTGCTAGGTTTGTCAGGGTGATCACTTCATAAATTACATAAATGTCTAGTCACTGGGTTGTACATCTGAAACTAATATACTACTGCACATCAACCGTAATTGAAAAATTTAAAAAAATACTTAGAATATTTTTAAAATGTGTAGACATACATAGAATATTATGCAGCCTTAAAAAGGAAGGAAATTCTGACTCATGCTACAACATAGATGAACCTTGAGGAAATTACACAAAGTAAAGGAAGCCAGTCAGAAAAAGATACATACTTTATGATTCCACTTATATGAAGTACCTAAAGTAGTCAAAATCGTAGAAATAGGAAATTAAATGGTATTTACCAGGGGCTGAGGAGGGAAGAAGGACAGTTGTTGAAGAGATATAGAACTTTAAAACTGCAAAATGACAAAGTTGTGGAGATCTGTTTCACAACAATGTGAATATACTTAGCACTCCTGAAATGTCCATTAAAAATGGTTAAGACAGTATATTTTATGCTGTGAGTTTAGCATGATTTTTTTTTAAAGGAAGCTCTAGAACACTGTCAGCAAAGCAATCCTGCCCCCCGGTCCCCCCACAGCTGCTCTGCCGCACTCCAATGCAGGATCTGACTCTACCTTGGCAAGAAAAGACACCGGGAAAAGCTAAGCTTGGGTGGTAGAGAAAAGCCTCCATTCTGTCTCATGGGAAAACATTCACATACTTTTGTTAATTTCACACAGTATAATCTAGTTTTCATCCCCTCTTTCCCATCCACTGGGTGGTTTTATTTTGTTTTAAGACAAAAAGAATTGCCAAGAAGAAAAACCCCAGGGCTTACTTCTGCAGGATGGATCCCTTAATGACCAGCTCTTCATCCAAGTCCGCTTCATTAACCATAAAGAGCAGCCTCTTTCCTGTGCTGTCCACTCCAATGAAGTCACGCTGCTCCACTGAATCATACAAAAGAAGGAAAAATCAAACAAAGACATTTGCCTGCTTGTACAACTACATCAGGGAACAGGGTACCTGCTCACATTTCTCTCGGAGCCAAGTACAAGACTGAGTGTTGTATAGCACATACTCATTACAATGTTTAAAAGACAGGTAGTCAAATTTTTTTTATTGTTCTAAAGGATATTATTAGGTTAATTGTGAATTTTGAATAAGTTCTGTAGATTAAAGTTTCGTGTCAATGTAATTTCCTATTTTAAGGGACTGTCCCTTTTGAGCAGGGGGGTGGAGGGTGAGGAGAAACAATATATATGTTTTTAAAGGCAAAGGGAATGATGCCTGCACCTTCTTCTCAAATAGCTCAGAAAAATAATAATTATGTGCACACTGTATATGTGTATGGTATATATTGAATATATATGATAAGAGAGAATGATAAAGCAAGTATTAACATTTGGGGAGTTTGGGTGAAGGATATATAAGTTCTTTATATTATTCTTGTAACCATTTTATAAATTTGATATTATTTAAAAAATAAAAAGTTAAAGAGGTAATGGGTATGTTAATTAGCTTGACTGTGGTAATCACTTCACAATGTCTACATATATCAAAATACCACCTTGTACACCTTAAACATATGTAATTTTTGTTTGTGAAAAATAAAGAAAGAAATAAAAAGTTTTTAAAAAGAGAGGCAGTCAAGAGACTAAGAGGCAGTTAAGAAACTAAGTGGATGAACCGCAGGCCTGGTGCGTGGCACAGAAAGCGCAGCTCTGACCGGCGTGGCTCAGTGGGCTGGGTGTTGTCCTGCAAACGGAAAAGTCACTGGTTTGATTCCCTGTCAGGGCGCATGCCTGCTCCAAGGGCCAGGCCCCCTGCTGAGGGCGTGCGAGATGCTTCTCTCACATGTTGATGCTTCGCTCCCTCTCTTTCTCCCTCCCTTCCCCTCTCTCTAAAGATAAGTACATAAAATCTTTTTTTAAAATTAAAAAAAAGAAAGAGAAAGTACAAGGAATTCTTTCTTTGCAAATAATCACCTAGGTCTGCTCACGGTGAAAATTGGAATAACGTTATTTAAGGACATCAATACTCAACCAACATTAACTACATGTCTGCCACGCACTGCGTCTGATGCTGTTTGTGGGTGCACTCAAAGAAAACAAGGTGCATATCCACTAATGGTACAGCTACCTGACAGATGGTGATTTTGCAGGCTGTCCTATTATTGCTCTTTCCTGGATTATATTTCTTTACCCCAACCACATTATAAGTTCTACAACCACATTATAAGTTCTTCAGAGGCAACCATTTTTGGCCACTTAACAAAATCTGCTCAGAACTGCAGAGTCTCTATCTATAGCTAACAAAAGCATTTTCACAGAGGCAGCATAGCATGCAAGTAAGAAGAGAACCTCTGAGGCCAAACCACTTGGGTATGAACACCACTTACTAGCTGCATCTCTTTAAGCAAGATACTAAACCCCTCTGTTCCTCAGTTTCATCTGTAAAATGGGGATGACCATAAGCTTGTTATAAGGACTAAATAAGGTAATAATGCTCTTACTCAATTCTCACAAAAATCAAATAAAGCAATGATTTAATACCTCTTTGGAAGGAGAAAGTGAAAGTTGAACTTGAGGAAAAATATTATCTCTAAAGATGAATTGATCTGTCTCCTACTGATGGGCAATGACTTCCATATAATTAATATGCTTCCCTGTCGGCTTCAGGACTCTATACCCAGAACTAAATGTACTACTGAAGTGTATAATGTGTTTAGCTCAGCAGCTAAAGCATTCATTTCTTCAGATGGTTTCTGGTCATCTGATCATATGTGGTATCTGAATCTGAATAGGGAGAAGCTATCATAAAAAGTTACATGTTATTTTTTTCAATATCTAAGTTTGGTAAACTCTAAAGAAGGAAGGGTAAATATACCAATTTGAAAGTAAGTTTTACAGAGATTTTCAATCAAAGCTACAAAGTGCAGAGAATTTCAAATGCCACAGAGTAGCTTTGATATATATCAATTCATTCATCCATTACATGGAAACTTGAGAACATCAAGTCTGCAAAGGTCTGATTATGAGCCAATATTTTAAAAAGAAACACAGAGATGTTATTTTTGGATATGATCTGTAGTGCTTACCCTGTCCAAGTCTTCAGGCCCACAAAACCTTGAATTACTGAATGTCCTGGGAGCAGTAATTTCCAACAAGTCAATTTTTTAGTTATGGTGCACTTCAGTCACATTCTCCTCACTCTCAGGTCCCACTTCTTGTATTTGCTTCTTTGTAGCTACCATAGTAACTGGGACCTCAGAATATGATATGAATTATAAGGACTTGGAAAGGTTTCTGTTTTGCTTTAACAAAGTGAAGTCTACTTTGAGAGCAGAGCAAGTAACATTAGAATGTTCATCCTATAGAGGACTACACAAATAAGGTTAAGAAAGCAGTTAAAACTATGAAGTTCCATTTTTAAAAAATTCTGTCATATTCAACTATTGATATTTTTTCTTCTTCTTTCACCCTTCTGTTTCCTTTATAGTCATTTACTTGTCCATTCATTCATTCAACTAATAAATATCTTTGTGTACCTCCCCTGTGACAGGCATTATGTTTGGAGTGGGAATTCCACCTCATTTTGAGACCAGCATGATCCTGATGCCACAACTAGACAAAGATGTTATGAGAAAGGAAAATGACAAGCATTTTCACTTTTTATATAAATACAAGGATTCCAAACAAAATATTAGCAAATCAAAACTAATAGTGTATGTGGTAGATTTAAAAAAATAACAAATTATCCTTTAGGTAACAAATTGTTGTACCTCTTCCCTTAAAGGAAGTTCTAGAATGTAAAATGGTATAGTACAGTGGGAAAACAGTATAGTAGGTCCTCAAAAAAAAAATTAACCATATGATCCAGCAATACCACTTTGGGTAGGCACCCAAAAGAAATGAAAGCAGTGGGTTTTTTTTGTTTTGTTTTGTTTTTAATTATTTATTTATTTTTAGAGAGCGGAAGGGAGGGAGAGAAACATCAGTGTGTGGTTGCCTCTCACACACTCCCATCTGGGGACCTTACCCACAACCCAGGCATGAGCCCTGACTGGGAATCGAACCAGCAGCCCTTTGATTCACAGGCTGGCACTCAATCCACTGAGCCACACCAGCCGGGGTGAAGCAAGGTTTTGAAGAGGTATTTGTACACCTATGCTCATAGCAGCATTATTCACAATAGCTAAAATATGGAGGCAACCCAAGTGTATATTGATGGATTAATGGATAAGCAAAATGTAGACACATACAATACTATTCAGCCTTAAAAAGGAAGGACATCTGCAATATGCTACAACATGAATGAACTCCGAGGATGCTATACTAAGTGAAATAAGCCAGTGACAAAAAAACAAAACAAAACAAATACTGTATGGTTTTATTTATGTATGGTACTTAAAGTAGTCAAAATCCTACAGACAGAAAGTAGAATGGGAGGGAGGGGGAAATGGTGAATTATTATATAATGGATAGAGAGGCTGCCAAGGAGGGGAAAATAAAGAGTGATTGTTTAATGGGTATAGAATGTCAGCTTTACAAGATGAAAAAAGTTATGAGGATGGATGATAGTGATTGTTGCATAACATTATACATGCATTTAGCATCATTGAACTATACACTTAAATAACAGTGGTAAATTTTGTTATGTATATTTTACCACAACAATTTTTGAAGGAAAAAAACTGCCCACAGGGAAAAAAGAAAAAAGAGGTTAGCTTTAGTTGCCCATCCTTTATATATAGATCTAGGCTGGCCTAACAACTAGCTTTGACTAAAGAATGCAGAAGAAGTGACACAGTGTGAGTTCTGAGTTTAGGCTTCAAGAGACGTTGTAGTTTCTTCTCCTATGGTTATAACCTGCTGCTGCCGCCATGTGAACAAGCCTAGGCTGGCCCTAAAGAGACTAGATGGAAAGAGAAACTCAGCTGTCACAGCTGAGGCCCTAAACATATTAGTGAGTCTAGCTATGGTGGGTAAGGTCTAAGAATAGTTGACTCCTGATATTCACACCCCTCTGAAACCTCTCCCCGTGAGTATGGGCTGGCCTAGTGACTTGCTTCTAATCAAAAGAATATGGCAAAAGTGATGAGATGTTTCTTTCATGATTAGGTCACATAAGTTTGTAACTGCTGTCTTGGTAGAAGGTTCTCTCTTTGCTGGCTTTGATAAAGCAAGTTGCTATGTGGAGAGAGACTGCAGTGATTTTTTTATTTTAAAGATTTTGTTTATCTACTTTTAGAACGAGGGGGAAGGGAGAGAGATAGAGAGGGGGAGAACATCAATGTATGAGAGATTACATTGATTGGTGGCCTCTCACACGCCCCCACGTGGGGACCTAGCCTGCAACCCACGCATGTGCTGACTGGGAATCGAACTGGCGACCCTTTGGTTTGCAGGCTGGAGCTCAATCCACTGACCCACACCAGCCAGGGCTGATGTTATAAAAAATGAGGACAGCTTCTAGCTAATAGCTAGCTAGAAACTGAGATTCTCAGTCCAACCATCCTTAGAGAACTGAAATTTTGCCAATAAACAAGTAAGCTTAGGAGAAATCCTTCCCTCGTTGAGCCTGCAGATGAGACCTCAGCTCTGGATGACACCCTGATCTCATCCTTGTGAGAGTCTTAGATTACCGCATCACTCTTTAAAGTACGGACACATAAAACCTTGGTAAAAATGAAAACTAAGTCTAAAAAAAGAAAGCCCAGGCTATGGAGTCAGAAGTCATGGGTTCAAATTCTGTTTTTGCCACTTACCACTGATGTGATCTTGGGCAACTATCCACAACATGCTATTAGGCCACAAATGGATACAAAAACTTGGTAAATAACAAAACTATTTAGGTCCATTCACTGGATTTTAGCTTAAGAGCAAATCTTGATTATCTCTGTTTCCCAAACAGGACTTAGCATAGATTTTACATATATTATGTCCGAAATGCAATGACTATATCAAAATGTAATGCATTTATAGGTCAGGGGTCGAATTTCATACCCACTACCCTGTCTGCACATAAGTAAATTACTTACCTCCTTCTTTTCAAATACCATGTTTTAAAATATATTTTCCTGTAACTGAGATATGAAATTGTTCCTTGTATTTTGCACATGCTTCTATTATTGTACTTATGACATTGTGACTGATGGGTTCAAGGCACATTTGGACTGACTTCTGTGTACTGTTTCCTCAATCACAAGAATTTCAGTTTTGAATATGCAGGGATTTCAAGTCACTTCTGTTGGATATAATTAGAAAAAAAGGGCAGGGGAGAGAGTGGGAATTGAGAAGAGAAAATAGATCAAGCAGAAGCCCAAGCAGGAGCAGAAGATCTTTTGTTTGTTTGTTTGTTTGTTTTGTGCAGTACAGCTCTGAGAAAAATGAAGGGAGCTGAAGCAAAAGAAACCTAGGCTCAGAACTGCCCACCAGCATTTGTTTAGTGCAGAGTGAACGAAGTTGATTGAGAGGTGATAGTCAAGTGACAGCTTCCACCCGTGTGATTCAGAAGCTCACTAATATATACTGATTCTAGCCTGGATCAAGAGTATATAACTCTGAAAACTGGACAGGAATTTGAGAAATACTGCTACAGTATTTCTCAGTAAATTGGGTTAAACTGGGTTAAATAAAAGTTTTCTAGAATTTTTCCATTTCAAATATCCCAAGAGACACAGTGCTACTGCAGAGATAACAGTCAATAATTTGTGTCATAAAATCATAATAGCATAAAACATTTGCACAGAGGAGCATACCAAAAAGATAAGCCCCTTCATAAACGTTATCTACAATAAAGCAAAATAAATATACTATGTTCTCATCAAAATTGAGGAAGAAAGGAAATCTAGAAGTTTATAACAAGCAAGAGATGGTAAATGGGAATTAAAGTGATTTTTATATATCATTGCAAGTTTAAGATAGATAAATATTATAGTATCTCTCTGATACTATACTCTGATATATACTGATACTCTCTTTGTATAATGTATTATTTTTACTGTTTGATTTTTATGACTACAAAAATTACATATATGAGGCCTTGGCCAGGTAGCTCAGTTGGTTGGAGCATCGTCCCACACACCAAAAGGTTGTGGGTTCAATCCCCGGTCAGGGCACATATGGGAGACAACCCCTTGATGTTTCTCTCTCATATCAATGTTTCGGCACGCCCCCCCCCCCCGCCCAAATCAATAAACATATTCTTAGATGAGGATTGTTAAAAGATTGCATATATGAGACTTCTCAAAATGCCCTATGATTAGGAAGGGTATAACGAATATTTGTCTACCCCTTAGGGTAGGGATAGATTTTCTTTTTTCCTTTTCATTTATATGGGCCTTGGTACTTAGTTCTGTGCTTGGCATAACACAAGTAACTGTGTTAAACTGATCTCTTGACTCACTTGCTCAATAAGTAATATTAAGCGATGGTGGAACAATGGCTAAATACTGACAAGTGGCAGATTTTATATTTCAGTTATGGTACCCAATGCTGCAAAAATCAGCAAACAGGATCAGCCAGAGTTTATATACCCCATTTCCCTGCACAGATTAGCTGGATTTCTGGGTCCCTCTTATACCTCTAAGTCATCCAATTTTCCTCTGAGAAGTTGATACCTAAAAAAGCGTTTTTGAATCACCAGTAAAAGTTACATGTCATCCTTCCAAAGAGGCTTGTCTAGATACTTCAGGCTGCCACTATTAGTTTCCCTACAGACTTAAAAGCTATTATGCAAACAAAAACATTTTGATACTTGGAGGTCTTTAAAGGATTGCCATTTTACATAAAATATTTAAAAACAACATAGCCCTGGCTGGTGTGACTCAGTGGATTGAGTGCCAACTGAGAACCAAAAGGTCGTTGGTACAATTCCCAGTCAGGGAACAAGCCTGGGTGGCGGGCCAGGCCCCTAGTTGTGGGCGTGTGAGAGGCAACTGATCCATGTATCTCTCACACATCAATGTTTCTCTCCCTCTCTTTCTCCCTCCCGCCCCCTCTCTGTAGAAATAAATAAATAAAATCTTAAATGAATTAATGAATAAATAAATAAATAAATGGATGTATGTGATTTGTTAGGCTACAGGACCAATTACTTCCCATAGGGGTATTTCTAAAATATATGTGAAAATGATAATGATGATATTCCTAAAGATAATAGGAATAGCAATTACAATTTTTTAAGCAACTACTATGTTTTAAGGAGTAAACAGAATGTTTTACAAACATCTTATTTCTCACAAAGAAATCCTGAAAGGATTCAGTTGTACTTTATAGCTAAAGAAAATGAGGCTCAGGAAGGTTAGATAATTTGCCCAATATCACACTGCTTTGGGGCAATGAAACTTACACAGTAAGTTTCAGTGAACTCGAGAGCCTGTGCTCTTAACAGCCATGCTCCAGCAGTATGAAAACACTTCTAAATATAAATTAATAGACAATGTAGTATCAGTCTAAAAAATCATTATAAATTCCTGCTCTTACAATACCCATGCAAGAATCAAACTACCGCTCAGACTCACAGTTTTAGGATTTAAAGTGCTAGAGCTTGAATCTACTTTCTCTGACCTGGGGGGCAGTAAGAGCTGCCTTCATAGGCAGATCCTCAACCATTCAATAATATCTACTGACTGCTCACCATGGGCCATACCTGGGCCAGATGCTGGGAATAAAAATGAACCAAACCCTGCTCTCCCAGAGCTTATAGTCCAGTAGAGGAGGGAGTACATAAGAGGGCAGGGCCACCATGCGCAGTCAAATAAGAAGATATAGTTTTGCATTAGAGGGTCGAGGCGGGCCTCTCTCAGAGAGTAAGTAGAAGGTTGACTGGATTCAGAATGCATATGTTGTGGGAGGAGAGGGGGCAGAGAGCATTTCAGGCAAATATCAACACGTGTAAGAGCCCGCAGCAGAAAAAAAACCAGCCCCCAAATTCCAACATGATTTGATCCAGCCGTCCTCAGCGTCTACATCTCCTACAAAAATGCTGAGAAGAAAGTGGCCAGGTGGGCAGAGGTGGCTCCCGAAACAACAAGCTATAATCATTCTCCTGTATGTCAGTGATTGGGAATTTGAAAACCCTGGACCTAGGGGCTCTAGACTATTAAACACACTAAGGGAAAGAGGGGACTGCTGGCTATCCTGGCACACAATAAAAGCCAAGAAGCAGAGCAAATGTAGTCTGAGAAATTTAGGATTCTTTTAAAATTATCACTAAAATATATAGTATCTATGGGGGATATTCAAAACTCAGATATTTAGGTGAATCTGTCTTCAAATATAATAAAATATAGAAAATGAGAAGTTTGAAATTTCACATTATGAAAAATATTTTTAACAAAAGATTTTATTTATTTATTTTTAGAACGAAAGGGAGGGAGGGTGAAACAGAGGGAGAGAGACATTGATGCAAGAGAGAAACATCAATCGGTTGCCTCTCGCACGGGCACCTGGCACCGACCACGGACTGAACCCGCAACCCAGGCCTGTGCCCCAGCAGGGAATCTAACTGGCAACCTCTCGCCTTGTGGGATGACGACCAACTGAGTCACACCAGGCAGGGCTAAAAAAAAATCTTTTTAAAACACAAATCTAATTATGACATTCTCTTGTTAAAATTCCTCAATAACTCTTCACTGTTTGGGGGATAAAGTTCAAACTCTTTAATATGATTCTTGTTTCCTCTCTACTCCCATTTCCTGCTTCCCTGCCCTCCAAGCTCCCATCCCAGCTAAACAGCAAGTTACCAGTACACATCATACTTTTCCTTTTCTTTTTTTTTTAAAAGATTTTATTTATTTATTTTTTGAAAGATGGGAAGGGAGGAAGAAAGAGAAGGAGAAAAACACCAATCAATGAGCCTCCTGCATGCCCCCATCTGGAGACCCCGCCTGCACCCAGGCATATGTCCTAACCAGGAATTGAACCTGCAACCTTCCAGCTCCTAGGCTGGGGCTCAGTCCACTGAGCCACACCAACCAGGGCTACATCATACTTTTTCAAAGAGAATAGAAGAGCCAGTTTAAAGGAACTTCTACTGGCCAAATTATAAAAACTTAAACATCAACACATTTTAAAATGGATGGGCAGACAGACAATAGTTACAGTTCATTTAAAACAAAATTGTAAAAAGCTATGTGTTTATAATGATACTTAAAGAGATAAAAGCTAACGTGAAATGTACTAAAATATTCTAATACCAAGAAGAGTAACTCTAATGGGGTACTTGATTTTTAAATTATTATAAATAGAGAAGTATATAAAAATTTTATATTTATAAAATATATATCTATTTATAAAGTCTGGATATACAGTTGTTTCTATCTGCGTAAGTCCAAAAGCTGAATATAGGGAGTTATGAGTAAGTAAACCAGACCTTGGAAAAGTAGAAAATATACCAAGAACAAAAGGAATGATTGATATGAAGATTATACATAATAATAAGGTAAAAAGAGGATCCAACAATTAATCTGCACCAGTGATCACAAAAAGCAACTAGAAAGAAGTTTCAATGCTATAATCCAAAATCATAAGTTAACCAAATGCTCTAAAGAGAGCTAAAAGTACAGACTAATTACTCAAATCCTAGAAACGAAAGCTCTAGGTGGCTCTATTAAGAGGAGGATAATTATACATCATACATAGCTTCTAGCGATTGTAAGAGACTACATCAATATGTAATAATGACAAGACGATGCGTTACATAATGCTGGATAAGCAAAACCTAAAACCCTCGTCATTCCAGGGGAAAACTCCTGGGTAAAAATACATCAATCCAGGGAAAACTAAAACCTACATATACAAAAAGTGTGATCTGACAGATTTTTGGCCATAAACTCAGTTTTTAAAAGTAACCCAGTCACCGAATCATTGGTTTGGGTTTGAAATATGCTGGGAAAAGCAATCAGACACTTTGCCTTAACTAAAATTAACTGGTCAATAACCCAAATTCTATGAGTGATCCAAAGTGTTATTCCTTTTCTTTTTGGTCTGTTAAGATTACTATAACTCTATGAAGATTAAGAAAAAAAGATTAACTTGCTACTAGAATCTTAGGAAAATATAAACACAAATATGTTGTAATCCTAAAAGGACAAAGTATGGTTAATGACTATCTTGTCTGTTTAGGGTGATTAGACTATTCAAAAGAATCAATCATACAAATTTATAATAGTAATTTTAATCACTTAAAGGTATCTAATTCAATTTGCAAATTTCAAACATTAAAAAAAATTCAATTTTAAATTCAATTTTTTGTTTATTAGGTATATGCATTTGAGCCTTAAACACAATGCAAACAGTTAAAAAAAATTTTAAAGATTTTATTTATTTATTTTTAGAGAGGGGTAAGGAGGGAGAAAGAGAGGGAGAGAAACACCAATGTGTGGTTGCCTGTTGTGCTCCCCCTACTGGGGACCTGGCCTGCAACCCAGGCATGTGCCCTGACTGGGAATAGAACTAGTGACCCTTTGGTCTGCAGGCTGGCATTCAAACCACTGAACCACACCAGCCAGGGCACAAACAGTTTTGAGTACTCTGTTCTGCATACAAAAGCCTCTTGGACCTTATAGAATCTGATCAATAGTTATAAACCTCTTCAAGTCAGCAGCTGTGTCTCATTGTCATCAACTGCTGGCACAGTGCCTGCCCTGCAGTCAGTTTTCAATAAATGTTTCTTAAGAGAAAGTATGAATGACAAGAATAATTATTAAAACCCAATAAATAAATCAAACTTTGGTTTCCTTACCTGCCTTTTTCTTCCCCTTTTGACCTGGAACTGGTTCTAAGCCATCTTGACCTTTTCTCATCAGCATGGCAAGTGATGCATCATGAGCTCTAAACAGGTCTACAACCTCGTGTAAGGCAACATCTGTTATTAGATCACAGCTCAGGACCAGAACATCTGTCTGTCAAGTAGAGAAGGGGAAAGTCAGTAATACAATGGACCAAGCATCATCACAGGATAAAGTACAATGGCTTAGAAACATGTGGAAATTGAACACTTATTTTCAAACCTTTTTTATAGTAGCAAAATAAGTAAAATAAATGGGGTTGTTCTAATTGAACTGTACTGGGGGAGGGTTTGGAACATCTAACTCCCCTTTGTGCAGGTGTCTTACTCCAGCCATTCCTGAGGCATCTCTGGCATCTTGACCTCTTTGAAACAGAGTCTGAAAACCTCACATTGTCTCTTCCCACTGCTGTGGAATTAATGACCTTAGATTTATGCATCCCTTTACAATGTGAAAAGCATTTTCACATAGTTTGATTATTCAACATGGTTATGTTAAAAAGTGTTCAATTTGTGCATGATTCTAAGCCTGTAATTTATCCTTCGATGATTTGCATGATCCCCAGGAAATAACAGAATGAATATAACATAATGCCTTCTTCTTTGGGAAATCAATCTAGCTGGGAAACAATTATAATACAACCTCAGGTATGTATAAAAGCACTCATTTAATCCTAATAATAATACTATGGTGATGAAACTGTTACTATTATTAGCTCCCAATTTTATGGATAAGAAATGTGAGGCCTACTTATCACAGTGCCTGGCACATAATAGGCTTTTTTTTTTAATTTTTATTTTTTTATCTTTAGAGGAGAAGGGAAGGAGAGAGGAAGAGAAATATCAGTGTAGGGTTGCCTCTCATGTGTCCCCTGCTGGGAACTGGCCTGCAACCCAGGCATGTGCCCTGACTGGGAATTGAACCACGATCCTTTGGTTCGCAGGCCCGCACTCAATCCACTGAGCTACACCAGCCAGGGCACATAACAGGCATTTAGTAAATTATTTGATGTATGAATGAATAAATCAATGCAGTAAAAAAAGATTTTCTCATGTGGTAGATCCTTTGATTGCAATTCTAGTGTTCGGATTAATTACAATAATAACTAATAATAGTAATTAACATTTATTGAATGCATATCATTAACCAGGAATTGTAATAACACTTTGTATGCATTATCTCCATCTTCCAAATTCTGTGCTTAAGCACTATTATTATTTGTACTTCACAGACTAAGAAACAGGTTAACAGTAGTTATGTAACTAAGATCTAACAACTAGCAATGACTATTCCTTTAGCTAAAAAATCTGCACTTCTGAACAGTGTTTAAAGAAATAGAGTTGACCCTTGAATAATGTAGGGGTTAGGGAGGCCGACGCCTACTTCCCCCACATAGTAAAAAACCCATGTATAACTTTTGACTCCCCCAAAACTTAACTATTTAATAGCCTACTGTTGACTAGAAGCCTTACTGATAACATAAATAATCTATTTTGTACGATACATGCATTATCTAGTGTTTTCTTATGAAGTAAGCTAAAGAAAGTAAAATATTATTAAGGAAATCATGAGCAAGAGGAAATACATTTACAGTACTGTACACACTTATTTTTTTTTAAAACTTACATAAAAGTGAACCCATGCAGTTCAAATCCATGTCGTTTGAGTCAACTGTATAGCTTTGCTGGTTTGAAGACCATTTAGGAGAGGTTCTAGTCCATATTTGGTACCAAACAGATCTGAATTTAGATCTCAGATACTCGTAAGTTCTGGTCTGCCTACCACCCAACACTGCAGGCCCAGCTATCAGTAGATGTGTCACGTTGGGCTGGCCGGAAGGTCTGTTTGTTTGTTCTGTAAGGTGGCTCTAGCAGTGCTTATTTGTCTTTGACTTCATTTGAAACAATTTTGTTAGATTGTATGCTGACAGCTGTCATATCAGTGTGCGTTTAAAAAAAACTTAACAAAATTGGTGAATTTTTGTGTAAGCATTTTAATATTGAAGACAGAATAAGCAACATTTTCAGCATAGTATGCCTTATTTTTTTTTAAGAAAGGTAAAAACGCAAATGATATGCAAAAAAAGATTTGTGCAGTGCATGGAGAAGATGCTGTGACTGACTGAATGTGTCAAAAGTGGTTTGTGAAGTTTCATACTGGAGATTTCTTGCTGGACGATGCTCCAGGGTTGAGTAGACCAGTTGAAGTTGATACCGATCAAATCGAGAGGTTAACTGAGAACAATCAACGTAACAGCACATGGGAGATAGCCAACATACTCAAAATATCCAAATCAATGAAGTTATTAGTGAAAATGAAAAATGTGTCTCTTAGTTTACAGAAGAAACTAAACGGACTTTTAAGCCAACCCAAGATTTTAAGAGTAACCTTGATAAACTAAAAATGGATCAGTAAGAAGATGATGAAGACGGTGAAAAAGCTAGAAAACATGAGAGCTGAAAGAACAGAAGTTGTTTAGTAGGGAAAAAAAGATTGTACAAGGGGGGACCCCAAACCCCCCCCAGGAAATATCTTCTGTACTACCCCCCTTGTAGTACAGGCTTTCTCCCCTAGGCGAATGTTCTAGGAGCCCATCTGTATCAGTGCACCAGCTAGCGTTGTTGTGAGAGGCTACACTTGGCTTCAGTGAATTTTTTTTGAAGACTCCTTCAACACGTTTGCCCATTTCATGGTAGGTGATTTAGGAGCGCACCTATCCACACCACGCTGAGTGTTCAGCAGTTTTTGACCAAAAACAGATCACCCCCATGCCCCACCCTCCCTATTCACCTGATCTTGCCCCGAGCTTTTGTTTCCCCTGATGGAAAATGTTTCCCTCTGAGGAGAGGGAATGACACATCTTCACTTTTGATGATCTTTCTTGGACTAGAAAGCATTAAATGTGAGTGGCTAAGAAAAGCTATTTAATATATCTCAAACAAATTTCTATTTATACATTCTGCCATTATATTTTATCATAAATGCAGAAAACAAAAGTCCAAGAGCAGTCAACTGGAAGCAAATTCCTGAGGTTGTAACTTAAACCAACTACATCAGTGTTTCTCAGCATTACACCGGGAGGCTCCCAGAGGCGCCTTGGGGAAAGGCTGGTTCCTGCTGCCCTTCCTGAGTCAATGCCGCAGCTCCTCTCTTACTGATTTTATTGTCTAGCCTTCTGTGGAAGTGTTGACTTGGAAAACAGGTTCTGCTGCTTTTGAAAGTTGAGAAGCACTGGACTAAATTATCCCAGGTTTAAGAATAAGGTAAGTATCTGTATTCATAGAAATTTTTGCAAGTGGTTCCAAGGTTTGTAAGATTTTAATTTAAATCAAGATGCCTGCTTTGAGTGGGAAAATGGATGATTTCAACTCACATTCCACTACAGCAAAGTGTCGTTCGTGTTTGCTCAAAAGGTGAGGCTCAACGATTCAAATGCCTTGTCTTCCTGCCTGAAATTTCTTATTCTGAATACCATGTTCCTCAACTTAGGATGAGATCATGTCCTGATAACCCCATCATAAGCTGAAAATATCATTGAGTTGAATATGCATTTAATACACTTAACCCACTGAACATCATAGTTTAGCCTAATCTACCTTAAACTTGCTCAGAACACAATACCCACAAAATGCTGGTAGCACAGTCCTCTGTAGAGTATAGGTTGTTCACCCTTGTGACTGGGTGCCCGGCTGGGAGCTGGGGCTCACTACCGCTGCCCAGCATCATGGGGAAGTATCGTACTGCATACTGCCAGCCCAGGAAAAGACCAAAATTCAAAATTTGAAGTATAGCTTTTACTGAATACAAATTGCTTTAACACTATTATTGTAAAATCAAAAAATTGTAAGTGAAACCAGCATTGTCAGGGACTGTCTATACAGAATCTGTACCAGAACCATCCTTTCTTTCCTAGATATAATTCATTGTTTACAGTCTAAAAAATTCCTTTTGAAGGCCTTATCTTAAGATTAAGAAGTTCACATTTGGATTTTTCCCTACTGTTCTGCTTCTCTTTTAATTTTTTGGTGGATTTTTAACTCTGAGCAAAAAAAAAAAAAAAAAAGTCCCTATAAACATTTTTTTAGGGAAAAAATTTTTCTGTGCTCGCCATCCAGGAGCCACCAAACATTAACAAATCAGCCCCCACACATGCACTTGAGGGAAGACATGGGCTGCAGAATCTTGCTTCTTCCAACAATGCTTAGAAGGACAGGGAGCCGGGCCACTGCTAAAGACATGTCACTGCAGAAGCTGCCTCGTTTCATTATAATGACAATGAGTTTGCTGCGGAAAAAAAAATCTTTCTATTTTCCTAATAAGATGACTTATTAGGAAAACCTTTCTCTAATAAGATGACTGATGTTTGCAAGCTGACTATTCTTCAATAAATTCCATTTTTAGTACACTCCAAAGTGAAGAAAATGACCCCAATGCAGATGCCTCTGAAGTGGTGTCAGTGTTGTCTTGGAAAATAAATGCTTTTATCATTCAGTATCTGCAGAAAAATAAATCTGTCAGTATAGTGAATGCCAAACAAGTCCTGCATAATTGTGAACAGTCGGCAGCCTCATTTTTCTCTTTGCTTTCAGGTGACTTTTTGCTAAACTGAATGCAAAATCCCCAAGGAACACAAGGAACAGGCCCCTCCTCCCAATGTCTGGTAGCCATCTGTTCCCTGTGGAAAGAAAGGCATCAGTCTGAAGGTCAGGGTCCCGGATACAGATGGAGGTGCTATCCGCCAGGCGTCTCATGCCTCCGTTCCCAGAGAATGTACCATGTAAGACTCACTGAGACGAAACACATTCTCATCCTCTGTGGAACTACACTTCCAAAGGAAAGTCTTTGCTATCTGATCAGTGTGCTTTGTTTCCAAAGCTGTATATCCTGGAAGAAGAAACAAAGGTCTAAAAGGAAAACTGGCCCTGGCCAGGTGGCTCAGCTGGTTGGAGCATTGTCTCGTACACCAAAAAGTTGTGGGTTTGATTCCACTCAGGGCACATACCTAGGCTGCAGGTTCAATCCCTGGTTGGGGTGCATACGAGAGGTAACCGATTGATGTTTCTCTCTCTCTCTTTCCCCCTTCTTCTATCTCTAAAATTAATAAACATATCCTTTGGTGAAGATTAAAAAGAAAAACTAAATCACCTTCACATCTTTGTTCAACTGCTGTGCCACAAGAATTTTTAAGACATTCAATACCTGACTAGTCAGGGGTACTGACCTCTCTTCCCTTAGATTGTCAAATAAAAAATGATATAGCCAACACAACAATAGCTTTCTGGAGTGAATGAATCTAAATTATACCTATTTTTGTCATATCAGCAAAAAAATAGATTTTTTTTGGTGTGCTATGGAATTTTCATATAGTTTATGGGTACCATGAGATGGAAAAGGGTGAAAATCACTATTATGTGGTATAAAAGAAAGAAAATAAATAACTATTGTTTTGATTTTTGTTCTAAAAATGTAAAGCCCACTCTAGAAATGCAAATACTCTTCTACTAACTAGAGCCCAGAGAGAAAAGCTGAAAAATTCTTAAGAGCCGAAAGTATTTCTGATCATGTGTGACCACAAGCAATGAATAAACATAGACTGGAGTGTAAAGCAACTGTACAGTGTATCTGAAATGCAATTACCTTGAAAGTGCCCCCGACACACCAACCCTGAGCTGCCTTTGTTTGGGGGACCGCTCCCTTTCTATCACCAACAGTATGCCTCTTCTTCCGCGAGGCTGACTGGAGTCCCTACAGACCGCCCCACTCACTATTTTACAGTCCTCGGCGTGCCTTATCCCCAGCCTGCTTCCTTAGAGGAGCCAAGGCAATGTCAAGAGAAGCGAAAACACAGCTGTAAAGGACAGCAAATGTGTGTATTTTTGACAAAGTGGAAAGGTCTTCAAGGAAAGGCAAAAGAGAGCAGTTTAGTGCTTGGGGAAAAACCAAGACAACCAGGAATTCAAAACCCAAACTGCTGTCAGTTAGTCTTGGCTAAAGCAAACAAATTAAGCTCGGAAAACCCAATTACCAAGCCACGGTAAAGCCCAGAAATCTTTCATTACAAGAATACTTTCAATGAGGCCAAAACCACTGAGTAAAACTAGAAGAAAAAAAACAAAAGTTAAATCAGAAAACCGGATGTGTGTGTGTGGTGGCAATGGTGGGGAGGGAGGAGGACAGAGCTACTGGGAATAGCCTCTTTTCTTTTCCTGGCAACTGTTCCATGACAGATTGTTATAAATAACCCAATCTGGCAAATGATTTCCTACAGCAAGGAGAAAGGAAAACATACTTACTCCCCTGGAAAAAACTGTCAGGGCAAGGTAACTAACATGCTTTTACCCACCCAGCACTTCTACAAACACTGGCCGCGATCCAGATCACCACCCAGTGCTCCACCCCTGCCCATATGGAACTGATGAATTCAGTTATTCGGTTATGACTGTGAATGGTCACAATGCACACTTGTCTTTGTGGTCCAATCCCAACCCAATCTCCAAGAGTAGCTGGGTGCTTTAACAAACACCAATGGCTGACTGCAAAGGAGACTTCACCATGACCGTGATCAATTTTGGTTGAAAATGCTTGGAGAAGATTGCCAGTCTGCAGTCCTCAAAGTGTACAGCAAAGAGCCAGCTGCCATTTTGTTTTTAACTGAGTTTGAGGCATTAGGTGCAGGATGGAATGACCAAATCAGTCTGTAAGAAGTGTGATAAGCTTTAGGTGAGAGCTGAATAGCCTTCCTGTGATCCTTAGCTTAATCATAGTGTCACCACCATCCAGGATCTGAAGTCAGAAACCTGGCCGTTGTCCAGGACTGATGTCTTCCCTCTCTTGCCCATCTCTTACCCACCATCTCCCTGGTCCCCGAGTCCTCCTCTTTTGTCTCCACTGCACTATCTTAGTTCAGGCCTCAAGCTATTTCCCCAGTCTTAACTGATCTCTCTCTCACTTCAGTTTTCTCTTATTCTAATGCATACTCCAATCCACTACATATTTCATTCCCATGCTTAACTACAGCCTGAAATAGTGTTCTCCAGTGTGGGGGGAGGTGGAAGAAGGTGAAGGAGGGGAAAATAACAAAAAATAAAGCCAAAACTTTTTTCCCAAACATAAAAAATGTTGAATACATCCACTTATTCCTGCTTACTTTTAAAATATATATTAAAATACAATATATGAATCAGTATAAATGATATAATATGCTCTTTATATAACACACAAGAAAAGACAAATTTAAAAGAACTAGAGATTCTAATATTTTCCTCTGGTAGTCTATCCCACATACCCCCCGGCTTTGAGAATACCCCATTTCGGAAGTCACTGCTCTACAGGACTGAGTTCAAATTCCTTGACATGAATTTAGGTTCTTCATACCCCTGCTGGTGTGGCTCAATTGATTGGAACATCGTTCCATAACTGAAAAGCTGCAGGTTCGATTCCCAGTCAGGTTTAATCTCCAGTCAGGATGCCTATGAGAAGTCAACCAATCTCTTTCTGCCTCTGTCTCTCTGTCTCTCTGTCTCTCTCTCTCTCAAGCAATGAAAAAAAATATCCTTGGGTGAGGATTTTAAAAAAAGGGTCTTTAAAATATGACTCCACCCAACTAATTCAGCCTTCTCTCCCACAATTCCCCTTCCACATAGCTCATGTTAACTGCCAAGAATACACTCCCTTTTCTCTCTTTCCACCCCACTACACTTTCATCCATCAAGAGTCATGTCTTGTCACAGTTATTACAAAGGGCAGAGCCAATATATTATCTTCTCTAGCGATCAAGTCTTTACAGACCCATTGCAGACCTTAAATCACTAAATTTGATTACATGGTTTCTTTCCCATCTAGACTTTGAGCTTCATAAGGAGCTCTTTTCTCTTTGTATCCCCAGAGTTCAACTCAGTGATGGCAAACAAGAACCAGTAAATATTAGCACTCTTCCTATTATCCTTCTCCTTGTTTGAATTGACTCAGAGATTAAAATATCCAATTTTAGCCCTGGCTGGTGTGGCTCAGTGGATTGAGCACTGGCCTGCGAACCACAGGGTCGCTGGTTCAAATCCCAGTCAGGGCACATGGCTGGGTTGCTGGCCAGGTCCCCAGTGGGGGGCACTCAAGAGGCAACCACACATTGATGTTTCTCTCCCTGTCTTTCTCCCACCCTTCCCCTCTGCCTAAAAATAAAAATCTTTAAAAAATAAAATAAAACAGCCAATTTTAGATATTTAGAAATAGCATGCTTTCTGACAGAGCTGAGTCCCCTTTGAAGAGACTGTGACTGCTCAGAGTTAGGAGAGGACCACAAAAGGTTCTGTATTTTTTGGACTATAAGATGCACCCCCCCGAATTTGGGAGGAATGATGGTTGTTAATGCTGCTGTTGAGCTCTGTTTACATTTATATTGGTGAAATATTATGTTATTTATGTTATTAAATATTTTACCACACTTTTTGCTTCAAATTTTCTTTCCCTATTTTCCTCTAAAAGTTAGGTGCATCTTATGGTCCAAAAAGTACAGTGACTTTGCCGCTCCCTAAAGCAATGAGGCAGGGAACAAACCTGCTGCTTCTTTCTTCTTCAAAGAAGAAAAAGGAGGAGGCGTCTGAAAGGAAAGAAATCAGATGCGCTGTCCTGGAGGACCCGGCCAGATCTACAATTTTAAAATGGAGGCTCATCATTTATAGTACCAAGTTCTCCTCAAGTCAAGAACAAATAAAGGAATTCTACTCATGTTTCCTGTGTGAAGCTAAGAAAAAGCTGAAAATGTGCTAATTTCTAACTCTGTTAAGCAAGTTCTCTATAAAAATGTTAGTCACTGCTCTTCCAGGATGTAGACTGCTATCTATAATAGTTTTAATTTCCGAATGCACTGATATTAATAGGGAAATAACAAAGGCTTGTTTGTTCTATCAAATCAAACCTTCACTTTGAAATAATATATTATTCTAAATTTATATTAAATTTTTTCATTCTTTTTCTTTAGTCAGATACAAATGTGCCACAGGACAAAAATATTATTGTCCCATTTCAAGATCATGGAACATGGCTTACAATTACATTATGTTTTCTGCCTATAACTTCAGTTTTAATTATATCTTTAAGTATGACTGGGAAATACTGTCCGGTTTACTTGGAAACCAGAAGGCTTAGGAGATCAGCAGAGAGTCAACAGGGGCTGTGACAAAGGGAAGTTTTTAAGACACAAGAAAAAGTCAACTAACAAGTTGAAAAAGAACTAAACTAAAATCAGGACTTTATCAGCCCCCAAAAGTAACTTCTGAAATTAGGTATATCTTCTTTTCCTATTAATTCCACATATGACTTTAAAAAAGTCACTCCCTCATTGGGTCTCAGCTTCTTCTTCTATAAGATTAGAGGGATACACTATCTCTGAAGTCATTTATGGCATAAAATTATATGATTATAACAGTCAATCTATTTTTCAATTTTTATCTAGAACCACACTCTGGGTTCAGTGGCATTAATAAGGATGGTGACCCTTAAAGTCCTGACTTTCTCACCCACTCTAGGAATCATCATGAAAAATTAAACCGTGTTAAGTATAGTTTTGTAGCTCAGCACATCTAATTAAATCAATTCTTTCAAATATAATAATCCATGTATGGCATGTATGGCAATCCTCAGTTAATCAGAGAAGTCAAGCACAAAAATCCATAACCAGCTAACCACCTGTTACTATACGAGTTCATTCCTTAAAGGATGCATCTCTAGCTCTGGCTGGTGTGGCTCAGTGGATTGAGCGCTGGCCTGCAAACCAAAGGGTCATAAGTTCGATTCCTAGTCAGGGCACATGCCTGGGTTGTGGGCCAGGTTCCCAGTGGGAGGCACGAGAGACAACCACACACTGATGTTTCTCTCCCTCTTTTTATCTCTCCCTTCCCTTCTTTCTAAAAGTAAATAAATAAAATGTTTAAAAAGAAAAAAAAGGATATGTCTCTAAATACATTTTCAGCAACAATCCATAAAGATTTTAGTTTGGAACCAATGCTACACTACCTGCCATCATCAGCTCAACTGGTTCTCTAAGGCTACAGTATGTTTGATGGCAAAAATGATGAACTTAAAACTGGGTAGCATTTTACTGTTTACAAAGCTCTTACACATAATTTCATTTAATTCTCACGTGATTCTATAACATCTACAAGGAGGGACCACAAAAAACCCAGAATTACCTTCTGGAGGGCAGGCCCCTTGTAGCACAGGCTTCCCCAGCCAGGTGAGTGTTCCAGGAACCCATCTGTATCAGTGTACCAGCTGGCATTGTTCGCTTTGTTGTGAGAGGCTGTGTTCAGCTTCGGTTAATTTTTCTGAAGACTCTTTCAATGCATGTGCCCATTTCATGATGGGTGATTTAGGATCGCACCTGCATATGCCTGCTGAGTGTTCAGCAGTTTTTGACCAAAAAAAAAAAAAAAAAAAAAAGCATGACCCCCACGCCCCACCCTCCCTATTCATACGATCTCTCCCTAAGTGACTTTTTCTTTGTTTCCTCCAAATGAAAAACGGCCTCAATGGGAAAAGTGTTGGCAATGGGGAAGAGGTGAAACAAAACAACAGAAGCACTAAAAAGCATCAAGATTGACAAATTCAAAAACTGTTCTGAGCAGTGGAAAAAATGTCTCGATAGGTATATTGCATCAAATGTAGATTACTTTGAAGATGACTAAAGTTTAAACATGTAAGAAAAAGTGTACAATTTTTATAAGTAAATTCCGGGTATTTTGGGGTTCCCCCCTCGTATATAATAAAATCCATTTTATAGACAAGAAACAGACAGGAAAACAGAGGCTCAGAAATACTACACGGTCTGCCCCTGTGCCATCACATTGCCTTTCTCTCACACACACACACACACACACACACACACACACACACACACACACCCAGCGGCGGTGCTAAATGCATCTAGGCCCTCTTTAAATGCACTCCTGTCACATTTAAACTTGGTCAGGCACCTTACTGCTTAAAACCACATCACAGTTCACTCTTTCCAGCTGGCGCTGAGCCATGGGCATCTTTCAGGACAAGTGGCACAAGTGCCGCAAGACTGTGGGCGAGAGAAAGCCTACCACAGAAGCACAAATATGAGCTGGGACACCCTGCCACCAACACTACGATTGGCCCCCCAGAGGGCACACACAGGCTGCGTGCACTGAGGCTGGACGTGGGCAATGTCTCCTGGGGCTCAAGTGTTATGAACACAAAACAAGGATGATGGATTTCGTCAAAGTGCATCCAGCAATGAACGGGCCCACACTAAGACCCTAGTAAAGAACTGCATTGTGTTCATTGACAGCACACGGTACAGTATGAGTCCCACTGCCCCTGGGCTACAAGGAGGGGACCAAGCAGACTCTGAGGAGGAAGAGATTTTCAATTAAAAAGAAAAAAGATCAGAGAAAATTCAGATGAAATATGATGGAAGGGAAAAAAATGCCAAAAGCAGCAGTCTCCTCCACGAGTGGTTCTAGCAGGGTAAGCTTCTCGCATTCATCGCTTCAATACAGGGCAGTGTGGCCGAGGCAAGGGGCTGGAGGAAAATCCAGGCCCAGAGAGGCAAATAAATCCTCTTCCCTCCTTTCTTAGTCATGTAATAAAGTGTTTATTCTAAACAAACAAACAAACCATAGTTGATAAAAAAACTAGTATTTAAAAATAACTTATATATGATACCTGAAAGTTATAAAGTACTATTTTATTGTGACTTTGCTTTTATTGAAATTAATAAATCTCTTATGATAATGGCCTCCAGATCACAGATGTAATAACACCACTGTGAGTTGCTCTGTTCGAGCCAGGTGTCTGAATGAGAGAAGCCAGAGGAGTCAGAGGAGGTTACAAGGATGCTGAAGGATCTGAAAATCACGGCTACCAGGGATCCTTACTCAGGAGAAGGGAACAACCTGGGGACCCAATAAGGAAGGCTGCCACAGGAAGAGAAAGATAATGTGTTTTGATTGCTCAAGGACAAAATCTGATCAAAAGGTAGAAATTTCAGAGGGGCACTGATGAGTACAATATCACAAAGAATTTTCTAATACTAGAACCTCACGAGAAATCCCCGCTGGAGGTTTTCAAACACAGCCTCACGTAATCTTCATGGGATATACTCAAGGACAGATTCCTGTGGAGGGTAAAAGATTAGATTAAACATCTATCACCCTACTATGAAACTCACAGTCAGCATGCCCCATGCATAGATGAAACTTGAGCAAAAACATAAAGGAAGAAAAATATGAGAGAAAAGGTAAGAACATTAGAGTACCAGTCTAAGAAACCCATTATCAGAATAAGTTTCCAGGAAAAAAAAGCTGATAAGAATCACCAACAAATTGATTCTTTAAAATATTCCTAAACTGAAGGACATGGATACCCTGACTGAAAGGGCCCAGGGAGTGGGGGCTCACAGGGATAAAACAGATTCACATCATCATGACATTTCAGGACACTTGGGACAAATAGGAAGATGCTACAGATTTCCAAGAACAAGGTGTCACAATCAAAAGATTAGCAGTCACAAGAGCTTAGGACTTCTCAACAACACTGAAAACTAAAGACAATAGAGCAATGCTTTCAAAATTCTTAGTTATCACCTTTCCAACTGAGAAGTCTATATCTAGTCAAATTATCCATCAAGTATGGGCCCAGAATAGAGATTTTTCAGGCATGCCAGGTTTCAAAAACTTTAGCTTCCTTAAAAATTTTATCAGGAAGCTCTAGTATGTTTCCCACAACAATGAGAGAGAAACCAAGAGAAAGAAAAAATGTGGATTCTAGGAAACAGGACATCAAACTGAAGATATTGATGGTGAAGGGAGATGACATAATGACAACTGTGTACCAGGCATGGAAAGCAATCACTACAGCCTGAATTGTATCAGGGCTCTGGGAGAACTTCTTTAGGAAGATGAAATTCACAGAACAGCTGATGAGTAGGTATTTAGACAACTAGTAGAAATGTTGGTGTTGAATTCATCTAGTTCTTGTCCCATAGTCTTATGCATGGAAATGATGATGTAATAGATAATTTTAATCCTCTGTGCAAGTACAAAAGACTGGTACCTAATCTAATCTTAGAAAATCAGAGGCTTGTTGGAGCAGATGATGCCTGAGTTAAGAGCTGAAAAGAGGTGGGGTAGCTACTGGTTATTTCAAATGAACTCTCTGGTCACAATGACAGAATTCTTACTGACTTAGCAGAAACTGTTTGGTCCATCCCACCTGTCAGGCTGTAGTGTTGTCTTATGATTCAGAGGTAGGACAGGGGGCCTGAATAAGAATTTTCAAAAATCTAAGTCATGTGGGCTGCTTGTCACTCAAAGATAAAGAGAATCTGTGATGACAACATATGGCTTTCTCCCATAATTCATAGCTATCAAATTCCCCCCCTACCCTGTAGCTCTTCATTCCATAAAAGTGATCTTATAGACCAAGGACAGAAGGGACTCAAAAGAATCGGGCTCACACAGAGCTTGCAAGTTTTCTGGCTACCAAATATAGTATAGGGCTGCAGAAATCCCATTCGAAGACCAGAGTTCCAACAAGTTGAAGTCTGTGAGAGGTTAAGATGAAAACATTTCAAGCATGTACATACATATACTTGGTGGGTACAGTCAACAGGAAAGCACCCTTGAGATTTACGGGAGGAAATTAAAGTTCAAAAATTCCCTCATTCAACTTGTTAACTTGTTTCTGCCATACCTGCTGGGCTTTGCACTGTGCCACCAGCAGGCTCAAAGAAAGCGTCATTGGGGATACATGAGGCCCTCCTAGGCAACAACAGCCCACCAAGCAGTCATAAGAAAAAAGTTGCCACTTAAAAAAGTCTTCAAGCAAGTTGGGACCAAGTTCTCAGATCTTCACTTGACCAAATTACACTCCTTTTCAAGCAGATAGAAATCTGCCAAAAACAAGTCTCTGGGCAAAATGAAAGGTTCCAGGAAAGAAGAGAGAGATTTGTAATTTGATAAAGACATCAAACACTCACCTGAAAAGAACTTGCACTTAGCTTTTTGAACATCTAAAAATAGCATGTATGCTCAATCTTTCTAATAAGCTGTCTCTGGGATGGGGATTTCATGGGCATAGTTTGTTCTCTGTTGTAGCACGTTAGCTGTTTCATGAGAGAGATAATAGTCCTTTCCCTACATCAAAGGACTTAAATAACTAAACCTCTACCTAATGTGTTGGTATCATTATCCCTATTTTCTTGCTTGTGAAACTGAGGCAAAGGATAAATGAAGCTTGCCTGAGGCCAAAGAGAGATTCCTGTCTGAATAGAAAATTATTAGTTCTGTAATCTCTAAAAGGAGCCAGGAGACCTACAATATAAGATAAGTGCTTTAAACACACCACAGAAATCGATTACAGATTTAGTCTGTGGAGGCCTCTTAATATACCTCACCAGCCTATTCTAAAAACACTTATCTAAGAAATAATCACATTATTTCTAAAGCACAAAAATGGCACCAATGGCCAATTACCTGAGCCAATCAGAGGAGCATCTAATGTGGGTCAGGTTCAATGTTCAAGGAGTCAGCCAGCTTTACTTCTTGCCTCAGAAGAAGAGTTCTTGCTCAAAAAGAGCCAGGCTTCCTGCTCATATGGTTCTAGACAGGATAGGAAGTCTTCCCACAACAATGGGTCTCCCTCCACTTACGGAAAGACATCAACAAGCAGCAGCTGCCCACTTACAAGGCTAAGATACTACATAGTTTCCTGAGACTTGTTAGGAGATTTGCTAATTAAAAAATGTTTTTATACAAAAAATACTTGATTAAGAGTTCTATAACCACTGAATTGCATACTTCAGTAAAGTTCTATATACAGGGTGGGGCAAAAGTAGGTTTACAGTTGTTCATAAAGAAAATAATACGACCCTGGCTGGTGTGGCTCAGTGCACTAAGTGCATGCCTGCAAAGTGAAAGGTCGCTGGTTCAACTCCTGGTCAGGGCACATGCCTGGGTGCGGGCCAGGTTCCCAGTTGGAGCATGTGAGAGGCAAGCACTTGATGTTTTTCTCCCTCCCTTCCCTTCTCTCCGAAAATAAATTTAAAAAAATATTTTAAGAAATAATAATACATGAATAAACACTATGTTTTGCATACTCACAACTGTAAGCCCACTTTTGCCCCACTCTGTATACATACAACTATCTAATGTCCACAAAGAAATTCTACAAACATGAGCCCCAGACTCACAAGGAGAAGAAAAAAACTAATTTTGAAATATTAGATCAACTAGATCTGTTTTAAAGCCAACCGTCTAGAATCAGAGTAGATTATAAGGACTACCGATGCTTGTCTTTTGGAGGCAACATGATAGAGTGAAAAACCCACAGGCATTTGAGATGCACAAATGCATCTCATGACCCAGGGCTGGGTTTTTGCTCTGGCTCAACACCTAAGCGGGTGTGGGATTTAGGGAAGCTTATTTAAACTCTGTGAGTGTCAGGGTTCTCAACTGCAAAATAGAGTAATACCAGCTACCTTTTAAGGTTTCTGTGTGGGGTTAAAAATCTACAGGCCAGACTTCTGGCCAAGATGGAGGTGTAGGTGGACACACTGTGCCTCCTCGCACAACCAAAATTAAGGACAACAAAGATTTAGAAACAAGAAAACAACCAGAAATGAGAGAGAAAAAAAAAAAAAAAAAATTGAACTATATGGAAGTCCAACAACCATTCATCCAGACCAGTAAGAGGGGCAGACTCGCAGCAGGAAAAAGTGGAGGTTGGTGGACCCGGGCATGCAGGCAGCAGCAGCTGGCAGATCCCAGGTGTGCAGGTGGCGGCTAGTGGACCCCGGGCACGGGGTGGCAACGGGCAGACCCAGTGAGGCTGAGCAAGGTGGCTGACTGACCAGGCGGTCCCATATTCACGCGCAGATAATCCAGTTGAAGGGGAAGCAGTGGAAGGGACTGCAATCCGAGAGAGAAAGAAGCAAGCGCCATTGTTCCCTCTCGGACCCTGCCCCCACATACAGCGTCACAACCAAGCAACTGGGCTGCCCCACTCTGGGGAACACCTAAGGCTCCACCCCTAACTACATAACAGCTGCAACCAGACCAAAAACAAACAAACAAACAAACAAACAAAAAATGGCTCAAACGGGAGAAGAAATCAAAGCCCCAGATCCAATTCATCTAAGCGACCAAGAGATAGCCAACCTATCAGATGCACAGTTCAAAGCACTGGTCATCAGGATGCTCACAAAATTGATTGATTTTGCTCACAAATTAGATGAACAAATGAAGGCTACAATACGTGAAATGAAGGAAAATGCACAGGGAACCAGTAGAAATGGGAGGAAAACTGGGACTTAAATCAATGGAGTGAACCAGAAGGAAGGAAGAAACAACCAAACAGAAAAGAATGAAGAAATAAGAATTAAAAAAAAATGAGGAGACGTTTAGGAACCTCCACGACATCTTTAAATGTCCCAATGTCTGAATTATAGGGGTACCAGAAGGGAAAAAAAGAAGAGCAACAAGTGGAAAACTTATTTGAACAAATAATAAAGGAGAACTTCCCCAGTCTGGCAAAGGAAATAGACTACCAGGAAGTCCAGGAAGCTCAGAGAGTCCCAAAAAAGTTGGACCCAAGGAGGAACACACCAAGGCACATCATTACATTAGTCAAGATTCAAATGAAGGAGAGAATTCTAGAAGCAGCAAGGCATAAGGGGACACTCACCTACAAAGGAGTTCCCATCAGACTGTCAGCTGATTTCTCAAAAGAGACCTTACAGGCAAGAAGGGGCTGGAGAGAGGTATTCCAAGTCATGAAAGGCAAGGACCTACATCCAAGATTGCTCTATCCAGCAAAGCTGTCATTTAGAATGGAAAGGAAGATAAAGTACTTCTCAGATAAGGTCAAGTTAAAGAAGTTCATCATCACCAAGCCCTTAGTGTATGAAATGTTAAAGGGACTTACCTAAGAAAAAGAGGATAAAAAATATGACAGTAAAAAGACAGCAAACTCACAGATATTAACAACCACACCTAAAACAAAAGCAAACTAAGCAAACAGCTAGAACAGGAACAGCAACCCAGAAATGGAGATCACGTAGAGGGTTAGCAACAGGGGAATGAGAGGAGGAGAGAGGGGGAAAAGGTACAGAGAATAAATAGCATAGATAGTAGGTAGAAAATAGATAGGGGGAGGGCAAGAATAGTGTGGGAAAAGTAGAAGTTAAAGAACTTATGACACATGGACACGAACTAAAGGGGGGAATGTGGGTGGGAGGGGGTGTGCAGGGTGGAGGGGAATGATGGGGGAAAATGGGACAACGGTAATAGCATAATCAATAAAATATATTTTAAAAAATCTACAGGCCAGATACACATGGTAAATATGAAAAATCTCTGTTATGGTCTTCAGAGCAAACATTTCAGAAACTCCAAGGAAAATAAAATTTACATCCTCATAATCAGCTAACAAATGAACTCCCTACTTTAGGTCAGTCTCTAAGAATAGGAACTAATGTTCTGAAATAAATCAATTAATTTCTCAAATGCACTCACTTATAAAAAGCTTTTGCAAATCTAAGTATCCTCAGAAGTGCTCAAATGGCTACCAGCAGAGATCTTGTATGAATAATCAGCTAACTAGCTGATTATTTTCTCCCTCCCTGCAAAGCAGGTCTCTAATACTTTTCACTTTGATTTTTCATTTGCCTTTCTGTTCTCAAGATGTTCAACTTCTAAAAAAAAAAAGATCAAATTACACCTTAAATGTATATAATTCAGGCTGTTGCAACTCAGAAAGAAAAGACTATCAATAAAGTTGTTTAATTGATGTTTTCTTATTTAGTATGTATCAAAACACATAGACCGAGGTAAAAGTTTTAAAGGTATATGCTTACACTTTGAGGTCTTCACTTGATACTGTTTGAAGCTAAAAATATCCCATCATACTTCAGCTTTGTAATTCTTCAACTGTTCAAGTACAGGATCTACCATATACTATTTTTCTGGAACTATCATATACTATTCACACTAGGAATATGTGTCTTACATATTCCTCTAGCATCACAAATTCTAATTCTCCCTGTAAGACTTAATTAGAAAGTGATATTCATGAAGCAGTCCTTCAATAAGCAGATCCAAGCTGTGTTTCCTGATACTCCTCTAGAGGGCGCATGGTACTCTTCTCACTCTTCTTTACCTGCCCCTAACCCACTCCAGCACTGCACTCTCAGCTAAGAATTCAATGTCCACTGAGACATGTGCCAACTGGCTATACCTAGCTGACATTATCCTACTAATCCCTTGACTACTCAATGCATTTACTGAGGCTTTGTCACCTAATGCATAGTCTGTCTTTCCACCTAAACTTCAGGCAAGTTACTCAAGCTCTCTGAGCCCCACCCTTCTCATCTGTAAAATGTGTATAAAGATAGTATTTACTTGAGTGAGGTCGAAGGATTAAATACAATAATGTAGATGAAGTATTTAACATGTAGGCCTCTTGTGTTGGAAAACTGGTGAACTAAGAACCCAAAAATTTTGTTAGAAACAGCTAAAAACTTTGGATAAGGCATAAAACATTGCAAATATATTCAAACTTTCAAGAAAGAATGGGAAAATATCAAGTGCCAGAACTGAAGAAGGAAGTGAAGACTGAGCTGAAACCTTGGCTACCGTAACTGGGATTTTTAACAGCTTCATTGAGCCAAAAGATGTGGTTTGAATTTGGTACGAAGCAGGCAGTCTGAATTGAGACCCTACGTAAATGAGACCTCAGAGAAAGCGTAAACTTGGGAGGAAAAAATTTTTTTTCTACCTACAGCACACAGAGTCATCGAAGAGGTTTGTCTGTCTCTGGGCTCAGGAAACAAAACTCTAGAGAATATTATTTCTAACCCAGAATTCTATACAAAGATAAGTTACCATTCAAGAAAAAGATGGAATAAAACATTTTCAAATATGCAAGTTCTCAAAATATTTACCTTCTGTGCGCTCTCTTTAAGAAGCCAATAAAGCTTGGGTTCCTTTGAAATGAGGAAATAAACCAAGAAAAAACAAAACATGGGATCCAAGAACCTGGGCATCTGACAAAGGAGAGAGAAGGGAATTTCCAGAATAATAATGGTAAAGAGAAGTGTCAGGACGACAGCTCCGCCACAGTCTAGAGAGTAACCACAGAGGGATATGAAGAGAGAATGGATAGCTCCTGGGATGGGGGGTTGTTTTCTCCTGGCTTCTTTTATAAAAAAGTCTTTTTTTAATAAAACCACTTCATTGACACACACATATGACTGCCTTATAAAAAGCTGTACATATGAAAATCGGAAGTTCTTTAATGAAATGTCTGATTTCAGATCTGGACACAATACAATAGGAAGTTCACATATAAAATATTATTGCCAAAAATGTTGAAACTAAATGTAATAAACATTTAGATCCAAATTCTAGTTTACAAGAAAATACTGGGAAAAGAAACAAGTTAAATGACATCAGTAGAAAGCAACTGACGGACATAGCAAAGATGCTTCTTCCTTCACTCTACAGGAATAACCTGTTTTCTTTGAAAAGTCAGAGGCATAAGGAAAAAGCGTGGGTGGAGGGGAGACTGTTCTAGAGTAAAAGAGACTAAACAGACATAATCAAATGCAATGTGAGAACCTTCAAGAAAATACTATTTGCAAAAACAACACAGCTAGAAAGTATCTAATAAATTTGGCACAAAATGTGTAAGATACTTTTATAGGGAATTATTCAACTTTATTTAAAAACAAAAAGTCTTAGTAAGGAGAGCTATGTTATGGTAAAGAAATAGAAAGACTCAGTATTATTAAATGCCAGCTTCCCCAAATTAATCTAAAAATCATTATCATTCCAATCAAACACCAATAAAGATTTTTCATGGCTGATACTAAAATTCATATGTCAAAAGTGAAGAACAGGCAAGATAACTTGAAGGAGAAGTAATAATAAGGTGAGGTAAATCTATGGTGATTAAAACGATAGGGTGCCGGTGAAGGAAACGACGGCTAGACCAGTGGAACAGAATAATAAGCTTAGAAACAGCACCGTGTGTATGTGGAGCTTAGGAAAAACACCGGGAAGAAAAGACAAATTATTCAATAAATAGTATTAGGATAACCAACTATTCATTTGGAAAAAAGATAAAATTAAATATCTACCTCATATCATATACAAATACAAATACTAGTTTAAAGATCCAAATATGAAAAGCAAAATTCGAAAGCTTTTAGCTGGCAGGAGTCTATCTTTATGTCATTTTAAAGTAAGACACAAAAAGCACCAGCCGTCACGTAAATCTGTATTAGTCTTTTGACTGATATTGCTAACCACAAAAAAAAGTTAAAACTTCTGTCTGACAAAAAATACTATAAGCAAAGAGCAATGACAGACTGGCAGGGGGGGGGGCGGATCTATAACCCATATAACTGACAAAGGATTAGTATACAGAATATACAGAGAATACGGATATTAGTAAGAAAGAGACAAACAACCCAAACAAAAAATGAACAAAGGATATATACAGGAAATTCAGTGAAAAGGAAAATGGTCAATATAACTAGCAAAAA
This sequence comes from Glossophaga mutica, assembly GCA_039655065.1. Lineage (NCBI taxonomy): Eukaryota > Metazoa > Chordata > Mammalia > Chiroptera > Phyllostomidae > Glossophaga > Glossophaga mutica. The sequence continues at coordinate 30,669,317 of CM077307.1, forward strand.
ATCCTCATTTTCACAAGTAATCAAGGAAATGCAAAATTAAACCAACAATAAGGTGCTGTTTCACACCCATCACATTAATGAAAATTTAGAAGTCTGAGAGCAGGCCCTGGCCAAGTAGCTCAGTTGGTTAGACCATTGTCCTAATAAACCAAGGTTGTGGGTTTGATCCCTGGTCAGGGCACATATAAGAATCAACCAATGAATGCATAAATAAGTGGGACAACATTTCTCTCTCCCTTCCTCTCTCTCTAAAATCAATACATTTAAAAAAAGAAAAACTTAAAAAAAATGTCTGAGACCACCAGCTGTGAGAACACCAGCTGTTAGTGAGGACAGGGAGACACCAGAACTCTGATTCATACTAATGGTGGGAATGTAGACTAGTATGGCTATTTAGGAGAGCAATTTCCCAACATTCATCTTCTTCTGGAAGAAGAGTTTCCACCAAATTCATGCCACGAAGAAGAGAATGTCCATCAAGCCCTTAGCCACATCTCATTCTTCCCAGCCTCATTCCCCCTCCTCTGCAGTGGATACAAATGCTGACTTTGCCCATATCCCTGATCAATGCAAACTGCAAACCTGTCTTCTTCTCTATGCCTAGACACCTGAGTAATGGTGAAAGGTGAGGGGGAACCCACACAACTCTGCTAACTGTAGTGATTATAAATCGATACTCTTCAACGTCAGCTACAACCCTCATGTTGCCTAGATCTCCTCTCAGTGTCTGCAGTGAGCTCACTTACTGTCCAGTGGAAATTCTAAAGCTTCATATCCCTGTGGGTACCAATCCCATCACTGTCCTCTTTACATTCTAGAGAGACAACTCAGCCTTTACTTCATTAAGAATGTAGAGGACTTGGGAGTGAATTATTTTATTTCTCTTCTTCCTGATCTGCATCTGAGCTTTTCTCTCATTTCAGTGGAAGATGGAGCCTTGCCACTGCCCAAAGCTGTTCTATTTGTTTCTTCTTGTCACCTTGTCATCCATCAGTTATTTCCTTTCCTCTGTACTTTTTACTGGTCCTCTTGTTCCTTTATAACAATTTTCAAGTTGCTTAAAATATTCTCATAGTATAAGAAACCAATAATGGTGGTTGCTAGTAGAAAGAACTGGGTGGCTGGTGGACAGGGAAGGAAGGGTACATTTTATTGTAAATGTTTTTACACTTTTTGATTTCTGAGCCAAATGTATGTATTTGGTATTATTTATCTGTTATTTTAAAATGTCTAAGGTCATTAGTGTTTCTCTTTTTTAAAAAATATTTTTTATGACAAAAAAGATCTAAAACTCCATCAGTAAATGAATGGATCAAAAAACTGTGGTACATTTAGCCCTGGCTGGTGTAGCTCAGTGGATTGAGCGCGGGCCTGCGAACCAAAGGATCGAGGTTCGATTCCCAGTCAGGGCACATGCCTGGGTTGCAGGCCAGTTCCCAGCAGGGGACACGAGAGGCAACCATACATTGATATTTCTCTCCCTCTCCCTCTCTCCTACCCTTCCCCTCTAAAGATAAATAAATAAAAATCTTAAAAAAAAAAAAAAAAAAAAAGAAAATCTAGGGGAAAAAAAAAACAAAAACTGTGGTACATTTACACAATGGAATTCTATGCAGCAGGCAGAAAGAAGGAGCTCCTACCCTTTGCAACAGCATGGATGGAACTTGAGAGCATCATGCTAAGCGAAATAAGCCAGGCAGTGAAAGACAAATACCATATGATCTCACCTTTAACAGGAAGCTAATCAACAAAACAAACAAACAAGCATAATATAACCAAAGACATGGAAATTGAGAACAGGCTGAAAGTCACCAGAGGGGAGAGAGGAGGGAATTTCAGGGGAAAATGGGAGGGGTTTATAGGAACAAGTATAAAGGACACATGGACAAAAACTATGGGGGTGGGGGGGTGGAAATGGGAGGGAGGTGGGGAGAGATGGGGTGGTGGGTTGGGGTGAGAATAAAAGACAGAAAACTGTACAAGATCAACAATTAAAATAAAAATTAAAAAAAAAAAAAAGATCTAAAACTGCAGCTTCTGGAAGAACCTTGCTGGTTTTGTCCCTCTCTATGAACTTGGCCTTGGCTTCCCATCACGACTTGTGTTTCAGAGCAGGGTCTCTGAAGATGTCCTTGTTGATGACAGTTTGTCCAAGGGAATGCCTACACAGTACTCTGTGGGCATGGGGGACTGCAGTTATAAACTTTCACAAACGATTTGGTCTCTAACCTCTCCACAGTTTTCTTCTTGCCCACGGCAGCTGTCACTTTGTGGGGAGAGCAGTCAATCTGGCCCCCAGAGCAAGGCTATAGGGGTGGTCTGAGGTGCCATCATCAATGTTCTTCACCATGACCACTTTGTGTTCAGAGTTAGCGTCTCGCCAGGGCCAGCACCACCCTCCTGCATTTCATTGACGTGCCCATTTCGACAGCAGCCACTCAGGCCTAGAGCCTTTGGTGTTTCTCTGAACTCTTTCAGAGGGTCTTCTCTACCTGTCTGTTAGGTATTGGTGTTTCCTCGTGCCCTTTGTACTCTGTCCTTTTCTTTATTTACTCTACCCATTCTTGGGGAAAAGCTGATGACTTTTAGACCTGTATTTCTACCTCAGATCTTCTTCCTGAATTCTACATAAGTTTATTAACTACCTGCGAGGTATCCCACTTACGGCTAATTCTTAACAGGCCCAAAACAAATCTCACCTTTTATTTGTTTATCCATCAATTTATTTGTTTACTCAGTCAGCCATCATTCATTTATCTACCCAAAAAATATTTATACAGCATTTTGATCCCTAATAAGTGCCAAACTCTGTGCTGAGCACTGCAGCTTCTACAATGAATGAGATAAAAATATCAACCCTCCTGGCCCTTACAGCCACTAATATTTAAAGTGGCTGGTCTAATCCTTTACTCTCCTTTGGGTTCTCTCATTTGAAATAAAAAAAAATTGTTCCTTCGGACTCTAATTCTATTCCCGTCTAGCAGGAGATAGGAAGAGAGGAAAGCAAGCATGGCATAGGAATTACAATACAGTATAATATAAAAACGTTGACAGTAAGAATCAGCACAGGGGTGCCTAGGGAACAATTAGGAGGGGCAATCAATCAGCCTTGGAGGCTAAGAAAGGCTTCCAGAGGCAGCACAGACAAATCCTGAAAGATGACGAATAAGACATTCTGTGGGCCCATCTTTTTTTTTTTTTTTTTTAAAGAGAGAGGGAAAAGGGAGGAGAAAGAAAGGGAAAGAAACATTAATGTATGGTTGCCTCTCATGTGCCCCCTACTGGGGACCTGGCCTGCAGCCCAGGCATGTGCCCCAGACTGGGAATCGAACTGATGATCCCTTGCTTCATAGGCCCGCGCTCAATCCACTGAGCTACGCCAGCCAGGGCTCATCTTTTTATTCTAGCAATTTCTCTGGCAATCAGCTACGTATCCTGATAGCATTTTACTCTGTTCACCAGTCACCTCTCATTTTCTGCTCTCAGACTTCTAGCAACGAACCACCAAGTGGGCTTTCTGTGCAAATACACGCAACCATTCTGGTACATGTGCAAATCTTAAGTGAAGAAATTTATACACATGGGGCAACCTTTGACCAGTGGGGAAAGAAAGCCATAAATACTCTTTTCCCAGCCTTGGACAATTACTCTGAGGTAATTACTGTCTTTATCCTCCCATACCCAATAAGTAGCCACAAAGTTCTCCTGAATGTTCTCCAATTTGTTCCTGTCTCTCCATTACCACCACCATTGCGCTGATTCAGTCCTTCATCATTTCTCACAGGATTGCTCACAAAAGCTTCCCTGTGATCTCTCTGGCTCTCCTTACTCATGCAGTGACATTTCTAAAATATTAACCTGCTAATAATCTTTCAAAGTATTCCTACAGGATAAAGCAATATTCTGTTCCTACCTCCATCCCAGACTGTGTGGCATACTACGATAGTTAAAGAGCATAGGCTTTGATGTAAGAGACCCGGGTTCAATTGCTAACTTCCATCAAACTCTCCCAAGGCTTAGTCCCCTCATCTGTTCTCAGTGAGGTCTGAAGGGACCAGAGCAGTCTATGAACTTCGGAAAATGGCAAATCAATACTCACTTTCAAAATGAAGCCATGCACTGAGGAGCAACTGCTGGGAGCAGAATCCGAATTAAGTAGGACAGGAACAATCAGTGCAAAGAAAAGAGAAAGGTCGGATAAAATGAAGATAATAGAGCATAGGAGGAAGACCTCAAAAGAGGGAGCTCTAGAGCTACCCTGACTCACCCCTTCTAAAAATTTAGAAAATTTAATTTCAGGTAAAAATTAACAATATAAAAGGATTACAGTCACATTCAATAAAAAGTTGTCAAAAATATATAATAATAAAGGTTAGAAGAGCATCTCGACAATGAAGTACATATCATAAAGATATTCACAGATCAAATCTGCAGCTTAATATTTCAAAATAATCTAAAACAAGAAAATGACAGATGTGAAAGACAACATGAATCTGAATTAGAAAAGTTAGATATGACAGAATTTAAGAAAGAAATAGAAATAAAAGAAAAAAATCTTCTCAGAAATAATGGCTAAACTAGAAAAAAACACAAGCGTGAATAAAACCCAACTCATAATGCCTTAAGGGAAACAGGATATAAAAGAGGGAAAAATCCTAAAGCTAAAAAAAAAATAGATACTTAAAAAATTAATAAAATTAAAAAAGAAATGAGACAGACAAGGCTCTTGTCCTCTTGGAGCACACATTCTGGAGGACATCTGATGAGTGACAGCGGGAAAGGAGGAGGCTTGTGTTAGTGAAGACCCTAACTATTTTATTTTGTTTGTTTGTTTGTTTGTTTATAGAGAGAGGGAAAGGGAGGGAGAAAGAGAAGGAGAGAAACATCAGCGTGTGGTTGCCTCTTATGCATCCCCTACAGGGGACCTGGCCTGCAACCCAGGCATGTGCCCTGACTGGGAATTGAACCAGCAACCCTTTGGTTCACAGGCCGGCACTAAGTCCACTGAGCCTCACTATCCGCGGTGGTTTTCCTTTGTTCTTAATGGCTATTTAGCAGTTTACTTATATTCCTCCACAGACTGGCTTTGTTGCCTTCTGCTCCAGGTTGGGAAGCAAGTTGATGTGAAGCAGGGATTTCAGGAGCCTCTGGTACAGGAGAAACCATGTAGAGATAGCAAAGACAGCCAGCAGAGACTTGCAGGTCAAAGTCACAGCTTGAGAAGAAGGCACAGAGGTAGGATCATATGTAAAGGATACTGCGTAAAGGATGTGGAAACAAAGAGTTAATGGAGAAAAAGAAATGAGACCATGCCAAATGACTTAATGAGAATTTTGATCTTAGGTGCAAGGGGAAGCCCTATACCAGGGAATAAGTGATCCAAACCATTAAGAGGTAGTAACTTCGGAGTAAAATGTCCTTTTGGCAGTCACTGTACTCTCCTCCTCAGCCCGCCCTATTAATAGTTGCCACTATTACTTCTCAAGCTTCTAAGAGTTATAGGAATTCATTTGCATGTGACTCCTAGCACCTCTCTCCAGTTCCAGGCTAGGGTAAAAATAACATTTCTAAGATTTACAAATTAGGGAACAATGAAGGTTCATACTTCCATCCTAAACTTTTAGACAATAGTTAAACCAGCCTCTGGGAAGACCACTAAATACCCTAAGTTTCTTGGTAAACCTAGCGTCTGGCCTGTGAAAGAACGAAATTCTCATTTCATTATCTTAATGAAATGCCCCATATTTTCCATTAAGAAATAAGCAGTTACTCTCCAGAAAGTACCAACATTACAGTATTAAAATCCCCAGCCTAATCAGAAGCACCAACTTGAATGAAAGCTTAGAAAACAAAAAGGGAGGCCTAAAATACCCAGAAATGTCTGTATATATTGCACTGGAGGCCCTGGCCAGAGCAGTAACATGGTAAACAGAAACAAAAAGTGTAAAGATTAAACAGGAAGATGTAATACTCTTTTTATTTGTAGGCAACATGATGATGTATATAGAAAATCCTAAAGAATCTACAATTTAACATGATCACAAGGTGTTCACAATGTCAATATACAAAAACCAGTCGTATGTCTATATACAAGCATCAAATAATTGAAAAACAGAATAAAAAATACCAGTTACAAATCATTAAAACACTCACCTAGGAATAATTTACCAAGAGATGTTCGAAACCTCTAAAATGAAACTTATAAAACACTGTTGAAAGAAATGAAAGGAAACCTAAATAAAGAGATGTTCAAGAATTGGAAGAGTCACTATTAAGGTGACAATTCTCCCCAAATAGATCTATACGTTCAATGCAATTCAAAAAAAATCTTGGAAAAATTTTTTTGAGAAACTGACAAACTAATTCTAAAATTTATATGGAAAATTTCCAGCCAAGATGGAGGCGTAGGTAGATACACTCTGCTTCCTCGCACAACCAAAAGAAGGACAACAACAAATTTAAAAACAAAACCACTCAGAACTGCCAGAAAATCTAACTGTATGGAAGTCCAACAACCAAGAAGTTAAAGAAGAAACATTCATCCAGACTGGTATGAGGGGTGGAGGCTGGAAGCCGGGGCAGAGAGGACGTGACAAGGCGGTGGCTGGAGGATACAGAGGGGCAAGATGGTGGCTGGTAAGCCAAAGGTCCCACATTCATGTGTGGATAAACCAGGAGGAACAACTGGGGAACGAGACAGACCACGCTACCCAGGGTTCCAGTGAGGGAAACTAAAGCCTCAAAACCTCTGGCTGTAAAACCTGTAGGGGTTGCAGTGCTGGGAGAAATTCCTAGCCTGACAGGAGAGTTTGTTGGCGAAACCTATGGGGCACTAGAATGTACTCAAACGCACCCATCCAGGAATCAGCACCAGAAGGGCCAAATTTGCTTGTGGGGAGCAGGGGAAGTGAAAGCCATCCAAGAGCCGAACAAGTAGCATTGTTCCCTCTCAGACCCCTTAGCCTCACAGCATCACAATGCAGCGACATGTGTTGCCCTGCCCTGATGAATACCTAAGGCTCCAGCCCTTACAATGTAATAGGTGTGCCGAGACAGAGAAATATGGCCCAAATGAAAAAACAGATTGAAACTCCAGAAAAAGAACTAAGTAATGAGGAGACAGACAACCTATCAGATGCAGAGTTGAAAACACTGGTAATCAGGATGCTCAGAAAAATGATTGAGTATAGTCGCAAAATAAAGGAAGAAGTGAAGGCCATGCAAAGTGGAATAAAGAAAAATATACAAGGAACCAACAGTGAAGGGAAGGAAACCAGGACTCAAGTCAACGATTTGGAACAAAAGGAAGAAATAAACATTCAACCAGAACAGAATGAAGAAACAAGAATTCAAAACAATGAGGAGAGGCTTAGGAACTTCTGAGACAACTTTAAACATTCCAACATCTAAATCATAGAGGAGCCAGAAGGAGAGAGGAAGAGCAAGAAATTGAGAACTTATTTGAAAATATAATGAAGGAGAGCTTACCTAATCTGGCAAAGGAAATAGACTTTCAGGAAGTCCAGGAAGCTCAGAGTCCCCAAAAAGTTGGACCCAAGGAAGCATACACCAAGGCACATCATAATTGCATTACCCAAAATTAAAGATAGAGAATCTTAAAAGCAACAAGAGAAAAGGAGAGTTACCTACAAAGGAGGCCCCATATGACTATTAGCTGATTTCTCAAAAGAGACCTTCCAGGCAAGAAGGGGCTAGAAAGAAGTATTCAAAGTCATGAAAGGCAAGGACTGACATCCAAGATTACTCTATCCAGCAAAGCTATCATTTAGAATGGAAGGGAAGATAAAGTGCTCCCCAAATAAGGTCAAGTTAAAGGAGTTCATCATCACCAAGCCCTTATTATATGAAATGTTAACTTACCTAAGAAAAAGATGATCAAAACTATGAATAGTAAAATGATAACAAACTCACAGCTATCAACAACTGAACCTAAAAAACAAAAACAAACTAAGCAAACAACTAGAATAGGAATAGAGTCACAGAAATGGAGATCACATGGAGAGTTATCAGTGGGGAAGGGAGGGAAGAGAATGGGGGGAAAATACAGGGAATAAGAAGCATAAATGGTGGATACAAAATAGACAGGGGGAGGTTAAAAATAGTATGGGAAATGGAGAAGCCAAAGAACTTATATGTATGACCCATGGATATGAACCAAGGGGGCGAGGGAATGCTGGTGGGAGGTGGGGTGCAGGGCACAGGGGGATAAAGGGAAAAAAATGGGACAATTGTAATAGTATAATCAATAAAATATACTTAAAAAATAAAAATAAATAAAATTTGTATGGAAAGTCAAAGGACTTATAAATAGCCAAGACAATCTTAAAGGATCAAAGCTGGTAGATTTACATTACCTGACTTCAAGACCCACTGTAAAGTTAAAATAATCAAGTCATTATTCAACATGGTACTGAAGCAAAGGCAGACAAATAGACCAATGGAACAAAACAGAGAGGACAGAAATAGACTATACATATATGGTCAAACTCAATGAGGAAAGGAAAGTCTTTTTAACAAATGGTGCTAGAACAGCCAAATATCCGTATACAATCATGTAAACCTTTATCCTTACCTCACACCACATATAAAATTAAATCAAGATAGATTACAGATCTAAATATAAAAGCTAACCCTGTAACATTTTTAGAAGTAAACATATACGTTCACAAGCTTGGGATAAGCAAAGATTTAAGACAAAAAAAAAAGCTAATCATAAAAGAAAACACTCAGTAATCTGGGTGTCATCAAAAGATATCACTAAAAAGTGGGGAATAAAGCCCCAGGCTGGTAGAAAATATTTGTAACATGTATCTGACAAAACACTTTGTATCTAAAATATATAAAGAATTTCTCTAATCAAAAATAAAAAGGTAAATAATTTTAAAAAATAGACCAATCCCTCAAACAGACACCCTCTGAAGATATACAAATGGCCAATAAACATGAAAAGATGGTCAGCTTCATTACTATGAGGGAAATGTAAATTAAAACTACAATGAGATACTACTATAGACATACAAGCTAGAATGAGATTAAGGAGAATAAAATTAAGGAGATTGACAACAGTGAGTATTGATAAAGATGTGAAGCAAATGCAACTCATATATTCTTTTTTTCCATTTTTTATTTTATTTTTAATCAGTATTTTTTAATTGTTGATATTGTACAGTTTTCTGTCTTTTACCCCGCCCCATCCCACCACCCCAGCCCTCCCCACCTTCCTCCCATTTCCACCCCCCACAGTTTTTGTCCATGAGTCCTTTATACTTGTTGCTCGCAACTCATATATTCTTGATGGAAGTGTAAAATGGTACTGTACAACCACTATGAAAACAACTGGCAGTTTCTAATAAAGTAAACCCTACTACCTAGAATACTTTCACAAGTAGAACACTATTCGTAAAAGCTTTATATTAAGTATCTAAAATTAGAAACAATCCAAGTGACCATCAACAGGAAAATGGGTAGAGTATTATATTTGTTCAATGGACTACTATTCAGCAATACAAAAGAACAAACTAGTTATACCTGCAATATGAATCTAAAAAATATTGTGTTGAACAAAAGAAACCAGAATAGAGTTGTATGATTCCATTTATATCTAGTTCATAAACAAGCAAAATTAATATATGGTGATAGAAATCAGAACAGCAGTTGACTCTATGGAGGTATGGGACTGACTAAAAAGAAACACAAAGGAAATTTCAGAGCTGACAGAAATGCCCTACATTTGGGTAATGGTAAACTGGATGTATATATTTGTCTAAACTCATTGAACTGCATACCACTTAATATCTGTGTATATTTTACTACGTGTAAATTATTCCCCAATAGAGGGGAAGGGTGGCCATGCACATTCCTGCATGACTTTTTTGTTCCTTAGTGTATAGGCAGGTTGAATATATTAATACACCTGTTTGCAGTCACCAGAAATATCAGAAGAAAGTCTGCCCCCCAATTCAAACAGGATGGCAACATTATCACACTGACTTAATTCTTTCCAAAGGTCATCAATTTTAGAACAATTTATGATGGATCTTTTTCAGTTTATGGGCCACTGGCCGTTGGGGAGACTGTATCCTCATATCCATATGCCCTTGTTAGTTTTTTAACCACAAGAGATTAAAAATTTAAATATTATCAAGTGAGGGGATCTGGAATTTTTAAAGTTCCTTTGTACTTCTTTCCAGTTAATCTGTCATCTGCAGAGTTATATCGCCATGTAATAATTTTTAAAATTATTATATCACTATATAATAATGTTGTTCATCCATGAACTTCATATAAATGGAATCTTTTAAAATAAATTTTAAGTACTTTTTTATAAAGATGCGTAATTATTTTAAAATACTGGAAACCAGTGACTGTGACAACTAAATGTTTAAACCTTCACTAGCAATTAAATTAAACTAAAACCAGTTGAAGAGTATGGGCAACAAAGTATGTGGTGCAAGAACGTATTTTTTGAGAAGCATTGTAAACTATAATGCACTGGGGAAACATAAGACAACATTTATCTTCAATAACCAATAAAAATCAAGAAACAGTGTCTCACCTTAAGTTTTGGATATATGTGGCGCAGAGAATCTGCAGTTCCCTTGTCGGCTTCATCAGGAATACACACAATATCTAGCTTCATTTTCATCTTGAATTCTGCAGATAGAGCCTTTTGGACATCCCTGGTTGTAACAACAATGACTTCTATAGCACAAAAGAAAAAGAGAAAGAAAAACACAAAATCCCTCATTCATTTAGATAACGGTTTGTCTCTTTCAAATTAGATTTGGTGTTTCTAACAGTTAACATTATTGAGCCTTTTCATGTATTTTACATACAGTCTCTCAATTCTTACAACAATCTCACTGTTTACAAATGAGGAAACGTGGGCTGTAAGTTGTGTGACTTTGTTCAGGGTCATACAACTAGTAAGCAATGGATTCAAGATAAAACTCAGGTCTGTCTGATTAGAGCCCACACTTGAATATATGACATGATACTTCTTGGCGTAAACAATTCAGAAGAGCATTCATCAAAATATATCACATTTTAACTCTTCATTCACTACAGAGTAAGAGCTATCACCACTTCCCACCAGGTAGCCATTACTGCTTCACTGAGGATCACAATGAACGCTAGTAAGTGGCAATTTCCCCGTAACAGATGTCTTTACCCGTGTAGCTATTTGTCATGAATGTTTGGCAGGGTATGTAATCTGCTGTAACATAACATGTGTTGCTGATGTCTGAAGATTGAAGATTTCATCATCTCTAAAGTGGAACAATTTCCACTTGTTCCACGATAGTGCTCCAGGTTGTAATTATCTCTCCCTTTCACTGTAATCATTCTTCTCTACTTTCTTCTCTTCTTTCTTCCTCTTTCTTTTTCAAATCATTTAACCTTCCTTCTTTGATTTTCTCTTCTTTCTTCCTCTCCCCACTCTGCCTTCTCTCAGTCACTAACTCACTCATTCATTCATCCCGTAAATACAAATACATGTAATATGTAAAGGACAAATAGGCGCTGAGAATTCAGAAATGAATTCAACATGGTTCCTGTTTTAAAGAAACGTAATATGAAGAAACTAGACATGGAAATGATTAAGGAAGGTCTCATGGAAGAGATGGCATTTGAGGTACAAGCCATGATGAATTTAAGTACAACAAAAATGCCTTTAGTAGATACTGTATGTAAAATGCTGATATTACAAAGACAAATGAGGCACAGTACCTGCTCTGGAAGAGGTCAGTCTGCCATACTGCTAACTACAGCATAAAGCAGGCCCTGAGAGGCACTAAGATAGATGAAGTGTGATGGAAGCATAGAAGACAGGGTGATCATGCTGTCTGGGACTTCAAAGAGAAGGTGACATGTCCACGGGTTGGAGAGAACATTTAGGTAAAGTGGATACAGTGAAGGGAGAAACTTAACTGCAGATATGGGATAGTCAGTCTTATAATTGGACCAAGACACTTCTGTATGGAGAGAGACAAAAGCTAAGGGCTATGTTAACTTCTCTAAAATCATGAACAATAATGAAAATAATGAAAAGAGCAAACACAGACATGATTATTAAACTCCAGAGTCCTACGTTAAGAAGGCATGCTCCAACCCTGGCTGGTGTGGCTCAGTGGGTTGAGCAGCGGGTTGAGCACTGGACTTCGAACCAAAAGGTCGTTGGTTCAATTCCTGTTCGGGGCACATGCCTGGGTTGTGGGCCAGGTCCCCACTTGGCAGCATGTAAGAGGAACCAATCAATGTATCTCTCACACATCAGTGTTTCTCTCCCTCTTTTCCTCTCTAAGCATTAGACTTTAAGGTCTAAAGAAGATCAGGACCTGAGCTATCTTTTCAATTCCATACCCCGGTGCTTAATATAATATTATTTGGCACATATAGATTCACAGTAAGTACTGTCTATGAGGCACCTAGATTCCTACTACGTTCTTTCTGATATCCTTACAAGGTTCACTTTAGGTCATCGTGGAGACCAGTTCTAAGACTGTAGCAGTGCTATCTTCTCAACCTTTTTCACACAGCAACAGAGCGCTCCCATGTTCCTAATTTAAAAAGGCCAGTCTCCAGCCAACACTGGGTCCTAGGCTTCTCTTGTTCATCCTCTCTCACCCTCATAAAACTGACAAATCATTGGGATCAAACACCCTAAAAGTTTTATGAGTCCATCTCATTGCCATAGCTCACCCTCAAATCCAACACGCTCAAGCAGGTTCAATGGGTACCAAATTAAAGGTTTGTTCCCCACTGGAAGCAGAGGCTTTGGAATGCTGGAAGTCAGATCTGTCATCCGGGATCCCCCTCCGACTGCCATGACCACTGCTTGAAATTCCATTTTTACAAACTGCAATCACAGAGAAAAATAATTAACGAAAAAAAAGTACTAAAAATTGGAGCATACACAGTACTAATGCAATTTCTATTTAGGATATTGATACCCACCATGTCAAATACATCGCTTCCAACTCCAATAACCAACCAGATAAGAACGGCTCCTTAGCTGCTGTATAAACATCACCTTTATCATATCCTCCTACTCACCATATGGGGGGTGGGGGGGAAGTAGGTTTATAGTTGTTTGTATGGAATATAATACAACAATTTATAAATAATAATACAAGAATCAACGGTGTGTTTTGTATACTTACAACTGTAAACCTACTTTTTTTCACCCTGTACACTTGTACGCTCTCAGCTCCAGTCTAGGGAGATGAGCTAGAGGAAGGATATGAACTTTAAAAATCTGGCCCTTGCCCTTGAGTTGCTTACAATTTAAGTGAAGACGGATTCAATAAATTACAATATGCTATCATTAGTGCCACCGCAGAGATATATCCAAGATACAGCAGGCAAATAGTGAAGGTAACACCTAAGTCTTCCTAGAAAAGACAGGGAAGGCTGTATAGGAAGGTAAGGCTTGAGCTGAATCTTGAAGAAGTAATAGTTTACCAAGTGTACTTCTGATTCAACTCTTATTCCTTGAAAATGTTTAAAATTTCTGGGTAAAATTAACAGCACACTACAACCATGTTACGTCTCTGAAAAGTATGAAATGACTTGAATTCCTCCAATAATTTGGCCAACTGCTCCCATCTTCTCATTACCCCCAACTATAGATATTAAACACACATGTAAGCTTGTACCAGGATCTAGATTTGAAGAGGCCAACTGCAGAACAAACCAAATTAATTTCTTTTTTCGAATTTAAGGAAACTACTTGACCTTCAAAAGAATCTCTTGCCCTGGCAGGTATAGCTCAGTGGATTGAACGCTGGCCTGTGAACCAAACAAAGGGTTGCTGGTTTGATTCCCAGTAAGGACATATGCCTGGGTTGCAGGCCAGGTCCCCAGTAGGGGACACGTGAGAGACAACCACACATTGATGTTTCTCTCCCTTTCTCCCACCCTTCCCCTCTGTCTAAAAATAAATAAATAAAATCTTTAAGAAGGTAAAGAATCTCTTTACATGAGCTACCACAGAAGAGAAGCACAGTGAAAGGTCACATAATTCCTTATTGATTAAAAATAAAAGTACCCTTTGACTTACAACAAATGGTGTAACCTTTTCAATACAAGTGTGAAATGCAATATTCAGAAAAAGAATTTATTCAACTTCAAACTGGCAAATAATGTTGCACCTTTACCATAATTATGACCAGTTCTGGGCCCCTCACATCAATATCTTAACTTCAGCACTTATATTCAGCATCCCCAGTTTGTAGAAAGGAGCCTGGTACCTAAGTTCACAGACCCTTGAGCCACACTGACTGGGTTTGAATTCTAGCTCTACCACATATTAGCTACGTGAACTAGGGCAAGCTACGTGAACTAGGGCAAGCTACGTAACTTTTCTATGCCTCAGTTTTCTTAATTTTCTAAGTGAGGATAATTACAGTTTCTGCTTCACAAAGTTGTTGTGAACAGTAAATGAGTTAAGCTACGTAGAGCACACAAAATAAGTCAATCCCACAGCACGCACTATAAAAGTGTTTGATATTATTAGACAGAGGCTAGATCATGGAAAGCCTTCTGTGCCAACTGAACCATGCTGTCGCATAATTCTGGTCTCTGTATTACCATTCTTGCTTCCTAGGTACCTTTCTCCTATGCCTAGTAATCATCTATTAAACTTTTAAGACTCAGTTCTAAGAATCATTATGCCCAAAAAAGCCATTCCTAATGCTTCCCACCCTCCTGGTAGAAGCGACTCCTTTCCCTTTGGGTGCTTGAGCTCTGCCATATACAGATCATCTCTGTCTTTATAGTCTCTGATGCCCATGTATTTAAATGTCTATTTGCCCCGTGTTCCTTGAAGGCAGGGACTGTATTTGTCATTACTGTATTCCCAGTACCTAACACAATTCCCATCAGATGCCAGATGCTCGGTGTTTGTGGAAGGAGTACTTGTGAACTTCACAACAACCCCATGTAAGAGTCCAGCTCAAACATGTGCAGAAGAGACGTCAGAACCCAAGCCAGGGGGATGTGAGTTCCCTGCTCTCAATGAGGCTCTCGGTGATAATCACGAACATAACTAGCCATGATTCCGTGCAGACTGTCAAATGCCTCGATGTCACCGCCACGACTCGGTGATGGGAATCAAGGAGACGAGTTTCTCGTTAGCCTCTCCAGTTTAAAAGAGGGAGGTCACGGCATCTCAGACATGCCTTCATCATAGCATTCATTGCATTCTCCGTTTGTAAACTGGTAAGATAAAAACAATGTGTTCAATATCATAATTGATCTCTCGTGCGGGCCTTATTTATTCCATTTTTATATTTCATTGTCTTGCACCTAAACAACTAAAAATAGGCAGAATAAAGAATGAAGAGCTGAAGTGGAAAGAGTTCAGAGACTGCGCTAAGGGCGTCTGGTTCTCATTCGCTGTAACTTCGAGCAGATCCTCCCCTCTCTGAAACTCAGTTTCTCCAACTGTTGCACCAGGTGGTTGGCTCGGATTCTCCCCAAGTTCTCTTCTAGTTCGGACACTTGGTTCCCTGGCCGGGTGGAGGAGGGAACCAGCGGGCGACTCTGGGACTCTGCACCCTCCTGCAACCCCGAAGGCCTTCCTCGGCCAGGCTCGAGGACCCGCCTCCCTCAGACGAAGCGGAGCCCAGCGGCCACCACAGTGCCGCCCACCCCGGTCAGCCAGCTAGAAGGCAGCCTGGAAGCGCAGAAGACGAAGCTTTACCTCGGCTCCTCCCGCGCTGCTGCCGCCTCCGACTGCCAGCGCTCCCCACGCCGCCTCCGACTGACAGACCAAAGGCGCAGGCGCGCGGTGGCCGAGACGATCGATGGGATGCAGAGCAGGCCGGTGGGGAAGGGACGAGCGCCGAGCGGTAGATTGGGGACCAGAAGCTTGTGAACCTCTCTAAGGAAAGAAGGCGGGGCCGTCCTTGCTCTTCACTCAGAAGTTACCAACACTCCTGGTTTGTTCCTGTTAGGGTAGGGCTCCTGGAGCCCAGATTGGAAAAAGTCACAGTCTTCCTTCTGGGAGTTAGTTCTCCTTCTAGGACCTGGTTCCGACTACCACTCCGTGAAACGAGAGCTCATTTGGGAACTGCAGTTTTGAGCTAACCTGTGGAGAAATTGAAACGGGATGTGGAGCCAGTGAAGTCCCCCATTATCTTGGCTTGGGTGGATGGAAAAGCTTACGGGGTGTCCTGAGAAGCAGGAAGCCCCTTCACTGGGAGGCACGAGCCTCCTGGAGACAAGGAGAGTTCAGTGTGAATATTTAAACTAAGCGAGGCACCCATTCGCCACTCTTGGCCAGGAGGGTTGAAAGGGTGCAGAAACAACACCACAGGCCGCCATGAGGAGGTGTCGTGCAGTTTTGGATTAAGAAGTGGAGAACGTGGAGGCATGACTGATAGCGCTGGGGATTGAGGGACCTGCCAGGCCAAGCAAGGATTACTGGGAGAAGCGAGGGAATTCTGAACTGAGACCAGGGGAATGCTGAGCTCTAGACTTTTGTTTTGTTTTGTTTTTTGTTTTCCTGAAAAATGGTACCTCTGACTGGCATATTCTGAATACTGGCCTGATTTGAGAAAAGGGAGGTGGCGGGAGCCGGGGGGGGGGGGGGGGAGGTAGTGGGTATTTTAAAGGAAGTGGAACTTAATTACAGAATTTCATCATTATTCTAAATCTGCGTACCTTTTAAATAAGGAATTCCTTTCCTTTTTACCAATTTGGCATTGGGAGTCTTGGTGGCAGGCAATAGAGCCATATCTCTGTTCCAGAATTGAATAGGCTGGCATTCTGTAACAAAATCACCAAAAGCCTTTGCAGGCCAGGTCTTTCTATGTTCATAATGCCCAGTATGGCGACTCACATGGGCTTTCTTTATATATATATATATATATATATATATATATATATATATATATATATACATACACACACACACACACTTTATTGATCATGCTATTACAGTTGTCCCATTTTCCACCCTGCACACCTCCTCCTACCTGCATTCCCCCCTTTAGTCTATGTCCATGTGTCATACATGTAAGTTCTTTGGCTTCTACATTTCTAATACTATTCTTACCCTCCCCCTGTCTATTTTTCTACCTACCATCTATGCTACTTATTCTCTGTACCTTTTCTCCCTCTCTCCTCCTCCCACTCCCTTGTTGATAACCCCCATGTGATCTCCATTTCTGTGGTTCTGTTCCTGTTCTAGCTGTTTGCTTAGTTTGCTTTTGTTATTTTAGCTATGGTTGTTAATAATTGTGAGTTTGCTGTCATTTTACTGTACACATTTTTTATCTTTTTTCTTAGGTAAGTCCCTTTAACATTTCATGTAATTTCCTAAGGGCTTGGTGATGATGAACTCCTTTAACTTGACCTTATCTGAGAAGCACTTTATCTTCCCTTCCATTCTAAATGACAGCTTTGCTGGATAGAGCAATCTTGGATGTAGGTCCTTGCCTTTCATGACTTGGAATACTTCTTTCCAGCCCCTTCTTGCCTGTAAGGTCTCTTGAGAAATCAGCTGACAGTCTGATGGAAACTCCTTTGTAGGTGATTGTCCCCTTATCCCTTGCTGCTTCTAGAATTCTCTCCTTCATTTTAATCTTGGCTAATGGAATTATGCTGTGCCTTGGCATGTTCCTCCTTGGGTCCAACTTCTCTGGGACTCTCAGCTTCCTGCACTTCCTGGAAGTCTATTTCCTTTGTCAGATTGGGTAAATTCTCCTTTATTATTTGTTCAAATAAGTTTTCCACTTGTTGTTCTTCCTCTTCTCCTTCTGATACCCCTATAATTCAGCTGTTGAAACATTTAAAGATGTCCTGGAGGTTCCTAAGCCTCTCCTCATTTGAATTCTTGTTTCTTCATCCTTTTCTGTTTCGTTGTTTCTTCCTTCTGGTTCACTCCATTGATTTGAGTCCCAGTTTTCTTCCCATCACTATTGGTGGGAACATTTTCCTTTATTTCACTTAGTATAGCCTTCATTTTTTCATCTAATTTGCGACCAAATTCAACCAATTCTGTGAGCATCCTAATTACCAGTGTTTTGAACTGTGCATCTGATAGGTTGGCTATCTCTTCGTTGCTTAGTTGTATTTGTTCTGTAGCTTTGATCTGTTCTTTCATGTGGGCCATTTTTTTTTTTTGTCTTGACGTGCCTGTTATGTAGTAAGGGGTGGAGCCTTAGGTGTTCGCCTGGGCAGGGCAGCCCAGTTGCTGGGTTGTGACACTGTATGTGGAGGAGGGGTCCAAGAGGGAACAATGGCACTTGCTTCACTCCCTTGCCAGATTTCAGTCCCTTCCTCCGCTTCCCCTAAGCAAACTGGGCCCTTCTGGTGCTGATTCCCAGGTGGGTGGGTTTGTGTACATCCTGGGACCCTGTGGGTCTCTCCAATGAACTCTCCTGGGGGCTGGGAGTCTCTCCCAGCACCTCAACCCCCACAGGTGTTTTCAGTCGCTGTTTTGAGGCTTTATTTCCTTGTGCTGAGGCCCTGGGTTGCGCAGTCTGTCCTGCTCCCCAGTTTCGCTGGTTTATCTGCGTGCAAATGTGGGACTGCCTGGTTCCGCAAGTCACCTTGCACACTGCGCACCTCCCCTATCCACTGCCTCGCTGGGTCCGCCCACTGCCACATTGAGCGCCTGGGTCCACCAGCCACCGCTGTTTTTGCCGTGACCCCTCTCCGCCCTGCCACCCGACTGTGCCCCTCCTACCTTGTCTGGATGAACGTGTCTACTTTAACTCCTTGGTTGTCTGACTTCCATACAGTTCAATTTTCTGTTAGTACTGGTTTTTTTGTTTCTGAGTTTTTGTTGTCCTTATTTTGGTTGTGCGAGGAGGCACAGTGTGTCTACCTACGCCTCCATCTTGGCCGGAAGTGACACAGGGGCTTTCTGAACCAGCCTATTATACTACAAACATCCACATTTAGCCATCAAAACAGTGGGGGTTAGGCGGAGGGGGAGTCAGTGAAGACCTAAATGAGTTAGTTACACTGAACGGAACAATGGCTTGAAGAGACCAAGTCAAGTGGAGATAGATCTCGGGTAGGAGCCTTGCGAGCAGACTAGCCAGCAAGTGTGAAGGCGCTGAAGGGAGACTGCATGTTCAAAGAACACCAAAGAGGCCATTGTGACCGAAGGGAAGTAAGCCAATGGGAAAGTGGATAATGGCACAGGAGGTTAGAGAGGCAATGGGGGAGAAGGTGGAGAGTTCGGATCCTGTGGGTCTTGTAGGCCATTGTGAGAACCTTGAATTAAGTAGAGGAGGGACATAGTATGACAGGTTTTGGAAGGATCACTGTGCTGTATTAATAGACTCTGGAAGCAGGGAGACCACTTAAGAGGCCACAACTGCATGAAAGGCCTCAAACGCCTGAGTCTAGACAACTCCAACAGTTTGTGAGATTGTGAGATGTGGTAAAATAATTGTTTCAAGCAGTAAGTTTTGGGGTGGTTTGTTAAGTTGCACTAGAAACTGCAACAATGGTCTTTCTCTCTTTCCCACATATTCCTGCAATTTTCCAATCCTTTGGAAGCTTTCTCTTTTTATATCTGTCTCTTAAATGTTGAGTTGCTTTAGCACCCTGCCAGTTAGGAGGCAGAGTCGTTCCACAGTACTTACTGAGTGCCTAATATGCTGGAGATACAGCATTCAATAAGAAAAACAGTTCTTATAATTTTTCCCAGATTTTTAGCCAGAAGAATAGAAACTCATCTTTGGTCCTACTAAAAAGACCTGAGGCTGTATCCATAAAACCAGCCTCATCCCTGCACTGCCTCTCCTTCACTTTATAGTGCTTGTGATAAGTTATTGAATAATTATTTATTTTAACTCAATTATAACACTGAGTTTGTTGGTAAAAGCAAGCTATGGAGTGATTGATTTGGCCACGAGAGGCCTAAAATTTGACTACTCTTTCCTTTGGCAGCAATATTCTCACTCTCCTCGGTATAAGCTCAAGCAAGCAGAAGACTTTGGAATTATATCATACTTTTGAGGTAAGAACTAGTTATAAAATAAGAACAACATTCCTCAGTGCACTAATCATCAGAGAAATGCAAATTAAAACCACAGTGAGATATCACCTCACCTGTCAGATATCACCTCACCTGTCAGAATGGCTATCATCAATAAATCTACAAACAGTCCTGACTGGTATGGTTCAGTGGGTCGGGCATCATTCTGCAAAGTGAAAGGTCACTGGTTTGATTCCCAGTCAGGGCACACACCTGAGTTGTGGGCCAGGTCCCCCGGTGTGGGTGTGTGAGAGGCAACCGATCGATGTTTTTCCCTCCCTTCCCCTCTCTCTGAAAATAAATAAAATTTAAAAATATATAAATAAATAAACATGTGTTGATGAGGATGCAGAGAAATGGGAACCCTGATGCACTGTTGGTGGGAATGCAGACTGGTACAGCCACTGTGGAAAGCATGGAGTTTCCTCAAAAAGCTAAAACTGAACTGCCTTATGACCCAGTGACTCCACTTCTGGGAATATATCCAAAGAATCCCACAACCCTAATTCAAAAGAATATATGCATCCCTGTGTTCATTACAGCATTATTTACAATAGCCAAGATTTGGGAGCAGCCCAAATGTCCATTATTAGATAAGTGGATAAAAAAGCTTTGGGATATTTACACAATGAAATACTACTCAGCCGTAAAAAAAGAAGGAAATCTCACCCTTTGCAACAGCATGGATGGACCTGGAGAGTATTATGCTAAGTGAAATAAGCCAGTCAGAGAAAGATGAATACCATATGATTTCACTTACATGTATAATCTAATGAATGAAATAAACTAACAAAATAGAAACAGACTCATAGATACAGAGGACAGACTGATAGCTGTCAGAGGGGAGGGGGTGGGGGACTGGGTGAAAAAGGTGAAGGGATTTCACAAGAATGAAATAAACATCCCCTCATAGACACCACAGTATGATAATTACCAGAGAGAAAGTGGGTGGGGGGAGAGAAGAGAGGGTAAGAGGGAGATAAATGGTGATTGATGAAAGGAGACTTGACTTGGGAGGTGAACACTATATAATGCACAGATGATGTGTTATGGAATTGCACCCCTGAAACCTATATAATTTTATTAACCAATGTCACGCTAACAAATTCAACTTAAAAAGTAGAATTGGATCACATTATAAAGTAAAAAAAGAACAGTATTCAACCCCACATCTAGTGTTTGTTTTAACTGCTCATGTTTAAACTAGCAAATGTTTTCAGAGAACTAGAGGAGTTTAGGAAAAGTAGTTGAGGGATTGCGTCATTTAAACTCACTTTAAATTATTCCTTTAGAGCAGTGGTTCTTAAACTTTTGGCTCTCTGGACCCTTTCCACTCTTAAAAATTATTGGGACCCACAGATAACTAGTTTATATGGATTATATTTATTGATAGTTGCCATATTAAAAATTGAAACAAATTATAAAAACATTAATTCAAGCTCACAGAGTCCCAAAGAAGTTGTACCCAAGGAGGAGGAACACACCAAAGCACATCATAATTACATTACCTAAGATTAAAATGAAGGAGAGAATCCTAGAAGCAGCAAGAGATAAGGAGACAGTAACCTACAAAGGAGTTTCCATCACACTGTCAGCTGATTTCACAAAAGAGACCTTTCAGGCAAGAAGGGGCTGGAAAGGAAGTATTCCAAGTCATGAAAGGCAAGGACCTACATCCAAGATTGCTCTATCCAGCAAAGCTTTCATTTAGAATGGAAGGGCAGATAAAGTGCTTCTCAGATAAGGTCAAGTTAAAGGAGCTCATCATCACCAAGCCTTTATTATATGAAATGTTAAAGGGACTTATCTAAGAAAAGAAGATAAAAAAACATGTACAGTAAAATGACAGCAAACTCACAGTTATTAACAACCACACCTAAAACAAAAGTAAACTAAGCCAACAACTAGAACAGGAAAATAGGAACAGAAACACAGAAATAGAGATCATATGGAAGGTTAGCAACAGGGGAGTGGGAGGAGGAGAGAGGGGGGAAAAGGTACAGAGAATGAGTAGCATAGATAGTGGGTAGAAAATAGACAGGGAGAAGGCAAGAATAGTGTGGGAAATGTAGAAGCTAAAGAACTTATGACACATGGACATGAACTAAAGGGGGGAATGTGGGTGGGAGGGCGTGTGCAGGGTGGAGGGGAATGATGGGGGAGAAATGGGACAACTGTAATAGCATAATCAATAAAACATTTTTTAAAAAACAATTCATTTAAAAAATAAAACTGCTACATGGTAACACAAGTGACATTTTATTTTATTTTATTTTATTTTATTTTATTTTATTTTATTTTTAAAAATATATTTATTGATTATGCTATTACAGTTGTCCCATTTCTCCCCCATCATTCCCCTCCACCCTAAACACCCTCTCCCACCCACATTTCCCCCCTTTAGTTCATGTCCATGTGTCATAAGTTCTTCAGCTTCTACATTCCCCACACTATTCTTGCCCTCCCCGTCTATTTTCTACCCACCGTCTATGCTACTTATTCTCTGTACCTTTTCCCCCTCTCTTCTCCTCCCATGCCCCTGTTGCTAACCCTCCATCTGATCTCCATTTCTGTGGTTCTGTTCCTGTTCTAGCTGTTTGCTTAGTTCGATTTTGTTTTAGCTGTGGTTGTTAATATCTGTGAGTTTGCTGTCTTTTTACTGTCCTATTTTTTTATCCTCTTTTTCTTAGGTAAGTCCCTTTAACATTTCATACACTAAGGGCTTGGTGATGATGAACTCCTTGAATTTGACCTTATCTGAGAAGCACTTTATCTGCCCTTCCATTCTAAATGACAGCTTCGCTGGATAGAGCAATTTTGGATGTAGGTCCCTGCCTTTCAAGACTTCAAATATTTCTTTCCAGCCCCTTCTTGCCTGTAAGGTCTCTTTTGAGAAATCAGCTGACAGTCTGATGGGAACTCCTTTGTAGGTGACTGTCCCCTTATCCCTTGCTGCTTCTAGAATTCTCTCCTTCATTTGAATCTTGGCTAATGTAATTATGATGTGCCTTGGTGTGTTCCTCC
Source organism: Glossophaga mutica (assembly GCA_039655065.1). Taxonomy (NCBI): domain Eukaryota; kingdom Metazoa; phylum Chordata; class Mammalia; order Chiroptera; family Phyllostomidae; genus Glossophaga; species Glossophaga mutica. The sequence continues at coordinate 30,692,361 of CM077307.1, forward strand.
TTGGGTCCAACTTCTTTGGGACCCTCTGAGCTTCTTGGACTTCCTGGTAGTCTATTTCCTTTGCCAGATTGGAGAAGTTCTCCTTTATTATTTGTTCAAATAAGTTTTCCACTTGTTGCTCTTCTTCTTCCCCTTCTGGGACCCCTATAATTCGGATGTTGGGACGTTTAAAGATGTCCCAGAGGTTCCTAAGCCTCTCCTCATTTTTTTGAATTCTTGTTTCTCCCTTGTTTTCTGTTTGGTTGTTAGTTTCTTCCTTCTGGTCCACTCCATTGATTTGAGTCCCAGTTTTCCTCCCATCTCTATTGGTTCCCCATGCGTCTACCTTCATTTCACATATCGTAGCCTGCATTTTTTCATCTAATTTGTGAGCAAAATCAACCAATTCTGTGAGCATCCTGATGACCAGTGCTTTGAACTGTGCATCAGATAGGTTGGCTATCTCTTCATGGCTTAGAGGAATTGGCTCTGGGGCTCTGATTGGTTCTCTGGTTTGAGCCATTTTTGGTGTTTTTTTCCTTTTGTTTTGTTTTTGGTCTGGTCGCGGCTGTTACGTATGAGGGGTGGAGCCTTAGGTGTTCCTCAGGGCGGGGCAGCCCAATCGCTGGGTTGTGACACTATAGGTGGGGGCGGGGGCCGAAAGGGAAGAATGGCGCCTGCTCCGCTCTCTCCTGGATTCAGTCCCTTCCGCCACTTCCCCTTTGCCTGGACTGTCTGCGAGCTCGAATGTGGGACCACCTGGTCAGCCAGCCGCCTTGTGCGGCCTCACTGGGTCTGCACAGTTGCCACCCCATGCCCAGGGTCCGCCATCCACTGCCTGTGCACCTGGGAACTGCCAGCAGATGCTGCTTGAGTTCCCGGGTCCACACCTCCACCTTCTCCCGCTGCGACTCCGCCCCTCCTACCGGTCTGGATGAATGGTTGTTGGACTTCCGTACAATTCAATTTTCTATAAGTTCTGGTTGTGTTCTTGTTTCTAAATATTTGTTGTCCTTAATTTTGGTTGTGAGAGGAGGCACAGTGTGTCCGCCTACACCTCCATCTTGGCTGGAAGTCCACAAGTGACATTTTAATGAAAACATACAACTATGCTTTCAAAATAAAACATTTACTGAGAAGAATATCATGGCTTTATCCTTATTTTTTAAAAAAATTTTAACCTTCACCTGAGGACATTTTTCACTGCTTTTAGAGAGAGAGGCAGGTGAGAGGAAGGGAGAAACATCGATGCAAGAGAGAAGCATCAATTGGTTGCCTCTGGTGTGCACCTGGACTGGGGACCCTACACACCAGGGCAGGGGATCAAACCCACAACCTACATATGCGCTCCAACCAGGAATCAAACCCAAATCCTTTCAGTTCCTAGACGACACTCCACCTGACTAAGCCACATGGATCAGGGTTGGTTTTGCTTTTACAGAGCTCTTTAATGACTGACTAAGCAGAAAACAGATTTTCCTATAAGTTCTGATATATTGTTTTGGGTGAATTATATGATGAAAATCTGACTTCACACAGATAGGTAATGGAAAAGAGAGATATTTTAGTAGGTTTGTCAGGTAATTGTAGGTATTCTTTGATACTACACCAAAACTCAATACTTGGTCGTTTGTAAAGATGAGTTGCAATTTGGAATCATTATATTAATGAACATTTTGCACTATGGTATAACACTCTCACTTTGAGTGGACATTTTATTCATGCATGATTTTGCAACTTGATGCACTGATCATTTGTAAAATACCGGCTCACTGAGTTACACAGATCTTCCCAATGTTGGCTCATTACACAATATTTTTAAAATCACATTTGTTAATATCACCACTAATCTCATCAGGAAAACCCTTAAATGTTGGAAAGCTGGCAACCTTCTAAGGACAGATATGAGTTTTCCAAACTTCTGATTTTCTTCCGAAAGGTCAAACATCATCATTGGCAATAACTATTAATGGTATTCCTTGAAGTGACTGGCTTACTTTATTTTGATAGTTTGTTGGCCATAGTTTGTCAATTGTTCTTTCAAGTAAACATAGTGTTCTATGAAAAAAGCCATAGTTCACTAATCAAACGATCACAGAAGTGCTTCTTCTGGAGACAATCATCATACTCCTTTAGTATGCATGTAAGTGTTAACACGTATATTTCCCATTACCCATTAAGATGTGTACCCAAGGACCAAGATTTAGGGAAATTATTTGATTGCTTCATCAAAGGCATTCTTAAGTGAAACTTACTTAGCTTTATTATGATTTTTATTGCAAGTGCGTGGCAGGAAGAGCACCATGACTATTAGTACAGTTTGGTGTCACAGCTTTGATTCGTGCCAACGCATCAGCAGTTTTTACGCATCACTGCATTTGCACTATCAGTGTAAATGTCGACACAAGGAAAGAGGCAAACTGTGTTTTGGTATTATTATGAAAATAGTCTTGACCTGACAGATACCCTGAAAGTGTCTCGGGGACTCCAGCGTCCACAGAGCCCACTTTAAGAACTGCTGCCCTAGGGATTCCTTCCTTCTGTCCCCTGCTGTTTCCAGTACTCACGTTGGGGCACTTGCCACAAAGAACTGTCAACCCTTTTCCATGTCCTCTGTTACACAGGGACCCTTGGAGGACAAAGGCTGTATCTTACTTGCTGTTCTCTCAGGGACAGGACAGCTCCTAGCACAGGATCTGGGACGTGCTAAGTAAATAATAATGAGTGAATTTGAAATTTTTCATAAATTTTCCCTTGGCCTTCCATATGGTGGTGGGAAAACTGGGCCGAGGGCCAGGGTCAATGATACCTCTTCACCTCAATATTCCTTCTTACAAAATCAATCCATATTATTATCTCTCATGCCTAACCTTATGCTTATTATTTATTTGCATTTATAAGTCACATGGGAAGTACTTAATAAATGTTTATTGAACACAAGATCTTCCCTATGTTTGTTTCCTGCTTCCATTTCTTCCGCTTGGGACATTTGTGTGTATGTGTTTGTATGTGATGGGGGAATAATTTAAGAAACTCAAGCTCTAGCCCTGGCAGGGTGGCTCAGTTGGTTGGAGCGTCATCCCTCCCATACACCAAAAATTTGTGGGTTTGATTCCGAATCAGGGCACATACCTAGGTTGTGGGTTCGATCCCCTTTTGGGGTATATATGAGAGGCAACTGATTGATGTTTCTCTCTCACATCAATGGTTTTTCTCTCTCTTCCCCCCCGCCCCCCCCCCCCCCCCCCCGCTAAGACCAATGAAAATATTCTTGGGTAAGGATAAAAGAAAAAGCAAGAAGTCAAGCTCTAAAGGTCTCTGAACTGTGGGAGACAAAAGAAACCTTTCAAAGGGCCTTGCCTCAGAAACTCTTCCCATGGTCTGCCTGCAAGAGGCCTCTCTCTGGGAACTTGCTGGCCACGTCACAATGCTCATCTGCTCCATTTGGCTGTGGATTTGTCAATGGGCAGGGACTCATTATTTTTAGAGGGCAAGGAAAAGATAAAAATGAGAAAAGAAACTACTTTGGCAACCAGTTGCAGGCACTAAAATATTTGTGTTTTATTTCTGTACGCAGTCCCAGCGGTTGCCGGACAGATCCCTGGTAAGTTAGAGAGCAAGGGAGGGCCCTTCACTAATCAGGACTTGGCTGCTCCCGTTCAAGCGCACAGAATTTTCATCGGTGGTGGTTTTGAAGGTCAGCATCTAAACATCTATGCTCTAAACCAGTGATTTGCAACCTTTTTTTCATCTCACAGAACACAAAAACTACTAAAATTCCATGGTACACCACAAAATATATACTATTTTTTGCTGATGTGACAAAAAACAGGTATAATTTCGATTCATTCACACTGGATGGCTACTATTGTGTTGGCTGTTGTCATTTTTTATTTGACAACCTACGGGTTTAAAGAGGTCAGTGTCCCTAACTGAATAGTTGGGTATTGCATATTTTAAAAATTCTTGCCCAGGCAGGGTGGCTTAGTAGGCTGGAGCATCATCCCATATACCAAAAAAGGTTGTGGGTTTGATTTCCAGTCAGGACATATACCTAGATAGTGGGTTCGATCCTCAGTTGGGGGTTGGGGTGCATACAAATGGCAAATGATGGATGTTTCTCACATTGATGTTTCTGTCTGTCTGTCTCTCTCTAAAATCAATAAATGTATCCTCGGGTGAACGGTAAAAAAAGTATTGTGTCACACAAGTTGAAAGTCATTGCTCTAAATTAATGGGTCAATTTTAAACATAAGTAATTTAATCAGTTTGCTGATTTTTTCCACTCTTATTGAAAACAAAACTTTGCAAATGGCTTATTTCCTTGTTTTTCAATTGGAAAGTATGGTTTATGGGCCACCGTTCACTTATTTTTTTGAACAGTGATTTATTGAGTGACTACTAAGTGTCAAGGACAGTTTTAGGCTCTTGGCATATATTAGTGAACAAAAAAAGATCCAGCCCGCATCCTAACAGGCAGAGGCAGCATAAATTATGAAGCAGTGTAAGTAATAGAATAAACCGTTCAGTAGATTCAAGGTGATAAGTACTGTGGGAATAAGGAAAAGTAGGCAAGGAGGAGGAACAGAGAGGGTGAACACCACACTGACAGCTGTCAAGTCTTGGAGTTTAATAAATAAAGGCTATTGAAACTTGGGACACGTATCTCATCTAAATTTTTCTACAACTTTCTTATAAATTTAGAAGCAAATACAAAAGGAATAGGTGACATCAGTAAAAATGGTGGTCCTCCAAAAATTCTCTCCTCCCTAAACTAATGAGAATACTGTCAAAACTACCAGAATCAGCTTTTTTGGATGCTCACCATGAGCAGTGAGTCGTGTCGCTTCTTTCAGTCTGCTGGTGATTAGCCACCACACGGCTCCAATTCATACACAAACAGCAAAGAATGTGGTTGTATTGCTTTCTTGTCTCCCGTGATAAGCCCATGTGACATTTAAAAACAAAGAATAAGTGAGAATGGTCCAACAAAATGCAAGTGCAGCAAAAAAAAAAAAAAAGGTGATAATGCTGGACGTGAAATTCAAATTGAACGTAAATGGAGTAAGGGGAGAAAGAGCCGATCATGGGGGCGCTGTGGACAGCACCATCACGGAAGAGCAGGTCGGAAGCCAGAGGGACTTAGCGAAGGCAGCCTCATCTGCATGGGTGAGGAAAGCGCTTGTGATAAAGGGATGAAGCTGTCCCAGGGGAAGTGACGCTAGCAAAAAACTTCACATTAAGGGGATGCTCAGAGATATTTCATGGAGTTGGAAGCACAAAGAATAACATGTTGGGAGCTGATCCGAATTTAAAAAGGGGCACGACAACTCCTCCAGGCCCGGTGAAGACACTTGCTTCACGTTATCAGAGAACATGGCAAGAAAGAGGCAAGCGCTGTTCAACTATTCTTGGTAAGTTTTTTACAAAGAAAAAAATAAAATTCTCCATTTTTCTAAATGCTTCAGATTACAATGTACTAAATAAATGTTAGTTTTACTATCTTTTCACTTCTCTATACATTAATAAGTGACAGCGAGTTTTTAATGTTGACAAAAGTTTTTAAAGGTCACAGAACAATGGTAATCTCTCTGATTGATTATTAAGATCTGTTTGGTTTCAACCTGCAGGGTCATTTTTACAGTTTTGGCATTACTGCACTGTGCAAAATGAGGATTCCTTATACATAAAAATTTAGCATCGAGTGATAAGTATGTGAAGAGGTCAGCATTTCAAATCAATGGTTAGGGAGGGTACTTGAAAGAAGGAAGCTGAGGACACTGGTTAAGAAGAGCACGGACATGGTAAAGCTAGGATTGAACACAGGCAAGCTGACTCTAGAGAATGTGCTCTTAACTAATGGACTATATCGCCTTCCTACGGTCGGTATACATCCAATAAATGGTTTCTTCCATAAAGATTCCGAATTCATAAAAATTAAAAATTTTGTACATTAGGAAAGAATATGTATGAAATCAAATGGCAAAGTACAGACTGGGACAACATATACAACCCCTGACACAAAAAAGGGTGAATGCAGAGGTTTCAGCATCAGCTCCTAAATCACCATGATCAGCATGCTGGCTTTGCAGCTGGCAGGCCACCGTCCAATTTCTGGCTTCATCAAGTACGTACTATTTATGAAACCTAGGGCAAGTCACTTACTGCACCTTTGCTCTTGGCTTCTCATCTGGAAACAGGCATAATAATAGTATGTACTTCACAGGGTTGCTCAGAAGGTAAAACAAGATAACAGATGTATAGCTCTTAGCACAGTGCCTTGTCTTGGAACCTATTGTTTTAGTGCTATGTAAAGACTGTTATAAATCAATAAGAAAAGTAAAGTCAAACCAACAGAAAAATGGACAAAAATACATAAAGGGTAGTTTATAAGGAAGAAAAACATTTGCTCAATACAGAAAGTAAAGCAATGAAGATTATATCAATCATACTATTTTCAGCACAATAAAATGTCAGAATATTTTTAAGTGTTAATATCCAAGACTGGTAGTTTAGGAAACAGACACTAATGGGAGTGAAAATCGACACTTCCTGGCAATTTGGCAGTTTAATGAAGTGATTTTATGAATAAACAGTATCAAAATTCCTTACAATATAATGCATGTGGTCGATAAAAATGGTCTTGGCAACGATCATTTCCTGCTTGGATTACTCCCTGCTTCCAGAGTCTCCCCCTCAGTTCATTCTCTACACAACTGCCAAAGCCAGATCTAATCATGCTCCTCCCTTCCTTGATGCCCTCTTGGTTACTCATTGCAAAACCCTAAAATGGGCCTCTAAGGCTGGAGTCTCCTCTCTCCTCCTTCACACCTCAGTAACGTGGGACTTGACGTGCTTCTCCACGGGCCTTTGTGCCAGCTGTTCTCCATCAGGATTTGGCATCCATCCAGAGTCCAACTGGTTAGAATCATCCCATTCTGTCCTCTGACAATACCCTTCACTTCTCCTTTGGAGTTCTCACACACGTTATTAAAGGTTGTTTATGCCAGTGTTCGTTTACTATGTCTCTCCCATTGGAATCTCGAGAGGGTAAGAATTGTCTCTTTAGCCACCATTTGATTTATTGCACCTGGTATGGTGCCTAAATAGGTGCTTGATGCAGTCACTGAATGAATGAATGAATGAATGAATGAATGATTAAATGAAAAGCATGCTACAAAATACAAGTGCAAATCCAGCTTGTTAAAAGAGGGACTCGAAACCCTTGTGGCCGGTAACAGACACAGAAACGAACTGCCTCCACAAATTGGCGCTGGCCAGGTCTTTCCCCGAAAAGGGGAAGGGGCACTTGGATGGCGGGTGCTTGCTGGAAAGAGCAGAGCTGAGTGGGGGTCATGGCAGGGTGCGCCCTAGAGGACCACGTGGGTAAGCGTTGGGAGCGACTCAGGTGATTGCCACTCCCCTAGGGTCCCCTTGTGAGGGTGACTCCCACTGTGAGAGCGAGGGGACTGTATGCACGCTTCTTGCACGGGGTGCTTATTCTTCAAGACTGCACCTCAGCTGTGGGGCAACTGGAGGCACAGTGGGGATGTGTGGCCGTGCTGCTGCCTCCTCTTCTGTCAACATCCTGACCTGGGTGGTTTATCCACCACCTCAGGCTTTGTCCTTCTTCCCTGATACTAAATTCTTCTGCCTACTTGGTTCCTGAAGGAGGACTCCCATCTCCCAAATCACCACACCCACCCTAGACGATGCCAGGCCACCTTCCCTCGACTCTTCTGGGTAGTGGGGTCCTTATTTCCCTGCTCAGCTCCAGGTTTGATGTTTGCCACTAAGAAGCCCACCACTCCCACTTGACAGACATTTCCTCGGCTCCCGGCAGGACCATGAAGTCAGGAAAAGCCTTCTCTAACATCACTCAGGAGACCAATAAACACATTCTAAAGGAATGAATTCAGCCATTTATTCAACTTTCCCACGTGCAAGGCATTTTTCGGTGGAGTGTCATGGAGGCCTTGATGGGAGGGAGAAGTGGGGCAGGGACATGCATATGGCCCAGAAGTAGGTTTAATTTAAAGTCTAGCCTTTATTTTAGAGTTGGGTACAGAGGAGCTATGGAAGATTTCAGAGAGGAAATAACCAGCCGTAACTTGTGTAGAACCTTGGGAGTGAGACAGAAGGGGAGTCGGGCTGGCAGTAATGCAGAAGTGACTGATGCGGGGTGCTAGTGGCGGTGAAGATTTAATGTTGAGCAGATGTAGGTTCTGACCCAGGGAAGGCAGTGGCACTTGTCAGCTGAGACTGTGTGGGAGGAAGGGAGGAGGGAGCTCACAGGGCGGGTGTGGAGGGAGAGGAGGAAAAGACCAGTAAATGAGGGAGGGGTGCTCAAGTTGTCGCTTTATTCCTGGGTCAGGTGACTAAGGAGAAAGACCATCATCATTCCCTATCCATCCCTGACACCTTGTTTGGGGAGGAGCCTCCACCATCCTACACAGTTTTTAGTTTCGAGTCCAGGCTGAACCAGAGAAAAACAAGTTGAAAAAAAAAAGAGGAGCCAAAATTTGAAGCAAAGTCTGTGGTGGGTAAGGAGTTAGAAGGCTTCCTTCAAGTAACTCAGGCCTGGCAGCTTATACTGGGCTTGTGGAAGGTTCCCTTTCACAAAGGCTAAGTAACACCAGAAGCAAGCCCCACAACGCATAGGCTCAGCATCTGTGGGGCTAAGTCACCAGTGGCAACTCTCTGCCCCAACTCCAACCCCAACCCCGCGTGCTGGCTTTTTCTGAGTGCACTTTCTGAGTGCGTCAGCTCATTCCCTGAACTGGAGAGCAGACCCCAGCTGGTCCAGGTGAGGTGTCTCGCCCCAGGCAAGGCCGAGCAGGATACTGCTGGCTCAGGGCTGCCCCCTGGCGTCGACTCACTCCTCCCAAGGGCTCATGTCGGTGTCGATGGCCACGCAGTTGTAAGCTGCATAGCGGAGCTTCTCTTCGCACACTTTGGCACTGCGATGGGGTGGGGGTGGAGGCGGGGAGTTGGTCAGTGTCAGGTACAGTGCCCCCCCCCCATCACTACTAGGGGTGATGGGGCTCCAATTAATACAGTTCAGCACTTCATCCACCCTAGCATGTCACCTTTCTCCCGCTCCCCACTCTGGACTCGAACCTAGGAAACGCACCTGGCATAATGCGGTAGGAAGAGGGTGCTGGAGCAGGTGGAAGACTCGGGCAGCGCGTCAGTGGCCTCGCCGCTGGAGGTATAGAGGGGCCACAGATCAGAAAGAATTATAGGGGCACAGGGCAGGGGTCTGACATGTTTTTGTGTGGGGGGCTGGCTCGCTTCGGACCTGGCCTCTGCACTCACCCCAGCTTGTCCGGGTAGATGTAGATCCGCGCGGGCAGCCGGCTGCGCCCTGTGACAAAGCGCAGGAAGCGACTCCGGTCCTCTGGATGGGAAGGAAATCAGTGTCGGCAATTCCAGCCTGACTCCACAGCCCACAAGTGGAGTCAGCCCCAGGTATCACTCTGCCCTCTCCCACTGACCATTGGTGAAGCTGTTCAGTGCCTCCCAGAAATACTGCACCCGTGTGTCAGAAGGCTCGAAGTCCTCAAACCGGGCTGGTGGTGACAAAGCCAGAATTCATTCTTGTGTAGCAACAGACACAGCGCTTAAGCTCTACCCTGGTGCTGCCCTGCCCTGCCCCACACTCACTGAGCTTGCGCAGCGCATCCACAGTGACCTCTGGGTCCCCGCACACCTTCTTCTCTAACTCTTGCCAGGTCAGCAAGTCCAGCACAGCCTGTGGCACCACCTTCAGCAGACCTGTCTGCATGGCTGCCACCTGGTGGGGAGGGACAGGCCTGGCTGGGGAAGAGGGCACAAGCTCGGTGTGTGGTGGGGCCACTTGGCCTCCACTCAAGGAGATAATGCGGGACACGGTCTTTGCTCAGCACTGGGGGTACCTTGTACTCCACTGATTAGCAGGAATGTGGGGCAGAGGGATGGTAGGGGCCAGAATTCTCAGGGTTGGGTGCTGGTGTCCTGTCAGGCTGGGCTTTGGATACTAGTTGTCCAAAGTTCTCTTCTGGTCCCTGGGCAGTACCTGCTCCTTGCTCTCCTCTAGCCGTGCCTTCTGCACCAGCTGGATGAAACGGGAGCGATCCTCATATTCCACCACAATGCCTGCACCCCCGGGGATCAGCTCCACCACCTGCTGGTCACTGAGCACAGTGGTGAATGTTAGCTCCTTCCCAAATTTGAACTCAAATGTCTCCTTGTCCATTCCTTCCATCACTTCTAGAAGCTTCACCTAAGGGTTAGAGAGAGGCAGGAAGGTCAGTTTTTCATTGTGGAAACAGTCCTTGTTCTTCCTCAAGATACTCACAGGGAAGCAGGACAGACAGCCAGGCAAGGACATCCCCATGCAGGGCCACGGGGGAAGTGAGGGGGTCAGCACAAGGGCTTTGAAAGCATCAAGGCTGCATGCAATCAGGCTCAGAGGCCAGGGCAGGCATCATGGAGGGAATAGTGTCTACGCTGAGACCCAAACAATGGCTGGGACTTGGTTGGGCTGTAAGGAATTCAGGAGAGAGGATTTTGGGAAAAGGTGAAAAGAATGAAAGACCTAAGGAATCTGTTTGGCTGGACCTGAATGTGACCCACACAGACGTGGGCCATGTAGGGCTTTCTGGATTCTGCATTTTATCTTGAGCCCAAGGCAGAGCCATTGAAGGGTTAACGAGGAGTGTGAACTGAATTACTCTGGCTGCTGGAGATCAGCTGGTAAGGACAGAGAGGGACACTGGCTTTGTAGTTGGTGGTTGGGTCAGAAAGGAAGGTGACCTGAGCCAGGGGTGCAGTAGTGAGATGAGGTGTCCCAGAAGGAGATGTGACAGAGGGAGGGAGGTGAGGAAGGAAGAGGAGTGAAGAATGAGCCTCAGGGTCTTGGCAGGGGCAAGGGTGGGTGGCAGTGCCATCCTGAGACAGGGAGCTGTAGAGAGCAGTAGACCGGGGACACCGAGCATGTGCTGAACTCGAGGTGCCTCACAGGGCAGATACCCAGCAGGCAGGCGCACATATGGCTCCCGGCTTCGAAGAGAGGCTGGGGCTGGAGGTGAAGATTTAGGAGGCACCAGAACATGGACAGTAAGTAGTTGAAACCATGGGAATAGATGAGATTGAAGAGGGAGCATGTACGCGGCGAGAGGAGGTTCAGGACAGCCCTGGGGCATGGCAACCTTCAGCGGCTGGGCAGGGGAAATGCTGCCCCCAGGCCCCACTCACCAGCACAGAGTCCACAGCTGGGAAGTCCTTGCTCCAGCTCACCTCCTCACCAGACAGCTGCTTCCACACGAAACCAGGCAGAGCTAGGACCTGTGGGACAAGTATTCACTAATGTCTTCCCATCTTGAGCTGCCCAGGCTTGGCTGACCCTTCTCCCTTCCCAAACCCAGGGCTGGTCTGATGGAGTGCAGACTAGGCTACTCACCAGGAACTCCTTACCCCGAAGGGCAGCCCCCATCAGCTGTCCAATCCACTCGTACTTGGCAAAGTCTCGGCAGGAGGGGTTGGGCACATACATGTCCCGGGCCTCGCCAGTGCCATTGCCCTGCCCCCGAGACAGAGCTGTCAGCACGGCATGGGATGGACCTACTTTGTTCCCTGAACAGCCTCCGCTGGGGGCCCTGAGTGATCCCTCTGAATGCATAACAGCTCCCCGTCCAATGTGTGCCCAGGGCAACTCAGATCCTCTGCCCCCTCTCTAGCTCGGCCTGCGAGGCTTGAAGAGACAAAACAGCAGAAACAACTTGGGAGGCAGGAGTGGGAGATTACCTGGTTGGCCGTGCGCACAAAGAAGGGCAGGGGCACAGGGGTGTCTGCTGAGCTAGGACACAGCTCTTCTGACATGTCTGCCAGGCTATCCCGGAAACCACCCCCTGAAATGACAGAGAAATGCCCTCAGCTGGGGCAATTGGGAGCTCCAGTTCACATGATGGGGATAATAAAGCAGGTCCCCTAGCTTGGTTAGCTGGTGACCCGAGAAGCCTCTACCACTCTAACTAGAGCAGGATGCTTATTACCCTCCTTCAGGGCCTCACCTTGGTCAATAATGCCTTCTGCAATGAATTTACATTCCCACCACTGGTCGTAGCGCATGGGCCACCTGTAAATAGGGGTGGACCTCTGTCATCATGCTGGGCCAGGGCTTGGGATGATTCCCCAGCCCAGACACCAGCCAGGAGTGGGGCTACAGAGGGGTGATGATGAGGGTGCCACGGGCAGCGGGTGGGCGTGCATGTGTACATGTCTGCTCTGAGAAAGTCCCTTACCCTAAGGCCATACCTGTAGTCCAGGGGCTTTTCATACTTGTCAGAGGGCTTGAGGCCTTCATAAACCTGGGGCGGGGGAAAGAGGAGAGAGCTGCAGCAAAGTCTGTGTCCTGGCTCCACTCTGGCCCAATGACCTTGCTTAGGCCCCTTTTGGCCCAGCCTCCTAAGCATCTTACTGACCCTCCCTCAGTAAGACCCCAGGGAGTCCAGACCTGGGTGAAGACAGCATTCTTGCAGGAAGGGTCCCTTAAGGGGCAGGCACGGTGTTCCATGGCAAGGCGCCGGTTGATGTACAGGCGTGGCATAAAACTGGGCTTGCTGCTCTCTGAATCACGCAGGCACTGGGCCACTAGGCCTGGCCGCTGGTGTGACAGCAGCAGGAACTGCTTCACTTGCTGGTGAGAAAAGGTGGCCAGAGCAGGACTGGTAGGCAGTCAGCCTGTGTCCAGACCCTGGAAGCTTCCTCTATGCCTGGACCCAACTCCACCATTCCAGTCAGCCTAGTCCATCCCTGTCCTTGCTCCCAGACCCTCCCTTAGTCCAGCCACCAGGGGGAGCTTTCTAAAACAAAAATATCCACCTTTGTCATTACCCTACTTAAAACCCTCCCAATGCATCCACTGACCTGGGATAAAGTCCCTGCTTCACAGCCCGCCTCACAGTGCCCTCTGCTACCAGGGTCTGCTTCCTGCCCACGCCCTCCAGGCCTCATTGCCATTCCACAAAAGCATCATCTAGATGCTGCTAGTATGCCTCTCTCACGTCATCTGGAGTTGCTATAACTCCCATATGTACCTTTTATGCAGCTTGTCCTGTCCATGCTTTCACCATCCCTCCCCCAGCCCTTGTGGACTTCACACACTATCTGAGGGTTAGCACCCCAAAGGCTAGATTCTGACTATTCACGTCCAGCTTTCTTCTCATGTACCCAGAGCCCAGCAAAGGTCCAGGCCTAGAGTAGGTTTTAAGAACTCTCTGCTGAAGAATGAACAATAGCACGTGCAGAAAGGGGGAGCCCACTGCTGAGACCAGCACTGGCTGGACCAGACTCACCTTAATCTCACTGAAAGTGCCCAGCGTATGGTCCCAGGCAGGTACCAGGTGGTGTAGGACGCTGTCTAGGATCTTTATGAATCTGGGGGTGGGTGGGTAAAAGCAACTGTAGCTAAAGTGTTTGGCATGGATGTAATACCCCCTCAGTCACCAACACACAGGTACAGGAGCAACCAGCGCCCAGGGGCTACTCTGACACTTGAAGTTGAACAGCTTACAGTATAAGATCTTGGGGATCGCCTCCACATATACATATAAAGCTCAGGACAGGGGAAAGGGAAAACTGGCAAGTCTAGGACCACAGCTACCTCTGCAGGAGAACAGCTCTGCGGTATAGTACTTCCGGGTCAGTGCCTTCCAGGCGCGGATATCGCACCAGGCTGGTGGGCTGGAACAGGTCTGCATTTAACCCCAGCTCCCGCTGTCTTGAGGACTTGATCTTGACCCCTCGAAGACGCACATCAATCCCATCATCTGGGGGGAAAGTCAGAGTGAGGTCGTTTACTGTGCCTGTTACCTCCTTGGCCCTCAGGGGGAGAATGTCTCCTCAGTGCTTAGCCTTTTGTCCCTAGACCCTTGGGACCTTTGAGATCTCCTTCTACTCACCTATTTCTGATTATTATATTCTTTGTTGGTTCTTCCATCCACCACTATAACTGCTGTAACGCCTGAGGGTCCCAACTCAGTTCCTCTTCCAGGTGAGCCTGAAAATCTCTATGGCTTTAAGGCAGGTCTATACCTGGTAGCTTCCTCCTGGCTCAGGGCCCAAGGGTTCAAATCCTGGAGTTGGTTTAGCTATCACCTTCATCTCAACTTCAAGCCCATCCCCTTTTCTCCACACTCACTGCCAGCTAGCCCCCCTCCAGATGATGGGGCTCTCTTTCCCTCCTTATAGCCTTAAGCCTCACCTCGGCATTCGACGATGCGGATCTCGATGATTGGCAGGTGGACAGTCATGTCCTCTAGGACACAGACATCCCCGATCAGGGTCCTGAGGAGACAGATGTGAGGCACTGTGGATATCTCTTGCCTTCAGGGACTGCTGCAGTCTCACCCAACCTTCCAAGCTGGTCCAGGCCTCATTGCTAGGACCATGCCCCACCTCCCTCCCAGGCCAGCTTGCTCACTCGTCAATGCTCACGTCACTCAGCTTCTTCAGGTTGTCCCCTTCGCCCCCATAGACCACCACCCGCTTAGGCATAAAGTTGTCATCTGTGGTATCAACTGTGATTAGCAGCTTCCTAGGGGGTCAGAGTAAGCACATGGGTCTCCGAACACTCACGGACGTGTGGCTCACCCACCTGTCCTATCGGAGCCCACTCACTTGACAATGGTGCCCTTTTTCATGGTAAGCCGCACCCAGTGCTGACACTGGGACCCATCACTCTCCCAGTAGGTGTCTGCATTGCTGTCTGTCAGGCAGGACACATTGAACTCCTCCTGGGGAGGGGTAGAGAGGTGGGATCAGTGTTCACCCTCCCACCCCCATTCCCTGCGCTGGGAGTGCGCTTTGGGTCAGAGAGCATGAGAGAGAAGAGTGGGTCTGTATTAGGTAGGTGGGATTATCTAAGGGTTCCTATAGGATTTTCCAAGATGGAGGGCTGGACTGAGTCTGGCCTGTGGGGATTCAGGTTTAGCCCTGGGTCTAGAGGTGTGGGTTCTGGATCTAGTCAGATGTGACTACCTCTTGCTAGGGGTGGGAGGAGTCCCAGCACCCACCGTGTAGGAGGAAACGTCTATGCTCTCCACATACTGCTTCACGCTACCCAGGTTCTCATCCTCCTTGCCCAGGTGGTCGTACAAGAAATGGATCAGGTCCTCGTCGCACTCGTAGGTCCACGTCGGGGGCACATAGCTAAGCAACCCCAAGTCCCTAATTAGGTCTGTCCCAGACCTGGAGCTCCTTCCTCCCCACCCCACCCAAGCTCACTCACAGTAGCCTTTGGACAGCTTCCGTGTATGCCTCGGCTGCCTGAGGCCTCGATCCCAGGCGATGTGAGTATGTAAGGTCTACCACCTGTTCCCACCTGTGGGCAGAGAGTGTGGGGACGGGGTGTAATGGGGCAGAGATCAGCAGGCAGCAGGGCAATCCGCCCAAAGCTTGGGAACTTAATCCAGAGTTCTATCTGCTCCAAACTACACCAGCAGAAACCCCACCCCAGCTCCTTCAGGCCCTGCCCCTTCCTGTTCTGAACCTGGCTTTCCTTCGGTACCCCACCTAATTGGTGGTGCCAGACTACTTTTCAACTCCTAGAGGTCTCAGCCAACTGATAGTGAGCCCCGCCCCTCCAAGTGCAAGACCTGAGCAGCGGGCGGTAGTCCACTCCAAAGAGCTGTTGCTGTCGCTGGAGGTGGTCGGGAGTGTCTATGGGTACGAGGCGGGCCCCGCCTTCTGCCGGGCGGCACACCAGCAGCCAGCCTTCCTCCAGTCCACAGTCGCCCAGGTGCTCCGCCAGTTGCTCCTGCAGGGATACGTCAGATGGGGACAGGTGTCAGGGAACTGCCCATGTTCAGGGCCTGCCTTGCCCAGCCCCAGGCAAAGGGCACCGAATGCAATGCCACCTCAATATAGGGAGGGGAGGAGAACAGCCAGGGGTTTCCTAGGCCCCGAGGGTCTTTTGCGGGGCCCAGAGCAAGCCAGGGCGCACCTTGGTCAGCTTCACCCAGAGACCGTGGCCGTTGCACAGCTCCTCGCCGGTGGTGCGCACGCAGGAGCCACGCCGGAGCTCGATGCTGTTGCGGGCAGCGCGTAGGGGCCCGGAGCCGGTACCGGGGGCCGGGCTCGCAGCTCCCACGCGGAGCCCCAGGCCCTCCGCCTCCCACACCGGCAGCAACACACGCGACGGTCCCGCAGGGTCCTTGTAAAGCTTGTAGAGAACCTCGCGCGGCACGAAAGCCAGCGCCGCAGGGAGCGGCCGTCCGGCGCGGAGGCTCCGCGCTGCCTCCGCCAGGAAGCGTATTCGACCCAACAGCTGCCGTGGGGTCTCTAGCGCCGCGCCCGGGCCAGGGCCCGCCATGGCGACGTGGCAGAGGGTAGCGCAGGGGCGACCCGGCTCTCCGAGCAGCGGCCGGGAAGGTGGACAGAGCTTCCCACTGAGCTTCCCACTGAGCTCTGCCCCGCCTCCGACCAGCCTTTGCCGTAAGTTCTGGACTAAGCGCACCTGCGGCTGTATTGCCCTCTGTACACGGATCTTCAAGCATGTTACCTACCTCTGTGCCTCCCACTCAGTCAAACAGACCCAGGTTCAGTAGTTTCTACCCGACCAATCTCCCCTTTGCTATCTCTATTTCTACTACCATTGTATCTCCACGGCTACCACCCTTATTCAAGCCACCATCTTATCCAGGCTGGATCGTTACAACCCCATTTTTCTGGTCCTCTGGCCTCCTGTTTTACCTTCTTGCCAACAAATCCTACTACTATACAACCGGAAGAATCTTTAAAATTTTTCTGAACATCCTCTTGGGCTCCCTATCCTAGAGACAGTGCGACTAAAATATTTGGGAGAATAACCGCCTCCCCAGCCCTTGACGCTGACAGGAGCCTTGAGTCACTCAGGTTTGATCCTGGTTGTTAATCCAAATCCCAGGATACTACTAGTGGTCATTATCCAGTGTCTCCCCGTAATTCTGAACCAAAAGAGAGGAGAAGCCTAGGTGGGAAGGGGAGAGGCGAAAAAGATGGACAGGAGCTGTTGGTGAAGTACAATCACGGAAGAAAAGGAAACTGTCCACTTCTCCCATTTAAAAAAAGATTTTATTTAAATATAATTCACATACCATTCAATTCACCCATTTAAACTGTACAATTTAATGGCTTCCGATATATTACATTAATTAAATATTTTTAAAAATTAATTGATTTTAGAGCAAGCGAAGAAGAGGGGAGAGAGAGAGAAACATTGATTTGTTGTGTAACTTACTTATGCATTCATTGGTTGCTTCTTGTATGTGTCCTGAATTTGGATTGAACCCACAACCTTGGCATATGGAGATGGGATGCTGTAATTGATTGAGCTACCAGGCCAGGGCCCATATTACATTAATTTTTAAAATTGTGATAGAATGTATATAACAAAATTTGCCATTTTTTTTTAAAGATTTTTTTTTCCTTTTAGATTTTATTTATTTATCTTTAGAGGGGAAGGGAAGGAGAGAGGGAGAGAAACATCAATGTGCGGTTGCCTCTTGTATGTCCCCTGACGGGAACTGGCCTGGCAACCCAGGCATGTGCCCTGACTGGGAATCGAACCGCGATCCTTCAGTTCGCAGGCCCGCGCTCAATCCACTGAGCTACACCAGCCAGGGCAAAAATTTGCCATTTTAATACATTTTAAGTGCACAATGGTATATTTTCAAAACTTTTTCACCACCCCAAACAGAAACTCTGTACCCTCTAAGCAATTAACTCCTCATTGCCTCCTCCCCCGCCCTTGGTAAACAAACTGTAATTTACTTTCTGCCTTATGAATTTTCCTGCTCTAGATTTTTCATGTGAGTGGGACCTTACAACATTGTCCTGTGTGTCCTATTCACTAAGCATGTTACAAAAATGTTGTAGCATGTATCAGAACTTAAATTCCTTATGGATGAATAATATTTTATTGTATGTAAATACAACATTTTGTTTATCTAGTCAGCTGTTGATGGACACTTGGGTAGAAACTTTTGATATAGTTTTCAAATAATTGAAGTTATCAATAAATTAATATTAAATGATCCCATGTAATTTTGACAGTTTTCCATTTTTTTCTCACTAGAAAGTTGGGAACACAGTGCTTCTCTTTCCTTCTCTTCAAGCTATTTGTATGCTGTAACGCTGCTACAGGATAAAGTGAACTAATGCACCTCACAAGGGGCCTGCATGACCTAAACTCTGTCGACATTCCCGGCCTCTTTAGTTCCACCGGATTGACCTTCTGGATTTCATAATAGTCATTTGCTCTTTAGTCTCTTTGCTTTACACATGCTGTTCCTTTGCTCGGAATACCCCTACTGTTTTCCCCCAGTTAAGTGAGGAGCCCTTGCTAGTTGCGTCTAGCTTTTTCCTCTGAAAACAGTATTGTGATTGCTGAGTTCTCTTCTTCCCCATCAGTCTGTAGGTCCTTAAAGGAAGGGGCTATCTTGTTCACCACGGTTACTTTTGTGCCTATTATAGGCCCTTAGCAGTTAATAGAAATATTTAATGATTTCGGTTTCCTCTATAGTTTGGTTTCATAATCCACTATATGCCTAGCTGGCCAGGCATCGGACCCTTAGAAACATGGACAATGGGAGTGAAAATGAGACCTTAGGCTGAGACTTCGGGATTCCTAGCTGGTCAGAGAAAGGCAAATTCCCCAAGTCACGGTAAAGGGTAATTTAGAGAAGTTCCTTTTTTTTTTTTTTTTTAAGCTGCGTCGCTACACTCGACTTTATGGTTGAGGCTGGGAGTTACCCCAGGCAGCAGCTGGGGCTGCCGGGTAGCGGTAGCTATAGTCTAATCATGTGACTTCCAACATGGCTACCGCCTTGACACAGTCCGGGGAGAGGCGGAGCTTGGGGAGGAGCCGGCTCAGACCCAGGTTGAAGTGGGACTGTCTCGAAGTTACAGACACCATGGAGGCGAACGGGTTCGGGTGAGTTCTCTGCACCACGCGCGCGGTCCGGCCAGCGAGGCATCTGATTTGGGTCTTCCACCTGAGGGATCTGTCCCTAAACCCCCTTCCCTGGACAGTCCCTAACCTGAACCAGAGTCTGGAGTCCCTAAAATCCTCCAATCATGGATTCCTGAGACCATCCCAGGGTCCGCCTAGCCGGACTGCGACCCCCAGACCTTCATTTAGGGGATTCTCCTAGGACTTTCTAATCCTCAATTAGGACCCCTATTTCCGGGCCATCAACTCTGACCCTTCCTTGGACTAGCCCCCAGACCTGGATCTAGCCCACTTATACTCCCCTGTTCCTGTGATTTTCTGATCCAGAGACCCTCCAGCTATCCTTTTGGGCTTCCCCGCCGTTCCCCTTCGCCAGTCTTTCCAGTGGCTTTGAGCTTGGGGAAGCTGGGACTGCGGTAGGGTAGAGGCCCCAGGCGCGGGCCCTTCTAGTCTTGTGCACCACCTGATAGGCAGAAAGGAGGAGAAGTGGGCGGGGAGCCACAGCTTGGGAGCTGTTCTGGTGAAGGCAGATAACGGTGCTGGACTGAATCCACCTTAGGAACCTGGGCCTTCCTCAACTTTCAGCCTAGCTTACTGACACCAACTTCCCACCTCCAACCCCCATGTCCAGACCCCAGGGCTTTCCAGAGCTAAAGAATGACACATTCCTGCGAGCAGCCTGGGGAGAAGACACAGACTACACTCCGGTTTGGTGCATGCGGCAGGCAGGCCGCTACTTACCAGGTCAGGGTCAGGGCCTGGGAATCTAGGTAAAACTGTGGAGGGCAAAAAGTTTGGGGGGGCACAGGGGAGAGCTGTAGAGATTCTTCAAAGCTGAGCCCTGCCTTTCCTTTCCTGTCTACAGAGTTTAGGGAAACTCGGGCTGCCCAGGACTTTTTCAGTACCTGTCGATCCCCAGAGGCCTGTTGTGAACTGACTCTGCAGGTGAGGGGCCATAAAAGATGGGAGGGGGTTATGTCCTCCGCTCACCATCTAGCAACTTGTCTTCTATTCCCTATAGCCACTGCGCCGCTTCCCTCTGGATGCTGCCATCATCTTCTCCGACATCCTTGTTGTACCCCAGGTACTCACTCAAACCTGATTCTGGAATGGATGAAAAAGGGATTAACCAGTGAGGCTTAAGATGGACACTTATCCTCACTGGACATGGGAAAAACTTAGGCTGGAAGAGATGGTTTGGCTGAGGTTTACTCTCCTTTTCCTCTTTCCTGGTATGGGCTGAACAGAGCCTTTCTCCTGGAATTACAGGTTGGGAACACAGATGTTTTCTTCCCCTTCAGGCACTGGGCATGGAGGTGACCATGGTGCCTGGCAAAGGCCCCAGCTTCCCAGAGCCATTAAGAGAGGAGCGGGATTTAGAGCGCCTCCGGGATCCAGCAACAGTGACCTCTGAGCTAGCCTATGTATTCCAGGCCATCACCCTCACTCGACAACGGCTGGCTGGACGTGTGCCTTTGATTGGCTTTGCTGGTGCCCCGGTAACGTGGATCAGGGCAGGCACTTGGCCATGGGGAAATCACTCTGGCAGGTCTGGTGTAGACAAGGGAAGGAAGTGTCAGACTTCTGCACCTGTGACCTTCTCTTTGTATCCTTTTGCAGTGGACTCTGATGACATACATGATTGAGGGTGGCAGCTCAAGCACCATGGCTCAGGCCAAGCGCTGGCTTTACCAGAGACCAAAGGCCAGTCACCAGCTGCTTCGCATCCTTACTGATGCTCTGGTACCATATCTGGTGGGACAAGTGGTTGCTGGTGCCCAGGTGAGTCCTAAGAGAGAGACAGATAGGCCAGGGTTTAGCATATAAGGACCAGAATCAACACAGGTCCCTACACCTGAGAGGGTAGGTGTCTTAATGCCAGGCATGGAAGAAGTTTGGCTCGCAGTGGTCTGGCCAGAGCAGCTGAGTCCACCCACCCTGACGCTGGCAGGTGCTAATGTTTCGTGTATTCAGGGACCAAAGCTAGCACTGGGACCTGGAGGAAAAGACAAAACTTTTTGACTGGAACTGGGTGTATAGACATAGGCAGTATCAAGGGTTGACGCCACTTGGGGGAAAATGGAGGCACATTCTGTGTGTGGGCCTGAGATACTTCCTTTTTGTGTGTTAAATGTTTCTCTTCACCACCACCTCACTGTAGGCATTGCAGCTCTTTGAGTCCCACGCGGGGCATCTTGGGCCCCAGCTCTTCAATAAGTTTGCGCTGCCCTACATCCGTGAAGTAGCCAAGCGAGTAAAGGCCAGGCTGCAGGAGGCAGGCCTGGCACCAGTGCCCATGGTAAGAATGGGAGAGGATGAGTGAAGAAGGTGTGACTGGAACTTTCAGGGTAAGCCCTGCATGGAATGAAGTGACCACTGAAGGGCAGCAAAGGTACAGCTAAGATAGTAGGTTAGTAGGCAGAGCAAAGGCCCTCTGTAGCCTCAGGAACCTGCCCTCTGTTTCCCCCAGATTGTCTTTGCTAAGGATGGACATTTTGCTCTGGAGGAGCTGGCTCAGGCTGGCTATGAGGTGGTTGGGCTTGACTGGACAGTGACCCCAGAGAAAGCCCGGTGAGTAATGGAGCGGGAGGTAGAGGGGGTGCAGCTGCTATTCATGCCGTCACTAGAACGTCGCTAGAACGTTGCATCAACTCTGCTTCCAGGGAGCGTGTGGGCAAGAGCGTGACGTTGCAGGGCAACCTGGACCCGTGTGCCCTGTATGCATCTGAGGTAACAACTAGGACCCCTGCGTGTGTCTGCGAGTTTGTGTGTGTGCACTGCACGGCGGCAAATGTGGTTGTATTATTATTGTGTTTTCATGTCTGCCTCTCCCCCTCCACCCCACACACACCATGTGAACTTTAGGAAGACAGGAATTTCTTGTTGTTGTTGTGTTTTCATAGTGCCTGGCCTATCCTAGGCATCCAATAAATTTTTTTGAATTAATGACTGAATTATAACACTGAGTAGAATCATGCCTACATATGTGTGTCACTATTATGTATAAGGAGGACAGAGGTTGCTGGCCCTCCCTGTAGCCAATGCCCTGTTGGTCCCCAGGAGGAGATCGGGCGGCTGGTGCAGCAGATGCTGGATGACTTTGGGCCACAGCGCTACATTGCCAACCTGGGCCATGGACTTTACCCTGACATGGACCCAGAACATGTGGGGGCCTTTGTAGATGCTGTGCACAAATACTCACGTGTACTTCGACAGAAGTGAGCATACATTCTTTTCCCCTCAAGTTCCACCAACACAGAATATTGTTTCCAGGAGAATAAAAGTCCCAGAGTTGGAGTCTAGCATGTGGTTTTGTTTATCTGTGTCCTTATCTTCAGTTCCTTCTTAGCCTCTGCTCCTTCCCGGGGGCTTCTTTCTGCATCCTTTCCCAAAGCCACGGAACTCAGGTATTGGAATATGTACCATAGGACTTGACGTCAGGGCCCTCACCACCATTTTGTCCTCAGTTCTCCAAGCCCCAGAGCAACATGGGCTTGGGTGGATTTTCCTAACAGCTGGAGCTGTGACATTTGCCAAGAAATTGGGTCCCCACAGCTTATGAGGTCAAACTGACAGGGCTTTGTGCCTGAGGAGGGAGGGGTGTAGATCAGAGAGAGACACAGGAATGGCTAGAGTATTTCAGATAGGCCTTCAGGGAAGATGGAGTCTAGGTAAGCAGGGAGAAGCTGAGAAGCCTTTAGCTTTGATACCAAAAGATACCAAAGAGGGGAGGACATGAAGACTGAGAGCTAGGTCGCTTAGGAGTAGAGAGCCTTAGACCTGCGTCACTGTGGTGAGAAGGCCTCTGACGCCAGAGATCCCTACAGCGCTCAGGGTGGTTCTGCATACCCTCTAATTTTCTCAGGGTTTGGAGTTTCTGGCCATTATGATGGCACCTACTTCCTGGGACAAGGCTCTGAGCTGCCTGTGAGCTCCAGAGAGGGGTCTGGTGTGGCAGGAAATCTTCATTTGTCATTGCGCATCTTACACCACTAGAAACCCACTGCAGTATAGGCCCCAGCAGCTCCCTGTCCCAGCCAGGGAGATGCAGAAGAGACAGAAGGGCCCATTCATTGAGAGAACACAATTTCTGATTTCACAGAAATGATCTTTTCTGTGATCCATGATTTATTTATAGAAAAGCACTCTGAGTTCACATACTTGCTAAAAAATGGCAATCATGATACAGAAATGGGAGTGGCTTTTTTTAAACCAACCTACTGGGCTGAGAAGTTGTAGGGGTCCGTGGCTGAACAGTAAGACTTCATTAGCCACAAACAGCAAATACCACTTCCTGGTTAATGTGGAGGGAAAAAAAGGTGACACAATCAGTTTGTCAAAGGAAAATAAAGCAGGTTCTTAGTTCACACTCTAGCTATACCACCCTTTCCCTATCACACCCCTCCCCCTACTCAGGAACTAAAACCTAGAAGAGTAAACACCAAGACACTGGCATCCAATGACTTTTGAATGCCCTTGCTACCTCCTATGGGAATTCCAGGCTGAGCACAGGGCAGGAAGGTAACAGGAACATCATACACTGGAGGTCAGCCAGGGCTAAGACAGAGGTTGCCCACTAGGGCTAGAAGCTAGTCAGGAAGGGAAAGGCCAAATGCATCCCAGCCCCAGCCTCCGAATCAGTCATCAATGGGACTGACAAAGCTTGAGGTAGCAAGGCAGGGGAAGAAAGCAAGTACAGGGTGAGAAGAGAACTGTGGAGCTGAAGAAGCCGCTCTTAAGGTAGAGGGAGACGTGCTTAGAAGCTTGTTTGGCGACAGAGTAAAGGAGGCACAGAGACGGGGAACGTATTTAGCTGGTGAGAGAGACCAAGAGGAATTGGGAAGGGATCTGGCAAAAAGAGAAAAGCCACATTTATGCAGATCCTCAAGATGAATTCACAGATATACCTACATGTTGAAATATACACAGTTACACATGTAAAGACAGAACAATGGAGAGCAGGCATACACACAAATGTTTATACACATGCACTCATGTGTGCCCACATACACACTAAACATGCAGCAAACATGAACACGCACACAGATCAGTATTCTTACATATTCACAAATGTGTATACCCTCACACAGAAACCCAGAGTCTAGCACACAGACATGTATTCACACAGATGCATGTATGTGCACATACAGGCACACACAGATACATCTAAGCATACAGACATATGTACTTAGCCATACAGATAGATACACATACGTAATTAGAGGTGAAACCAGACACTGTAACAAAGGTGACCACAGCAAATGAATACTATGAGTCAGTGGCCTCCCAGACCTTCACCTTCTCCCTGCACTTGTTTCTCAGGAGCTCAGCAGGCTCCTAGAGGCTGTGTGAAGCAGGAGCAAGAGCTTCAGTGTCCTCATGGCTTCGTGCAGTGGAAGTCTAAGTTCAGTCCTGGCCCTGCCCCTCACCCACCATGGTGCTATAGATGCCCTGTCTGTAAGCTGGGGTTCTGCATAGACTAGACTTGGGATTTATTCTAATTGGCCGTTTTTCTTCCTTCCACCCTCACTCTTCCACTGCCAACAGCATATACTCTGCAAAGAAAACCTGAGAAATGGTGTGAGTCTCCTCAGAAAACAGGCCTATCTTCCTATCCACAGCTGTTTCAAGTACCCATCAAATTAGAACCAGAGTTATAAATAGTTATAACTTTACAATGTAATTGGCAACACATATACTATAATATTTACAGTACCATAAATGCTTCTGTTTCTCTGGTTAAGCAATCCCTGAGACGGAAGAGTGTTCTGTGTTTGCCAGCAGAGAGGGCCAATGCCCAGGACACACGCAGGATACGGGAGTGTGAGGTGGTATGTTGTAGGGTTTCTGATTGATCTGCAGGGCCCAGCTCCTCCAGGAACAGTGGGCTACGTGAGAATCTTGCCAAGGCAGGCATATTGGCTAGAGTTGGACTCTCCCCATGCTCAGCCCTGTGGCATGTGGTTCAGCCACAGGTACTTCGAGTCCTCTCAGGGTGCACAAATGTTTCAGTGTCCTTGGCCTGACCTGATGGTACCTGGGAGCCCAGGCTGCCCCAGCAGTGAGCTGTCTGCTTTCTCAGCCAAAGCGTTCTCTCACCAGCAGCATCAGCTTCTTCTTGCCTTTGTAGATTTGTTTGAGGTTGTCAATGAACTGGGCAAACTGCAGGTGGCCATCCTGCGGCAGCAGGAAGGTCTCCCGAGCCTTGCTCAGAAATTCAATAAACTCTCCATAGTGGCGAGGGCTGATGTGTGTCAGGCGTGAGTGTGTAGTGTTGATGTAGGCATTGATGGTAGCATCCAGCAGCTGGCGCAGTGGAGCTTTGTCAGTGGACATGAGCTTTCCAGAGCTGCGGCGCCCTGGGATGCCAGCCAGGCCGGGCGCAGTCACGGTGCAGCGCCGCAGGATGTCCGAAAGCACTGTAGCACAGTGCACGCTCTTCACTACCAGGGGAATGAGGGCTGCCAGCTCATTCTTGCCCAGAGAGTGGCTAAGGGCGCATGCCCAGAGCACATCATTGATGGCTGGATGGGTGTCCTGGTTGTAGGCCAGGTTGAGATGGCTCATGGCCAGTGAGGCCAGCTTGAAGGCACGTAGCGGGTAGCCACGGAGCTCCATGTAGCGGGCGATGGTGAACAGCTGTGAATGGGTCATGCCACCAGCAGCAGCGTCAATGGCGATCTGGTAGGCTGCCTCAAAGGCGATGTGGTCTTTTTCGCAGAGTGTAAGGGCTGACAGGGCACAGCTCTGCGGATCCTTCATAGCACACTGCAGGGCCAGTGTGCGAGCACAGCTAGCTAGCTCCTCCCGCTGTGGATAGTCAAGACTGAGGCGCAGGATAGTGGTGTGGGACACAGCTGTGGCAGCCACAATGCTAGTAGCCTCGGTGGGGGTGAAGAGTGTGTACCAGCTCTGCAAGATGCTCACGAGGGCCCGCACACCTGTCAGGGAGAGCCTGAGCTCAGCCGTGGCCATCCGGGTCCCGATCCAGGTCTGCCCAGATTACCAATTGGGGTCAGAACTTGGCCTGCAGAGATGAGTTCTCCTTTCTCCTCCACAGCCTTGAGATGATCTGAGGCAAACCAGGGAATGGGGAGCATCCCGGATGGCCAGACCCTGTTTGGGGTCTCTTCCCATCCCTTCCTTCCCCGGGTCAGAGGACTGAAGGTCTCTGCAGGTGCTCTTAGCCCCTCACAAGGATGGAGCATCAGAGCCTGTGGTTTGCTTGCCCCAAGGCAGGGGTTGCAGATCTGCCTGGGGGTTCTAGCTGAAGTGGGGCCTCTCAGGGTAGAGTCTTGTGCTGGGGCTTTGGACTCTAGATGGGGTCCTGAGCCTCCAAGTTGTTTGGGGTTTCTCAGAAGTACGGACAGGGACTGGGACCAAACCACCAGGTCAACTAACTCACAGGGGTGCACTTGAACACTGATGGTTGAAAATTCATTCTCTCAGATGTCTCTGATCAGAGAGTCAAAGTGCTGTTGTCATCAGGGTATAGTCCAAGCAGAGATGGCAGAGCTTGGGCTGGCTGAACAGAGGCCCTCTTCTACCAGTAGCCCGGTCCTTTCTCAGGCCATCAGTAATAGGAATATGAGAGCTCTAATGATCTGTTATCCTGTCACAAGAGTAGGGCCCAGGAATCCTTTACCCTGGGGGTAGAGGGAGGTAGGAGACTCACCCACTTCTGTAGCACATGTCACCAACCACCGCACCATCTCCCGGCGCCTCCAGTTAAGTGTTGATAAGGTCATCCTCATCACCTGGGCAAAAACAGAGGCATTACCAGTGAGTTAGGCATAACTGTTATGAACCCCCTCACCCTACTTCCCTTTGCCATTTCTTTATGAAACAAGTATTTATTGGTGCTTTACATGGCCACTTCTCCCGATAAGTACAGATAGGTTTGTTACATTTCAGCCCCACACTTCCTACAAATCAGACAGAAGGCTTCACTGATGACCTCTAACAAATAAAGTCCTTACTTACCACGCCATGCTTGATTTCAAGGAATGGGAGTGGGGTGGGGAGATGATGGGGTCCCCATGGAGCCTAAAAATATGTTGCTTCTGGACTTAACTTCAAAATGGAGCCTGATTTATAGAGTTCTTACCTTGTGCCTAGGCTAGAAGTTGGGTTGTGGGGACACAGAAAGAACCAGGCCTGGCCTATGCCCAGTCCCCTTGGGATCGTATCTTCTATCAACTATCACTAGGCCAGAAGCCTAAAGCTGGGATGGCCCACTCCTCCATACCTGCAACCCCAGCTCCAGGGCCACGTTGAGCAGGGTGCTGTCAGCACTACTGTCCGTGGGAGTGGCAATCTTGAATGCATCTTGGGCCAGTTTGAAGATGAGGGAGGAAGAATGGATGTGTTTCTGTATTGCTTCCAGGATTGTTCGGAGCCTCAGAGTATCCCCTGTAGGTACCGAGAGAAGGGGCAGAGACAGGGCCTTCTTTAAAGCTTCCCTGAATGGCCCACCGATCACAACAGGCACTGGCTGAAATGGCTGCTATCAATTCACTGAATGCTTCTGAATGCTTCCATCCCTTCTGGATGATCAAGCGCTATCTCCACTGAACCCACAGGACGCTGCTTCCTTCCCTATCACCCACATGAATTTACTTCTCTTCACCTTTTCATCTGCTTCTACCCCTCCCTCTCTTTAGGTCTCAGAAATAACTTCCATGAACATCTGAAGTTTGAGAGCTACTTATACAGAAGACAGGAAGCCATATTATTGCCCCCAAAATATGCCAGTCCCATTGTTTGCCTCCTTGGAGCAAAAAGAACACGGGTCATTATTTCTTGTTCAGTAGGTGAGAATTCTAAACAAAGTACCAGGGCACAGAGTTGAGGAGCACACCACAGGAAAGGCATCTATGCCATTAGAAGTGAAGGCCACTGTGTGAAGGCAGTATGGTATATGAAAGATGGGCATATCTTATAGAGGAGTAAATGTTAAATGAATATAGAACGACAAGTAGGTCTTATGTTTTACAGAATTACAGTGGTAAGAAATAGGCTTTGGAATAAAATATATTGGAAATTGAACCAAGTTTCAGCCCTTTACCAGTTACTTCATCTATAAAATAGAAATGATATCTTTTAGGGTTGTTGTGGGAATTATATATAATTTGTATATAGGTAATATTTTGATTCTAGTTTTATTGAAAAGAAATAAGGCCCTGGCTGGGTGGCTTGGTTGAAGCATTGTCCCATATACCAAAAAGTTATGGCTTCTGTTCCAGCCAAGGCACATACCTAGCTTGTGGGTTCAATCCCCCATTGGGGTGCATATGGGAGGCAACCAGTCAGTGTTTCTCTCTCACACTGATGTTTCTCCTTCTTCTCTCTCAAATCAATAAACATATCCTCCGGTGAGGATTTTTAAAAAAGCTAAGTAGCAGAGTGTGTATAGTGTGTTATGTGCATACATATGAATAGAAAATCTCCAGGAATATTTATTTATTTATTTTTATTGATTTACTTTTAGAGAGAGAGGAAGGGAAGGAGAAAGAGAGGGAGAGAAACATCAATGTGTGGTTGCCTCTTGCATGTCCTCTACTGGGGACCTGACCTGCAACCCAGGCATGTGTCCTGACTGGGAATTGAACCCAGTGACCCTTTGGTTTGCAGGCCAGCACTCAATCCACTGAGCCACACCAGCCAGGGCTCCAGGAATACTTATATGAATGTCTTAGTAGTAGTTATCTTTGGGTGCCAGGATTATGGAATAAATTACCTTTTTTCTTCCTTTTTGATTCCAAAGAGAAAGGTGGGGGGGGGGGAGAGAGAGAGAGAGAGAGAGAGAGAGAGAGAGAGAGAGAGAGAGAGAGAGAGAGAGAGAGAGAGAGAGAGAAACACATTGATATGAGAGAAACATCAATCAGCTGCCTCCCAAATGTGCCCTGACCAGGGACTGAACCTGCAGCCTAGGTATGTGATCTGACTGGGAATTGAACCTGCGATCTTTCGGTTTACAGGATGATGCTCCAACCAACTGAGCCACACCAGCCAGGGTGAGATTACCTTTTTTCTTCTATTATCTTTAAAAACAGTTTTTTAAATTCATAGACTTTGGTCCTGCCCTGACCGGTGTGGCTCAGTTGGTTGGGAGTTATTCTGTGGAACAAAAGGTCATAGGTTTGATTCTCTGTCAAGGTACATGCTAGGGTTGCAGGTTCAGTTCCTGGACTGGGCTGTACAAGGAGAAACCAATCGATGTTTCACTTCCTGTTTTTCTCCCTCCCTTCCTCTCTCTCTAAAAATAAATAAAAATTAAAAAAAAATAGACTTTGGCTCTGGCTGGTATGGCTCAGATGGCTGGCACATCATCCTGTAAATTGAAAGGTCATGGGTTTGAATATTGGTTAGGGCACATGCCTAGGTTGTGGGTTTGTCCCCTGTTGGGGCATGTTCGGGTGGCAGCCCATAGATGTTTCTCTCACATCAAGGTTTCTCTCTCTCTCTCTCCCTTCCTCTCACTCTACAGGCAATGAAAAAATGTCAGATGAGGATAAAAAAATTAATACTTTTTTCAAAGTAATTTCAGGTATACAGAAAATTAAGCAGATAGTACAGAGAGTTCCCAAATATCCCATCTCCTTCCAGTTTCCTCAATTATTAACATTTTACGTGAGTGTGGTATATTTGATGGATCAACACTCATACATTATTAACTACAGTCCATAGTTTATGTTAGGGTCCATTGTGGTTATACAGGTCAATGGTCTTTACAAATGCACAGTATCATCGATACCCCAATACTATGTCATACAGAATAGATTCATTGCTCTAAAAATCTGTGCTACACCTATCTCTTCATCCCTCTCTTTATTCCTGTGACTACTGGTCTTTTCACTGTCCACAGTTTTACCAAGTACAATGCCATGAACTTAGAATTACAGTATGTGACATTTTCAGACTGGCTTCTTTCACTAAGCAATGCCCATTTAAAGCTCTCCATGTCTTTTTGTGGTTTGATAGCTCATTTCTTTTTACTGGTAAATACTATTCTACTGTATGGATCTATCAGTTTTTTTTATCCATTCACTTTTCGAAGGACACCTGATTGCTTCCAGTTTTTGGCAATTACAAAAAAGCTGTTACAAACATTTATATGCAAGTTTTTGTGTGGATACAGGTTTTCAACTTATTTTGGTAAATACCCATGAGAACAATTTCAGGATCATATGATAATACTGTATTTAGCTTTGTAAAAAACTGCAAAACTGTCTTCCAAACTGGCTCCACCTTTTGCATCCCCGACCATGAGAGTTCCTGTTGCTCTACAACCTCACCGGTGTTTGGTGTTGCCTGGGTTTTGATAAGCCATTCGAATAGGTATGTGGTGGTGTCTCACTTTTGTTTTCTTTTCCCTAATGACATATGCTGAGTGTCTCTTCATATGCTTGTTTGCCACCTGTGTGTCCTGTTTGGTGAGACATCTGTTCAAGTCTCTGACCCATTTTAAAATCCAGTTGTTTGTTTTCTTGTTAAGTTTTAAGTGTTATTTGTATATTTGGGATACAAATCCTCGATAAGGTAAGTGTTTTACAAATATTTTCTCCCAGTCTGTGGCTTATCATTTCAGTTTCTTAACAATGTTTTTCACTCAGCAGAAGTTTTTCATTTTAATGAAGTCCTATTTATCAACTTTTTTCTTTCATGGATTGAATTTTTGATATTACATCTAAAAAGTCATTGCCAAACTCAAAGACATCTAGATCTATCTGTTATTTTCTGTTAAGTTTCAGTTCTGCATTTTACGTTATGTCACTGACCCATTCTGAGTTAATTTTTATGAAAGTTGTAAGGCCAGTGTCTGTATTTATTTTTTTGCATGTGGATGCCCTGTTTTTCCAGTACCATTTGTTGAACAGACTGTTCTTTGCTCCTTTGTCAAAGATCAGTTGACCATTTTTGTGTGGGTCTATTTCTGAGCTCTCTATTCTGTTCCATTTAACCATCTATCTGTTCTTTGGCCAGTACCACACTATCTTGATTATAACAGCTTTACAGTAAGTTTTAAAGTTGGGTGGTGTTAAGTTCTCCAACTTTGTTCTTCTTTAATATTGTGTTGGCTAGGCTAGGTATTTTGTTTTTCCATGTTAACTTTAGGTTTTGTTAATACCCACGAAATATCATGGGCTTTTGATTGAGATTGTATTGATCTATAGATCAAGTTAGGGAACTGACATGAAAATCATATTGAGTCTTCCTCTCTATGGACATGAATTACTTATTTAGATCTTCGTTTATCTCTCATTGAAGTTTTATATTTTCTTAATATCGATATTGTGCGTACATATTTCACTAGATTTGTTCCTAAGTCCTTCTCGGGTGCTAATGTAAATGGTATTGTTTTTAACTTCAAATTTAAATTGTTCATTGTTGTTACATAGGAAAGCAATGGACTTTTCTATCTTAACCTTGTATGCTTGATATAATCACTTATAAACAGTTCCAATTTACTGTTAATTCCTTGAGATTTTCTACATAATCGTGTCATTTGCAAGCAAAGACAGTTTTATTTCTTCTTTCTTAATCTGTATAATTTCCTTTCTTGTCTTATTGCCTTAGCTAATACTTCCAGTATGATACTGAATGGGAGTGGTAAGAGAGGACATTCTTGTCTCATATGTGATTTTAAGGGGAGCATCTAGTTTCTCTCCATTAAATATGGTGGTAGTTACAGGTTCTTTGTAGTTGTTCTTTATAAAGCTGAGTCAGTCTGTTCTACTCCTGTTTGCTGAGTTTCTTGTTTTAAATTATGGATTTAAAAAAATCCACATCTGGATTTGGTCAAATCATCTTCTTGCATTTACTTATATAATCATATGATCTTTCTTTTTTGGCCTGTGGATATGATGGATTACATTACTTTTCAAGTACTTGAACCAGCCTTATATCCCTGAAATAAATCCCACTTGGTCATGGTGTATAATTTTTTAATACTTTGTTGGATCCAATTAGCTAACATTTTATTTAAGATTTTTACATTCATTTACATGAGTGATACTGGCCTGTAGTTTTCCTTTCTTGTATTATCTTTACCTGCTTTTGGTTTACCAGTAATGCTGGCCTCACCAGATGACTTCAGAGGTGTTCTCTCTGCTTCTGTTTTCTGGGAAGAGACTGTAGAGAATTGGTATCCTTTCTCCCCATAAATATTTGATAGAACTCACCAGTGAACTCATCTGGGCCAAGTACTTTCTGTTTGAAAAATAATTGAATCAATTTCTTTAACATAGATTGGCCTAATCAGATTATTTATTTCTGTATCTGTGAGTTTTATTAGATTGTGTTTTTTTCAAATTTGTGAACATATAGTTGTTCATAATTTTCCTTTATTGTCCTTCTAATGCCCATGGGATCAGTAATGATTGCCTCTCTTTCTTACTTTCTTTTTTTAAAATAAATCCTCACCCAAGGATATGTTTATTGATATTTAGAGAGAGAGGAAGAGAGAGGAATATCAACGTGAGAAACATCAGTTGTTTGCCTCCTGTACATGCCCTAACTGGGGATTGAACCCAAAACTTAGGTATGTACCCTGACCAGGAATCGAACCGGCAAACTTTTGGTGCACAGGACGACACTCCAAACAACTGAGTCACCCAGCCAGGGTTCCCTCTCAGTTATTAGTTATTTATTTCTTCTTTCTTTTCCTGGTTAGTTGGGTAGAGGTTTATAAAATTTAATGATCCTTTTAAAGAAGCAGTGTTTGCTTTCATTGGTTTTCTCTATTTTTTTCCTATATAAACTTAGATTATTTATTTTAATTTTCCCCAAGCTTTATTGAAATATAATAGACTTACCATTGGGTAAGTTTAAGGTACACAATGTGATTTGATATATATATTGCAAATAAGTACCACAATAAGGTTAATTAACACATCTGTCATTTCGCACAATTACCTTTATTTTTAATCCTCACCTGAGGACATGCTTATTGATTTCAGAGAGAGAGGGGAAGTGGGGAAGAGACAGAGGGAGAGAAACATCAATTGGCTGCCTCTCGTACCTAGGCCTATGTGCTGACCAGGAACTGAAACCATGACCTTTCAGTTTCCAGGATGAGGCTCCACCCACTGAGCCACACCAGCCAGGGCCAGTTACCTTTATTTTTTTTGTGTGTCAAGAACATTTAATATTTACCCTATTAGGAAATTCAAGTGTACAATACAGTATTGTTAACTACAGTCACCACGTTATACATTGGATTCCCAGAACTTTTTCATCTTACAGCTGAAAATTTGTGACCTTTGACCAACATCTCCTCCTTTCCCCCACTCCTTGGGCCCTGCCAACCATTAGTATATGCTGTTTCTATGAGTTTGGTGTTCTTAGATTCCACATATAAAATGACATCATACAGTATTTGTCTTTTTCTGTCTGAATTATTTAACACAATGTCCTTAAGGTTTGTTCATCCATGTTGTCGCAAGTGACTGTATTTTTCTTTTAATGGCTGAATGATATTCTCTGTATGAGCATGCATGTGTGTATACTACACTTTCTTTATCCATGTATCCATCAATGAACACCTAGGCTGTTTCCAAATCTTTACTACTGTGAATAGTGCTGCAATGCAATAAAAATGGAAGTACAGGAATCTCCATACTGTTTTCCATAGTGGCTGTACCAATTTACATTCCTACCAATAGTGCAAAAGGGTCCTTTCTTCCTCATATCCTTGTTATCTCATCTTTTTGATAATAGCCATCCTAACATGTGAGGTGATAAATCATTGATTTAAAATTTCCTTCTTTTCTTTGTTTTAAAAAGATTTTATTTCTTATTTTTGGGAGGGAGAGAAAAATTGATGTGCACAAGAAACATCAATCAGTTACCTCTCAAATGCTCCCAACCGGGGACCTGGCAACCTGGGCATGTATCCTGACTGGGAATTGAACCAGCAATCTTTCGCTTCACAAGCTGGTGCTCAATCCACTGAGCCACATCAGCTAGGGCTCCTTCTTTCCTAGCATTTGAATTTAATGCTGTAAATTTCCTTCCAAGCACCATTTTCTCTGCATCCTGCACATTTTGATCAGTTCAATTTTAACTTTCATTTAGCACAAAATATCTAAAAATTTCTCTGAAGACTTCTTTGACCTTGTATTACTTAGAAGTGTGTTGTTTGATCTCCATGTATTTTGGGATTTTTCCAGTTATCTTTCTGTTATCAATTTCTAGTTTAATTCCACTGTGGTCTGAGAGCATACTTTTTATGATATCTATTCTTGTAAATTTACTGAGGTGTGTTTTATGGTCCAGAATGTAGTCTATCTTGGTGAACAATTCATGTGAGCTTGAGAGGAATGTGTATTCTGTTGTTGTTTAATGAAGTATTTTATAAATATTAATTAGATCCAGTCAATTGATGGTGCTGTTCAAGTATATTCTTACTGGTTTTCTGCCTGCTGTAATTTGTCAATTACTATAAGGGGGTGCTGAGTTCTCCAGCTATGATAGATTTTTCCATTTCTCCTTGCAGTTCTGTCAGTTTTTGCCTCACATATTTTGATGCTCTGTTGTGAGATGCACACATATTAAGGATTAGTATATCTTCTTGTAGAACTGACTTATTGATTTTATAGAGAGGAAGGGAGGGAAGGGGCAGGGAGAGAAAGGAAGAGATTGATTTGTTGTTTCAATTATTTATGTGTTCATTGGTTGATTCTTGCACATGTCCTGACCAGGGACTGAACTCACAATCTTGGCTTATTGGGATGATGCTCTAACCAACTGAGCTACCCAGCCAGCGCCATGAATGTATGTATCACATTTTCTTTATCCATTATCTGTTGATGAACATGAGTTATTTCTAACTTTTGGTTACTGTGAATAGTACTGCTATGAACACTGGTGTACAAGTAGCTGTTGGAGGCCATGTTTTCAATTCTTTTGGGGATATAGCTAACTCATTTTAATTTATTCCTGAGTGAACTCTGGTAGTTTGTATCTTTCAAGGAATTAGTCCATTTATGTTATTGAATTTATTGGCATATAATTTCACAATATTCCCTTATCACTCATTTAATATCTTTAAAATTTGTTGTTGTCACCTTCCTCAATCTTGCTGTTGGTCATTTTTGTCTTCTCTTTTTCTTGATCATCTGGACAGATTTCAATTTTATTTTTCATTCCAAAGAAACAGTTTTTGGTTTCACTGATTTTCTCTACAGTTTTTCTATATTCTATTTCATTGATTTATGCTCTGATCTTTATTTCCTTTCTTTTGCTTATCATTTGCTCTTCTTCTTCTTCTTTGGTTTCTTAAGGTAGAAGCGGAGATTACTAATTTGAAACCTTTCTTTTCAAATACAGGCATTAAGTGCTAAATATTGCTTCTAAGTAAGTTTTAGCTGCATTCTACAAACTTTGATTTGTTGTACTTTCATTTTTATTGTTGAAAACATTTTCTAATTTTGTTGTAGTTTTTCTTCCTTTGTCCAGTGAGTTATATGGAAGTATGTGATTTAATTTCCAAAATGTTGGTGAATTTTCCAGATAACTTTTTATTATTGATTTGTAATTCAATTGTGATTTTCTAAAAAAGATTTTTATTTCACCTTTGTTTTTGAAAGATATTTTCACTGGTATAGAATTTGAGGTTGACAGTTTTTTATAAAGTATTCTTTTTTCCCCACTATCTTCTGGCTTACACAGCTTCCAAGAGATACACTGATCTGTTACCTCTTGTGCACCCCCAAACGGGGACCTGGCCTGCAACCCAGGCATGTGCCCTGACTGGGAATCAAACCTGTGACCTTTCAGGTTGCAGGTTGTCCCTCAATCCACTGAGCCACACCAGCCAGGGCTTATCCTTGTCATTCGTCCTTTGTATGTAATGTGTCTTTTATTTCCTCGAGTTGCTTTTAAGTGAGAGTTTCTTTTTTTATCACTGGTTTTAAGCAATTTGTTTATGATGTGCCTTGGTGTAGTGCCCCCCCACCCCAAATCTTGTGCTTGAGGCTCATAAGCATCTTGATTTGCAGTCATCCTTACCGTCCTACTCGGAATCTGACACTCCATCCCAGGCCACTGCCACCACCACTCCCTGCGTAGATGCCTATTATCAAATTTGTTGAGGTTTACCAATAAGATTGGTAAAAAAATGTTATCCCCAGGAAATTTTAATTTGTATTTCTCAAGTGAAGCCAGGTATTTTAATTGTTTATGTCATCTATATCCTTTTTTTCTGTAAAATGCCTAATTATAGCTTTTGTTTAATTTTTGTACCGCTTTATCGATCATTTCTATATTGCTCCATCTCTTTTACCTTTTCTAAAATGAGCATGCATTTTTTGGGCAGTAAGATACAACATAAAGTTATTTTAATAAAAAAAAAATGCTCTGAGCTGTGGCTGGTGTGGCTCAGTGGACTAAGTGCTGGCCTGTGAACCAGAAGGTCACTGGTTTGATTCCCAGTTGTGGCACATACCTGGGTTGTGGGCCAAGTCCCCCGCTGGGGGCACGTGGGAGGCAAATGATTGATGTTTCTCTCCCTGTCTTTCTCCTTCCCTTCCACTCTCTCTAAAAATAAATAAAAATCTAAAAAAATTTGTTTAAAAAAATTCATATATTACCTGGTATCAGAAAAAACATTTACAGTCCATGGTAGCTAGTATTTTATTATAGCTTCTTGGGGGGTCTATTTTCATTTTTCTTTGTGGTGACACCTCCATAGCTAACGGGGAGCACATGAGTTTGAAAGCCTGAGAGTCACATTGGCTGCCTATCTTTTGACCAGGGCCTTGGAAAAAGCACAAAACGTTGTATCTGTAGAGAGATTTGCAGCTCCATCGTAGTCATCACTTCACCGAACCTTCCAATGGCCATGGGAAGCTGATAGGTCATTGACAATGATCCCCATTTTATAGTTTTTGAACATGAGGCTTGGAAAGGTAAAGTGACTTTATCATATGGATGCTTAGATTTAGAAGTTACCTTAAAAATGATCTTGTTCTGTGTATTCAGGTTCTTATAATCATTAAATAGGGCAAAACTCTGGACTGAACCCAAGTGCTCATTCTCAATGCAGCAATCAAAGTGAGGATCCCTATCAGTCTAAGAGGTCAAGGGAGGGTGATTAGCTTCTCTTCTTTACGAGATTGCAGGCCAAGCCCATGACAGGGCCATGACTTGGCTGGCATAGTGGCAGGTGCTAAAGGCTAGGGTCTATCTGTGCTCACCTTTAGCAGCAGTCAGCATGGTGGAGGCCAGTTCACACTGTTGTGATTCCAAGTGTCCAAGTGTGAACCAGCGAGGGTAACGGCTGGGCACCACAGACACCACATGGTGAGGGTGGGAAGTGTCGCCTGGAGAAATTGAGTTTTCTAGAACAGGTAACCTAGAAGACCCAGGGAGAGTCATTAGCCACCATTCAGATCCTTGCCATTCTGAGCCATCTTAGAAAAGCTTATTTTTGCAGGGAAATAAATGAGCAGGAAAGAGTTAACTAAGAACTTTGAAGATTTTAAAATCTGAGGTACTGTACTCTATATGAGGTGAATGCTTGGGTACTTGTAGAACTCAAGCTGAATAGTCACTGCAAATGGATCTGAAAGGTAGTTCAAGAGCCATAAGATTATTTTTTTTAAGTATAAGAAATATATGCCAAGGAATCCTGAGCAGCTCTTTTCTGATTGAGGTGAGAAGCTCTCTCAACCTTATGGTTTAACTAAAAATTCTTCTGTACGGTCTGCTGCATCCTTGAGGTCCACCTGCTTGAACCCAGGATCCTATTTCGGGAACAAGATGCCCACAGCTCATTATTCTCATGTCTTGGTACAGAAAGACTTATTTCTGTCTCCCCCAAGTATCTGGTGACCTGTTCCTGGGAGCCATGACTCAGTTGAGCTATGGAAGGGCTCAAACCCCTTCTCAGACTGTCTAACTGGCCCCAGAACAGAAATACTCAGGTCATGGGTGCTCCATATCTACTAAAAACTGAGGGGCTTCCTCAGATGACCCACTAAGAGTAAAGCCAGGGAGTCAAGTGGGTCACCAGCAAGGCATCCCATATAGAAATTCTAGATCAGATGAAAATGTCTAAGCCATTTTAGGGCAGGCTTGGTGGCAGGTCCAATGGAATAGACAAAGAAGGAAAGGGTTACAAGTGAGATAAACAAAGAAAAAGAGCATCAAAGACTTCTGCTTTGATGGCGGCAACTGGGCTGGGAAAGGGCTACCTACCTCATGGCACGTAAGGCTAATTTGTAAGACAGGTCTGGATCATGAGGCAGCAGAGCTGAGAACAAATACTTGGCAAAGGTATGCATGGGAACACTCTCTCGGTGAATGACTTCTCCCAGACCACTGAAGGGGCCTCCTGTAGGAAGAAGATAAGCCAGCCAGTTATTTATCTGTATGCTTCTATTTGCCAGCCTAGACTTGAGCCCTAGGATTCCATACGTTTGCTAGCCATGGGAGCCTTAAGCACACTTTAATGCCAAAAATGTTTCTGTACCCATGCTCTATTATTACAGAGGGTCCCCCAAAGTCCTAGGTTAAGGACACTGTGACAATAGCCCTTTGTCTACTTACCTTCCAGTAGTAAGATGCACTGTTTCTGCAGTGTTTGCACTAGTGCATCGTCCAGCTGCAGCTCCTGGAGTCGACTCAGGAGCTGCTCCTCATTACGGCACACCTTGTCCTGTGCGTAGAGGCCTTCAGGCATCACCCTCTGTTGACCCATCCCCATCAGAGCAACTTCCAAGGCCAGTGACAGGTAGGACTCACCGCTGTTTGGGCAGCCTGCTGCCATTGGTACATGCTGGTACACAGGGGGTCTGCTTTCATTCATATCTGAGGGCAACAGGTCAGCAGATTCCTTAAGTCAGGCCCCATGGATGCATCTGCTTGTCTCTCCCTCCCACTTTGGAATTCAGCTTGGTCAACATTTGTAACAGGGAAGCTGAGTCAGAATCCCATACCAATAAGAAAAATAAACTGAAAAAAATTTACACAGAGCCATAAAGACTCCCAGCTCCTTCCTAATATATGGCTGGGCCAGTTGAAGATGGGAAAGTATAAAAATCTTATACCAATCTTTCGATAGCACATTGTGTAATACCAGAACTATTTGTTTTTGTGCTGTTTCTTTCACTAGAGTGTGAGCATCTTAAAGGCAAGAGACTTATTCTTTAGATATTTCCGGGGCCTGGTGTATGGAAGGAGTTAAGTACATGTCAGTGGTAAATAAATCCCAAGTGCAACCTCAGGCTTTGCAGATGTGTCACCTTGTAGATGAAATAGACCAAAGATGATGACTCCCGTTTAAGGGATAAGAAGGAAGATAAGGGCAGCCCTAGCTTGGATTGGGGCCACCCCGTATATCTCTACCAAGATAAATCTGACTGCACCCAGCTAAACTATTACTTTTATAACACAACTTCTATGTTATTACTACTTTATATGGTGCAGCTCTGGGTTCAAAGTTTCAGGAATAAAGCACAGATTTAAAAGTCAGAGTTTTGGTTTCTTTCCTTTTCCCTTTCACTCACCTGGTGAGTATTTATGGAAGACTATTAAATGGGAGGTATTACACTAAGTGCTGGGATCATAAAGATAAGTCAGTCATAATTTCTACTTTCAAAGTACTGACAGCCTAATAAGAGATACTCACTTGTAAACAAAGTGAAATGCAGTGTGCTAAATACTATAATAGGTGTATATGTACAATATAGTAATGAAATGAGAGAAGAATCAATTCTGTCTCTAGTCCTTGCTACTTTGGACTCTATTGAGTTACTTCCCTTCTATTTCTCATTTATAAAATTGGTACAAAACAATCATGAGAAAGAAAGGAAACATGAGAGCAGTATGTTTCCTTGCAAGGGATACACACACTCTTGATAGAAGCAAGGTTTTTCCCACTTCCAGACTGCTCCAAGGATTTGGCCTCTGACTCCTGAAGTATCTCTACCCCTTGCTTCCCTTGGATCACACTCTTCAGGGATTCACGGGAAGTGAAAGGAGCAAAGGAAAGTGGCAAGGTAAAATGTGAGAGTAGGAGAGAACTAGTTCACAGGGTGGGAAAGAAAGGTAAGAAAGAGAGGAAGACTAAGGAAACCAGGTACAGTTCTGATGAGAAAAAAGAGCTACAGGAAGGGTAGAATAGATGTGGCGGGAGGGAGAGTGTTACCATGGATAATTCCGGCTTGCCTCAGGCTGACCCCCATACCTGACAATTCCAGATAGCTATCATCATTCAGGCGACAGGCCTCAGTTAAAGCAAGAAATAGGCAGCCAATAGGATCCAGGGGGTGGCCCACCCAGCCTTCCAGGTTTGTGATGGTTGTGGTTCCTCTTTGCAACAGTTCTGGAAACAAGCATGTCAAAGTTTTAGAGAGTGATGGAGATACATGGTCTCTGTCCCTGCCTGGATCTCCTCGTAGTCTCTTTCAGGACTTGGCCCTGAGACTCATAGAAAGCTTCCCTCATTGTCTTGCCTTGGGTTGATAGGACTGGTCATAGGCTTATCAGCCTATGGACCTGTGGTCTACATTTAGGTTATCTACATCAGCTACAAGGACCTGTGGTCTACATTTAGGTTATCTGCTGGCACAACATAAGTAGATACAGCTTTACAGTTTTAAAAGGGTCTTCTCATGTCAGGTCTTAGTGGGCCTCCCAACTGTCCTCTGAGGGAGGCATGCTGGCATTATTATTCCCATTTTACAGACAAAGATTCACAGAGGTAAAGTGAGACATTCCACATAACAGGTAGAATGATCTGGAATCCACTAGACTCTGCTACACCATGAAACTTAGTGAAAATTAAGTACTATACCTTGCAGTCCCTGAGGATCCTCATCAGCCATAGCTTAAGGAGTTAAGATGGCTCCTAAGAGCCTAAGAGTTAGTATGGCTCCTAATCATTGTACCTTTCTTCTGATGCTTGTAGATTTCCAGCTGCCGTTGTTGCTGCAACCTCAGAGTATTGATAATGGCCACTGTGAGTCTGAGGGCCTCTTTTGGATAACCATGGGAACGCAGGGCATCAACCCGAGCACAGGCTGTAGGCACGTGTTCTACCAGAAGAAAATATTTTGGTTGAGTTATCTTTTCAAATCAGGAAGATTCATGCTTGAGAAAGAGAGTTTGTGCCCTGTTCAGTTCCTCAAATTCAACCTGACATCTATGGTATACCAGAAACTATATTTTATCTTTTAAGGATATAAAGTTGAGTAAGTCACAAACATTACCTTTAAAGAGCTGCCTTGAAGCCCCAGGATGTAGTATAGAAAGGGACACACAGCTAGGATAATGAAATGTTGTACCTCCTTGTAAACATGTACTATTAGAACCCAGTGGAGATAGCAACTAACTGCTGAAAGGGAGAGGCTTCGTTCATTTATTAATCCTACATTTTCTGAGAATCTATTATATTCCAGGTAGTATATGGGCAAACAAAGTACAAAGACAAGTAACAAATGGTCAGTTCCTTCAAAAAGCTCAAAAATGTTACATAAACAGACCATATAAAACAGTAAAAAAGAAATGACATAATAGAAATATATAAAGAGAGAAAATAATATTGAGCTGCACTTTGTTGGACAAGTAAGATTTTAAATAGGTAGGCAAACAGGGAAAGGCATTCCTAGCAAAGGGAATATATAAGCAAAGGCATACAAGTAAAAGTATAAAAAGCATTCTACATAGCATCTTCAGAGTATAACAAATAGTTCCATGTAGTGTTTGGCTATACGTCTAGAGATAGCCTGGAGAGGGAGAATCTGGAATGTAAAGAGCTTTGAATGCCATACTAAGGAGTTTGGGTTTACCTTAGGGATAATGGAGGACTACTAAAGGCTATAATGGGCAAGTGATTATAATGAGATTTATGGTTTATTTCATGATTTCTTTTAGATGTGGTGTAGGTAAACATGGTACTTGCCTCCTTCTACAATCACACAAATTTACAACTAAACTACAGAACAACCACCATTCAGAATCACCTAAAATTGAGCTGAATGAAAGACTAACAACTAGAAAACTAAAGAAGAAACCACATGAGACTAGTAGGAAGGGTGGAGATGTGGAACAGACTGGTCCCACACCCAAGTGTGGCAGATAAAAATCGGGAGGTATATCTTGGTTGCAAAGGAGATGGAAGCTACTGGAGTCCCAGGCAGTTCCTCTTAAAGGGCCCATGAGTAGACTAACTTGGACTCACTCCCTCTGAGCTCCAGTGTGTGGACAGCAGC
The DNA here is from genome assembly GCA_039655065.1 of Glossophaga mutica. Classification (NCBI taxonomy): domain Eukaryota; kingdom Metazoa; phylum Chordata; class Mammalia; order Chiroptera; family Phyllostomidae; genus Glossophaga; species Glossophaga mutica. The sequence goes on from CM077307.1 coordinate 30,734,532, forward strand.
TTGAAAGGAACCAGAGGCACAGGGGGACAAAATCAATTGTCCAGCATCAGGGCAACAGCTAGGGGGCAGCTTTCTCCCAGAGAGAAGTGCTGGCAGAGGCCATTGTTCCTTTTCTGAGCCCTCCCCACAGAGAGCTGGCAGGCGGGTGCCATATCTGAGACTTCATCAATCTGTCTCACATTGTCTGCCCCACCCTGGTGATTCCCTGAGACCCTGCCACACCTAATTTATGCGCCCACCTCAGCTGCCTCCAATAGCTTTTCCATGCAAATGGAAAAACCTTCCAAAAGGGCCTCTGAGCCAGCACACCCAGTAGACGGCTTCAGACCATGTTAAGGCACCATCTAACCACCTCCACAAGTGACATACTCAAGGGGTGGACTCTGCAGCAACCAGAGTCCTGCTGAAGTAAGTCCAGCTCTGTGGGGTGGGTCCCAGCATAGATCATCCTCCACGGTCGTTGGAGGTCAGCGGCAGTGATCAGAGCCAGTCCTTGCAGCTGATCAGCCTCAGGGTAAATGCCTCCCATTCATGTGCCAACAGCAATCAAGGCTCAACTTAAAGAGGATGGTGTATATAACCCAAATAGGGGGCACACCTGGAGTGCACAGCTTGAGTGAGTGAGGAGGCTCTGTCACTGGACACTACAGGATACCTTCTGTATTAGACCACACTACCAAATCTGGGAGGTGTAGCAACTCTACCTGATACATAGAAACAAACACAGGGAAGTTGCTGAAATGAGGAGACAAAGAAACACGGTCCAGATGAAAGAAGAGATCAAAACTCCAGAAAAAGAACTAATCAAAATGGAGACAAGCACTCTATCAAATGCAGAGTCCAAAACACTAGTTATAAGGGTACTCAAGGAACTTAGTGAGGACCTCATCAGCATAAAAGAGATCCAGCCAGAAATGAAGAATACACTAATTGAAATAAAGAACAATTTATAAGGAAACAACAGTAGAGTGGATGAAACAGAATCAAATCAATGATTTGGAACATAAGGAAGCAAAAACAACCAATCAGAACAGAAAAAAAAAAATGAGGACAGTGTAAGGAGCCTCTGGGGCAACTTCAAGTATTCCAAAATCCACATCATGGTGATGCCTGATGGAGAAGAAAGAGAGCAAGAAATTGGAAATCTATTTGAAAAAATAATGACAGAAAACTTCCTTAACCTGGTGAAGGAAATAGACATACAAGTCCAGGAAGTGTAGAGAGCCCCAAATGACATGAACCCAAAGAGGCCCACATCAAGACACATCATGATTAAAATATAAAAGTTAAAGATAAAGAGAGAATTTTAAAAGCAGAAAGAGAAAAAACAGGTAGTTACTTACAAGGGAGCTCCTGTAAGACTGTCAGCTGATTTCTGAACATAAACTTTGCAGGCCAGAAGGGATAGACAAGAGTTATTCAAAGTGATGAAAAGCAAGGACCTACAACCAAGATTACTCTACCCAGCAAAGCCATCATTTAGAATCAAAGGACAGATAAAGAGCTTCCCAGACAAGAAAAAGCTAAAGGAGTTCATCACCACCAAACCAGTATTATATGAAATGTTAAAGGGACTTATTGAAGGAAAAAAACAGATCAAATATATAAATAATAAAATGGAAATGAATACATATCTATCAATAATTGAATCTAAAAAAACAAAATAAATGAACAAGCAAAACAAACTCACAGATACAGAGAAAGTTTTGATGGTTGTCCAATGGAATAAGGTTTGGGGGACTGGTGAAAAAGGTGACGGGATTAAGAAGTACAAATGGATTGCTGCAGAATAGTCATGGGGATGTAAAATACAGCATGGGGATGTATGGTGTCAATGAATGTGAGATTTATGAGGATGATTACGTAGTAGGTTATGTAATGTCTAATCACTGGGGTGTACACCTGAAACTAATATAATAATGTATGTCAACTGTACTTGAAAATAAAACTTTAAAAATTATGGAAATAACCTCAGAAAATTAGAAAATGGATAAGCAAAATATAAAATAAACATGAGAAATAAGGATTATTCTTAAAAAAGATTTTATTTATTTATTCTTAGAGAGAAGGGAAGGGAGGGAGAAAGAGTGAGAGAAACATTGATCAGCTGCCTCTTGCACTTGCCCCAAATGGGGACTAGCCTGCAACCCAGGCATGTGCCCTGCCCGTGACCTTTTGCTCTGTGGGATAACACCCAACTGAGCCACACCTGTCAGGGCCAGAAATAAGCATTATTTCCACTTTTATCTACATATATCCAGATTTTTCTATTCAATTTTAATTATAATGGGATGATATTATAATTATTTTTTATAACTGGGTTTTCCCACTTCACACAGTGTAAATATTTTTCCATGTCATTAAATGTATTTCTATAACACTAAAAATGTTTACATATTACTCCACTGGCTGTGTACTGCCCACTGAGTCAATCAATCAGTCCTCTATTGTCAGATATTAGATTATTTCCAATTTTAGTCATCTGTGCATTATTTACAGCCATGCTCTAAGAAACCCCCTAGTTATATGCATATTTTAAAGTAATTATAGCTCAGGTTAAATTCCTAGGTGAAGAATTCCTGGGTCAAAAGATATGAATATATTTTAAAGGCTTTGGTAAGTGCTGCTGAAATATCCTTCAGGAAGGCCGTAAGCATTTAACACTCCTACTAGTAGTATAAGAGTACCTGTCTCCATGTAACCTCTTCCAACCAAAAAGCAATTACCTTTATTTTTTAAATCCTTGACCATTTGACAGTCAAAAATGGTAATTCAATACTGTTTAGATTTGCACCTTTGTTTATTAGTGATATGTATCTTTTATCATAATCTTGTTAAAATTATACAGAGGTGTTGTATCAGAGAAGCGGATAGATAATCAAAGGGAACTTCAGGTAGTGACCCACTGTGAGTTGGCTGAGGCTTTCATGAGAGAGACAGGGACATATCTCAATTCAGCAAGATCTCGAGAAAGACAAAATAATGGGTTGAGACACAGAGGTAGGGAATTAGGAACAGATAACAAAAATATATATCATTATTGTAAAACTCAGAATATATTTAAGAATGTCTATTTTGTAATGAGCATCCTGTGATAAAATCTAGAATAGACTGACAGAAGGCCAGGGGATGGTTTAAACTGACAATAGAGTAGCTTTTTTCTGCTCTGATGAAGGAAGGAAGGAAAGGTGGGAAGAAGACTGGTGATAGATGCAGACTGTGCCCTAGCTGCTATCACCAGGTAATTTGTGTCAAACATACTGCCTTTTTAGCAAAACATAATTTCAAAGCTGATTATGATGTTGCTCAGTAACTGTTGACTAAGAGAGCCTGTGAACCGATGTCTAATGGTTTTGGTATTACTCCTGGGGTACTACCTTTCAACTCCCAAAATTGAGGATACAGAATATAAATTCCCCTATTTGAGATTATTGTACCTCAGCTGAGTGCATATGCCAAAGGCTTAGGCTTCACATAAGTACTGAGGCCCAAGTCAAGGCCCCGAAGATTTGCATGAAGACTGTCCAAATTGTACTTGTGTTGCTGGTACCAAGGCAGATGGATGATTTAGGCCCAGAGTTGAAGTTGGGTTCCACAAGTCTTAGAGTAGAGGAGAGGTACACTTACCAAGCCACAGTGGCTGACCTTGGGAATTAAAGAGCAGTCTCTCACTTTCCTGCTGACAGGCAGGAGCTATATATATATCGCTGTTAATTATTCGCTGTAGGTGGCTGTCTTGCCAATGCAATTCACGGCCCTCGATGGCTCTAGTAAACACTGTTCGTCTTGGTCTGGGTAAGGAGTCTGGGGAAAGAAAGAAATGCAGCAGTTTAATGATAGGTAATGTGAAGCTCTAACTCCTGTCTTCTTCAGGGTGGGAGGGTGGGTTAATGAGAGCAGCCACTCTGCCATCTGTCTGAGTGTTTGTTGTGATACTTGTTTACTGGACAGCTTTTAGTGTGTCTTTGCCCTCTATGGAAAGATCTTTTCTACAGAGATCTATGGCTGCCTTTGTGCTTCTTACAGAAAACCAGTATCTCCTAGGACCCAGAGCCACATTGAAGAGAGGAAGAACAGTGGTGTTCAGCTGCTCAATTATGAGGACACAAACTGCATCTATAGAAGTCAGAGGAAGAGAGAAGTAGTGAGGTAATTAATCTAGTCAATTCACAGCCTGTCCCATTTACAGCACGACCCTTATCAGACTGAGGACTTCCATGAAATTCATATTAAAAGCTGAAAAAAAAAAAGAGCTGAAGCCCTGTGTATTCTGGCATCTTTACCACACTGATAACTGCAGGCTTACAGCCTTGTTCCACAATAAGAAAATCTGATGCTGACAAAAAGACTAATTAACATCTTTTCTCATTAGAGTTTTACCATGCCATTTCTCTTCCAGAAAAAAGCTTCAGGGAAATCATAACAACAAAGTGAGGCTCAATTCTTGAGAATGGTGGGTAGAAAGATCAAGTAGAAGATACATTGTCATAAACTGTAGCTATATGAAGACTCATAGAAATGACATTTAAGGAAATATAAAAAAAGCATAAAACATTATTTAATTAGCTCTCTACCAAATTAAGTGCAGTTGAAACTATTTTAGGATAAAGAACTGAAGTACTGTACAGATGTTTCCAGAGATGCCTAAATAAAGTGAGCATCTACTGAGCCTAGGCAAAATAACTGGGAGGGAAAGTCAGAAGATTCAGACTGAACATGAAAGAAATTAACATATTCATCGACTAAGCAAAAGTCCTTGGAATCTAGTCCTCTCTTCAGAATTTGATATATTTCACAGAGTATGGGCTCACAGACTTAAATGAGAATAGCACTGACAGTATTTACTGAAGTTGCTTCTCCTTCATGTCATCCCTCAGTAGAAGCACAAGGATCCTGCTATTGCCTGAAGTCTAAGCCCCTGCCCTGCTGAAGAGAGAATCCACTGTGGATCTGCTGAGCCCACAGTAGGGATTAGGCTCCCAATATGTTTTATAATTCATTAAGTTAGCAAAAACTGAGTGCTTATCACATAGAATAAACTGTTCTAGGTGCTGAAGATATACAAAGTCCCTGTCTTTAGGGATCTTAACCTTCAAATGGGAAGAAGTGTATAAATAAATAAATATATATCAGATGGTTATAAATACTATAGAAAAGATGACAGCAGAGTTGTGGAGAAAGGCAAGATGGTGTTAGATGGGGGTAATTGTTTTGTATAGACTAGTCTCAATGAGGTAGCATTTGAACAGAGACCTGAAGGAACTGAAGGCAAGACATGACTAAGGGAAGAGTGTTCTAGGCAAAAGGAACAGCAAGTGCTGAGATCCTGAGGTGGTTAAATAACTGGAGACTTTGAGGGCAGCAAAGAGGCCAGTGTACTTGGAATGGAATGAGAAAGCAAGGAAATTACAGGAGATCAGGCCAGATAGATACTAGGGAGCCAGGTCATGAGGGCATTGCAGGCCACGAGTGAAAAATGACTTTGGCTTTCTGAGTAAGATGAGAAGCCACTGGAGGGCTTTGAGCTGTTGAAGGTATATGATGTAACTTGCATTTTAAAAGGCTAACTGGAAGCAGTAATGAGAACAGACTATAAGGTAGAAGGGCAGATGCAGGAGGAGCTATTAGGAGACCACTTCAGTAATATGTGAAATATAATGGTAAGTTGGCCAGAGTAATAAACAGTGGGGGTGATGACAGTAGAGGGATTCTTGATATATTCTGAAAGTAAAGGCAATAGGATTTGCTCATGGACTAGATCTGGAGTGAGAGAAAATGGGAAAAATCAAGCATGACTCCAAGGTTTTTAAGACACACTTGCCATATTAGAGACTGGGAAGACTGCAGGAAGTGCAGGTTTGGTGGGGACTGAGGGGTTTAGAAATCCTACTGAATGCCTATATATCTAAGTAGAGAAAAAGGCCATTGAACATAAAGCCTGGAGATGAGGGGAAACTTCTAAGCAGTAGGTATAAATTTGGGAATTGTTAGTATATTGGTGATTATTAAAACAATGCATTGATGGTGGATAAAAATTCAGGAGGGAAATCTCAGAAGCGAGGAGTCCCAGCTACATACTAGGGCCTCCAGAGTTCCAGTGCCAGGTAGATTAAGTCCCCATAACTACTGGCTGCAAAAATCAGTGGGGATTGAGTTGGTGGAAGAAACTTCTGGAGTCCCAAGCAGTTCTTAAAAAACCCACACATGGACTTACTCAGACTCACTTGCTCTGAGCTCCAACAGCAGGGAGGGGAGCAGCTTGAAAGGCACCAGTTGTAGATAGGGAGAAACTGAAGTGTCTGGCATCAAGGTGAGAGCTGGGGGACAGATTTCTCCCAGACAGAAAGTCAGGCAGAGGCCATTGTTCCTTTTCTGAACCCTCTCTCTACAGAGCCACAAAGCTGGCAGGCAGGTGCCATATATAAGACTCATCAATCTGGCTAATGCTGTTTGCCCTACCTTGGAGATCCCCTGAGACTCTGATCCACTCAACTTACAGGCCCACCCAAGCTGTTAACAGTGACTTTTCCATATGGATGGCTGGTGTTGGCTAATGCTTCACATCTTCCTAAATCCTATCAAACAAGCAATAGCTAGACTCAGTGAGCCCCCAGTCCCTGTACCTCTTGCTAAGTGGCCCCAGGCCCAGCACTAGCAGCAGCCAGCCTAGATTCACAGCTTGGCTTCTCCTGGGAACATCCAAGCCCAGCACAAGTAGCAGCCACCTCAGATTGCTTTATAGCTCATGAATGGGTGGCCCTGGGTAGAACACAGGTGGTGGCTAACATTGGCCTGCACCACCTGGTAAACCAAAGAGCCTGCACACTCAGTGTACAGCTACAGGCCACATCTGAGCACCACTACCCTACCTCTGCACATCCTCCATGGTGGCTGTAGGTTGGTGGTCAGAGGTCACAGCTAGGCCTTGAAGCTGACTGGCCTGGGTAAATCCCTCCCATTGACCTGTCAACAACAACCAAGGCTCAACTCTAAGAGGAAGGTGTATTCAACCCACATGGAGGGTATACCTTGAGTATCTAGCTTGGGGCATAGGGAAGGCTTTGCCACTGGACCCTATAGGACACCTGATACATTAGGCCACACTAACAAGACAAGGAGTCAGAGCAGCTCTACCTAATACATAAGAACAAACACAGGGAGGCTGACAAAATGAGGAGACAAAGAAACATGGCCCAAATGAAAGAAGAGATCAAAACTCCAGAAAAAGAACTAAACAAAATGGTCATCAGCAATCTATCAGATGCAGGGTTTAAAGCACTGGTTATAAGGATGCTTGAAGAACTTAGTAAGTACCTCAACAGCATAAAAAAGATCCAGTCAGTAATGAAGGATACACTAACTGAAATGAAGAACAATTTATAGGGAAACAACAGTAGAGTGGATGAAGCCAAGAATCAAATCAATGATTTGAAACATAAGGAAGCAAAAAACAACCAATCAGAACAACAAGGAGAAAAAAGAATCCAAAAAAATCGAGGATAGTGTAAACAGCCTCTGGGACAACTTCAAGCATTCCAACATTGGCATCATAGGGGTGCCAGAAGGAAAAGAGAAAGAATAAGAAATTGGATAGATACTTGGACAAATAACGAAGGATAATGTCCCTAAATTGATGAAGGAAATAGACATGCAAGTCCAGGAAGCACAGAGAGTCCCAATCAAGTTGGATCCAAAGAGGACCACACCAAGACACATCATAATTACAATACCAAGCGTTAAAATAAAGAGAGAATCTTAAAAGCAGCAAGAGAAAAGTAGTTAGTTACTGACAGGGAAATTCCCATAAAACTGTCAGCTGATTTCTCAAAAGAAACTTTGCAGGTTAGAAGGGACTTGAAGAAACATTCAAAGTGATTAAAGTGATGTAATTTACCTTACAGCCAATATTGTTCTACCCAGCAAAGCTGTCATTTAGAATTGAAGGACAGATAAAGAGCTTCCCAGACAAGAAGAAACTAAAGGAATTCATCATCACCAAACCATTATTGCAGAAATGTTAAAGGAACTTATTTAAGATGAAGAAGAATACTCAAATTATGAACAATAAAATGGTAAAAAAATACATATCTATCAACAATTGAATCTAAAAAACAAACTAAGCACACAAGAAGAACAGAGACAGAATCATAGATACAGAGAGGGTTTTGATGTTTGCCACATGGGAGGGACATGTGGGGAATGGGTGAGAGGTGAGGGTATTAAGAAGTGGTAGTTCAAGAATAGCCATAGGGATGTAACGTACAGTATAGGAAGTGGAGTACCAAAGAACTTATTCGCATGACCAATACACATGAACAAAGGTGTGGGTATTGCCTGAGGGAGTTGGGAGTGTTGGGTGGAGGGGGACATGGGGAAAAAATTGGGATAATTATAATAGCATAATCAATAAAATATAATTAAAAAATAAAACAAGGCAATGAAATAAGTACAGAAGGAAAAGAAAAGTGGTTTGATGACTGAGCCTTGGGCACTCTAGCATATTAGGGGATGGGAGGAGACAGTAAAAAAGACTGAGGAGGTGCTCGCTTTGGCAGCACGTATACTAAAACTGGAATGATACAGAGAAGATTAGCATGGCCCCTGCGCAAGGATGACACGTAAATTTGTGAAGCGATCCATATTAAAAAAAAAAAAAGACTGAGGAGGAGGAGCCAATGAAGTAAGAGGACAACAGAGAGAGAACAGTATCTTGTAAATAAGATGAAAAAGGTGTTTCCAGGAATTAGAGATCAATTGTGACAAATACTGATCATCAGTCAAGTAAAATTATGACAGAATCAAGCAGATGGTTTAGCAATGGTCAACATTAGTGACCAGCACAAAAGCTGTTTCAGTCATAGGGGGATGGTAGCCTGACTAGGGTTAGTTCAAGAGAGATTAAGAACAAAAGAGAAAGAAATGGTAAATACATACTATTTTAAAAATAATTTTTCTTAATTCTACCCCTATTTCTACTACCTCAGAAAAATAGGTAGGTAGCCAGAGAGGCATGTGGGGCCACAAGTATTTTTTGTTTTATTTTGGGAGGAGAGACAAAACAATGTGCTTGTACGCTCATAGGAATAATCCACAAAAATTTGTAATGCAGGAGAGAGAGGAAAGAATTATGGAATGATATCTTGGGTAAAAAACGAAGGAATAGGATCATTAAAAATAGTGGAAGAAACACAGTAGATTGGCATAGATTGAGGCGTATGTGGTGATATAATTTTGGAAATTCTGTTCTGATTGCTTCTATATTCTCAGTGAATAAGAAGCTAGACTATCTACCGGCTAAGATGGAGGCATAGGCGGACACACTGTGCCTCCTCTCACAGCCAAAATTAAGGACAACAAATATTTAGAAACAAGAAAACAACCAGAACTGATAGAAAATTGAACTGTACGGAAGTCCAGCAACCATTCATCCAGACCGGTAAGAGGGGTGGAGTCGTGGTAGGAAAAAGTGGAGGTGCGGACCCGGAACACAAGCAGCAGCGGCTGGCAGTTCCCAGGTGCACGGGCGGTGGCTGGCGGTCCTCGGGCCCACAGGCGGCAGCTGGTGGACCCCGGGCACAGGGGGGCAACTGTGTAGACCCAGTGAGGACACACAAGGTGGCTGGCTGACCAGGGGGTCCCACATTCGCACGCACAGACGGTCCAGGCAGAGGGGAAGTGGCGGAGGGGACTGAATCCAGGAGAGAGCGGAGCAGGCACCATTGTTCCCTCTCAGACCCCGCCCCCACATACAGCGTCACAACCCAGCGACTGGGCTGCCCCACACTGGGGAGCGCCTGAGGCTCCACCCCTCACTACGGAACAGCGCGTGCGCATGCGCAGATAATCCAAGTGAAGGGGAAGCAGCGGAAGGGACCGGAGTCCAGAAGAGAGCGGAACAGACGCCATTGTTCCCTCTCAGACCTCACCCCCACAAACAGCGTCACAACCCAGCGACTGGGCTGCCCCGCCCTGAGGAACACCTAAGGCTCCACCCCTCATACGTAATAGCTGCGACCAGACTAAAACCAAAACAAAACAAAACAAAAAAACCCACCAAAAATGGCTCAAACTGGAGAAAAAATGAAAACTCCAGAGCTAATTCCTCTAAGCAACGAAGAGATAGCCAACCTATCAGATGCACAGTTCAAAGCACTGGTCATCAAAATGCTCACAGAATTGGTTGATTTTGCTCATAAATTAGATGAGAAAATGCAGGCTACAATACGTGAAATGAAGGAAGACGCATGGGGAACTGATAGAGATGGAAGGAAAACTGGGACTGAAATCAATGGAGTGGACCAGAAGGAAGAAATTAACAACCAAACAGAAAACAAGGAAGAAACAAGAATTCAACAAAATGAGGAGAGGCTTAGGAACCTCCAGGACATCGTTAAACGTCCCAACATCCAAATTATAGGGGTCCCAGAAGGGGAAGAAGAGCAACAAGTAGAAAACTTATTTGAACCAATAATAAAGGAGAACTTCCCCAATCTGGCAAAGGAAATAGACTACCAGGACGTCCAGGAAGCTCAGAGTCCCAAAGAAGTTGGGCCCAAGGAGGAACACATCAAGCACATCGTAATTACATTAGCCAAGATTAAAATGAAGCAGAGAATTCTAGAAGCAGCAAGGGATAAGGGGACAGTCACCTACAAAGGAGTTCCCATCAGACTGTCAGCTGAGTTCTCAAAAGAGACCTTCCAGGCAAGAAGGGGCTGGAAAGAAGTATTTGAAATCTTGAAAAGCAGGGGCCTACATCCAAAATTGCTCTTTCCAGCAAAGCTGTCATTTAGAATGGAAGGACAGATAAAGCGCTTCTCAGATAAAGTCAAGTTCAAGGAGTTCATCATCACCAAGCCCTTATTATATGAAATGTTAAAGGGACTTATTTAAGAAAAAGAAGATAAAAAATAGGACAATGAAAAGACAGCAAACTCACAGCTATTAAGAACCACACCTAAAACAAAAGCAAACTAAGCAAACAGCTAGAACAGGAACAGAACCACAGAAATGGAGATCATATGGAGGGTTAGCAACAGGGGCGTGGGAGGAGGAGGAGGGGAAGGTACAGAGAATGAGTAGCATAGATAGTGGGTAGAAAATAGACAGGGGCAGGGTAAGAATAGTATGGGAAATGTAGAAGCTAAAGAACTTATGACACAAGGACATGAACTAAAGGGGGGAATGTGGGTGGGAGAGGGTGTGCAGGGTGGGGGGAATGATGGGGGAGAAACGGGACAACTGTAATAGCATAATAAATAAAATATATTAAAAAAAAGAAGCTAGACTATCAGTGAGGAAAGAGAGGAATATAAAAAGTTTTAGTGAAAAGATGGTAGAAAATAGAACTTTAGAAGAGTGAAACAAGGCATAGACTAGGGAAATGCACTGGATGTCTAGTCTACACAGTACTACATATCCACTTGAGATTAGTGGTCCTAAACTTAAAATAAGATCAGTTATTATGGTTGTTATTTCTCTCTACCATGTTTAGCTGTGCAGGTGTGAGCACCAAGTAATTAGACTGTTAGACTGAACAAGCAACATTAGGAGTGTAACACGAATGTAACAGAGGGAAAGGAGGGACTGAGTACGTATGCAAGGGAATAATTATAATGATGCACCAAGGAATCTAACCTGGATAGGGAGGAAAACGAAGCTGCAAGAAAATGAGAAAATAATAAGATCAAAATTCCTAGTGTTTCAAAGAATTATCAGAAAGGGAAACTAAAGCAAAAAAAAAAAAAAAAACTAGTAAAGACTGGTGGTGGTAATCACAGCTGCTTTAAATTGAGATTATGAAGAAAGAGAAAGTTATTGGTAATAACAAGGTTTAGGGTACGATGTTGGGACTGTATAGCTAGTCATGTTAGAAGATGAATCTATTAAAAGAGAGGAAGTCAAAGAACTGAGAGGCTAGCATACTGGAAGGATCATCTATGTGGCTACTGAAATCATTAAGAATTATGAGAGAAGTAATGATAGAGAGTAGTGTTGTGAGCCAATAGCCAAAAATCTTCAGGGAACAAGGAATTGACCCAGAGGTCTACAAATGACCTAAACCAGAATGTTAGCAGACAGCGTATTTTGATGATATACACTTTAAAGCCAGGGCTATTTAGGAAGGAGGGAAGTGCATTAATGTAGAAATGGCAGTGAAGTATAAGCAGGATGCCCATTGTTCCATCAGGTCCAATGGTAAAGAGATGTTACAGATCAATCACCCACAACTTGAAAAGACTGCAGAGGAAGCAACATACTGAAATGAGAACCAGTAACAATAACACCAATATACTACGACAAGGAAGAAGATGCCAGACTGGAGGCATGTGTTTATATGCATTTCACTCTCTCTATGCCAATCCAAAGCCAACAGTAAAAAGATGGCTTCCTGTGTTGTGGAGGTTAGGTGAGTGCTAGTAAACGGTAGTTTAAAGAAGGGGCAAAATTGCAGCCTTTTCACCTCTTGTTGCCTTATTTGCCTTAAATACACTGACAGTCAATTACGGTGCAGGTGATGAAGACCAAGCAAGAACAGTAATTCAAGTAATTTTATTTTTGAGGTTAAAAATATCAGATTTATCACCTAAAATAAAGGGGACTGACCACATCTAATATTTATGTCTGATCAAAACCTCCTACCAATAAAGGTTACCAATGGACTAAAGAGCACTCAGTTGCCAACATTAAATAGCCTGAGCTGGATGAATTACAACTGATGTAAATGCTGATACCCAGTGATATCAGTAGGCTACTGGGCTCAAAATGCAGAGTACATATCACTGTACTGGATTTGCCTTAAAATGAGGCAAGAGTCCTAGTAGTAACTTGGGAGCATGACTCCTCCTCCTTGCTATCTGCTGTATAAACATTTGAGGAAAACAGAAATATAAAAGGCAACTGTCAGGACATTTTTAAAAGCTGTTTTCTGCAGGCCTTCCATCCTTCTGCCAAGATAGGTCTTCGGAGCTAAAATCAACCCCAACTGGGCCAAGATCCGTTAGTTATGAAGAACTTGAAGGGTATATTCACACAGAGGGCTCTAGGAATTTATGCTGGGTACTAAAAGGACACTCTAGATGTGGAAAAAGACAGCATCCCCAACATCAACAATAAAAGCTTACCCTTATTTAAAGTTTTGCATTTCAAGACAAAAAGGACTGGCTTTCTTATTTAGGATGACAATTCCGATAGTCTAAAGTTTGTTCAGCTACCTTGCTCTGGGGCTTTTCCCTCAACCTTTTGGAATTACAGGCATAAAGACTCTAAGAAGGTATCTGCTTACCTGGGCTGTGATTGGCATTCTGGGAAAGTGCGTTGGTGATGTTGGGCAGCTCATGCCCATAGTTCCCATCCTCCAGGGGACAGACATCCAAGTTGCTCCACTTCTGCAGTTGCTGCAGCCAAGAGGATTTTTCCTCCAGTTTGCAATGTGGATTTAAAATGATGCACACCCATAAGGCCCCTGGAAAATAAAACAACCCACATTCTTCATATCTGTTTTTTGATGTATATGTAATCCTCACTCTTGTTCAGTGTACTCTCATTTTTAGCTGGTAGGAAAAGTTCCGAAAACATCAGCATTTCTCAATATACAATAAAAAACGAGATCTGCTAAGTTGTCAGAACTGGCTTATTTTTCCTTCCCAAAGCTTCCTTAAAGCAGAGTGACTATGATGATATCTGGATGTGTGCCTGTGATAATGAACAAGACATTTGGTCTTGAATTCCTAGATTGAATCTGTAGTCCAACAAACATTTAGTGAGAGCTTTCCATGCTCAAGGCCCTGTATTGGAGAATAAGAAACTGTTCCTACCCTTGAGTAGCTAGCTAGTGGGGGAGATAGTTAAATAAACAGATGCCACTTAAATATGGTAAGTGTCAAGATGAAGTTATATTCAGGGAACAAGAGTAGCACAGAGGAAGGGCATTTAGCACAAGGACAGGAGTCAGGAGGGAGGTGCTCAGAAAAGGTTTCAATTTTTGGTGAGTTGACCTTGAACTGGGATTCAAATCCCTCAACTGTGAAACAGGTATAAAAGTACCTACGTTGTAGAGATATTGTAAGAAATAAATGGGGTAACATTTGTAAGGGCCCTAGCACATTACATGGCACATAGTAAAATTTTAGTTATTTCCTTTTTCCAGGGAAAATGGTTTATGTGGACTTGGATTTTGATACTGCTGATAAACTGTGATGCCTTACAACCATCACATTCTTGCATCTTCTCTGTCACTGTAGCAGAGTACCACACATTCCACATAACCAATGGGTACTGCTTCTTTGACTATATCGCTCTTCTTTTTAAGCAAACCCACTTCTTCTTTTCAAGGTTGGGGTGGTGGGCTGGGGGCAGGGTAAAAGACAGAAAACTGTACAATATCAACAATTAAAAAATACTGATTAAAAAAAAAAAAAGGTTGGACGTATAGCTAAGCCAGATATATTCTCAATCTCGAGTTAGCAGTAAGCCTGGCTGTGGAGTGGCTTAAGTTAAACATCCTTTGGGATGGAGCTACAGCTATGGATGGAGGTACATTCGTATACTCTTTCAAGGCCTCTCAAAGTCAAATAGGAATGTTCTAAAAGGCCATTTTAGCCTCAATTTCATATACTAACTGAAGATGAATATTCATTTCTATTGGCTCAATTAAAATTTTAAAATCTACCAAGGAAAGGGAACTATAGTATGTAATGTAATAGTATTATATAATGATGGCTCTCAAGAGGATTTTAGTTAGGAGTCATCCAAATAATTATAATAAAGCTTGGTAAATGCTATCACAGACATATATAAAACCCTATGAGAATACATATAAAGGAGCAATTAATTTTTCACATGGGGTCAGGGAAAGTTTGGCCTTAAAAAATAAACATGAGTTATTCTGGTTAAAGATGTCTAACAAAACATATTTAACACAACTCCATTCTGAAACCTCACTAAAATGAAAGTAAAGGGACAAAAACAGGCATAAACTCACACAGACACAGAGAATGGAAGAGATGAAAAAGGACAGCCACAAATTTTGGAATCTGCAAATCATGTGGATGGGTGATGGCTGATTTAGCAGAACTGACAAAGCTGAAATTTCCATCAGCTGTTAGGAAAGCCCAGAAGCAGACTGATTCATACTGTAGAACCCCACTGGAAGAAGGGCTGAAAATTCGTAGTAGAATTGGTTAGAAGTCTGTCAAAGTTTCCCCCAATTTCCTCTTCTATTCAAGGTAGCTGAGTGCCTGCTCCTTCCCTTTCCTGGAAGAAGACCAGAGCTTCATTCACTGGAAAGGCTGATTCAGAGGCTCTGGATTAAAAAATACTAGATACAGCTAAGAGTGAGGTTTCTACAATGAAAACTAAGGGATTAAGGGAACCTGTATTTATTGGACAAATGGACATCCCCCTTACCTAACCCTCTTTCACCACTTAGTTCTGCGAAGATGTGATAGGCTTATAACATGCAGACAAGGTAATAGAGGACTTATCTTCAGGAAAGTAATCAGCCCAACAGCGAAAAACACTGCAGATTCTGATAGTTGGGGTTCTCCAATGAATAAGCCCAACCAGATCATCCTCAGTTAAGCTGACTAGTCGACAAAGCCACACACACACAGCCTCATTTTTGCTTTTAAGTGTCTTACTCTTAAATAAGAATGTACAGCTAAAGAATATTGAATATATGAGGAAAGCATCTTTCATAAAGGACAGAGAATGAAGCAAATAAGAGGAAGAAAACACTTGGAAGAAACACCAACAAGACAGAGAACAGTGAAAACACAAAGAAGAGAAACTGAATTATAATTGATAGTCTCAAAGTGGGAAGATACTCCACCTGTGAAAAAGCACAGGATGCAACAACAAAAGGGCTCTTAGAAATTAAAAATACAATGATAAAAAAATAGATTAAAATTTATAAGATAGTTAAAAGATAAAATTGAGAAAATGTCCCAGAAGATAAAAACAAAAATAAATAAATAAAAATATTCAGAAATAAAGAGAGGAAAAAATAATACAATTAGAGGATCAATATCTACTCAATACATTCAGTCACATCAAATCATCTATCAATTTTATTATCTTCTTAGAGACATCCCTTCTGGAACCCTCTGTTATCTTATCCCTGATGTAGATTGTTTGTCCTCTAATCCTGCTGTAACCCACAAGCTAATATCCAAAAAACAAGACTAGTTCCAGACAGAGAGAAAATAATGGTGAGAAAATTTTTTAAGAAAAGGTTTCAAACTAAAAGACATATAGTCTCTCATTTGAGAAGGCTATTAACTATTTTTTTAAAAATTATATTTCATTGCTTATATTATTACAGTTGTCCCAAATTTCCCCCCTTTGCCTCCCTACACCCAGAACCACAATTCCCTCAGGCAATCCTCCCACATTGTTCATGTCCATGGGTCATGTGTATAAGTTCTTTGGCTACTCCATTTCCAATTCTGTGCTTTACATCCCCAAGGCTGTTCTGTAACTATCTATTTGCACTTCTATTACCTTCACCAAACACCCACCCCTCTCCCATCTGGCAACCATCAAAATGTTTTTACATCTATGATTGTGTTTCTGTTCTGCTTGTTTGTTTATTTTGTTTTTTAGATTCAATTGTTGATAGATATGCATTTTTTGCCATTTTTTATTGTTCATAATTTTTATTTTCTTCTTTTTAAAGAGGACCCTTTAACATTTCATATAATACTGGTATATTGGGGATGTACTCCTTTAGCTTTGTTTGTCTGGGAAGCTCTTTATCTGTCCTTCAATTCCAAATTATAGCTTTGCTAGGCAGAGTAATCTTGGTTGTAGGTCCCTGCTTTTCATCACTTTGAATATTTCTTGCCAATTCCCTCTAGCCTGCAAAGTTACTTTTGAGAAATCAGCTGACAGTCTTACGCAGGCTCCCTTATAGGTAGCCAACTGCTTTTCTCTTACTTATTTTAAGATCCTCTCTTTGTATTTAACCTTTGGCATTTTAATTATGTGTCTTGGGGTGGGCCTTTTTGAGTTCATTTTGTTTGGGACTCTCTGAGCTTTCAGGATTTGTATGTCTATTTCCTTCACCAGATTAGGGAACTATTCCATCATGATTTTTTCTAACGTTTTCTATTCCATGTTCTCTCTCTTTTCCTTCAGGCACCCCCATGATACAATTGTTGGTATGCTTGAAGTTGTTCCAGAGGCTCCTTACTTTTTTTTCTTGCCATTATGATTGGTTGTTTTTTGCTTCCTTATAGTCCAAATTGCTGATTTGATTCATGACTTCATCCACTCTACTGTTGTTTCCCTGTAAATTGATCTTTGTTTCAGTTAGTGTATTTTTCATTTCTAAATGGTTCCTTTCTATGGTTTTCACCAGTTTGATTCCTGGTTAGGGGACATGCCTGGACTGAGGGTTCAGTCCCTGGTCGGGGTATGTATGAGAGGCAGCTGATCAATGTTTCTCTCTTACATCAACATATTTCTCCCTCTCTTTCTCCTACTTTCCTCTCTCTCTAAAAATAAAATAAATAAAATCTTTAAAAAAATTAATGTAGGGAGGGATGGGGCTCTCCCACTAACAAAAAAGAAAACCTAATCATTTAGGATGTGAGGAAAGGAATGCTAAGAACAAAATTTTGAGAAAACATCAATCTTTAAGTAGTGAACAGAAAATGAGGAATAAGCACAAAAGAAGCAAGGTGAGCAAGATGGAAGAACCAGGAGAAACTGGTGACACATGAGCCAGTTAGCAATGTGGCACTGTCTGTATTAGTAATAAGCAATTATTTCACAGTTTAAAAAGTGCTTTTCATTTATAGTCAAGTAACAGTTTTTTACATTTAATCTTCACAAGTAGAATGAGAACCAAAAAGAGGCCAGTAAATTTGGCAACTAAAGGGATTCTAATGATCTAATGAATTTCAAAATCAATAGGATTAAAGGAATGGAAAACCAATTGGGTGAGTTGGGAGAGGCTTAATATAAACAGAAAATGTGTAACTCTAGTCATCAAGGAGTTCCTATTTCCTAGGCATTTAGATATTAAAAAAGAAACCCCTAGAAAGTGAGTACATGTACTTTCACCTGTAAGTTAAAAATAAGTTTTCTGTTTTATTAAGTCCTTATGAATTTATTTCAAAAACATTCAGAGTTTTTTAATAATAATAAAAAAAAAGACTATGACATCTCTTGCCCTGGCTGGTGTGGCTCAGTGGATTGAGCACTGGACTGTGAAGCAAAGGTTTGCCGGTTCAGTTCCCAGTCAGGGTGCATGCCTGGGTTGTGGGCCAGGTCCCCAGTGTGGGGCACGTGAGAGGCAATCACACATTGATGTTTCTCTCCCTCTCCTTCTCCCTCCCTTCCCCTCTTTCTTAAAATAAATAAATAAAATCTTAAAAAAAATACCCTTAAAGTATCACATCTCTAAGAATGAGCCAAAGCAAAAAACATCCTGCAGTTGCCTCCTTATAACAGCACTCATGGGACCAGTTATCAATATCCAAAAGCATATTGTCCAGCAACTTAAAAAAAGTATCAAAAACTCTAACCAAAGTTTAAAATTTATATAATAATTATATATAAAATTTAATAGTTAAAGTAATATCGATTACATTTTTAGTGGGCAAAGCATTATATTAAGCATTTTATATACATAATCTCATTCAGTGCTCTAACTCTGTGAGTCAGCAGGTTCTGGATTAGGTGCAGAAGGGAGGAAACACATGGAACCAAGATGACTGAGGTTTTCTTCTTAAGCATCTAGATACATCTTGCTGATGTGTACTGAGATGGGGACAACAAGGGGAAAATCAGGCTTTGGCAGGAAAATTAAGAGTTCTGTGATGGTCATGTTAGGTTTGGGTGTTTCTTAGAAGTGGCAAGAAGCTGGACACTGAGCCTAGAGCTCAGGAGAAGGGTCAGGGCTAGAGACATAAATTTGTGATTTACCTGCATCTGGACGGTATTTAAAGCCATGGGACTGAATAGCATCACTTAGGTAGGGAATGTAGACAGGGAAGTGGGTGCTGTGGCATACTCAGTTTCAGGAAGGGTTGAGGAAAAGCAGGAACGCCTGCAAAGCAAGCTAGGAAAATAGGAAGAAACTAAGAGTGTGTACTGTTATGGACGCCAAGAGAAGAATAGGTTTCAAGGAGGATATGGTCATTTTTATTGTAAACTGCTAAGAGGTTACAACTGAGAAGTGACCGCTGTATCTGGCAATATTGAAGTTACTGATGACTTTGACAAGAACTACTTTAGCAGAGTGGCACCAATGAGCAATGGAAGCTCAACTATAGTGGACTCAAGAGACCATGGAGGTGAGCAAATGCAAAGAATGATTACAAAAAAGTTTTTCAAGAATTGTTGCTTTAAAGGGAAGAAAAATAGGGTAGTGATCGGAGGGTGGTCAGAACATCAAAGGCACTTTTTTATGAGACTGAACGTATTAGAACATATTTGTATGCTGATGCGGTTGACCCAGTAGAGGGGAAAGAATTAATGATTCCAGAGAAAGGGATAATTGCAGGAGCAAAATTCTTGAGAAAAGGAGATGGCATAGGGCCATATGGACTGGCCTTTTATGGGAGCAGAGGCACTTTATAGATTTTAACAGAAGAGACAGTAAAGCACATGTGTACAGACATGGGAAGATGAGAAAACTTCATGTCTAACAGTTTCTATTTTCTCTGGTTCAGGAACTGAGAGTAGTGTGCCCACTCTCTAAGTTCCTACAAACCCTGCTTAGGCCCTCCCCAAGTGAGCAGATCTTGTGACCAGTAAGTAAGTAATGGTCAGGGTAGATAGGGGAAGCACGAATGCACTGTGCTCCAGTATCTAAGCCCATAAGGCTTCCCTTAGTGCAGTGGTTCTCAAACGTGGTCTCTGGAATAGTGGCATCAGCATCCCCTGGAATTTGTTTGAGCCAGAAACTCTGGGGATAGGCATCATAATTTGTTTAAACAGGTACTCCAGGTGATTCAGAGAAATTTTAGAACCAGTCTTTGCAGAATGCTGAGAGTTTCTTGGAAGATTGATATAGCAATTTCTTATATATGAAAATGTCAGAAGCAAGAGTTTTTCATAATGAACTTAAGTATATGATGAGAGATTTAAAAGCACATGGGAGGCAGCTCTGCTTACTTCCTCTCACCTACCTTTGCCCCCAAGACCAAGCCCAAGTCCACAGCACAATCCCATGATTGTTATAAAAATTAATCTAAGAGGAATCAGATGAAACTGACTCTGAAGAAGGATAACTTCAAATTCTTAGGAAATATGCATTTTGGTGGGGGGAGTGCAAAATAAGATAGAACTGAAGTAGACATTGCAGAAGGATGTTTGTTTTGGAGTCAGATAGAGTGTGTGACTTTGAATGAGAAACTTAACTTTTCTGAGCTCAGTCTTGTCTTCTAAAAATATGGAGATGCCAGTATCTTAAATCTGGAAGGAAGTCTACCTATAATTTCTTCTTGTGAAAGAGTCTAGAAGCAGTTCTCAAGTTGCCATGCATTATGTCATGTGACCCTGGTCACAACAGGTTGGACCAATAGCTATAGACTAATAGTCCAACATTCCTTTATCTCAGGAAGTGTGATTATGTCAAAGCAGAGGGAATTTTCTATAATTCTTTATTTTATTCTGTATCTAGAAGTAACCAGAGCTACCTGTTTCTTTGCAATAAACACACGATTACTTCGTAGGGTTGTTATGAGAATTAAGTGAAACAATGTGAGTACAATGTTTAATATGGAGATTGGCACATAACAATGACATAGCTAGTCATCATGGATGAAAGCTCCAATGCCATTAGTGCTCCACATGGTATCAAAAAGCCTCAGCACCCAAACTAAAATGCACACTTAGCCTCAAGGTAACCAAGTCCCAGAGCCATTAAATCTCATTCTCCAAGGCTTTTGCCCCAACACTATAAAATATAGGCTTCAGTCCAGAAGAATTCACTAAAACCCTCAACTACAGGTTTTTTGGGCTATGTTGTACAAGTGGAAAGTTTGTTGTTGCTTTCTAGGGTGGGGGACGTGCTGAGGAGCTGTATAAGCTTTTAGAAGATGCCATATAGAACTTTTTCAGTATAACCCATGATTAGATGGTGAGTCAAAGGTATGGAAGATTCTGAAAACAAGGGGAGGAGTTGAATCTTGGCACTGCAAAACTAGTGTTGGAGCAGCAAGGGAATGATAAAAGGAAATGATGACCAAAGAAATGGCCTTAGTAAGAAGAATGTGCCACAAAGGCCATTTGGCACAGTTCTAATTTAATCTAAAAGTGCCAAGGCCCTCAATGAGACCAGTGGTGGTGGGAAATAAAAAGTGGGAATGGACACTAAACTGCATTTTGAAGACTGGGGAATCAAATGAAGTTGGTGACTGTATGTAGGGAATGAAAGAAAAATGAGTGTTCAAGAATCACAGAAATGGAAATCACATGGATTTTGGCAGGGAAGGGGAGAGGGGAAAAGGTAAAGGGAATAAGAAGTATAAATGGTAGGTAGATAATAGACATGGGGAGGTTAAGAATAGTATGGGAAATGGAGAAGTCAAAGAACTTATATGTAAGACCCCTGGACATGAATTAAGATGGGGAATGCTGGTGGGAGGAGGGGTGCAGGGTACAGGGGAATAAAGGGGAGAAAAAAATGTGACAACTGCAATAGCATAAACAATAAAATATATTTAAAAAATTAAAAAAAGAAAAATAAGTGTTCAGAAGTAAGTGTGGTAGACTAAGGAATGGACGGGACATTGCCAGAGTCAGGGGAACCTTTTCTTGTTGGAGGCCTGAGCTCATTTTAGATTTCCCAAGCTTAAGGTGATCAAGGAATTTCTCAGTGGAAATGGTCAAAGGGTAGCTGCTAATATGAAACTGGAACTCAAATAAGTGGAAAGAAGATGAGGCTGAGATCACCATAGAGGTAAACTCTGAAGCCATGATACTCAAAAAAGTTTTCAAGGGAGTATAGAGAACAAAGAATGGAAGTCCAAGGCCCTGGTCTTAGAAGTTGCTCTATGTCTAAGAGGTCTGTTTAGGAGTAAAAAGGAAGAACAGAGCCAGGGACGGGGGAAGGGGAAATAGGGTTGACAAGTATTTGGAGAGCCTGGCTAATGCCAAGCAACAGAAGCCAAGGGAAGAGGTTTTCTCTCAGCAAAAGTGTCTATGTGGTATCACCTGGAACAGAATGATGACATCAATAACAAACTGCAGTGCTGTAGAAGCAACACAGGTGAGTTCAAAATTACTCTGGTGGCCTTTATAGAGCCTAAATTTTCTACCAGCTGGGCTAAAGTTCACCCAGCAAGATCTACATAATGATTGATAGCAAGTGTTCACTAACACTTGTCACGCAGGAGTGAGCTGGTAGGACAGACATAGCACTTCTCTTAGATATGAAAACTTACCTAGTTCGTCCCAGAGCTGCCTGCACTTATCTGTCATGCTTGTTCCTTGCTGCCTCCAGAGTGTGAGTCGTGGATCAGCCATAAACTGCTCAGTTATTAGCGTCAGCATCCTCGCTCCATTGGAATCTCTCATCCGCAGCATCTCTCGAACCTGACACATAAGGAGGGGCAAGGGGTTGGTGACTGCACATCATAAAAAAAGTAGGAGAATTAGAAAGGTGAGGAGGGGGAAGAGAAGATGAAGTATCTAATCACAACATTTCCAAAGAGCCTTTAGGCCTCTTGTTCTGTAAGCAAGTTCACCGCATGTATCAAGAAAGCCTGCGATGCATAATGGGATACCACTTCACACCCACTAGGGCGGCTAGAATCAAATAGTCAGATAACAACAAGTATTGGTGAAGATATAGAGAAATCGGAATGCTAATACACCATTGGTGGGAATGTAAAATGATGCAGCCACTTTCAAATCAGTTTAGCAGTTCCTCAAACAATTAAAGACAGAGTTATCATATCACCCATCAATTGCATGTCCTGGAAAGAAATAAAAACATATGTCCACATAGGAACTTGTACAAGAAAGTTTCTATTAGCATTATTTGTAATAGCCAAAAGGTGGAAACAATCCAAATGGCCATCAACAGGCAAATGGATAAAAAACATGTGGGGTACCCATACAATGGACTATTATTTGGACATAAAAAGGAATGAAGTACTGATACATGCCACTGATGCAGCAGTTGACCCTTGAAATATGCTAATTGTAAGAAGCCAATCACAAAAGCCTATATACTACATGATTCCATTCCTATTAAGGTCCAGAATAGAAAAATCTACAGAGGCGAGAAGTAGATTAGTGGTTGCTCAGTGCTAGGGGAGGGGACATGCCAGATAGAAGAATGATAACTAAAGGGTAGGGAGGCTCTTTTTAAGGTAATGAAAATATTCTAAAGTTGACTGTGGTGATGGGTGTGTATATCTGAATATACTAAAAACTACTAAATTGCTGTATGGTAAATGGGAACATGAGCCCCTATCCAAGCTCCAACTCCCCTCCCACCTTGGGGGAACATGATGAAAGCTATCAGTAAGTGGACTGTGGGTCCCACCCTGGGAACCTGGCCAGCACCTCAATCAAGAAACAGCTCAACAGAAACTGTTCTCAGATGCGAGCCTGGATGGCAAAGAACTGCAGAGAAATAGTTTGTGTTTTGTTCTCACACAGCTTGTGCACGAGCACGACCCCCTCCGCCTGCATGCCCAGTTTTGCTTTGTTTTCTGTATTCTATATAACTTTGTATTGGTAAAGTCTGAGTTTCGGTAAAACTGATTTCACTGATTGGCCACCTCCTATGTGGTTTGTCCACAG
The DNA here is from genome assembly GCA_039655065.1 of Glossophaga mutica. Taxonomy (NCBI): domain Eukaryota; kingdom Metazoa; phylum Chordata; class Mammalia; order Chiroptera; family Phyllostomidae; genus Glossophaga; species Glossophaga mutica. Next base: position 30,758,301 of record CM077307.1, read on the forward strand.
GCCGATGGAAAATTTCACTGGTCAGCCAGCACCAGTGTGCACTTAAGTCCTAATAAACCCATGTCTTTCACAACCAATCGACCAGGTTATTTCTTTGGAATCAACAAACAATATGCTGAGGTCTCCTTGGACCTCAGCTCTTTGCATAACAATTATACCCTTTAAAATGGGTGAATTTTATCGTATGCAAATTATATCTCACTAAATATGTTTTTAAAAAAGAAAGAAAACCTGTTGTGAGAGCCCTCAGCACCAAAAATCTCCTCAAGGCCTCATCAGGCAGTCTTGGGTCCAAATCTTCATTAGTAAAAACTGCAGCAATGCCAACTGATTTCGAGTGGAGTAAAAGAAGAGGACTACCAGGGTGAGGCAGTAGGGCTCCCCAGATGCAACCTGCTCAGGTCTGCTCTGATCAACTTCTCCCATTAATGTTCAAGCACTTGGTACAGCTAGGGCAAGAGAGCTGGCTACAATGCATGAAGCCAAAAGTATGTTGAATTCCATTTACTTAAAAAAGTAAAATAAAAAGAAAATTTAAGAAACCTTTCCACAGCTTACCTTGGCAAACATTGAATTGAGTTGCTTTCCAGAGCCATAGTAACCACCCTGGGAGAGAAAGAGCTTCACTTGTTCTTTCACCTGTTCTTCATCCAAGTGCCAACAGTTTTCATCATCAATGCTGGCCCCAGCTGTGGGGTCCGGGGCACCTGTGAAGAATGGGAATCGTGAAATGAATTTCCTGGGTTTTGTATGCTTCACCTTCAGGAGGAGGGGAAATTTGTGAGTGTATTCAAAAATATTTGCAGATGACACATTATATAGAGAAAACCCTAAAGAATCCACCAAAACTTAATAGAATTAGTGAAAGAATTCAGTAAAGTAGCAGGACACAAAATTAATATATACAGAAGCTTTTCACATTCCTATATACTAATAACAAACAATCAGAAGGAGAAATTAAAAAAAACAATCCCATTAACAATTGTGTCAAAAAGAAGAAAATAACAAGGAATAAGTTTAACTGACGAGGTAAAATACCTGGACTCTGAAGACTATAAGACATCGGAGAAAGAAATTTAAGAGGATACAAATAAAAGAAAGGATACACCATGCTCATGGGTTAGAAAAATAAATATCATTAAAATAACAATACTACCCAAAGCAATCTGCAGATTCAATGCAATTCCAATCAAAATACCAATGACATTCTTCTCAGAATTAGAATCATCCTAAAGTTTATATGGAACCACAAAAGGCCACAAGTAGCCAGAACAATCTTGAGAAAGAAGTACAGAGTTGGAAGTGTCATGCTCCCTGATTGCAACCTATACTTCAAAGCTATAATAACCAAAACAGTATAGTACTGACACACAAAAAAGACACATAGATCAATGGACTAGACTGGAGAGCCCAGAAATAAACCCTGGCTTGTATGGCCGACTATTCTACAACAAAGAAGGTAAGAATATACAAGGAGTAGTGACAGTTTCTTCAACAAGTGGTATTGGGAAAACCAGACTGATACATGCAAAAAGATCAAACGGACTACTCTCATACACCAATGTAAAAATAAACTGGATTAAAGATGTAAATGTAAGACCTGAAACTGTGAAACTCCTTGAAGAAAACATAGGTAGTAAACTATTTAACATCAGTCTGAGTAATACCTTTTTGGATATGTCCCCTAGAGCAAGGGAAACAAAAGTAAAAATAAACAGGTGGAACTTCATCAAACTAAAAAGCTTATGGACAGTGAAGGAAACTATGAACAAAACAAAACAACAATCTACTCAATGTGAGAATATATTCCCAAATGATGTATCTTTTAAGGGGTTGGTATCCAAAATACATAGGATACTCATACCACTTAATAACAAGACATATGAAAAGATGCTCAATATCACAAATCAAAACCGCAATGAGATACTACTTCACACCAGTCAGAACGACTCTTATAAAAAAGTCAACAAAAAAATGTGTTAGCAAGGATGTGGAGAAAAGGGAACATGAGTGCACTGTTGCTGGGATTGAAAACTGGTGCAGCCACTATGGAGACTGGTATGGAGATTCCTCAAAAAAAAAACTAATAATAGATCAATGGACTCAGCAATTCTATTTCTGGGTACTTATCCAAAGAAAATGAAAACACTAATTTGAATAGATATACCCCTCTATGTACATTGCAGCATTATTTACAATAGCTAGGATATGGAAGCAACCTAGCTGTCCATCAATACATGACTAGATAAAGAAGATGTGGTATATATACACAATGGAATATTACACAGAAGTAAAAAATTGAAATCTCATCATCTGAGGCAACATATATGGATCAAGAGGGTATTAGGCTAAGTGATATAGGTCAGACAGAGACAGACAAATACTCTATGGTTTCACTGATATGTGGAATCTAAAAACAAACTAACAAAATAAAAACAGACCCATATAAAACAAAGGGATGATTGCCAGAAGGGAGGCAGTGGAGGGACGGGTGAAAAAGATGAAGGAGAAGTCTATAATATTGTGGTAAGTTTGCATGGTGACTGATGATTACTAGAATTAGTGGGGTAATCACATTATAAGGTATAAAAAATGTCAAATTCCTTACTATACACATAAAATTAGTATAACTAATGTAATATTGTATACCAACTATATTTAAATAAAAACTTAAGAAACAACCCCCCCCCCCAAGTGGGTATTTTGCCTTAATCTGGGCTTTTTCAATTGCATGGTCCAGAATAAATGTAAGAGATCTAATGCTAATTCCATGTTCATTTAAATTTCAGTAGTATCCTCTTCCAAGATCAACATATACCATCCTAGTGGAAAAAAGCCTGGAAGAAAATACACAAACATAAAAATAGTGATTTTTTTCCTTAGAAGGATGACTTTATAATTTTCTTCTTTCCCCCTTTCTATGAGTTCAAAGAAGCTTTAAAGTACATGTATTGTTGTAAAATAAAGAATGCTTTCTCAAAAAATAAAAATTCCATTTTTAAAGGTCACTCTAAATATGTAGCTTCTCAAGTGAAGTCAACACTCCTAAATTCCTAAAAACTTGCCCCATAAAGCACATGCAAAGTTGCATACAGGGTGATATAATTTTATAATTTATTAAAATATTTTTTCAATTACAGTTGATGTACAATATTGTATTAGTTTCACATGTACAACCCAGTGATTAAACATTTATATAATATACAGTGATCACCCTGATAAATCTAGCACCCATCTGACACCATAGTTAGTACAATATTACTGACTATATTCCCTATGCTATATGTTACATCCCCATGACCATTCTGTAACTACCAATATGTATTTCTTAATCCCTTCATCTTTTCCACCCATCTTTCAACCCCTCCTCCCATCTGGCAACTGTCAAAATGTTCTCTGTATCTAATTCTATTTTTGTTCTGCTTGTTTTATTTTATTTTTTTTTTTTTATTCCACATGTAAGTGAAATCATAAAGCATTTGCCTTTCTCTGTCTGAATTAATTAACTTAGTATAATACTCTTTAGGTCCAGCTATGTTGTTGCGGATGGCAAGATTTCATTCTTTTTTATGGCTGAGTTATATTCCATTATGTATATTCACCACTTATTTATCCATTCATTTATTCATTACGATGGACACTTAGATTGCTTTCATATCTTGGCTACTGTAAATAATTCTGCAGTTAATAGATGAATACATATATATTTTTTTTTATTTAGTGTTTTGGGATTCTTTGGATAAATTCCCAGAAGTAGAATTTCTAGGTCCTTCTTTGTCTCTTGTTATAGCCTTTGTTTTAAAGTCTATTTTGTCTGGTTTCAGTATTGCTACTTCAGCCTTTTCTTTTCTTTGTTTCCATTTTCATGAAGTATTTTTCCATCACTTAACTCTCAGTCTGTGTGTTTTTTGATCTGAAATCTCTTGTAGACAGCAAACAGAAGGGTCTTACTCTGTTATCCAGTCAGCTACTGTACATCTTTTGATTAGAACATTTAACTTACTTGCATTCAATGTAATTGTTGATAGATACGTATTTATTGCCATTTTGTTATGCATACTTTTAATCTTTCTCCTTCTCCTCCTTGTTCTTCTTCTTAAAGAAGACCCTTTAACATTTCTTGCAATACTGGTTTGGTGGTGGTGAACTCCTTTAACTTTTTCTAGTCTGGGAAGCTCTTCATCTGTCCTTTTATTGTAAATGATAGCTTTGTTGGGTATCTCACTTGTAGGTCCTTGCTTTTCATCACTGAATATTTCATGACAATCCCTTCTGGCTTGTGGAGTTTCTGTTTATAATACAGTGGACAGTCTTTGAGACCTCCCTTGTTGGTAACTACCTGCTTTTCTCTTACTGGCTTTTTTTTTAAAGATTTTACTTATTTACTTTTAGAGAAAGGGGAGGGGAGGGAAAAAGAGAGGGAGAGAAACATCAATGTGTGGTTGCCTGTAGTGTGCCCCTATACCAGGGACCTGGTCCACAATCCAGGCACATGCCCTGACTGGGAATCGAACCAGTGACCCTTCAGTTTGCAGGCTAGTGCTCAATCCACTGAGCCACACCAGCCAGGGCTCTCTTGTTGCTTTTAATATTCTTTGTCTTTAACCTTTGGCATTTTAATTATAATGTGCTTTGATGTGGGCCTCTTTGTGTTTATCTTGTTTGGGACTCTCTACACTTCTTGGACTTCTAAGCCTATTTCCTTCACCATGTTAGGGACATTTTCCATCATTATTTTTTCTAATAGGTTTTCTAATCCTTACTCTCTCTCTTCTCCTTTAGGTATCCCCATGATGTGATTGTAGGTGCACTTGATGTTATCCCAGAGGTTCTTTAAAGTATCCTCATAAAAAATATTTTTTTGCCATTCTGATTGGGTATTTTCTGCTTCCTTATATTTCAGATCGCTGATTTGATGCTCTACTTCATTTACTCTACTGTTTATTCCCTTCATTTCAGTTACTTGGTCCTTCATTTCAGTTAGTTGGTCCTTCATTTCTAACTGGTTTTTTTTTTTATGTTTTTTAACTCCATTTTGTTTCCTACATTTTTGTTGAAATTCTTACCAAGTTCATCTACTCTTCCCCTAAGTTCACTGAGCATCCTTACAACAAGTGTTTTGAACTCTGCATCTGATAGATGGCCTGTCTACTTTTTGTTTAGTTCTTTTTCTGGAGTTTTGACCTATTCTTTCATTTTGGCCATGTTTCTTTGTCTCCCCATTTTGGCTGCCTCCTGTGTTTGTTTCTATAGATTAGATAGATATGCTACATCTCCCAGTCTTGGTAGAGGGGCTTTATGTAGGTGTCCTGTGGGGCCCAGTGGCACAGCCTCCCAGGTCACCTGAGCTGGGTGCTCCAGATGTGCCCCTTTATTGGGCTGTGTGCTCCCTCCTGTTGAAGTTGAGCCTTAATTGCTGTTGGTACATCAATGGGAGGGATTTACCTTCAGGCTGATTGGTTGTGAGGACTGGCACAGAGAATCTACTATGCAGGGGCTGAACCCATGCAGGATGCCCTTCAGCAGGGCTCTGGTGCCCAATGAGTCCTCCTCTTGAATGTGTTGAACACAGAAGTGACTGGGTGGTACTTTGGCATGGTCTGAAGCTGTCCACTGGGTGCACTGGCTCCAGGACCTCCTGGGAGGTGCATGCCAAGGTCAGTTGCTGCCTGCACCTTGCTGCATATACAAAGTGATCAGTAGATGTCTGCTACTTGAACTAGGCTTGGAGGTGCCTGGAAGAGGCCACCTGAAAACTGAGGTTATGACTGCCAGTGGTACTAAGCTTAGGGCTGCTTAGCAAGATGTATGGGGCACATTTAGGCCAGATGTGGCTTGTTTGGGATTTGTGGACCCTTGAGAGATTTTAAGAATATCAAAAGCATGAACCAGGACTTCCGGCCAAGATGGAGGCGTAGGTGGACACACTGCGCCTCCTCTCACAACCAAAATTAAGGACAACAAATATTTAGAAACAAGAAAACAACCAGAACTTAAAGAAAATTGAACTGTAAGGAAGTCCAACAACCATTCATCCAGACCGGTAAGAGGGGTGGAGTCGCGGCAGGAAAAAGTGGAGGTGCGGACCCGAGAACGGGAACGCAAGCAGCAGCGGCTGGCGGTTCCCAGGTGCACAGGCGGCGGCTGGTGGTCCCCGGGCACAGTGGGGCAGCTGTGCAGACCCAGTGAGGCCGCACAAGGAGGCTGGCTGACCAGGTGGTCCCACATTTGCGAGTGCAGACGGTCCAGGCAAAGGGGAAGTGGTGGAAGGGACTGAATCCAGGAGAGAGTGGAGCAGGCGCCATTGTTCCCTCTCAGACCCCGCCCCCACATACAACCCAGCGACTGGGCTGTCCCACACTGGGGAGCGCCTGAGTCTCCACTCCTCACTACATAACAGCACGCATGCATGCACAGATAATCCAGGCGAAGGGGAAGCGGCGGAAGGGACCGGAGTCCAGGAGAGAGCGGAACAGGCGCCATTCTTCCTTCTCAGACCCCGCCTCCACCTATAGCATCACAACCCAGCGACTGGGCTGCCCCGCCCTGAGGAACACCTAAGGCTCCACCCCTCATACGTAATAACCGCAACCAGACTAAAACCAAAACAAAACAAAACAAAAAACCCCACCAAAAATGGCTCAAACCAGAGAACAAATAAAAGCCCCAGAGCCAATTCTTCTAAGCGACCAAGAGATAGCCAACCTATCAGATGCACAGTTCAAAGCACTGGTCATCAAAATGCTCACAGAATTGGTTGATTTTGCTCACAAATTAGATGAAAAAATGCAGGCTACAATACGTGAAATGAAGGAAGACGCATGGGGAACTGATAGAGATGGAAGGAAAACTGGGACTCAAATCAATGGAGTGGACCAGAAGGAAGAAACTAACAACCAAACAGAAAATGAGGAAGAAACAAGAATTCAAAAAAATGAGGAGAGGCTTAGGAACCTCCAGGACATGGTTAAACATCCCAACATCCGAATTATAGGGGTCCCAGAAGGGGAAGAAGAAGAGCAACAAGTGGAAAACTTATTTGAACAAATAATCAAGGAGAACTTCCCCAATCTGGCAAAGGAAATAGACTACCAGAACGTCCAAGAAGCTCAGAGAGTCCCAAAGAAGTTGGACCCAAGGAGGAACACACCAAGGCACATTGTAATTACATTAGCCAAGATTAAAATGAAGGAGAGAATTCTAGAAGCAGCAAGGCATAAGGGGACACTCACCTACAAGGGAGTTCCCATCAGACTGTCAGCTGATTTCTCAAAAGAGACCTTACAGGCAAGAAGGGGCTGGAAAGAAATATTCCAAGTCATGAAAGTCAAGGGCCTACATCCAAGATTGCTCTATCCAGCAAAGCTGTCATTTAGAATGGAAGGACAGATAAAGCGCTTCTCAGATAAGGTCAAGTTCAAGGAGTTCATCATCACCAAGCGTTTATTATATGAAATGTTGAAGGGACTTATCTAAGAAAAAGAAGATAAAAAATAGGACAGTGAAAGGACATCAAACTCACAGCTATTAAGAACTGCACCTAAAACAAAAGCAAACTAAGCAAACAGCTACAACAGGAACAGAACCACAGAAATGGAGATCATATGGAGGGTTAGCAATAGGGGTGTGGGAGGAGGAGAGAGGGGGAAAAGGTACAGAGGATGAGTAGCATAGATAGTGGGTAGAAAATAGGGGGAGGGCAAGAATAGTATGGGAAATGTAGAAGCTAAAGAACTTATGACACATGGACATGAACTAAAGGGGGGAATGTGGGTGGGAGGAGGTGTTCAAGGTGGAGGGGAATGATGGGTGAAAAATGGGACAACTGTAATAGCATAATCAATAAAATATATTAAAAAAAAAAAAAAGCATGAACCAAGACAAGACATTTGAATGGAAACACCACTGGAAGATGCTTGTGTGGGCCTGCAAATTGGGTGGGGTAGGCTCGCAGAGAATCATCAGGGCAGTGAAAACAGTGTTAGCTAGGTTGATGATCAGATATGACACCCACCAGTCAGCTCTTTGTAGGGCAGAGCTCAGGAAAGGAACAACAGCCTCAGCCAGAACTTCTGTTTGGGAAAAAGTTGCCCCTCCAGCCCTTGCTGGATAATTCAGTTCTTCTCCCTATGTCCCAGGTGCCTTTTGAGCTGCTGCCCCAGCACTGGAGCTCAGAGCGCGTGAATCCAACTAAGTCCATACATGGGCCCCTTAAAAGGAATGCCTGTGACTCAAGCAGTGCTCTGTCTCACTCAGCCACAGTGCCTGGTGGTTTTCACAGCCATAAGTTATGGATACTTCTCTTCCCAGCATTAGAACCCTGGGCTGGGACCCCTCGCTCTTCAGGGGATACCTGCATAGCTGAAATATCCCTCCCATTTTTATCTACCACATGTGGGACCAGCCTATTCTGTGTCTCTGCCCCTCTTACCAGTCTCAATGTAGCTTCTTCTTTATATCTATAATTATAGGATTTCTGTTCAGCTACATGTCAGGTGGTTCTGAATGATGGCTGTTCTACAGTTTAGTTGTGATTTTGATGTGGTTGTGGGAGGGTGAGTACCACATTTACTGCTCTGAGATCTTGACTGGAAGGCCTGTAATTTTATAAATTTATACTCAAAATATATTTTGTATGTTGATTCACCTCAACAATAGCACTTAAAACACAATTTTAGTTATTTACACATCTCTCTCCCCTAGTAGCCTATTAGTTCCTTGCTCACAGCTGAATTCCAAGTTGAATCTATGGTTAAATCACCTATAGTACAGTGCTGGTAATGTGACAGACACCCTGGTGAATGTTTGTGGAATGAAAACTGAATCTTATCTCAGTTTCTCAAAGACAGAGTCCTGTAATATATTCTCAGAAACCTGCCTCCAAGTGACAATGGACTGTAAGTCAACAGTCTATAGGTGTGGATACACAAAGATCACCAACTTGTGTCATGTTTAAACAGTGTACATTTTTCTTTCGCCTGACACCAAAGCTCTACTCAATTAAATAAAATCCAGGTCTGCAAGCAAAGTTTTCTTAGTGCATCTTATTCTCCAGAGAACCAAGAGGGCTCACACTGTAATTTATTCCACAACTACTGATTAACACATATGATCTTCCCATTTGCAGTAGACTAAGTCTCCCCTTATCCATGAGGGACACATTCTAAGACCAGCAGTGGATGCCTGAAACGGCAGGTAGTACTGAACCCTATGTATACAATGTTATTTCCTAGACAGTGCTACCTTGGTACTCATGGTTAATCTGTTCCAGAACTCATGATGAGTGCCAAAACTGACAAGTGCTGGACTGTTCATGAGCTACTGTGAGACTGATATCTTGACCTCTGTTTCATCGTGAGAGAGGGGTGCTGAGGGGCGAATGCTGAGTGCTGAAACATTTTTTTCTCACCAGAATGCAACAACTACAGGGTTTGACAAGTACTGAGGTATGACTGTATGTACTTAGGCACAGTGAAAGATTAGCAACAATAACTAATAATAGAACATTTATAACAATATATTGTAATAAGTTACGTTATTATACTGTACTCACCTTTTCACTTAAAGGAAGCACTTACAGCTTGTCTTTGGTGTATCTGAATTGCCAACATCACTACTATTATGCTTTGGGCCATTGTTAAGTAAAATAAGGGTTACTTGAATGCAAGCACTGTGATACTGGTGCAGCTGTGATAACCAAGATAGCGACTAAGTAGCTAATAGGTGGGTAGTATAACGTGTGATGTGTTAGACAAAGGAATGATTCACATACTGGGTGGGACAAAGCCGCACAGAGTGAGATTTTATCACACTACTCAGAATGGTATGCAATTTAAAACTTATAAATTGTTTATTTCCAGAATTTTCAATTTACTATAGGGGGGGACCCCCAAAGTGGAATTTATTTATAAAAAATTGTGTGTTTATTCTTACATGTTTAAACTTCAAGTCACCTTCAAAGTACTCTCCATTTGATGCAATATACCTATTTAGATGTTTTTTTTCCCACTGCTCAAAACAGTTTTTCAACTCATTGATTTTGATGCCTTTCAGTGCTTCTGCCATTTTTTATTCACTTCTTCCATATCAGCAAAATGTTTCCCTTTGAGGACTTTTTTTATCCAGGGAAACAAGAAAAGTCACGCAAACTGAGACTGGGTGAATAGGGAGGATGGGGCAAGGGGGGTCATGCCATTTTTTTGGTCAGAAACTGCTGAACATTTAGTGCAGTGTGGACAGGTGTGCTCATAAATCACACATCATGAAATGGGCAAATGCATTAAGGGTCTTCAAAAAAATCCACTGAAACTGAACACAGCCTCTCACAACAATGCCAACTGGTACACTGATACAGAAGGGTTCCTAGAACACTCACCTACCGGGGGAAGCCTGTACTACAAGGGGCCCACTCTCTAAAAGATAATTCTGGTATTTGTTGGGTCCCCTTGTGTTTTAGACCATGATTGACCATGGGTAAGTGAAATCATAGAAAATGAAACTGCTGATAAGGGAAGACGATGATATCTATTTTATGCTACTTTTTTTCAAATGTATTATTCCAACCACTGTTCTGATCATATCATTTCCCTGCTCAAAAGTCTTCAGTGATGATTCAGATTCTTAATAAATTAAGTCCAAATTCCTTAGCTTTGCATTCAAAGCCCTCCACAGAACAGGCCCTATCTTTCATTTCTAGCCCTGTCTTCCTATATGTTATGTTTCAACCAGAAACTTTAGTGTTCCCAGGAATCAATAACATTTCCTTATGACTTTAATGATGCTTTTCCCTTTACTTCCCTTCCTCTCCTCCCAGCTTTTCTTTGGCCAAAAACAACACTTCTCATTGTCAGTATTGCCTTGGATCCAGAGTCAGGGCCACAATGAGACATGCAAACCATAAAATAAGTACACAGAGAGGCTAACGCTGCCAAGGTTCATGTACCGCTTAGTTCACTTGGCAGGAGGGACTCTTTTTTTATCCCCTTACTGAATTAGCCACATACCTCGTTGCCACCTGTTATGGTATGTCCATCTTATGCTCATGTACATATAAAGGCAATAACACTCTTCTGAACACTTTATTATCACTTCTCTTAAAGACCTGTTGTATTTAGTTTTATACTGAAATTTTTGTTTTTCATTTAGTCCCAACTAAACTGAAGTTTTTAAGAGTAGGGACTCATATTCGTACCTCACAGTGCCTGGTATTTGTAGAATGAACAAATATATGTCTGACTTATCATCTAGACTTAAGCTCTAGGTGGGCAAATAATATATCCTCTACTTCTTTTTTATCCTGACAGTGGCAAAGCAAAATAAATATACTCTTCCTTATCCTTAAATATTTGTTAACAACCATTTATAGAGTGCATCCTGCAGGATGGGTCTAAGCACTTTTTAGACATATTGTCAAAAGCATGTATGCTCAAGGGCAAAAACTATTTTGTTTGCTGGTATATTTGCAATGTGTAGAACAGTGCTCTGCAAATAGTAGGTATTCAGTGAGTATCTACTGAGTAGATTCCAGTGAACTCTTGTAACAACATAACAACTCTATGAGACAGTACTACTGATCTAATTTTAAAATGAAAAAACAAACAAACAAACCCTAAAGCTTATAAAGATAAGTACAATAACACATGGAAAGTATATGAGTCAGGATTTACATGTTGGTTTTTCTCCAAAGTTTATGTTCTTTACTACAAGGCTATATTTTGGCCTCTTGCCTCATATTGCTGTGATCCCCTAGCTGTTTTCAGGCCCTTGAAGGAATCTGGGTGGTGTGTCTGAACACAGCCAAATCATGTCTTCGCCTATGCTGCTACAAAGGATACAGGCATACCTCACTCTATTATACTTCACTTTATTGTGCTTCACAGATATGGTAGTTTTTACAAACTGGAGGTTTATGGCAACCCTGCACCAAGCAAGTCTATCAGAGCCATTTTTCCAACAGGCTCAGAAGATGGTTAGCACTTTTCACACCAAAAAAGTATTTTTAAAATTAAGTTATGTACATTTTTAAAGACATAATGCTAGCGATGGCCAGGTGGCTCAGTTGGTTGGAGCATCATTCTCTGCACCAAAAAGTTGCAGGTCTGATTCCTGGTCAGGGTGCATACCTTGGTTGTGGCTTCAATTGCTAGCCAGAGCAGGTACGGGAGGCAACCAATGTTTCTCTCTTACATTGATGTTTCTCCCTCTCTCCCCCTTCCTCCCTTTCTAAAATCAATAAACATATCTTTGGGTGAGGATTAAAAAAAGATATAATGCTATTATTGCACACTTAAGAGATTACAGTGTAGTGTAAACATAATCCCGCGACTTGCTTCATTTTGATATTCCCTTTCCTTTAGTGGTCTGAAACTGAATCCGCAATATCGCTGAGGTATGCCTGCACAGGATTGGTCAGAATAATGCAGTTTTGTCACTAGTAAGTGATTCTCCAATGTTAACATGTAGAACAACCACTTGGGGTTTGTGTTAAAAATGCAGATGACCATCTCATCTTTAATGATCCTATAGTAGCTCTATAGAGACAGAAATGAAATAAAACGAGATAAACTAGGTATAAACCAAAAACTAGGCCTCTGAGTACCTTGTTGCCAAGAATGAGGATGAGAAAAGAATAGCAGTGGTGCTCCAAAAGCAAGTGACAGAGATGGTTTAAAGACCAATTCTGACCCTTGGGTGGTTCCATTAGGGTATGAAAAAGTAGGGGCAGAACCCAGTCTCCTGGGGAGCTGACTCTAATCAACTGGCTGGAAGTGTGCAGTGACATCCTTTCTAAGGATTTGAAATGGTATAGAGAAAATTGGAGAATCTTTTAGGCCCAGGTGGTGGTAGTGGAAGCAACTATGGAAGAAATAAAGCAAAATTTATAAATACCCTACTGTGCAGACTATAGAAAACTGCTGGAATAGGACAAGGATAAGGCAAAGAAACTTTGAGAGTTACTAAGAGTAAAATTTCACCTGAAACTTCAAAAGGGTTTATTTGATAGGAAAAAAGGTAGGTAAACTGTGTAACTGTTTGCTGGTGCACAATGAGTCCAGGAGATGAGAATGAGTTGCCAAAATGGGTGTTGCAGCAAGAAAGGAAGTCAGTCAATATTTGAAGCATCCGGGTAATAAAGTACTACAAGGAGCTGGGTGTAACTGAAGAAATCAGTCACCTGGGAAAGCATGAATCGGCAAGGAGGATTTTCTAAGACATATTTATTCAATCAATATTTATTGAGAGACTACTATGTGCTGGGGCCTGTGACAAATACTTAATATATAGTGCTAAACAAAGCAGATATAGCCACTTGTCCTTGAACTAATGTGCTAGTTTGGGGAAAGGGATGTTAAGCAAAAAAAAAAAAAAAAAGACACACACACACACACACATAATGTACTTATATTGAAAGAAAGAAAGAAAGAAAGAAAGAAAGAAAGAAAGAAAGAAAGAAAGAAAGAAAGAAAGAAAGACAGGCCAACAAGTTTTCCTTAAGAAAGTGACATTTGGACTTCCGGCCAAGATGGAGGCATAGGTGAAACACTATGTCTCCTCGCACAACCAAAATTCGGGACAACCAAGATTTAGAAACAAGAAAACAGCCACAACTGATAGAAAATGGAACTTACGGAAGTCTGACAACCATTCATCCAGACCGGTAAGAGGGGCAGAGTCGTGGCAGGAAAAAGTGGAGGTTGACGGACCGGGCGCTCAGGCGACGGCCAGTGGACCCTGGGCACAGGGTGGCAATGGGCAGACCCAGTGAGGCCACGCAAGGCGGCCGGCTGACCAGGTGGTCCCACATTCGCGAGCAGATAATCCAGGCAAAAACGGAGAATGAGACATACCTTGCAACCCAGGGCCTCACAGCCAGGAAATAAAACCTAAAAACACCGATTAAAAACACTTGTGGGAGTTGAAGTGCTAGGAGAGACTCCCAGCCTCACAGAAGAGTTTGTTGGAGAGACCCACAGGGTCCTAGAACTCATCCACACAGAAATCAGCACCAGAAGGTCCCAATTTGCTTGGGGAAAGTGGCAGAAGGGGCTGGAATCCAAGAGAGAGAGCCGAGCAAGTGCCATTGTTCCCACTCAGACACTGCCCCCACATACACATCACAACCCAGCAACTGGACTGCCCCGTCCTGGGGAACACCTAAGGATCCTCCCCCACTACGTAACAGCCATGACCAGAAACCCCCCCCTCAAAAAACAAACAAACAAACAAACAAACAAACAAAAGGCTCAAACGGGAGAACAAATCAAAGCCCAGGAGCCAATTCATCTAAGTGACCAAGAGATAGCCAACCTATCAGATGCACAGTTCAAAGCACTGGTGATCAGGATGCTCACAGAATTGGTTGATTTTGCTCACAAATTAGATGAAAAAATGCAGGCTACAATACGTGAAATGAAAGAAGACGCATGGGGAACCGATAGAGATGGGAGGAACACTGGGACTCAAATCAATGGAGTGGACCAGAAGGAAGAAACTAACAACCAAACAGAAAATGAGGAAGAAACAAGAATTCAAAAAAATGAGGAGAGGCTTAGGAACCTCCAGGACATCTTTAAACGTCCCAACATCCGAATTATAGGGGTTCCAGAAGGGGAAGAAGAAGAGCAACAAGTGGAAAACTTATTTGAACAAATAATCAAGGAGAACTTCCCCACTCTGGCAAAGGAAATAGACTTCCAGGAAGTCCAGGAAGCTCAGAGAGTCCCAAAGAAGTTGGACCCAAGGAGGAACACACCAAGGCACATTGTAATTACATTAGCCAAGATTCAAATGAAGGAGAGAATTCTAGAAGCAGCAAGGGAGAAGGGGACAGTCACCTACAAAGGAGTTCCCATCAGACTGTCAGCTGATTTCTCAAAAGAGACCTTCCAGGCAAGAAGGGGCTGGAAAGAAATATTTGAAGTCATGAAAGTCAAGGACCTACATCCAAAATTGCTCTATCCAGCAAAGCTTTCATTTAGAATGGAAGGGAAAATAAAGTGCTTCTCAGATAAGGTCAAATTCAAGGAGTTCATCATCACCAAGCCCTTATTATATGAAATGTTAAAGGGACTTATCTAAGAAAAAGAAGATCAAAAATATGACAGTGAAAAGACAGCAAACTCACAGCTATTAAGAACCACACCTGAAACAAAAGCAAACTAAGCAAACAGCTAGAACAGGAACAGAACCACAGAAATGGAGATCACAGGGAGGGTTAGCAACAGGGGAGTGGGAGGGGAGGAGGAGAGAGGGGGAAAAGGTACAGAGAATAAGTAGCATAGATAGTGGGTAGAAAATGGGGGGAGGGCAAGAATAGTGTGGGGAATGTAGAAGCTAAAGAACTTATGCCACATGGACATGAACTAAAGGTGGGGAATGTGGGTGGGAGAGGGTGTGCAGGGTGGAGGGGAATGATGGGGGAGAAATGGGACAATTGTAATAGCATAATCAATAAAACATATTAAAAAAAGAACTTATGACACATGGACATGAACTAAAGAGGGGGAATGTGGGTGGGAAGGGTTGTGCAGGGTGTGGGGGAATGATGGGGGAGAAATGGGACAACTGTAATAGCATAATCAATAAGATACATTAAAAAAAAGAAAGAGATTTGAGCAGACATCTTAGAAATGACTAGGAGTTACTTAGCAGAGAGTAGAGGAAATACTCTGTGTATTTTTTTGTTCAAAACAGCATGAAGTCATAAATTATTGTGATAATTAAGTACCTCTATAATAAGGGGAAGAGGATAGGAAGAGTATTACAAGGAAAGGGAGTATCATGTGAAAAAGCAGGCAAAAGCCAGATCATGCAAGGTTTTACAGGCCATCTGAAATCTGGATTTTATCCTAAGTGCAATGGGACACCATTGAAGGATTTTAAACAGGAAGTGATACTGACAAAATCTGTAGTTGTACAAAAATTACTTTGGATGGCTGTGTGCAGAATGGGCTAGACGGGAGCAACAATGGATATGGAAAGATCAATTAGTAGGCTGTGGTAACAATCTAGGTGAAAAATTATAGTAGTTTGATTTAGGGTGGTAGCAGAATAGAGAGAAGTGAAAACAACTTGATGAAACAACTTAGCAGGTAAAGTTAACAGGTCTTGCAATGGAATGCACATGTATTATAAGAAAGAAAGGTGTTAGGGACTATAAGGGTTCTTATCATGATCTAGTAGCTAGATGGCGGTGCTATTTGTTAGGCAAGTTTGGAGTAAAAGATAAATTCACATTTGAGTATGCTGATCTTGGGATGTCTCTGTGATATGGAACAGTTAGTTGAATATAGAGTATAAAGTTCAAAATATCTGGGCTGGAGAAATAAATCTGAGAGTCATGGTACACAATGACATTTCAAGTCATGGATATAGCAAAGATAGGCTATAGAGCTCATGTAGAATAAGAAGAAAAAAGCCTAAGATTAATCTATAAGAACTATCAACATTAAAACAGATAGTATGACAGGGTACAGCATGTAGGAATGAATAAACAAGAGCACAGATCATTTTGACTAGATAAACTAAGCCTGGAGTTCACAATCAGCCTCTCTAGCTGTCCCTCTCTAACTCCAACACAAAACTTTTCTTTAAAACTTTAGAAAAAAGATGAAAGTGTCCCTACATATATGCTCACTGGTTAGAACGTTTCAGTCTTTTCATAAAAAGAGATGAGTATGAAACTCAGTAATGGTAAAGTGGACCCAGTTGATGTAACTGACACTTTAACATTGTAGTATGCAATTTTCCACAGGAAGATAAAATAAAAAGGATGTCTTTTCTAAATAGTTATGAAAGAAAATATGTGCGTTGAGGCTTCAAATTAGCACGATGCTGTAACAACGAGATCTGTCTTCATGGGACTTCATGTCTATGGAATCAATCTTCTTTCATTCTTAAAACATCCTTTTTATAAATTAAAAAATAATACTTGCTTATTGTAGAAAATATATTAAAGCATAAAGAAAATAAAAATCTATCCATAATTCCACCAGCCATAGATTACCATTGTTAATATTAGGGTATATTCTTTTTTTAATATATTTTATTGATTATGCTATTACGATTGTCCCATTTCTCCCCCATCACTCCCCTCCACCCTGCACAGCCCCTCCCACCCATGTAAGTTCTCTGGCTTCTCCCTTTCCTATACTATTGTTAACACCCCCCTATTTTATTCCTACCAGCTATGCTTCCCGATCTCTGTACCATTTTCCCCTTTCACCTTCTTCCCCCTCCTAGCTGATAAGCCTTCAATGATCCCCATGCTTATGATTTTGTTCCTGTTCTGGTTATTTGCTTAGTTTGTTTTTATCTTTATTCTTTTATTTTATTATTTTGTAAGATTTTATTTATTTATTTTTTGAGAGAAAGAGAGGAAGAGAAACATCAGTGTGTGGTTGCCTCTCACATGCCCACTACCAGGGACCTGGCCCAAACCCCAACCCTCTGATTCACAGGCTAGCACTCAATCCACTAAGCCATACCAGCTTGAGCTGTCTTTATTTTTTAGATTCAGCTGTTGATAGTTGTGAGTTTGTTGTCATTTTACTGTTCATAGTTTTGATCTTCTTTTTCTTAAATAAGTTCTTTTCTTTTACATTTCATATAATAATGGCTTGGTTGTGATGAATTCCTTTAGCTTTACCTTGTCTGTAAAGCACTTTATTTTCCCTTCCATTCTAAATGATAGCTCTGCTGGATAGAGTAATTTTGGTTGTAGGTCCTTGCTTTTCATCACTTTGCATATTTCTTGCCAGCCCCTTCCTACCTGCAAGATTTCTTTTGAGAAATCAGCTGACAGTCTTATGAGAACTCCTTTTTAGGTAACTCTCTCTTTTCCCTGGCAGCTTGTGAGATTCTCTCTTTATCTTTAACCCTTGGCATTTTAATTATGATGTATCTTGGTGTGGTCCTCTTTGGATCCAACTTGATTGGGACTCTCTGTGCTTCCTAGACTTGCATGTCTATTTCCTTCACCAAATTAGAGAAGTTTTCTTTCATTATTTTTTTCAAATAGATTTCCAATTTCTTGCTCTTCCTCTTCTCCTTCTGGCACCCCTATGAGGCAATGTTGGACCTCTTCACGTTGTCCCAGAGGCTGCTTATGCTATCCTTTTCTTTTTTTGGATTCTTTTTTCTTGTTGTTCTGATTAGTTGTTTTTGCTTCCTTATGTTCCAAATAATTGATTTGATTCTTAGCTTCATCCACTCTACTGTTGTTTCCTTGTAAATTGTTCTTTATTTAAATAGTGAATCCTTCATTTCTGACTGGGTCTTCTTTATGCTGCTGAGGTCCTCACTAAGTTCCTTGAGCATCCTTATAACCAGTGTTTTGAACTCCACATCTGATAGATTGCTTATCTTCTTTCATTTCATTTAGCTCTTTTTCTGGAGTTTTGATCTGTTCTTTCATTTGGGCCATCTTTCTCTGTCTCCTCATTTTGGCATTCTCCTCAATATTCTCACCAATACTTGATACTGATTTAGCCATTCTGGTAGATATGTACTGGTATCCCATTGTGGTTTTAATTTGCATTTCCCCAATTACTAATTAGTTAAAGCACCTTTTAATATACCCATTGGGCATTTGGATATCCTTTTTATCAAGAGTATTTTTGTGTCTCTTGTTCATTTTACTATCTGTAGGCATTCTTTATATACTCAGAATACAAATTTCTTGTCAGTTATCCATGCTACAAATAGTTTCTGCCACTACTTGATTGCCTTTTTAGACTATCTATCCATTAATCTACCTACTATTTATTATAATTTTTCCAATTGGAGTTGACATACAATATTATACTAGTTTCAATTGTACAACACAGTGATTAGACATTTATATAACTTATGAATTTTTCACCCCATATATCTAGTTACCTTCTGACACCACACATATATTGTAATATTATTGACTGTGTTCCCTCTGCTGTACTTTACATGCTTTTAAAACTGGCAGTTTGTACATCTTATCCCTTCTCCTTTTTCACCCCCTCAACCCCCTCCCATCTGGCAACCATCAAAATGTTCTCTGCATCTATTAGTTTGTTTCTGTTTTATTTGTTCTTTTATTTACATTTTTAATTCCACATATAAGTGAAATCATATGGCATTTGACTTTCTCTGTATGACCTGTTTCCCATAGCATAATACTCTCTAAGTACATCCATGTTTTTGCAAATGGCAAGATTTCATTCTTTTTATGGCTGAGTAATAGTCCACTGTATAAGTAACACCTCTTCTTTACCCAGTCATCTATTGATGGACCTTTATGTTGCTTCCATATCTTAACTATTGTAAATAATGCTGCAATAAACATAGGGGTGTATATGTCTTTTCAAATTAGTGTTTTGGGTTTCTTTGTATAAATACTCTGAAATGGAATTGCTGGGTCATATGGTAGTTATATTTTTCATTTTTTGAGAAACTGCCATATTTATTTTTTAGTGGCTAAACCAAGTTATCCTCACCAACACTTGTTCTTTGTTGATTTATTGATGATGGCCATCCTGACTGGTATAAGGTGGTATCTCACTGTGGTTTTAATTTACATTTCCCTGATGATTAGTGATGTTGAGCATTTTTTCACATGTCTATTGGCTATATGTATGTACTGTTTGGAGAAATGTCTGTTCAGGTTCTTTGCCCATTTTCAATTGGATTAATTGTTTTTTTTCTTTTTTTGGTTTTAAATTATAAGCTCCTTTTTAGTCTCTTAATGGTGCCTTTTGACAAACAGAAGTTTAAATTTTTAATGTAGTCCAATTTATCAATCTTTTCCCATTTAATTTTTTTCCTTCCTCAAGGACATGAGAGTTATTTTCTCATTATCTCCTCAAAACTTATTGTTTTATTTTTCACATGTATACCTGTAATCCATCTGCAACTGATCCTTCTGTATGGTATGGCATAGTAATCAAGTTTTTTTCATTAAATGGTATAGAAAAGACTCTTTTTCCTATACCATTGAAAAGATTCTTCTTTCTCTTTACTGGGTATTTGGTGGAATCCTTTCACTGTGGAAACTCAATGGTTTTGTTCTAGAAAATCTTCTGCAATTACTTCACTGATACATTCCTTACCTCTGCTTTCTATTTCTGGAATCCCTATTATTCAAACATTGTAGTTCCAGGACTTGTTCCTTAATTTTTGATATCTTTTTTCCTTCTATTTTTCATATCTGTCTTTTTTGCTGTACTCTCTATAGAAATTTCCTTACATTTTCCCCCATCATTTAGTTTTATAATTTTTTGCCATTATATTTATTAGTTCTTTCTGTTTTGTATTTTGTTTTTATAGTATCTGGTTTTTATTTCATGATTGCAATATCTTCTTTTATCCCTATGATGACAATATTAATACTTTTTCAAAGGTGTTTTTTCTTTGCATAGTCTCTACTCCAAATTACCTTTCTATGTTTGTAAGTTCTGGTCTGTTGACTTGATTATTCACTTCTAGAAACTCAATTCTATAGTGACTTTAATAATAACTTGCTAGCTTTTTCTCATTTCTCATTCTATTTTGCTAATTCATCTTTTGGCTCCTGTTTCATCACCTATATATGCATGGCTGTATTCATTAAGGAAACTCTTATTATTTTACAGGTACCATGCTTGGAGACTCAAAAATTAGTAAAACATGGTTCCTGACTTGACTTCTCAAGTTATCTTCCCTTTATCTTGGGATCCAATTTCTCTTCATAGATAAGCAGCAACTGAAGACCTGGCCAACATGTTTATGGTAGAGAATCTCAGGGTAGGTAGTTATCAGAGCAAACTGAATCACCAATCCAAAGATGACAAGGCAAAGTCTAGCTATAACCACATAGGGCCAAATAAAAGAAAAGTTTTCAGGGAAGTCAGGAGCACAGCATTCCTGGGATTTAAAGCAGATAGTTAGCAGTTTTAGAAATTTTATCCCTGCCCCCCCCCCCTTTTTTTAATATCCCTGCTTTTTAAGTCTGTTTTGGTGAGGAGTAAGGTTTGGTAGAGAGGAGAAGGAAGATGTTCTAAGTGTTTAAAGATTCAGCAGGGAACGAAAACATGACTTGAAACATCATTTCTACGGTAGTAACTCCAAAAATTTAATTTTTTTCTGAGTTTCAGATCCATATACCCAACGATCTACCAGAAATTTTTACCCAAATATTCTACAAGCACCTCAAAGTTAAATTGAATTCACCCTTCTTCTAGATTCATTCCTTCTCTAATGTTCCATAAGGGAATGGAAACATTATCATTAAATCTATCAGTGCCATCCTAGCTAGACATTCTGGACTCAGTTTTCTCTCATCTTCCTTCCGTTTACTCCCCACTCATCCTACACACCTGAACGTTGTATCCAGTCCATGTTACCTCTAAGATACCCCACCCTACTTTCAGTATCATTGTCTTCATAGCACTGGTTACTACAAATAGAACAGAAAGGACTTGAGGAAAACTATGGAACCTGGGGGACAAAGCTCATGTAAGTGTGGGATAAACACAGGTGCGGAAATAGTAGTTTCTGGGGAAGGCTGAGAGTCAGATCTCAAGTTCAATGTGATCACTTCAACCTAATTTCAGACAAATAATAAGATACTGAGATGGGAGGTGTAATGAGAGATGGATAAAGGTTGCTTCAGCACAGCGGTAAAGAAAAAAGAGGGTTGTACTGGTGACAGCAGTGGTGAAAAAAACAGATACAATGCAGGTCCTGAACCAAGGTGGGCTGTTTATAAAAAGGCAAGAGAGGTTGGACATAGAAAAAAATTCAAGAAAGAGCTAGTGGGAATGCACCATGAATGCAGGCTATAGCCCAGTTGTTAGGGTACACAGCTGTACTTCTCTCTAGGAAAAGGGCAGAACTCAGGTCCCTAAGAACTCAGAAAAGTAGAACAGTCTCCCTGTGTGAGATACAAAGAGATAGAGAGGGCTACTATTTAACAGTATCACTCAAATAGAAGGATCTCAATTATTATGTAACACACTATAACTTAGAGTTTTATACAGCAACAGAAAATTATTTCTGCTAGTTAGCAAGAGTTCCTGGAAGCCTGTCTGCCTGACTATTCTCTAAGGAGTAGTGAGGTTGTGTGTAGGAATTAGCTCTATTGGACAAACAGGACAGGGGGACCCTTTGGCAAATGGACTATAGTATTACACAGGCACCCTACCTGGCCTAATAGCCTCTTTTCACATTAATATCATAGTTATCTTCTAAAAATAGAAAGGTTGTATAAACAAGTCTAAAAACTTGAGTTCTGAAGTCAGGTAAGTGTGGGTTATAAATAATTTCCTTATTTATAAAATGGTGATGGTTATATCACATACCTAACAGAGTAGTTTTGAAAACTAAATGAATTAACATATTAAAATATCACTTGCATGATGCCTGGAATATAGTATGACCTAACAAACAAAATGAAAAATTGGCTCTACAGCTTCTTCTTCTCAAAATCCTTTAATGGTTTCCAGGTTTTCAAAGTCTCTACAACCTGGCCTCATTATAAAAACAAGCATTTGTTTCAGACTTGGCTGTCTCTTCTACTAGATTATAAGATACTTGAAGGCAGGAACCATGTCTGTTTTATGCCCTCATCAATCAGCACTACTGCTTGCACATAGTATGTACTCAGTATATACTTGTTGAATGAATGCATGAACATACCATCTTTCTTCATCCATGCACTCTCCCCATTATGTAACTCATACACACAATGCTAACAGATGCTCTTTAGAATAACCCTGATGGTATGCAGGATCCTGAAATGTTAAGGGAATTCTCATATCCATCTCATTTCACTGAATGACAAAAATTTTTCTGCTTTCTCTCACTCTTACAAATGCCAGGTGCCGAGGTCACAGATTGCGTGGACAAATAAAACCCATAAACTAGATCTATAACTCTAACTTTCTCTGTCCTTTTTTGCCAAACCTTTCTGAGGTAAACAAGTGGACTGCTTTAAATACACAGTTTGGATAGAATGAGTTGATTAAGGTTAATTGATTATAATTGCAAAACTATCTCAACCTCTAAACATGCAATAAAATAACAAAGTAGATTTTCAGCAACAAAAATATTGTATAATTACCGTTCACTTGGTTGATTTCTGAGTTGGAGGATAGAATCTCATCTGCCAGTTTCTGTGCAGTAGGAAGAACTTCAGTGTGGTGTGCTGTGATTAAATATTGAATAAACTTTTGTAGCTGGTCCCGATTCATCTGGAAAAGGGTTTCCGAGATAGGAAGACGCAATTTGACTTGCTCTGGTTTACGGATCCTGTACAGTGACAGTGCTACCACGTGAGCACAGTAGAATATGTCCTTGTTGCCACAGCCACATGTCACTGAAGTGATTTTGCAGCGATCAAAACTGATTGCAACTTTGTAAGTCATTGCTGGTTCCGAAGCAGTGGCGGGCTCAGTTACTGTGCCACTGAGATGGAAGCCTAAGGAAACAAAGAAAGTGTGTTTAGAGATTCTGTAGTAAGAAACTTGAAGATTTTCACTTTGCATTTCAGTTAATCAATTCAGATACTATTTGCTGAGTATCTCCTATATATGTGGTAGGCTCTGCCAAAGATAGGTCAATGCAACTTAGGAACACACAATCTTGAAAGAGTCTTTATCCTGGAGTCCTCCTGAACTAATAAGAAAACTTTGGTTTTACATGTGTACATTTTTCAGGGGAGGCAGTTCATAGTGTTCATCACAAGTCTCAAAAAAAGTTAATAAGGAAACCCAAATAAGTTAAAAAAAAACTCTGTAGTAAATTTTAAGCTTTAGGTGGTGGGCAAAGAGAAGTCTACAAATAACATCAGTACAATCTAGAGTAAGGTGAATGCTGTAAATAAAAAAGAAACCAAAAGAATGCCAAGTGGAGAGACAGGAAGAATAACAAGGAAGATAAAGACATTTCCTTCTCAAAACATACAAGTCTAAAATGGTGACCATGTAGAATACCTAAAAAGGAAAGAAACCTCAGAAGACATGGAAAGCATAGTGCGGTATGGTGAGAATATGCAGTGTTACACCTATATTCTCTAGCACACAGCACCAACAATTTGCAATTACATTTGTTGTCAACTTTTCACCTAATAGTTTTAGTAGTCACTGAGGATCATTTGCCTTCATCTAGTATTTCATTAGGGTTACTTTGTTTTTTACGTAAATTTTGACTCTCACCTACTCTGACTTGGACACCCTCATCTGTAAAATAAGGAAAAATATGTAAAGTGGTCAGCTCACTGCCTGGAATGTAGTGGGTGCTTGATTTTAAAAAGTGAAAAAAAGCCCCACAAAAATTGCTTAGAACTTATGGGGAAAACAACTACTTTATAGACAAAAATCTCCTGAATATCATCTTTGTAATGATCTTTTATTCATATTTTCCTAAAATACTAAGAGAGACTTCTGGTCAAGATGGAGGCATAGGTAAAGATGGCTTGCCCCCTTGCATAACCACATCCACATTACAACTAAACTATAGAACAAGCATCACTCAGACCATCAAATTTGAGTTGCATGGAAGTCTGACAATTATGGAATTGAAGAAACCACATTCATACAGACTGGTAGGAGAGGAGAAGATGCAGAGATACAGAATGACCTAGTCCCACACCCACTGCGGTGAATAAAAATCTGGGAGGGGTATCTTGAGACTTAGGGGTCCCAGTCCCACACCAGGCCCCCAAGGCAGTGTTCTAGTGCCAGGAAGATAAGTTCCCCATAACTTCTAGCTGCAAAAATCACTGGGGATTGAGTCAGTGGAAAAAACTGCTGGATTTCCAAATAGTTCCTCTTAAAGAACCCACACATGAAGTTACTCAGACTCACTCCCTTTGAGTTCCAGCACTGGGGTAGCAGCTTGAAAGTCACCAGTGGCATACAAGGAAGAACTGAAGTGTCTTATGTCAAGGTGAGAACTGGGGGACAGCTTCCTCTCAGACAAAAAGGCAGGCAGAGCACATCATCATTACATTAGCCAAGATTCAAATGAAGGAGAGAATTCTAGAAGCAGCCAGGGATAAGGGGACAGTCACCTACAAAGGAGTTCCCATCAGACTGTCAGCTGATTTCTCAAAAGAGACCTTCCAGGCAAGAAGGGGATGGAAAGAAATATTTGAAATCTTGAAAAGCAGGGACCTACATCCAAGATTGCTCTATCCAGCAAAGCTGTCATTTAGAATGGAAGGGAAGATAAAATACTTCTCAGATAAGGTCAAGTTCAAGGAGTTCATCATCACCAAGCCCTTATTGTATGAAATGTTAAAGGGATTTATCTAAGAAAAAGAGGATAAAAAATATGACAGTAAAAAGACAGCAAACTCACAGATATTAACAACCACACCTAAAGCAAAAGCAAACTAAGCAAACAAGTAGAACAGGAACAGAAACACAGAAATGGAGATCACATGGAGGGTTAGCAACAGGGGCGTGGGAGGAGGAAAGAGGGGGGAAAAGGTACAGAGAATGAGTAGCATAGATGATGGGTAGAAAATAGACAGGGGGAGGGCAGGAATAGTGTGGGAAATGTAGAAGCTAAAGAACTTATGACATATGGACATGAACTAAAGGGGGGGAATGTGGGTGGGAGGGGGTATGCAGGGCGGAGGGGAATGATGGGGGAGAAATGGGACAAGTGTAATAGCTAAAAATCAATAAAATATATTTTTTAAAAAAAGGCAGGCAGAGGCCACCGTCCCTTTGCCGAGCCCTCCACCCACAGAGCCACAGAGTACAGACCCATGGATATGAACAAGGTGTGGGGAATGACTGAGGGAGTGGGGTTCAGACTGGTGGGGGGCTAAGGGGAAAGAACTGGGACAACTGTAACAGCATAATCAATAAAATAAAATTTTAAAAAAGCAGCAAGAGAAAAGCATCTAGTTACCTACAAGGGAGCTCCCATAAGACTGTCAGCTAACTTCATTTTTCTTTAAATTTTATTTTTTGACTTTTAGAGAGAGAGTGAGAGAAACATCAATTTGTTGTTCTACTTGTTTATACACTTATTGATTGATTCTTGTGTTTGCCCTGACCAAGAATCAAACCCACGATCTTGGTGTATCGGGATGATGCTCTAACCAACTGAGCTACCTGGCCAGGGCCAAACTAACTTCTTTTTTTTTTTTAAATATTTATTTATTTATTTATTTATTTATTTATTTTAGAGGGGAAGGGTAGGAGAGAGGGAGAAGGAGAGAAATATCAATGTATGGTTGCCTCTTATGTGTCCCATGCTGGGAACTGGCCTGCAACCCAGGAATGTGCCCTGACTGGGAATCGAACCGCGATCCTTTGGTTCGCAGGCCCGCGCTCAATCCCAAACTAACTTCTTAACAGAAACTTTACAGGCAGGAGGGATTGGGAAAAAATATTCCAAGTGATGAAAAGCAAGGACCTACAACCAAGATTAGTCTACCCAGCACAGCTATCATTTAGAATTGAAGGGAAGATAAAGAGCTTCCCAGATGAGAAAAAGCTAGAGCTCTCACCACCAAACCAGTATTATATGAGATGTTGAAGGGTCTTCTTTATAAAAAATAAAATATATGAACAGTAAAAAAATACAAACAATACAATGGCAATAAATACATATCTGTCAACAACTGAATCTAAAAAAACAAAATAAATGAACATGTAGAACAGAAAGAGACTCTTATGTACAGAGAACATTTTGATGGTTGCCAGATGGCTGGGGTGTTGGGCGGATGGGTGAAAAATGTGAAGGGATTAAAAGGTATAAGTGGTTGTTACACAATAGTCATTGGGATGTAACCTACAGCATATGGAATATTGTCGATAATATCCTAATAACTATGTATAGTGTCAGATGGTTGAGAGATTCATCAGGTTGCTCACTTAGTAAATTATGTAATGTTTAATCACTGGGATATACACCTGAATCTAACATAGTAATGCACGTCAACTGTAATTGAAAACCAAAAATGAGCCCTGACTGGTGGGGCTTGGTTGGGTGTCTTCCTGCAAAGTGAAAGGTCACCAGTTCAATTACCAGTCAGGAGACCTGTCTGGATTGCAGGTTCAGCCCCTGGCTGGGACTTGTGTAAGAGGCAATCGATCAATGTTTCACTCTCACATTGACATTTCTCTCCCTTTCTCCCTCCCCTTCTCCCTCTCTCTATAAATAAATAAACAAACAAACAAATAAATAAATGAACAAAATCTTTAAAAAAAAGAAAAATGATTTAAAAAATAATACAACATCCCACAGCCTGTAAACTATTAGAATTCAGATATAAATATAGGTAGTCTGGCTCTAGAGCCTTTGTTTTTAACTACTACAATATATGAATATGACTATGCAGTTTAAAATATGTACATAAAACTTTATAAAAGTAATTAGGAAGTAAAACTACAAAAATGCATTAATGTCAAGTCTGTAAATTTTTACGGTTTCCTGAGCAATTGGTCAAGGCAACTGAAACTGCTGTTACGCTCTCACAGTTGGAAGATGGGCTCATGAACTCATCTGCACAAGACAATATCTCAGCACAGTGAGTGAATCATCTGCTGAGAGTTCTAAAAGAAAGCGCTTCTCAGTACAGCCCTCTGACACTATTCAAAGCCTTTTGTGTTCCTGAGTGCAAGAAAGGCTCTAGTAAAGCTTGGGCAATTAAAACCACTTTGCTCATTGCTCTTTTGATTCACCAGACCCATGAGCAGGTGCCAATGCATGAAAATGAATGTAATTTCAACCAATGGCAGGGAAAGGAGAGCTGAGGTTTACAGAAAGAATCATTTTCTTAGTTTAAGTGTGGGGAGTGTGGGTGTGCAGTGTGTGTGTGTGTACACACTATATATAAACTAAGTAACTCCTTTGAATGAGCATGCTTTCCTTTTGAATAAATTTGGTTTTGATGATGCTGCATCATGTAAATTAGACCTTCTTCCTTAGTTCCATTCTCCTGGAAGGCTGTAGCAGTACATCAGCAGTCACTTTCTCCTTTCTGTTACCTAGCAAAGTGGTAACCACACAAAGGCATAAAACGGTGATAGTGACATCCTCAAAAATAACTAATTTCCTTTCCAGAAGGCCTTATTCAAAAGCTGGACGACTGCTGCCTAAACAAGAGCACGGAAATGGCTCTGTGGACTCACCATGATATACAGAGCTCAGGAATCAGGATGCTTAAATTCTAATTCCAGTATCCCTCAATTCCCCTTTGCCTCAGTTTCTTATTAATGCAGAAAGACATATTACCTAATTGCCTACCAGATTCATTGGAAAGTAATTTGTAAAGAATGCATTTCCAAGAGATATCATTCAATTGCACTCCCAACCTGCCAGGGCCAGCACCTATATAAGTTCACAAGAAGCAGATGGTGCCCTCGGCACTGGGTGTGGGTGAGAGAGATTTGTAGTGAGGAACAGTATTGTTATTCGGGAATACAAATGATGCTGCCCCATTACCCTGAGAGCTACTTGGTTTGTTTGTTTTAGAGAGGTCACCCTAAGCTTCTCAGAGCAGCTGAGTAAGCTGGAGGGCCCTTCTTGTGGCCATCTGCTCCCCTCCCAGACTTCTCTGGCAAATCAAGAGGTTTTCCTTGTATTAACCTCTGGTCCTTCTCAGCACCAGCATCTGCAAGCAATGGTCTCCACTATCCATCTGTGCCAGCAACCAGTTAAAAAACAGTGAGGCTTCCCAAGCGCAGGCATTCATTTACAGAGATGCCCTTGCACTGTTTTCCAGTACTCTTACTTGGACCTCTATAAGGGGAGGAGGTATATATTTTAAAAGGCTGAGTTATTTTCTTTTGTTATTTTAGAAACATTTTATGTAGAAAAATATAAAATGAGAAGTATTTGTCTGGAAAATTCATTTAAAAATCTAACATGCATAAAACAATCACTTTAAAAACAGTCATTTCACTCCCCTACCCCCAACTACTCTGTGGAGCATTATGATTCAGAGAACAAGTTGTCTTGTATATTGATGGACAGATAACCCATCTATTCAGAACTGCAGACTAGGAGCCACTCCTCAGTTCACAGATTTGAACAGATTGGGGGAAAAAAATACCAGACTGCTTAGGCAGCTCTCGGCAGAAACAATGTGCACATATACCAGGTACACATGTTGTCAAAATGGATGTTATAGGCTAGTAATTGCCACATGGGTTATTGATTTGAACAGAAAAAGGGCAACATACAGGTCTGTCCAGAAGGTATCTAGCCATGTAATATGAAAAAGACATTTACTGAAGAAGATAAAAGATACACTGTCCATACGACAATGATTCCTCAGTCCCCTTCAAAGGAGGCACCTTAGGACTTCACACAGTTCTCCCAGTCTTCATCAGCTGCCCTGTTGTATTTTTCTGAATCTCATGGATGGTCTGAAATCTCTTCCCTTTCAAAAGTGATTTTAGTTTTGGGAAAACCCAGAAGTCACAGGGCACCAAATCTAAGCTGTAGAGGGATTCAGTCACCTGGGTGATTTGATATTTCAACATAAAACTCTGCATGAGACATGTTGGATGAGCTTGTGTGTTATCCTGATGAAGCTGCCCATCACCAGCTGCCCATAGCTACAGGCTTCTGAATCATCCGAACAGTTTCTGAGGAGGAATGTTCAAGACTAACGCAAAATTGGATGCAGATTCATTGCTCTAGTTGCTCAGTCATTTTGGATTCGACAGCCACACAGTACCCATGCTCACTCAACAGTGTCTACTGCCCCCACTGACTAGCACAGTGAAGTTGTCATTGTTCACACATGTTCATTCCAGTCCACTCTCCTTGGCTGCCAGGCTACATCGATGTCACACTAATGTTCTTGTTATATTAACAATGGCTGGACTTTTTCCAGACAGACCTCGTCTAATTGTAAAATAATTCCAGAAATTACCATATTCCATTCAGTAGCCTACATCAGTGGGGGAAAAGAAAAACTGAACAATAAACTACTTTTCAAAAGAAAGAGGATACATGTAGCTACTTTTGATCAACCACCATTTTAAGTGATCAAATATTTATATTTGAGAGTCTTAAAAATAGTATTCAGATTTATTTTAAAGCATTAAAAAATACCAGCTTTGGTCAGGTGGCTCCATTGGTTGGAGTATCATCCTGTATACCATAGATGATGAGTTCAATCCCCAGTCAGGACACATACCTAGGTTGTGGGTTTGATCCCCAGTTGGGGCATGTACAAGAGGCAATCTATTGAATGTTTCTCTCTCACGTCAATGTTTCTTTCACTCTGTCCCTCCCTCCCTCTCTTCCTCTTTACAATCAATAAACATATCCTCAGGGGAGGATTTTTAAAAAATTAACAAAATACCCTTTTCCAAAGGGAAAAAGATTTTCTGGTTACTTCTCTGATACTGTGTGCACTGAATCAAAGGATCAGAATATACGGCAATTAAAATTCAGTTAATATATACAGCACTGAGAATAGTGTCTGGCATACCCTAAGTACTCAAACATGTTATCATTATGTTAGCGTTTCAGCTATAACTGTAGCTAGTTCCCTTATTCCAAGGTCTAAACTTCCCTAATTTTAAGCAGACCCTAACCTCCAATGACCTAAAAGAAATGCCTATGCATAAATGTCATAAACTGTAATCACATTCTTTTTTTTAAATTATGAATTTTTTATTACTATTTACATTCAGTATTATTTTGTATTGGTTTCAGATGTACAGCATAGTGGTTAGACAATCATATACTTTACAAAGTGTTCTTCCTGATAATTCCAGTACCCAACTGGCACCATACATAGTTATTACAATATTATTGATTATATTTCTCATGCTGTTGTGATCAAATTCTTAAAGCAATCAAAAGATTAATTTTCAAAGTGATCTTAATCCTTGCCTTTTCTAAACTCCATATTTTATTTCTAACACTGCCTTTTTAATATGGAAATGAATGCATATCCCACATAACATCCTTTATTTAAAGGTTTCATACATTAGTAAGAATGCCATTCCTAACATTTACAGCATTTTGGCCAAAGGCCTCATATTGCCCTCCAGCTTTATTCTTTTGTTCAGTTTTGCAACTTGACCTGTGTGGAGAAACAAGAATGTCAAAACAAATTCAATTAGGACAATGCTTTTCATTTTGTTTAGAAACTGGGGCAAAATCATTTTTCCACATTCTACAGTAACCTGATTCCATACAAACAGCAATCAAATAGAAGACATTCTCATTTATCGTCACTGAGAGCTCTAAATGCATTCATATCATCCACTGGATCCGAGGGGCAGTTCTTCACAGGAAAAAGCTCTAGTGTCAGCAACTCTTTTGAATCACAATTGCCCTCTTACTGCACAATGCCACGAATTGGCCAGCATCTCTTTATGCCCACTGTTTTTGTATGGCTTTTTAACTTCTTTGCTGCTCTAACCCCAAAGGGAATGAACAAAATTGTTAAGGAAACATTCCTCCTCATTTATACTTCTTTATAAAGATTCCCTGACACCTTTAGAATATCAAAATGATGAATTGTGCATTTATGGGTTCTCAGGCTCTGTGTAGTATAATTTGTTTTTCTCTTCTTTAAAATGAGTTAAAATTTGTTTATAAAAGTCATGATTGACACTAGATTTCTGTGTGTTTCTGTGTGTGCTTAAAGAATAGGTGTTGAATTCTGTCAAATGCTTTTTCTGAATCTTTTGAGGTGATCACATGGTTTTTCTTTTTTCTTTTTTTTAAATATATTTTATTGATTATGCTATTACAGTTGTCCCATTTCTCCCCCATCATTCCCCCACACCCTACACACCCCCTCCCACCCACATTCCCCCCTTTAGTTCATGTCCATGTGTCATAAGTTCTTTAGCTTCTACATTTCCCACACTATTCTTGCCCTCCCCCTGTCTATTTTCTACCCACCGTCTATGCTACTTATTCTCTGTACCTTTTCCTCCTCGGTCCTCCTCCCATTCCCCTGTTGCTAACCCTTCATATGAACTCCATTTCTGTGTTTCTGTTCCTGTTCTAGATGTTTGCTTAGTTTGCTTTTGTTTTAGGTGTGGTTGTTAATAATGGCGAGTTTGCTATCTTTTTACTGTCATAATTTTATCCTCTTTTTCTTAGGTAAGTCCCTTTAACATTTCATATAATAAGGGGTTGGTGATGATGAACTCCTTTAACTTGACCTTATCTGAGAAGCACTTTATCTGCCCTTCCATTCTAAATGACAGCTTTGCTGGATAGAGCAATCTTTGATGTAGGTCCTTGACTTTCATGACTTGGAATACTTCCTTCCAGCCCCTTCTTGCCTGGAAGGTCTCTTTTGAGAAATCAGCTGACAGTCTGATGGGAACTCCTTTGTAGGTGACTGTCCCCTTATGTCTTGCTGCTTCTAGAATTCTCTCCTTCATTTGAATCTTGGCTAATGTAATGATGATGTGCCTTGGTGTGTTCCTCCTTGGGTCCAACTTCTTTGGGACTCTCTGAGCTTCCTGGACTTCCTGGTAGTCTATTTCCTTTGCCAGATTGGGGAAGTTCTCCTTTATTATTTGTTCAAATAAGTTTTCCACTTGTTGCTCTTCCTCTTTTCCTTCTGGGACCCCTATAATTCGGATGTTGGGACATTTAAAGATGTCCTGGAGGTTCCTAAGCCTCTCCTCATTTTTTTGAATTCTTGTTTCTTCTTTGTTTTCTGTTTGGTTGTTTCTTTCTTCCTTCTGGTCCACTCCATTGATTTGAGTCCCAGTTTTCCTCCCATCTCTATTGGTTCCCTGTACATTTTCCTTCATTTCACTTATTGTAGCCTTCATTTGTTCATCTAATTTGTGAGCAAAATCAACCAATTCTGTGAGCATCCTGATCACCAGGGCTTTGAACTGTGCATCTGATAGGTTGGCTATCTCTTGGTCGCTTAGAGGAATTGGCTCTGGGGCTTTGATTTGTTCTCCCGCTTGAGCCATTTTTTTTTTTTGGGGGGGGGGGTCTGGTTGTGGCTGTTATGTAGTGAGGGATGGAGCCTTAGGTGTTCCCTAGGATGGGGCAGTCCAGTTTCTGGGTAGTGACACTGTATGTGGGGGCGAGGTCTGAGAGGGAACAATGGCACTTACTCCACTCTCTCTCGGATTCCAGTCCCTTCTGCTGCTTCCCCTTCACCTGGATTATCTATCTGCACACGAATGTGGGACCACCTGGTCAGCCAGCCGCCTTGCGTGGCCTCACTGGGTCTGCACCATTGCTACCCCGTGCCAAGGGTCTGCTAGCCACCATCTGTGCACGTGGGGTCTGCTAGCCGCCACCTGTACGCCTGGGATCTGCCAGCCGCTGCTGCCTGTGCACCCGGGTCTGCCAACCTCCACTTTTTCCTGCTTCGACTCCACCCCTCTTACTGGTCTGGATGAATGGTTGTTGGACTTCCGTACAGTTCAATTTTCTATCAGTTCTGATTGTTTTCTTGTTTCTAAATCTTTTTCTTTCTTTTTTTAATATATTTTATTGATTATGCTATTACAGATGTCCCGTTTCTCCCGCATCATTCCCCCCACCCTGCACACCCTCTCCCACCCACATTCCCCCCTTTAGTTCATGTCCTTGTGTCATAAGTTCTTTAGCTTCTACATTTCCCATACTATTCTTACCCTGCCCCTGTCTATTCTCTACCCACTATCTATGCTACTCATTCTCTGTACCTTCCCCCTCCTCCTCCTCCCACGCCCCTGTTGCTAACCCTCCATATGATCTCCATTTCTGTGGTTCTGTTCCTGTTCTAGCAGTTTGCTTAGTTTACTTTTGTTTTAGGTGTGGTTCTTAATAGCTGTGAGCTTGCTGTCTTTTCACTGTCCTATTTTTGATCTTCTTTTTCTTAGATAAGTCCCTTTAACATTTCATATAATAAGGGCTTGGTGATAATGAACTCCTTGAACTTGACCTTATCTGAGAAGCGCTTTATCTGTCCTTCCATTCTAAATGACAGCTTTGCTGGATAGAGCAATTTTGGATGTAGGCCCCTGCTTTTCAAGATTTCAAATATTTCTTTCCAGCCCCTTCTTGCCTGGAGGGTCTCTTTTGAGAAATCAGCTGACAGTCTGATGGGAACTCCTTTGTAGGTGACTGTCCCCTTATCCCTTGCTGCTTCTAGAATTCTCTGCTTCATTTGAATCTTGGCTAATGTAATTACGATGTGCCTTGGCGTGTTCCTCCTTGGGTCCAACTTCTTTGGGACTCTTTGAGCTTCCTGGACTTCCTGGAAATCTATTTCCTTTGCCAGAGTGGGGAAGTTCTCCTTCATTATTTGTTCAAATAAGTTTTCTACTTGTTGCTCTTCTTCCCCTTCTGGGACCCCTATAATTCAGATGTTGGGACGTTTAACAATGTCCTGGAGGTTCCTAAGCCTCTCCTCATTTTTTTGAATTCTTGTTTCTTCCTCGTTTTCTGTTTGGTTGTTAGTTTCTTCCTTCTGGTCCACTCCATTGATTTGACTCCCAGTTTTCCTTCCATCTCTATTGGTTCCCCATGCGTCTTCCTTCATTTCACGTATTGTAGCCTGCATTTTCTCATCTAATTTATGAGCAAAATCAACCAATTCTATGAGCATCCTGATCACCAGTGCTTTGAACTGTGCATCTGATAGGTTGGCTATCTCTTCATTGCTTAGAGGAATTGACTCTGGGGTTTTCACTTTTTCTCCAGTTTGAGCCATTTTTGGTGGGGTTTTTGTTTTGTTTTATTTTGGTTTTAGTCTGGTCACAGCTATTACGTATGAGGGGTGGAGCCTTAGGTGTTTCTCAGGGCGGGGCAGCCCAGTCACTGGGTTGTGATGCTGTTTGTGGGGGTGGGGTCTGAGAGGGAACAATGGCGCCTGCTCCGCTCTCTCCTGGATTCAGTCCCTTCCGCCACTTCCCCTCTGCCTGGATCGTCTGCGTGCGCGAATGTGGGACCCCCTGGTCAGCGAGCCGCCTTGTGCGTCCTCACTGGGTCTGCACAGTTGCCCCCCTGTGCCCAGGGTCCGCCAGCCGCCGCCCGTGCACCTGGGAACTGCGAGCCGCTGCTATTTGCGTTCCTGGGTCCGCACCTCCACTTTTTTCTACCACGACTCCGCCCCTCTTACCAGTCTGGATGAATGGTTGTTGGAGTTCCGTACAGTTCAATTTTCTATAAGTTCTGGTTGTTTTCTTGTTTTTGAATATTTGTTGTCCTTAATTTTGGTTGTGAGAGGAGGCACAGTGTGTCTGCCTATGCCTCCATCTTGGCCGGAAGTCCTTGTTTCTAAATCTTTAATGTCTTTAATATTTGTTGTGCGAGGAGGCACAGTGTGTCCACCTATGCCTCCATCTTGGCCGAAGTCTATGTGTGTTTCTTTTATATGGTGAATTACATTGATTAAATTTTTACATATATTTTCTTTTTCTTTTTTTTAAGTTTAATCTTTACTGTATTTTTCCATTACCATTTCGTATATTTTCAATTGACTTATAATTTGCATTCTTTTAAAAATGTTTTATTGGCTCCTGGTCAAGAGGGCGACTAGGCAGACATGGCTCACCTCTTCACACAATCATATCAAAATTATGACTAAAATATAGAACAACCATCACTCATGACCCATGGACATGAACTAAGGGGAGGGACTGCTGAAGGGAAGGGGATATCAGGTGGAAGGGGGCCAAAGAAAAAAATTGGGACAACTGTAATAGCATAATCAATAAAATATACATAAAAATAAAAGTTTTAAACAAAATACTAACAAAAGGAATTCAGAAATACCTTTAAAAGATGTGGGAAGGAGGATATAAGGGGACAAAAAGGTAATGAGAAAAAACAATAAAGATTAAATTTAAAAAATCATATACCATGATCAATAGGGATTCATTCCTTGGATGCAAGATTGGTTCAATATCCACAAATCAATTCACTGACAGACCAAATAAACAAAAGGAAAGATAAAAATCATGTCATATTAACAGATGCAAAACAATCACTATCAAAATCCAGCATCCATTTATGATAAAAACTCTCAGCAAAGTGGGAATAGACGGAACATACTTCAACATAACAAAGGCCATAAATGACAAACCCACAGTTAACATCATCCTCAACAGGGAAAAGCTAAAAGTGTTTCCCTTAGATCAGGAACAAGACAGGGACATCTGCTTTTACCACTTTCTTTTCTTTCACCTCTTTTATTCAACATAGTACTGCAAGTCCTAGCCACAGAAATCAGACAAGAAATAAAAGGCATCCAAACTGGAAAGAAAAGAAGTAAAATTGTCATTATTTACAGACAGCATATATAGAGAACCCTAAAGAGTCTACCAAAACAACTGTTAGAACTGTTGAATAAACTCAGTAAAGTAGTAAGATACAAAATTAGTATTCAGAAAGAGATAATTAAGAAAAATACCATTTATAATTGTGTCAGAAAAATAAAGCACCTAAGAATAAATTTAATTGAGGAGGTAAATGACTTGTACTCAAAAAATTATAAGACACTGAAGAAGATACAAATAAATGAAAGCATATATCATGCTGAAGACTAGGAAGAATTAATATTGTTAAATTATCCTTAGTACACAAAGCAATCTACAGATGTAATACAATTCCTATCAAAATACCACTAGCACTTTTTTACAGAACTAGAACAAATAATTATAAAATGTACATGGACCTGGCTGGTGTAGCTCAGGGGACTGAGCACTGGCCTGCGACCCAAAGGGCACATGCCTGGGTTGTGGGACAGGTCCCCAGTAAGGGGCGTGTGAGAGGCAACACCACACTGATGTTTCTCTCCCTTTCTTTCTCCCTCCCTTCTCCTCTCTCTAAAACTAAATAAATTAAATATTTTTAAATCACTAACTCAGTTCTATCTAAAAAAAAATTAAATGTACATGGAATCACAAATAGTCCCCAAATAGTCACAGCAATCTTGAGAAAGAAAAGCAAAGTTGGAAGTATCATGCTATCTGGTACCAGACTATACTGCAAGCCTATAGTAATCAAAACAGCATGGTATTGGCATAAAAAAACAGACACATAGATCAATGAAACAGAATAGAGAGCCCATAAAAAAACCTATGCCTTTATGACAAAGGAGGCAAGAATATACAATAAGGTAAAGGAAGTCTTACTCAATAAATAATGTTGGAAAAACTGGACAGATACATGGAAAAACATAAAACTTGATCACCTTCTGATACCATATTCAAGAATAAACTCAAAATAAATTAAACACTTAAATTTAAGACTAGAAACTATACAACTCCTGGAAGAAAACATAGGCAATAAACTCTCTGGCATTGCTTTCATAATATTTTTTATTATGATATATCCTCTAGGTCAAGGGAAACAAAAGAAAAAAACAATGGGACTACAGCAAACTTAACATGTTGTTTACACACAGCAAAGGAAACTATCAACAAAACACAAGACAACCTACCAAATGAGGGAAGCTGTTCACCAATGATACACCCAATAAGGGGTTAATATCCAAAATTTATAAAGAACTCATACAGCCCTGGCTGGTGTGGTTCAGTGGACTGAGTGCTGGCCTGCGAATCAGAGGATCACTGGTTCGATTCCCAGTCAAAGCACTTGGTTGCAGGCCAGGTCCCCAGTGGGGGACATGTGAGAAGCAACCACGCATTGATGTTTCTCTCCTTCTCTTTCTCCTTCCCTTCCCCTCTCTCTAAAAATAAATAAATAAAATATTTTAAAAAAAGAATTCATACAACTTAACACCAAAGAAACAAAGAATCCAATTATAAAATGGGTAGAGGGCCTAAATAGACATTTCCCCAAAGATGGCATACAAATGGCCAATAGACATATGAAAAAATGCTCAATGTCACTAATTATCAGAGAAATGCAAATTAAAACCACAATGAGCTATGACCTCACACCTGTCAGAATGGCTGTCATCAATAAGTGAACAAAAAAGTGTTAGCAGGATGGGGAGAAAAGGAAACAGTCATACATTGTTGGTGGGATTACAAATTGGTACAGCCACTATGGAAAACTATATAAACGTTCCTCAGAAAATGAAAAGTACAACTATTTTATGAGCCAGCAATTCTACTTCCAGGAATATTTGAAGAAATATAAAATACTGATTTGAAAAGATGAATGCACCCTTATGTTCACCGTGGCATTATTTACAATAGCCAAGATATGGAAGCAACCTAAGTGCCCATCAATAGACAACTGGTTAAAGAAGATGTGGTATATATAAACAATATATTACTCAGCCATTAAAAACAACAAGATCTTACCACCTGCAACAGCATGGATGTAACTAAAGGGTATTATATACACTAAGTGAAATCAGTCAGAGAAAGACAAATACCATATCGTTTCACTTACATGTGGAATCTAAAGAACAAAATAAATAAACAAACAAAACAGAAAAAGACTCATACATAGAAAGAACAAACTGCTGGTTGCCAGATGGGAGGGGGGTTGGAGAACTGGGTGAAAAATGTTAAGGGATGAAGAAGCACAAATTGGTAGTTACAAAACAGTCAAGGGGATGTAAAGTGCAGCATAGGGAATATAGTCAATAATATTGTAATAACTATGTATGGTGCTATGTGGTAGGTACTAGACTTATGGGGGTAGGGGAATCACTCTGTAAATTATATGCATGTCTAACCATTAGGCTATACACCCAAAACTAATATGAAGTAATATTAAATGTCAACCATAACTGACAAATAAAAAATGAAAACAAAGAAAAAATAGTATAGTACAGTAAATACATAAACCAGGAACAAAGTCATTTACTATGTCATTATAAGTATTATGTACTATACACAATTGTATGTGCTATATTTTTAGGTCTGTTTACACCAGCATCACAACCACATGAATGAGTTGCACTATGATGTACAATGGTTATCTCACCAGGCAATAGGAATTTTTTAGCTCCATTATAATCTTACGGGACCACCACTGTATACGTCACTGGCCGAAATATGGTGTGTGTATTATTATTGAATAAACTGGACTAGAGATGTTCAGTGACTTGCACAAGGTCATACAACTTGTAGCTAACCAGTACTATGAAAGTTATATACAATGGCCCTGGCTGGTGTAGCTCAGTGGATTGAGCGCGGGCCTCTGAACCAAAGGATCGAGGTTCAATTCCCAGTCAGGGCACATGCCTGGGTTGCAGGCCAGTTCCCAGCATGGGACACATAAGAGGCAACCATACATTGATATTTCTCTCCTTCTCCCTCTCTCCTACCCTTCCCCTCTAAAGATAAATAAATAAATATTTAAAAAAAAAAAAAAAGAAAGTTATATACAATGAATGTATGGAAAGAATAAAGAGACCCACTCAGAAAGTTTCACAGAAGAATTGCATCTCAATGGATACTAAGCAGTTTCTCTGGAATTCTAAACTGATGATTCAAGGTATGTAAATTTCAATGACATGAGGTAAGAAGAGATGGAAGTCACTTAGGTTCCCTGCCCTCACAAAATAAGTAGTTTGAACTGTGTTATCTCTAAAGTCTCTTCTAGTTCATACAGTCTGTGATTCTATGCCAGTCCAGAAAATTAAAGTGGAGCCCTGTTGGCACAGACCTTGCCTCTATGTAATACTAGAAATAACCTATGGGAAATGTATCGTGTCCAAGAAACAAGGGCACAGATACTATAGATTATAAACAGAATACAGTTTTAAAGGCTTTGAAGTTAATTAGGGAAACCAAACCACCATTTTAATATTGTTTCTTCCTAACTAAGTATACCATATAAAATAATTATTTAAAAGTTGTGCATGTTCTGTTCAAATGTATTCTAAAATGTCTGTTCAGGAAAAAAAGAGATGGGTCCCTTAAAAAAGTTAGAATCAGGCCTGGAAGGAGCTGTGGCTCTTAGCAAAAAGTTAATGAATAACCTTTTATGTCTAATGCCAATTAGCTTTTATAACAGTTTTAGCCTTCAAAGGACAGGAAGCAGTGAGGAAATTCAACAAAGAATTTCCATTCAGGCTGGAAAAAAGCAGCAGAGGGTAATCCCAGGAAAACAGTGCATATATAAGCAGAATCATTTCCCTTCTTTTTGGTTTAGACTGGAAAAAAGCAGGATGCTAAAAGATGCTAGGAGGTAAGTGAAACCTGAACTAGGGTAACAAAAAAAAAAAAAAAAAAATAGCCTTTAGTGGAACCCAGTAGTATAAGAGCAACTAAGAGTAATACTTTCCCTTAGCTTTTCCTGCCTATAAGTTAAGAAAAATTAAAATTCTTTAAGTATATTTCATTGATTAAGCTATTACAGTTGTTCCTACTTTTCCCCCTTTATCCCCTCTCTGCCCTGCACCACCCAATCCTCCAGCATTCCCCCCCTCCTTAGTTTACATCCATGGGTTGTACATATAAGCTCTTTGAATGCTGTTTCCTATACCATTTTCACCTCTCCCTGTCTATTTTATGCCTATCAAGTATGCTTCTTATTCACTGTACCCCTCTTCCTCCCTTCCCCCTCCCCACTGAAATCCCTCCACGTGATGTCCATTGTCTGATTCTGTTCCTGTTCTAATGTTTGCTTAGTTTTTGTTTTGTTTTTCTTTTCTTTTAAAAGAAAGATAGTTGATAGTTGTGAGTTTGTTGTCATTTTACTGTTCATATTTTTGATCATCTTCTATTTCTTAAATAAGTCTCTTTAACATTTCATATAATAAGGGCTTGGTGATGATGAACTCCTTTAACTTGACCTTCTCTGGGAAGCACTTTATCTGCCCTTCCATTCTAAATGAGAACTTTGCTGAATAGAGCAATCTTGGATGTAGGTCCTTGCCTTTCATGACTTTGGATACTTCTTACCAGCCCCTTCTTGCCTGAAAAGTTTCTTTTGAGAAATCAGCTGATAGCCTTATGGGTACTCTTTTGTAGGTAACTCTCTCCTTTCCTCTGCTGCTTTTAAGATTCTCTCTTTATCCTTAATCTTTGGTAACTTAACGATGATGTGCCTTGGTGTGTTCCTCTTTGGGTCCAACCTCTTTGGGACTTTCTGGGCTTCCTGGACTTCCTGGAAGTCTATTTCCTTTGCCAGATTGGGCAAGTTTCCCTTCATTATTTGTTCAAATAAGTTTTCAATTCCTTGCTATTGTTCTTCTCCTTCTGGCACCCCTATAATTTGGATATTAGAACGTTTCAGGTTGTCCCAGAGGTTCCTAAGTCACTCTTCATTTTTTTGAATTCTTGTTTCTTCATTCTGTTCTGGTTGGATATTTATTTCTTCCTTTTGTTCCAAATCATTGCTTTAAGTCCTGGTTTCCACCACTGTTGGTTCCCTGAATACTTTGCTTTATGTCATTTTGGGTATCTTTTATTTTTCAACCAAGCTCAATCAGTTCTGTGAACATTTTGATTACCAGGGCTTTAAATTCTCCATGAGACAGGTTGGCTATCTCCTCATCACTTAGCTTTCTTTCTAAAGTTTTGCTTTGTTCTCTCATTTGGGCCCTATTTCTTTGTCTCCACATACCTGTTAAGTTGTAAGGGGGAGAGGCCTTAGGTATTCACTAGGGCAGGACAACCCTCTTACTGCACTGCAGCGCTGCCTGTGGGGGAGGGGCCAGAGAGGTAACAATGCAGCTCACCTGCTCGGTTCTAGCCCACTTTCCAAAGAACTCTCGATCTCTCCTGTGAGACTGGGAGTTTCTTCCACTAGGGCAATGCCGTAGTACACAGTCAGCTCAGAGTCTCAGTTTCTGGTTCAGCCAGCCCCATCCGAGTGGTCTGCTGCCTTGCCACAGGTTCTTACTGATCTGGTTGTTCTGGTTGACTGTTTCTTTAATTCCTTGGTTGT
Source organism: Glossophaga mutica (assembly GCA_039655065.1). Classification (NCBI taxonomy): domain Eukaryota; kingdom Metazoa; phylum Chordata; class Mammalia; order Chiroptera; family Phyllostomidae; genus Glossophaga; species Glossophaga mutica. The sequence continues at coordinate 30,800,034 of CM077307.1, forward strand.
TGGAGTTCCATACAGTTTGATTTTCTGGAACTTCTGGTTGTATATTGCTTTTATATTGGGTGTGCAAGGAAGCAAAGGGTTTCTGCCTATACCTCCACCTTGGCTAGAACTCTACAAAGGTTCTTAAAGGTGGATTAACTAAATTGATAATACGCCCTGGCTGGTGTAGCTCAGTGGATTGAGCGCGGGCCTGCGAATCGAAGGATCGAGGTTCGATTTCCAGTCAGGGCACATGCCTGGGTTGCCAGGCCAGTTCCCGGCAGGGGACATACAAGAGGCAACCGCACATTGATGTTTCTCTCCCTCTCTCCTTTCCTTCCTCTCTAAAGATAAATAAATAAAATCTAAAAGAAAAAAAAAATTAAAAAAAAAATAAATAAATAAATTGATAATGCACCAGAATCTGTGGACTGGTATAGACTGTCTCAGCATGGATTGAGATTGAGAAGTTAGAATTCTTGTTAAACCAGAGTAAAGCCAAGGTTAAATCACAACAGTGGGTGTTTTATTTTGATGAAATACACAAGTGTGCTACATATTTTATTAAATTATGCTGGGAATTATGTGTTTTATACTAAAGTGCCAGGTTGTATATTTACTATTCCCAAGCAGTCATTTATATTTATAGTTTACGATACTTTTCTAAGTTTTGAAATATTTATTTTCAACTGCTTACTTGATATTACAACTTAGATGCCTCACAGGCACATCACACTTAATTCATCCATACTTCTGATCTCAACCTATGACTTCTACTACCCCTGCTCCTGGCACAGTTTCCCTCCAATCTTCTCCATATCAAGAAATGGCACCACCATTAACCAAAGTACCCAACCCATAAATCTGGGAGTCGTCTTTAACTTTTCCTTCTCTCTGACCTTTCACATATATACTCTATCATCACATCATGTTGGCTCTACTTCCAAAATATTATTCTACTCCTTCCATTTTCTCCACTGGCACCAGCAGGACCTGATCAACTGTTGCTTAAGTATATGGCAAGAGCCTGCTAACTGATTTTCCTATTCCCACTCTAGTGTATGCTGATCCAATTCCTACTCAGCAGCCAGACTGACCTTGAAATGTAAATTAAATTAGACATTGTTAGCAACCTGTAAAATAGGAAAAAATAACCCTGGCATTGTGGCTCAGTTGGTTGTCTTTTATATTGTCTAAAAGACAATGAAAAAATTGTCTTTGGGTGACAATAAAAAAATAATTAAAAAGGGAAAAATACTTGCAAACCATATATTTGATAAGGGCTTAATATTCAGAATATATAAGAAACTTCTATAACTCGACAACAGCAGCAAAATGACCCAATTAAAATATGAGTAAAGTACTTGAATAGACAGTTCTCCAAAGAAGGCATATAATAAGCATATGAAAAGATGCTCAACATCACTAAACATAAAAGAAATACAAATCAAAACCACAATGAAATATTGCCTCACACCCATTTGAATAGCCATTATCAGAACAGGATATAACAAGTTTTAGTGAGGATACAGAGAAATTGGAATCCTTTGGCACTGTTGTTTGGAATGTAAAGTGGTACAACCATTTGGAAAAACAGTGTGAAGATTCATCAAAAAATTAAATAATTACCACATTATCCGGCAATCCGACTTCTGAGTATACATCCAAGAGAATTCAAAGCAGGATCTTGAAGGAATATTGGCGCACCCATGTTCAAAGCAGCATTATTCACAATAGAGGTGAAAGCAACCCAAATATTCACTGACAGATGAGTGGATAACTATCATTTAGAATGGAAGGGCAAATAGAGCGTTTCCCAGATAAGGTCGAGTAGTTCATCATTACCAAGCCCTTATTACATGAAATGTTAAAGGGACTCATCTAAGAAATAGAAGAAGATCAAAAATTATGAACAGTAAGATGACAACAAACTCACAACTATCAACAACTGAACCTAAAAAACAAAAACAAACTAAGCAAACAGCTAGAACAGGAACAGAATCACAGAAATGGAGATAACATGGAGAGGTATCAGTGGGGAGGGGGAGGGGAGAGAGTGGGGAGAAAGGTACAGGGAATAAGTAATATAAATGGTAGGTACAAAATAGGCAGGGGGAGGTTAAGAATAGTATAGGAAATAGAGAAGCCAAAGAACTTATATGTATGACCCATGGACATGAACTAAGGGTGGGGAGGAATGCGGGTGGGAGGGAAGTTGCAGGGCAGAGGGGAATAAAGTATGTGTGTGTGTGTGTTGGGGGGGGGTTGGACAACTATAATAGCATAATCAATAAAATATATTTAAAATAAGAAATGAAGATCTCAATAAAAGTAAAACATTGCAATTATAAAAGCTAGTATTATTGTAACAATGGTTTAAAACTCCAATTTTTGTTTTATACATAATTTTAAAAACTAATATGTATTTAAAATTATTAGTCTAAAAACCAGTAGTTATATAACTTCGGTTTGTATCACCACATGTTGTTTTCTACATAATTTAAGAGACTAATGCATTTAAAAGAATTACTTGTTTTAGGGAACTCAATGTATAAAGATGCAATGTTATGGTATCAACAACCAAAAGGGGTGGAGGACAGAGCTATAAATAGCATGGTTTTTATTTGACATGGAAATTAACCTGGTATAAATTCAAATTAGAGTGTTATAACCTTAGGATGCTAAATGTAATCACTACAGTAACCACAAAGAAAAGGGTTTTATACACAAAAGGAAATGAGAAAGTAATTTAAACATTTCATGACAAAAAAAAAAATCAATTAAACCAAAGAGAAAACAGTAAAGCACAAATGAGAGGCAGAAGAGCTAAAAGACATAGAAAACAAATGGAGAAATGATATAAATAAGTCACTATCCGTAACTAAGTGTAAATGGATTAAATTCTCCAGTCAAAAGACAGAGATTGGCAGAATGGATAAAAACTCATGATCCAAATAGATGCTGTTACAAAAGACTCACTTTAAACCCAAAGACACAAATAGATTAAAAGTGGAAAAGATGAAAAAAGATATCCCATGCAAATAGTAACCAAAAGAAAGCAGGGCTAGCTACACTAAAATCAGACAAAATAGACTTAAATAAATTTACAAGAGACTAACAAGGATATTACATATTAATAAAAGTTTCAATTCAGCAGGAAGATATAACAATTATAAACATTTACCTACCTAATAACAAACAAGTAAGGTAAATGGAGCAAACACTGACAGGATTGAGGTTTGATTTTGTGGCACTGGAACCCTGGGCAGTGTGGTCTGGCCTGGAACTGGGATCACCTGCTCCCAAGGTATCCCTGCCAATTTTTATCCACCACGCATGAATGTGGAACTGCCCATTCTGCCACCACTGCCTCTCAGGTACCACACCCCGTCTGCTCCTCGGTCCTGGCTCCCCATCTCTGCCCCTCCTACCCATCTGCATGAATATGGCTTTTTTAAATGCTTGGTTGTTGGACTTCCATACAGTTCTAATTTCTGGCAGTTCTGGGTATTTTTTGTTTTGAGGTTAGTTGTGATTCTTGTTGTGGTTGCATGAGGAGGCAAAGCAGTCTACCTATACCTCCATCTTGATGAGATATTGAAACAACACATTCTTAAATAACCAATGGAACAAAGAAGAAGGCAAGGGGAATTAGAAAATACTTAGATATCAAAGAAAATGAAAACACAAAATATCAAATTTTATGGAACACAGCAAAAGCAATGCTGAAGTAAATTTATACCTATAAATTCTTATATAAAAAATGAAGACCTCAAATCAACAACCTAACTTTACAATTTAAGGAACTAGAAAAAGAAGAATTAAATCTAAAGCTAGTGGAAGGAAGGAAATAATAAAGATTAGAACAGAAATAAACAAAATATGGAATAGAAAAGTAGAGAAAATCAATAAAACCAAAAAGATAATTCCTTTAAAAGATCAACAAAATTGACAAACTTTTAGTTAGATGGACTACGAAAAAAAGAGAAATACTCAAAATACTATGACCAAAAATAAAAGCAGGGACATCACTACTAATTCTACAGAAATAAAAAGGATTATAAAAGAGTGTTATGAAATGACAAATTCCTAGAAATACAAAGCCTACCAAGATTAAATCACAAAGAAATAGAATATATGAATAGACCTATTAACTAATAAGGAAATTGAATCACTAATCAAAACTCTTCTAACAAATGAAAGTCCCAGATCTGATGACTTTGCTGGGGTAGTCTAGAAAACATTTAAAGAAGAATAATTACCACACTTTCTTAAACTTCTCTAAAAAACTGAAGAGGAGAGAACACTTCCTGACTCATTCTAGGAAGCCAGCATTACCAATATCAAAGCTAGGGAAAACACTACAAGAAAAGAAAAATACAGACCAATAACCCTTATGAACATTAATGAAAGCATCCTCGACATAATACAGCAAACCAAATTCAGCAGTATGCTAAAAAGATTATATACCATGACCAAGTGGGACTTATTCCTGGAGTATAAACATGGTTCAACATACAAAAATCAATCAATATAATGGACCAAATTAACAGAATAAAGAGGGGAAAACGGGATAATTTCATTGATGCAGAAAAGGCATTTAACAAAATTCAACACCCTTTCATGATAAAAAAAGGAAAAAGAAAAAACTAGGAATAGAAGGAAACCACCTCAACATTGTAAGTCAGATTATTATAGACCAATATTTCTGATGAATACAGAGGTAAAAATCCTCAACAAAACATTAGCTAACAGAATTCAACAATACATTAAAAGGATCAGATATCATAATCAAGTGGAATTTATTACAGAGACTCAAGGATGGTTTAACATCTGCAAATCAATCAATGTGATAACCACATTAATCAAATGAAGGATAAAAAATCTTATGATCATTCCAACAGATGTAAAATAAGCATGTGACAATATTCAACATCCATTCATGATAAAAAAGACTTTCAACAAAGTGGGTATAGAAGGAATATACCCCTACATAATAAAGGCCATATACGACAAGCCCACAACTAACATATTCTACAGAAAAACTGAATGCTCTTCCTCTAAGATCAGGAACAAGTCAAGTATGCCCAATCTCACAACTCTTATCCAGTACAGTACTAGAAGTCCAAGCCAGAGCAATTAGGTAAGAAAAAGAAATAAAAGGTAATCGGATCAGAAAGGAAGATGTAAAACTGCGTCTATTTGCAGATGACATGGCATTATATATAGAAAACCCTGAAGACTCTACCAAACAACTGTTAAAACTAATAAACCAATTCAGTATACTTGCAGGATACAAAATCAAAATATATAAATCAGTTTCATTTCTATACACTAATAAGCAACTATCAGAAAAAAGAAATTAATAAAACAATCCCACTTAGAATTGCATCAAAAAGAAAAAAAAATCCTAGAAATAAATTCAACCAAGGAGGAGAAAAACCTATAAAATGAACTTTATGATATTGATAGAAAAAAAACTGGAGACAACACATATAAAGAGAAAGATATACCATACTCATGGATTAGAAGAATTAATACTATTAAAATGTCCATATTACCCAGAGTAATTTATAGATTCAATGCCATCCCTATTAAAATTCCCATGGTATTTTTCACAGAACAATCTTCAAATTTATATGGAACCACAAAAGATCTTGAACAGCCAAAGCAATTTTGAGGAAAAAAAAAGAACAAAGCTGGAGGCATTAGAGTTCCTGATTACAAACTACAGAGATGAGCAAAAAATAGGTTAAATTACCAGCCATCATTACCTAAAGGACAAATTTTAAGATACGAAATAATAATAAGAAGATAAATAACAAAATAATACAACAATTAATAAATAATAATGCAGGAGTAAATTGTGTTTTATGTACTCACAACTGTAAACCTACTTTTGCCCACCTCTTCATATATTACAAAGCTATATAGTAATCAAAACATTAGATAGTATTAGAAAAAAACAACCACATAGATCAACAGAATTAGAACAGAGAGTCCAGAAATAACATATGTATATATGGTCTATTAATTTAAGACAAAGGAGCCAAGAATATACAATGGGGAAAGGTCTCTTCAGTAAATGGTGCTGGGAAAACTGGAGAGCCACAACCAAAACAATATAACTGGACCACTATCTTACACCATCCAAAAAAACTAACTCAAAATGGATTGAAAACTTGAATATAAGTCCAGAAGCCATACACCTCCTAGAAGAAAACATAAGGGGTAAACTCTTTGATATCAATCTTATCAATTTGATATCTCTTTGGGGATGTCTCCTCAGCAAGGGCAACAAAACCAAAAATAAACAAATGGAACTTCACCAAACTAAAGAGGTTCCACACAAAGAAGGAAATCATCAACAGAACAAAAAGACAACCTGCCAATTAGGAAAAGATATTTGCAAATGATACATCCAATAAGGGGTGAATATCCAAAAATATATAAGGAATTCGTACAACTTGACATAAAAAAAACTCTGATTTAAAATGGGAAGAAGCCCTAAGTAGACATTTCTCCAAAGAAGAGAGACAGATGGCCAGCACACATATGAGAAGGTGCTCAATGTCACTAGTCATTAAAAAAAATTCAAATCAAAACCACAAGAGGTACCATCTCACACCTGTCAGAATGGTTATTACGAAAAAGTCAATAAATAACAAGTGCTGACAAGGATGTGAAGAAAAGGTAAACCTTCATGCACTGTTGGCGGGATTGCACAGTGCTACGTCCATTATGGAAAATAGTATGTGAATTCCTAAAAAAAATAAAAATAGAACTACCGTAAACCCAACAATTCCACAACTAGATATTTATCCGAAGGAAAAAAAAACACTTAATTCAAAAAGATATATACACCCTTATGTTCAATGCAACATTACTTACAATAGCCAAGATATGGAAGCAATTTAGATGTTCATCAATAGATGAATGGATAAAAAATGTGGTGTACATATGTACAATGGACTATTACTCAGCAATAAAAAGATTTTTTTTGCAACAACATGGATGGGCCTAGAGGATATTATGCCATAAAATAAGATATAAATATGACAAATACTGTATAATTTCACTCATGTGGAATCTTAAAAAAAAAATAAGTGAACCAACAAAACAAAAACAGACTCATAAAGAATAAACTGATGGTTGCCGGGGGGAGGTAAGTAAGGATGAAAAAGGTGAAGGAGAGTAAGGAGTACAAACTTCCAGTTATAAAATAAATAATACACCCTGGCTGGTGTGGTCCAGTGGATTGAACACCGGCCTGCAAACTGAAAGGTCATCGATTTGATTCCAAATCAGGGCAAAGCCTGGGTTGCAGGCCAGGTCCCCAGCTGAGGGTGTGTGAGAGGCAACAGATCCATGTATCTCTTGCACATCGATGTTTCTCTCCCTCTCTTTCTCCCTCCTTAACCCTCTCATGAAAAATAAATAAATTAAATCTTTTTAAAAGATAAATAAATAATCCACAGGAGTGTAGTGTACAGCACAGAGAATACAGTCAATAATAATTTTGTACAATGACAGATGATGAGATACTAGGCTTATTGTGGTGATCACATCATAAGGTATATAAATGTTGAAATCACTACATTATACATCTGAAGCTAATATTATATGCCAACTATACTTTAATAAAACAAATAATTAAAAGTAGGAGAGTAATTTTTTAAAAATCCTAAATTTTGAAAGTAGGAAATCCTAATTCAAGCCTAGCTAAACTTTTTTTTAAATTGTTGTTGTTCAAGTACAGTTGTCTGCATTTTCCCCTCACCACTCCCCACAATCCCAGCCAACCCCACCTCCCTCCCCTGGTTCCACCCCCGCCTTGACTTTGTTCATGGGTCCTTTATATATGTTCCTGGACAACCCTTTCCCTTTCCCCCCATTATCTCCCTCCCACCTCCCCACTGGTCACTGTCAGTTTGTTCTTTATTTCAATGTCTCTGGTTATATTTTGTTTGCTTATTTGTTTTGTTGATTATGTTCCAGTTAAAGGTGAGATCATATGGTATTTGTCTTTCACCGCCTGGCTTATTTAACTTAACATAATGCTCTCCAGTTCCATCTATCCGGTTGCAAAGGGCAGGAGCTCCTTCTTTCTTTCTGCTGTGTAGTATTCCATTATGTAAATGTACCATAGTTTTTTGATCCACTCATTTACTGATGGGTACTTAGGCTGCTTCCAGCACTTGGCTATTGTAAATTGTGCTGCTATGAACTTTAGGGTGCATAGGTTACTACGGATTGGTGTTTCAGGGTTCTTAGGGTATAATCCCAGCAGTGGAATTGCTGGGTCAAAAGGTAGTTCCATTTTTAGTTTTCTGAAGAAATTCCATACTGTTTCCCACAGTATTTTGTATTTCCCAAATACAAAAAGTCTGCATTCCCACCAACAGTGCACTAGGGTTCCCTTTTCCCCACAACTTTGTCAGCACTTGTTTGCTGATTTGGTTATGATGGCCATTCTGACTAGGGTGAAGTGGTATCTCATTGTGGTTTTAATCTGCATCTCTCTGATGGCTGGTGATGCTGAGCATCCTTTCATATGTCTCTGGGCTCTCTGTACGTCCTCCTTGGAGAAGTGTCTGTTCAGGTCCTTTGCCCATTTTTTAATTGGGTTGTTTGTCTTCCTGGAATGGACTTGTGTGAGTTCTTTATATATTTTGGAGATCAAACCCTTGTCCAAGGTGTCACTGGCAAATATATTTTCCCATACAGTTGGTTCTCTTCATTTTGCTGATGTTTTCTTTAGCTGTGCAGAAGCTTTTTATTTTGATGAAGTCCCATTTGTTTATTCTTTCCTTTATGTGCCTTGCTCTAGGGGACATAGCGGTGAAAATATGGCTGCATGGAATAGCTGAGATTTTCCTGCCTACGTTTTCCTCTAGGACTTCTACGAACATGGCTAAACTTCTATGTAGATACCAGTTTACATGAAATTCCATATTAATTCAAGAAACAATTTTTCTATATAAAACTACATTCAATTACCACAAAAAGAGGAAAAAGAAAAAAGATATATATATATTTTCAACTTGTCAGTTTCACTAGTAAATGTACAATTACCATTACGGGTAAGGCTTCTTCTTTGCAGAACTCTACTGTGCATTCAAAAACAGTTCTAAGAAAGGCCTGTAATCTGTTTCATTGTTACTCAAGTGCTTTAAACATGAGAAAAAAAGAAAAGAAAATCAGATATATATAATATGGAAATAGAAATGTGGGTCAGAAGAAATCACCTCAATAATTCTTATTTTTCTCCTTTCCAAAACTTCCTTCTTATTACCCCTTTCTCACTCCTCCCTCTCAAAAGAAAAAAGAAGCCAGGATACTTGCCAAACCCCACAAAAACCCTTAGGCCTCTCTCAAGCATGCAAATGCAATTTTCTACCCAGACAACACACTCCCTTTTTATGAACTCCAAAAACAATCTGTGAATGCCCACAGAAGAGAAAAGAAGAAAATTACAATGAAAGAAAACACAAACAGAGAGATGTCGGGAAGGATAAAGATGGATATGGCAAGTCCATATTTTAAACAGACATAAAAGATAATTAAGGTGAAGGGACTGTAATCAAATAAAATAGTCTGCAGGCTGTCATTTCATACAAATTAGGGAAAACCTAAGTCAGAGAAATATATGAATATTCACTTGAATAAAAATCACTCATTATCAGAGTGGTCCTTCAAGTAAAAGGATCCCTGTCAAGACCCAATGTGTCTGTCATTCTTTGTTCCATTTTGTAATTAAAAAAAAAAAAAAGTGTATAGATAAAAAAAGAAAAAATAATTTTACATATGCACCCACCTCTTAAACAGTCAAGAGCAAGAGCAAGTTTCTTTATGGTATAACCAAATATTATGTCAAAATTAGATATTTTGCAAAGAATGTAAATAAATGACAAGAGACACGTTAGTCAGTCACATGATTCGGAATCCCTCCAGATGCGCATTATGATTCAGATTTGAACACTAAGCAGAGTAGGCCACAGGGTAGAGAGGGAAGACTTGCAGAAAAACACAATGCAAGAAGGTCATCAAAATGAAAACTGTCTTCTTGCCTCACAATTTAAAAACAAGTTTTATTGAAAAAAAAAGCTTTAAGCCAATTTAGGCTGAAATAATTACAACATTTCACAATCTAACCTCTTAAGGATGAATAGAATGCTTCTCCCTGCCTAAGGATCAAATTGGTTGGGCTCTACACTTGTCTGGCACCATGCTGTGGGCTATTTCCTTTAAAATATAACCAATCAAAGTTGTATTCAGGCTTTTGTGAGATCCAAAGCTTTGCTAACTGCTTATCCTAGAGCATCATTAAATTTCTCTGAAAGGAACAGACAAAGCTACATACAGTGATAGCTTCCTTTGGATATAGCTAATGTTCAGTGGCCCTTCGTTTCTCAAAGGTAGACATTGAACCCCTTTATAGTACACCAAATAGACCTATTTTAAATAATATTTATAGTACTCATCTTATAATATTTATACTAATTTCTTCTCCCTTCAATTTGTATAAACACCCCACAAGATCACAGATGCTTAAGAGAGTGACAAAGGAAAACAAACTTTTCAAAATATGTAATCATTACAAACACAATAATCTATAAGTACTAACTGAAAACTAATACTATTTTATCAGGCTTAATGATAAATGTCATTAACTGAATATACAATTTAGTATGAATATTTTGGAGTGACTATGCTATATAAGGCATACATAAACACTGTATTGTGTTAAATTTATTATTTATAGGTGAGAGTAATTTTGCATATTGGCACACATGTCACATAATAATATCTATGCAAATAAGAGACTGAACATATAGTCTTTTAAAACCTTCCTAACAAAATGCATTAAGGTAACCACATTAAATCATGGATTCAAGCATAAAAGAATACACACACCCATGTTCATGGGTTAAATCTTGCTTTCAGTTATTTGTAACATGTGAGTCACCCAGGACACTTGCATGGGAGTACAGAACACAGAGCTAAATATCTATTTATATTGAAAAGTCACATATATCTTTATAATAAATCTCCTCTAAGTTTAGCACATCTTTTCCAAAACTATATTTTGTTCATTTTCCCTATAAATCATGTTGAAACAAATTAATGCTATGGTAACTTTCAGACTACCAGAGAAAAGCTGCTATAAAGAAGATACACAAGTGGCCAACAAGCCAATGAAAAGATGTGTAACATCGATCATTAAGAAAGTGTAAATCAAAACTACAATAAGATACCACTTCACACCCACTATGATGGTTATAATCAAAACAAGGGAAATGGACAAGTATTGAGAAGGATGTACAGATATAGAAACCCTTGTACATTGCTGGCAGAAATGTGGAAATAAAAAATGGCACAGCCACTGTAAAAAACAGTTTGGCAGTTTCTTAAAAAGTTGTACACAGAATTACCATATGACCCAGCAATTCCACTCCTAGGAATTTACCCAAGAAAAATGAAAACATATGTCTACCCAGACACTTGTACAAAAATGTTTATAGCAGCATTATTCATAATAGCCAAAAGGCAGAAACAATCCAAAGTCCATCAACTGATGAACAGATAAACTGTGGTATACCCATACAATGAAATACATATTATTCAGCCACAAAAAGGTATAATGCTAGAACCTGAATGAACCATGAAAACATTAAGAGAAAGAAGCAGGTCACAAAGGTCACATATTGTATGATTCTATTTACATGAAATATCCAAAATAAGCAAATCTATAGACAGAAAGCACATTAGAGGTTCTAGCATTTTTACACAACTTAGTGGGTACAGGGTATTCTGAGATAATGGAAAGTTTTGAAGCAAGAGAAAGGTGGTGGCTGCACAACATTGTGAACGCATCAGATGCCACTACTGCCCACTTCAAAATGGTTAACTGTGCTGTGTGAATCATCTCAGTAAAGCAAAAAAGAAAAAGCTTCTGTATTTTTAAAACTTGGTACTTAAAATGGTATATAAATGTTATATGTTATATGTTCTGAGGGAAAAAAGTATAAAGTAAAATAGTATCGACTATGGTAAAGGTAATAGTAAAATTCAAGGATACTATTTAAAACTGACAAACCACAAAGTAAAAGGTTAAGTTTTTTTTAAATTATTTTATTATTGTTCAATTACGGTTGTCTGCGTTTACTCCCCACCACTCTCCCTGACCCCAGCCAAACCCTCCTCCCTCCCTTGCTTCCACCCCACCTTGGTTTTGTCCACGTGTCCTTTAAAAGGTTAAGTTTTTAAACAAAGATTGTGGGCATGATAAAAGGTGTCAATGTAAAGATAAGCACCAGAACAAAAAGCAACCTTTCCATGGGTCAAAAGAAACCTTAAAAGAATAACAAAGGTATAGAAAAGAACTCCCCAAAACATAATATGACAGCAATCAAAACATAAAATAATACAATAGCATTGAAACCAAACATGTCAGTCACATCAACAAATGCAAATGGACTTAATTCACTTATGAAAATCTCTTTTCTATTGGCTCATAAAAAAATCTAAATCTATGCTATATATTGGAGATATATATAAAACACAGAGATTTAGAAATACCAAAAATAAAGTAATAAACAAAGCTATAATCAGCAAATGAAAACAATAAGAAAGCAATCCTGATATCAGACAAAGTAGAATTAGGCCAAAATCATTATATGAATCAAGAATATTTTATAATGCTAAAAGCCAAAATTAAAAATGAAGAAATAACAGTTCTCTATATCTATGTATGAGAAAAGATAAACCCCACCCATATAAAGCAGAAACACTAGGAGATAAAATTAGAAATTGATAGAAACCACTACTAGTGGAAAGCTTTAACACACCACTCTCAATAAAAGTGTACCTTGTGCACTGTTGGTGGTGATGTTAATTGGTGCAGCTACTATGGGAAACAGTATGCAAACTCCACAAAAAAGTAAAAAATCAAACTACTTTATGAACCAGCAATTCCACTTCTGGGCATTTATTTGAAGAAATACAAAACACTATTTTGAAAAGATATATGCACCCCTGTGTTCACTGCAGCATTATTTATAATAGCTAAGATATGGAATCATCCTAAGTGCCTACTAATAGACCATTGGTAAAGAAGCTGTTGTACACAGGAATATTACTTGGCCATTAAAAACAACGAAATCTGCCCTGGCTGGTGTAGCTCAGTGGATTGAGCTCGGGCTGTGAACCAAAGGGTCGCCAGTTTGATTCCCAGTCAGGGCATATGCCTGGGTTGCAGGCCAGGTCCCCAGTGGGGGAGCCATGTGAGAGGCAACCACACATTGATGTTTCTCGCCCTCTATTTCTCCCTCCCTTCCCCTCTCTCTAAATGAATAAATAAAATCTTAAAAAAAAAAAAAAAACAATGAAATTTAACCACTTACAGCAGCATGGATATACCTGAAGACTATTACGCTAAGTGAAATAAGTCAGTCAGAGACAAATATATCATTTCATTTGTATGTGGAATCTAAAGAATATAAATGAACAAACAAAACAGAAACAGACTCACAGATACAGAGAACATGGTTTCCAGAGGGGATTAGGGGAGGAGACTAGGTGAAAAAGGTGATGGGACTGAGAAGCACAGACTGGTTCTTACAAAATAGTCATGGGGAGGTAAAGTACAGCATTGGAAATATAGTCAATAATATTGTAGAATTACGTGTGGTGCCAGATGGGCACTGAAAATATCATGGGGAGCACTTTGTAAAGTCTATAACTGTCTAACCACTATGCCACACACCTGAAACTAATACAAAATAATATTGAATGTGAACTGTAATTTAAAAAACATAAAATTTAAAGAAACCTGTTTTGATTACAAAGTAATAAGAAAAACCTTTGACCTAAAATGACCTAAGAAATGAAAAAAGTCTTGTGTTAAATAACTCTTGAGTAAAAGGAGAAATACAAACAGAAATTATAAGATTTCTGAAAAATAGTATCAAAAATATTATGTATCAGAATCTATGGGATCCATTTAAAGCAGTGATAAAAAGAAAAATTCATAGCACTAAACATCTATATCAATAAAATAATAAAATTAATTAATTAAGTTCCAATCTCATAAAAGTAAAAAAGAACAGAAAAAAATAGCAAGTAATAAAAATGAAAGCAGAAATTAATGAGGTAGAGAAGAGAATTTGATGAAATTAATAAATTAAAATTCAGGTTATTTAGTCCTGGCTGGTGTGGCTCAGTGGACTGAGCACCAGACTGAGAACCAAAGAGTCGCAGGTTCGATTCCCAGTCAGGGCATGTGCCTGGGTTGCAGGCCAGGTCCCCAGCAGGGGGTGTGTGAGAGGCAACCACACATTGTTGTTTCTCTCCCTCTCTTTCTCCCTCCCTTTCACTCTGTCTAAATAAATAATAAAATCTTTTTAAAAATTCAGGTTCTTTAAAAGGAATTCAACAAAATAAACAATGTAAGAGAAAGCTCCACTCACAACAGCACTAAAAAAGGCAAAATACTCAGAATAAACTTAAATGTTCAAGTCTGTATGAAGAAACTCATAAAACTCTGGAAAGAACAAAAGTGCTTGTTCAAAGATGTAACTTTATTTTAGTTGGGATGTCTCAACATCAAGATTTTAATGCTCCCTAAATTAATATAATTTAATGTAACCCAAATAAAAATACCAACAAGCTTTTTTTTTCTGGAGCTAGACAAGTTGATATTACAGTTCATATGGTAAAACAGACACAAAAGAATACCTAAGAAAACTCTGAAAACAGAAAGCTATGAGGAAGAATTACTACCAGATATAAAATATGTAAAACAATGTTGTACATGAGTATGCAGAAAGACCAATAGAATAAAACAAATCCAGAAACTGACTCAATTCAGAAGTATATGATAAAGGCGGTAGATATTTAAAATCACAAGATGGACTTTTTAATAAATGATGTTGGAACAAAATCATTTGGATAAAACATCACATGGATAAAAGATAAAATTAGGTACACACTTCATACCATATTACAATAAACTTCAAATGGACCAAAGATCTAAGTGTAAAAAAGTGAAACTATACAAGTACTAGAAGAAAACACAGGTAGGTTTCTCTATAACCTGGATGTAGGAAGAAATTTCTTTTCTTCTTTATTTTCATTGTTTACACTATTAAAGATGTCTCCATTTACCCCCCACTTTGCCCACCTCCCTCACACCCCCCATTCATCCTCTTCCCTCTTGCCATCACCACACTGTTGTCTGTGCCTATGGGTTGTGCATACGTATTCTTTGGCTGATCCTTTCATCTTCTTTCATCCAGTCCCCCATGTCTCCCCTCCCCTCTGACAGCTGTCAGTCTGTTCTATGTATCCATGCTTCTGTTTCTGTTTTATTCCTCAGTTTATTTTTTTTATTAGATTCTACACATAAGTGAGATCATATGGTATTTGTCTTTGCCTGACTGGTTTATTTCACTTAGCATAATAATCTCCAGGTCCACCACGCTGTTGCAAAAGGTAAGAGTTCCCCTCTTTTTTATAGCTGCGTATATTCCATTGGGTAAATGTACCACAGCTTTTTTATCCACTCATGTACTGATGGGCACTTTGGCTGTTTCCAGATCTGAACATAGGGTTGCATATATTCTTTCAAATTGGTGTTTCAGGATTCTTAGGATATATTCCCAGAAGTAGGGTCACTGGGTCAAAAGATACATCCATTTTTAATTTTTCGAGGAAACTCCATACCATTTACCACAGTGGCTGTATCAGTCTACATTCCCACCAACAGTGCACTTGGGTTCCCTTTTAGGGTGTGAGGTGATTCTCGTTCTGATTGTAATTTGCATCTCTCTGATGATTAGTTATGTCTTTTAACAATTCAAAATCCAGATGAATAAAAGATTGTTAAATTTGACTACATTAAAGTAAAAAAAATTTTGCATGTCACAAACCACCATAAAGTCAAAAGACAAATGACAACTTGCTAAAGAACTTCTAAAAATCAAGACAGAAAAGAATAAAATCTGGAGATCCTTTTAAAAATTAAGAAGGAAAAAAACTCTCTAAACTTTGAAGCAAAAAACCCTCACAAGTCCTCTTAAATACTGAGGAAAAAATGGAGGAAAAGACACAAACAGAAAATTTACAAATAAAGATTTTTAAAAAGCATTCAATTTTAAATGGTCCTTAAACATATGAAAAGATATTCGACTTCACTCATAAGAAAAATGCAAATTAAAAATATTATGACTACCATTTCTCACCAATTAGACTGTCAAAAAACAAAACATAACAACTCATTCTTCTGGTGAGTCTATATGGAAATAGGCACTCCTAAATTGCTTCTGGGAATATAAACTGTTTACACCTTTTCAAGAATTTGGCAATATCTAACAAAGCTACATATGAAATTTTATCCTTTGACCCAGAAATGCCACTTACATGAATTTATTCTGTAATAATACCTACATTATCATGCACAAGGTTATTTATTGCAGCAAAATATTGGAAACTATCTAAATACCTGAACACAGGAGATTGGCTGCATAAACTATAGTACTATAATACATATATATAATACGGTACTATGTAGCTTTTTATTAAAAAATCTGTATTAACTGGTATGGAGTGATTTTCAGGATATACAGGGTAGGGGAAAAGTAGATTTACAGTTGTGAGTGTGTGAAACGCAAAGTTTATTCTTGTATTATTATTTTTTAATTATTGTATTATTTTCCATATGAACAACTGTAAACCTACTTTTGCCCATCCAGTATTGTTAAGTGAGGAGAAAAAAGCAAATTTCAAAAGAGTATATAAAATGTTATTTTTGTGTAAGAAAGAGTTTGGAAATAAAAACACATAAAAGTATCTGTCTATTTTTGCAAAAAGAAATAGAGGAAGAATAAATCAGAAATCAATGAAATTGGTTACCTACAATGATAGAGAGACAGGGTAGAAGGGATGGAGGAGAGAGTAATAACTCTCTGATTATATCATTTTGATAGTTTTCATTACACGACATGTTAATAATGTTCTACATACTAGAAAGATAAAATTACATCAATAAAGGTGATGGGTGGGCACTGAAAAACTGAATGCAAACAGGAACAAATGACCCCAACAGTATTTCAAAATGATAACATAACCACATCTCAGAAAGTTCCTCCATGCCACTTCCCAATCCCCATCCTCCCACCTGCTCCAGTGATAACCTCTACTCTGAATTTTTTTTGCCATAACTCATCTTTGCCCATTCTAGAACTTCGTATCAGTGGAACTATATTTTACATATTCTTTTGAGTAAAGCCTCTTTTACTTGGCATAATGTTTTTGAGACCCATCCATGTTGTTGTATATACCAGCAGTTCCCTTTATTGCTAAGTACTAGCGCATTGCATGAATATATAGTGTCAGTTATTCTCCTACTGATGTTTCACCCTTCTGATATTTCCAGTTTTGTGCTACAATGAATAAAGCTGCTATTAACCTTCAAACACGAAGTGTTTGTGGATATGTTTCATTTTCACTGTAAATATATACAAGGGAAAGACTCATAAGGAGGTAGAAATGTAGTCTTATATAGAAAACTCACTTTTTTCCAAAGTGGTCTTTTTCATTTCCAACAACAGTTGGAACAGTGTGGGAGGAGAGGTCTAACTGCTCCACATCTTCACATTTGGTGTTGTTATCTCGGTACTACTACTCTTACAACTTTGCTGTATGTTTGAACTTCAAAATAAATAAGGTAGCAATTATTTGTATTTACTTTCTGACAGCTCCATCCTAGTAGATATAAAATAGGTACTGCTGTTCTCATTTTAAATCAACTTACCCAAAGTCACACAGAAAACTGTTAGTATTATCCACTGATTGGTCTCTCCATTTCATCCACTGAAAAAACTGATAATGACTTACAATTCCATTCTACTAGAAGTCAATGTCATTATGTGGTCATCTTTAGCATCCATGTAGATAAGCAAATTCAAAACCTGCTTCTAAATTCTTTAACTTCCTTATTTCCAGTGGTCTTCTCCTACACTTCATTTCAAGCTACACACTCCCTTCACCACACTCTAGAGTTTATCCTCCCAACCTCTGAAATCACTAAGCCATATACCCTACTCGCTTCTTTTTATTCATTGATTGACTTTAGAAAGAGAGAAACTTAAATTTGTTGTTCCACTTACTTATGCTTTCATTGGTTGATTCTTGTGTGTGCCCTGAGGATCAAACCCACAACCTTGGTATATTGGGATAATGCTCTAACCAACTAAACTACCCAGCCAGGGACCCATTTTCTTCTAACGCCTTCCCTTCTGGAGTGTTCAGTCAATTATCCCATTATAGTTGTTCTTCCACCTCACTAGGATTTCCAGTCCATTAACTAGTCCATTAATTTTTTTCTACCTAGTCTTTACTCATCTCCTAGGTACCTGGTACACAGCAATCACTTAATAAATAATGGTATATTAAATTATCATTATTATTCAGTTTACATTCCTTAGATCATTATTTTAATTTCTCTCTTGTCAATATCCTAAATCTGTCACTCAACTATCTTTCACAACAACCTGGCAAAACATTAATACTAGAACTATCCACCTTCTCTATACTTGCACCCAGACTGAACCTGTTAAATGAAAAATACACAATTAGGTTAATGAGTGCTATTGAAAATTCAGGTTCACCAATTTTATTGGGACCCACATCACTTTCAAGATTCTTATTATGTTTTCTTCATCTATTACTCTACCAATTCTCAAGATACAAGTTCTTCTTTCTTCAAAACTCTACTTGTTATCTACACTTAGATGTATCACAGACATTTCAAATTCAATACATTGAAGACTGCACTCAACATCTTTCCTACCCAAAACTTGCCCTCAATCATCCAAATACATTCCTTCCTCTTCTGCAGACTTCTTACCTTGGTAATGATACCACCATAAGGCCAGAAACCTGGTAGTCATCCTTGTCTCTTAACTGCTGCTTCTACAGCAATCCTCCCGATACCTAATCAATCACCAAGTTGTTGACTACTTTTTATATATGTCTAGAATCCAACCACTTTTTCCATGAGTTCCACTAGCCCAGATTAATATTATTTTCTAACAGTTACAGTTTCCCAAAACCTGCTCTCCCTGCTTCCACTCTTACCGTAACTCTAATTCTTTCTCCAAATTGCAGTTAGCTTTCCAATTGGGTTAAGACTCTTACACGGTCCTGTTTGATCTGACCTAGCCAAACTTTCTAACTTTGTTAAATTTCTTTCAGTCTCAAATTTGTCACTTTCTCACCTCTAGGACTTCACATATTCTCTCTGCTTGAGATACTTTCCTTATACCTTTTAATCCAGCTAACTCTTACTCAAACTTCAGGTCTCAATACTCTAGGCCCTATCCTAATTCCCAAAATAGTTAATAGTCTGCTGTTATTTGTCTTCTACCATATAATGTCCTTGTCCTAAAGGAATTTACAATCTAATATAAACAAACACAATATAGAGTAGTACTTACAATATATAAGAAGTATACAAGAAAGGAGTCTTTTTTTAAGCTGAGAGAGTCGCAGAAAAGGTGACACCTGAATATAGTTTTAAAGGATGAAGAGAGGGTTAGCAGAATAATGAAGATACTAATCCCCCCACTCCCACCTTAAACGTGCACAGATGCACACCACACACAAAGGTGAAGATGTGAGAGGATAGTGTCCAAACCGTGGTACCTCGGTACTCGTCGTTAATTCATTCTGGAACTCATGATGAGTGCTAAAACTGAGCAGTACTGAACAATAAAGCATTTTCTCTTGCTGGATGGCAAGAGAAAATGATGAGCGTGACTCATACAAGTTCTAGCAAATGCAACAAGTCCCAAGCAAGAGCCGAGTGCTGAAACATTTTTTCATCATCAAAATGCAATGAGTAGGGTTTGACGAGTTCTGAGGCCAATGAGTACCTAGGGATGACTGTACAAATGTACATGGGCAAGGCAGGAGGAAGATTTGGTGGAGGGGAAATGAGAAGAGAGGTCAAGGACAACTAAGTAATTCTGAGCTCACAGGAGAAGAATATGGGAGAACCTATTCAGTAATTCCCAAAGGTGGTCTGCAGACCACCTGCTGCAGAATCACCAGGCATTTGTTAAAATACTCCCATTTCTAGGCCTCCTATCAGATCTAATCATCCAGATCTCTGGAGTTGGGGGCTAACACATAACCTTCCTTACTAATAGCCCAAGACATCTTATGCACATCAACGTTTGAGAACTGTAGGTATTAATTTTTTAAGAGAGAAACTGACCTTTGTCCTGAAAAGGGTCACTGAAGCAGTTTCATTTTTATGTAAATATTAAAAAGCAGGAAGATTTATTTAGTGATTAGAGGTTAGTAAAATACTCTGAGGGTCAAGAATAGACACCACACTCTAGACCCCTCCATCCCTGGCTACCAAGGAGGAATAAGTGGCTTAAACAAACAAAGACTTTCTGGAAGGGATATATTATGGGGCCTTTTGCATTTGGATGGTAGAAAAAAATACTGCTTCATTCTTGGGGGATTCTCATAAAGAGACATTGATTGTGTCTCTGCAAGAAGAGAATACCCAAGCTCAGCTAGGCACAACTCCTCTGTGACAGCAGGGCCTTATAAAAGAATGTACTGTGTCATATGCCTGAAGAGAGCGGGAAGAAAAAGTATACAAAGAGGGACACTCTGGGTCAACTGGAGCACTGAGTGAGTAAATGTGTCCATGGAATCATCCTTATTTGAAAGGATCTTACCAGCCTTTGCTTGGGCAGGCCAGTGACATTTTGCTGTGTGGGGACTACAGCACCAGACAATGGAGGTATTTGACATCTGTACCACCTGGCAACAGAGAACAACACTAACAGCAGGCTGAGAGTCGCCAAGAATCCTCCCTGCTTAGAAATGGGAATCAGATACACCTGTTTAGGATGAACAAATGCTTTGAAGCTTCCAGCCTATACAGGGAAAAGGAAAATGCCTATATTTCAGACTTCACACGGGAAAGGGTGATATCGACCTTTCTGTTAACTATAGAATATAGGGAGTTGATTTAAATCAGAGAAATAAGATATGGACTGCGTTGTCACTTGTGAGTTTTGTGAGGCAGATCATACCAGCTGCATAAAATGTTTAGCACAGAGTCTGGCTCGCTGCAATTAATACATGGTAGTCGTTGTGGTTGTTACTATTCTAGAGGGACAGAGAAACAAAGGTACAATAGTTACAAGGTTTTTAGTCTGAATATTAGGAGAATGATCACAGACAAGGAAATTAGGAGAAAGATCTGAGTTTATGGACAATATTTGGCTTTACACATGCGGTTTGGGTATAAAAGAGGCATCCGAACAGATATGTTCATTTGCTTAATTTAAAATGCACTGCCTACCATGTCTGCTGGTTGGAATCTTATCCTTCTTCTAGCAGGTTTCCCCTTCCCGCTCCCCTTCTGCCCCCACCCCCTCTGCAATTATTCTCATCTTCCTGGACCCTTTAGCACATTTCTACTACTACTCTTATTATATCGTTTTATACCATAATTATTATTCTACATATATGTCTTTTTTAAAATGTTTTATTGTTTATACTATTACAGTTGTCCCAATTTCCCTCCACTCTCCCCCCCCCCAGGTATTTATCTGAAGAAAACAAAAACACTAATTTGAAAAGATATATGCATCCCTATGTTCATTGAAGCATTATTTACAATTAACAATATATGAGATCAGTCTAAGTGTCCACAGACAAATGAATAAAGAAGATATGGTATATACATATACAATGGAATATTACTCAACCATAAAAAGAATAAAATCTTACCATTTGCAGTAATATGGATGGACCTGGAAGGTATTATGCTAAGTAATTAAGTCAGAGAAAGAAAAATACCATATGATTCCTTGTATGTGAAATCTAAAAAACAAGATAAATACACAAACAAAATAGAAACACACTCATAGATACAAAGAAAAAACTGATGGGTACCAGTTGAAAGGGGAGTTAGAGGGCTGGGTGAAGAAGGTAAAAAGGATCAAGAAGTAAAAATTGCCTGTTTAAAAATAGTCACAGGGATATATAAAATACAGCATAGGAAACGTAGTCAATAATATTGTTCATAACTATGTATGGTATCAGATGGTATTAAACTTATCAGGTGATCATTTTGTAAGGTACATAACCATCTCATCACTATGTTGTACACATGAAACTATTAATATTGTATATCAACTGCAATTAAAAAATAAATTTTGAAACAATACTGTGTTGTATACTTCAAAGTTGCTGAGTAGAGTTTTAATTTTAATGTTCTTAATGTAACAATAAAAATGTGTTAGCTAATCTTATTGTGTGAAACACTTCACAATATATAAGTGTATCAAATAATCACATTGTGCACCTTAAACATGTACAATGTCATAGGTCAATCATCTCAACAAAGTGGGGGGAAAAAGAACAAAGTTGGACACTCACACTTCCCAATTTTAAAAGTTACTACAGAGTAACAGTAATCAAGGCAGTATGGTACTGGCATAAGAACAAACATGTAGATCAATGGAGTAGAATTAAGAGGCCAGAAATAAATCCACCTGCGGTCAGTTAATTTTCAACAAGAGGGCCAGGACCATTCGATGGGGAAAGAACAGTCTTTTAAACAAATCGTGGTGGGACAACTAGATAGCCACATACAAAAGAATGAAATTTGAGACCTTTCTAACACCATACACAAATATAACTCAAAATGGAACCTAGGCATAAATGTGAAACCTAAAACTATTAAGCTCTTAGATGAATACATAGGAGGTAAATCTTGATGATACTGGGTTAGAAATGGTTTCTTAGACATGCTTTCAAAAAATAAGCAACAAAAGAAAAAAGACATAAACTGTACTTCATCAAAATTAAAAACTTTGATTTTTTTCAAAGGATACTACCAATAAAATGAAAAGACAACCCACAAAATGGAGTATGTTAGCAAATCATGCATCAGATAAGGGACTAGTATCTCAAATAAAGAACTCTTACAACTCAACAATAAAAAGACAAATAACCCAGCTTAAACATGGACAAAGGATCTGAATAGTCATTTCTCCAAAGATATGCAAACAAACAATGAGCACATGAAAAGATGCTAAACATCATTAGTCATCAAGGAACTGAAAATCAAAATCAACTACAATGAAATACAACTTCATCCTCACTAAGATGGCAATAACGGAAAAAAAAAGGATAGTAACAAGTGTTGACAAGGATGAAGAAAAATTACAAATCTCATACATTGCTGGCTGGATTGTAAAATGGTGCAGCTACTTTGGAAAACAGCTTGGCAGTTCCTCCAAAAGTTAAACACAGTTATCACATGACCCAAGAATTCTATTCCCAAAAGAAATAAAAAAACCTATGTCCACACAAAAGCTTGTATGTAAATATTCATGGCAGCATTAATCATGATCAAAAGGAAAGAACTCAGAAGTCCAACAACTAATAAATGAAGAAACAAAATGAGGTATAGCCATATAATGGAATATTATTTGGCCATAAAAAGGAATGCATTAATGATACATGCTACAATATGGATGAACCGTAAAGAAGCAAGTCTCAAACAACTACGTATTATATGATTCCATTCATATAAAATGTCCAGAATAGGCACAGAGACAGAAATTAATGGTTGCTTAAGTGCTAGAGGGGATGGGAGGATTAAGGAGTTGTATTAAAGGGCATGGGGTTTCTTTTTTGAGATGATGAAAATGTTCTAAAATTGACTGGGGTGATAGCTGCCACACCTGTGAATTTAAAAACCATTTAATTGTACACTTTAAATGGGTGAGTGCTCTGCTATCTTAATTATATCTTACTCAAAATATTAAGAGAAAGGAAGAGGACTTCTGGCCAAGATGGAGGCGTAGGTGGACACACTGTGCCTCCTCTCGCAACCAAAATTAAGGACAACAAAGATTTAGAAACAAGAAAACAATCAGAACCTATAGAAAAATTGAACTGTACGGAAGTCCAACAACCATTCATCCAGATCGGTAAGAGGGGCAGAATCGTGGCAGGAAAAAGTGGAGGTTGGCGGACTGGGCACGTAGCCAGCAGCTGGCAGACCCCAGGCGCGCAGGTGGTGGCTAGCAGACCCCAGGAGCACAGGCAGCAGCTAGCAGACCCAGGCACAGGGTGGCAACGGTGCAGACCCAGTGAGGCGGAGCAAGGCAGTGGTCTGACCAGTGGTCCCACATTCATGCGCAGATAATCCAGGTGTAGGGGAAGTGGCGGAAGGGACTGGAATCCGAGAGAGAGTGTAGAGCAAGCGCCATTGTTCCCTCTCAGACCCCGCCCCCACATACAGTGTCACTACCCAGCAACTGGGCTGCCCCACCCTGGGGAACACCTAAGGTTCTGCCCCTTACTACTTAACAGCCACTACCAGGCCCCCCCCTCAAAAAAAATGGCTCAAACGAGAGAACAGATCAAAGCCCCAGAGCCAATTCGTCTAAGTGACCAAAAGACAGCCAACCTATCAGATGCAGAATTCAAAGCCCTGGTGATCAGGATGCTCACAGAATTGGCTGATTTTGCTCATAAATTAGATGAAAAAATGAAGGCTAAGTGAAATGAAGGAAAACTCACAGGGAACCAATAGAGATAGGAGGAAAACTGGGACTCAAATCAATGGAGTGGACCAGAAGGAAGAAACTAACAACCAAACAGAAAACAAGGAAGAAACAAGAATTCAAAAAAATGAGGAGAGGCTTAGGAACCTCCAGGACATCTTTAAATGTCCCAACATCCAAATTACAGGTGTACCAGAAGGGGAAGAGCAAGAGCAACAAGTGGAAAAGTTATTTGAACAAATAATAAAGGAGAACTTCCCCAATCTGGCAAAGGAAATAGACTTCCAGGAAGTTCAGAGAGTCCCAAAGAAGTTGGACCCAAGGAGGAACACACCAAGGCACATCATCATTACATTAGCCAAGATTCAAATGAAGGAGAGAATTCTAGAAGCAGCAAGGCATAAGGGGACACTCACCTACAAAGGAGTTCCCATCAGACTGTCAGCTGATTTCTCAAAAGAGACCTTCCAGGCAAGAAGGGGCTGGAAGGAAGTATTCCAAGTCATGAAAGGCAAGGACCTCCATCCAAGATTGCTCTATCCAGCAAAGCTTTCATTTAGAATGGAAGGGCAGATAAAACACTTCTCAGATAAGGTCAAGTTAAAGGAGTTCATCATCACCAAGCCCTTATTGTATGAAATGTTAAAGGAACTTATCTAAGAAAAAGAAGATGAAAAACATGACAGTAAAAAGACAGCAAACTCACAGATATTAACAACCACACCTAAAACAAAAGCAAACTAAGCAAACAGCTAGAACAAGAACAGAACCACAGAAATGGAGATCACATGGAGGGTTAGCAACAGGGGAGTGGGAGGAGGAGAGAGGGGGAAAAGGTACAGAGAATAAGTAGCATAGATGGTGGGTAGAAAATAGACAGGAGGAGGGCAAGAATAGTGTGGGAAATGTAGAAGCTAAAGAACTTATGACTTCTTTATAAGAAGCTAAAGAACTTAAGCTTCTTATAAAGAAGCTTAAAGAACATGGACATGAACTAAAGGGGGGGAATGCGGGTGGGAGGAGGTGTGCAGGCTGGAGGGGAATGATGGGGGAGAAATGGGACAGCTGTAATAGCATAATCAATAAAATACATTTTTAAAAAAGAGAAAGGAAGGGAAGGGACGAGAGAGGAGAGAAAGGGAGGGAGGAGAGGAAAGGAAAGACTGCTGTGAGAACCCTCAGTTCTGAAATACAAGGTCTCTTCAGGGACACTACTGACACTCTCATCTCCAAGGCCTTATCAGGCAGCCTTGGGCTCAAAGCAGAGGGAAGGTAGCTTCCTTACTAAAACCTCCCAGCAATACTAAGTTGTTTCGATGGTTTGCTAAATGACATGTTTATCACATGGCTATAAAACTGCAGTAAATTAAACTCAAACTCCTCCATTTTTCAATTCTAATCTCTAAGTAGAAAACTCACTACTAAACAAAGTTCTAAATAAAACTACACTAAAATACTAGAAATAAAAAGATAAGATTGTGGTTGAGTGACTTCTGTTGTTGCTAGTTATCCTGATGATATATTAATAATATTTGCAAGGGACAACAAAAGTAGTGAAAATCTATGAAGCTCTGCAATTAGCACCCTGATAATGTATCAAAGAAACATTAATAAAGCAGATTCAACATTTTATTTGATCTTTAAAGCCTACATAATAGACCTGATTTTGATGTTGCATACTGTGCTACCTTAGCAACATATGGTGTTTATGAAATAAAGTAGATTCACCAACACAAAGAAAAGTAACATCAGGGAAGAGGTGACATTTAGCACCCAGGTTATCACTGGGGCATGACTTGGTACTCCCTTGCTCATTTTTGATGGTAAATGAACAGGTACCATGGCCAAGGCCTAAAAAGGCCATAGTAACTAGGATCATTACAGTCACCCAGCTGGTAAGAGATTCTGGCCAAGAATCTAGAATGAAGATAAGAGGATTATCAGTTGTGATCTGGAGACTAGCTGTAGTGGCCGAGGTTGGAATTCGCCCACTAATCTTACTCTTGTAAATTACCTAGAAAAAGAGATAAAATAATGCTGGAGGAGTTGCTCCCACATGGAGTGAATTTACTATGTGAAATGAATCCAAGCAGCACAAGAAGCATAGTGATCAGACATTCCCTTAAGGATCAAGGCATTCATTCATTCCTCTAACTGCCAGGAGAGCTGGCTCCTGGCAGCTCACAACTGTCTTCCGCCACAAACTGCCTTCAACGAAAGTATCATGGGTTGAGTTCTCTGAAAGTAGACACTGAGATGGACTTTGGGATACAAGATACTTATTTAGAAATCAATATCTGTGAAGGAAAGCAGCAGACACAGGATTGAGAAGAGGAAAAGTCAAACTGGTTTACGTGGCTTGTCAAATAAAGTTTATTTGGCTTGACAACCAGGTATGGCTCTCCTAAAGCAACTATCACCTGTCAGAGTTCCATGTTAGACTGAAATAGCTGGACCTTTATACCCCCACCTTGCTCAGCCATTTGCACGCTGCCCCTAGATAGGGGTGTCCAACTTGAGGCCCACAGGCTGCATGTGGCTCTGGATGTCTATGAATGTGGCCCAACACAAAATCGTAAATTTACTTAAAACATTATGAGATTTTTTTTTGTGATTACATGTCACAATGTATTTAAAGTGTAGTCCAAGACAAATCTTCCCAGAGTTGTAGCCCAGAGATGCCAAAAGGTTGGATGCCCTGCTAGAAGATTGTGACCTCAGGTGAAGCAGCTGACAGCTGGAAAGGGGAAATGTGAGTTAATCTTCAACTCTTACCAGAGAAAGAAACTGCCTCTCCCAAGGTCTCCCCCTCAGGTCAGCCCACATCTAATTCCAGACAAATGTGAAGTGTCACCCTAGCTCCAGAGTTCCAAAAAGGACTGACTGAAGTTTCGGTCCCACCTGCTATCAGTTCAATCTCTCTGCCCTCCCAATCTTTCTTCCCTCACTCCATTACAAGTGTTGTTTCCCAATAAACCTTCTGCAAGCAAATCTCAGAGTCTATTTCCCAGGAAACATAACCTAAAAATCCCAATTCCGTAGGAAGATGAAATAAAAAAAGTAGCTATGACCTACTCTGTTCAGTAATCTCATAGGATATTGTTTTATTTCAGCTAAAATCCAGCTGTCTATGGCACAATAATGTCAAGCCATCATCCCATTCAAACAAACAAACAAACAAAAAGCAACTTATATAGCAGCATTTAGATAAATAGCAGGATGAATATATCAGAGGTACCAAAACTGAAATATTTAACTAGAAGAAGAAGCAAATAGTAGATCTGTGTTAACCTTTAAGGAAATAACGTAACTGTTGAATCCAAAACCTGAAAATGGGTAAAATAAGAAAGGTTAATGAATCACATTCACCCATGTTATATACATCAAGGCTCAAAGGCAATAGAGGAATTAATTGCAGAATTTTTATCAAATAGAGGAGATTATTTTGCATAAGTTAGTGGTTCCTGAACTTATTTTGAGTCATGGATCCCTCCGAGTATCAAATAACAGCTATGGACTGTCTTCTCCAAGAAATATCCATATGTTTTTATAAAATCTGAAAATAATTTCAGGAGTTCATGGATCCCTGAAAGCCACTTACTGTTGCCAAGTTAAGAACCCTGGATCTAAATCAGGTTTATATCCCTCTAACCCTTGTTAACTTAAAAGACAAAAAAGATGCTAACCAAAAAATGTGATGAATAAAGCACATTGTCTTTAACTTACTTTAGTTATGTAATTATACAGAAATACGTAAATAGGTTCTCACCATAAAACTATTCAAACAATAGAGATCATACTAAATTTCTTCTTGGTCAGTACCCATTTCCCCTTTCTCCTCACAGAGATGGCAATCCTTCAAAAACTATGTTATCTATTAAAATGTAGAGAATTATTTTGAATAAACTACATTAAGAACTAGCATTTTAAAACAACAAAGGATCGATAGTAGAGATTTTCCTATTTCCAGCAAATTGTAGGGCTGCTGAACTTAATGACTTTTTCATATAACTCTTCCCTAAATCCATTCTTTCCATTTAATTCAATTTGATCCACAAGTTCCAAATCTGGTTTGGAACAAACTAGTGTATAATTAAATCAATAAATCAATTCAACCAACATTTATCAAGCACATTTCTATGTAAATCACTGTGCTTAAGTGCTACAGAGCAATGAGTGGTTCCCAAACATTTAAACCTGGAGACAATGTCAAAAATAGATTCCTACTGTATCTGAAAAAAATATTTAAAAATACAGATTCCTGAGCCCCATTCCAATCATAGTTAACTGGAATTTCCAAGAGTAGAACCCCAGGATCTGTATTTTACCAAAGCTCTTCAAGTGACTTGAATAAAGTGTAAACAGCCAGTGCTGGGAATCACTATTATGAAAGCCATAGAAAAGGAAAAGATAATGTTCTCAATTCAATTCCACAAAGACCTCTTAAAAGTCCATTATGAAATCTACTAGATATTATGCTGAATGCTGAATGTACTGTAGGGTACAGTCCTTGCCCTGGAAGCCTTTGCAGACTAGAAGGGAAGATAGTACCTGTAACAAACAACTGTAACACGAGCTGAAAGTGGAAAGTGCTATCTCCCCTCACTAAAGTATATGCTCCTTGAAAGCAGGAACTTCACTTAATTCACTGCCACATCTTCAGTGGCTAGACCAGACCCTAGCACATAATAGGTGCTCAATAAACAATTGTGGAATAATGTATAGGACTAAAGTGGAAAGAAAGTTTTTAATTTCAACTAAGTAGCTAAGGAAATGGCACTTTTAACAATAGATGTACAGACTGTTAAGAGGCAGGAAAGGGGGGAAAAAGAGAACTAATATTCATAGTACCCCTACAGTATGTAAGAAATTCCAAGCTGATTTTGAATACATAATCTCATTTAATTATTATATAAACATTTTGAGATGGTATTTTGTCTCCATTTTACAGATGGAGAAACTAAGGCACAGAATGGTTAAGTAACTTGTCATCCCAAGTTACACAGCTAGAAAGTGACAGAACTGGAATTTGAACCTAGATCTCCAAAAATAAGGCTTAGGAATTTAGACCTCATTCCCAAGAAACAGAACACCTTTGGAGATTTTCTTGTTTTCATTC
Organism: Glossophaga mutica; assembly: GCA_039655065.1. NCBI lineage: Eukaryota > Metazoa > Chordata > Mammalia > Chiroptera > Phyllostomidae > Glossophaga > Glossophaga mutica. Next base: position 30,829,746 of record CM077307.1, read on the forward strand.
TGGAATACTTGCTTTTTTAATACCAGCTTTATTGTAATATAATTCATATCTCATTAAATTCATCCTTTTAGAGTGTACAATTCAGTGGCATTTAGTACATTTACTGATTTGTGCAACATACTGTAACTACTAATTTTGGAAGATTTCATCATCCCAAAAGGAAACCTCATACCCATTAGCAATTACCCCAGCTTATATAAACCACTAATCTACTTTGTCTCTTGGATTTGCCTATTCTGGACATTTCACATAAATGGAATCACATTACAAGTAGCCTTTTAAAAAAAAAAACAACTTTTTATTGTGCCAAAATGTACATAAGATTTACCATTTAACATTTTTAAGTGTACAGTTCTACACCATTAAGTATATTCACAGTGTTGTACAACCATCAACACTATTCATTTCCACATCTTTTTAATTGACCCATATAAACTCTGTGTACCTATTAAATAATAACTCTCCATTCCCCTCTCCTCAGCCTGTGGTAACCTCTTTTTTACTTTCTCTGTGAATTTGCCTATTGTAGGTAGCTCATATAAATGAAGTAACATAATTTTTGCCCTTTTGTGTCTGGTTTATTTTGCTTAACATAATGCCTTTAAGGTTCATCCATGTATCAGGAGTTCCTTCATACTTAAGGTTGAATAACATTCATTGTATGTATACCAAATTTTGTTTATCCATCGATGGACACTTGGGTTGCTTCCACCTTTTGGCTATTTTGACTAATGCTGCTATAAACATGGATGTAGAAATATCTGTTCAAGTTCCTGCTCTCAATTGTTTTAGTTTTATGCTGCGAAATGAAATTTCTGGATCATATGGTAATTTTATGTGTTTTTTTTTTAGAAACAGCCATACTCTTTTCCACAGCAGCAGCACCATTTTCTGTATCTACTAGTGATGCACTAGGGTTCTAATTTCTCCGTATCCTCAATAACAGTTGTTCTTTTCTTTTTCTTTTTTTAGTTTTAAACAATTATTGGTTTATAAAGAAATTTAGAGGAAAAAAGCAGAAGTCTTTTGCATTTACTCAGACATTTACCATTTTTGGTATCATTTCTCTTCCATCAAAATAACTTCTAGCATTTTTTAAGTATATATTATTGATTATGCTATTATAATTCTCATTTATTTCTTCCCCTTTATCTCTCCTCCACCCAGTACCCCCATGCCCTCCATCATTCCCCCCCTTAATAAGTTCTCCATTATTTTTTCAAATAAGTTTTCAATTCCTTGCTCTTCCTCTTCTCCTTCTGGCACCCCTGTGATTTGGATGTTGGAACACTTAAAGTTGTCCCAGAGTTTCCTAAGCCTCTCCTCATTTATTTGAACTCTTGTTTCTTCATTCTGTTCCAATTGAATGATTATTTCTTCCTTTTGTTCCAAATCATTGATTTGAGTCCCAGTTTCTTTCCCTTCACTGTTGGTTCCCTATATACTTTTCTTTATTTCACTTTGTATAGAGGCAAAGCATGTCTACCTACACCTCCGTCGTGGCTGGAAGAACCTTATTTTCTGTTTTGTTTTGTTTTTATAACAGCCATCCTGATTAATGGGTATGAAGTGGTATCACATTGTGGTTTTGAGTTTTACTTCCCTAATGATAAGTGATATTACACATCTTTGCATTTATTTATTGTCTATTTGCATATTTTCTTTGTATAAGTATTCAAGTCCTTTGTTCATTTTTTAATCACATTGTTTTTTGTTCTTAACTTGTAACAGTTCTCTATATATTCTGGACATTAATCTCTTATCAGACATGTTGATTTTGAGTGGCTAATAGGTATCCATTTAGAATTATCTAGCAGGCAAATATACATGGCAATCTGGGAGAAACAAGTATACAGACTTAACAGTCATATTATTTGCATGGTGATATTTATAAAGTATTTTACATATATTAGTTTATTTAGAATCTCACAAAAATCCTGATACTTTTACAGATAAGAAATTAAGGCAGATCTCCTGATTCCAAATCCCAATATAAGATTATTTGGAAGTGCTTCAGGGACTCAAAGGGGAAAAGAGGGCGAAGCTGACAGACTCCTGGACCCCACCCCAACTCCCAAAACAGCTCATATTTTTTAGCTGCAAAAAACTGGAATACCATTTAGATTTTATTTGAAAATTAACAGAGTTTTGTTTAATTTTGCTTTAAACAAAATGTAAGCCACTATATTATAGGATGCTAACTTATGTTAACAAAACAGTAATTAAAGCTATAGAAATAGCCTGGCTGGTGTAGCTCAGTGGATTGAGCGCGGGCTTGCGAACCAAAGGATCGCGGTTCGATTCCCAGTCAGGGCACATGCCTGGGTTGCAGGCCAGTTCCCAGCAGGGGACGCATGAGAGGCAACCATACATGATATTTCTCTCTCTCTCCCTCTCTCTCCTTCCCCTCTAAAGGTAAATAAATAAAATCTTTAAAAAAAAAAAAGCTATAGAAATAAAAGAAATTGCTAAATAAGAGAGCTTGGGCAAGAAGGTACATCCTACTTTTGTGAGGTAAGAGAATAAAGAAGGAAGGTAGGAAGAAAACCAGAATGGTGAGGTAAAACAAAAATCAAGGAAGAAGCATTTCAAGAGGAAGGTGCAGTAGACTACAGAAAATTCTATACGAAGGATATGAAGGATGAGGACTGGAAAATGGATACTGTGTTCAGCAATTTTGAGGTCACGGTGACCTTTAAGAGATCGATTTTAACACAGCAAGTGAAAGCACAAGTCAGACTGAAAAGGCTTCAGAGGTAGGGAGAAGATTGAAAAAGGTAACACATATGTAACAATTTTGGTATAATAATAGAAAATATTTACATTGTACTTAATAAGTGCTAGGTACTGTCCTAAATGCCTTACATTAATTTATCCTCAAAACTGAGACATAGTGAGGAGCCAGGATTCTGAGACTACCTGCTGCACAGTCCCTGCATGTAGTGATTATATTATACTACATTATATCAGAGATAATATAAATATGTGCATATATGCAAATTTATATATTGCATATATGTGATAATGCAGAGTACAATAATATAATATGAAGTAAGAGAAAAGATTAAGAAAATTATTTTTCACCATAGGGAACCATAAATGGAAAAGGATTTTTTTAAAGAAAATTTTAAAAAGATTTTATTTAGGACTTCCGGCCAAGATGGAGGCATAGGCGGACACACTGTGCCTCCTCTTACAACCAAAATTAAGGACAACAAATATTTAGAAACAAGAAAACAACCAGAACTTATAGAAAATTGAACTGTACGGAACTCCAACAACCATTCATCCAGACCGGTAAGAGGGGCGGAGTCGCGGCAGGAAAAAGTGGAGGTGCGGACCCGGGAACGCAAACAGCAGCGGCTGGCAGTTCCCAGGTGCACAGGCAGCGGCTGGCAGACCCCAGGCACAGGGGGGCAACTGTGCAGACCCAGTGAGGCCTCACAAGGCGGCTGGCTGACTGGGTGGTCCCACATTCGTGCGTGCAGACGGTCCAGGCAGAGGGGAAGTGGCGGAAGGGACTGAACACAGGAGAGAGCGGAGCAGGCGCCATTGCTCCCTCTCAGACCCCACCCCCACAAACAGCATCACAACCCAGTGGCTGGGCTGCCCCATACTGGGGAGCGCCTAAGGCTCCACCCCTCACTACGTAATAGCCGCGACCAGACTAAAACCAAACCAAAACAAACAAACAAAAAAACTACCAAAAATGGCCCTGGCTGGCGTAGCTCAGTGGATTGAGCGCGGGCTGCGAACCAAAGGGTCGCAGGTTCGATTCCCAGTCAGGGCACATGCCTGGGTTGCAGGCCAAGCCCCTAGTGGGGTCCACGTGAGAGGCAACCACACATTGATGTTTCTCTCCCTCTCTTTCTCCCTCCCTTCCCCTCTCTAAAAATAAATAAATAAATAAATAAATAAATAATCTTAAAAAAAAAAAAAAAAACTACCAAAAATGGCTCAAACCAGAGAACAAATGAAAGCTCCAGAGCCAATTCCTCTAAGCCCTGAAGAGATAACCAACCTATCAGATGCACAGTTCAAAGCACTGGTCATCAGGATGCTCACAGAATTGGTTGATTTTGCTCACAAATTAGATGAACAAATGCAGGCTACAATACGTGAAATGAAGGAAGACATATGGGGAACCGATAGAGATGGAAGGAAAACTGGGACTCAAATCAATGGAGTGGACCGGAAGGAAGAAACTAACAACCAAACAGAAAACGAGGAAGAAACAAGAATTCAGAAAAATGAGAGGCTTAGGAACCTCCAGGACATCGTTAAACGTCCCAACATCCGAATTATAGGGGTCCCAGAGGGGGAAGAAGAAGAGCAACAAGTGGAAAACTTATTTCAACAAATAATAAAGGAGAACTTCCCCAAGCTGGCAAAGGAAATAGACTACCAGGACGTCCAAGAAGCTCAGAGGGTCCCAAAGAAGTTGGACCCAAGGAGGAACACCCCAAGGTACATCGTAATTACATTAGCCAAGATTAAAATGAAGCAGACAATTCTAGAAGCAGCAAGGGATAAGGGCACAGTCACCTACAAAGGAGTTCCCATCAAACTGTCAGCTGATTTCTCAAAAGAGACCTTCCAGGCAAGAAGGGGCTGGAAAGAAATATTTGAAATCTTGAAAAGCAGGGACCTACATCCAAAATTGCTCTATCCAGCAAAGCTGTCATTTAGAATGGAAGGACAGATAAAGCGCTTCTCAGATAAGGTCAAATTCAAGGAGTTCATTATCACCAAGCCCTTATTATATGAAATGTTAAAGAGACTTATCTAAGAAAAAGAAGATCAAAAATATGACAATGAAAAGACAGCAAACTCACAGATATTAACAACCACACCTAAAACAAAAGCAAACTAAGCAAACAGCTAGAACAAGGACAGGACCACAGAAATGGAGATTATATGGAGGGTTAGCAATAGGGGCGTGGGAAGAGGAGAGAGGGGAAAAAGGTACAGAGAATAAGTAGCATAGATGGTGGGTAGAAAATAGACAGGGGGAGGGCAAGAATAGTATGGGAAATGTAGAAGCTAAAGAACTTATGACACATGGACATGAACTAAAGGGGGGAATGTGGGTGGGAGGGGGTGTGCAGGGTGGAGGGGAATGATGGGGGAGAAATGGGACAACTGTAATAGCATAATCAATAAAATATATTTTAAAATAAAAAATAAAAAGATTTTATTTATTTTATTTTTACACAGAGGGGAAGGGAGAGGGAAATAGAGGGAAAGAAACATCAATGTGCTGTTGCCTCTCACACGCCCCCTACTGGTGACCTGGCCTGCAACCCAGGCATGTGCCCTGACTGGGAATCAAAGTGGGGACCCTTTGGTTCACAGGCCAGGTGCTCAATCCACTGAGCTATACCAGCCAGGGCAGAAGGATTTTTACATTGCTAACATTAATGTATGTTAGTGATGCTTGCCAGTCATGTCACTTTAGGAAGTGTTGATACATCTAAGCAAAATAAAAACAGGTGGGACTCCCAGTAAAAATGGCGGCATGGGTAAACACGGCTCACCTCCTCACACAACCACATTAAAATTATAATTAAACTACAGAACAACTATCATTCAGAACCATCAGAAACTGAGCTGAATGGAAGTCCTACCACTACAGAATTAAAGAAACCACATTAACACTGATAGGAGTGGCAGGGACATGAAACAGGCTCGTCCCACATCCATGTATGGTGGATAAAAATTGGGAGGAATACTCAGGAGTGAGGGGTTCCAGCCCCACACCAGGCATCCCAGCCCCAGAGTTGCAGTGCCAGGAAGGTAAGCCTCCATAACTTCTGACTGTAAAAACCAGCAGGGATTGAGACTGGAGAAGATAGACACTGCTAGAATCCCAGGCAGTTCCTCTTAAAGGGCCCATGCAAAAACTTACCTGGACTCACTCTCTCTGAGCTCCAGTGCCAGAGGAGCAGATTAAAAGACATCAGAGACATACAAGGTGGAATTGAATTGTCCAGCAACTGGGCAAGAGCCAGGGGCAGCTTTCTCCCAGACAGCAGGGCTAGCAGAGGCCATTTTTTCTTTTCTGACTCCTTCACCCACAAAGCTGGCAGTTGCCATATCTGATTTTCCATCAACCTGGCTCACACTGTTTGCCCCACCCAGGTGATTCTCTGAGGCCTTTCCCACAAAACTTTAAGGCCCACCCAAGCTGTTTCCAGTAGCTTTTCCATACAAATGGCTTGTCTTGCCCCATACTTCAGATTTTCCTAAATCCTCTCAAACAAGCAGCATCTGGATTCAGCAAGCCCTGTACCTCCGCTAAGTTGCCCCAAGCCCAGAAATAGCAGCTGCTGGCCTTAGTTCATAGTTTAGCCTCTCCTGGGCACCTCCAAGCCCAGCATAAGTAGCAGCCATCTGCATATTGCTTTGTAGCTTATGCTATGTGATCCCAGACAGGATACAGATGGTGGCTGCCCTAGATGTACCCACAACAATCAAGGCTCAACTCAAGATGAAGGTGTATGCAGCCCACACAGTGGGTGCACCTTGAGTACCCAGCTTGGGAAATAGGGAAGGCTGTGCCACTGGACCCTACAGGACACCTGGAAGATTAGGCCATGCCAACGAGACAAGGAGTCAGAGCAGCTCTACCTAATACATAGGAACAAACACAGGGAGGCTGCCAAAATGAGGAGACAAAGAAGCATGGCCCAAATGAAAGAATAGGTAAAAACTCCAGAAAAAGAACTAAACAAAATGGAGACAAGCAATTAACTAGATGCACAGTTCAAAACACTGGTTATAAGGATACTCAATGAACTTAAGAAGAACGTCAGTGGCATAAAAAAGGACCAGTCAAAAATAAAGGATACACTAACTAAAATGAAGAATAATTTACTGGGAATCAATAGTAGAGTATATGAGGCTGAGAATCAAATCAGTGATTTGGAATATAAGGAAACAAAAAACACCCAATCAGAACAGCAAAAAGAAAAAAAGAATCAAAAAATTGAGGATACTGGAAGGAACCTCTGGGGACAATTTCAGGCACCCTAACATTTGCATAACGGGGGTGCTGGAAAGAGAGCAAGAAATTCAAAACCTATCTGAAAAAATGACACAAAATTTCCCTAACTTGGTGAAGGAAATCCACATACAAGTCCAGAAAGTACAGAGACCCAAACAAAATGAACTAAAGAGGCCCACAATAAGACACATTATAATTAAAATGCCAAGCATTAAAGATAAAGGGACAATCTTAAAAGTAGCAAGAGAAAAGCAGTTAGTTCTCTACAGAGGCATTCCCATCAGCCTGTCAGCTGATTTCCCAACAGAAATTTTACAGGCTAGAAGGGAATGGCAAGAAATATTCAAAGTGAAGAACAGCAAGGACCTACAACCAAGATTACTCTACCCAGCAAAGCTATCATGTAGAATCAAAAGACAGATAAAGAGCTTCCCTGACAAGAAAAACTTAAAGGAATTCCTCACTACCAAATTGGTATTATATGAAATGTTAAAGGGTCCTCCTTAAGAGGAAGAAGATAAAAAATATGAACAATAAAAGGGTAATAAATTCATAGCTGTCAACAATTGAATCTAAAACACAAAATAAACAAATAAGCAGAACAGAAACAGAATCATAGATACAGAGAACATTTTGATGGTTGCCAGATGGGAGGGGGCTAGGAGGAATGGGTGAATAAGGTGAAGAGATTAAGTACAAATAGGTATTTACAGAATAGCCATGGGGATGTAAAGTACAGCACAGCACACAGAGTAGCCAAAGAACACATATGCATGACCCACAGCCATGAACAGCAGGGTGGGGATTGCCTGAGGGAGTGGGGGACTGGGTAGAGAGGGACAAAAGGGGAAAAACTGGACAACTGTAACAGCATAAACAATAAAAAGAAATAAACAGAATGGTTAGGCTTTTTCTGAATATACTAATACTGTAGGCTTTCGTTCAGTAACATCATGAATGATTAGGGAAAAAAATATATAATTATCTCAAAGGCTCTCAAAGACAAAATAACATTTTCCTATTGCTTACCAACCATAAGATAATGACTGAATAGACAAAAATCTATTTGCTCATTATCTCTATCATATATCTGTATCTAAAAGAAGCGACAACTTTCAAAAGAATTATAAAGATAACAAAGCTATTCTACAGACAGAAATCTGTAAAAATTTATTCTGAGGGAAAAGGATTACTATATGATATTATATTTGTCATCTTCCTGCCTGCTGATATTACTCTTTTGAATCAACTACCATCTAGTATTACAGGAATGTCAATACAAAAGGAACTTCATGAAGGGTTAATCTAACTTGTCAGTAATAGTGTTTTCACTCTTCTTAATATTAGACATAATTTTAATATTTATCCTTGGCATTACATTAAAATTGAGCAGCAGATCCAGCTGCTGCCATTTCTCTAGTTAATCACTTCCTACTCTTTGCCTCCATTGTAGCTATGTCTATTTACAAAACATGGTATTAAATACTATTTTATATTTTATCCTAAAGTGTGTACTCCTTAAATATAGATTTTATGTTCTAATTTGCACAGAACATTAAAGTTATAAAATTTAAGTTTCACAAATGAATGAAAGAGTGAACAAAGAAAATATGTTGGCACCGCATCTATACAAGTGTCTTTTGATGGTGACAATGACAAAGAATTGATATACTTTTGCATAAGACCCTTCCAAAACACAGACATTATTTAAATAGTAAAAGAATAATTTTCCTGAGATCCATTAATAAACATAAGATAAATAAGAGAGCAGATTGAAGCAGAAAAGAAAATTGGCATGACAGGATCAACAGCATTTGTGTAATAAATATTACATAATGTCTTGATTACCTACAATAAGTTTTAAAATGATGAAAATACTAATAAAGGTGATCATTTTTCTAGAGCAGTGTTCTTCAAACTCGGCTGCATATACAACTACCTAGAAGCTTTTTAAAAATTCTTAATTTCAGCCCTGGCTGGCGTAGCTCAATGGATTGAGCGCGGGCTGCGAACCAAAGGGTCACAGGTTCGATTCCCAGTCGGGGCACATGCCTGGGTTGTGGGCCAGGTCCTCAGTGGGGGCCACGCAAGAGGCAACCACACATTGATGTTTCTCTCTCTCTCTCTTTCTCCCTCTCTTCCCCTCTGTCTAAAAGTAAAATAAAATAAATAAAATCTTTTTAAAAATTTTCTTAATTTCAGTTCTGTTCTTAACAGATTCTGATTTAGGTAATTTGGGGTAAATCCTAGGCGCTGTCTTTTAAAAATCTCTCCAGGTGAGTTTAATGTGAAACCAAGACTGGAACCCACCATTCTTTCCTTTAAAATAAAATTTTTGAAGTATAACTTATATTCAGTAAAATTCACCAATTTTGTGTACAATTCAGTAAGTTTTGACAAATGAATAGTCATGAAACCACTACCATAATCATGCTATAGAGCATTTCCATCATCCAAAGAAGTTTAATGTCCAATCTGAGTTCCAGGGTAGGAAAATACAACATATTTTGGAATGAATTCCACCAAAAACAGGTAAATAATTACTTACTGAGCCTTACACTATACAAGTGACTAACTGTTCAATGAATGTATCAAGAACCAGTTAATAGTAAGCTCCAAGGGAATTTTTTAATGTATATAATGTTTGAAAAATCAGAAACATCCAGAAATTACAAAATGCCTGCATATCTCCTAGGCTCCGGTTGCATATAAATCAATAAAGATACTACAAAATATTTTAAAAGTTATATAACAATTTTTTTAGTTTTTTTAATCCTCACCTGAGGATATGTTTATTAATGAGAGGGAGTGAGAGAAACATCAATGTGAGAGAGAAACATCCATCAGTTGCCTCTCGTACACACCCCAGCTGGGAATCTAACTGGCAACCTATGTACCCTGATGGAAAATTGAACCCGCAATGTTTTGGTGTATGGGAGAACACTCCAACGAACTGAGCCACATGGCCAGGGCTAAAAATGTTATATAACAATTTACTCACTGATTCAATAAACATTTATTGAACACAAACTTAGGGTATATTACAATATACATAAGGGGGAGATCAATTTTTCTAAATACTGAGAACCAAAAATTAACCAGTTAGCTGTATGTAGCAGGATAATTTAATATATGATAATATTGTTGGGAACCACCCTGCCTGGTTTCAGAAGCTGTAACCCACATGGCTAGAGCTGAGTAAAGAGACCTTGGGAACATTAGCCACTAATGAGACAAAGCTTATCTTACTGGCAGGGGCACCACCTCTGTCCCCTTTTACTTCACCCTGCTTGGCCCCAGACAGATGACTGGTTAGCCAATGACGGGTAAGATTCCTCAAGGGAGGGATGACCTAAGACAGGCACAGTCATGAAGGAGCCCTCAGGGAAGGACTTGGGGAGCTATAGAAAAAGGGGATGATGGACCTTCGCCCCTCAACTTTGACATAGCCTGAGTCCTCATTCAGTCTGCAAGAAGTCTCCTAATCTCTTGGCTGCCTTACTTCCCCTGCCTGACTTAAGCCTGAAACAATGCTGGAGGGCAGTGCAGATCTGGGCAAGAACAGGTGGTTCCCAGGAGCAATCAGGCCTAAGAAAGAATGCATAAAATCCTGTGAAACCTGCTTTGCTAAGAATGTCCTCAATTTTCTGATAAGGGTCCAAGCATAAAATGAGTTTGTTTTCCAAAGTTTTATGGCCTTTTAGCTAATTGACCCTGACTCAGAATAAGCCCTCATAGTTCTTTGAATGTTATCTATTGTTTGATCATTACTGCCTGACAATGATGAATGATGACCTCCCTTGATGTAATGCTCCCAGAAAAGCAATAAAAGCCTGTCCAGGCAAGGGTTGGGGCGCTCTCTCACTCAGAGAGCGGCCACACTGTCCCTTTTTCTCCATAGGACTTCTGTAGTCCGTGTGAATTTGTTCATCACATCCACAACACCTCGGATACCACCAGTCAGAGTCCGCATCATAATATAATGATAGCATTAATATTAAAATGAGTTGATTTTCTTGACATACCACCTTGATGACAGGCTAAAAGTGGCCAAGGAGCATGCTGTCTGTATTAGGAAAGAGCCTTTAACTAAACCACAAGGTAGAAAATTCACATAAAAGTAATCTGGGATGGCCCTGGATGGTGTGGCTCAGTTGACTGAATGCCAGCCTGTGAACCAAAGAGTTGCTGGTTCAATTCTCATTCAGGGCATAAGCCTGGGTTGCAGGCCAGGTCCCCAGTTGGGGGAACATGAGAGGCAACCACACACTGATGTTTCTCTCCCTCTCTTTCTCCCTCCCTTCCCCTCTCTCTAAAAATAAATAAAATCTTTAAAAAAAAAACCTCATATAAAAAAATAAAATAATCTGGAATGGATTGTAGTGTAGTCTATATCAAATATCAAACTTTAATTCCAAACCATATAACTTGGGGTTTAGAAGCTAGGTAAGATATGGTTCATATGCTTTCAGGGTTACCTATCCTAAAGATGAGTTATAAATGGTATGCGTGAAAAAAAATTCCACCATAATCTGTTCATCCATGTATGAGTGCTGGATTGCACAGTCATCATTTTTTATAAATAATATAAACCAGAATGACAGGTTTAACCTTTAAATAACCACTTATTTGTCAAAAGTTCCACATGTATTACAAATATTAAATAATCGTGCAAATTGAATCAATTACATTGAAATAATACTTACCTAATTAAATAAATGTGCTTTCTAAATTTCAGCTACATCCAATGTAAAAAAGATTAAAATTCACGAGAAACTCTCTTATGCAACAAAAAGCAAGTATGAGACGCTGTTATGAGAATTGTGTCCCCCTCAAAAATTGTATGCAGATTGTGACCTTATTTGGAAACAGGGTCATAGCACATGTAATTAGTTATAATGAGATCATACTGGAGTAGGGTGGGCCCCTAATCCATATGACTGATGTCCTTATAAAATGGCCATGTGAAGACAGACACACAGGAAGAATGCCACATGACAAAGAAGGCAAAGATTGGAGTTATGCAGCTGCATGCCAAGGAATGCCAAAGACTGCTGGTTACCGCCAGACCCTATGAAAAGGCAAGGAAAGATTCCCTACATAGGTTTCAGAAGGAGTAAGGCCGTGCAGAAACCTTGATTTCAGACTTCTGGCCTCTAGACTAAATCTGCGACCCAGAATGTGGCACTTGGTTACAGCAGCCATGGAAAACTAATACAGCATTTCCACTATCTCTTTTGAACATTAATTTACCAACATATTAATGTCTTCAGTTTTAAAAATTATTTTCTAAAGTCTAATACAGTAAACTTGACTTTTGGGGATACATTTTATTACATGTGTATATATTCATATAATCATCACCATAATAGGATACTAACAGTTAATGTCTTGATTTTTAATAGCATTAAAAATACCATTGCATTAACAAAAGAAATTCTTTCACACGGGCATAAATTTCCATCCCTTTCACTTCAAAATTTAGACTTTGTACTCACACTTCAGTAACATATTTTAATATTCCCGAAGTAGAAATAACCTATAAAATAAAATCCACTACCTTTAGCTTATTCATTATCTTTAAAATCTAAAGCTCTGTCCTTGAGAAAGTCACCTTCAGTAAGAATTCACCTAAAGCTTTCATTTGAAGAAACTGATAAATTATCATTCTTCCCACAAAACAGGTGATTGACATAAAAGATACACACATGCTGTAACGCTCATACTACTTAATGCTATCAGTTTATTACATGCGTAAGATTGGGCTTTTCTCCATATCTTCTAATACCACATTCATACTACACACCCAGGCTTCTCTTTCTTTTCTTTTTAGTTATATTACACTGAGGTGTACATTCTTAATATTCACTACTCAACAAACATTGGTTGAAGACTACATGTGATGTGGTTGGTGGGGAGGGAGAGGTAGAGAGCTCATTGCTTAAAAAAAAAAAAAAAAAAAAAAGGCGCGGGCCTGCGAACCAGAGTATCGCGGTTCGATTCCCAGTCAGGGCACATGCCTGGGTTGCAGGCCAGTTCCCGGCAGGGGACACACGAGAGGCAACCGTACATTGATGTTTCTCTCCCTCTCCCTCTCCCTCTCTCCTACCCTTCCCCTCTAAAGATAAATAAATAAATTCTTTAAAAAAAAAATGGCACAGTGATTTTAAAACTTGGTAAATTTCTACCCAAAACACTGTTACCACTTACCCCTTAAAGGTATGCCACTGCCTCCTGGGTTGGAGTATGTTACATATAAATTAAGTAACTTTTCCCCACATGAAGTTTTATTATGATTTTATATCTTAGTCTAAGTAAAACACATGTTATAAAGCTTTTTAGGTGAGAATATCTTTTGTTCCCCCAAATGATATAGATCAAAACAAATTATATGTAAAATTCAACAACTGTAATACTTGTTACTGCTGCATTTCACAAAAATTTTACTACAGAAAAAATTCACAGACATTTATTGATAATATATAGTGTTCATAATTATACACTTACTTTCTTGATGTTTAAACTATGGACAACTTCCTGAAATGGACCTTTTTATTATAATGAACTTTGTAACTATCCTTTTTCCCACATACGGTAGTGAAGATTATCCAAGATTATAATAATTGCATGATTATTAGAAAATGTGTGTTGGGTGGTAGGATTGAGGGTGGGAAGTGGGAGTGGGTGGGGTGGTGGAAGTGGTGGCAGGAAAATGAAGACAACTACACTCGAAAAAAAATTTGAAAAAAGGAAAAAGAAAATGTGTGGACTAAAAATAGTCTAGGGTTTTGTTGAAGTCAACTGTCAATGTATGAAATTTCTGGGTAAGTATTTATATAATTAAGATATAACAGCACAGAAAGCCCCTGCATGGCTTTACCTCATTTTTTAAAATCTAAATATATAAATATAGTATCTCTGCATTTAGAGAAAAACTGTTAATGCTCCTTTTCCCTCAATTCAGAGTTCCTTCAAAAGGCACAAATTTCCTTTTAAATTTTATCAAACAAAAAGATGTTAATTTAAAATATGATGGAGAGCAAAAAACAGGTTCACATTTAAAAATTACTAGAAAATTGTACTTGTCCCATTCTTCTACCATCTGCAGACTCCTGAATAAGTATTTCCCCAAGATTTATAGTATTGCTATTTCCATGGGCTTCTTAAACAGGTTAAAAATGCATCTGAACTCTATTACCTTCATAATACTGAGAGAGCAGACTCTGAGTCTATCCGCACAGCTTTAAACTTACAGATGTCCATGAAAAGACTAATTCACAATTTCTCCCTTTTAAAAGGAACAATACTTCTGATTCAACACTGTTATGTAAAAGAAATGTGTTCTTTGAGCTTTTAACAACCTATAGTTCTACCATTTATTTACATCAAGCAGGGAAAGTTTTAGTTCTGATTAAAAATCTGATGTTTTCCAGAGTACTTGCCTTCCAGCCATTCCATGATTTCCCATTACCACCAGATTCCATGTCAAATGTAATCAGAAGTTACTGAATTTAATATACTTACTTTTTGTATAAGTTTTTCTTGTTGTCTAATTTGTTTTCCTGCAAAACTTTTTGTGTTGTGCCACTTTCTTCATTTTTTAAATTTATTTATTTATTTTTATTTTAAGGTCTTTTTGTTTTCTTCATTTAGATCCCCTTAAGAATCTTTTCTTTAAAATAATGTTGTTTTAGAAATACCCTATCTTCCTTTCCTCCCTAAAGCATCAGGCTTCACTAACTTCCCTATTCTGAGGTTACAACTATGGCTTGGAAACAGTAAGGTATGATGTAGAATGTTTAATTAGCACAACGCAGTAATTAAATTGAGTTTGAAGTGAAGTTATAAACTGAAGAACATAACTATCCTGCCTTCTAAATTACTTTCTCACTCATCTTTTGGCAATACTTTTTATAAAAACCTATCTTCTAGATTAAGTCATGTACTCACATTTTAAGTTTATGAGGGATGAGTCTCTAATTTTACATATTAAAAGGTGGCTCATATCAGATACAGAATTCATAATGAAACAGAATGGCATATCCTTTTCTTTCACACTCATTAGCATAAATTAAGGACAGAAGAATAAAGATTACACAGTTCATGGTTCTCAAATAGCATCACATACCTAGATGTGATTAATTCATTCTCCTGCCTACCTTCATCTATGAAATCCAAAGTGAGAATCTTTTCTCCAGTCCCCGAAACCATCATACAAAAGCTCATCAACCCCAGTAAGCATGTTATCATATCGTGAAAGAAAAACATCTGATTTAAACATGACCTGGATCACCTACAAAATCTAATTTCATCTGGAACTTGACATTATAGTCACTTCCAAAATACATACCTCTTTAAAACTTTTCATCTCCATTTGCCCCCTCAGGTTTAAAAATTCTATCAAATCTATCTCTTACTATAAAATGACCTCTTAAATTGACACTTTTCAATTTAAAATATTGTAAACTAGAATCTTAAAAATTAACTGATCTAAGCTTATACAAAGAAGTTTACAGGCTAATAAATTTCTATATTCATTTTCATCTTTTCAGTATGTCTGCTAAAGCTGTACATCTTAATTATCTGATTATTCAATTCATTCTTTCAAAAATACACACAAATACACAAAGGGCCAGGCTTTTTCAAATAAAACTTCCTCAATCCACTGTTACTGTATTCTGACAGGATGAATGTAGATAAATTGACATTTGCCATTTGCAAAACAAATGGTGATATACTTTTGTTTTAAATAGAAACACAGGATTCAATGATTCTCAAAAACCGGAAATAGGTTATTTTATGTGAAACGCCGCAAATGCACTACTCTTCAAAAGAAAAAAAAATGTTAATTTTACCTGGGTAGATTAGAGCTAGATGTTTGGACTGTGTGTGTGTGTTCCTGTGCTTAATTCTAAAATCAACCTCTGTCCAACTCCTTTCAAAGATCAATATTTTTCAATGAATATGACCATGTAATGTATAATAAAGTGCACAGAGATAATGTGCACTTCCAAAATGCTATAATAACCCAACAGAAAAAACATCAGTGATTTAGTTCTCCACATTGCAAGTCAATGTTAAACAATGTCATTTTTTCTCTTTCTCCCTAACCATTCCACAGATCGGAACTACTGTATTTGTATATTTAATAAGCGTAACAAACTGACTAGAAGCTCTGGAAGAGTAAGAAAAAGAAATCATGTTTCATTTTCCCACAAACAAAAACGATAAAACAAAAAGCAAATACGAAGACTTGTTAAATAAGAAGCACTTGAAAAACCCAACATGACCAGCTTTTTATTTAGCCCAGTATGACAAGGAAGAGAGACCCCACCCCCACTCCAGATTGTGTAGCTTTTTTTTTTTCCCTTGCGTGAGGGTGTGGAAAAACGAAGCTGTCACATTTCCATCTTCCGTTATTGTTAAGTCCACTGCCTAGATTCCCAAGTATAGCTGGTTCAGAAGAAAAAAAATACTAAAGCAGAAAATTTAAATTGCCTGAAATTAATTCTGTTGATTTTCTCCAATTTTAAAATTATATCCAGCTTCGACGTTCTAAGACTATACATTGCCTTTGACAGCCTGTCCCTTAAACATTCCCTATTAAGACGGCTTGCTCCGGATTCATTAACAATTCTCTCCTCTCTAAACTTAAATTAGAAAAGCGCATTCCAGAAATTAGTACATCCAAAAAACATTCCTCCCAATCCTTTTTGTCTTAGATGTGAGTGTAGAATAGAGTAAAAAAGAGCCCTATTCGCTCTTCAAACAAAGTGAAACGGGGGTAGAGGGCCAGTGTGGGGAAACAGCAGCAGTGGACCTGAAAGAAATGTTGAGAAAAGTTTTTATGTGGTTAGTGTGTCCTTGAGCAAGGGAGCAGGAGTTTGACAGAAAGCTGGGGTCTTGGCCCAGGGCTGGGGCAGAGAGAGAGGGCACCTGCGGAAGAAGCCAGGGACCAGAGAAGAGTCCGGTGAGCACCTACCGACTTGCAGCACGTTCTCCACGGAGCCGCTGTCCAGCAGACGGATGCCCCGGCGGAACGGCAGCCCCTCTCCGGCTGCTCCCGCCCCAGCACCCTGCCCCGGAGACGCCCCAGCCGCTGCAGCCCCGGGGGCGGAGCCGGCCTGAGCGGTGGCCCCTGGGGGTGGCGGCAGCCCCTCCTCAGCCAGCGAAGCCCCCACGGCGTAGCCAGCCGCGCCGGCGCTCGGGCCGCCCCGGTACTGGAAGCTGGAGTACATGCAGATCTCCCGCTCATTCCGCGGGAAGGACCAGTAGACGATGCGGCGCTGCACGGGTTCCGGGATCCGCTCGAAGCGCTCCTCCACCCGCTCGTACGCCCACTTTTCTGCCACCGTCTTGGCGGCGCAGTCTAGCAGGGACTCGGGCTGCAGGTGGGGGCGGGCCCCGGAGGGCAGGCAGCTACTGCCGACGCCCCCCACGCCGCCGCTGGCTGCCCCGGGCGAACCGCGAGGGTGGTGAGCCCGCGGGCTGGGCCACGAGCAGAGGCGCTTGGCTGGAGAGACTGGCGGCAGGGAGAGCAGCTCCTCTCGCTCACCTTCTTCCGCCATTGCTGGGGACTGACTGACTGACTGAGGCGGCGGCAGTGGCGGCCGCGGCTGCACCGATTGCTGCGGAGACCCTAGCCACGGCCACGCGCCCCGCGCAAGCGCCCAGCTGCGGCACCGGGGCGGGGGTGGGGAGGCGGGGCGAGCAAACCTGCGGGCCGGCCCGACCGAAGCGGGTGCCCGGGCCGGCCCGGTGCGCGCGCCACGAAGGGCCGACCGGGGCGGCCAAGGACTAGCGCGAGGTAGCGCGCGCTGTCCGTGCCTCCGCGAGCGCGAGAGGGGACGGGAACGAGCGCCGGGAGGCAGCGCGCGCCAGGCGCAGACAGCCCAGAACGCGCGCGCGCCGAGCGCTCGGCCGGCAACCACCAGGGGAGAGGAGCTGCGGGCACCCTCGCCAGTTCGCATACCTCCAGCGGGTATGCCTCTAGCCCGCACGCCTCCAGCCCACCTGCCTCCCGGCCAAAGGAGGTGCACTGTGTGGCCATGTGAAATGGCCGAGTCGCGAACCATCCAAAGATCCACCTCGGTGAAGTTCTAAGCTTGTCTAAGCTTGCGGACGCAGGGAAAAATAAAACTCAAAGTCAGGCTAGTGCGTAGGATCTGGCAGAAAAATGCTAGCAATAGACCAGGAGAAAATCTGCAAGTTCAAGTGGTGAAAATTCTTCTCGCCCCACAACGATGTAGAAAACAGTCGGTGGTCCCCTCCAGAGTCAGGCAAAGTCGCACTAGCCCCTGACTGGACAGTTAGTGGGGCGCCAAGATCTCACCACCCCAGCGGCTGCACTCCCCAGGGGATCTGGAGGGTGTAGCTGTTTGCATTGTAAGAAACAAAACACTTTGTGTGGCTTTTGATGGAATTGTCTGATCCCCTGTCCCTAATCTAAATTGCTTTTTCATATTTTTCCTTATTTGTCTCAGTCTTCTACACCTTCAATATGTAACAAGTTGTACACGTAGTTTTATACATTTGTGTAAAATGTCAGACTGCCCAACTGACTGTAAACTCTAATCAGAGTGAGGATCTCATTTTCTACTTCAGTCTGCTTTCTTCACTATAATTAATCCTCTGTCCTTCAAGTATTTTACTTGGAATTACATTAAATTTATAGATTAATTTGGGAACAACTAATATCTTTATAATTGAGTCTTCATAAATACAGTATATTTCTTCATTTATATGGGTCTTCTTTACCAATCTTGTTAAAATATCTACATATTTTGTTATCCTTATTTATTTTGTGACCCTAGTGATTGCTAGACCTTTTCCAAAATACTGTTAAACAAGAAACAATCTCACCTCTGGTAGCTTAACATCTAATTAGTGAGATAAATGATAAAACATATTAAAGTTAAATAACAGTGAAAGACTAGAATAATGAAAAAGCAATAGCTTCAGAGGATTGTCGAGTGACTTGAAGAAGCAGTAATTATTTTGGGAATTAGAAGAATGATCACTTTGAGTAGAAATGAGAGGAAAAACTCTACAGTATAGTCTTATTCCATCTAGATTTTGGAGAATTAAATATGATTCAAACAGGTCAAAGGCTTAGGGAGGAAATTTTAATTGTGTTGAACAGCTTCAGCAAAAACCCAAAAGTTGAAATTACAAATCATTTTCATGGCACTGTTAAAAATAAATCTGGTTATGAAAAGGGTGGTAAATAAAACAGAAGGTCTTTTAAAGCCAAATTATGGATAATCTGAAATACCAGGTTAAGGTATTTAAAGTTGAATATACAATATGGGCAATGGGGAGCTAACACAGTGAAAATTGTTAGACATCTATATAGCATTATAACATTGAATATGATCTGTTTTTTTCACATCTTTGCCCAAATTAGTCTGTGTTTTGTATTTAGTACATAATAAACCCTCTATAAGTGTTTCATGAATGAATAAATGAATGATCTGTCTGTGATATGGAGAACCTATTTGAAGGGGGGCGATGAGAGATACAGAAACCTCTTAGGTACATATTCCAACAATCTGGTCATGCATTTTTAGTGGTCTCAATTCAGATGACAGTAGGAAAACAAAAACTTCCCTGAATAAAGTGCTTCTGTCCTATTGTTATTAAAAACTGATATAATGAATATTTATTATCTATCCTGTACTTAGAGTAGCAGGGTGATTTTTTTTTTAATTGACCATGAAGTTACACTTTATGTGTTCTGATATATTTGCCATTTTTAAACAAATCCAAATAAATAAACTCTTTGTGGGGCATTATAAGTTAAACATAGTGAAGGATACTAGGTTGTTTAAAACAGTCTGAGCGTTAAGAATGGAAAAATCACATGTAGGCCTGAGCTGGGACTGGAGATTAATATGGAGGAAGTTGCAGGAAGATAGGGAAGCAAGGGCATTTAATAACAATGATACTTAAAATTGACACAGTGCTTTACAATTTTCAGCTAGGAAACAGATGATTGCTGAAGAAAATTCACTGAATTGTGCTGACCAAGAATACTAATTTCATTTGGACCCTAAATTCTGCTTACTAACCCTATTATTCATTCCTAGTTGACTAGTACCTTTATCCTCGCTTTGCCTATGAAGAAAGACTCAGAAAAGTTGTGTCTTAGTCTAGGTTGCTAGAAAATGAGTAGCAGAAGCAGAACTCCAGTCCATGTTGTTGAATTCTAAGTCACATGAAATGTCCTTTCAATACTGTAGTCGTCTCATCCAGGAGTTAAGGGATTTTGTAAAGATAGGATCAAAGTGATCATATATTCTCTCTCCTGGACAGGGACTCAATTTTGGCCGGAAATGGGCTATCAGACTGTGTGATTTAGAAGGGAATTGGCTGTTAAATTTCTCAATGAAGCATTAGAACCATTTCATTGGCTATAATCAAATAGTAAAACTTAAAAAAAATTTTTTTTAAAAAGAGGGAGCCTTGGCTGATGTGGCTCAGTGGATTGAGTGCCGGCCTGCAAACAAAAGGGTCACTGGTTCAATTCCTCCTCCAGTGAGGGCACATGTCTGGGTTGCAGGCCAGGTCCCCACCAGTTGGGGGCATGTGTTTCTTTCCCTCTCTTTTTTCCTCCCTTCCTCTCTCTCTAAAAATAGATAAGTACATAAAATCTTTTTTAAAAAAGAGAGAGAGGGGAAAAAGTGACAAAAACAAGAGAAAGATAAAGAAAAAGATGAGAAGGAAAAGCAGCAGTTACTTGTGATAAGAAACCATAATACACTGAAACTATCAGCAACTAGAATAATAATGAAACCCAAGGTAAGGCCTTGTTAACATGTGGCTTGTGTGGAGTAAATACTGAAGGTAGTGTTATTTAGAGCTATGTGAGGCCATTGTTGACATCTACCAGCTCTTTTCAAGGTTAGCCTAAACATTGGTTCAGATTAAAATAATACTGGTTTGTTGATGTTAAGCATAATTGTTCTAACGCTTTAGATACTAAAGTCAACATACAAGGTGGAGCTTATAGTCTTGTTTGGGAAACAGACATTAAACAAATAAATATATAAATACAGATGGTAGTGACATGGCATATAAGACTTCAGGAAATATGTAAAATGTGGTTGGGAATAGCAAGTACTCTAG
Organism: Glossophaga mutica; assembly: GCA_039655065.1. NCBI lineage: Eukaryota > Metazoa > Chordata > Mammalia > Chiroptera > Phyllostomidae > Glossophaga > Glossophaga mutica. Next base: position 30,850,879 of record CM077307.1, read on the forward strand.
GTTATAATGTGGGGGGTTGCTATTTTTAAATTTTTGTTGTTGTTGTTCAATTACAGTTGCCCCGGTTTTTCCCCTGCTGTTCTCCCCTGTCCCATCCCTCCCCTTTATTTTACTTTTTCCATTACCATTTATCCCCCTTACACCCTCTTCCACCTCCCCTCTCCCCCCACCCCTGCACTCACCACACTGTTGTCCACTCCCATGAGTTCTTGTTATTGTTTTTCCTTGGTATGTGCACCCCCCAACTTTCCCCTCCTAGAGGCAAGTACGTACTCTAGGTTAATCGGAACACAAAGATTATGGTGCAAAGACTATAAAGGAGACTTGAGAGACATTGTGAAAAGTTTTACTTTTTTTATCCTCACTGAGGACATTTATTTCATTGTTTTTAGAGACAGAAGGAGGGAAAGAGGAAGGGAGAAAAAGAAAAACATCAATTGGTTGGTTGCCTCCTATATGCATCACCACGGATTGGACTGCAACCTAGGTACGTGTCCTAATTGGGAATCGAACCTGCAACCCTTCAGTTATGGGAGGATACTCCCACCAACAGAACCACACCAGCCAGAGCTGTGAAAAAGCTTTAAAATGCTAACTTAAATAATCTGAATTCTCTTAGGTTGGCAGAGGTAAGCTGATAAAGGTGTTTTGAGCAGAGGAATAACATGGTACTCAACCACCAACTTACACCATACACAAAAATAAACTCAAGATGAATAAAAGACTTAAATATAAGTCATGATACCATAAAAGCCTTAGAGGAAAACATAGGCAGGAATATCTCAGATATTCCACACAGCAATATTTTCACTGATATGTCCCCTAGAGCAAGGCACATAAAGGAAAGAATAAACAAATGGGATCTCATCAAAATAAAAAGCTTCTGTGCAGCTAAAGAAAACATCAGCAAAATGAAAAGAGAACCAACTCTATGGGAAAATATATTTGCCAATGACACCTCGGACAAGGGTTTGATCTCCAAAATATATAAAGAACTCACATGACTCCACTCTAGGAAGACAAACAATCCAATTAAAAAATGGGCAAAGGACCTGAACAGACACTTCTCCAAGGAGGATGTACAGAGGACCCAGAGACATATGAAAGGATGCTCAGCATCACCAGCCATCAGAGAGATGCAGATTAAAACCACAATGAGATACCACCTCACACTGGTCAGAATGGCCATCATAACCAAATCAGCAAACAACAAGTACTGACAAAGTTGTGGAGAAAAGGGAACCCTAGTGCACTGTTGGTGGGAATGCAGACTGGTGCAGCCACTGGAAAACAGTATATATAATACTGTGGAAATACTGTGGAATACTGTGGAAATACAAAATATAATACCATTTATATAGTATAATACAAAAATATATAATACTATGGAAATACAAAATACTGTGGGAAACAGTGTGGAATTTCTTCAGAAAACTAAAAATAGAACTGCCTTTTGACCCAGCAATTCCACTGCTGGGATTATACCCTAAGAACCCTGAAACACCAATCCATAGTAACCTATGCACCCTAAAGTTCATAGCAGCACAATTTACAATAGCCAAGTGCTGGAAGCAACCTAAGTACCCATCAGTAAATGAGTGGATCAAAAAACTGTGGTACATTTACACAATGGAATTCTATGCAGCAGAAAGAAAGAAAGGAGTTCCTGCCCTTTGCAACAGCATGGATGGAACTGGAAAGCATCATGCTAAGTTAAATAAGCCAGGCGGTGAAAGACAAATATCATATGATCTCACCTTTAACTGGAACATAATCAACAAAACAAATAAGCAAACAAAATATAACCAGAGACATTGAAATAAAGAACAAACCGACAGTGACCCGGGGGGTGCGGGGGAGATAATGGGGGAAAGAAGGGAAAGGGTCGTCAAGGAACATGTATAAAGGACCCATGGACAAAGCCAAAGAAGGTGAGGATTGAGGGTGGTAGGTGAGGATGGGTGGGGCAGGGGAAAGTGGTGGTGGGAAAATGGAGACAACTGTATTCAAGCAACAATAAAAAATGATTGAAAAAGAAGAAGAACATGATAAAAGACAGTGTTTTAAGAAGGTTAATCAGACAGAAATATGTAGGACCAGTGGGGAGGAGAGTAAGAGCCTGGAGGCAGAGGCCAAGCTAAGAGGCTGTGGTTACATGTAAGAAGGAAGTGGTAAGGGGGCATAGGGCATCTAGACATAGGGGCAAATAGGGACTGAAATCTAACCTGCACCCCATTTGCCCAGCCTTGCACCTAAAAAATTATGTTTGGGTGCCTTTTTCTAATTCTCACCAAGGGACCATGTAGGCAGTGTCTCTAGGCCTGTATTACTCCGATCTCTTTCCTCTGGTGAGGAAATTGACCCATTTCAAAGAGGCTGTGGGTATCTAAAGGTATTTTTTATAGCACTGCAATGTCAAGGGTGAACACACACATACTGAAATCAATGACCAGGAAGAATTCATGATAGTTTACAACACCTCTTTTCATGTCAGGAAAATGTTCAGCCAACCCTAAAAACAAATCTTTAAAATTATATTTGTGAAACATCCTCAGCCCCTCTGGAATGGAATAAAATCACTGATAAGATGGGGATGAGGGATAGAATGAGACCTAGAGATGAAGATTTAGGCATCGTCTAGCAAGCAAACTATATGCAACCCAGAATTGTTTATTTAGTAATAGAATCTATTCTGGTTTCCATTTCAAAATGTAGAAAATGGATATGGCTTCTAAAATGTAGCTAGCTGATAATGCTAACTTTGTTTGGGTCTACATTAAACACTGAATGAAATGGTAGGGAAAGATATTTAGGAAATAAAAAGGAAAACAATTATTAAAACAATATTCAGTTGACTAGACCTATTACCCAACTCTGCCATATTTCTTATAGTAGAAAACAGCCATGAAATTAGAGGAATTTAGCTCCAGGGGTAAGCCCCAACTTGACTAATCAATTGGAATAATCCCATACACCATTCTAAAGTGACTTATTCAGGGATAGGCAGATGTAAATTAATCTGTGTAGGGCATTTCCCTGGTCTTAGGGATCGGTTCAGTAATGGGCATAATCCATTAGGCCAACAAGACTTGTGACTTGCTAGCAACATCCAGGAAAGAAATGTTCTCACTCTTTTTAAGAGAGCTTATAAAAGCAATTCTCTTAGGGCTCTGATTAAAAAAAAAGTGATTGTTGACAGCATGTTACAAATACATGGGTAAACTAGGCTTCAGTTGAGGCTGACACACCAGAAGACATATGGGAAAATAGAAAACAGATTTCTGGCAGCATCACTGAGCAGATGAATCAAACCTACTTGAAGCCCTGTATGCCTGTCTACATCCAATTACATAAGCCAATAAATCCCCTTTATTATTTTCTCATTACTTTATTAAGGTATAATTTACATGCACTAAAATGCACAAATCTTAAATGTGCAGCTTAATGACTCTTTTTACGTATGTACATACCCATGAGGCAACACACACATCAAAATATAGAACATTTCTGTCATTCCAGAAAGTTTTCTTGTATCTCTTGCAAGTCAATATCCATCCCCACCCCAGCCCAGAGATGCACATTGTTCATTTAAATGGAATGATATGGTGTGAATTTTTTTACGCCTGGCTTTTTTCGCTAAGTATGTTTTTAAGAGTCATCTATGTTATTTACATGTATCAGCCCTTTGTTTTGTTTTAATCCTGAGTAGCGTTCCATTATATAAATGTACCACATGTTGTTTACCCAGTCTCCCTCTGATGCACATTTGGAATGTGTGTTAGTCAAGAAGGATTAGATGTGCAAGAGATTTATTAGAGGTTATGCTTGGTAGGGCACATGGAGCAGGAGCTAGGAGCCAGGGAAGACGGTGAGAGCCATCAGACCTCAATGCAGATGAAGAAAAGAAGGTTGATTTAGACTGCAGTGCAGTTCTAAGAAAAGTAAGACAAAACCAAAGTCACCCTTCAGAAGAGTCCTGCATCTCCCAGGAACAGGCCCACCTTAGCACTCCTTCTGTACTCAGTCAGAGGACCAGCCTGTGGAAACTGTGGCCTCTTGGTGGATGCAGGGATGGATTTTAGAGCACAGCAGTGAAGATGGTCAATAAAGTATGTTCTTTTTTTTTTCAATTCTTTTTTAAATTTTATTTATTACTTTATTATTTTATTTTTAATATATTTTATTGATTATGCTATTACAGTTGTCCCATTTTGCCCCCTTCACTCCCTTGCACCCTGCACACCCCCTCCGAGGGTAGTGTGAAGTATGTTCTCCTCAGCCAGAGATCTGAGAAGAGCATTTTCATGGATGCCGCAGCCCACACTTGCACCTCCCACATTTACTTCTCCATGCAACATTAGGGAGCAGATCCTCCATAGTTCTCTTTCTGAGGGGAATCTCAGAAGAGGAAGGTTGGTGGGGTGAACTACAGCCCTTGTTGCTACAGTTGGTGTTGGGGCAACAACTAGTATTCATTTTCTCCTTCTCCATCCGTTCTGAATTCCCCTCACCCTCAGCTTTCACTCAGCCGGTCTCAGAGCTTGCTTAGTGGTATGACCCAAACCCTCAGTCTTTAGGGTTCTGAGCCCTCAGCATTCATTCTTTTGCAGGCTAGGGTTGTTTCACAGTCACAGTGGGGCAAGAGAGTACCTGGGAGCACTCAAGTAGATCTCTTGGGTTCTACAGGTATTCCTCCCTGACCCCACCGTGTAAAAGGAACCCCACCTCCTTCCGCTGAAGTTTCAATGCCTCCTGCCAGCATAGTGACTCCTCTTTTCACCTGCTAGTCTCTGGGCACCCAGAGTCACTGGTGCCCTGGTAGCAGCTGCAATTGGTGGTATAATGGACCAGGACCTTTAAGCAGAACCAATGTTGCGGGGACAGGAAGCACAGCATTCTCCAGAACGTCATTGGGAATGATAAGTGGTGCCACTCCTGCTTCTATTCCTTGGTTTTGGGGACCTATGTCTCCTTCTTGGTAGGGACACAGCACCATATAGAGGTTCCTAATTTTGAGCACTTTCTATGCGCCACACAGTATACTAAGAATTCACTATATTATCTCATTTATCAGCCTTATTAACCCTTTGGGTTCAACAACATTTATGCTATTCAGATGAGGAAACTAAGGCTTGAAGAGGTTGTTAACCTGCCCAAGATCACACAAAATTAAATTAAAAAACACTCCACACCTCAGCCCTTTTTCATGATCTACTGTCTCCAAAACATGTTGTGAAAAATAGTTTTGATATCTCAAAGAGAAGAGGACTTTTATTTAATTTCCCTGCTTTGCAGCAACACTTACACAACCTCAACCACACTGTGATTTAAAATTCCCCTGCATTTTGAGCAGTGGTGGATTAGTGGCTGTTGCTTAGAAGCCAGTCCAAGAGGCCTCTAAGATGAGTATCAGCATCATTAAAGAAGTGCTATACGGGCTCTGGCTGGGTGGCTGAGTTAGCTGGAGTGTCGGCCCATTTACCAAAAGACTGTGGGTTAGATTACCAGTCAGGGCATATACCTGGGTTGTGGGTTCAATCCCCAGTCAGAGTGCATATCGGAGGTGATGAATCAATGTTTCTCTTTCACACCAATGTCTCTCTCTCTCTCTCTCTCTCTCTCTCTCTCTCTCTCTCTCTCTCTCTCCCCCTCTCCCCCTTTTCCTCTCTCTTTAAAGATCAATAAAAACTCCCGGGGTGAGGATTTAAAAAAAAAAGAAGTACCACATCAAGTTTTCACCTATTCACTTCAACTTCAGTTTTCACGGACATTTAATGGCATTGTTTCCTCAGAAATCTCCATAGTCTATGTTATAGTGAGAGCTCTGTTTGCTGACAAGGTGTCCTGAGAATCTGTCCAGCCGGTAAGAAAAGAATGCAGGTCAAGGAGAGATCCCAGGGATGAAAGAGAAAGGGAGGAGGGATCATATCAAAAGCAAAGAACCCAGAGTCCTTCATCCAGGAGCAAACAAGGATTCTGACTTCTTGCTGTCTCTTGCCTCTTCCCTTCTTCATGGTATGATTATGAGCCAAATAATTTAGATCTCAGATTTCTAATTTCTTTATTCTTTCTTCTGTTCATTCAGTCAAAAGCTCCTATAGAATCCATGGCTGTGTTCCTGCTTTGGACTTACCAGTGCAACTCTACCCCCCAATCCTTTTGCCTCTAAGTTGGTTGATCAAAAAGGATCTTGATTGCAATGAGAGAACAGGAGGAACTGTTACTGTAGCTGCTACAGTCTGTCTTTCTTCTTAAAAGATGGTAACGGTGGTGGACTCTTTGGAATTTGTGGCATTTCTTTTATACTCATATGTTAAACTCTACACAGACATGTGATCAGAACCTCTTAATAGTGTCTGCTTTAAAGTGATTTCTGCTTTTTAACTTGGTTAGTTCTCTGACCTACTTCCCATAGTGGCTTTTCCAAATCTTCTTCATGAAATTCTACCTAAAGCTCTCAAACTATCATTTTATTTTATTGTTTAAGATTTTATTTATTTATTTTTAGAGAGAGGGGAATGGAGGTAGAGAAACATCGATGTGTGACAACCTATCATTTTCATAGGATGAGCTGTCCATGTATTATTCTACTAAAAACAGTAGGCCACTGGGCAGGTCTCCACCTGTCCACCTTTCCATCTCTAAAGATCACAGCATTCTGCCTTCCTTTCATTCTGCTTCCTACCAAGGTCAAGCTCTCTGCCCATGCCTTCAATACCACCATCTTTGGGTCCTTTAAGATCTTCCTGCCACAATTATTCCCTATTTTCAGGTGTTCTCTCAATTTCTTTCTCTTCACTGCGTCTTTTCACTCTGCCTTCCAATATGTGCAAAATCTCTTATCCTGAGGGGAAAGGACTTTCCACTTGACGCCTCAGTTACCCCTAACTTCTGTTATATTTTGCACTCTCTTTTCATTAGGCACACGTTTTAAATAAAAGTGATACACTTAAAGGTCTCTGTCTCCTCATCTGTATCTCATTGATGCCCTGGAGTCCAGGCATTAAGGAAAACTGGCAGCACCAATTGTATCTGAAACTAGGGATAAAGGAGAGTGGCTAAAATGAGGAGGATCGGATAAAAGCTGTTTGAGAGGTGATTACTTCCCTAGATCTCCCAAATTCCATGTGGCTGAATAACTATCCCTCCCTTGTCACAGCAGAGATCTGGAGGCTGACTTTTTTGGAGAGGATATGAGGACCTGTGGATTGGGGGGATGCCAGGCAGTTAAGAGCTTGGGTACCTGCGGAAACAGGGAGTTCAAATGACCACATGTACACTAAATGCTGAGACTCCTCTAGCCCATCTTCCACACTACTCCCGGAATGCTGGCAGTCACCAGACCTCTACTGCTCAGGCAGGAGATACAACTCTTCTCTGGGAATCCAACTATCCCAAGAGAAAGACCTAGAGACACCAACAACAGGAATTTCCCCAACAAATGACGTGTCCAAGTCTGTCCACAGGGAGACTCAAAGTCAACAACGCCCATTTCATGCTCAATCTGCCAATCAGCTCTTCAACCTGTAATCATGAGCAGGCAACAAAGCATTATCTCATATCTCTGAAAGAGCCTCTGACGTGAAAGACATAGATCAAAACAATCAAACAGCAAACAGAAAAGAAACTGAGAAAAATAAAACCTCTCATGTAGAAGAAATTCTTCAAAAAGAAGAGAAAATAACATTCAAAAAATAAGAATAGGAGGTTATTAATAAATGAAATAATAAAAGGATAATTCAGTGGGAAAAAAACCTCTTAGAGTAAAGGAAGTCAAAAGGTACAAACTTCCAGTTACAAAGTAGGTAAGTCCTGGGATGTAACACACAGCATGGCAATGACAGTGAGCGATGCTGGACTGCATGCATGACAGCTGCGAAGACAGAAAATCTGAAAAGTTCTCATCGTAAGAAACAAAACTATGTGACCACGTGTAGTGATGAAGGCTAACTAGACTTATTGTGATGATCATTTTGTAGTATATACAAACATCAAATCATTATGTTGTGCCCCTGAAACTAGTGTGATGTTGTATGTGAGTGAAAAAAAGAGAGGGAGGTGGGTGGAGTTGGAAGAGGGCATGGTGGGGGAGGGGGGATAAATGGTAATAGAAAAAATACAATAAATTTAAAATAAATTCTAAAAATAAAAAGAGAAAAACATCTTGGAAATTAAATACATAGTAGCAGAAATCCAAATATTAATAGACAAATTGGAAGAAACCTCAAAAATAGTGCAAAATGAGTTAAAGATGAAAAATAAGAAAGAAAAGATGAAAATATTAGATGACCAGTCCAAAAGGGGAAACATCCGAATAATAGGCATGACAGGATAGGGAGGGAATCTTTAATAACATAATTCAAGAAAGTTTCCCAGAATCGAGGCACATGAGTTCTAGATTTAAAGGTGCTACGGCAAAAAGTTTGAAGTGACTAAACCATGAGGAGTTTAGGGCTACCTGGTGGAAAAGGGGCCTTAAACTTTATCTTGTAAGCACTTAGGAGCCAGCAGTTATTTCTATGTAGGAAATGAACAGATTAGACTGTATCCTAAGGGGACAGGGGGCAGAGGTTGCAGTAGGATGAATAATAGTGTGGAGAGGAAACAGAATAATGGCAATGACGATGGTCCCCAAGCTATTTAAAATGGTAGAGAAAAGACTGCTGAAACAGGTTTGAAAGCTATTTAGAATATAAACTAGGCAGGCTTAGAACAATAAAGAAAATTTGATGGAAAATAAAGAAAGTAGAAAATGGCTCCCAGGTTCCTAATTTGGCTTACATAGTAAAAGTTAAAGTCAATAACCAAAATAGAAAAATCAGGAGTACAAGATTTAAAGGAAAGGATAATGAGTTCATTGGGGACGTTAGGCTTGACATGCATGTGAGACATCCAGGTGTAAGTAGACTGAAATTGAAAAGACTACTTAGGACAAGGGAGACTTTGGTTAGAGTTAGGGTCAAGTTGGGGTCTTATGGAAGAAATGCGATCACCCAGACCAAGTGCATAGAGTGCAGGGGGCAGACGGGGATGAACTAGAATGAAACCAAGTGATCACCAACCATTAAAGGGTAAACACACAGGGAAAAACAAGCAAAGGAGAGCGGAGCCATATAAGAAGCAGAGAATAGGATCATGCAAGCAAAATAAAGAATGAAAGTTAAAAAGGAAAGGCAAAACAAACAAAAAAAAACTGAACAGGTGAAATAGGATAAGGACAGAAACAATTTTGGATTTGACCATTAAGAGATTCAGGTTCAATATTGTGGTGGTGGGTCATATACCAGACTTTAGTTTCTTAAGGATTGAATGGGAAGGAAAGAAACGAGGACATGTAAACATAAATAACTGTAATATAAGGTGTATGTATATAGTATGAGAAGATAAACATATACTCTTCTTCTCTCCTGGTCACAGTCTGTTGTCTCCATGGTAGCTGACTTTCTTCAGACTGCTGGCCTCCCCCAAGCTACCCAGACAACAGTGCCCATGTCTCAACCTCCAGCAGTGCCCCCTTTGCCCATTCAGTAGACCACATTCTGCTTTCTAGGGCCAGCAGCTCAGCAGAGCTGATGGGCCCTCAGTACATGGGATTTTCTTCCATTCAGCCCACCCCTTTCCGGAACAGAGACACTCCAGAAGAGGTTGGAGGGGTTAAATTATGGTCAGTGCAGACTCTCCCCATACCTGCACCTGCTACTACAACTACTCTCCAGGCCTGGACATTCAGTCTACCCCCTGCGCCAGACTCTTTCCTTCGGCATGTTTTTCTCTTAGAAGGTCTATGAACTCTCCTTCCAATCCTGTCCTGCAGACAAATATGTGTATGCCAGAACTCGAACATGAGCCAAGTGCAGGTTCTTTTGCCAGAAGACTTCTGGACTTGAAGCAAACCACAGAATGTGACTGAAAACATTTTTTGACGTCCTCGAACATCCCATGACAGATAGAGAATGGAGGTACATGGGGAATATGGAGAAAAATAATAACAACTAACATAAAATGAGCACTTACTAGGCATCAGGCACTGTGATAAATTCTTTCCATGTATTTTACAGGTGACAAAACTGACTTAGAAGTTAAATAACTTGCCCAAAGTAATATTGCTGGTAAATGGCAGATATTATTTGAACTATGCAGTTAGTCCAGAGTTCTTTCTAGGTTAAGGACAAAGAATTAAGCATTGACTTAAAAAAAAAACAAAACAGCATAAGTACATTGTCTCTGTTCCAAATATCATTTCTGAACAGGAAGTTAAGTTTAGTAAATGGACTAAACAGTAAATAAAGGAAATGTCAAGGAACATAAGAAACATACATAAAGCAAGGTATCCAAAATAGAAATAAATGTCAGTTATGATGACAGATGCAAACAACCTAAAATCTCACATTAAAGGATTAAGACATGGGAATTCCATTTCAAACTGCTAATATGGGCACAAGAATTCAACCTTCTATCAGTCAGGGTCCAGCAAGGAAACAGAAACCACACCAGTAGTTAGGATGAGGAAAATTTAATATAAAGAATGGTTTAACTAGTAAAAAGTTAACTAATAAAAGGGTAAAAGAGGACTTAAGAGGTATACAAGTCACAGGTACAAAAACAGCTACTATTTCTAAGGCTGAGGAAGAATGGACAAGGAAAGAACAAAGACCTAAAAAGGGTCCCACTCCTAAGCCAAGACTCAGACCTTTCTGGAGGTGGTCCACCAGAGCTGGTTCCTAGAAATGGTCCAAGAGATAGCAGAGAAACTTGTTAAATTATAAAGCAGGCTGGATCTAGTCTGTAGGACTACCCCACAGGTGGTGGATAAACTTGGGGTAGGGTAGAGGTTGGTTGTAACTGGCCAGTAGGACAGCCTGCTGGGTGGAAGAGAAATATGCTGAGGAATACAGGTCACAGCAGGCCCACGAGGACTGCTGAAGGTGAACACTACCAGGCCTCTCCCATGTTGTCAGAAAGACAGCTGACTGGATCGAGGAAATGAAGTAACTTTATCCTATGGCCTTCCAATGTCCCTCCAGAACTCTCTATTGATAAAGGCTAGTATCAAGCCAATTGACAGAGTAGAAATGTTTCCAGGGTCCAGACCGTATCGAAAATGGAACAAAGAAGAGCTCATTTAGATCTGGGAAGGAATAAATGAATAACGTGTGTAGTTCATCCCTTTTGCTTTCATATGCACCCTTCTCTGCACAAACTTCCATAAAACAATAAGACAACTCTGTTTCCACCTAATGAACACCTATTCTTTGTAAAAGTGAAATTCTCACTCTGTCCCCGCAAGTGGGGAGAAACATAGTTTAAAAAATCATTACATCCATCATTGGCTATATTAATTACTCCTCGAATTCTGTCACAGTCTCACTGGATATTCTGCTACCTAAAGACACAATTGTAAAGTTAACCTATAGTAACTTGTATAGAAAAGTAATGAGGAGAGAGGACAATAAAATAGTTAAATATACAACTAAATATGTACATAATAAGTGAAGAGGAAGGAGGCAAATCTACTACAGTCCTCATTTTGGTAATTGACCATGACACTGTAGTTGATATCTATGGCTTCCTTCTCCCACTAACCACACCAAGCATTCTGGTCTTTTATGAAACAGGGTGACCTGAACCTTCATGCTGGAAGCGTCCTCAATAGTCCTGCCTTTTATGATAGCTGTAGTTTTCCATAACCTTTGCTTGGTTGTGGAAGTATTCAGGGTAGCCCAGGGAATCCCCTGGTTTCAGAATCATTCTTGCTCCCTATATAGCAATGACTTGATGTGCCCATGGTGATCAGTACGTGACCATCCAGTAGAGTAACTCTTCTACCTGCCTGCTGGTTCAGTGACATAAGAAGCCCAAATAGCCAAATAGAGTTGTATATTCTAATTCAACGGAACCATTACTATATTCCCCATTAGAAACGAAGATCTCTAAACCTGCAGACCTCAAAGTAGCTGAAAAATTAAGCAAAAATCCTGTGAGTGGGCTATTAGGTATTAATTGTGAGAGAAGCCACTCCCACTTCCACCCCTTGATTTCCAGATTCTGATTACAGAACAGATAGCACCATACAATGGTCTCTGAGCCAAAGCATAAACAGCATGCTGTAAGGCAGAACCTCATCCTTTCATGGTGTTTATCCTAACCTGATAATCCACAGTCATTCTCCAAGATCCATCCAACTTCTGCAGAGGCCGAACAGTTATGTTAAATGTAGATGTGATAGGTATCAGTATCCCAGCATGCTTCAGGTCTCTGGTGGTTGCACTAATATCTGCAATTCCTACAGGGATGCAGTATTGCTGTTTTGGTAGAGATGGTTAGCCTTTCTACCACAATGGCTCTCATAAATATGTTTATTCAATTATACATTCAGGAACTCAGGAAATAAGCAAAGGATGTGTCTGTGAATCAACTGGTCCCGCCTTAACTTAAGCTAAGACTCCTTCTATCCCCTAGCAACCATAACCCCCACTGTAAGACACAGTGTCATTTTAGATCCCCAGTAATTAGCATCAATTCAGAGGCAGTGTGTCTTAATACCTGAAAGGTCTGGATATTCCTTTTTGGCCAGTGCACAGCCACTTTAGCAAATGAGTGAAGGTACCTTTGAACAAGGCCTGGAGGAAGATTTATGACCGGCTCATGCAACAGTACTGCAGAATCATTCCTCAAGGGAAAGAAGCCTCCCATTCAATCAGACTCCACATTTGTGAACTGACTTAAGTCTGAAAATTGAGCAAGAGGTGTTACTTTTTGAAAATTCTTATTTATTTAGTTAGTTAGTTAGTTAGTTATTGTTTATTTATTTATTTATTGAGAGATGGGGAGAGAGGGAGAAAAAGAGGAGAGAAACATCAATGTAAGAGAGAAACATCAATCCATTGCCTCTCGTATGCACCTCAACCCAGGGACTGAACCCCCAACCCAGGCACGTGCCCTGACCAGTAATCGAACCAGTGACCTTTCATATTGCAGGATGACGCCCAGCCAACTAAGCCTCACCGATCAGGGCAAGGCATGACTTTTCACTGTGGTAACTCAAGTCAGGTTTTTGGCCAACAGACACAGACCAGGCTGTTCATCTCTCTGACTACAGGGGACATCATGATCGGTTAGCCACAACCAAAGGTCCTTGTGGGCCAAAGCATTCTTATTCCTGCTAAAACCCTGCTGCCCTTTACAGTAAACACACACACCTTGTCTTTTATGGTTAAGTGCTGCCACTTGACCTCTGCTACTTGGGACCCATTATTGCATAGCCATATGTTTCCCACGAAGGAAAGCAACCACAGACCTCTCTGATGTAACTTTCAATGCCTTAATATACATTTGTCACTAATGTATTTCTCAACAACTTAGTGACAGGAGTGCCTTTCGGGCCTCCTCAAGAATTTTAGTGGGGGACAATTGTGCAGTCTGCATGTGATAAACACACTTGACCTCCCCATCTCCTTAAGTCTTTGGATTCCTATCTTTACTTCATGCCAGTGAAGCTCTGGTATCTTAACCTCACTACACACAGGCCGCCAATGAGTCCAAATTTTAGTCAACCAACCCATTAAGCTATTAGAGACACTTCCGTTTGCACAAATTAACACAGTAAATCTGGAATCTCTAGTAAGCAACTCCATATCAGTGAATTCTCCCTCGTCTAGTTATATTTACCCTTAGAATCTACTCCGACACATATTTCTGCTGATACTATATATATTAGCTAACTTTGTAATAGTTCACTGAATGTAGTAGCTACTGCTTTCTGGGTCATATTATATACTAGACTCTCTAGTGACACTGGGAGACCACTTTGTACTGCCTATCTGTTTCTGATAATGATAGCAGCCCAGACTGATGTTAGTGACCCTGCCTATGGTTCTAGAGGCAACCAAGAATGACTGTGGTGGCTCTTATGGATAGATAGCCCCTTGCAAGGTATCTGTCCCCAGTCAGGTTATTGCCAGGTTTTCAAGCAAAACAAGGCTAGTTTCCACAGAGTCCTGCCTTTGGAGGTGGTGAATATGTTTAGGCATAAACTGTGGTGATGGTTTCATGGATGCATACTTATCTCCAAACTCATAAAGTTGTATGTATTAAATACAAATAACTTGTTGTATGTCAATAACTTTTTGAACTCAGTAAAGTGGCTTTAGCTCTGGCTGGTGTGGCTCAGTAGATTGAGCCCCAGCCTGTGAACCAGACAGAATGTCAATGATTCAATTCCCAGTCAGGGCACATGCCTGGGTTGCAGACCAGGTTCCCAGTTGGGGACAGGCAAGAGGCAACAAATTGATGTTTCTCTTCCTCTCTTTCTCCTTCCCTTCCCCCCTTTCTAAAAATAAATAAATAAAAACTTTTTAAGACATTGTTTTTTGAAAAAACAAGAATGTTGGATCCTTGAACGAACTGAAAAAAGACTCATCAGCTGAGCAAAATGCGTTGAACGCAATGTTGGCTTCCAGCATACACTCAAAAAATGAGTCTCAAAATTTATATAATGTTATTAACCAACGTTCCAAGAAATTAAGTTTTTAAAAGATTGTATGACACTTCAACCAACTGAGCCACACTGGCCAGGGCCATTCATTCTCTGTGTTTTAATAAGCATTTCCCTCTAGGGATTCCAAAGTAGGTGGTTCGCAAAACACACTTTGAGGATTGTGATAAACAGCAGCTTTTATTATCTCTTTCCTTGTCTGTCTCCCATAGACTCTGCATTCCTTTCAGGGCATTTCCTAGCACCGGACATAAAATACGCACTTGGGTAAGTATTTGAGGAATGAGTAAATAGCAATGAAAAATGGAGACAGGGCCATGTAGTAACAATAGGATACCTAAAAGCTATTCACCTTATAAACCATAAATAAAATGTTCTATACTATAAACAGTGACTTTCAAACTTTTTGAACCGTGTCCCACAGTAAGAAATACATTTTACCTCGTGACCTGGTATACACACATACACATACATGTATAACTATGAAAACACATTCACATACCAATACTTAGCCTTACTGCATGTAAAGCATTCTGGTATTTTCTAGTCCATCCTCTTTCAAAAAAATATGTTGTTATAATGACCCATTAATGGATCTTGTGCAGTTTAAAGAACAATGAGTAAGTGCTATTCTTGCCGCTACCCCTTGCCTCGCCCTGTCCCCCCGCCCCCAACCCTCCAGCTATGACCTGGCTTTGCTAAATTAGCCACAGATACCCAGGAGTTCCGTGAACTCTAATTCTCAAGTCTTGTACATGCTGTCTCCTCTGACTCAAGAGGCCCTTTTTCCCTTTCTTACTTGAGTAATTCCCATTTATTCTGTTCTGACCATGGCCTGGAAAGCCCTCTTCTGAGCTAAGATAGCACAGTCTTCTTATCGCTCTCACTTTGTACATAGTCTATTTACCTCATATTCCTCAGCAGACTGTGACTACTCAGAAGTCAAGGATTGAACAAACTGAGCGCTCAAAAAATGCTTGTCAAACACTGGAATAAAATCTAAAGTGCTGTCATGTGCTGTTTTGAGAGCAGAAATCTGGATGCTGAAGGGACGGAGGGGAGGCACAATCTTAGTAATATAATTATGTTGTTAAAAACATGAAACATCGTAAACAACCAGGAAAAAAACTCACATTTTGAGATTCCTCCAACTTCCATGACTCACTTAAACTAGTCACTATTCAATCAGGTTTTAGTTCACACACAGTGCAGGTTTTTGCTGTGTGGTCTTTGTACAAAGCCTAAATATTTAAGGGTTTTCAACATAGATATTAATAGAAATATTGATTCACCGAAAGTTGATAAAGGCTTTGGTGCTAGAATCAAATTGATTGGATCAAACTCAGAGATGCCACCTCAAAGGGGTCAGTGTGGTGGCCATAATGGGACGGACACACAGCCCTTAAAGGGGCCCTGCTCCTCAGCTCCCCAAAAGGCATGCTGACAAATGTCCACATGCAAAGTGAGGAACTGAAAGTGCAAGGTCTTGTCTTTTCTTCACTCCCAAGGTGAATTTACTTCTGTCAGTGAATTTACTTACACTGTATTTTTGGTACAGTGTTAACAAAATCCAAAGGCACTGAAGATATTCGTGGTGCCTTTATAAATTGTTTAGTCTTTGTGAGGACTTCAAGTATTTTTGTCATTTCCTAGTCTCCTTCTCTTTAAGCATTTCCACTTAAGGAGACTCTTAACACCTTTCACTCCTCTTTCTGTCCCTAGAGTGTTTCTTGTGTCTTGTATTCTTCCTCTTCTCCTGCATAATCAAAAACCAAGAGGATCTTTGAAATGCAGCTCTCTGACAGCTGAGGGAGGTAAAGGACCAACCTGCGTCCTGCTTTACAAAGGAGGATGCCAGAGAGTGAGGCTTGGCCCTTGACCCCGAAGAGCAGGGGTTGGTGTTCGGCACAGGTGGCAGCGATGCAGGGATCGGAGAGGAAAATGAAGAAGCATGATTACTTATGAAGTGTGTGTTTGTCATGCAGCCTTATTCTCTTCTTCCAGGGTGCTGATGCTAGGTAAAATTGATCAACCCAGATTTAATTCTTACAGTTTTCATTTTATCTATTAAGAACTGAACAGTGCTCCATGCTAGACCACTGATAAGCTGCATATTCATACGCACTTATGAAACAGCCTTGTTTCCATTCTGAGAGCATGTGTTCTACCACTGGGCCCCCTACTTGTTCATGTTTAATACAGAACAGAACTAAGAGAACTGTCATAATATTTATAGGGAATACTATGTTGCAAATACACAACATTTACAATACTATGCCTATTGAGGCCTTTAATCTTTTGAGGTATTTTTAAACATCCAGATTCCCTTGTCAGTTATGAGTTATATAAACACAAGTAGAAATTAAAGAAGGAAAAATTACTCTCAGTCTCACTACTATAACAAATCAAAACTCTTTTTATTTTCTTTTTCCGTTTAAGTCCTTGCCTGTATTTCTATTAGGTATTTAACTTGCAAATAACTAAACAAGAAAGGAATTGCTGAAAAGCCTAGCTTCAGATGAGGCTTGACCCAACAGTGCAAACTAAATCACCACATAAGCACCAAATCTCTTCCACATACTCTATTCTTCCTCACTGTGTTGCTGTATCTTCAGGCTCCCCAGGGTGACCTTAGGGAGTTCCAGGCTCTCTCCATGTTGGTGACAAAACAGCTACAGAAGTTCTAGATCCCACATCCTCACACTTCATCAAGCCCTACCAAAATGGCCTTTGATTTGGTTACCACCCTTCCCTGAACAAACCGCCACGGCCATGAAGATGAAGTTCAGATTGACCCAAATTATCAGGATCCACACACGTGGCTGAGCATTGGTGGGAAGTGGTTTCCTTCACAACAAAACATGTCTCTTAGGAAAAGGATGGATGCTAAACAGCATAAACAACATATATCTGTTACCGTGTGCAAACTTTATTTTTTTTTTCATTATAATCATGGTCTGGATGTTATTTTATATTCTGCTTTTTAAACGTAATAGTCTATAGAATTATATTTCATTGTGTTTGACTAATAGCAGGCATATTTTCAATGCTGTTAAATTTATGTCACTGTTAGTGATTCTGTCATCATCTAAACTTGAATGTGAAATATTGTTGATGCTAATGAAAAATCTAGTGACAAGTCATTCACATGCTATCAGCATGTAAAATGAATCATCCACGATGCTGGTGAATCATAACAATGACCAAAACGTATCTTTGGTGTGGTCAAGAGTTCAAGGCCAAGATGTTCTGAATATTTATTGGCTGACTGACTCATTTATTCAGCTAGTACTCATAGGTGCCAGCGCGTGCCAGTAGTGGAGACATACAGATGAATCAGACCTGGTCCCTGACCTCAAGGAATACGTAATTTTTGTCAGCCTTTGCCCAAACGTCATTCTGGGTTTTGCAATCTTGTTTTCCGCATATTTTACTTTAACATAGCAAAATTCAGTAACAACCTGAAGCTTACTTCTGATAAGTTTTTCCCTGGGGCAGCCTGGACATTATTTCACCATTCTTCAGACTGAGTGTCATGCTGTAGGACTGCAGCGTCTGACTTCAAAACAGACCCTTGAGTACCTGTTTATGTGCTTCCAGAATTCAGTCACCAGTATGTACGAATTCCTAGAGAAATAAAGGGAGATTTGACTAAATGGAGCCTGGTACACCTGGATGTACCAGGCGTTGGCTCTTCCCCAATTAATGTATTGTTAAGTGAAATTCCAGTCTATCATCAAATTAATTTTTTAATTATAACATGATTTAAATATCATTCTAATATTTCCTGAGAGAATATAAAATAAAAACTAAGTGAAGATTAACCTTTCACAGAAACTTTAAATGTGTTAAAATCTATAAAACAGTAGTAAATCTTTCTTTCAGAAGAATTCCTACTAATGTAGGCAGATATACATCCCCCATTAAGATGTTTAGCTTAATTCTGGCCCTCTCCCCTCTGACAGTGGGCTATACTAACTCTCTATGTAAAACAGAGCAGGGAAAGGGAAAACTAGTAACTTACAGTGGAGAAATCTGGTAAACATGACCTTAACCAAGTGATGAATGCTGACATTATCAGTAATGTCACATTTACCTTGAGAAAAGGGCACTTCACTTCTGACATTCTTTCCAAAAGCTTGTAAACCCAGTCTAATCATGAGAAAAACATCAGACAAACCCAGACTGGGGGACGTTCTACAGAATACCTAGTCAGTACTTTTCAAGAACATCAAGGTCCTCAGAATCAAGGAAAGACTGAGAAACTCCCGCAGACCACAGAGACTAAGAAGACACAGTAACTAAACGCAATGCAGTGCCCTCGAATGGATCCCAGAACAGAAAGAGGACATCACTGAAAAAACTGGTGGGAACTCAAAGTTTTGCATTTAGTTAGCTATAATGTACCAATGTTAGTTTCTTAGTTTTGACAAATATACCAAATAAATGTAAGATGTTACCAGTAGGGAAAACTGGGTGAGGGCCATACAGGAACTCTTCATACTCTGTTTGCAACTTTCCTGTAAATCTAAAAGTATTCCAAAATAAAAGTTTATTTTTAAAAAAAACATGATGTTGGCATAATTATATGTAGATAGAGCAATAGGATTGAAGATATTGCCAAGAAATAGACTTACAGTATATAAAAATGTAATATGATAAAAGAAGATATTATAAATTATGGGTAATATACAGATTAGTCAACAAATGAAATTGGGTTAAGGTTGTTCAGCAATTTGGAATGAAATCCAATTTGACCCTTCAGCCATTTATTTATTTATAAACAATCTTTTAATATTTATTGAGCACCACCTATATGCTAGGCATTATGTTAGATATTAATGCTGCCCCTGTTCTCAAGCTGCTTACAATTTAGTGGGAAATGAGACATGGAATAAGCAATTAGAAATGTGATTATTATAAAGGAAAAATACAGAGTGCTTGAAAAGGTTTCCTAACTTAGCCTATGGAATTAAGGAAGTCTTTTCTGAGGAAGTGACGTTTAGGCTGAGATCCAAAGAACAATAGAAATTAGCATCTTAAGAGGTGATGGAGAGTATTCCAGGCAGAGAGAACAACCCAAGTAAAGACCTGAGATGTATGAGATGACCTAAGGGGAAAGATTATTGTGGCAGGAAAAGACATGCACTGAGGAAACGGTCTCTAGGTTCCCTACCAGGAGGGGAGACAGAGCAGAAGCGGTCAGAGGTGACCAAGGAACTCCAAAGGAGAATGGCAACAGGGGAGCTGAGAACAGAAACTGTGAAATGCTGCTGAGGGCTGAGGTGTCCCTTGGATGTAGCACCATGAGGTTATTGGTAATCCTAATAAGAGCACTGGAATGATAGGAATGAAAGCCAGATTAAGTGGTTTGAAAGGGCAGAGGATAGCTGTTCTGGTTTGAAGACAGCAGAATGATCACTTACAGCAGTCTCCTAAAAATATAGGACGTGCCCTTCACCCAGACTTTGAAAAATGCATTGGTGACGGAGCACTAGAGTCATTGAAAAGCTCTGTAGCAGCCACTCTGTGCAAGTCAGAAATGCTGTCGATGAAATGGACTCCCTGCATTCAATGCGAGAAAAGAATGGCAGAGGCCAAGTGGAGCACTCCACTGTCGAGATAAGGTAGATCTCTCTCTCTTTCTCTCTCTCTCTCTGTCTCCCCCCATGTGTGGGGAGGAGGGTGGTATGTGTGTATGTGTGTGCAAGTGCAAAGACAACCAGAGCCATGCACTTTCAGTTTGGGTCAGCTCTCTCTGTTATAATCTAGACTGCGGAGACTTGGACCGTGTCACCTAACCAGCTTCCACAGATAGTTGACTCACTCTTGATGACATCTTGCCGACTGTACCCCACAAAAAGTTGTGAATGAGAAGTCGCTTAGCAAACAACCTAGATGTTTGTGTAAGACACATGCATGCGAGAGGGTGGGAGATAAACATCATAAAAATTAAGGAGACTATTACACTGATGAGTTTTCCAGCGGTCTAGTGGTCTGAGGCATGGAAAGATATGATTCTCAAAATGAAATGGAGAATAGCCCCTATTCAAGTTATCACAAATTCCAAATCAGCTTATTAAGTAGAAGTTTACTGTGTTTAAGAGTGTGTAAATGTAGGGCAGTAACTATATACAAAGGTGAATAAAGATTGGACAGCAATGTGCATGAAAAGATAACTAAAATCTCTTCCTTTGCTTAGAGAAAATGCATGTCAATTGTATCTGAATTAACAGCAGGGAATCTGTGATGAAATAGCAGAACGAAAGTTAGCACCATTTAGCTGTTCTTCCCACCTACCCCAGACTTTCTGAAATTTGGAAGGGAGGCCTGAGGGTCATTAAATCCTCTGTGGTAGGAGGATGAATGTGTCAGTCTCAAACCACCCATAATGGATGGGCGCCCAGTCTAGCCTTAGAGATCCACTCACAGGGTGACCACTGCACTATCCCGCCTTGGCAGTTCTTAAGTGTTCTTAGAATTTTAATATTTATTAAATCCAAACCTCATCAACTGATTTCCAAGGCCCAGACAGTGGCAGGCAAGATCTGTGGTAACTGCTTCACCACCTGTCCTTCCCTTGCCAGGTTCTCATCCTCCTTGCCAGGCACCTCACGATGTCAAACTACTTCCTTTCTCTCCTAATTGCCGGGCTTTTTCCTACTTAGTCTTGCATCGCCCCTGCCCTTCTCTCTACCCATTCAGGCCCCGCCTCTCCTTTTCTTGGTGCTGGGCCCACGTCTGCTTTAGACCCCATTCTTGGAGCTCTCCCAATTCCACTCGCTGGATTGTGCTACTTTTCAGTTACTCCTCTGACTATTTCTGAGCAGTAATGCTTTAGGCATAGGATTAATACTATCTAACTGTGTGTTACTGTAGCTGGCTATGGAAAATTGATGCCTATTTTGTAATATTTATGAGAAATGGTTTAGCTTTAAATTTTTTATCCAGTGATGCTCACATTCCTTATTTAGTCATTTTTACACCATTACAGCCATGTACTTTTTCTGTACTTAAGTAGATTGGGTAACACCTTCCTGACAAAGAAGGCCAAACTTCCCTTGGAATGGTCTGGCTGACATTTTGTTGAAGAGTCATGAAAAAAAGCAATTCCGTTTTAAATGTTCCTGCCCTGAACATCCATCTTACCAGTACTTGTTAAGCATGTACTGTGTTCCAAACGTTGAGCCCTGAGGATAACTCAGACTCAGCCTGTCTTCCTGGTGCTCACCGCGCCCCCAGGGGTACGCCGGGCATTTTCACTAGTAATTACGGTAAGATGTAATGACCGCTCTAAGTGTCGGGGGCACAGTGGAAATACAGTTCGGTCACAAACATTTTCTTTTTCTTTTAATCCTCATCTGAGGACATGCCCATTGATTTTAGAGAGGAGGGAGAGGGGAAGAAACAGAGGGAGAGAAACATCCATCAGCTACCTCCTGCACACACCCCGACAGGGGATGAGCCCATAACCCTTCAGTTTACAGGATGGTGCTCCAACCAACTGAGCCAGGCCGGCCAGGGCACAGACATTTTCTCAAGCAACTTCAGGCTGACTAGTGGGCACTCTGCAGAGTGGGCGGCTACAAAGATGAATTGTATACAGTCTCTACCCTCAGGAGCTCACAACCTAGTGGAGAAGAGTGTAATGTTTAGGAGAGGATCAGCAGGATCCCATGCCAAGAAGTTGAGTAAGGTATGGACTTAAATGTGTACATGGAAATAGAATTAAAAGCCCAGAAGCAGACCTACACTTAAATGGAAACTTGATATGTAGCAAGGGAGCCTTACAAATCAGCAGAGGAAATGATAGATTATCGAGTATATAATTTGGGGGCAATTAGTTACGCATATGGGGAAAAAATAGATCTGTACCTCTCATCACTTACAAAAACCAACCCCAGGTAGATCAAAGACTTGATATGCTAAAAAATAAGTAAATCTCTTAGAAGACAACACAGGAGAATATTTTTTACCTCAAAATAGTGTAGTTCTTAAACAAGACTCCAAAAGTTCTTAACACAAAATAAAAGATTAACAAATCTGAAAATCAAAATGCAAATCAAATTAGTTAAAATGTAAAAGTCTAGCAATAACAAGTTTTGGAGAAAATGTGGAGAAATTGGAACTCTCATACATTGCTGCAGAGAGTAAAATCTCCTAAAACCATCCAAGAAAGCAATTTGACATTATCTGATAAAAATAAAAATACACATATCCTGTGGCCAAGCAATTATACTCTTAGATACATATGCAAAAAAAAAAAATTTGCATCCCTGGCTGGTGTAGCTCAGTGGATTGAGCTCGGGCTGCGAACCAAAGGGTCCCCGGTTCAATTCTCAGTCAGGGCACATGCCTGGGTTGCAGGCCAGGTCCCCAGTAGGGGCCAGGTGAGAGGCAACCACACATCGATGTTTCTCTCCCTCTCTTTCTCCCTCCCTTCCACTCTCTCTAAATGAATAAATAAAATCTTTTTAAAAAATTGCATATATACGAGGTCTGTTCAGAGAAAGTCCAACCATTGATAAGTGCAACATCAGCCCTGGCTGGTGTGGCTCAGTGGATTCAGTGCTGGCCTGCAAACCAAAGGGTCACCAGTTTGATTCCCAGTCTAGTTGCCAGCCAGGTCCCTAGAAGGGGGCACAAGAGGCAGCCACACACTGATGCTTTTTCTCCCTCTCTTTCTCCCTCCCTTCCCCTCTCTAAAAATAAATAAATAAAAACTTTTTAAAAAGTGCAACATCAGTGTAAGCTAGCAGCCAAGAAGTGGACTGGAATGCACATATGTGAACAATGACAACTTCACTGTGCTAGTCAGTGGGGGTGGTAGACACTGTTGAGTGAGCATGGGTACTGTGTGGCTGTCACATTCAAAATGACTGAGCTAGTAGAGCAATGAATGTGCCACAAATTTTGCATTAAGCTTGAACATTCCTCTGGGGAAACTATTTGGGTGATTCAGAAGACCACAGTTATAGGTAACTGGTTATTGGCACCTTCATTATGACAATGTACCTGCTCATGTATCATGTATTGTGCAGAGGTTTTTTTTTTTTTGCAAAACATCAAATCACCCAAGAGACTCAGCCCCCATACAGACCTGATTTGGCACCCTGCGACTTGTGGCTTTTCCCAAAACTAAAATCATCTTTGAAAGGGAAAAGATTTCAGACCATTGATGAGATTCAGGAAAATACGATGGGGCAGCTAATGGTGATTGGGAGAACTGTGTGAGGTCCTAAGGTACATACCTTGAAGGGGACTGAGGTGTCATTGTCCTATGTACAATGTTTCCTGTATCTTGTATCTTCTTCAGTAAATGTCTCTATTTCACATAGTGTGTGGCTGGATACTTTCTGGACAGACCTCGTATGTATGTGCATGTGTATAAGGAAAGAAGAATAAAAGAAGAGAAGACTATTCCTTAAAGCATTATTCATGACAGTAGAAAACTGGAAACAATTTCAATGTTCATCATCAGGAGACTGGATAAAAAACTATAGCCTATTAATTATATGTGTCACAGATATTAAAACTGAACTATATTTTATTCTCATTCCAAATTGAGATGCAAAAATCACCATGCAGGACTTGGAACGAGATTTTTTAAAGCCAGTCCCTAACTCTTCAATTCTCACCACATTGAGGATAACTGAAGAAGTGGGAGCTGGAGACGGAAAGGGAAGGAGAGGTAGGGAGGCCTTGTTGGAACACTCAGTCCTGTGCTCTCTGAGTTGGTCAGGGCCAAGGATGCATAAGTGAACCACACGCATGAGAGAAAGTTGCTTTGGGATCATCGTACAGCCTGTCCAAGAGGGACCCCTAGAGGAGTAAAGGAACTCAGATGCCTAAGGCTGGCGCAGGCAGGAGTCACTAGTGACCAATTGGAAAAGATGTTTTCACCCACATCAGATAAATGCCAGTGAGGGGTGTCCATTATGCAGGGGAGTCTCCAAAGAACTCACAAAAGCACCCCATGACATAGAGAGTCAGATTCAAATTCCTGTGGACTGCGTTTTGTAACTTAAAGAACGCAGAAGACTTTTTACTACCTAAGAGTAATCAGAAAAGTTACGCGCCTACCCAAAATTTTGTCCAGAAGCAAGGGAAGAACTAACTCTGAAGAATAAATTCAAGGGGTAAATGGAAAAACAAAAATAATGAATAATGCTGCTTTAAAATGACCTCCAAAATGTTGTGCTTTTTCAAAGTATTGGTTACATTTGGAATACTACATAGGAGGTAAAAAGCCTAAACTAGAGGAATGTACATCAACACATAAACTTGAAACTAGAATGTTAAATAAAAACAGCAAATTGGGGGAGGATAAGTGTAATATGATACCACTCACACAAAATTTGAATATGTGTAAAATATGCCACATACCATTTTGGTGTACAGTTGCACCTCATCCACAGCGGATACAGTCCCAGACCCAGATGGAGGCCTAGAGCCGAGGACAGTAATGAAACTGCAGATATACTCTGTTTTCCCAAACCTACATACATATGATAAGGTTTAATCTATAAATCAGGCACAGTAAGAGATTAACAACAATAACAATAAGGGAGAACAATTGCAACAATATACCGGATTAAAAGTTGTATGAATGTGCCCTGGCTGGTGTGGCTCAGTGGATTGAGCGAGGGCCTGGGAACCAAAGGAACGCAGTTCGATTCCCAGTCAGGGCACATGCCTGGGTTGCAGGCCAGTTCCCAGCAGGGGACACACGAGAGGCAACCGTACATTGATATTTCTCTCCCTCTCCCTCTCTCCTACCCTTCCCCTCTAAAGATAAATAAATAAAAAATCTTAAAAAAAAGGTTATGTGAATGTGGTCTCTCTCTCTCTCTCTCTCTCTCTCTCTGTCTCTCTGTCTCTGTCTCTGTCTCTCTCTCGACACCCCACTGCATTGTCCACACCCTTCTTGCTGATGTGAGATGACCAAACGCCTGGCTGATGAGACAGATGTGTTTGCAGTTGGAAGTGTGACAGCAAAACCAGCACAAATTCCCTTTTCCTCCTTCACAATTTAATGGATAGAAGACTCGCTCTTACCATAGATCTTAGCAACCTCAGCATATGATTTTTTCTTTCCTTATTAAGCCAAGAACTTTGACTTTTCACTTAAAGGAAGCACACTACAGCCTCTTTTTGGTGTGTCCGAACTGCCTGCATCACTACTCTTGTGTTTTGGGACCATTGTTAATAAACTAAGGTTACTTGAACACAAGCTCTGTGACACTGGGACAGTCGATCCGACAGTCCAGGTGGCTGTTAGTGACCAGCCTGCGGGTGGTGCGTGTGCTGGGCGAAGAGCTGGTTCCCACCCTGGAGGATCAGAGCTGGGCACCATGAGATTTCACTGCGCTACTTGCAACAGTGGCGTGCAATTTAAAACTTATGAATTGTTTATTTCTAGAATTTTCCACTTAATATTTTCAGACTATGGTTGACCACAGGTACCTGAAACCGTGGGAAGTAAAACCATGAGTAAGGAGAGACTACTGCCCTCATGTAGGATAGTAAGGTTATAAAAATATACACAGGAATGTTAAATACTAAATTCACATCAGGGGTTAACTATGGAAAATGAGTGGGAAATCAGAGGAAGAACAGGATACCAGAGGACTTCATGTATTGTAATAATTCATTTCTTAAGCTGGGCAGTGAGTACCTGGGACTTTGTTGTTTTACTCTGTTTTCTTTTGCACGTAGCAGTATTTCATAATTTTTAAAAGTTGGGGAGAAAGGGCGTTTTGGAACAGATGGTTAAACTGGGGTAGCTTGCCTTAGTAAGAGCAGTTTTGGTGGGTGGTGGGAGCAAAGGCAAAACATAGTGGTGAGAAGGGAAGGGGAGCTCCCATCTGAGGGGAGGGGAGTGTGTTTTCACCGGGGGCCACATCGGCCTCATGGTTGCCATCAAAGGGCCAAACATAGAGCTCTGTGCTCCTAGTTAAGGAGTAGTTACATTTATACAGTCCTAAAGTTACCTTCAGCCCTTCGAAGGCAACCACGAGGCTGATGTGGCCCCCAGGGAAAATGAGTTTGACACCCCTATCTTAGGGGAACCCAAACTAAGAGGGCTTTCCTGGTGGAGCTTCACAAAGCCCTCCCTCAAACTCCAGACACAATTCTCGCCCCCTCCTCTCCACCCCGTTTGCTCCAGCTCCTTCTTGGCTTTGCCACACTACCCTGGGGCCTTTCCAGCTGCAGGCCAGTCTAGCCCACCTTGAACAGCTGGAAGTCCCTGTTCTTTGCCCTTTTTACACCACACCAGAGCTGCTCCTTGAACGTCTGCTGGATGGGCTGAGGTGTTGAAAGTCCTTACATTTTAATTGATTGATCCTCACCACCTCCCAAGAAACCATGTACACGCATACCTTGGAGTTATTGCAGGTTATGTTCCCGACGACCTCAATAAAGCAAGTCTCACAATAAAGCAGGTCGTAATCTTTTTGCTGGTAGAGGGTCTGGCCTTCAGTTAGTAAAAACTGAAACATCTGTGAATTTCAATAAAGCCCGGCACAATGAAATGAGATACACCTGTGTTACGCTTAGGCTGAGAACTGTTTATAGGTGCAAAAATCAAGATGCAAAGGTGGTAACAGAATTAGAATAAATTCTTCCTCAATTTGGACCAGAAATCAGCTGGGAAAAAAAATCCAACAATTTATTAGATTTAGATATTAATTCTGACAGTTTTTCTTTAAAAAAAAAACTGGTTATGTTGGATGCTTTGATTTAGGTTGTATAGATGAATGGAGGTAACTGTTTATTAATTTCTGCTTATTGATAATGAAAATGCATTGCTTGAAATGAACACACGCAGGCTAGCCACAACTGGAGCTATTTAAAGAGAAACCTATCTTACCGTTTTCAGTGAGGTGCCCTCATGAGACTGCATGGATTTTGAAGCCATCCTGCCTCTGTTCCAATCTTGGCTCCGCCACCTAACAGCCAGGTGACCGGAAACAATTTATCCAACCCCTCTATTTCTAGTTACCTTAATTATAAGTTGGAGGTAATAATAGTAGCTATCTCATAAGGTTGCTGTTGTTGAGACCAGAATAGGGATGATCATGTTGCTGTTGTTTTGGGTTCATCCCTGCAGGCTTCTCACCGCCATCTTCTTCCTCCTGCTCTATCAGGGAGCATCTCACCGACCCGCCCCTCATGAGAGGACACTCCCCTCCTCCTCTTAGCCAGCCACTTCCGCAACTTCCTCCCTCCTCCCTCCTCCCTCCTTCCTCCTCCCTCCTCCCTCACTACTGGAGTCCAGCCCAATCCCTCTCTCCAACAAGCAACTGTGCCCTGGTCCCCCACCTCACACACCTCAGTGTCCCCGCACCACATCTCTCCTCCAGTGGAGAACATAGGTATATAGGAGAGGTTTATTAGCAGGCTGCAGAATGGAAGCTTAAGAGGGTACAGTGGAATGACTGAGGATCAAGGCAAGGAAGGAGGGTGGTCAGTTGAGGGGGGGTACAGAACAGGCGGGAGGAAGGTCAGAAAGGTAGAGTGACCCAGGGAGTGGGATTCATCCTGAGAGTCCTGTGGTGGAAGAAGCGTTACCCCTGACCCTTTCTCTCTCCAGGGCAGTGCTTTTCTCATCTTACCCTGGGACCTCAGGTGACTCCCTCGTTCCCAGTGTCTGGAAGGAGTAATTGAACCGGAATCATCTGTCTCTCTCACAGATTAAGATGGCAGGTTTGTCACTTCTGAAGAGAAGGTCTTAGGAGAGGAGCTCAGCTCCTCTAGTTCCCAGCCTGGCCCTGTCTGCAGCACCATCTTGGCCGTATCTGGGAAGTGGGAGATAAGAATACTCCGTTTCTTATCTATAAAATACTGGCTCTCTGGCTGTAGACTTAATTTAGATTATAATCTCCTGGAATCACGTCTGGCAGTGCTGCACAGAAACAAAGGATAAACTGTGGTGTGATAGAAATAGGTTCAATTTTCAGCTCACCAGCCATATACATGACTTTGAGCAAGTCATTCAGCCTCTCTGAGTCTGTTTCCTCATGGGGTAGAGTACCCACCGCATAGGTTATAGGGAGAATTAAATGAGATGATGTGCGAAAGGTCCATAACACTGTGAGAGCTGAGACTGCCAATTTGCTCACCGTGTGTAGTCCCATGCTTGGCACAGAGTATGCCCTCAACAAATATTTGCAATGACTAAACGAATAAGCAGGCACCTGACAAAATGTAGCCAGTATCCCTTTGTCTGTGCTGATTCTGGTTAATGGTAATGATACTGTCCCCTGACATAGTCCAGGAAAAAATCTCTTCTTCAAAGCCAGGAACAGTGGCACACCAGTCTGATGTGTCTGGGAAACTGCATCAGAAAAGGGGCTTGGCTCTGGCTGAGTGGCTGAGCTGGTTGGAGCATCATCCCCAGTACAACAAAAAATTGCAGGTTTAATCCCCAGTTGCGGGTGTAATGGGAGACAACCAATCAATGTTTCTTTCTCAATCGAGGTTTCTCTCTCTCTCTCTCTCTCTCTCAATCACTCTAAAAATCAATAATAAAAAATATATATCCTTGGGTGAGGATTTTTAAAAAGGATGGGGGAGGCTTGTATGAAATGAAAGTCTCAACAATATTGATCATCCCCATTGAGGAATTGAGTCCAGTGCTTCTCAAACCTTAATGTGCCTCCAAATCACCTGAGGACCCTGTTAAAGAGCAGGTTCTCTGCACCCACTTCTCATGCCACTAAACAGTGCTCACAATATCCTGGCTGATGCTCTCCAGAGCGTCGACAGTGCCAACAAGGGAGGCAAACACTAGGCTCTCATTAGGCCGTGCTCCAAATTCACTGCCCAGTTTCTAGCGGTGACGATGAAGCATGGTTACACTGAAGGATTCAAAATCGTTAATGTTCACAAAGCTGGGAAAGTTGTGGTGAACCGCATGGCGTGGAGTAATCAGCCCCAGGTTTGACATGCAGCTTGAAGATCTAGAGAAAGGGCAGAATAATCTGCTCCTGTCCATTCAGTTTGGTTTCATTATAACGACAACTTCAGCTAGCATCATGGACCACAAAGGAGCAAGGAGCAAATACAAAGGAGGGGAAAACCTTGATTCTTTTTCAAGAGACGTAATACATATACGCAAATAAAATGCCTCTATGGGGACAAAAAAGCAGGTTCTGACTCAGGGAAGCCTGACAAGTTCCCAGTGGTTGCTGACTGCTGGCTTGTGACCTCATTTTGAGAAGCAGGGGTCTAACATGGGGGCCAACAAACTTCTTTTGTAAAGGGCCAGACAGTAAATATTGTAGACTTTATGGCCTCTGTGATCTCCGCTGCGGCTGCTCAACTCTGCCCGTCTAGAACAAGAGCAGTCATAGACAACACGAGCAAATGGGTGTGGTTGTGTTCCGATAATACTGTGTTTACAAAAACCAGGGGCAGACTAGATTTGGCCTCTGGGCTGTAGTTTGCTTATATCTGGGCTAATATATTTAAAGTCAGCACATGATTTTTGTAATAGACATCAGTGAGCTTGTCTCCTGAGCTTTCCAATAACTCCTTCAGATACAGTTACTTCCCCTTCCTGCAGATCCACCTCCCACTACCCACAGTGGTTCCAGAGTAGAGCACCCACTGCCAGGTTCCCACGATGGGACTCTGACTCCGGACTCCACTGGTACAGCTCCAGTGGGCATCATTCACATTCTGCTCCACAGAACACTGTATTCCAGGGATGCCCTTTGCATTAAAAAATAAGGGGAATGGCACCCTTTCTACTGTACAGTTTTGACTGAATTGGGATACTCATACTCTTTCCTTAAGATTCTGAAATTGAGCCCTGGCTGGTGTGGCTCAGTGGATTGAGTGTTGGCCTGCGAACCAAAGGGTCGTTGGTTCGATTCCTAGTCAGGGCACTTACCTGGGTTGCAGGCCAGGTTCCAGTAGGGGCCATGAGAGGCAACCACATATTGGTGTTTCTGTCCCTCTTTTTCTCCCTCCCTCCCCCTCTCTGAAAATAAATAAATACTTTTTTTAAAAGATTCTGAAATTGAGTCTAGGAAATTTCTGATTCAGTCTGCCTGTCCTCAAACTGAGGATATATTAGTGAACACGAAGCCCCTCCCCCCTTTTTTAACCCTGACAGTTGGGATGCAGAGAAAAGTAGTAGTGTGAAAGAATGAAGCAGATATTCAGAGGGAAACAATGGTGAGAAGTGGCGAGAGGGCTTCCCGGGTTGTCTCTAGCAGCGCGATCCTTGGCTCCCGGCCATTCCTTAGGTCCAGCTGCATCTTTGCCCTTGGGTTCTATGAGACAATCTGTATTCTTACATAAATTCATTTTCTTTTGATTAACTCTAGTAGAATTCTGTTGCATGCAAACCACAGTCCTAATAGTATTAGCATCAACAAAAGAATACCTTGGTAGAATTCAAATTTGGTAGGATTTTTTCAAAAAACCAGGGTACAGATTGTTGTAGGAGCACATATTTTTGTTTCAAACTGGATCTCCCAGACTATGGAGTATGTGTTATTTCATAAATATTAAAGTACATCTGTATTCTAATGATCTACATAGTCATAAATCATTTTGTCAGCTGTATAATAACTTTTCAACCCCTGCTTTGGTTAGAGTCAGTGGCAGAGAAAAGAAAACTACTCCTTTGGACAGAAAAGGATTTATTGCAAGGTATTAAATGGCTTACAACATTGTTACATGGGCTGAAGAAACAGACCCTGGGCTCATCTTCCAGGAACAACTCTCCGACCCACACTGCACAGCTGGGCTGCGAAGGAAGCCTCTGCTCCTGCCAAGCACAAGAGTCCGCCTGCCTGCTGAATCAGGTGTAATCACCAGCAGCCACTAGCTCTCGGATCATGCCATGCTTACACAATCAGGAAGCTACCTGCCAAATGAGGGAGACATTACCTACACTTCCAGGTCCAGACCACACTGCTTCCCTCAGGACCAGCAAGTTAGATGCCTCAAACTCTCCCCCTCTTTTCCTCTCTTAACTCAGTTCACTTTCAGGTCCTGGGTGAATGCATTTGATGGAAAGAGCCTAAGTCTCATTCAGAACCCTAGCAGCAAAGGAGTCTGGAAAATGTAGTTTCAAATGTTACCGTCTCTGTACCCAGGAAGACACACCATCGTGAGACTTGAACAGATGTTGAGTGAATCCACAGCACTGGCCACACCCTTAATTGATCACCCAGTTGTAAAACAAAAATTACATTTTTGTGAAGAAAATGTAAACATGAGCAAACAAACAATAATACAATAGTTCACTGCATTTGTCAAAATAATACCACGTAATTTAGACTTCTCTCTTTTTTTGCCAGATAGTGTTCGTTATGTATTCATTTCCACTTAGGCAACTGGAACAGCTTTTAACATCTGAATGGTCATGATGAATACAAAGATTTGCTCACTCATTCATTTCCTCGGCAAATACTTTTTGAACACTTGGTGTGTCAGGCATTGCTTCTGCGCTGCAGCTACAACAGGGAACAATGGGTGTTACATCCCACCAGTCCTTGAAAAATTGTTTAGCTGACTGATTTCAGTAGCAAGATTAATTATATTTGCTCTTTCACTACACATTGCCAAAGATTAGTTGGCTTAAAAGTAAAGCAAGCAAGGCAAAAACTCTTTTTTTCCCCTAAAGATTTTATTTATTTATTTTTTAGAGAGATGGGGAAGGGAGGGAGAAAGAGAGGGCAAGAAACATCAATGTGTGATTGCCTGTTGAGCACCCCACACTGGGGACCTGACCTGCAACCCAGGCCTGTGCCCTGACTGGGAATCAAACCAGTGATACTTTGGTTCATCAGCCTGCGCTCAATCCACTGAGCTACACCAGCCAGGGCACAAAAACTCTTAAAGATCATGAAATCATGGTGAATTTTGGTCAAGAAAGGTTTTTGTTTTAAAATCTTATATGTAGATTTTTAAAGTTGACTTACGTGCCTTTCCATGCTTTAACCAAGTGTTTGTCCTTTGAGGTTAAAAAGCCAAATATTTAAAGATCATCAACCATTCCAACTACTTTGTTTTTGCCTCTGTCATAAGAAGCCCCTGAATCCTTTCAGCCTCACAGAGGACAGTGGAAGTTTTCATAGGGAATCTGTTTCCATTACCCCACCCCGTCGCCTGGATCTTTAACTTCTCCCTGTGTAGCAGAGACTGCTAGCTGTTCACCCAACCCATTTCTTCTTCTTCCTGGGCACACAGCAAGACTAAATTTCCCAGCATCACTGGGTATGACCATGTGACTGATGTTATCTGCACTGAACTGACATACGCTACTCCTGGGCCAGACCCATGAAAACGTCCTATGAACATCGCCCCTGCTCTTTCCCTTCCAAGGCTTCCTGTAGGCAAGCTTGGAACCATAGAAGCCATCTTGAGGGTGGCTACAAGGTGGAAGAATCTAGGTCCTGAATCAGCATCTGAAGGACTGCTTCCGATTTTAAGTTATCAAGATAGAAACTTGTATCATGTTTGAACCATTATGCATGATTGGGATGATTTCTGTAGCAATTAGTGTTACCTTAACGAACACATCCTTTACTGAATTTTTTCCATCAGCACTTGCACATAGGCTAGGCTCCTCCACAGAAAATGGGAAACTCTCCCTTGATTCAATATCCCCTTCCGGCTCCTACCCTATCTCTGAACAGCTGACTGTTGTCAGAAATTGTCTTCTCTTACTTTCTCTAGTTCCTCCATTCTACTCACTCTTTGATCCTCTCTAACCTGGCTTCCACCCCTATCACTTCACAAAAATTTCTCTCATCAAGGCCACTAATAACCTCCACATTGCTGAGTACAATGGACCCGTTTCAGTGCCCATTAGATCTCTGAGGAATATCTGACTCAGCGGTCCCCCCTCCCCCAGAAACACTTTCTCCTGCTCTTCGCAGCACCACTCTCTTCTGGCTGATCCCCCGTCTCTGCATCTGTTTCTTCTCTTCCTCCATTGTTGGCTCATTTTTTTTGACCTGAACTCTAAATACTTTTATTGCACTTCTCGCTCAAACTTCTTTGTTATACAATTCTATCCACACCCATACCTTTAATAACTAACAAGAATTCAAATTTATGTCTCCAATAGAGACCTCCCTTATGAGCTCTGAATACTCTGTCTACTTGCTGTATTCTCTGTACTCATTTCATGACACTGAAGACAGAACCAAGAGTCCAGGACCAGAGAAATGAGAATGATTGCTGGTGTGTGCCCTGGCCCGGTAGTTCAATTGGTTAGAGCATCATCCCAATATGCCAAGGTTGTGGGTTCGATTTCCGGTCAGGGCATGTACAAAAACCCATCAATAAATACATGCATAAGCAAAACAACAAATCAATCTCTCTCTCTCAAATCAATAAATTAAAAAAAATTACATTCCACCTATGAGTGAGATCATGCGGTACTTTTCTTTCACTGACTGGTATAATAGCATAAACAATTTTAAAATTTTTAATTTTTTTTTAATTTTAAACAGGAGTAAGAAGCTGGACTGAGAGTGGAGAAAAGAATTTGAAGAAGACACAGTCTAGCAGGCCCCAGAGCATGTGGCCTGGCTGAATCAGGTTCCTTTGAAGGACTGGGGGAGCAGAGACACAGTAACAGATGCTTTGTTTCATCCTTTGCCTATAATGCCCCTCCTTTAAATCAGAGAACCGTTCCAACCTGTACATCAGACTCGCAAAATTCCAAGAAATATTTAAATAATAGGGAATGCATTTAAGTCAACATTTGCGGAGAACTTTAAACATACGAAATTTGTTTTTGTTGGGTAAAGAATATAAATGTAGGGTAAGTGGAGGTAGTCTGGCTTCCTCACCCAGGGGTCTGGGTAGCTAAGGGGAGCAGTGTTCCCATAGCCCTGGAGGGGCCTGATAACCAGTGTTCTCATAGCCTTGAGACTGGGTCTGACAAACTGTTCCCATACACGAGGTGGGTTCGATGCACAGAATTATGCTATGTTATATAATTTCCGGCACCTTGCCGGCCTTGTTCCCCTCTGGTACTTAAACAGGTAGGGACTCCCTGCTGGGGGCAATGATGATGAGACACACGCAAGGGGACAGGTGCCATGCTGGGTGCCATGCTGGGGAGCAGGGGCCATGACATGAGACATGCAGATAGACACACAGCTTGCAGCGTGCGTGGCTTGCCCACTCATGAACAAAGGCATGCTGGACATCCCAAGGGCTCCATGAATATTTTTCCGTCTGCATGAATACCATGAACCTGCCTGGCCTTGCACAGTGGCAACACGATAAACTTGTATTTTGTATAATTTTATTTGTTCAAGATGATTATATTTTGTATATATGTTTTAAATTTTTCATTCAAAATGTCAATTACAATATCATTAATTTATTTTTTCTTTTTTTAAATATATGTCATTGATTATGCTATTACAGTTGTCCCATTTCTCCCCCATCATTCCCCTCCACCCTGCACACCCCCTCCCACCCACATTCCCCCCCTTTAGTTCATGTCCATATGTCATAAGTTCTTTAGCTTCTACATTTCCCACACTATTCTTGCCCTCCCCCTATTTTCTACCCACCGTCTATGCTACTTATTCTCTGTACCTTTTCCCCTTCTCTCCTCCTCCCACTCCCCTGTTGCTAACCCTCCACGTGATCTTCATTTCTGTGGTTCTGTTCCTGTTCTAGCTGTTTGCTTAGTTAGCTTTTGTTTTAGGTGTGGTTCTTAATAGCTGTGAGTTTGCTGTCTTTTCACTGTCATATTTTTACCGTCTTTTTCTTAGATAAGTTCCTTTAACATTTCATATAAAAAGGGCTTGGTGATGATGAACTCCTTGAACTTGACATTATCTGAGAAGCACTTTATCTTCCCTTGCATTCTAAATGACAGCTTCGCTAGATAGAGCAATTTTGGATGTAGGTCCCTGCCTTTCAAGACTTCAAATATTTCTTTCCAGCCCCTTCTTGCCTGTAAGGTCTCTTTTGAGAAATCAGCTGACAGTCTGATGGGAACTCCTTTGTAGGTGACTGTCCCCTTATCCCTTGCTGCTTCTAGAATTCTCTCCTTCATTTGAATCTTGGCTAATGTAATTATGATGTGCCTTGGTGTGTTCCTCCTTGGGTCCAACTTCTTTGGGACTCTCTGAGCTTCTTGGACTTCCTGGTAGTCTATTTCCTTTGCCAGATTGGAGAAGTTCTCCTTTATTATTTGTTCAAATAAGTTTTCCACTTGTTGCTCTTCTTCTTCCCCTTCTGGGACCCCCATAATTCGGATGTTGGGACGTTTAAAGATGTCCCAGAGGTTCCTAAGCCTCTCCTCATTTTGTTGAATTCTTGTTTCTTCCTTGTTTTCTGTTTGGTTGTTAGTTTCTTCCTTCTGGTCCACTCCATTGATTTGAGTCCCAGTTTTCCTCCCATCTCTATTGGTTCCCCGTGCGTCTTGCTTCATTTCACATATTGTAGCCTACATTTTTTCATCTAATTTGTGAGCAAAATCAACCAATTCTGTGAGCATCCTGATGACCAGTGCTTTGAACTGTGCATCTGATAGGTTGGCTATCTCTTCACGGCTTAGAGGAATTGACTCTGGGGTTTTGATTTTTTCTCTGGTTTGAGCCATTTTTGGTGTTTTTGTTTTGTTTTGGTTTGGTTTTGGTCTGGTCGTGGCTGTTACGTAGCAAGAGCTGGAGCCTTAGGTGTTCCCCAGTGCGGGGCAGCCCAGTCGCTGAGTTGTAACGCTGTATGTGGGGGCGGGGTCTGAGAGGGAACAATGGCGTCTGCTCCGCTCTCTCCTGGATTCAAGTCCCTTCCGCCGCTTCCCCTGCACCTGGACTATCTGCACTCGGGAATGTGGGACCACCCGGCCAGCCAGCCGCCTTGTGCGGCCTCACTGGGTCTGCACAGTTGCCCGCCTGTGCCCGGGGTCCGCCAGCCACCGCCTGTGCACCTGGGAACTGCCAACCACTGCTGCTTGCATTCCTGGGTCCGAACCTCCACTTTTTCCTGCCACGACTCCACCCCTCTTACCGGTCTGGATGAATGGTTGTTGGAGTTCCGTACAGTTCAATTTTCTATAAGTTCTGGTTGTTTTCTTGTTTCTAAATATTTGTTGTCCTTAATTTTGGTTGTGAGAGGAGGCACAGTGTGTCCACCTACGCCTCCATCTTGGCCGGACTAAATTATTTTTAAATATAAAAATGGAGCCCTGGCTGGTGTAGCTCAGTGGACTGAGCGCCAGCCTGTGAACCAAAGGGTCACTGGTTCCATTCCCAGTCAGGGCACATGCCTGGATTGCAGGCCAGGTCCCCAGTTGGGGGGCATGAGAGGCAACCACACATTGATGTTTCTCTTCCTCTCTTTCTCCTCCCTGTCCCCTCTCTCTGAAAATAAATAAATAAAATCTTTAAAAAAAGAAATTACCCTGGCTGGTGTAGCTCAGTGGATTGAGCGCGGGCCTGCGAACCAAAGGATCGCGGTTCGATTCCCAGTCAGGGCACATGCCTGGGTTGCCAGGCCAGTTCCCGGCAGGGGACATACAAGAGGCAACCGCACATTGATGTTTCTCTCCCTCTCTCCTTCCCTTCCTCTCTAAAGATAAATAAATAAATAAAATCTAAAAAAGGGAAAAAAAAGTACTTAAAAAAAATCTTTAAAAAAAAAAGAAATTGTTAAATATAAAAATGGAGCCCATAAGCTGCTGAATATTAAGAATAAAGTACTGTTTCCCAGCTAGTAAAAGCAGGCAAAATTTGGCAATTATATTTTAAAAAATGGTGTCAACTTAGCAAATTAGATGTAATTCAGCTGTAACTCTGAGTCCTCTGGCCTGCAGGGGTTGGTTACTTTTTTTTTTTTTTTTTTAAGAGAGAGAGAAAGGAAGGGAGAAGGAGAGACAGAGAAACATTGATGTGAGAGAGAAACATCAACTGCTTGCCTTTTGTACACACCCAATCCGGGACCGAACCCGCAACCTAGTCATGTGCCCTGACTGGGAACCGAACCAGTGACCTTTCGCTTTGCCGGACAATGCCCAACTGAGCCAAACAGGTCAGGGCTAGTTACTCTTTAATATCCAAATAAAAATTACTCAAGCCACGGTCCCACAGAATGCAGAAGTTTGTGCCCTCCTGATGTTTTGTACATCCTCGGGAAGGACTCGTGTTCTTATCACCGATTCCCCTCTTCTTCAACTCACAATGCTGTCTTTATTTTCCTCAGAGCTCTTCCTTGGACCTGGTCTTCCCATCTTTTCATTTCTTCTCCTCACTGCGAGTTGCCCAGGACTATTCCCCCAGGCTGCCCAGACTCCAAATTCCTCACTTCTTACTTTCTTTGGCAGATCAATTCTGCTCTCTTCATCTTGTCCTCTCCTTCCCCTCTGCCCATTCCTAATGCCTTCCAAAAAGGTCAAGGGGAGCAATACAACATTTATATTTTTGTAGGACAAACAAGGTTTTGTACAATTGAAAAAAGAAAATGAGCCATGATTTTTTTTCTGAAGACAATGTTTTCCCACTACAAAGAGAAAAATCATTCCCTGATCATCAACAGCTGCCTCTCCTCAGTGCCTCAGCTTACACTGTTCCCTCTGTCTGGAGTGACCAGTGCACTAACCCCTCCCCTCCTCACAGCCCACACTCGTCCCCTACACCTTCACTATCCCCTGCACCTGGTACATGTTTGCTGACTGAATAAACAGATTAATCATGTTTTCTCAACCCGTGAATACAAACAGCATTCATTTCTGGAAAAAATCTTCAGGGAAAATAGTGTAAAATTGACCCAGACCCAACCTAACAGCCTCATAGTCTGACCTACCATTACGTTCAATTTCTGCTTCTGCTGCTTTATTTCTAGAATTTTTATTGGCTCCTTTAAGTTGAGAGCTAGCCAAGATTGGGACATTTCCAAGATGGAGCATTTCGCTTGTCAGAACCCCAGCTACCTCACTGCAATTTAGGAATAGGGACATGCTCTGGTCCAGCCCTGTGAGACTAAGGGGACATTTGTTGGGGGCCCTTTCTGGCATGTTGTCTTTTGGTCAACATTTGTGGGTTTTCATTTCTGTCTCTGTAAGTGGAATATCTACAACAGGCTATTAGCTAACAATACAATTCTTCTGGCTTCTTAAAAATTCCTCTCTTGACTGTTTGGAAAAGGACTGCTTCATCTCTATTTATTTATTTTTTTTCATCATCTCTATTTAACAATTCCTAAATCTCTATCACCAAACCAGACTAATCTCAGAGCTCCACAGGTACCCATTCCACTGGCCCCTGGAAAGCGCCGAGTGGGTGTCCCCCAGGCACCTCGAGGCCTGTCCGACCCTCGACTGTGCTCGCATCAGAGGCCGCCTTCTACTGTCTTTCCCTGACAGGAGCTAACAGACCAGCCGAAGCCTGTGGGTCCTGAGGCAGGAACTGCATCCGGGTTTTTCTGTGTCTTCCACAGCATCTGGCACAAACACTCACACTTGGTTAACAGTGATTAGTCAGGAGGTTGAGTCTGGGCGACCTTACTCAGATCAGTTATGGGTGTCTCAGCAAAGCCTGCAAGCAGATGTTGTCAGGGTTGAACAGCTTTGGGAACTGGGAAGGCAATATTTTGGACTTTTCAAGCTAAGTCAATATATGAAAGATGAATTTAACTCCTTGAGTTCCCAACTGCTTTCAGACACGATGTGATTTATTACAATTCCCACCCCAAGGAACAGAGAGGAAGAGCAAAGCAAAGTACTCGCTCTCAGTGCTTAAGAAAGTTAGAGGTGCCCAAAGACTGAAAGCCGGGTTTCTCTGTGGGGTTCTGGAGCTCCCTGAGCGCACTGCCACTCCCTGCTCTTCCCGAGCCAGAGAAAAGGTAATTAGCACCACAAAGCCCTTGTTGAATGAATGCTGGTTGCTGGACATATGTCTAAGTCTCTGTCATGAGCTGTACTTCGTGCCACCCAAATTCACATGCGGCAGTCCTAACCCCCAGCACCTCAGAATGTGACCATTTGTGGAGATAAGACCTTTAAAGAGGTAATGAGACTTCCAGCCAAGACGGAGGCATAAGTGGACACATTGTGCCTCCTCGCACAACCAAAATAAGGACAACAACAACTTAGAAAAAAATAACCACCAGAACTGACAGAAAATTGAACTGTATGGAAGTCCGACAACCAAGGAGTTAAAATAGACACATTCATCCAGACCAGTAGGAGGGGCTGAGTCGGGTGGCCTGGCAGAGAGGGGTCAGGGCAAAAAAAGCAGTGGCACCGGGCGTGCAAGGCAGCAGCTGACAAACCCCAGGCGTACAAGACGGCAGCAGGCAGACCCTGGGGGCACAGGCAGCTGGAAGTCCCCGGGCACAGGGTGGCAATGGGCAGACTCAGCAAGGCGGCCATTGTGCAGCAGGGCATGGTGCACAAGGCAGCTGGCTCCCAGATAAACCAGGCAAAACTGGGAAGAGCTGGACCGTGCAACCTAGGGCCCCAGCGTGGGGAAATAAAGCCTCAAAACACCTGTGAAACACCAACCAATTGAAAACACCTGTGGGGGTTGAGGTGCGGGGAGAGACTCCCAGCCTCACAGGAGAGTTCGTTGGAGAGACCCGCAGGATCCTAGAATGTACACAAGCCTACCCACCCGGAAATCAGCACCAGAAAGGCCCGGTTTGCTTGTGCGAAGCGGCAGAAGTGACTGAAGTCTGACAGAGAGCAGAGCAAGTGCCATTGTTCCCTCTCTGACCCCTCCCCCACATACAGCGTCAGGACCCAGAGACTGGGTTGCCCCGCCCTGGGTAACACCTAAGGCTCCGCCCCTCATACCTAACAGGTACATCAAGACCAAAAATGGCCCAAACGAAAGAACAGATTAAAGCTCCAGAGCAGATACAACTAAGTGATGAAGAGATAGCCAACCTA
The DNA here is from genome assembly GCA_039655065.1 of Glossophaga mutica. Lineage (NCBI taxonomy): Eukaryota > Metazoa > Chordata > Mammalia > Chiroptera > Phyllostomidae > Glossophaga > Glossophaga mutica. The sequence goes on from CM077307.1 coordinate 30,891,258, forward strand.
TCAGATGCACAGTTCAAAGCACTGGTCATCAGGATGCTCACAGAATTGGTTGATTTTGGTCACAAATTAGATGAACAAATGAAGGCTACAATAAGTGAAATGAAGAAAAATGCACAGGGAACCAATAGGGATGGGAGGAAAACTGGGACTCAAATCAATGGAGTGGACCAGAAGGAAGAAATTAACAACCAAACAGAAGACAAGGAAGAAACAAGAATTCAAAAAAATGAGGAGAGGCTTAGGAACCTCCCCAGGACATCTTTAAACGTTTCAACAGCTGAATTATAGGGGTACCAGCAGAAGAAGAGGAAGAACAACAAGTGGAAAACTTATTTGAACAAATAATAAAGGAGAACTTCTCCAATCTGGCTAAGGAAATAGACTTCTAGGAAGTTCAGGAAGCTCAGAGGGTCCCAAAGAAGTTGGACCCAAGGAGGAACACACCAAGGCACATCATCATTACATTAGCCAAGATTAAAATGAAGGAGAGAATCCTAGAAGCAGCAAGAGATAAGGAGACAGTTACCTACAAAGGAGTTCCCATCAGACTATCAGCTAATTTCTCAAAAGAGACCTTACAGGCAAGAAGGGGCTGGAAAGAAATATTTGAAATCTTGAAAAGCAGGGACCTACATCCAAAATTGCTCTATCCAGCAAAGCCATCATTTAGAATGATGGACAGATAAAGCACTTCTCCGATAAGGTCAAGTTCAAGGAGTTCATCATCACCAAGCCCTTATTGTATGAAATGTTAAAGGGACTTACCTAAGAAAAAGAGGATAAAAAATATGACAGTGAAAAGACAGCAAACTCACAGCTATTAAGAACCACACCTAAAACAAAAGCAAACTAAGCAAACAGCTGGAACAGGAACAGAACCACAGAAATGGAGATCACATGGAGGGTTAGCAACAGGGGCATGGGAGGAGGAGAGTGGGGGGAGGTACAGAGAATGAGTAGCATAGATGGTGGGTAGAAAATAGACAGGGGTGGGCAAGAATAGTGTGGGAAATGTAGAAGCTAAAGAACTTATGACACATAGACATGAACTAAAGGGGGAAACGTGGGTGGGAGAGGGTGTGCAGGGTGGGGGGAATGATGGGGGACAACTGTAATAGCATAATCAATAAAATATATTTTTAAAAAAAGAGGTAATGAAGGTGAAATGAAGTCCTATGGGTGGTTCTTAATCCAATATTCTTGGAGCCTTACAAGAAGAGATTAGGACACAGACACCCGCAGAGGAAAGACCAGGTGAAGACACTGGAGGAAGATGGCTGTCATCTAGCAAGACGAGAGGCCTTAAAAGAAACCAACCCTGCAGAATCTTTGATCTCAGACTTCTAGAAGATCTCCAGAATTGTGAGAAAATAAATGTCTGTTGTTTAAAACACCTAGTCCGTGGTACTTTCTATGGCAGCCTGAGTAACCTAATACGGCTCCTTTTAGTCCTCCCTCCAGCCAGAAAAATAAGTTCATTAGCTCCATTTTATGGATAAGGAAACTGAGGCATAAAGCAGTGACTTTCCCAACCCTGCAGCACATAAATGACTGGGTAGGGAAGGGAGCCCTGGTTTGCTCAACATAGAGAGACTCTTCGGCAACCAGTGCGCTTCGTTCTAGGGCCCGGGGCCATTTGGAGATTCACAGAAATGTGGTGTGCTCCTGCTGACCTGCCCTCTCTCCCTGACCTTTGTGGGTTCTCTCGATCTCTCCCTCTCTCTCAGCACTCCTAGACATTGTCAGTGACTCCCAGCGCAATTAGCTTCTTGGTTTCATTCAAATTATTTAGAAATATTTGAATGACCTTAGGTAGACGCTGTTCCTTGAAACCCTTGTACTTTACGACCTATCTCACCCCAACACCCACAACTAGAGTTGGTGGAGGTGTGGGGGTCTCTTCATTACTCCCCTGATCCAGAAAGCTAGGCAGGGGCAGGACAATTGTTCAAGCAGAGCATTGTACCAGACTGACTTCACAGTGGTTCCCGCGCATCATTTTATTTACCTCTCACAACAAAACTAAGTATTATTTTCTACTTTTAAGAATACACACACACACACACACACACACACACACACACACACACACACAAGCCCTGGCTGCTGTGGCTCAGTGGATTGAGAGCCAGCCTCAAAGGGTTGCTGGTTCAATTCCCAATCAGGACACATGCCTTGGTTACAGACCAGGTCCCCTGTAGGGGGCCCTCAAGAGGCAACCACATATTGATATTTCTCTCCCTCTCTTTCTCCCTTCTTTCCCCTATCTAAAAATAAATAAATAAAATCTTTTTAAAAATCCACAAAAAATGCTTTAATCTCTTTTAAATCAAAAGAAAAAAACTTTTAAGTCAAACAAGATATGAGGTTTTTTAATTTTTATGTATTTATTTTTAGAGAGAGAGAGAAACATGGATGGGAGAGATAAACATCAATCGGTTGCCTCTTGCACGTGCCCAGACCAAGGACCAAACGCTCAACCCAGCAATGTGGCCTGACCAGGAATCAAACCAGCGACCTTTCACTTTGTGGGATGATGCCCAACAAACTAAGCCACACCAGTCAGGACAATGAAAATGTTTTAATATATAATATTAATATATTCATCTTTATACCAGTACAGTCATAAAATATAATTTAAGAAGAAACGGTTTGGTAGGAAGGGGCCGGAGAAAGTCATAATTCGGCCCTGGTTATATCAGTAAGAATACTTTCTGCCACAAACGTCAGGAAGCCCATTCTCAATGGCTCGCAGTGGCGATGCTTCGTTTCCTTCACAGGAGGAAGTTCAGCACAAGGGAGGCCCCCAGGGCCGTCAAAGACAGAGACCCCTTCCCGCTCTCCCCTCTGTCGTCCTTGCAGCTGGCTTCATCCTCAGCTGTGAGCCCAACAGCTACAACATTCCAGGATTCCTCCAGACTAGACAATGTGCCCAAGAAGAAGACACACTGCCTGTCGCTTCCAGTGGCTCTGTCACAGAAGTGAGCGCACCTTTCCCAGAGCACCCCCAACATATGTCCCCTCAGTCTCACTGGATAGGAGCAGAGCGTGTCCCCATTCCTGAACCAACTACTGGCAAGAAGGATGGAATTAATACAATGGACTCAGACTAACCCTCTCAGGTAGAAGAGAGGTTAGAGAGTCAACCATAGCGCCTTCTCTAGAAGTCTTCCTCTGAGAGGGAGGAACTGAAGCCAACAGCACGGATGAGCTCACCCAGGGAGAGCGTTCAGACAACAAAGCTCAGAGAATGCAGGGGTTCAGCCTCAACATCTACTAAGGGCACAGAAGCAGAGATGGAACCAGTTATGATTCCTGCTACAGAGGGGCTTCCTGGTGGGAGAGACACACCATTAAACAGTTACAAATGGGCTGGAGCACCAGCTGGGGTCAGCGCAGGGCCTGTAAGGGCAGACTGGGTGGGAGGCCCAGTCGCACATTAATAACTGTGGGATTACACAGGTTACATAAGGTCTCTGCCTCAGCTTCCTCTCTGTAAAGCACCCTACACACAATAAGCATCAAATAAGTGAAGCTATTATTGCTTTATTATCGTCCACATCATTATCATATTTAGGTGGTGGAAGCCATTAGAAGGGAATTAACAGGCCAGTGTGCTGGTCAGATGTGTGTCTTTGTTAGGTGGCTTGGGCCTGTGGGGGCTGCCCCTGCTCTGGGTTTTCTCTTGGCTACGTCGCCGTCGCCGTGAGCCATACACTGAGTTTCCGTCTGGCTGCCCCCGGCAGACCCCTCCACACCCAGCAGCATCTCTACAAAATCTCTGTTGGTTTTAGCTGCAGTCCTGTGCTTCCGATTCAGAATGAATTACTGTCCCTCCTTTCACCCCTGTCTGCTTGCATCGTTGCCACTCAAAGAAATTAATCAGGTTTATTAGGTATGACCTCTCTTTTGTGAGCCCTGCTCCCGGTCTGCAGATCTGTACCTGTCTGCTGCTCTCCTAGCTCGGCCTCAGCCTCCCTCTCATGGGGGCAGGGACAGGCAGCTGGGTGGCCACATCCTTTATTGTTTACAGAGACCGATGCACCAGGCTGGATCGGACAAAGGCAGGACTCTCTGTTATAGTGAGTACAAGGCCCTTTGTTGCCAAGGCTGTGGAAAAAAATAGGAACAAAAAGAATAAACGTTGCATCCAAATATGCTAATAATCAACACTTAGCACCATGGATATAAAAAGCACTTAATACTAAATTACTGTGATCATAATAGCTATTCTTCATTCAGCCTTACTCCGTATGGCATCACTGCTTGGTAGTTAAGTACATGGGGGCCGGAGCCCAACTGCCTGGGTCCAATCCTGGCTCTGCTCTTTACCAGGTCTGTGACTTTGAGCCAGTTACTCGAGTTACTCAAATGCCTCCTGTCTCAGCTTTGCATCTAAAGCACAAAGTACACAACTCATAGGTTGATATGAGTTCATACTATGCTTATAAGGCATTTAAACATGGCCTCCACATAATAAATACTCAATAAATATCATATTTTTATATATCAGCTTAGGGATTTGTGTACGATGATCAGCAAATTTAGCCTTCAACACAAATTTGTGACATAGACATTATTATTATCCTTATTTATCAGTTGAGGAAAACAAGACTCAGAGAGGTTAAGTAACTTTGTCAAGGTCACTCAGCAAGAAAGTAGCAGAACTCAATTCCGTCTGACTCTAAAAGTCACGCACTTTCCACTGCATCAGGTCACTGTCTCCATGAGCTCCTGGCAAGAGGTCCCACCCACATCAGTTGTGATGGCACATTGTTGGTGACTGTTTCACAGATTCCTCCTCCTGTTAGTCACAACTGGAACACACTAGGTATTTTCAGAATGAAGGACAGAAGAATCCTGTATTTAAGGCAGCTTAATCAACGATTTCTCTCCTCTCCAGCCCGGCTTTATGCCAAGGCCCCAATCTGCTCTAGAATGTGCAAAGCCCAGTTCTGAAGGCGGAAGGCCAACTGGGGAAGAGCACCAGCATGGCCCAGCTCCTGTGAGGACACACTCAGGCTCTACTGGCAGAGCGGGGCCATAGGGCAGAATCTGGCGGTGGGGTACCAGGCCTCCCAGGACAGATCTTGTACCTTATTTATTTTTTTAAAGATTTTATTTATTTATTTTTAGAGAAGAGAAGGGAGAGAGAGAGAGTGGGAGAGAAACAATGTGTGGTTGCCTCTTGAGCACCTCCTACTGGGGACTTGGCCCACAACCCAGGCATGTGCCTTGACTGGGAATCAGACCAGTGACCCTTTTGTTCTCAGGCAGGCTCTCAATCCTCTGAGCTGCACCAGCCACGGCAGACCTTGTGCCTTAAAGTCTTTGGATATCACTAAGGAAATAAAGTGAAGCTGCCTGGCCCAAAGCTCCTGCCTGCCAGAGAACTTGAAATTCTTGAGGGACGTCTGCATTTGGTTTTTGAAAAGGAGAAGGATTCATGCAATCTGAAGAGAAACCAGAGTGCATTTTGTTTTTTAATGTAAAGGGCCCCAGAGTCTGACTTATTATACCTCCTGTGGAACAACCATCTGGTTGCCGGAACAGCGAGTGCCCATCAGGGCTCTGGCCACTGCCCAGTCCTTCAGGCCTCTGCCTATACCTCTCCATAACCAAAGTCAGCCCTCTGCTCATACTTCTACACAACCAACTGTCAGCTAATATTCAAAAGCAGCTCAGTTTCTAAACAGCAACCTGAGCAAAACTAAAACTCAGCCCTACAATATCTCTGTGGAAGAGAGGCGGCTGGCTGTATCATTCACTGCAAACACTCGCAGAGACCTAACTTTGGGCAAGGCATTGTGCTTAGTTAGTGTGACCCTTGCCTCAGCCCCTGCCCATCCCCCCACTCCCCGCTTGTCCCTCTAGTTTATGGCTAGCTCCTGATGACTCCTCCCCTGTGCCTCTCCCATATCCAGATGTCCATTTGCAATCAGATAAGAGCTGGCTGGGCTCATCCTGGACTCTGGGAAACACAGCCCCAGCTCCTCAATGAGGACATGCCCTGGTGTCAGGATGATAATCTATTAGGAGCCTCCTGGAGGTCCCCAGGTTATGTTCATACCTAGTTCAAGGTGGCAGAGCTCACTCATGTGTTGACAGGCAAGCTATGTGGACCCCACCCCCCAGACTCCCACCATAGGCCTTCTTCTCGCTCCCTCCCACCCACACCTGCCTCCTGCCTCCTAGTCACAGCCCTGGGACTCACAAATGAAGACCAGAGCAGGAGGGAAATGGCCAGGCTACAAATTCCATGAAAATAAAATGCTCTGTAGTTAGATAGACATGGGTTTGAATTTCACTATGTTACATAACAGCTGTGTGACTTGGGCTGGTCTCTTAACCTCTCTGGTCTCATTTTTCTCATCTCTGAAACGAGAATAATCTATACAAATAGGGTTTCTGCAAGGATTAGGAACAATATAAATAGGTGTGTTTTACCTAGTGGCACTCAGTAAATGATAGTTATTATGTGACATAGGTAGGTCTCTTTATATTTATTTAAAGTATATATATTTTCTCTCCCTAAATTCTTACAACCACCAGGCTACCGGGTCAGCCCACCAGTGATGTTGCTCTGAAGGGCTTGACCGGGTTTAAACTAAGGTCTCCTGCAGGGTCTAGACCTTAGTCTGGTGCAGACATGGGGGTTTTGGCCACTCTGTCCATAGTTGGGTGACCAACCCTCCCAATTTGCCTGAGATTGTCCCAGTTTTAGGATTGAGAGTTCCACATCCTGGAAGCGTGAAACTTCAGTCTTGGGAAAACTGGGATGGTTGGTCACCCTATCAAGGCAGTTGACCTGGAGCAGATGAAAAAGAAGCTGGGTTTCCATAACCCTTCCCAGCTTACTAGATGGAGAGGCCAGACTGGACACCCACTGGGCCCCTCCTAGGTTCCCAGAAAAGGACTGGTTAAACTAAGGCCAAGGGTGACACCTAGAGGTCATATGAAGAACTGCAAGTCTGGTAGTTACCCACCTGGCCCTGGAGAGTTTATTTAGTTGGTTCATTTACATATTTATTGAGCTCTCAGCACGTGCCAACCCTCCTGTTAGGCACTGGTAATAAGTCTTGGCGGGGTGGCGAGGGTGGGGGGTAGTCTTGGAAGGCATCCTCAAGCAAGTTAAATTTATGCTGAGACCTCCTGATTGAGAAGGTGTTAGCCAAGTCAAGACAGAAGGGAACAGCAAAAACAAAAGCTCTGAATGGAAAGGAGGATGAAACTGTCACGAAACTAATTATAGTAAGGAGGAATTGGATAGTGGCAACCTGGGAAAAAAATAAAGCTGGAAATATTGGCAAAACCTAACCAGCTACAGGAAATGTTTTTGTCTTTACCCCAAGGGCAATCAGAACTTAGTGAAGGGTTTCACCCTGGCTGGGTGGCTCAGTCCACAGTGCCACAGCTGCAGGTTCGATCCCTGTCAGGACACATATAAGAATCAACCAATGAATGCATGAGTAAGTGGAACAGCGAATCAATGTTTCTCTCTCTCTCTCTCTAAAATCAATAAATTAAAGATATTTTTTAAAAAGAACTGAAGGGTTTTAAGCATGACAGTAACACAATCAGATGTGCATTTCTCGAAGCCAGCTTGCTGCAGGGTGGAGACTGGTTTGGAGAGCAGTAGGCCTGGAGCCAGGGAGGCAATGAGAAGGTCAGTGCAGCGTGTGGGTGGTGCAGAGACAGTAAGGGCCTGGGCTTGAGTGGTGCAGAGGGATGAAGAAAGATGTGATGGTTTAAGAGATGTGGAGATGGGCGAGGACATGGTGACTGGCGAGGTTCAAACATGGCTTGCAAGGAGGGCATAGTGGGGATGAAAAGTGATAGGAGGAGACTTGACTTGGGGAGGTAAACACACAATACCGTGTACAGATGATGTGTTGTGGAATCGTGAACCTGAAACCGGTACAATTTTGTTAACCAGAATCAGCCCAATAAGTTCAATAAAAAGGGGGAAAAAATGACTTGCAGGTTTCCAGCTAGGACCCCTGGAGAGCAGTGGGACCGCTGTGGAGACAGGAGCACTGGAAGGACGACAATGGTGTGCACATTGAATTCGAGGTTCTTACATAGCATCTAAGTCAGGATGTCAAGTAAACAGTTGAACAAAGATTAGGGAAAGGGACATAAATACGGGCCATATGCGTGTACATGGCAACCAAAGCCTAGAGCAGTATCAACATTTAAGAGTGAGAAAAGAAAGATAACACAGCCAGAGGAAATATGGTGTATGAAAGCTAAGGCAAGAGTGTTTCAGGAAGGACAGAGTGGTTGACTGTATGACACATTTCTGAGAAGCAGAGAGATGAGACCTGAAGAGCGTTAGTGACCTGTGATCCTTTTAAGATGGAGCTATCAGGCAGTGGCTCTGATGACTAAGAAGGCTGTAAGTGACGAACACACACACAGCCTGGACATGCTGGACAAGGGGGGTGATTTGAGTGCTGGGTGGGGCAGAGCAGGACAGTGCAAGATTTCATCATGCTACTCAGAAGGGCATGCAATTGAAAACTTATGAATTGTTTATTTCTGGAATTTTCCATTTAATATTTCAAAACTCAGTGGACTGCAGGTAAATGAAACAGTGGGAATTAAAACCACAGGTAAGGGGGAAGAAGGCAGGAGGCCACTGCAAATACCAGGCAATGGTTCTCACTCCCCTTCTACAGCTAGAAAGGGCCCCTAAAACACTAGGAGTGGGCCCTGCCATAGGACTATGGAAGTGAAAACTCACTTCTTCCCCAAGAAGTTTCCAATTTAGGGAAGGATTTAATTACTGACAATTGTCAATCAAGTACATTTGTGAGACAGGAGATAGGAAGGAGGAAACTCCAGAGGTGCCCCAGGGCGAAGATAAAGGACACTGATAAGGGATGGTGACCCTGTTCTAAGACCGGTTGTTCCTGCTTTCTGGAAAGGCACTGAATCAGGTGACTCATGAATGCACCTGTGCAGAACATGCTACAAATGACCCCTGCTTCATTATAATAGAATTATAATAAAGTAACATTGTGCGACCCCCTTCCCTGGTGGCCAACCAATCAAGGAATATCATGGGAGACCACATGAGCAGTAGCTTTAAAGTAATACAACTACTTGTACATGTGCAACAAAAGCCCGCCAAAACGAGCCAGGAAGGATCTGCCCTGTAAGAAGAGGATCCCTCCAGCCCCTGAGGTCGAGCTCTGCTCAGAGTTGGTCTGCTCCCATGTTCTGTGGAGTGTATTATCACTTAATAAATCTGCTCTCTGTCTTTCTGCTATAAACTCTGTGTGTTCAGTTCAATTATTTGTCTGCGATCACTAAGAACCTCGTTACCTGTGCCCTCCTGTGACGCTTGCTCTTGTCCGCAAGCCTTTGGTGAGCTGCACCCTCCATCTGGAATACTTTACTCCACTCCCGTCTCCAGCAGTAAAAGTGCCCCTCACCTTGTCAATTCTTACTCAAATTTCTGGTCTCAGTTGAAAAAGCCCCTTCCCTAGGGAATCTTCCAGCCAATGTTAGAAACAACAGCCTCCTCATTGGCTTCCCTATTCTGCCCTGGCCCCTGTCAGCCTGTTATTTCTGACACGGCAGCAGAAGGGTTCAGTAGAATTGTGGAGTTCAACCAGGTCACCCCTGAGCTCCAAACCTGTTGATGGCTTCCTCGCTCACTCAGAGTTGTTGAAGAGAAAACCACAGGCCCAAGATATCATCACTTGTGCTAAAAGCTTGTGATACTAAACCTAGATTTAATACCTGATCTAACTGCAGTTTCAACTTCTCCCAATAACATAATCTTAATCGGTATGGAATTTTCTGGTCAAGCACCAGTAAGTCAATCTGTCACAAGGACCCTCTCCATTCCACATTGCCCCCCACCACACACACACAGAAAAAAAAGACAATCTGTATGATAAAAACCCTCCCCCTTTTTCTTTGCCCAAAGAAAATATATTGGCCCCCAAATAATCCTTTCTTTTCTTTCGTTAATAGTTCCCTTGCCCCACTCTCCTTCCTACAAAAACCTTCCATTTCGTACAACCCTCAGAGTGGTCCTTCTAGTTGCTAAATGAGTTGGCGCCCAATTCAATTCATAAATCACTAATAAAGACAATTAGATCTTCAAAATAAATTTTGTTAAATTTTATTTAACAATGCCAAAACCATAACATGCTACAAAATTTGCCTTGCTGCCACTCCTCTCCCCTCACGCCACCCCTCCCACCTTCTTCCAGCTACAATGGGCCTTCTTATCCACCACCAGCCACCACCCTGCCCCAGGGCCTGCACACTCGTTCCTCCTGCTCCCTCACTTCCTCCGGAACTAACTCAGAAGTCACCTCGAAATCTGACATTTGTTAGAACATGGATGAACCTTGAGGGCATTATTCTAAGTGGAATAAGCCAGTTGCAAAAAAATACTGCATGATTTCCCATCCATGAGGTACCTCAAGAGGTCAACATCACAGAGAGAGAAGATAGAACAGTGGCTGCCAGGAGATGGGGAAAGGGGGAGGAGGGAGCGTGGAGTTACCATTTGGTGGGTACAGAATTTCAGCTGGGGACGATGAATTCAGTGAATGGATGGTGACAGGACAAAGCCAGCCCCATTTGCTGAGCAGGACTGTGACCTTGGTGAACATGAGCGCCATTTTACTCTTCTGAGTTTGTCCCCAGGACTGGAAACTACTGGGAGCAAGAACAGAACTCAGCGCTCCCTACAGCCACAGGCGGAAGATTACACTGGCACAACTGCAGTCCCTGTTACAATGCCTGCCCCCCCCCAGCCCAGGGGCCGCACAACAGCCCCCCCACCACCACCCTTTTTTAATCCAATTAGGACCCAATAAAAGCTCAAAGCCCCTTCCGCTCAATGCTGGTGTATCTCTCCACACCATGCTGCTCTCCTTTCTTGGTGAGTGAATACGAACTTTCTTCTCTGAATTCTTTCACAGCCCACATCACCAGCCACCCTAACAGATGGCAGTGCTGGTTGCACACTGCATGTGTACTTAATACCCTTGAACTGTAAACTTAAAAATGGTTAACATGGTAAATATTGTTATGTATATTTTACCACCACCACACAAAAAAAAAGTCTCTAGAATTTTTAAGCTAAAACATGAAATTGCTTAAACAAAAAACTGCTTTCCTTGTCAGAGAGAATTTGTGCTTCTGCCCGATTGGGGCTGATTCCCTTTGTTCAGAGGTTAGGGTATGAGAGCGCATGCCTGGCACCCAGTGAAGACAGCTATTGTGAATTCGGGAGGCTAGGGGAGGGAGGCTCAGTGCCCAAGGGTATGACCCAGCCAGAGGTTCTGGGAAGGAGCAGCCCAGCATCCCCGCTCTGCCCTCTGCCCTGAGACAGCCTCTGGCTGAGCTTGGAGCCCGTAGCAGCATTCGCTCCGCCCCCTCTCGCTCTCTCGGGCTCCGCCCTGCACTGGCTCCACGTGGTTTTCACTCTCCAGGCAAAGACCCTACCATCTAAGGCACCTCCAGGTTGGGATGGTGCGGCAGAGAGAACCGCCAGCCCTGGAGTGATCCGTGTATTTCTCCCTGGAAAACTGCCAGGAATGCGCTCTGCGGGCAAAACTGGACTCCACCGATTTGGGACAGAGAATCCTGGAGTCCCGAACCACAGGTGAGTGTGCCTGAGGGAAGCACAGTCCAGGGTCACCAGCCAGAACGCCATGGCCACGACCGTCCGCTGCCTGAGCCATATCGCCTTCCACGTGCCCGTGGGGCAGCCTCTTGCCCAGGATCTGCAGCGCCTCTTCGGCTTCCAGCCCTTGGCTGTGCGGGAGGCAAACGGCTGGCGGCAACTGGCCCTGCGCAGCGGGGACGCAGTCTTTTTGGTCAATGAGGGCGCCGGGACTCGGGAGCCGCTCTACAGCCTGGACCCGTGTCACGCTGTGCCCAGCGCCACCAACCTGTGCTTTGAGGTGGCAGACGCGGCGGTAGCTGCTCGGGCGCTGGAGGTGCGGGGCTGCAGCGTGCTGGTGCCCCCAGTTAGCGTACGGGATAAGCAGGGTGCTGCCACCTACACCGTAGTCAGCTCGCCGGTCGGCAACCTCAGCCTAACGCTGCTAGCGCGCGCCCACTACCGCGGACCTTTTCTGCCTGGCTTCCGGCTCCTGTCCTCCAAAACTGGCCCGGACTGGATCAGCCACGTGGACCACCTGACCCTGGCCTGCACCCGCGGCAGCTCCCCCACACTGATGCGCTGGTTCCACGATTGTCTAGGCTTTTGCCACATGCCACTGAGCCCAGGTGAGGATCCCGATGTGGGCCTTGAGGTGACAGCAGGGTCTGGACGAGGCGGGCTGAGGCTCACTGCCCTGCAGACCATACCATGCAGTGCTGTCCCCACTCTCGTGCTGGCTGAGTCCCTGCCAGGGGCCGCCAGGGGCCAGGACCAAGTGGAACAGTTCCTGGCCCAGCACAGAGGGCCAGGCCTGCAGCACGTGGGGCTGTACACACCGAATATCATGGAAGCCGTTGAAAAGGTGACCTTGGCTGGGGGCCAGCTCCTGACTCCTCCTGAGGCCTACTACCAGCAGCCAGGCAAGGAAAGTCAGATCCTAGCTGCAGGGCATGAGCCGAGCAGGCTGGCCCAGCAGGGAATCCTGGTAGATGGTGATAAAGGCAAGTTTTTGTTTCAGATCTTTACCAAATCACTCTTTGCCGAGGACACCTTCTTCCTGGAGCTGATTCAGAGGCAGGGGGCCACAGGCTTTGGCCAGGGCAACATCCAGGCCCTGTGGCAGTCAGTCCTTGAAGGACAGCAAGCTGCCAGGGAAGCCTGAGGAAGCCTGACAGCAGACACCGGCAGCTGACCAGCCCAGCCGGACACTGTAAGGCATCCAGCTCAGGGCCTGGTGGAACGGAGCATCACCCAGAGGCCCAGAGTGAAAGGCTCTGTCCCGAGGCCAGGTGTGGCCTCCACCTCATCAGTACCTACAGAACGCGGAATCTCTCACTGGTGTCTGAAGAGGACAGTTGGTTTTTAACTATGAAATGTTTCTTACATAGTATATATCCAATACACGCGGAAGGTATAAATAATAAAGGAGTGAAACTCCTTTAGGAAATAGAACATGACCAATACTTCTGAAGATTTTTGTGCCCTTCTTTGATCCCATTTCCCTACACCCTCTCCCAATTTTAGGATCATTAACCCCTCACTTTTCTGTTGTTTCACTACATATATAATCTATCCCTAAATAAATGATTTCTTATTTGAGGTAGAAATTTAAGACAAAAAATCTTCCCCAGTGCTTTCTTCCTACCTGAGGAGGAGCCACAGCAGCAGAGAGGGACTAGGTCAGGGCTGAGCCAAACCACCCCCACAGGAGGGGTGCCACGCCCACTGCTCCAGAACTGAGGGGTGGGGGGGGTCTCAGCCACGGGCAGGAGCTCCCTGTAGCTGCTTTCTCCCTCTTTCCTGGGGACCGAGGGAGTTCAGATGACTGGACAGAACACCCCCCTTTATCTGCCAGGGGCTGGCTGGGAGCTCAGGCAGTGGAAGCTGGGACCAAGCAAGACCTGACCACTTTCAGGGTCTGGCTCTGGGACCCTGAGGTAAGGGCACTAGGGAGAGGATGGAGAGTCTCCAAAACAACTATAAAAATAAGCACTTTATTAAACAGGATTCTCAAGGGGTGGGGGCTTCCAGAGGTATCACTGGGCCACACTGGTGAGTCCAGGTGCATCAGTGGGGATGTTGGGCCGAAAGAAACTATCCAGGACTTGCTGGCCTGGGCTGGGCTTTTTCCGACTGGATGGAGTAGACACCTGGGATCTTTTGGAACTCTGTTAGAAGCCAAAAAAGGCACTGAGGAGACAGCAAAGAATATTATCTTTTCACCCCGACCCCCACTCCACTGATCTAGCTCAGACTCTCTTGAATGTAGATAAGCTTCTGACCTATCTCTAGGATCTGCCTCTTTGGTCAACCCTCTAAAAGGTAGTCAGAGGTAATCTTCAAATATAAATCTGAGTCCTCTCCACCTATAACGCTTCGGTGGCCTGGTGTTCATGACCCTGCTGACTGCTTCAGCTAAACCAAATGCTCAGAGGTCCTCACACACTGCATTGTGCCCACCGTTACTTCCACTACTCCTGGGCCTGGAAGGACATCCTGATGCTGATTCCCTTCCCAAACCCAGATTACCAGCTGCTGCTTTCAAGCAGCCTTTCTCAGATCCTTGCCTCTTACACAGAACTGAGAGCTCTCCACCTCTGTCTCACAAAATCTAATACAAACATTTCACACACCTGACACTACTGTCTCCATCATTTGCTCTGGTCCCCTCTCCATCTGGACCCCAGACTAACTATAAGTTCTCCAGGTCAAGAACTATTCCCCTTCCCCTAGTGAAACCTGGAGCGGGTAATGTTCACCCAAATGTATATCGTTTAACTCAGTGGATTCAGGCTTAGGGAGAGAGATGGCTGGGTGAGGACCCGGGGACTCACCTTGTAGGTCCCTGGCTGTTGGCCCTCATATACACGGAACACCTAGCCAAGAAGAGAGGCAGAAAGCGCAAGGCTGGCATCTTCCCCCAGAGAGCCAGAACCTCGTGTTCTGTCCTCAACTTCATGCCCCAGTACTTTTAAATACATGCTTTTCTTTCTCCTGTTTACATAGGAATAGGTTCACACAGAACATGTAGGAAACACAACAAAAGACAACAAAGACAATGCCTTTTTCATGGCGGTGGAGACAGCAGCAGTGTGAAACTCTTCCCGGGTCAGCCAGCGAACGCCAGGTGGTGTGACTGTCCCTGGGGCCTGCCCTTCCAGGGCCAGACCGTATACTTGATAGGTCAGCTTGATGTGGGAAAAGGTGTGGACCACCTGGGGGAGGACAATGGGGCTGAAGCAGGCCTGTGGATGTGGCTGACAAAGTCATCATTCTTGGCTCCTCACTGCTCACTCACCTGCCCAAGGTGACGTAAGCGGGTGGCAGAGAGGGGCCCCACCCAACTCTGCAGTTTCTGCAACAGAGCCTTGTGCTGATGCCGCCCGGAGGGCTCCATGGTTACAGATGGGAACTCCCACAGTCCTGCCAGCAGACCTGAGACAGAGGTCAGCAGGTGTGGCTTAGGCCTTAGCTGTTGATGCCTCCATTTATCCCCTTTTGCTCATGCCACTGCCCTCCACTCCAGGACCCAGGTACCTGAATTGGGCCTCTGCACCAGCAGAATTCGGGCACCCCCAGGGGTCCCAGGCTGCTCCAGAACACAGGTGGCAGAGTATTCCTCCCTGGGGGGCCTACGGCTGGCCTTTCTGGGAAAGTTGGCCACTCCCAGGGTCTGGTCCCAAGGTTCAGCAGGAGGTGTGCACAGCTGGCACTGTCCAGTGCTGGGAGCTAGGGACAGAGCCCCAAGCACCACTCAGGCCAGGTAGGCTTTGGTGAGAGCAGGCCTCGGCCCAGCTCTGTAGAATCTTACTCAGGTTGTAGGATGAACTGAAATGAGGCTTCCACGGGTAGCTCCTTGACAGTGCAGGGACGGGCAGGGATGGGCTGGGACCCGGGCAGGCACTTACCACACTCTTCCATGTCAGGACTGCCTGGCAGGCTCTGTGAGGCTAAAAGCTGTTCCTGCTCCACCTGAGAGGCAGAGGGTAAGATGTCGTGGGGCAGAAGTCACTCCTAGGACAGGACTGCCCCTTCCCCTGATGGCTTACCCTCTGGTGTGCCTGGCACAGGCTCTGCACAGGGCACTGGCTGCAGAGCGGGTGCTATGGGGTGCACACTGTAGCCCCCAATTCCATGGCAGCTTGGTTAAAGTCTCCTGGCCGGGCTGGATCTACTAGTTGCTGGGCTAGGCTCCTACCAGAAGGGAACATTTCTGTGAGCCAAAGAACCTTTGGTGGCATCCTTCCCAATATCCCACATTACCCCAACATCCTACCAGAGCTGCTGGGAGACAAGGGTGCTGCTGGGATCAGCACCAATGACTCGGACACGGCATAGCACCCGCACCACATTCCCATCCACCACACCGGTCACCTGGCAGAGGAGGCTAGGAGTCAGCCTGGTCTGGGAGGAAAGTGGGCACACACAAAATGGGAGTGGGCTATGGGCTCACCTGGCCAAAGGCAATGGAAGCAATGGCTCCAGCTGTATACCGCCCCACACCAGGCAGGAGCCGCTGCAAGGTCTCTGCTGTACGTGGCACATGGCCCCCTAGCTCCTTTACCACCTGATTGGGGTAGGAAAGGTCAAGGTTAGGAGACACTGAGGCCCTGGGGATCCCACCCTCCCTGCTACCCCCTTACCTTCCGGGCTCCCTCCTGCAGCCTCCGGCCTCGAGAGTAGTACCCCAAGCCAGCCCAGAGTTGATTCACCTCCTGTGGGTGGAGTCAAAGAGAGATCAGGCCAGTCCTCTTTTGTCCCCATTGCCCCACCCACTGTACCTCCCCACCTTAGGGTGGGTCTCACCTCCAGGGAAGCACTGGCCAGATCCTGCAGTGTTGGCCACTTCTGTAGCCACAGGTAGGCAAAAACAGATAAGGTCAAAGGGTGAGGGAGGCTGAAGAAGCCTTCTTTACTCCTACCCCAAAGGACAGGCTCTCATCTGGGATCTAGCCCATGACCCTCCCCTTCCTTCCCTGAAGTCACCTGCATCCATCTGGTATAATAGTCGATCACCGTGGCAACCTGGGTCTGCTGCAGCATGACCTCTGAGACCCACACTGGGGGAGAGGGGTTGGCATAAGGGCACTGCTGTCCTGCCTGCTCCTAGCCCATAGCTCCTGACCCCAGACCTGAGGGCATCCAGGCAAAGCAGCTCTGCTCCCAGGAGATGTACTCACCAGCATATGCCCGCCTATCCGGGTCCTCCTCATCTTTTGCCTGCCAATGCAATCCCAAATGGGGAGTTATTGTGGAAGGGGCTGGGCACTAGCCTCCCACCCCACTGTCACTGTCCCTTGTCTGCCTACCCGTCTTCTCCAGGGTAGATCCCGCTTCTCTCGGTCATACCAGCTCAGCAGGCTCTCCCGGAAGACTGTGACCTCAGCTGTATCTCTGAATAGATGGTCCGGGCAGACAGAGGCCTGCAATACCACCTCCTGCCGCCTGGCCAAGCCTGCTGGGGCCTCAGGAAATTCAGGAGTTGTCCCTGCATAGGCTGTGCACCCAGGACCTGGGCACTGCAGCCTGGCTGCAGTCTGCTCCAATTAGGGCTTCCCCCACTCCCAACCCCTTGCTTAAGCCTTGGACCTGGAGTCAGACCAGAATTCTCTAGCTGTGTGTTGCCTTAGCCAAGTTTCTAGCCTTAATTTTCTCAGAGTGGTACTGCTGGCTCCTTTGTCTCTGGGTCTTAATGAAAATCCAACAATTTCAGCCAAGCATAACATACCTGTGGAGGGCTTTCCCATGTAAAAAATACTTTCAGGCTGATAAACTCATTTGATCCCATGAAAGCCACATGAAGAAGAAAATGCAGACTACTGCTCCATACCACTGGTTAACAAAGCAGCCATTC
The DNA here is from genome assembly GCA_039655065.1 of Glossophaga mutica. Taxonomy (NCBI): domain Eukaryota; kingdom Metazoa; phylum Chordata; class Mammalia; order Chiroptera; family Phyllostomidae; genus Glossophaga; species Glossophaga mutica. The sequence continues at coordinate 30,908,750 of CM077307.1, forward strand.
AGAGCAATTATCCCAAAGTCACAAAGCAAAGTAAGAATCAGGTCCATAATTAGTCCCTTAATGCCTTGATATATAATACATATACACCATACTCCCTTCCTAGCCTGAATCCGCCCCCTTTCCTGGCCAATGAAACCAGCCCCGAGTTTTTTACTAGCCCTGAGCTCCTCACCATCAGGGACAGAGGGCTTGGCCTGGTTGCTGAGGGCATGCTTCTTCCTTCTCTCCTGGCTGGATGCCTGTTTCCTGCAATGACTTCCCACAGCTGCTCGCAGCTTCTTCATGATGGCCTAGAACACAAAAGCCCAGGCCAAGTAGTCAGTCAAAATGAGGCTGAGTCTTGGGGCCCTGCAGGGGGTAAAGTAAATTGAGGCTTGTAGATATTAACCAATGTGTCCATACAAACCCAAAAAGTTTGCTTCTAGAACCTACATGCTTTTACTCTGCTATACTGCAGTCCCTGCTGAGCCTCTGCAAACTCCTGGAACTTTTGACTTTATTACCTCATTTTCATCAAAAGAGCTTGTTTCCTTTTTGAGAAAAAAGAAAAAGAATATACAAGCTTACCTCCATCTGCAGGCTCCACCTGTGAAAAATGGGCTCTCCTCCTAAATGGAGCTCAAGGTCCTGCTCCTCCAATCTCCTCCACAAGACCACTCTCCTCCCCTTCATACCCAAACTCACTTCCATAATTCATTCTACAATCTATTCTCCACAGAGTAAAGAGCTCTTTTAAGACATGATCATGTCACTTTCTTACTTAAAACTTTCAGTAGCAACAAATATTTATGGAGTGCCTGTATGTCAAGCAGTGTTAGAGACCTGAACACTTCACTAAATCAAGCATCAAGGGTTCATGCCCTCACGGTGTTTACAAGTATATTCTAATGAGGGCAGACAATAAGTAATATACATAAGTAAATTATAGTAAATTATATAAGATGTTAGGTGAACAACACTAGCATAAAAAGTAGAGCAGGTGAAGGGGATAAGAAATGGGTAGGGGGTAGAAGGTTGCAATTTTAAGGAATGTGGTAATGGTGGGCCTTATTAAAGTGATATTTGACCAATGACTTGAAGCGGTTACAGAAGTTAGCCATGTGGACCTGTGTGGGAAAGGCATACTAAGAAGGAGCTAGTGTAAAGCCCCAAGGAGGGTGCCTGGTGTGTTTGTGGAACAATAAGGAAGCCAGTGTGGTTAGAACTGAATGAGGAGGGGATGAGGAGTAGGAAATAAAGTCAGAGAAATAAAGTAAAGAAGGTGGGGAGCACAGCATCACAAAGTACCTTGTAGACCACCGGGGGACTTTGGATGTCACACCCATTGCTCTTAAAAGCCAATCCTCTTAATATATATAGCCTGGCAGGCTCCAAGGCCCCCTCTGCCTCATCCCCTAGGTCACTATGCTCCAGCCATATTTGCCTGAAATAGATGCTTCTATCTGCCAAGTGTCTGCCCACCTTGAGGCCTCACCCAGTCCATGTCCTATTCTGGGACAGCTCTTCTCCTATGCTTTACCCAACATCTACTCACTCTTCAGGCCTTTTTTTTTTTTCCTTTCAGGTCTTAACTTAAATGCCCCAATCAGGTCCCCTAAGTCCTGCCCTCTTGTGTACATTTCCACTGTTGCTCTTATACCAATTGCAATCTGACATTTATTTGTAACTCTCTGATCTATGTCTGCTTCCCCAACTTGACTGTAAAACTCCATGAGAACAAATACTGGGTCTCTTTTGTGACTGTGGTGTCCCCTGAGCGAAGCACAGTGCCAGGTCAATTGAATACAACAAATGTTAAATAAGTGGGATGAGTGGCGGAGGTTCCTTATTGTTAGAATGGGAGAAATCCAAATAATTCTGAATGATAATGAAAAGGACTGAGTAGAGAGAAAGGATGAATATGAACTAGAAACAGTGACTAACCACGAAGAAAGGGTTGAGAGTCTTTGGTAGGAACTGGAGATCTTGGAAAAGGGCTGGTGTTTGGTAGGGACACCGCCCTCCGGGTGCAGGAGTCTTGTCCAATCACCCTCGAGGTCAGCTTCCCTTCAAATTGCTTACAATTTATCCCCTCCCCATAATCTCTATTGGTGGAGCCTTAATTCAAGTCTTTATCATCACTTGCCTGGATTATTTCAAAATCTTCCTTGCCAATGGATTGTTCCTAACCCCTCGGTAGCCTCGGCTCTTGTCCACCTCCTCGCCTCTTTCACTTCCTAAAACGCAGTGAGCCCCATCCTCCCAGGGAACTTGCCCCTTCCTACAATGTTCATCTTTCCCCTCCATTTCCCGGTCCTCGCCTAACTCCTGCGCGTGACTTAAGTTTAGCTGCGGCAGCGCCACCTCCTCTAGAACACCCACCTCCACCCGGGAGCTGTGTCCACGAGGGCAGCCTAAATCTCAAACCCTCGCGGCCTCTAGCCTGTACGCGGAATTACCTCCCGTGCAACCGTTCCAGGGGGCGTGGCTCCGGCCAATCTGGCAACGAGGTGGACCGCGATAGCCAATAGGCTCCCAGAATGCTGCGAACCCACTTCTCCGCGCCGGGCCCGGGAGGTCTGAACCGAACTCCGACCCTCCAACGACTTCCGGAGGCGAGGGTCTGTGCGCACCCGCGAGCGAGTAAATCGCGCCAGGAGACAAAGCGGAAATCCCGCGTACCCACAGATTATTCAGGAGAGGGACGCGCAGTGTCATGGCCGCCAGCAGTGGCGCAGCCTCAGCCCCAGCGGTCTCTGATGGTGAGTGGCTCTTCAGGGGCCGTCATAAAAGTCTGTGCGCTCGGGGAGAGGGGAAGGCCTCGGGCTTATAGTTCTAGAAACCGACCTCAAGTTTCAGAGAACTAGCTTCCTCCGTCTGAACCAGCCACGTGGAGACTACAAGTCCCGGTGTGCACCGCGGCTCTGGCTGCCAAAGCCGGGAGCGTTGGGAGCATGTCAGGGTAGGTGGGGCCGTGTCGGGAGTTGTAGTCTAGAGCTCATTGCTCTGTTGAGGGGCAGATTGGGAGTTGTGGTCCAAAGGAAATGGGACGTAATGGAAGCTCAGATGTGGGGCATTATTTATCAGGCTCTGGGGCATACAAGTTACTGCCACCTGCGGTTGCTAGGGCATTGTGGAAACAGTACTGTGGAGCCTGATGAGAAGTTAAAAGAGCTGAATTCCTTGAGCCATAACAAAGGGTCCCTGCAGGACATGGGAAAAACAAAGCTCACGGATTATCTAGGCTAAACTTCGTCTTCTACAGACAGTGACACTGAGAGAAATTTTTCCCAAAATCTCACATAAGCCACTGGGAAGAAGCAGGCTTTCTGTCCCCAAAATCAGGGCACGGTTCACACCAAGGCTGGTGTGTAGAGCATGCCTATAACAAAGGCTTGAGGGGAAAGCTGCTATTTCTTGCCGTCATGGAAAACATTCCCAAACCATGGCCTGACTTGGTAGCTTTTACCAAGGCCCTTGCCTGAGCATTAATATTCATGGCCCTGTCCTCCTTACCCGCAGGTGGTGTCAGCAAAAGCTCAAAATCTGGAGATGAGCTAGTAGTCCAGGTTCCTGTGGTGGATGTGCAAAGTGACAACTTTAAGGAGATGTGGCCATCCCTTCTGTTGGCCATAAAGACAGCTGGCTTCGTGGCTGTGGACACGGTGACAGTTTGGAATTGGGGAGGGCAGGTGGCTGTGAAAATGCTGGTGCTGGGGACCTAACTCAACTCTCCCTTTACCCACCGGTAGGAACTGAGTGGGCTGGGAGACAGGAAGAGTTTGCTGAACCAGTAAGTATAAGCCATGACCTCTTGGGTTCCAGCCTTGACTAGGGGAATGGGGGGATAGACCTTAATCCTTGAGTGGAGGTCACATCCTGGGTGGTTTGGGTCCTTCATGAGACTAACTCCTAGCCACAGCCACCTCCAAACCCAACTCCAAGGTGCATCGAGGAACGTTACAAGGCCGTGTGTCATGCTGCCAGGACCCGTTCTGTCCTCTCCCTGGGCCTTGCCTGCTTCAAGCAGCAGCCAGACAAGGTATGGGGCTGATTTCACCCCCTTCCCAGGTTTGTGGCTGGGGGGAGGAGGAGGGTTGAGATGCTGGGAAACATCGTGTGTGAGGTTATGATGTAGCAGACCCTCCTTCCCACCCAGGGCGAACACTCATACCTGACCCAAGTGTTCAACCTGACCCTGCTATGCATGGAAGAATATGTCATAGAACCAAAGTCTGTGCAGTTTCTGGTACAGCATGGCTTCAACTTCAACCGGCAGTATGCCCAGGGTATCCCGTACCACAAGGGCAATGACAAGGTAGGCCTCCAGCCTGGAGACTGCCCCTTCTGTGATTTCATTTTCTTCCTACCCAAGGCTGGATTCATGGGGAGGATCTGCTTCTTATGGCAAATGGGCAATCACTAGCGACAGGGCTGGAGAAACAAGACTAGTATGTGGGTGAATAGCATCGAGTTAGGAGGGAGGGCATGCTTTCCAGATAGGGAAGCTTGGAATAAGTATGAGACTCTGTCCTTCCCCACGACACCTTTCTCTCCACCCAGGGTGATGAGAGCCAGAGCCAGTCAGTGAGGACACTGTTCCTGGAGCTAATCCGGGCCCGCCGGCCCCTGATACTGCACAATGGTCTCATAGACTTGGTGTTCCTGTACCAGAATTTCTATGCACACCTACCTGAGAGCTTGGGTACCTTCACTGCTGACCTGTGTGAAATGTTCCCAGCTGGCATTTATGACACCAAGTATGCTGCTGAGTTTCATGCCCGCTTTGTGGCCTCCTACCTAGAATATGCCTTCAGGAAATGGTGAGGGTCTAGTTAAGGGAAAGGGATGGGGCCTGGTATAAACCTGTTTTATTCAAGATATTGGGGGTTACCATGTGCCAGGCACTGCTTTGGGGGCTGAGGATTCAGCAGTGAACAAAACAGAAACCCCTGTTCTCATGGAATTTATATGCTAGTGGGCCAATACCCTCTTACACTGTTACAGTGAGCGGGACAATGGGAAGCAGCGGGCAGCTGGCAGCCCACACCTCGTCCTGGAGTTCTGCAACTATCCTTCTAGCATGAGGGCCCACATAGACTACCGCTGTTGTATGCCCCCTGCAACCCACCATCCTCATTCCACCAGCGTCTGTGATAAGTTCTCGGTGAGAGCACCCTTTCCTGGGGGAGGGGAGGTTCTGATACCTGGAACCCCTCTCTAATCCTTCTTCCTACTTCTAGGCCTATGGCTGGTGCCCCCTGGGATCACAGTGTCCTCAGTCCCACGATATTGACCTTATCATTGACACTGATGAAGCTGCCATGGAGGATAAGCGGCGACGGCGACGACGTAAGGAAAAACGGCGGAGGGCTTTGTTGGGCCTGCCCGGGAAACAGACCTCTGGGGAAACTGAGGATGGCCCTCCCACAAAGCAGGTCTGTGGGGAAGGCCTCAAGGCTGAGAAAATTGAGCAGGAGGTGGCTGAGGATGAGACTAGCAACCAGCCTGGCTCTCGGCAAGGTCACAAAAATGACCTAGAGGTGGAACTTAAAGCAACAAGGCCTGAAACAGCTGACGTGACTACTTTAGAAGCACCAGGGAGTCTAGTCAGTCCTAACCCAGTGCCTAAGGATGGATTGCATCGGGCTGGTTTTGATGCCTTTATGACAGGTTACATAATGGCCTATGTGGCAATGAGTCAAGGACCTCAGCCCTGTAGCTCTGGACCCTGGCTACCTGAGTGCCACAACAAGGTTTACCTGAGTGGCAAAGCTGTACCCCTCACAGTGGCCAAGAGCCAGTTCTCCCGTTCTTCCAAAGCCCACAAGCAAAAGATGAAGCTGGCTTGGGGCAGCAGCTGACCTAACTTCTACTGCACTCAGAGCCCAAGAAGAGAAAGCTGAGGGTAGAACAGAGGGATCTGGATCCCTCTAGCCTGTGAATGTCCTACTCCCAACTACTACAGAGTTGAGGAGCAGGGGGTTCCCGACAGATACTGCTACATCGCTCCTGGACCTTCTTGACGCCAGAGGCTGAGGAACAATAGTACAAGTAGGAAGGCTGACCCGCACCTGTAACACCAACTTTATTTTTAAATCTGAAAGTGTCTTGGGATAGTTTTACCAAAAAAAATCAGCAGAAACAAGTTATGAAAATATTTGACCAGCTTCATCTTTGGTTATTTCATGTTACGGCTCTATAAGAACAGACTGTTCCCATATCTCCAACCACAGCAGGAAGGGAGGAAAATCAGTCCACATATAAACCGTTTAACCAATTGGGTATAGTACATGTTGACAAAGACAAAGAGCAGGCCCTCGGGCCTACAAAACCAGCCCCACTCCCAACCACAAGGTTGAAAGTCATAGGGCAGAACATTAAGACTCCTTCATAAATATGAAAATAGATTAATCAACTGGAAAAGATCTTTGAATAGGTTAGCTAAGAGCCATGACCACCTTGCTGCCTTACTCTCCCCTTGCATAGAAATGTAGTGACGTGGTCTGACTGTGTAAGTGCAAACAGCAATTATTCAAGTGTCTTAGACATACTGGCAAGAAGCACCCCAGTATTCAGGTCCGAGAAATAGTCATGCCCTTTACAGCCTCCTGATCAGCTCCAGGTTCCATCCAGTAGCTTATACGCCCCAGAAAAGGGCAAGAGACAGACGTGGGGTGGAAGGAGAACCTGGGGTAATAGCTGTCTGCCAGCTCAAACTAGAACTAAGAGTCTTCTGGTCCTGTCTGCAGAAGTGCGTTGGAGGGTCAGGTGGAAGCCAGAGCTCCTTGCTGGATTTCAGAGGCTCGGTATCAGCTGTTGGCCCTAACTAGTAAGGCCTCTCACTGCTGCCTCCCCTCTCATACACAGCCATTGGGCACTGGGAGCCCCAAAGTTGAGCCTGGCTTGGCCTAGCCTGCCTGTTCTGTGGGCCCCAGGGAAGAGTCTAGGCTGTGCACCAAGGGGGTTGCGGGGTGGGGGGGGGGCACTGTGGCTTCAGCTGAAGGTCCATTCTCATGGTGAAACAGTAATTAACCCTTCTCACCCATCCTGCTCTCCCTGGGTTTTCAGGCCTATGCCTGAGACAGAGAAGGGGACCGGAGTCAAGCCTCTTGGCCTTTCTTCTTCTACCTCCATCTCCTCAGAGGTACCTGCAAGGCATGGGCTGGCCCCCTGAGGCCTGGGCCCAAAGCCATTTTCTTCCTGGGCAGTGGAACAGTCCATGGCTTCATGGGCTGGGGCAGTTGGTAGGGCAGGTGCTCGGAATGGCGGGATGTCTCTTACTTTGTACTTGAGACTACTGAGACGTGGTAGGGGCCCATCGGACAGTGATTCCTCTTGACCTACAAATGGACAGGCCTCTTGATGCAAGAACTCTGGTGAACCAGGCAAAGAACGCCACCGGCGAGCAGGTGGGGCCAGGGGTTCCTGCCAGTCAGCCACAGGCAAAGTTCCAGGACCTGGTGCATCCAGGTCAAATACGAGGGAAATAACAGACTTGCTGGGCAGGTCAAAGAACTTGATCTTGCCACCCTTGAGGTCCTGGCGAGCACTGAAAGGGTTGATTTTGGGTGTGCGAGCAGCGCCACCTCGTGGCTGGTAGTAGGGGTCCAAGACATTCACTGTACGTGGGGGCTTGTGGGAGAAGATGTCTGATTGGCTTCGGGACAGCCAGATAGTACGTCTTGGGCGTGGGGACTTGGGAGGGATCTTGTCATCCAGTGAGCTCAGTCGCTTCACCCCAGGTCCTTTTTCCAAGAGTCCTAAAGAACAGTACATCAAGTCAGGGTTACTTTCACTAGTCACAGCAATATGCAAAATGTTTGTTTTTTTTTTTCAACTTGAGAAAACAAAGTAGGTGCTGTTGTCCTCATTTCACCAGTGAGAAAACAGACACAAAGAAGGGAGGCAATATACCTTGGAGTTCAGTACTTTTTCCATTGTCCCCTTGTCCCTGCACCTTTCTTTTGAATGTGGAATCACAGCCGTGGAGGGGAAGACCTCACAACCTAATTTCCTCCCTTGGGGTCAGATTGGACACTGGTCAAATCTCTTACCCTTGGCTGTGGGCTGCAGCTTCCTGTCCCTCTCCAGCTCTTCCTCCTGTAGGCGGCTCAGAATTTCCTCCAGGGTCTTCTCAATCTCCATAAAGGATGGGCGCAGTTTGGGGTCCATCTGTAGTCCACAGCAGCCATTAGCCCTGCCCTCCTACCTTCCACCCCAAGGATAACATTTTAGTCTGTTTCTAGCATCTTTTAAGACTCACATGCAGCTAAGAGATCTTTTCTGAAGGCCACAGACCATGAGGATAATTCCCAGAGCTAAGATCAGGGGAGATGCTATTGTCTAATACCCTCCCCTATCTCAGCACCCTTTCTGTGTCTTATTCCCTTGTCCCCTTGTTTGGCACAGAACTCTCCTAGAGGGTTTGTTCTGTTCTTTGAGTTCTGCAGCTAATGTGTTTCTTGAAGCTACCTCAACGGAGCCCAGCTACTCCTTAGTCGTAACAGGTAGGTCCAGCCCCAGAGCTGTATGAAATAAAAGCTAACAAGAAAGGCAAGGTGTGGCAGGTCCACCCCTCATGAAGCTAATTAAGGAGCCCCTCCCTATAGTCTTAACCAGGTGAACCCAGCCCCTGACCAAAACCAGAAGCTGGTAGAGACACTCACGTTACAGCAGTTGAAGGTAAGCTGCAAAAAGTCTGGGGGACAGTCTCCTACCATGTGCTGGAAAGCGTCATAGTCCAGCCCGAAGTTCTGTGCATGGGTATGGTCGGGAGGGAACAGGGACATGGGTAGACAGGTTATTAATCCCTCCATCCATCCTGGCCCACTCAGAAGAAAGGCTGGGAATTGCCCCTGAGAAATAGCCACACAGACTAAGTTCCACCCCAAGAACAAAACAGTTCCACTGTCTCAAAAGCAGCCCCTCCCCAGTGGCACAAATACCCATGCCTGTAGCTCACCTCCGTGCGGGGAAGGTAGTCCGGATCAGCCTGGATGCGGGCGATGATCTCACAGAGGATGATACCATAAGAGAACACATCCGCCTGGTGGGTAGTAAGACCACAGTTTCCCTCTCAGTGGGGCACGAGATGGGGTTTCTGCACCTCATGTCCACCAGCACAGGCCTGGGCCCAACTGCCCATGTTTCATTCAATTCATTCACTGGGAAGCTGCCCGGTACCAGCCCTGCTCCTGTTTGTAGATTCTCACCTGAGCATAAAGGGTGATCCTGGACACTGCTAAGAGTGTATTATGAGAAACAAGCCTTGGTTCCCTAGACTCACCTTCTCATTGTAGGGCTCATCTCGGAGAACTTCAGGTGCCATCCAGAAGGGTGAGCCCACCACAGCCAGCTTCTCGCTGCCCCTGCTGTGGGGTGAGATTATAGGGAAAATGAGCTTGCTATTGGCTGGTGCAATGGGACATCTGAATATTGGGAATTCTCCCCTGAAGATGGGCACAGACTAGGACTGACCAAATTTAGGGAGCTGAGGTTGAGCTGTGACCATGTCATGGCCTCTGGGGAAGAAACTGGAGTTTTCCTTTTGCCTTAGTCCCTTCTGTAACCCCAGTACCCATTAGGGCTACCCACCTGACATCTGGAATCTTCTCAGCCAGGCCAAAGTCAGCTACCACTGCAGAATAACCATTTTCATCCCTCTTTATCAGGCAGTTCTACGGTACCCAAAGAAGAAGACAGTGTGGCTCAGAAGTGGGGACCAGGCTGCCATAAAATCACCACCACCCCTCCCTGTCACAGGGCACCTTGCTCCTTGAAAGTATACTCTTAGGCTGACTGTGGTGGTCAGACTTGGGGGTTCTGACAGCCATGTAAGATGAGTTAGGCCTGGATCTTGGGTGGCTGCCCTAGGGTTCATATCACGCTCCCAACACCAATACTCATCTTTGCTTTCTACGTGCTAGGAATGGTTCTAAATGCTAGAGATATGTCAATGAACGAAAACCCTTGTCCTCTTGGAGCTAACAGCCTAGTGGAGGAAAGACAGACTCTCAGCCCCCTGGCCTCCCTTCCTCTTTTCCTCAGAACGTGGAGACCAAAGGCCAGGCCTGACCTTGCCGAGAAATGTAAGCATAGGACAAGCACCCAAGGCTATACTAACTTTCACTGCCCACAGGATCACACATAACCTCCTCTCTGGTATTAAAAGCCTATGATCTGGCTCTAACCAACCAGCCTACCGCCGCAGCTGCCCCCTCTGCCCCCGGTGCCCCTCTGCACACATCTTCATCCAGACTTGTCACAGACATGCTTGCCTTGTGAGGCCTGAACAGGCGCTCCAAACCTTTTCCTTTGCTTATACTGTTGCCTTCCATTTGGAATGTTCTCCGAATTCTCCTTTTTACCTCAGAAAATTTTGTGTTTTAAGGCAAGCTACCTTTCCAGCCCTGCCCTCTCCAGCTCTCACCTTTTTGTCTGTTTCATCTCAACTCCTTTAACTCCTCCTCTATGCCACTTCCTCTCCCAGTCTAGCAGGATATCACCTCCTCAGGAGCAACTGGTTCCCCACAGTATTCACCTCAAGAGAGGCTCAGGTCATGCTCACTGAGCAAATGCCACTGTCTCCAGAGAAAGGGTAAGCCCAAACAGCTCTTAAATAAATAAAGCAGCAACAAACTCTCCCCAAACAGCTGCATTCGGAATAGCCCTACACCACTGTGGCTCAGGAGGCACCTTGCTTTACTCCACTTCCAGAGGCAGCAGAGAGTAGGGATCCTTGGCTCACAGGGACATTTCTGGGGCCAGCAAGGCCCTATCTGACCCAAACCAGCCATTGCCAAATCACCTCCTGCTTAGGTCACATTAGGTACAAATCAGTCCCTTATTCTGGCTTGGATGTGATCACACTATTCTCTCTTTCCCTGAACTAGAATAGGCTTGTGATTCCATCACACCCTCTCCCACCCTGGATCCCACATAGACAAGCATTATCTCTGGCTTTCAGGCAGGATCGTCCTTGTGCTTGTCCTGCTGTTAGCCCTCCCATCAGTCCTGCTAGCTCAGCATCCTCCAACTCCTTGACTGTGAATGTCTGTGGGGCCCCAGGCCAGCTTTAGTATTAGCCAAAGTCCAGGCCATAGGGCACTGGCCTAGGAGGCAGTGCCGCTCAGATCTGTCACCCACTTCTCTCCTCTCTTCCTCCTATTTTATTAATAACTCAGGCTCCTGTCTCCAAGGCACAATCTAAAATCCTATTCACTATTTACTTTACAATCCCTCAGAAATAACCTTGTTCAATTCAGCTTGGGAGCAGCGAGTAAGGAGCTGGGCCACAGTGCACTGCCTTATCAAAGCTGCTCGGTTTCTGCTCCATTCTCACATTCATGGAGACCTGTTTATTTATTGCAAACCACCCATTCAGAAGTAAATGACTTCACAGTAGCTTCTCTGAGTGGCTGAGAAATGGCTAAGGCAGAATGAACAGAGCCCCACAACATAAGGCAAGGTGGCACCTGCCTCTGATCTGCACTGCTTCTCTTAAAGCTTCTCCACAGCCAATAACTGGGCATTAGAGCCAAAGACAAAGACGGGATACTGAAAACCAAAAGGGCCAAACTTTAGTAGTCTGTAACTCAGGTGATAAGGAAAATGGGGGAGGGACCCTGGCCAGGATTAGCCCTTAGGGTTTTCCAACAAACTCCAGAGCCTGCCTTTAATAGGGCCCAGGCTACTGAGGTTTGTCTGGCAACACTTGCTGTTTCTACTTCCTTATGTCCCATTCATTCTTTGCTGGCTTCTGCTGGAAGTATTATCACGGAGGATCCCAATGAGTTCCGTGGCATTAAGCTCAACAGCCAGAACTAGTGCTTACATTACTGGATCATTCTGCTGTTAACATTACTGATTCCTTCCATCAGTGTTTTCAGGTATCCTTCAGGAACTGTACTAGTACTAGGCACACAGAATAATCAGTTGTCCTGGAGCTAACAGGTTAGCAATTAGAGCTATTTAGAGGCTATTCCCGTTTCTTTTTGATTCTTCTCTCCTGGCGTTTATGATGACTACAATTCTGGATTTCCTTCTCTATCTTTGGTCACTCTGCAGACTCCAGTGCAGGCTCTTCTTCCCATCCTATGAGGATAATGCTCTCAGGATTCTATCTTGGGCCTACAGCTCTTGTGCTCTTTCACGGAGGCTATTCCACATTTCTTTTCTAATTACCACCTTTATGCTGGATGACTCCCAGAGGTATATCCTCAGGCCTGACCTTGATCCTCAAGCTGCAGGTTTGCACAGCCCACCTATTTCTGGGCATCTCCTGGATTACTCATATTGAACTTCATACATGCAAACCTAAACTCAACTTTCTCTCCCCAAAACTAAAATTCTAGCTATATTTTTGTCAGCTGGTTCTGCCATTTTCCATCCAGTTTGTTAAGCTAGAAATCTGGGATATAGCCTAGATTTTTACACTTACTCCAGCTAATTTTTGCTTCTAAATATTTTTTTAAATCAGGACCTCCTCCTTCATCCTTACTTCTATTGCCCCTGAATATTGCAATGCTCTTCTAACCGGTCTCTGTGGCTTGGTCCAGTCTTGATCTCCATAATTCACCTTCCTCATTCCCATCAGCATGATCTTCGTAAAATGCAAAGCTAACTGGTACTCCCCTATTTAAAAGCCAGAGGTAACATATTGTGTGATTCCATTTATATGAAATGTCCAGAATAAGCAAATCCATAGAAACTAAAAATAGATTAGTGTTTGCTGAGGGCTGAAGGGAGAGGGAAATAGGATAAGGGGTTTTCTTTTTGGAGTGATGAAAAGTTCTTAAATTAGATAGTGGTGATGGTTGAATATACCAAAAACCACTGAAATGTACACTTTGAGAGGATGAATTTTATTTTATGTGAAAGTATATCTAAAAAAAGCTATTACTTTATTTTTTTTAAGATTTTTATTTATTTATGTTTAGAGGAGAAGGGTAGGAGAGAGGGAGAGGGAGAGAAATATCAATGTACGGTTGCCTCTTGTGTGTCCCATGCTGGGAACTGGCCTGCAACCCAGGCATGTGCCCTGACTAGGAATCGAACCGCGATCCTTTGGTTCGCAGGCCCGCGCTCAATCCACTGAGCTACACCAGCCAGGGCTAAAAAAAGCTATTACTTTAAAAAAGCCAATAATGGTTCTTCATTTCCTATCTATTAGATAAATTCCAAGTCAGAGAATATAGTATGATCAGACTCCTCTCTTTTCAAGTCTTAGTCCCTACCACTTTAACCTCACAGTCTGCACAGCATACTGTTTATGCCTCTATGCCTTTGTTTATGCAGTCTGCTTTGTCTGGTCTGGAGTATTAACCACCCCCCTTCCCCACCAACACACACAATACTCACTAAGTAGAATTCAATTTTCAAGATTCAGCTCAGGCATCATCTCTCCCAAGAAAGAAACCTTTACAATATCCTCAGGCCAGGTGAAATATATCCCTTTTCAAAACATCCTATGCATTCTCTTCTCTCTCTCTAATCTTAACATTTGCCATCATAATGAAAGTATCTGTACCTTCCTATAGCTATCTATAGACTATAAGCTTTAGGAAAGCAGGGGTGTCTTAAGAGGAAGGTGGCCTAGAAAATAATTCTTGGCTCCCTGGCTAAGGGAAAGATCACCTACTTCTGTTTGTGCGGTACCCTAGAAATTATAAAACACTTTTCACAAACACAAAGCAATCCCAAATGTTTCTTCAAAACAATACGTTCAGGTGGGCATATCTGAGATTTTTAGATTTAAGATGAGGGAAGTGAAGTTTCAAATACAAGCGGTAGAAAACCCAGGTCTCCTGATTCCAAAGGGTTCCTACCTGATGCTTTTGGACTCTCCAGAGGAATGGGCTGAAAAGCTTTCCACTGTAGACAGCAAGGGCAACGTAGTCTTAAGAGAGTGGCAGTTCGGGGGCCCATGGAGAAGGCAGCACTGTTGTGCAGGCAATACAATAAGACCCCTTTGATGGGGACACAAGCCCCTACTTCCAACGTGCTGCCCTTCCAAGGGCATCTAGTATAACGATTGCATTTCTCACCCAACCTGGACATGGCCCCAGTACAGACTACAAAATATGAAGCTCAGACCACTGTGGGGTTTTGCAGAAGCCAGGCCAATTTTCAGGTTGTGTGGGAAGCAAGATCCATCAAAAAAAAGAGAGAAAGAGAAATGCCTTATTCAAAAGTATCCTTGCTAGAGTAAGCAGCAGACAAAAGAGAGGCCCAGTCGGACTCCCCTGAGGTGAGAGGTGACCTTTTCAGGCTCAAAAAGGAGCTCAGGCATTGCTTTGTTCTCAAACCTATTACATATTTTCCTCTTTGAGGGCAGGGAAGGATCCCATTCATTTTTATATGTCTAACCTAGCACAGACACACAGAAAGAGCTGAGCAAAAGTTTGTTATATGAAAGTTTGGACTATGACTCAAGCAACTGGGCTTCTTTCAAAAGCATATGTCAAAGGCATACACTGATCAAACATTCAACTCTCGATGTGGGGACTGAGCTACCAACAGACTCAGAGGGGTGGCAATGAATGCATTTCTGGAGCTAACACAAATCCTTCAGTTCTGGGCCAGAGTAGACACCTGAGAGTACTTCCTGAGGTCTCTCTTAGAACAACTGCATCATCAACAGTGCCACTGAATAAAACCAACACAGCACAGGGAGATCAGAGACTGAATTGCCCTCCTAAATGCCCTAGAAACTATTTAAACCTCTTAGAAGGTTATTTGGTGTCCCATCCCTTGCCTTCCATCCCACCATGTGATTCCATATCTTCACCATAGCTCTTATATACTAATCTGCTCACATATCTGCCTGGTCAACTAGACTAAAGCCCAAGGTGGCCCTGGTGGGTGTAGTTCAGTGAATTGAACACTGGCCTGCGAACCAGAAAAGGTCGCCGGTTTGATTCCCAGTCAGGGCACATGCCTGGGTTGCGGGCCAGGTCCCCAGTTGGGGGCTTGTGAATAGCACAACCCGTCGATGTTTCTCACCTCTTTTTTTCCCTTCTGCTCTCTCTAAAAATAAATAAACAAAATCTTTAAAAAAAAAAAATAAATGCCCAAGGATGGTACAGATTGGGTTCCAGTCATTTCTATGTCCCCAACACTATGTCCTCTAATAGCACAATATAAATGATTCTCAAAAGTTACTGATGAATCTCATTATAAAAACCAACTACAGAATGCCCCAATAGACACTCTCTATGTCCCTCCAGCATTCAACTTGCTCCTAATTCATGCTCTTTTAAGTCTCTGAAAAGTGGCATTTTCAGTTCCTAGTTGTTGCGTGGTACCGCCTAAGACCATAGTTAAGATACAGGCTTTTCATGCTGATGGATTCACCAGAGTGACCTCTTTGGAGTCAATGGAAAAAAGAAAAAAAGAAAAAATATATATATATATGAACCAAAAACCAAGAATAGAGTTACAATCCATAATTCATACTCCTAAGGGTAACCAAACATACTGGTGCTTGCCTGATCCTGGGCAGCAATGGTAATAAGCAGAAAGAAACTGCTCTCTCAGCTGCCCCTAAGAGCCAAGCCTCATGCACAGCGGTACCAGCTACTCCTAGAGCTACAGGTAAAAGCCTGTGTGCGGTTATTGCCACTTCCTGATGGAGCTCACGAACTGAATATTTGAAAAGCCACATTACCTTCCACTCCTTTTAAGTAAGCTATCAGCACCACTACTGTACAAAGTGGTGTCAGGCTATTTCTCAAAAGTAATTACAAAATTAGACTGAATAGCTAGCTATCTCTGATGGACTTTTCACTCTTGAAAACAGTGCTGCAGTAATGTGTGAATCCTGGAAAGGCAACTCTGCTTTCAGGAGGCACTCTGATAGGTTCTTTGCTTTTGCCACAGGCTCCGGATTATTTGGAAAAAAGGATCACCTGCTTCTCTGTCATGGTTTACCGACCTGGAACATGTTCTCAATACTTTAAATCCCTCCTATGAGTTCTGCTCTGAGATGTCCAGACTGATTGCTTCTGTGAGGTTAAGGACAGAATTCATTTTACAGACTGGGAACCCTGAGGCCCCAAGGGCACCAAATTCGTTAGGAGGGGTGGGACAAAATTGGGTCTGGGACTCAAAATCTCAGCTCTCAAGCAGATGTTTTGGCCTCTGTGCCACCAAACACATTTTCTGAAAGAGGACCGGGAAGGCCCTCCTCTGACAGGCTCTGCACTAGGTGCGAGACACAACACAATCAAACAAACAAATAATATGAAGCAAACCTTCTATTGTACTTAAATCAAACTCAGACCCAAGGTTGGCGATGAGGAGATATTTTGGAAACCTCAAAGCCCTACCCTGTCCCCTTAGCCTTATTTCTCCCTTGAGGCTTCTTATTCTTATGGTCACTACCACTAACGATCCAGGTCTTCCGGGTGGGGCTGCTCTGGCCTAGGTGCGGGCATTTATCCTTCTCCCTAGTCCCAGCCACACAGTTACAGTGAGGCTGAGACTCAGACAAAAGGTCAGAGATGAGGAAAGGGCAATGAACACAGTCTCTCCTACTGGATGGTCTGGCTTGTAAAATTTCCCTGTTTTTCTTCGACTTGAGATTCCCTAAAATGCACTTCCTAGCCTGTCTCCAGTTTGCAAAGTCATTTGTTCTTACCACCTGGAAGTATCCCCTAATACTTCCTTAAAGTTCAGGCCCAAGAAAGCACAGCCCTGAGAGGCACAGTTCTTCCTCCTAAGTTCCTAGTTTCTTGTCTCAGGCCACTGGGAGGTACTCCCTATTAGGAAAACCAAAGGACAGTGGTCTTACCCTATAGTTCCAAAAAGATCAGTCATTAAAAAAATTTTTTAAATCCTTGCCCAAGGACATCTTTCTACCTCCTCCCCCACCCACCCCAGAAAGAGTAAGGCGGAGAGAGACATCAGTGTGAGAGAGAAGTGTAGATTGGTTGCCTCCCATATGTGCAGACTGGGGGCATTGTATGCTCCTGGATCAGGAATCAAACCTGCAACCTTTCAGTTTTGGGATGATGTTCAACCAACTGAGCCAACAAGCCAGAGCAGTTACAGTCATTTTTACAACATGACAAGCCCAGACAGAACCACACTTGTACATTATCACAATGGGACAAAGTACTTTGGGAACAGAGAGGGAAAAATGATGAGCTTTTAGAACCTACTAGGAGAGCTTTGCTCAAGAAAGTCCAGTGATATTTCTTTTCTCTGAAAACCTATATCCTATGGCTGAACACTCAATTGTAAAACATTGTGGACTGTTTTTTAATTATTTCCCAACAAGACTGTGATACCTCTAGGTCAGAAATTGTCCTTTTCTAATATTCCTTCATCCATGGTGCCAGGCACAGGAGACACTCTTGTAGGTGTGGGAGAAATGTCTGCATGTCTGAGAGATAACTTGTCATCACCTCGCTCTACCTTGGAGGAAAAGACGCTCTCTGAATAGGAAGCAAAGATTTGATTTTGGCTGTGTGCCCGAGGTGAGATGAAGCTATCAACCTAAGGCAGTATCTAAATTGACATGACCCTACCTATCTGCCTGGAACAAGTGCAGATTTCCTAGTCTTGACTTTCTAAAGCAATCTAGGAAATAACAAAGGCTGATGAAGGGAAAAGATACCATCTTGCACATCCCACCTGTCCAACTGTTCAGTCCTTGCAGGTACCGATGAAGGCAAAAGGCTTCCTCATAAGTAGGCCTCAACTGGTCACCAGATTCTACCTGCCAGCCTTCGTGTTCCTTTGTTAACAGTGCAGCTGACTACAAACGGCCCTTCAATCACCTCCCCCAGAGCTATCTATTTTCTGTGTAGTATGTAGTTTATAAAACAATGGCCAGGGTCCCTCAGGGACAGTACCTCTATTTGGAACACTGGAATCATTCCAGTGTGAGGCCAGAAACTTACTTCTCTAGGCCTTATTGGCTCTGAGAATACAGCTTGCTTTTGTTCCCTTTATACACTTTTTCTTATAAAAGTCTCTCTTACCCTGGTCCACGACAGAAGAGGTGTAGGAGTGTGTGTGTATGCATGTATGTGTGTCCACGTGTATGTGTTGAGGATGGGGAATGAAATGACAGCTCTTCTTGGGCAGGTACAAAACTCCCATACACCTCCCTAGAAGACTTTGAATTGGGTCTTGGACAGAAGTAATATTAGATGACTTATGCTTCTCGCATCAGTGATCAAATGTTATTATTTATATAAGCCTTGCCCCAATGGTATCCTGGGCAAATTGGCCCTGAGATGCCTACGGATAGCATGGCCAACTTCCTCTAAAAGCAACTCTTTTCTAACCTGGTCACACAGCAATTTGGACAGCAAGAGAATACTACAGAGACTAGCTGACACCAAACGGGAACTGGCAGAATGGCAGAAACTCAATCACAGAGATAGAAAATGGGTTAGTACATTACAGCCCTCAAAACCTGCACTCGAGAGACTAAAAATCACTGAACTCCTCCTGCTCTCAGTTAAGAGCTACTTCCTGGAGGCCATGAGAGAGAACAGTTAGAGACAGGCTCCCACATGGTCTAGACTGCTGTCGTCCTCTTGGTCAAGAACCTCTTAACTCTCCTGATGCCAGTTGCTCCTACAACACACATTTTCAGGAGATTAAAGTAAAGCATGAAGGTTCTCAAGATGTATGTGTTGCCTGGCTCAACACTGAAAGGTACCCACTGTGAGCCGAGATTGGCTTTCTAAAGACTAGCTTAACAGAGTATTAAGTTGTATCCTCTGTGATTAACCGTTAAATGTGGAAGAGAGCTCCGCCTCGCCAAAGCTTATTATGATTGGTTTCTTCACGCAGCTTTCTTGGTCATGGGGCCAGTGTCTCAAAGAGTTGTGCAAGAAAAGCCTTCGTACCTTAGATGTGAGGTCCCGATGGAAAATGCCTTTGAAGTGAAGGTAGCTGAGGCCCACTGCTATGTCATAGGCCAGTTTCACCCTCACAGTCCAGGGCAAATGCAGGTTACTGTCTAGCAACTGTTCCAGGTTTCCAGAGTTGATATACTGCAAAACAGAAGGAAAGCCCAGCTACCATTTGTCAGGAATGTTTGGCTGGCGGTAAAACCACTAGAGAGTAAACAGAAGATAGAGACTGTAGGTTTTGTTTATTTGTTTTAAGTGGCTGAGGCCCTATTCTGCATCTGATTAGTGTTACACATAAAGATACCTTCTGTTAAGGAGATCACAATCTATTAAGACTCAGATAGACAATATCATTTGGTAAATGCTAAAGCATAACTTTGTATATGTACAACAAGACTATGCAGAGCAGAGAATAAAGTTACTAACTCAATCTGAACATGTCAGAGAAAGCTGCACAAAGAAAATAAGGAATCAAAACAAAAAAGAGGAGTTAAAAGGATAACCTGGGGGAGCAGGAAAGGAGACAGCCCACACAAAGGGAGCAGCACAGGCAAAGACACAGGTTACGGCCCGGTGAGCACAGGAAATAACATCGAGCTAAAGTGCTCATGGAGGCCAAGGAATGAATGAAATTGCCCCGGGGTTAATAGGTAAGGCGGCAAACTAACATATAAAGAAGCAGGTATAAAAAAAAAAGACCCAACCAAGAATCATCATAGAAGTCAAACAAAGAGAATACTCCAAAGAAGAAAAGACCAAAAGTAGCCCTGGCTGGTGTAGCTCAGTGGATTGAGCGCAGGCCTGCGAACCAGAGGATCGAGGTTCGATTCCCAGTCAGGGCACATGCCTGGGTTGCAGGCCAGTTCCCAGCAGGGGACACACAAGAGACAACCCTACATTGATATTTCTCTCCCTCTCCCTTTCTCCTACCCTTCCCCTCTAAAGATAAATAAATAAAAATCTTAAAAAAAAAAAAAAGACCAAAAGTATCAAGTGTTATAGATCAAGTACGATGAGCATTAAAAATGTCTATTAAACTTGTAACTAGGAGTCACTGGCAACCACAGCCAGAGCAGTTTCAGTAAAAGAGTTAAGACCAGAGTAAAGCCAAAGTGAACTGAGGAATGAACAGGAGATAAAGCTACAGAGAAACTATGTGAAGATGTACTCTTTCAAGAAATTTGGCTGTTTATCATCCCTGCATAGCCATGAAGGGCTGCTTTGTTTTTGTTTTTTTTTTTTTAAGAGCAAATAAACATATTATATAGAGGTGATAATAATAACAGCAGCTAATATTTGTTTAGATAGTGCTTACTTTGTGCCAGGCCCTATTCTAAGAACTTTACATTAATTACCTCATTTAATCTGCACATAACCCTATGCAATAAAGTGTACTATCATCCTCACTTTACAAAAGGCATTTAGAGGTTAAGAAACTTGCTAAAAGTGACCCGATTACTAAGCAGCAGAGCCAGGGCTCAAACCCAGGCAGTCTGGCTCCAGCTTCTGTGCTCTTTACCACTGCATTATACCAGAGAGTCAGCGGCCGCGTTATCCAAATCAGCCTCGCGCAGAACAGGAGCTCTGAGTTTTCTGCCAATTAGGTTAATGGATTTATTCAAACCTTACATGATGTAGTATTATCTTCCTTCTCCTTCCAAGGAAGAAAAAGGGACAAATTCCTCTAAGCCTAAAATTAAGCCCTTAATACCTATTACGGGGGGTATTATTGAATTTACAAAAAACTAGGGAACCTAATGGGCTAGGAAGCAAGAGAGCTGAATTTTAGTCCAATTTTGCCTCTTGATAGTCATTTAACTTTGGGCAAATCAACTAATGTGACTATCCTTCAGTTTGCCCACCTATAAAGTAGGTATGGTAATCTCTGATCCATATAACTCACAATGTTATTATGAGAATCTAATAAAAATATATGAAAGTGCTTAGAAAAAAATTAAGTGCCATATAATCAAAGACTTTCTGATGTGGTAACACAAGCACCAGAAAGAGCCAGTTGGGGGCAGCACGACGCAGCGCTTCAGATCCTTGGATGAGGTGGATCAGGTTTGGCAACGCAGAGAGATTGGCCAAAAATACACCTAATTTCTCAAAAAAGAAACCCGTCGATCTACTTCATCCTGCTTGATAATCCATCTCTGGACATCTCAGAATGAGGCATAATGACAGCATTAGCACAGTGCCTTCATTTCTTCACACCAGTTGAATCTGTCCACAGTTCACATTTGAAGTGCTCATTTGCTAAAAAGAAACAACCTGCAAACTCCAAGCCACATGGAGCAATAAAGTTGACACCTAATCATGCAGACAAATTTCTTTAGCTCTGAGAGTCAGAAAGATCGGAGGTGGTTCACTTCTTTGGCATGGTGACAATGGAACACAAAGGCCTGATTTCAAGAGCCACTCAGGTTTCCCAACTGAGGGCGGCCAGGCAGAAAAGACTGGCGCAAGGCTGTATGTGCACTATCTGTAGGCCGGACTAAGCCAGGACTCTTGATTCTGGTTCAGAAAACAAGTTTACTCTGTTCAGCCATGTCTCTGAAGACCTGAGAAACCCACAGACCAAGCCAGAGGGTGAAGAGCAGGAAGAAAGGTGAGACACAGTGAGGAATCACACTGGTTAATAGGCTCTGAATTTTCCAGGCAAGATGGAAAATGTACAAACCAGGACCGGAGAGGGAAACCGAATGAAGTTTATTGTTACAACCGATCTCTCTTGCCAGCCTTTGGTGAATACTTTGGTGGGGCTGATAACTCTCTGGGCCTTCAGAAACCACAATGTCTCAATGTCTCAAGATCTTTTGCATCTATGAGGAAAGGAAGTTTGAGATCCACCAATAAGGAAGATCTCTAAGTTGCTACATACTCTGTGTGCCCATTAGTTGGAACGTTCACTTCCCCATAGGCAACTCCCAGTACAGACTCAGCTGGCGTGTCCTCTGAACAAATAATCCCCCTGCAGGAAGCAGAGGCAAGAGCAACTGCACTAGCGCACTCAGCTTTCTGGGATGAGGGTTAACAGCTGCTTTGCTTTCTTTTTCTTCCAGACCACTCCCTTGGGCAGCCCTACAAAGCCACCTAAGGCATTGGCAATATAGTAACATAACTTACTAGAGATGGAAGTTTTTACATTTTCCATTTCTTACAGTTGTTCTTTTAAACTTTCAAATTCAGAAAACTATAATATCAGCCAATCAAATGTGCTACTGGTACTTCAGCACCCCTCAGTGACAGGTCACCGGCTTTTCCTGCCCCACAACCTGCCTGTCCTCTTCATGATCTAGTCAAACATTATAACAGAGTTTCTGCCATTTCATTTGTGTTTGATACCTGATTTCATTAAAGACTGTTTTCCTAGAAGGCACTCCATAGATAAATATATGTTGGTAACTAAACAGTCTTATATATGTGAGAAATCATATGCCAACACCCTAAAAAAAATCACCAAAGGGACAGATGAGTCAATAATCAGCTCTCCACTCAGGAATATCATTTCAGGTTACTTCCACACACTTTTATTGAGCACGCCTTCCCGTCTTGCCACACCCATATGAGTAAGAACCAGCCCGTTTACATGAACATTATATCCCCCAATGAGTAGAAGAGTCCCTAGCACACAGTAAACATAGTGTGTATAAAGATTAATAACACAGATAAGACTTTAAAGAAGTCCAATGAAAGACACATAGGTTAAGTATATAATACCAACAGGCCTTTTTACCAGAGGTAAATACTAGGAGTATGAAAGTAGAAACTGACTCTGCCTGAGGAGTTTGGAAAGTTTCAAAGAGGAAGTAACATCTGAGTTGGATCCTAAAAGATAGCAGTGGTCTAGAGGCTGAGAGAATGGTTCTTTCCAGGTATCCCATAGAGGCTCCGAGGCTACCAGCTCAGGCGCAGATAGGCACACAAACACGTCCACACAGGGCATATTCTGGAGCAAGGCTAGGCAATACCTACCACTATACCCAGAGCTCACATTCCCGATTCTTGTTGATGCTAGTTGACTACAGCAGCCTCACCTGATCAAAACCAGAAAGAATAAGACCAAATGGCTGCTTTTTCTTTTTTACTTAGAATTATCAACATACTGTTATCTGCAACCAAAAAAGCTTATTTCTGAACAGTGATTCAAACCCATATTCAGACAGGCTCTAAAGAAAATATCAACTGTAATATCCCTTTTTGAAAAATCTACCTGATGGGACTGGAGCAAGAATGCTTATTACCTAAAGCAGATAAATGGGCTGCCATGCAACTAACAGAGATCACTTGTTGTCATCTAATTACCAGGGCTGTCCTGAGGAAGATCCATCCATCAACCAATAAAAACCTACTATGTGAAAACACAGAGAGAAGTGGGGCCAGTTTCTGCCCTTAGTTCGCAGTCTAGTAGACAGGACATATTATATGATCAACCAACAAGATTTTTTATACAGGACCATAATATGATCAGATATGCTACATAGAAATATCATTCTAACAGTAATATAAAAATTATATGAAGAGGTCAGGAATTGAGGCTTGGAGAATAGTTAGAAGGCTCCTGGAATCTTCCAAGTGGGAAGAAATAAAGGCCTGAATAACACAATGGCAGCAAGGAAGGTAATATCTGGAGACATCTCAGAGGTAGAATCAACAGGATGTGATGTTTTATCAAAGGTGGGTTATAATTAAGAGATAAGGTATACAAAATATGTTCAGCACAGTGCTTATCTCACAGTACACAATTTATTCTCCCCATTATCAATATCTTTTTTTTTGAGATTTTATTATTTATATTTAGAGAGAGGGGAAAGGAGGAAGAAGGAGAGGGAGAGGAACATCAATGTGTGGTTGCCTCTTGTGCACCCCCTACTGGGGACCTGGCCTGCAACCCAGGAATGTGCCCCCACTGGGAATCAAACTGGCAACCCTTTGGTTTGCAAGCTGGCACTCAATCCACTGAGCCACACCAGTCAGGGCTCCCATTATCAATATCTTATCATCATCATTCTTCCCCTGGGTTACTCCATTAGTTTTCTAACTAGTATCTGGTCTCCTTCATAGATCTTGAACACATTTAGCTCTTATTCTAATCCATTTTATATAATAGAAACAAGATCATCCTTTTGAAATGCCAACCTGAAGCCCCCCTTCTATTTCAATTATTCATCGATGCCCAATTACTCTTAGGGTAAAACCCACATCCACAGGGCAAACAAAATATTTCACTCCTGCTTATAAAGGTTTCATTCCCTGCTCATCTGTACATTTGTACACCTTGCTGATCCCTTTATCTGGATTACCCTTCTCCCCAACTTAGGCCTGGCTAATCACTCATTGTTCAGGATTCATTTCCATTTCATGGACACTCATGTGCAGGTTGGGAGTAAAAAAGACATTCTATGCAAAAGGAACACAAATATAAAGTGCAGAGATTAGTAGGGTTTTTTTCTGCATAAATATAAGTAGTGAAGAAGGGATGAGGGGAGGGTATTGCAACAGTCCACATGAGAGATGACCAAATGCCTGATTTAGAGGCTATTTGGGCATGAAAAAGTGGGCTAGAGCTAGAATGCAGAGGTAGAATCTAAAGAATTTAGCAACTGAGTGGCAGATATGAGAACTGGGGAAAAAGAGAGTCAAAGGCAACTCAGAGCTTCCAAATTGAGGTGTTCAGAGAAGCAATGGGAAGAGATCCTGTAATCTTATGTGCCATCAGTAAGTCAGAAACCAGCATCAATGCCAAACATCCAAATCAGAGGCTTGTTGAATCTCGGTCCTTTGGATGGGCCCTCTACGGAGGAGGACCTGGGCCCCGACCTACTTTTCACTGAAGCCCAACAATGCCATTGTGCTGGCCACTGTCTGTTTGTTGGTCGGCTCCAAACACAAAGGCCAACAGACACCCCATCCTGCTGGTTTAGAGAAGAAAAGAAAGCTTTGTTACTGCCCTGGGTAATTCCAGGACAGGCATCCCAAGAGCACCCTGTGGGAGGCCTGTGCTCCAAAGTCACCTCCTATTCTCAGCTCGAGGTTCCACAGCCACTGCAAGCATATGTCTGTACATCTGCCAAGACCCAAGTTTGTGACGGTTCAGCCTCCACTCCAGGAGGTCCTCCAGGGCCTGTCTGACTGAAATGGTCAGTGGCAGTAAAGTGATTCAAAGAGAAGAGAACCCAAAATGTGTTTCAGGATATTCAAATATTTCGATCTCTCTGCTTTCATATATGTTCATCTACTGCCCAAGAATACTCTTCTTCCCTTCATAGCTTTGCTAATTCTTTTTTTTTTTTAATCCTCACCTAAGGACATGCTTATTGATTCTAGAGAGGGAGAGTGGGAGGGAGGGAGAAACATCATTCAGTTGCCTGGAACAATAAATTGTTGAATGAACAAAAGAATAATTAACTACATTTAAATAAAGAGAGGCAGGCTTAACTTCCCTCTTATGGAAAACCCTCCCAATTCAGTCATTAATATAATGTAAGATTAAAAAGTAAAATATGCTTTTAGACAAATTTTCTGATAAATACTGTGCAAAACAAATATTCATAATGCCTACTATAAGGCAGATGCTATGGTAGCACTGGCTACAAAGTGTAATACAAAACAGTGTTTGGTTATAATAGCTCAATGGTGGAACAACCCGAAAGTCCAACAATTGATGAATGGGTAAACAAAACATTTGTTTACTGTCCACACACAGGATATTATGCAGCCATAAAAAGGAATGATGTATTAACTCGTGCAATGTGAATGAAACTTGAAAACATCTTGCTAAATGAAAGAAGCCAGACACAAAAGGGCATATTTTATGATTCCAATTATACGAACTATTCAGTATAGGGAAACCCACAAAGAAAATGTAGATTAGTGGCTCAGAGGCTGAGGGGAGGAGGACTGGGGAGTGACTGCCAACAGGCACAGGGGCTCTTTGGGGTAATGCAAGTGTCTTGGAATTAGTGCTAGTAGTTACAAAACTTTGTCAATAGACTATCACCGAACTGTACACTTTAAGAGAGTGAATTCTGTGGTATGTGAATTACATCTGATTTAAAAAACAACAGGGAAGTTTGAGAAACTGCCACATGACAACTAAATGTAACGTAGTACCCTGGATGGTATCCTGAAACAGAAAAAGGACAAGAGGGGGAAATGGAGGAAATACTAAGAAAGTATGGAGTGTAGTTAATGTAAAAAAACAAGAAACAGTGTTCAGCCACTCAGTGATACGAAATCCTGAGAATCCTCTTATCACCCTTATGACAGACTTCTTAAAGTTGTCAGAGTTACAGGGACTTAAAAAATAGAACCGAGATCTTCTTCAGGAAATTATAGAAGACATTTCTTTTGTCAGCAGCTGAAAGCCAAGTAGAAGAGGCCGTAAAGATATCTTCCCCCACTTCCCTTACACTTCCCACAGATGGACACCATGAACCCTTTCACCACTTTAAAGAACACAGGTTTGTGTAACAAACCTAAAATAGTACGAGTGTTTTTCTACGCATGTAAGCTACTATAAACATTAAAACAATTGTTTACTCACGGACTCCAAAAAGCTTTCACCATAGATTTTTAACTCTTACTTCAAACATCTCATAATCAAGATCAAATTTGTTTAAATATAGTAAATATTAAAAAGATAAATCTGTAGAATAAATCCTCTCAAAGAAATAAACTGATAAGAAGACTGTTCCCTTTACCCCAAGAAGTTCTCCTAGCAGTCAATGGTCTCAGACATGGTTTAAGATCAGACCAGAGCTCTTGATCACTCCACCAGCCTACTCTCCTATCCAAAATGCACAATAACTCTACCAGCAACACAACATGGCTACGGGGGCCATGGTTTAAAAGCATTCTTCCCTCCACCTTACTACTGCTGATGGGGGAACCCAACAGTTGGAAAATTTTAGTTTTAAGTAATAGTTAATAAGTTTAGTAATCAATGCATGTAAAAAGCAACTGTTTCAGGAACTGAAGTGTGACCCGCCCTGACTCTGCAGACCATGAGCAATTCCACCTTTGGGCCTGAGGAGGACTGCAAGCAACAAGATGGTATCCGAGCCACTGTGCTCCAGGGAGAGATGTCCACAGCCCAGGACACACATAAGGTCAACAGATGAAAGAATGCTGTAGCTTTTATCTGATTAACCTTTTCTCTGCATTCTAAACCCCTAACAAAAAGGGTTAGTTTGAAATGAAATGTAAGACGGTCTCTTAGGGTACATAACCCACCGTCTTCTCAGATCACTGGCCATCTGAATAAAGTGCCCATTTAGATTCAATCCCTGTCTCTGCTTATTGGTTCTGGTGTGACGGGCTGCACAAACACCAACTTTTCCAGTTTCACTACAACTACAACCCCACGCTCTCCAGATCTAGACAAGAATCTCTGACATTCACCTGGTGATTGAGCTCAGGGTGAATGGAGCTCAAAGAAATCTGTTAAGGAAGACAAAGCATCCTGCTTTCCCACCAGAGCTGAGGAGCAGGGACTTAACAGTGTACAAAATAAAAGTAAAAACCAAAAGAGGTTAGGTTTCTAATTAATGTGTTTTATATTAAAGGAAACTTTGTCCTCAAATGAACCAATCATTTCTTCCACCTCTTCTGCCTATATTAGAACATTGCCTGGTCTCTGGATAAGGAAGAAGTCAGGCAAAAGTTAAAGAAGGCAAACTACAAGCTCAAATGGTATTTTCTAGTAGCCAACGGTAGGCAGAAGAGTAGCAAGGGAGGAAAGGTTTCAAAGGTCTCCAGTTTGCTACGTGGAAGGCAGCTTCCCAGCCCAACAGTGGGTTGAAGAAATCTCTTCTGCCGGCTAAGCGTCAAATAGGTAACCAAAGTGCAGGCAGAAATCTTCTCTGAAGGTTAAGGGTCATATAGGTAACTAAATACCCAGAAATTCACAAAGATTACTTGGAGTTACCAAAGGAAGGGGTGGAGAAAGAGGAACCAGCCAGTTCTGCTTCTATTGCAGAAAAAGCAGATTTGAGGTCTGGTGTATCTACATCTTCCAGAAACAAGGGAGAACCTTTTCCTTAGTTTCAAACCATCTCAAGTGTCAGAATGATGTACCCTCTTCCACAAGAGAGTAAATGAGAAAAATCAGATGACTAATCTTGAGTGATGTTAAGTCTAGATTTATTTTTACCAATGGGTTCAAAATATCTTTCCTCTTTCAGCCACAGGGACTCTCTAAAAGGTAGCTAATGCTGGTCTAAGGCCAACTCTCAATTCAAGCAAAGCAGCAGATCTGCATATGATAGAACTCAGAAGGGTTTTGGGGATTCTAAACTGTAAAAAAATTTTCTAAGTGACTAGAAGCAGAGTAACCGTAGCACTGAATTCTGAACCCCTTCCCAAATAAATTCAGGATGTCCCGACGCGCCATTAACTTCATTTCATGTTCATTGAGAACAGGTACAATGCCATATTTAGGTCAGTGCCTGGGAAAACAGGCCCCAATAATACTTGTTAAATGAATTAAGGGTCCCTAATCATTATATGTCTCTGACCATAGGGATTCCTTCTTCACCCTTCACAAATCAGTTCTCATCAGCTAACCCAGTCTTTGGAGCTAAAGGTCTTGTTCAAGGAAGGGCCTTAAAGATTCGGTCGTGTGCTAGTCCTGAAAGGCTCAAAGACTGAGTCTGGTTTTCTACAGTGAGGAGACTACAGATGATCCCTAACTTATAATGGTTCAACTTAACAATTTTTCAGTTTGATGATGGTGCAAAAGTAATATGCATTCAATAGAAATCATTCTTTCAATTTCGAATTTTGGTCTTTTCCTGGGCTAGCAATATGCAGTACGATACTCCCCCATGATGCTGGGCAGCGGCAGTGAGCCCCAGCTCCCAGCCGGGCACCCAGTCACAAGGGTGAACAACTATAGTGTAATGTGTTGCCAGCATTTTTTGGATATTGTGTTCTCAGCAAGGTTTAGGAAGGCTAGGCTAACCTATGGTGTTCATTAGGTTAGATGTATTAAATGTATTTTTGACTTAATATTTTTAACTTACAATGGGTTTATCGAGATATAACTCCATTGTAAGTCGAGAAGCACCTGTATGCCAATTATGGTGTTATGTTAAAAAACGAACAAAAAAAAAAAAAAAAAAAAAACACTTCCAACACACACACACACACAGCTGAGGGAGGCAAAGTATTCCAGCTGCACTCTCCAAGTTTCCTGCATCTCAGTAAATGGTACCACCACTTACCTAGCACGGGGCATCATTTGCTTCCTCACTCTGCTTCTTATTAGAGTCACTACCAAGACCTTGTGCTTCTATTTCCAAAACAGATCTTGAAACGTCTTCACAGACCCCACCCCAGTTCAACCCAAACCTCTCACATAATCTCGAATATAAGTTTCTCCTTACTGGTCTCCTTGCACCCACATCTGTCCCCCTACAATCTATTCTCTACAGGTCAGCCAAAGTGCTATTTTTAAAGTGCAAATTGTATCACATTACTCTCCTGTCTAAAATCAATTGCTTCCTGATATACTTAAAATAAAATTCAAAATCTTTACCATGGCTTATTAAGGCCCTGCCTGATCTAGCCTTTGTCTGTCTCTCAAAATTTTAATGTTCTGCCCTGACTGTTGTGGCTCAGTTGGTTGGGTGTCACGGATGAAGCGAAAGATCTCCAGTTCAATTCCCGGTCAGGGCACACGCCTGGGTTGCGGGTTCATCCCTGCTTGGGATGCGCAGGAGAGGCAACCAGTCCATGCTCCTCTCTCCCATTGATGTTTCTGTCCCTCCTTTTCTGTCTCCCTTCCCTCTCTCTGAAAATACGTAAATAAAATCTTTAAAAAATTTTTTAAATGTAAAAAAGTTTTTTTTAATCTTCTATCTGATCTTCATGAATGTTTACTTACCTTTTAGGTATTCTTGGAAAAAAATTTCTATGATGTTATGTATAGGATAAGTTAGTTGTATCAACATACATTACATTATGCTTATTTATCTCACTTGCCATGGATAAATTTTTTCAAAAGTAAATATTCAGCCCTGGGTGGGTAGCTCATTTGGTTAGAATGTTGTCCTGATATGCCAAGGTTCGATCTCTGGTCAGGGCACGTACAGGAATCAACCGATGTATGCATAAATAAGTGGAACAACAAATTGATGTTTCTCTCTCTCTGTCCCTTCCTCTCCCTCTAAAATCAATTAATTAAAAAAAAAAATTAAAGTACATGTTCATGCCCAAGGATATGGAATAATAATATAATATGACAGAACAGACCTCAAAGGCAAGCCATTCTAAGCCTGATATCATACATTTTCCTTCAGTAACACCCTGTATCTGCAAAGCCACTCATATTTTAGCTTTATCAGGAGAACAGGTTAGTGAATAGAATGAGAACCACACTCAACATAACCACCCTTCACCATGGTGCCCTCCAGCCAACATTCCAGACTTCCAACATCTAAGAACTTGGTCTTTAGCTTCCCCAGCTTGATGGAAAAGCAGTGCATGAAGAAGCCTGACTACTTCCCCCTTCCAGCCCCTACGTCTTCAGTGACCTGCTACCTATTTGGTGCCAGTGGTAAACACAAAGAAAATGGTCCCAGTCCTCAGGGAACTGATATATGGGAGAGACATAACAAACATTCACATAAATGAAGAATTATATGTTATGAGATGTGCTACAAGGAAAAAGGAAAGGGAGTATCTAAGAGAATAATAAGCAAAGTCACAACCCAGATAGGAGTGTGGGGGGGCAGGTCACTGGGAAAAGCCACTACGATGAAGTAAAAATTTAAACTAAGATTTGAAAATTCAGGCCTTAAGTAGGTTAAAAGCGGGAGAACAGCTTTTCAAGTATTATTTACTCCCCCTAAGTCTCAGTGTCTTCTTACATAAAATAGCAATAATAACAGCTACATTTCAGAGGGTTATCATAAGGATGAAAAAAGAAAATGGCACTTAACATTCTAGAAATATGAGCTACTTCTTTAATGAGTGAGTGTTTGATTTGATAACCAGAAAAAAAAATTTGTTCTTAAAGAGAGTGTCCCTGATACTGCCAACTACAATAAATTATTGGTTTAAAAATATGAAATATTTTTTCACCCAAACACCTTAGTTGACTTAAAGATTTATCAGGTAAGTAACACATCTATTGTTTTATTTGAATTTCCAAAAGTCCAGTGCTCAGTTCTGCTCCTTCTGGGTGTACCAGAAATACGTGTTTGACTGGCTAGTTGGATAGAAAACAAGTTGTTGAGCAAGTTAGTTACAGAGTCAAAGGATGACTACACCAGAGGCCTTACGCTTGAACAGTGCAAAAGGCCATTTAGCAATTATTCCATTCGTGAGGCAGAGTTCCAGTGATTCACACAGGTGCTAAAATGGGTTAGAAAATTTATCTTGACTTCATTTTTTAGATGGCATAAAATGTTTGCTTCCTTTCCCTTCATTTCATCATCCAGCCAATATCCATAAAGTGTCTTCTAAACACAAGGTACTACTGGAAAATTAGAATTACACAAATGAGTAAGATCCTATCCCTGCTGTCATGTATAATATCCAGCAACTAACTGGTTTTACAAAGCACTTTCATAGTAACCTCATTTGAACCTTGTAATATCTTGAGACATTCTTGTCATCCTTTTTTTAATTGTATTTATTTTTAGAGAGAGAAGAAGACCAGGAGAGAAACATCAATGTGCAAGAGATACATCAATTGGTTGCCTCTCGCACACCACCAACTGGGGAACTGGACTGCGACCCGGGCATGTGTCCTGATGGGGAATCCAACTGGTGACCTTTGGGTTCACAGGGTGGTGCTCAATCAACTGAACCACACCAGCCAGGGCTCGTCATCTTTTTTAATAAATGAGGAAATCAGGCCCAGATAATTTAAATAATTTGCTAACAGTTATTCTACTAGTAATGGTGGAGTGTGGATTTGCACCCAAGTCGTTTTGTCCCTGAAACCTGGGTTCCTTCTACTCTAGGAGCCTGCGGCTTGTATAGGAAAACTAAAGCAAAAGTGATTTTACTACATG
Source organism: Glossophaga mutica (assembly GCA_039655065.1). Lineage (NCBI taxonomy): Eukaryota > Metazoa > Chordata > Mammalia > Chiroptera > Phyllostomidae > Glossophaga > Glossophaga mutica. The sequence continues at coordinate 30,940,632 of CM077307.1, forward strand.
GCAGAATGCGTAAGAGAGGCACCAAAAAACTATATAGGAAAAGATCAATGGAGGGAAATGTTATAACCAAATAAGGAAGAGGGGAAGCATAGCAGTGGCAGGGAAAAAAATACCATGTGATCTCACCTTTAACTGGAACAGAGTCAACAAAAGAAAAAAGTAAACAAAATATAACCAGAGACATTGAAATTAAGAACAATCTAACAATAGCCAGAGGGGAGGGGGGAGGCGACAGTGGGGGGAAGGGTTTTCAGGAAGGACTATGAAGGACACATGGACAAAACCAAGGGGGTGGTGGAAGCAAGGGAGGGAGGGAGGTTTGGCTGGGGTGAGGGGAGTTCGGGAGGGCGGGGAATGCAGACAACTGTAACTGAACAACAATAAAGTAATTTAAAAAAAAGAAACAGAAAAGGTTTTATTGAGAAATAAGTGGACTTGAAGCCAAGTTGTAAAGGAAGAGATTCCTATAGGATAAAGGGAAAGAATATATTCCAGGCTGAAGAAATAATATAAGGAGGCAGAGCGTGTTTAGTAAACACATAAAAACCAGTTTGCCTGCATTATAGAGTACTGGTTAAAGAAGAGAAAAACTGTGAGGAAAAAAGGCAGGATGATGCTATAGAAAATAGAGGACTAGGATACCAGGCTAAGAATTCATCCTGGATCCCATGTTTCAACCATGCTGTACATCAAAATAACCTATGAAGCTTTGTTAATTTATTTTTAAATACTACAGATGTCTGGACCTCACCCAGGACTTTAATTCAATAGATCTTGTGTGAGGCTCTGGCATCTGTACCTTCTAAAAAGCTCCTACGCAATTCTGGTAGGCAACTAAGGTTATAAAACTATACTGTAATTGATGAAGAAATTACTGAAGGTTTTGAACCAGAACATGCCACTGATTATTCAATCAACAGATATGATAAGCAGCTATCATTTGTCAAGTCCTGTGCTAGGAACCAAAGGATGTCAATATAAACAAAACAGCCAAGAAATTCATAATCTGCCTAACACACATAACAGTGAATTAAAATCAATGAGCCCTGGCTGGTGTAGCTCAGTGGATTGAGTGCGGGCCTGCGAACCAGAGGATCACGGTTCGATTCCCAGTCAGGGCACATGCCTGGGTTGCAGGCCAGTTCCTGGCAGGGGACACACGAGAGGCAACCATACATTGATGTTTCTCTCCCTCTCTCTCTCCTACTCTTCCCCTCTAAAGATAAATAAAAATTTAAAAAAAAATAAAATAAAATCAATGATAACTATTATGACAAAGACTAGTGTATTGTGGGAACATATAGGAGAGTCACCTAACTAATCTTGGGAAACCATAAAAGGCTTCCCACAGAAAGTGGTTTCTAACTAGGCTGGGCCCTGAAGGTTAAGTAGGGCCTGGCTAAGTCAATGGGAGATGGGCAGGTTGTATTCTAGGCAGAGGGAAGAGCTGGTGTAGAGGCCCAAAGGTGGAAAAGGTCATGTCCTATTTGTGAAATTAAAGAGGTTCAGTGCAGTCACAGTGCTCAGTTGAAACAAGGGCTAAAAAGGTCAAAGAAGTGAGCAGTGAGGCCACAGAGATAAACAGTAGCAGGATCAGATGTTTTGACTTTACCCTGAGGACAATTAGGAGTCATAAAAGGGTTTACGCAGGGAGAAACAAAATTAGATTTGTATTAAGCACTGCGATGTTAGCATCAAGACAAATAAACCAATGGAATAGAGTAGAAAACTCAGAAACAAACCCTCATGTGTCAGTGGAGAAAGGACAGTCTCTGTAATCAATGAGAAATATAAATCCAAACCACAGTGAGATATCACCTCATACCCATTAGGATGACTACTATTAAAAAAAACACACACAGAAGGTAACAAATGTTAATGAGGATATGGAGAAACTAGAATTCTTGTGCACTATTGATGGGATGGTAAAATGGTACACCTACTACAGAAAACAATATAATGGTTCCTCAGAAAATTAAATCTAGAACTACCATATCATCCAGCAATCCCACTTCTGGGTATATATCTAAAAGAATTGAAAGCAGGGTCTCAAAGAGATAACATGCACACCCAGGTTCAACCCAAGCCATCAACTGATGACTGGGTAAGTAAAATGAGGTGTAATATTACCCAGGAAGAAAATCTTGTCACATGTTACCACATGGATGAACCTTTAGAACATTATTGTAAGTGAAATAAGCCAGTCCCCCAAAAAAACCCAAATGCTATATGATTCCCCTTCTCTGATGTACTTAAAGCCATCAAAATCACAGAAACAAAATAGAATAGTAGTCACCAGGGGCTGGAGGGAGGGGGAAACGGGAGTTATTTAATAGGTATAGAGTTTCGATTACGCAAGATTAAAGAGATCTAGAGGTCTGCTACACAACAACGCAAACACATTGAATACTGGAAAACTGTACACTTAAAATAGCTAAGATGGTTTAAAATATAGGCTTGTATGTTAAAAGGACCACTCTGGCTGGCAATACGGACAATATGGATTTAAGGTGACGAACAAGACGATAGGGAGACTAGTTAAGAGTTTGTGGCAAAAGATGATGATGGCAGAAGGAAATGGCAAAAGATGAACACGTTCAAGATATAGCAAGGAGGTATAATGGACAGGGCATGGTGATAAGATGCAAAATATGGAAGAAGTCAGGGATAAAGGAAAAGAGAACTATCATTTGTAGAAAAGCTAAGCACTATACTAACACTTTTGCAATTATTAATTACTCTCTTGACACAAAGTGTCTGCTTAGTTGACTTGCTGAGTAGAAAACAGACACAAGCAATTGTACAGTAGGAAGGTACAATGTGCTTAAATGAGTATGTTAAGAAATGCCTGTGCCCTGGCTAGTGTGGCTCAGTGGATTGAGTGCTGGCCTGCGAACCAAAGGGTCATCGGTTCGATTCCCAGTTACGGTCATGCCTGGGTTGTGGGCCAGGTCCCCAGTGGGGGACATGCAAGAGGCAACCATGCATTGATGTTCCTCTCCCTTTCTTTCTCCTTCCCTTCCCTCTCTAAAAATAAATAAATGAAATCTTAAAAAAAAAAATGCTTCTGATTCACTTTCGAAATCACTGATCTAAGAATTTACTACCTCAGCAAACGGTGGTGACCATGATATAAAAAGAAATGACCAACATAAAGAGCAAGTAAACATAAAAAGTACAGGTAGTGATTATGTTATCAGGTATAGGAATGCTGGGAAGCCCTTAAAAGTAGTAAAAATGTGTGACAGGCATATTGAGAAGTTATCCTCCTTCTATTATCCTACTTGCTACAGAATCCTAAGCAGAAACAGCTCTCAAGAGCCAACACAGACCCAGTTCCTATGAGTGATACCAGTTGTCAAGTTAAGAAAAACACAGTTGTCAAAACAGGATTAGCCTAAACTCAAAAAGAGTTCTATGAATTCAACTGCCATACTAGTTTTACAATCATGGAGAGGATTAGGAGAAATATTAGCTAGAAATCCCCTAAAGCATTTTCTAAATTCTGCTGTTTACCACTACCAACGTTGTGAAAAGATTCACCAACTGGATAGCCAAAACAACTGATAACCTAAAAATAAAATAAAATAAAGTTTTTAAAAAAATAGGTGTTTGGGAAGCACTTAGTTAGGCAGAAGCCCATATAGTGTTCCCATTAGAAAACAAAGGCAAGGGTATTTATGAGAAAGGGAACGGGAACAATGACACCATAGAAAAAAAAGTATTTCTGTTGGTGCTCATAAGCGAGCAGAGTGATGCTAATTATAAACAATGCTAATTTTGAGTCCATTAGTCACCAGTCAGTAGTCATAATATCTGCTTTCTTGTTATCTTTGCAAACGGTTCTTCAGGACACAAGGTTGCCTTAGGCCCAGTCCAAAGGTTATGTTACCCTGTTTTAACATTCCAAAGGTTAGAGGTGTAAGATGGCAAGGTAACTCCTCTGGGATGGCAACTCCGAACTGTAGCTCCAGCTTCATTTTTAGTTGTCTCTATATCCATAGATATATATGTAGATATAGATAGATATAGATAGATACAGATTTTTTTACACATCTTTGAAAGAGTGAGATGTCTTTGCAGCTAACAGTTTAACTGCTGGAAGCTTAAATATTGGGAGGCAACATTCATTTATTCATCTATCCATTCACGCAACTAATATTTATTATATTCCTTTATGTGCCAGTTATGAAGACTCAGCAATAATAAAATAGCCAAGCCCAAAGAGATTAAACTCTAATAAACACAATTATAGTCAGAGAACTCCATTCAGATCCTAGATCCACTACTTAGCTAAGAGACTTTAGATAATTTGTTTCTGAGACCTCAGAATGCGCATCCGTAAAACAGAAAAAATATCACCTATTTCATGAAATTGTGTGAGAATTGAAAACAGGGAGGTGGAGGTGGGAGTGTAGCAGGTCCTGGCACAAAGCATTAAGAAGAAAAATAACTTTTTCATTTTTTAAATTGTTCATTTATTGATTTTAGAGAGAAAGAAGAAGGGAGAGAAACAGATTTACAATTTCACTTATTTATGTATTCATTGGTTGTTTCTTTTCCTTTAAAAATTTTTAAATTTTTAATTTATTTTTAGAGAAAGGGGAAGGGAGGGACAGAGAGGGAGAGAAACATCAATTGGCTGCTTCTCGTATGCCCCCAACCAGACACCGGGCCAGCAACCCAGGCCTGTGCTCTGACTGGGAATCAAACCAGCGACCCTTTGGTTTGCAGGACAACACCCAATCCACACCAGTCAGGGCCACTGATTGCTTCTTGTACGTGCCCTGACTGGAGATAGAACCTGCAACCTTGGCATACTGGGACGAGCTAAGCTACCCAGCCAGGGAAAAGTGACTTTGGATGTCCAACAAATACTTCAAACTAAACCTCTTCAAAGCTGACCTCTTGATCATCTCCTCTCATGTATCTTCTATAGTCTTCTCCATCTCCATTAACAGCAATTCTATCCTTCAGGCATTCAGGCCTGAAACTTCAGAGTTATCCATGACTTCGTTAATCTTCTTATACTCCATACTGACTGTATTGGTAAAGCCTGTTTTATCTTTTTTCAAATAGATCCAGAACCACCAACCCCACTGCCACCACCCTGGTCCAGGTTACCTTTGCACATCTCTCACCTTTTCCGCAAGGTCTGTATTTACTACACAGACTCTATTGTGGTAGTCTCTTAACTAGTCTTCCCGCTTTCACCCTTGCCTCCTTTTCATTCTAATTAACTGCACAGTAGCCAGGGTGATCCTGTTAAAAGTTGTCACATCATGTCATACCTCTACTCATAAACCTCCAAAACATAATTCATCCTGAGTGAAAGCTGAAGTTCTTACAATGGTCTGTAAGACTCTATAGGATCTGGCCTGTGTCTCCTCTCTGATGCTTACCAGCCGATTCTTTTCACTCTCACCTCTGCAGCCACATCACCCTCCTTGGAGTTCCTTGACCACACCAATGCTTATCTGCCTTGTACTTGCTATTCCCACTGCCTAGAAAACTCTTTCCCCAGCCATATATTCACACAACTAGTTCCCTTATCTTCTTAATTTTTGCTTTTTCTGTAAGACGTTCCCTGTCCACATATTTGAAATTGCAAACTCCATAGCACTTGACACCATATATATTACTGTTTGTTTTTCTATTTAGTCTAATTCCTCTGTCCAAACCCTGCTAATTACAATGTTAATTCCAAGAGAGCAGATATTATTTGTTCATTAGTGCTGGACACATAGTAGGAAACCAATAAATATTTTTTGAATAAATAAATAAGCTAGAAGAAAACTTGAGTGAGTCAGGGAAAAACTGCTTTAAGAATAGATGAAACTAAATTATAATAGGAACCTAATCAACAAAACAAAGCAAGCAAGCAAAATATAACCAAAGACACTGAAATTTAGGACAGGCTGACAGTGACCAGAGAGGGGGTGGGGAATTTCAGGGGAAAATGGTGAAGGGTTTACAGAAACAATTATAAAGGACACATGGACAATAACAGGGTGGGGGTGGAAATGGGAGGGAGGTGTGGAGGGCTGGGGGTTGGGCTGGGGTGGGGGGAAAAGGCAGAAAACTGTACTGAACAACAATATTATTTTAAAGGAAACTAAACAAACTCTTCTATTATTTGTGGGTTAGACTGCCAACTGCAAATTCTTGTTTCTCAAATGTCATAAGGAGTTACTAAAAATAAGAGCAAAAAGCATGTATAATTTATTTAGAGATTTTTCACTACTAAACTACCAAATCAAAAAACAAAAGCTACTTTTTTCAAAAGTAAAGATGCCAGCATGTATTTAAAGGAATCCTTTTAGCTATTTTTACAAATATAAAAGAAATAAGCAAACTTCTAATGGTGAAAAGACTTGAGATGTAACAACATTTCACACTATTTCTGACTTCTGGTTCTTTCCAGTGGGGCTGATTCAGTTCTGTTAGAGCTGTATCTACACTAAACGATCAACTATAAATGCATCCTAAACATACAGTTGACCCTTCAACAATGAGGGACTTATGGGAGCCGAACCTTCTATGCAGTTGAAAATACATATAGAGGGTCCGGCAGAAGTGAGGCTTCCTTGAGTGTCATTGATAGGGTAATAATAGGGTGTAATAATTTATAGTTTTAATGTGAACATTTCAGCTAAAGTGTCATATGGTATGTTTGCATGTGATATTATGTTACGGAATTACATGCTTATGCTTTTGTAATAGAAGATTTTGTAATAAAAAGGGGCATTACTTGTGCCGGACCCTATATGACTTTTGTCATACAAAACTTAACTACTAACAGCCTACTGTTGACTGGGATCCTTACTGATAATGTAAATTGTCAATTAACATATATTTTGTATGTTACAGATATATTATATGCTTTATTCTTATAATAAGCTAGAGAAAAAGAAAATACATTTACAGTAGTTATTGAAAAAATTCTGTGTATAAGTAGACTCTCAGTTCGAATCCATGGTATTCCAGGGTCAACTGTACTATGGGCACAGCTATGAGGGCACTATTATAGGCCCTATGTGATTTTGTACGTCAGGAATTCAGCAGACTGAGATCCATTAGAGAACTTGGGATTCGACATAACTTGGAAAGTGGGAGGGAGAAAAGAAGTAATGGCCTTCTAGGTCCTGGAAGGCACACCTAAGGCCAGCATGTGTGGAAGACAGCAAAAGACGCACCTAACTAAAGGGAGGGACTTGTATTCTGAAATCAGATGAGAGTGAGTCTAGAATACTAACCAGAAGTTTTTATTTTTATTTTATTTAAAAAATGTTTTTAATTTATTAGTTTTATAAAGAGAGAAGAAGAGAAAGAAAAAAACATTTGTTGTTCCATTTATTTATGCACTCGTTAGTTGATTTTTCTTTTTAAGTATAATTTATTGACTATGCTATTACAGTTTTCCGAATTTTCCCCCCTTTATCCCTCCTCTGCCCTGCACCACCCCCACACTCCAGCATTACCCCCCACCCCTTAGTTCACGTCCATGGGTTGTACGTATAAGTTCTTTGGCTTCTCTGTTTCCTATACCATTCTTAACCTTCCCGTCTATTTTATGCCTACCAATTATGCTTCTTATTCCCTGTACCTTCCCTCCCCTATTCTTTCCCTCCCCCTCGCCACTGATAACCCTCCATGTGATCTCCAATTTCTCTGGTTCTGTTCCTGTTCTAGCTGTTTGCTTAGTTTTTGTTTTTGTTTTTTTTAGGTTCAGTTGTTGATAGTTATGAGTTTATTGTCATTTTACTGTTCGTAGTTTTCGATCTTCTGTTTCTTAAATAAATCCCTTTAACATTTCATACAATAAGGGCTTGGTGATGATGAATTCCTTTAACTTGACCTTATCTAGGAAGCACTTTATCTGCCCTTCCATTCTAAATGAGAGCTTTACTGGATAGAGTAACCTTGGATGTAGGTCGTCCTTGCCTTTCACGACTTCAAATACTTCTTTCCAGCCCCTTCTTGCCTATAAGGTTTCTTTTGAGAAATCAGCTAATAGTCTTAGGGGCACTCCTTTGTAGGTAACTCTCTCCTTTCTTCTTGCTGATTTTAAGATTCTTTATCTTTAATCTTGGGTAACTTTATTATGGTGTGCCTTGTTGTGTTCCTCCTTAGGTCCAATTTCTTTGGGACTCCGAGCTTCCTGGACTTTCTGGAAGTCTATTTCCTTCACCAGACTGGGGAAGTTCTCCTTCATTATTTGTTCAAATAAGTTTTTAATTTCTTGCTCTTGTTCTTCTCCTTCTGGTACCCTATAATTTGGATGTTGGAATGCATCAAGTTGTCCCATAGGTTCCTAAGACATTCCTCATTTTTTTGAATTCTTGTTTCTTCATTCTGTTCCAAGTGGGATGTTTATTTCTTCCTCTTGGATGTTTAAACCAAATTGTTGATTGAATCCCAGTTTCCTTCCCTTCATTGTGTGTTCCCTGTATATTTTGCTTTATTTCATTTTGGGTGGCCTTCATTTGTTCCTTTATTTTGTGACTGACCTCTATCAGTTCTGTGAGCATCCTGATTAGAAGTGTTTTGAACTCTGCATCGGATAGGTTGACTACCTCCTTGTCGCTTAGCTCTTTTTTTGGAGTTCTTTCATTTGGGCCATATTTCTTTGTCTCAGCCCACCTACTAAGCTGTAAGCATACGGAGCCTTAGGTATTTGTTAGTGTGGGGCAACCCTCTTTGCTGTGTTGTGGAGATGTCTGTGGGGGAGGGGCCAGAGAGGGAACAATGCCACTTGCTTGCTCTGCTCTAGCCTCACTTTCCAATGAACTCTCCTGTGAGACTGGAAGTTTCTCCTGCCGTTGCAACCCCCACATTATTTTACAGCTAGAAGTTTTGAGTCGTTAGTTTCCAGTTCAGCCAGCCCCACCCTGCCAGCATGTCCTTTCTGCTTGGCTGTTCATCTCCCATCTCCACCTCTCCTACAGATCTGGATAAATGTTTCTTTAACTCTTTGATTATCGGAGTTCCATGCAGTTCTGATTTTTCTGGAACTTCTGATTGTTTATTGTTTTAAAATTGGTTGTTATCCTTCTTTTGGTTGCACAAGGAAGTGAAGAGTTTTTACCTACACCACCATCTTGGCTAGAACTTCACTGGTTGATTCTTGCATGTGTCCTGATCAGGCTTCAAACCCACCACCTTGTCATATTGAAACAATGCTGTAACCAACTGAGCTACTCAGCCAGGGTTAAACAGAAGTATCATATTATCAAAGTATGCCTAATGAAGATTTGAGGAGTAGCATATCAAATTGAAGCAAAGAAAGACTAGAGACAGGAAAAACAGCCACAAAATATTCATAGAAATTCAGCCATGCGATAAGATTGTGGCAAGAATGGAGAGAAAAAAGAATCTAAAAGACATCAGAAAGAAAATATGAGGATAGGATCGGGAACTGATTAAATTCTAGAGATGAGAAAAAAGTCAAAACTAACATCATATTTTTTTATTTAGCTGAAAAAAACAATTCTAACAGTAGAAAATGGAAAGACTGAAAAGGGTAACTGAGCTAATTGAGCTAAATTGTATTGAAATAGTGGAAAACAGAAGATGACAGAAAAAAAGAATATAAACTATACTGAATAAATATCATTAATATATATGGATACCTGAGAGTTAACAGCACAGAGTAATAGCTGTATATTAAAAAATAATCTTCTAAGAAAGATTATAGTAAAAAATTTTTCAGCCCTGGCTGGCGTAGCTCAGTGGATTGAGCGCGGGCTGCGAACCAAAGGGTCGCAGGTTCGATTCCCAGTCAGGGCACATGCCTGGGTTGCAGGCCAGGCCCCTAGTGGGGGCCACAAGAGAGGCAACCACACATTAATGTTTCTCTCCCTCTCTTTCTCCCTCCCTTCCCCTCTCTAAAAATAAATAAATAAAATCTTTTAAAAAATTTAAAGAAAAAAAAGAAATTTTTCATTATCCCAGTCACTAAACAGGAGTTCATGAAAGACACTACGGTGAAAAAAAAAAAGGTCTTTGAGATGTACAGTCTCTTAACAATTCACCTACCTTTGAACCAAAGCTAACCAATAAAATGCAGCTTTAGTGACATTATGGAACTTCCAAAGCCAGGTCATAAGAAGTCTTCTGGCTTCCACTTCGTTGGCTTGTACCTCTCGTCAGTCACTGTAAAAAGTCTAACACTATCCTGACATCACCAAGCTATAGCCTAGCTCAAGCCATACGGAGATGACCTAAAGATTGAGACATCATATAGTGAAAGAGAGGGGCCCAGGAGCACCATGGCACGGGACATGTGAATGAAGTAGCCATCTTGAAAGTAGGTCCTCCAGCTCAGCCACCCCAGCTGATACATGTGGATCAGAGACTCAGGAAAGCCCTTCTGAATTCCTGACCTACAAAATCACAAGCAAAATAAAATGATTGTTTTGACTTCCGGCCAAGATGGAGGTGTAGGTGGACATACTGTGCCTCCTCGCACAACCAAAATTAAGGACAACAAAGATTTAGAAACAAGAAAACAACCCGAACTGATAAAAACTTGAACTGTATGGAAGTCCAACAACCATTCATCTAGATCAGTAAGAGGGGCAGAGTCGCGGCAGGAAAACGTGGATGTTGGAGGACCCGGGCATGCAGGCAGTGGCTAGCAGACCCTGGGTACGGGGTGGCAATAGTGCAGACCCAGTGAGGCCGCGCAAGGGAGCTGGCTGACCAGGTGGTCCCACATTCATGTGCAGATAATCCAAGAGAAGGGGAAGCGGCAGAAGGGACTGGAATCTTAGAGAGTGGAGCAAGCGCCATTGTTCCCCCTTGGACCCCACCCCTACATGCAGCATCACTACCCATCAACTGGGCTGCCCCACCCTGGGAAACACATAAGGCTCCGCCTCTCACTACATAACAGCCGCGACCAGACCAAAAAAAAAAAAAACCAAAAATGGCTCAAATGGGAGAACAAATCAAAGCCCAGGAGCCAATTCATCTAAGCGACCAAGAGATAGCCAACCTATCAGATGCATAGTTCAAAGCCCTGGTGATCAGGATGCTCACAGAATTGGTTGAATTTGCTCACAAATTAGATGAACAAATGAAGGCTACAATAAGTAAAATGAAGGAAAATGCACAGGGAACCAATAGGGATGGGAGGAACACTGGGACTCAAATCAATGGAGTGGACCAGAAGGAAGAAACAAACAACCAAACAGAAAACAAGAAAGAAACAAGAATTCAAAAAAATGAGGAGAGGCTTAGGAACCTCCAGGACATCTTTAAACGTCCCAACATCCAAATTATAGGGATACTAGAAGGGGAAGAGGAAGAGCAACAAATGGAAAACTTATTTGAACAAAAAATAAAGGAGAACTTCCCCAATCTGGCAAAGGAAATAGATTTCCAGGAAGTCCAGGAAGCTCAGAGAGTCCCAAAGAAGTTGGACCCAAAGAGGAACACACCAAGGCACACTGCAATTACATTAGCCAAGATCAAAATGAAGGAGAGAATTCTAGAAGCAGCAAGGGATAAGGGGATAGTCACCTACAAAGGAGTTCCCATCAGACTGTCAGCTGATTTCTCAAAAGAGACCTTCCAGGCAAGAAGGGGCTGGAAAGAAGTATTCCAAATCGTGAAAGTCAAGGACCTCCATCCAAGATTGCTCTATCCAGCAAAGCTTTCATTTAGAATGGAAGGGAAGATAAAGTGCTTCTCAGACAAGGTCAAGTTCAAGGAGTTCATCATCACCAAGCCCTTATTATATGAAATGTTAAAGGGACTTACCTAAGAAAAAGAAGAAAAAAATATGACAGTGAAAAGACAGCAAACTCACAGATATTAACAACCACACCTAAAACAAAAGCAGACTAAGCAAACAACTAGAACAGGAATAGAACCACAGAAATGGAGATCACATTGAGGGTTAGTAACAGGAGAGTGGGAGGAGGAAAGGGGGGAAAGGTACAGAGAATAAGTAGCATAGATGGTAGGTAGAAAATAGACAGGGGGAGGGCAAGAATAGTGTGGGAAATGTAGAAGCTAAAGAACTTATGACACATGGACATGAACTAAAGGGGGTGAATGTGGGTGGGAGGGGGTGTGCATGGTAGAGGGGGCTGATGGGAAGAAATAGGACAACTGTAATAGGATAATCAATAAAATATATTTTTAAAAATGATTGTTTTAAGCTGCTAAATTTTAGGGTAGTTTGTTATGCAGCAGTACACTGGGAAATAGCCTTCTATTTTATCCTGATATGCCTAGAGCCTAGCAGAGCACCTAGCTTACAGCAGATTCACTTAAAGTGGTGTGTATAAAATGAATCGCTTTCTTCCCTCACATATGCTAATCCACATCTCTGTCATTCTCCCTACCCTCACCTTTCTTTTAGGAAGTTCCGAGTCACAGAGGCAAACACTGTTAGGACCTTTGGTATGTCCTCTTAACTACCATGTGGTAGTAATAGCCTCCCCAAATCCATCCCATGCTTAAAAGATAGGTATGGCTATGCTACCAAAGTTAACCCAAAGTAGACACCTAATGATTTCACATCTGGCTTAAGGTAAATAAGGCCAGGAGAAAACTCTGTACAGGGCCACACAAAAACAAGAAAAGAAGCAGTCACAAATAATGGCAATATTACTGCAAACCAAGAAACTGGAATCGGGGTCTGGCTGTTCAGTTCTATAAATAATGCATAAGTGTGGTCACTGAAACCACGGGGTTTCCTTTCACTGTAAGCTCTCTGATTATACAAGGCTTCTTATAGGTCTGACCAAAAACAACTCAGAAACAACACATATCAACCCACATATGAAATTTCCTAAATTAAATTAGCTAATCTTTAATAAAGAAGGGAAGTGTATAGTGGGGGGTGAAAAGGGTAAGTGATAAGAAGATGAAGGCAATGTGAATAAAAAATTCTCTTCGGTCACCTTACAGGGCTGATCCATTCCATCGTGAGCTAAAAGCATTTCTTTCCATACCAAGTATCTGCCAGACTGAGGAGATGCTGCTGTAAACAGGTTGCATCACCTCACTAGGCCATGCAATTGCTGTGTTTACACCTGAGTTGTTCTCAGTGCCATGGTGGGAAAAGAAAAGTTTCTTCATGGCAGAAAAGGCAAGAGAGACCCCCCAAAACCTACCTGCCAAGCAATTCTTTTGCTGACTCCTTGGACCAGAGAGTATGGTTACTTGAGACCCCAACCCCACAACCTTATACTCTACCCATTCCCCAAATTCCCAGTCTTCTAGGCATTGAGAGGTTCTGCACAAAGAGGTTTCCCAAACCATTTGATTACCAAGATATTTCCCTCTTTGTGCCTTTCTTAATAAGCTTTAAATGAACAGCATTAAGATATGACACTTAATCTGTCCACAATTGTCTCTCTCTTCTTTCTTTGACTGGCACCCTCCAACTTGTATACGGAAGAGAAAACAAATAGCATGTAAGTTGTTGGTAGCTATTTGAGTGACAGCCAACCTTATGATAAAGTTGACAATGTAAGATGGAGCAAAGAGAAAGAAAGAAGTGGAGTCTCTGGATAACATCTATTTAACTGCTGATTCAAACCAACCCTTAACCTAATAAAACTGCTGGAATTCCAGTTACATGAGTCTGATTGCTTAAGGATATTGAACTATTTTCTATTACTTGTACCCAAACACATTCTAATATATCCAATAGCCAGGAAATATCTTTTCCAAATAATCCGAAATATATATCAAGTCAGTCACACTGAAATACACATGCCACACATACAAGAACCTGTGCTTAGCACCGTGGGGAATACAGAAGTAAACTAAGGGCAGCATGTTGCAGTGGACAGAATATAGCCTTTGAAGTCAGATGAACCTGGATCCAAATCCTACTTAGGAGACGTTACTTAATTTCTCTAAGCCTTAGTTTTCTTGCCTATAAAATGGAAGAAATTGGGCTACAGAATTGTGAGAATTATGCTAATACACAAAAGCACCATGTATAGCACTTAGCCATAGTGGGTGTTTAATAACTGGTAGTTATGATTTTTAAAATGAAAGTCTTTACCCTCAAGTAGGGTAGAAAAGATGAATAATTATGATTTAATAATTGGGATATTTACAGGATATGGAAGATGGCAACAATGGTTCCAACTCTTCACCCCTTACTGAGTCCATGCCCTTTGATGTGTAACTTTGCTCCCAGGGTGGACTCAGGCGTGTGACTTGCTTTATCTAATGGGATGTTGGCCAAGCAAGGTTGAACACAAGCAGAATCATGAAAAGCACTTGTGCAAATGGATTGGCATACTTTTGCTATTCTGGTATCATCTTTAAAAGGACATGCCCAGGCTAGCCCACTGGTCCCAGAAGGAAAGATGAAAAACAGCTGGAGCAAAACTGCCCCAGAAAGCCCCACCTAGAGCGGACTACTGCTGACCCAAGGACGCCTGAGTGTGCAGTGTCTGTTCCAAATTCAACTAATATCTTCAGTGCCAGTGAAGACTTGTGGAAATAATTTAAGTCCAGAAGAGACCAGATCATTCTGAATGTGGGAAATATTCTTCCTAATAACATCAATACTTTACAGGCATTAACAAAAGCTATACTACTCTACTGTAATTACTGGCAAGCTATTTTAAGAGAAATAAGGAACGATGCTCACATTACTGTGGAGAGCAGGTATAGTACTAATCAAGAAATATTTACTAAATGTCATTCAAGCTCTAAGTACTGTGCTAGAAGTTATCAGTAATTTATTTTTATGATCCTTGATGAGACTAATAGCTGTGCTGTCAAGTCAAAATTAAAAAGCAATTAAGTGTAGGAGTCCCCAGAGATCTACATCATGATGGCCTTTGCTGATCCTCTTCTGAAAATATCCAAAACCATTTGGATGTTTGGACTTTGTGACCATTGGCCTATTTGCATCATAATAAAAAGTGTTAATATCATAAGCTATGTCAACATCTCATTAATGATACTAGAAATGCACACTCACCGAACACCCACCGTATGTTGTTATAAATAGCTATAAACAAGCTAAAAAACAACAGAAAATATTATTTAAGGGCAACATGGTCAAAGAAATGTTGTATTAAGATCATTCATTTCTGCCATTTCCATTACATCCCATTTCTAAATTTGGGACATGAACACAAATATGAAAGTATGTTTACAATATACAAGCCCTTCCAATGACCTCACAGTTCAGAAAACAATGATAAAAGTAGGGAGTACAATGAATACTTTTACCATCATTCGATTCAGAGCTCTGGCAGATACAGGGCTTAAAAGAAGGAGTTGTCTTTGAAGAATTTATAGACTCACTTCTGAGAAAAGAGATACAAAGAAAATATCTCTTGATCTGGGAAGCTGGTTATGGGTGTGTTCATTTATATAAATCTAGTGAGCTGTACACTAGTGTGTTTTTTCTGTTTTGCTTTATTTTAACAAAAGGTTTTTAAAAAATTGAATGATACTAACAACAGTATAGAACTAAATACCAAATGAAAAATAATGACATGTCAAGGAGTTCAAGAGGAACTAGTCACTGCTAATAATAAAAGCTATACTAGTTAAAAATGCATTCAGTAATTGCTATATGCCAGGCATTGTGCTAAATAAGCATTTTACATTTCATCCTTACAGCATCCCTGTGAGGTTGTCATTTCATCAGCAGCAGCATTTGCCACAATTAATTATTGCCTTGTCCTTGAAACTCCTTCTTCCTTTCCATTCCACATTTTCTTTCCTGGTTTTCTTCCTACCTCACTAGCCACTCCTTAATCTGCCCTTCCCCCAGAATTTTAAAATTGAAATACTCTAGAGGTCAGGGGCAGACAGTTACAGTGCAGCCTGTCAGGAACCAGGCCTCCAGGGAAGCTTGCCTGAGCTCTGCCTCCTGTCCCTCCATCCCCTGCCCCCACCCAGTGGAAAAACTGGTCCCTGTTGCCAAAAAGATTGGGGACCACTGCTGTAGGGCTTAGCTACTAGTCCTCTTCTCTATCTAGACTCCCTGGGGCAGGTACTACTATTTTTTTATTATTATTATTATTATTATTATTATTATTATTATTTCCATTTTACAGATAAAAACACTGAGGCACAGAGATTCAAACCCAGATAATCAAGACTTCAGAGCAATGCTCTTAACCACCTTACTATTCCACCTTCTTTGCCTTCCATATAAAAGGCAGCACATAGTTACACACATTCCACATTGTGGTACCCTCAAGTAACTGAGAAAAGAGACACAGAGAGAGGCACATGGGATCCTCCTTCATAAGATATTAAGGAGTAATACCAGGCACCAAGCCTGCAAGAAAACAAATACTCTTGCAAATTCTGTTACACAATTTTCCTTCCTAAATTTCTTTACTTCGTGTTTTGGTACTTAACTTCTCAAGAAGAAATGTGAAAACATTCTAGAACAGACTCTAAAATCCAGATGCTCATCAGAATAATCTGGAGAGCTTTTAAGAATACCTATGGACCCTATGCAGACCTACTCTACTAAACCCAGAAGATTCTAGGAATCTATGTTCTAAGAAGCACCCAAGCAAATTTTGGAGCTGGTAACTCAATACCTGAATTTGGGAAGTTTTTGTTCTAAGAGGATTCTCTGGTCCTCAGAGATTCAAGAATGACTACGCCATATTTATCTGCCTAGAAGAGGCAGAGAATGAAATAAGAATGGAGATATAAACTGATTTCGTGAAGTAATGAGGCTCATCAGGAAACCATAGTAGTGAAGGTGGTATTCTAGATCAGGACATCAAACATTTCTGGGTAGTCTGGGAATTTGTTGCTGTAACAGAGTCTGCAGCCAAGTGATGCCATCCCTTAGCTTAGGAGGGGGTCATCCAGGCAGCAAGAAATTTATTGAGCACTCACATTCTTAAGAGTATTTACCAAGTATTAAGAGGGAATCCAAGAGTATTAAGAGATATGGCCATTGCCCTCGGGCAACAGAAGAAAGCATTGTTAACTCCGCCATTTTTGTATAAACAAATGTACACCCATTTACCTTACATATGCAAGTATCAATCACTACAGAACCATAAACTGCTGAAACGAAGGCAAAGAAGTCACCTTCAACATGTTTAGTGAAGTCTTACCTCTGTAAGTGCATGCAATTGTCCTTGATGTACACATACACCCATGAACCTATAAAACAAAAGTTTTTTGTAAACAAATGAAAAGGACATAAACATAATTGCCATATAAAGAAGCTAGTTTAGTTACCTACACATTAGAAATGACCTAATACCTGTGAAGTCTCTGGGCTCCTGTACAACCCTGTAGTTTCTCAAACTTTGAGACCAGACTGGTAAATTTCTAAGTTTACCTGAAACATCTGGTTGTAGCAAGACCTAGCGGTAAAAAGCAATGATGGGAGGAGGGGGCAAGCCTTAAAAATAGCATGATATTTAAAAAAAGACATCAAACTGGAAGTAAAAAACCCTGATGCCAGTTTCAGCTCTGCCACTGACTACATGCTCACCACCACCATTGCCGACCTGAGGCCAAAAAATGTCACTAACCGTAAACCTATTTGGGGTTCAGTTTCCTCATCTAAAAAGTCAGCAGACTGGACTACCCAGTATGAAGGTCCATAATTCACAAACGAACTGAGGGTGAAAGTGGGGGTGGCCTACATTTGCTGGATGATAAAGAACTAACTTCCTTTACATTAAAAAAAAAAAAAAAAAAACCAAAAACCTCTTCCAAATATGTAATAAAAAAGAACCCGATAGAAAAATAGGCAAATGGCATGTGCATGATTCACAGAATAATAAGTATAAATGACTAATAAAAATATCAAAATGTGCTCGAAATCACTCATAATAAAAGGAATATACATTAAAACAAGGAAATACTGCTTTTTTTGAGATACTGCGTTTTAAATCTATCAAATGAAAAAAGATTAAAATTCATTATATCAGGAAGGTGAGAAAACAGGAACAGAAAACACTGTTGAGTTCTTGGCACAATTTTTTCAAATGGTAATTAATTATACCTAGCAAAAACTTCAATTGCTCCAATAATTCCATTTCTAGGAGTTTATCTTACAAATATACTCAATTTAGGTGAGCAAAAATTCATGTAAAAAGCATCTATTCCACCAGTATTTATGAATCTAAACAACTATCAATGAAAGACTGGTTAAATATTTGTGGTATGTTCGTAGACTGGAAAACTATACAGCCATTAAAAAAATGAAATTGCCCTAGCTGGTATGGCTTAGTGGACTGAATGCCGGCCTGTGAGCCAAAGGGTTTCTGGCTCCACTCCCAGTCAGGGCACATGCCTGGGTTGCAGGCCAGGTCCCCAGTTGGGGACATGCAAGAGGCAACCACACATCAATGTTTCTTTCCCTTTCTTTCTCCCTACCATCCCCTCTCTCTAAAAATAAATAAATAAAATCTTTAAAACAAAAAAGAACAAAGTTGATCTTTATGAACTGATATGGGAAGATATCCAAAATATACTGTTATATGAAAACATCAAGCAACAAATCTCATTTGTGTAAAGAGTCTGTATATTAATTTAAAATGTCTAGAAAAATATTAATAAATGGTACTGAGGAGGAAGTGGGTATTTTTAGTGTATATACATATTTTATTTTAAGTTTATTTCAACCAACAGGTTATATTTATACATAAAAATAATTTTTATATAAAAACCATACCATGCCATACTACAAAAATAAATAAGTAAATAAGTAAGTACCATAAATCAATGATTATGACTAATGATCATAAAGTGGGATACGACAAATGTCATAAAGTCTGCGTCAACTGGGGTTTGGGTTGCCAAGACAGAAGTCTTGCTAATAATACTCACAATTCTCAAGTAAGTTCTAGTTCAGAAGAACAAAGAAAAGGGAAGAGACTGTCCACAAGTGAGAGTGTTGGCACAGCAGTGACTGTGCTGGAAAGGACCATAAAGTTCCATGAAGGCAGAGTCCAGGTCACATTCTTCCCTGTGATCACAGTACCTGACAGTGCCTAGCAAAAGTATGCACATTCAGTAAACAATTGTTGAGTGAAAAGGAACTGAGGGAAAGCACCTAGTCGACTGTTTTAACAGCATAGTTTTAAAGACATGCTGCTTCAAGCAAAATTACTAATGTGGAAACTTCAGAATTTCTCCAAGAAGTGGTCTCTGGTCCACTAGTTTTTTCTAAGTGCATCCAGAGACTTGGTGGGAGCCTGAGAAAGGAAGGATCTGAGGAAAGATCTAGGCGGTACTGAAAATAGGATGCAGGCTCCAATGACTATCTGAAACATACCTCTGGCTTGGGAAGAAATGGAAAGCCAAATAGTAGAGTGGTTAAAAGGGCTCTGAAGTTAGAGGGTGTAGGTTCAAATCTCATCTCCACCCTTTACTTGGCAAGCATTAATTTTCCTCTCTATAAAATAGGACAATAACCCACATCACTCTTTTGTAACTTTCCTTACGACGGAAGATTCAATTTTATTTATCTCTGCATTTCTAGTACCTAGTATAGCATCTGGCACACAGTAAGCAAGCTCTCAGTAAAGATTTGTTGAATGGCATGAATGACTTTTATGACCTGGAAACAAGTTCAAGCTCCTCCCTGAGATGGAAGATTTTACTTACTGAAGATCATCCTTCCAGAATCAGCTAAAATTTCTTCTTCTCTATAACAATCTCCTGGATGTCATCCACATTAATCTCTCTCCCTCTCCTTCTTAGCCCCTTTCGCCCCCCACAGTACTGCTAGTACTTTTTACCCTCCTTTGAAAGACTGTTCATTAGCATAAGTGAAGTGGTCCAGGGTCTGGAGTCAGATTGCTTGAATCTGAATCCTGGTTCTCTTACTTACTCATGACCTCTCTGTATTTCAGTATCTTCACATGTAAAATGGGAATATTAATGTTACCTAACCTATATGGTTACTGTGAAGATGAATGAGACAACTTGGGCTCCTGGAACATATGCACTAGAAAATGTTAGCTATTCTTCTTCCTCTTTTAACATTTCCAACTCCTTCTCCAGAATGTAATATAAGAAAGGTTTTGCCCTGGCTGGTGTGGCTCAGTGGACTGAGTGCTGGACTGTGAAGCAAAAGGTCACTGGTTTGATTCCCAGTCACGGCACGTGCCTGGGTTGCAGGCCAGGTCCCTAGTGGGGGTGTGCGAGAGGCAGCCACACATTGATGTTTCTCTCCCTCTCTTTATCCCTCCCTTCCTCTCTAAAAATAAATAAATAAAATCTTAGTGAAAAAAGAAAGAAAGGTTTTTAAGAGTACAGAGCTCATCTCATCTCTTTCTGTATGCAGTGCCTGAAACATAATGCTGTGAACGTAAGATTCTAACAAGCATTTCTTGAATAAAACAAACAATAATCATCAAGTTAGCTTCATGATATAAACTCAATTTATATGAAAGAACACTTAGAGGCAGGTACAAGGCTGGAAAGAGGCATTTATTTTATTAAGTAAAATAGTTACAAAGAAGCTAGGCAATAGGATTCTACTAGCAAAACACTGGCTACATTCTAGAGGAATGGGTCTCCTAGAAGCTGAAAAGACCTGGTTTCAGTGTGATGCCCTCCTTCTCCCCTCCCCCACAGACCCACAGTCACTATGACCACATCATCCACAGAAGTATCACAGACAGAACACTCAGGAGGTACTGGCTTCCTGTGACAGTTTTCTGCATGCTTTCTTCCACACCCCCTACTCACATCACCACATCACACTGGTGTTGCACAACTCTACTTCTATGGGAAACTTTTCTGCCTGACCTTCTCAACCTCATTTCCTTTCCACCATTACCACATCCAAAAAGGTGTCACAAAGCTTGCAAGCTGAGACAGGCCTTAGCTTTATATTGGAAGAGGAGTTTGAACAGAATTAATCATTCCAGTTGCTATAAACAGAATATATTTTAAAAGGGAAATATTACTCATCCTTAACAGGGAAGTGATATATGCCTAGAAAAGCATTTAATATTAACAGTAAGTTTTCACTAAAATTTGTATTGTTAATTTTATCAAACTCTAACTTGTCAATAAAACCTCAGGTCTTTTTTGTTATGAAACAGGACCTAAAAAAATTACATCGTAGATGATTCTTTTTTTTTTTTTTTTTGGAGATTTTATTCATTTACTTTTAGAGATTGGGGAAGGGAGGGAGAAGGAGAAGGCAAGGAACATCAGTGAGAGAAACATACATTGATCGATTGCCTCTCACACACTCCCACCTGGGGACCGGGCCTGCAATCCAGACACGTGCCTTGACTGGGAATCGAACTGGTAACCTTTCGGTTTGCAAGTTGACACTCAATCCACTGAGCCATACCAGTCAGGTCCTGAATGATTCTTATTCCCCACTACCACCACTCCAAATCATGTCAGCTAGAATTACTCAGTTCAAGAAGGGAGCACTTTCCTAATGCCTGTGCTTAAGAGGGAGTGATTATTCAAATTTGTTATTTTTAGTTTCACATTACACACTCATTCCTGTTGAGAAGTAGAGAGCTGCTTTTGTTTTTTAGATCAGTGCTTTATAAATTTTAATGAAGAAATGAATCACCTAGGAATCACAAAAATTGCCTACTCTGATTCTATAAGTTGGAGGGTGGGGTCTGAGAGTCTGAAATCCTAATAAGCTCCCAGGATGCTGATGTTTAGTCTATGAACCACCCATTGAGTAGCAAGGCTCAGTCTATACAAAAGACAGCTGATTTCTAAAGTTAGTAAGACTGTAACAGAAAACTCCCAACTCTGATACTACTAGTAAATTCCACTTTGACCAGAGGCTTAGTATGCCTCAGTCTTTCCTGTAGCGTGATTTACCATTTCCCATAAAGTGCTGTTACCATGTTCTTCCACACCTTCGCCTTTTCTGAGGGTGTTTCCACTGGCTAGAGTGCCCCCACTCCCTCATTTCCACATAGAATCCACTCGTCTTCAAACCCCAGCTCAAATACTTCCTTTCCCACAACACAAATGTGGCTCCATTCTGAACTAACATGCTTCTTTCTGAACCACCCTCTGTAGTATCATCATTTCCTACTTTGGACTATGTTTTGTAACATGCCTACTAGACATAAACTTCTTAACAGCATTCTTTTGCTGGGCATATAACAGTATATAAACACTTGCTGGGTAAATTTAAGTCAACTCTGACCACTCAAAAATTATTCAGTGCCGACCGTGTGCCAGACATTCTTAATGATCATGATTGTGGTAACGACTATTTCTTAAAGAGCATTTTCTATGTAAACATATTCTAAGCACTTTACATGATATTCATTTCATCCTCACAACAACGCAGTGAAGTAGTACTTTTATTATCCCAATCGTATTGATAAAGAACTGAGGCTCAGAGAAATTAAGTAATTCACCCAAAGTCATTCAGCTGGTAAGTGACAGTGAGGAGTCAAACCTCAACAGTGAGTTCCAGTGTCTGTGCTCTTAATCACTGTTTTATTACCTCTTCATATAGTTATAAAAGGGATATAAAAATGAGATACAAGGGGATATAAAAACAAGACACAATCCCTTTCCTTAAGAAGCTATTGGTTACTCAAAATCTCTTTGTGGCAGCTCCTATCTCTGATCAAAGTCCAAATTCCTTAACATGTTATTCAAGGGTCTGAATGATCTGACTCAAGCTTCTCTTCTTTATCTTCTGTTACATAAAGAATTCCACCTGAATTCACTATGGTTTAGTTATATAATCTGCCACTCCTAAATATGTTCTGAATTCCATATTGCTACAATGAGTCCATTTGGAATTCATTTTTCAAAGCTCTACCAATCAGTCCTTAAAAACTCAGTTCAAGAATATCTCCAAATACTGATAACAAGAATAACAACAGTAGCACCAAACATTTATAAACCATTTAGTGCACCAGACATGGCCACATATTAAGTCATTTAATTCTGAAAATGGCGCTTTGAGGATGGTTAGAATGATTTTTATCTCAGAGACATAATTTCAAATATTTCCCTAATCTTCCTAATCAAAAATTAATCTTTCTCTTCCCTTTACACTCATATCATTCCATAAAAATCTCTGTTGTAACACTTATCAGGCCAGTTTTTTACACCAAATTTTACCTATATCTATTTCTTCCACTGAATTTAAAGGGTTCCTGAGTGCAGAGATGTTACGTGTGGAAGAGAATGACTACTTTTTTAAAAAATAAATTGCTTCCCTTTTCCTCCTGAAGTAGACTACATGTCTCTTAACAGTTGGTTAAGACCACACACAGTTCTGGCCAGTGGCGCAGGGGCAGAAGTGAGTACGTGATTTCTAGGCCTCTCCCATAAAAACCTCAACACGATTCTCCACACTTTATTCTTTCATCTGCCAGCAGATGCAGAAGGGCCAGTGGAGACAGCCGAGGCCCTGTCCTTGGTAAGAAAAAGAGCTCCCTGCCCACCTCCACCCAACATGCATTGGACTGGGACATGAATAAGAAATAAGCTTTAAGGCCAACAAGATTTTAAGTTGTTTACTACAGTGGTTAGCTCACCTGGATTAAATACACCATGTAGTTTTGTGTCTCTGTACATACCTAAAACATTGCCTTGTTCATAGTTCGTGCTAAGTAAATACTTACTGAATTAAATTGAAACTTAAAATTCTTATTCCATGGCAGGACTTTCCTAGACCCTACTGTTAGCTAGCCATTTCCAAAATGAGCAAGATTATCCATTAAAGTATGGAAAGCAAATTAGAATTTTTACTCACATTATTTTTTATGTAAAAAAGATAAATTGAGATTTGCTAATATTTAATATGGCTTATTAGTAGCACCTGGGCATGTGCTCAGAAAATGTTTTCCTAATGGGACACTGTGGTAGGCAGAAAATGTCCAAAGATGTTCATGTCCTAATCCCCAGAACCTATGAATATGTTCTGTTATATTGCAAGGGAAAAGAATTAAAATTGCTGCTAATTTTAATTAATTGGGATTATTATTGCTGCTAATCAGCTGCTTTAAAATAGGGAGATTAGCCTATATTATCAAAGTGGGTCCAATGTAATCAAAACAGTCCTCAAAGGCAGAACAGGGAGGCAGAAGAGACAGCGTCAGAGGGATATGATGCAAAAAAGACTGACTCAGTCAATGCTGGCTTCAAAGATGGAAGAGAGCTACAAGCCAAGGAATGCAAGCAGCTGCTAGGAGCTGTAAAAAGGAAACAGACTCTCCCCTAGAGCCTGCAGAAAGGAATACAGCCCTCCCAAAGCTCGATTTTAGCTAAGACGAACGTCAGATTTCTGACCAACAGAACTATGAAATAATAATTCTGTATGGTTTTAAGCCAATAGGTTTGTGGTAATTTAATGTGTCAGCCATAGAAAACTAATAACAGGTACATACTCAGAATATTTATTGGTCACTATTCTATGTCATAATGTTTACAAATTGAGGATAGACTTAAGGCTTTGATACTTTCTAAAGCATAAGGAAAATAATATATTCCTTGGTGGCATTTATACTCAGTCAGTCAAATATTTATTGAGCCCACAGTTCTATATAAAACTCAGAGCTAAACACTGAAGTTTAAATGTTGTTCCTCCTCAAAAGTTTGTAATCTAAATAGTACAGTGAGGGAAAGGTATGACAGCAGTCTAAAATACGTCTAGCTATTCTCCTTCTGCAAAAAAAAACAAAAACCAAAAAACCCACAAAAAACACAAAACAGGAGCAGCTTTAGCTCAAGCAATTACTTCGTCAAGGCTGTCCTAAAAAACAAAAAACAAACAAACAAAAAACCACCAATAGTACTGTTAGACTTAAACCTACTCAATATCGCAAAACAGGGCCAAGTAAGTGTTCTGTGACCATTATGTCAAAGCCGTCAAGAAAATTACTACTTATCGCTCACCTACGATATACTTGGAAACTGTGCTGGGTGTTTTATACGCATTACCTGAGATGAAATTGCCTCCATTTTCATCATTTAAGAAAATGAGGTTGTTCAGAGCACTTAAGTGACTTGACAAAGGTTGGAGAAGGTACTAGAATCTGGATCTGTTTGACTCCAAAGCCCATGTTTTATTCTGTGACAATGGGTATGAAAGAAAAAAGGCCAGTGGTTCAATAATAACTTTATTTTTGATTCACAAAAAAGAACTGCCTATCTGTAAACCAATGAAAATCTAACTGGTTTGCTTTACAAGCTTTTCTATTGCCAACTTGAGCAATAAGCACCATACACATTGTAGGAGAGTTATTTTGACTTGTACTGGTCTTTCCAGGAAAAAAATGTCTGACTCCAAAGTTATAGTAAAAAACAATTAGGAGACCTGAAATAAACCTACAGAAATATTAAAATATGGGCATAAGTTTTATATTAATGTTTTCTAAAAGACCCACATCTGAGACCTACTAAAAATGTCTTACTTTTCTTTAAAAAGTATTTCCAGAAGTTATATTTTTATCCGATCTCCTCCCATAATTTTGAAAGGAAAGGTCTTGTAACATATTCTACCAGATTCCACTAAGCTTTAACATATGGAACTAAAAGGAACTTCTTTGCATTTTACTTCCAAATAAAGCAAAGATATCATCATTCTCTTGGACTAGAAAAAAATAACCAAAAAGAAGAGCGGGGAATGGCTCAGATCTCAAGTCCCAAGAGAGCTATGAATCTAGGCCCATAAAATAAAAGCAATAATATCCTTGGGTAAGGTTTGCTGCAGTTGAAACGTGTTTTAGAGATATTACATCATTGAAAATTGGTTGTGCTAGATCCCAGATATGAGGATGCATAAAAAAAAAAAACTCGGCTGAACAGACATTAACCTCCAGAGCTTCACATCAGGTGACACTAAACAGAGCTGGTTCAGTCTGGCTTTCTCTTTTCTGTCCCTGATTTTTATGGTCCAATTTTAAGACAGCTAAAGGCAGAATAGACCCTGCTCAGCCATCACCTGATCAAGTCAATGGCACTATATGTAATAAAAGGACCAATCAAGTTCATGGTCTAATTTTACTTTTTTTAATTTAAGTGAAATTATGTAAAAATCTAAAAAGTTAAAATTAGATCTGCTTCCTTATAAATATTAAATGAGCTTAATAAACACAAGACATCTTAGATTTCTGAGAGGAAAATATCCTCTAGCTTGAATAACAACTGAAAGTAAACTGAGACTGAGTTCATTCTGTATTTTATTTCACAGAAAATTGTAAACCTCATTGCTCAAAGCTGCATGCAAGCAGCAAAATATCAAGTCTCCTGACAAAGGCAGAACTACTGATACCTATATGCTGCGACTTTAAATGTTTCCAAAATGTTGTTTTAAAAAAATATCAAGGAAGTTTAGAAGAGAACTAATATCCAGAAATACAAGTATCTAGAATGTCTCCCCAAGCACTGAAAAAGCTTCCTCCTCCTTCCCACGTATCCTTTAACCTAAAATTACTCATAAAGTCAGACCAAAATAGCAAAATATAAACACGAACTTCATTTTATGCGAGCACATTTCTGAAACAACACTCTCACAATGATTTATTTCTCCCCCTTCTCCAAAAGTGGGAGAAATATATAGAGAAAAAAGAACAATTCAATCCAACAAACATGTATCGAGAAAATAGGTAGAAGGTTTGTGCTCTCCATAAATAAACGGAACACTTAAAAAAATATTCTACTGTCTGACACATATATCCTGGTACAGTGCCAGGCAAAGAGTTCAGATTAAGTGGGGGCTATAGAAAATAAACATGATGATTCCTTATTCAAGAAGTTAAAAAAAAAAAAAGAGTTCACAGACAAATAGTGATAATGATGGATAACATTTATTGTGTCCTTACAATGTGTCAGACACTATTCTAAGCTCTTTACATGGAGTTACTTCATTAAACCCTTAGGAAAATATTGTGTGGTAGGTACTATTATTATCTCCATTTTATGTTTTTAAAAAATTGAAGAGAGATTAAGTGGCTTGCCCAAGGTCACACAACTAACAAATGGTGGCGTCAAGACAGGACCCTTACCTCAAGTCTTATGCCTATACAGCCTCAGTATGGGATGCGTCAGATGATTATGACATCAAGAATAAAAATAGCAACAGTTAAGATTTAATGACGGGTAGGACTTCCGGCCAAGATGGAGGCGTAGGCGGACACACTGTGCCTCCTCTCACAACCAAAATTAAGGACAACAAATATTTAGAAACAAGAAAACAACCAGAACTTATAGAAAATTGAACTGTACGGAAGTCCAACAAGCTTTCATCCAGACCGGTAGGAGGGGCGGAGTCGCGATGGGAGAAGGTGAAGGTGCAGGAGCGCAAGCAGCAGCGGCTGGCAGTTCCCCGATGCACAGGCGGCAGCTGGCAGTCCCCAGCCCACAGGCAGCAGCTGGAGGACCCCGGGCACAGGGGGGCAACTGTGCAGACCCAGTGAGGCCGCACAAGGCAGCTGGTTGACCAGGTGGTCCCACATTCGTGCGCGCAGACGGTCCAGGCAGAGGGGAAGTGGCGGAAGGGACTGAATCCAGGAGAGAGCGGAGTAGGCGCCATTGTTCCCTCTCAGACCCCGCCCCCACATACAGCGTCACAACCCAGCGAGTGGGCTGCCTCGCACTGGGAAGCGCCTGAGACTCTACCCCTCACTACGTAACAGCACGAGAGTGTGCACAGATAATCCAGGTGAAGGGGAAGCGGCAAAAGGGACCGGAGTCCAGGAGAGAGTGGAACAGGCGCCATTGTTCCCTCTCGGACCCCGAGCACACCTATAGCATCACAACCCAGCGACTGGGCTGCCCCGCTCTGAGGAACACCTAAGGCTCCACCCCTAACTACGTAATAGCCGAGACCAGACTAAAACCAAACCAAACCAAAACAAAACAAACAAAACAAAACAAAAAAAACACCAAAAATGGCTCAAACGGGAGAACCAATAAAAGCCCCAGAGCCAATTCCTCTAAGCAGTGAAGAGATAGCCAACCTATCAGATGCACAGTTCAAAGCACTGGTCATCAGGATGCTCACAGAATTGGTTGATTTTGCTCACAAATTAGATGAAAAAATGCAGGCTACAATACGTGAAATGAAGGAAGATGCATGGGGAACTGATAGAGATGGAAGGAAAACCGGGACTCAGATCAATGGAGTGGACCAGAAGGAAGAAACTAACAACCAAACAGAAAACGAGGAAGAAACAAGAATTCAGAAAAATGAGGAGAGGCTTAGGAATCTCCGGGACATCGTTAAACGTCCCAACATCCAAATTATAGGGGTCCCAGAAGGGGAAGAAGAAAAGCAACAAGTGGAAAACTTATTGGAACAAATAACAAAAGAGAACTTCCCCAATCTGGCAAAGGAAATAGACTACCAGGACGTCCAGGAAGCTCAGAGAGTCCCAAAGAAGTTGGACCCAAGGAGGAACACACCAAGGCACATCATAATTACATTAGCCAAGATTGAAATGAAGCAGAGAATTCTAGAAGCAGCAAGGGATAAGGGGACAGTCACCTACAAAGGAGTTCCCATCAGACTGTCAGCTGATTTCTCAAAAGAGACCTTCCAGGCAAGAAGGGGCTGGAAAGAAATATTTGAAATCTTGAAAAGCAGGGACCTACATCCAAAATTGCTCTATCCAGCAAAGCTGTCATTTAGAATGGATGGACAGATAAAGCGCTTCTCAGCTAAGGTCAAGTTCAAGGAGTTCATCATCACCAAGCCCTTATTATATGAAATGTTAAAGGGACTTACCTAAGAAAAAGAAGAAAAAAATATGACAGTGAAAAGACAGCAAACTCACAGCTATTAAGAACCACACCTAAAACAAAAGCAAACTAAGCAAACAGCTAGAACAGGAACAGAACCACAGAAATGGAGATCATATGGAGGGTTAGCAACAGGGGTGTGGGAGGAGGAGAGAGGGGGAAAAGGTACAGAGAATAAATAGCATAGACGGTGAGTAGAAAATAGACAGGGGGAGGGCAAGAATAGTATGGGAAATGTAGAAGCTAAAGAACTTATGACACATGGACATGAACTAAAGGGGGGAATGTGGGTGGGAGAGGGTGTGTAGGGTGGAGGGGAATGATGGGGGAGAAATGAGACAACTGTAATAGCATAATCAATAAAATATATTTAAAAAAGATTTAATGCCTTGCACTGTAATAAATTCCTTCTGTACATTATCTCATATAATTCTCCCATCAACCTGGTCAACCTGGTATGGAAGTACTATTATTACTCTGCACTACACAGATAAGAAAACTGAAGCTATAGAGGTTACATAATTTGCCTAAGGCCCCCAACTAAGATACACAACCATCTTGAACCTCTTGTCTGAATTTCAGACTTGTTTATCCAACTGCCAACTTGATATCTCTTGGATCTTCCATCCCCAAAACCTGTCCCCTGCACCAAGTCTTCCCAAATGTAGTTGCCGACAATTCAGTTCTCCCAGTTGTTCAAATCAAAATCCTAAGAATCACCCTTGAGTCCTCCTTCCTTTGTGCTAATATCCCACACCCAATCCAACAGGAAATCCCATTGCCTCTACTTTCAAAAATATCCAGAATCTAAGAACTTCTTCACCTTTGCTGCTACCATACAATCTAAGCTATCATGGGCTCTCTCTGGATTACTACAATAGCTTCCTTAGTTAATTTTCATCAGTTACACATTTTACATGACCTCAAATAGGTAATAATGAAAAATAATGTTCCCCTGGCCTGCCTACTCCCCAGAGGGAACCACTTTCAGTTTTCAGCTGTTTCTTTTATTTACCATCATAGCTCTTGTTATGTTATACTTATTACGCTATTTCTGAGCTTCTACTGTCTTTCCAGTGTGGAAGCTAAGGATTTAGCCTTCTTAAATTACTTCCCTTCCAATATTGTTATAAGACAATTTTGGGTAAAATCAATGTTGAAAAGAAAAGAATCAAGAGTCAGCATTTAGAGCAACAAGTATGAGGACACATGGACAAAAACTATGGGGGGTGGAAATGGGAGGGAGGTGGGGAGGGCTGGGGCGGTGGGCTGGGGGGAAGTAAAAGACAGAAAACTGTACAATATCAACAATTAAAAAAATACTGATTAAAAAAAAGACTCAGCATTTACATTATTATGACTGATAACAATCTCTGCTAGCCCAAGTAGTGTATTATGATTGTTTTTATTTCTTGCACAAATTTTGTTTCCCTAATTTTTCATTGCTTAGTTATTAAATGCCTACCACTAATTCTTTACAAAGCCTCCAAGAGAATTGTAAAATTGACCCTCTCAAACACATCTGGGAATCTATAAATTCTTCCCTCAAACCAGCTCTTCCAACATCTCTCCTGGAGCTCTTGATCCTTCTGCTCCAATCCAGACTGCTTATTCTCCAAATTGTTCCCCAGCAGTCACCCTAGGGCTTGCTTTCATCGTTCTACTCCCTTCTTTCTAGATCCATCCTTTTTATTTTGTTTTATTTCCCCCCTTGTTTTGATGGAATATATCAAATTTTCCATCAAATTTTTAAATTTTTAAAAATAAATATTTAAGCCGTGGCTGGTGTAGCTCAGTGGATTGAGCACGGGCCTGCGAACCAGAGGATCGCGGTTCGATTCCCAGTCAGGGCACATGCCTGGGTTGCAGGCCAGTTCCCAGCAGGGGACGTATGAGAGGCAACCGTACATTGATATTTCTCTCCCTCTCCCTCTCTCCTACCCTTCCCCTCTAAAGATAAATAAATAAATAAATAAATATTTAAAAAAAAAAAAACTCTACTGTTAAAAAAAATAAAATAAAATAAAATAATAAATAAAAATAAATATTTAAAATATGCCAGCAGTTTCATTTAAAAAGGCACGTGAGCCCTGGCTGGTGTGGCTCAGTGTTTGAGTGCCAGCCTGCAAATCAAAGGGTCTCCAGTTTGATTCCCAGTCTAGGGCATATGTCTGGGTTGCGGGCCAGACCCCCAGTAGGCAACCACACATTGATGTTTCTCTCCCTCTCTTTCTCTCTCCCTTCCTCTCTCTAATAAATAAATAAATAAAATCTTTAAGGCACACAAGAAGCAAAATCTTGCATATCTGAAAATGTCTTTATTCTACCCTCATACTGGACTAGATAGTTTGGCTAGATATAGAATTCTAAGTAGAAAATAATTTCCTCTCAGAAAGCACTGTTCCATTGGTCTAGCTTCCAGAGCTGGTGTTCAGAAATTAATTTTCAATCCTTTGTATGGTATATGTTTTGGATTCCCCCCAACCCCCATTAGTGCTTAAAATCTTATTTTAATTACCCATATTCTAAAATTACCTAAAAATATGCTCTGGGGTGGGTCTTTTTTCATTCACGGGGCTGGGCACTTAATAGGCCCTTTCACGTTGGAAATTCATGACCTTCAGTTCTAGAAAATGCTCTTGTATTTGTCCAAAATAGACTTCTTGGATCAATCATTTAATTTTCTTATCTTTTCTCTCTTATTTTCCATCTTTGATTTTTTTCCTATTAATGGATGATTTCTTCAATTTTATCTCCTTGACTTTCTAATTCAAATGATTTTACTTATTACATTTTTTCATTTCCAGGGATCTTTGAGAATTTTTGTGGTTCTCTATTCCTTTTATATATTATAATATTCTTGTTTCATGAATGCAGTATCTTCTCTCTATCTCCTAAAAGAAAATATTTATAAGGTGTTTTGGTGGTTACTTTTCAAAGTTTTCTTATTACTTGAGACTATTCAATTTCTCTAAATCCACCAATTCCCTGGCAGGTGGTGGGGGTGAGAGTGGAATGGGGATGATTCCTGCCTGCCTGAGAGATAAGCACTAGATGAGGACTAGAAGTATCATAAGCCTCACTATTCACTGTGCAGACTATTTCCCTATTCTCAGTAAAGCACTCCTTCCTTATCTTCTGTCATATGAGATGTTTACAGAGTATGAAACACTTCCGGTTTCATTTTTATCCAAAATTAAAACTCATTGTATCAATGGATTAGAGTTAACTTATTAGTTGCAATGAATGGGGATGTTGACTTGAAGGCCTAGTTTCTCCCTTAAAAGATTTTCAGTCATCCTCTTGTTTTCAGCCTAAGCCTGATGCCCACCTTTATAGTTCCTGAGCTTTGATAGGTTTCTGTGATGTCAAGTGGCTTGCTTCAAATTGGTATCCATTTCTATAGATACTGTTTTATAAGCAATGGAAATACAACAGTGAGCAAGATAAATCTACCCTAGACTAAAGGCTATAAACAGTTAATAAACAAATAAATGAACAAGATAGTTTCAGAAATGATATGAGCTATGAAGACAAACCAGAGGGAAGGGATAAATAATGATATGAATGCTATTTTAGGCAGGCTAGTCAACAAAGTCTCTTTGAAGAGGGGATATCTCAGCAGATACATGCCCTGTGATTCCAGGATAAGGACATTATAGGAAAAGAGGAAATTAAGTAAAAAGACCCTAATGTGGGAAAGAGGTTAGTATATTTGAAAAACAAAAAGGCCAGTAAGAAAGGTTAGAATGGTGTAATATAAAAGAAGAGTGATCAGAAATAAGGTCAGAGAGCCAGGTAGGTCAAATCATTCAAGGCCTTGTACACCAAAGCCCATTGTTTGTATTTTGTTTGAAGGGTGAAAAAAGGTTATACAAGGAAATTCAGCAGGCAGTCTGATATGATCTGATTTACCTCTTTAAAGTTCAACCTGGTTATTGTGGGACAAGAGGGGAATCTAGAAGATTAATTAGGAGCTTGGACCTAGGATCAGGACTGTGGAAGTGATAAGAACTAGTCAGACTCAGGACATATTTTAAAGATAGCATTGAACCACATGATGGTTTGAAATGGAGTGTGAAGAAAAGACATTAAGGACAACTCTTAGGTTTTTGGTCTGAGTAATAAATAAACGATGGTTCCATTTGCTGAGATGGGAGTGGTCTAGAAAGAAAAATGATCAATAGTGGTCCCTAATAGGTACTCAATATATGGTGGCCATTGCTTATATAAAAATAATTTTCTATTACATGTCCATTATATTTCTTTTTAAAAATATTTTAGCCCTAGTTGGTGTGGCTCAGTGGATTGAGCGCCAGCCTGAGAACCAAAGGGTCACTAGTTCGATTCCCAGTCAGGGCACATGACTGGGTTGCAGGTCAGGTCCCCAGTGTGGGGTGCTCAACAGGCAATCACACATTGATGTTTCTTGTCCTCTCTTTCTCCCTCCCTTCCTCTCTCTTTAAAAATAAAAGAGTAACTTTTAAAAAATAAATATTTAAAAATTATTTATTGATGAGAGAGAACACTGATTTGTTGTTCCACTTATTTATGCATTCATTGGTTGATTCTTGTATGTGTCCTGACAGGTGATAAAAGCTGCAATATGGAGTATCAGGACAACATTCTAACCAATTGAACCACCTTGCCAGGGCCAATTATATTTCATTAAAAATAATTTTTATTTTATTTTTAAAAGATTTTATTTATTTTTAGACAGAGGGGAAGGGAGGGAAAAAGAGAGGGAGAGAAATATTAATGTGTGGTTGCCTCTTGTATGATCCCTCCAACTTTGTTCTTCTTTCTCAAGATCACTGTTGCTAGTGTGGGGCCTTTTGTGGTTCCATATAAACTTTTCAATATTTGTTCTAGTTCTATGAAATATGTCACTGGAATCTTGAAAGGAATTGCACTGAATCTATCAATTGCTTTGGGTATTATGGATATTTTAATGATGTTAATTCTTCCTATCCATGAACATGGTATGTGTTTCCACCTATTTGTATCTTCTTTAAATCTTTCTTTAGAGTCTTATAATTTTTTGAGTACAGGTCTTTTACATTTTTATATGGTTTATTCCCAGGTATTTTTTTTAATGTATTTTATTGATCATGCTATTACAGTTGTCCCATTTCTCCCCCATCATTCCCCTCCACCCTGCACACCCTCTCCCACCCACTTTCCCCCCTTTAGTTCATGTCCATATGTCATAAGTTCTTTAGCTTCTACATTTCCCACACTATTCTTGCCCTCCCACTGTCTATTTTCTACCCACCGTCTATGCTACTTATTCTCTGTACCTTTTCCCCCTCTCTCCTCCTCCCACACCCCTGTTGCTAACCCTCCATATGATCTCCATTTCTGTGGTTCTGTTCCTGTTCTAGCTGTTTGCTTAGTTTGCTTTTGTTTTAGGTGTGGTTCTTAATAGCTGTGAGTTTGCTGTCTTTTCACTGTCATATTTTTTTCTTCTTTTTCTTAGGTAAGTCCCTTTAACATTTCATATAATAAGGGCTTGGTGATGATGAACTCCTTGAACTTGACCTTAGCTGAGAAGCGCTTTATCTGTCCATCCATTCTAAATGACAGCTTTGCTGGATAGAGCAATTTTGGATGTAGGTCCCTGCCTTTCAAGATTTCAAATATTTCTTTCCAGCCCCTTCTTGCCTGGAAGGTCTCTTTTGAGAAATCAGCTGACAGTCTGATGGGAACTCCTTTGTAGGTGACTGTCCCCTTATCCCTTGCTGCTTCTAGAATTCTCTCCTTCATTTGAATCTTGGCTAATGTAATTATGATGTGCCTTGGTGTGTTCCTCCTTGGGTCCAGCTTCTTTGGGACTCTGAGCTTCCTGGACTTCCTGGTAGTCTATTTCCTTTGCCAGACTAGGGAAGTTCTCCTTTATTATTTGTTCAAATAAGTTTTCCACTTGTTGCTCTTCTTCTTCCCCTTCTGGGACCCCTATAATTCGGATGTTGGGACGTTTAACGATATCCCGGAGGTTCCTAAGCCTCTCCTCATTTTTTTGAATTCTTGTTTCTTCCTCGTTTTCTGTTTGGTTGTTAGTTTCTTCCTTCTGGTCCACTCCATTGATCTGAGTCCGGGTTTTCCTTCCATCTCTATCGGTTCCCCA
The DNA here is from genome assembly GCA_039655065.1 of Glossophaga mutica. NCBI lineage: Eukaryota > Metazoa > Chordata > Mammalia > Chiroptera > Phyllostomidae > Glossophaga > Glossophaga mutica. The sequence continues at coordinate 30,975,448 of CM077307.1, forward strand.
TGCGTCTTCCTTCATTTCACGTATTGTAGCCTGCATTTTTTCATCTAATTTGTGAGCAAAATCAACCAATTCTGTGAGCATCCTGATGACCAGTGCTTTGAACTGTGCATCTGATAGGTTGGCTATCTCTTCAGGGCTTAGAGGAATTGGCTCTGGGTCATTTATTTGTTCTCCGGTTTGAGCCATTTTTCGTGGTTTTTTTGTTTTGTTTGGTTTGGTTTGGTTTGGTTTTAGTCTGGTCGTGGCTATTACGTAGTGAGGGGTGGAGCCTTAGGTGTTCCTCAGAGCAGGGCAGCCCAGTCGCTGGGTTGTGACGCTATAGGTGGGGGCGGGGTCCAAGAGGGAAGAATGGCGCCTGTTCCGCTCTCTCCTGGACTCCGGTCCTTTCCGCCGCTTCCCCTTCACCTGGATTATCTGTGCACGTGCACGTGCTGTTACATAGTGAAGAGTGGAGCCTCTGGCACTCCCCAGTGTGGGGTAGCCCAGTCGCTGGGATGTGATGCTGTATGTGGGGGCGGGGTCTGAGAGGGAACAATGGCGCCTGCTCTGCTCTCTCTTGGATTCAGTCCCTTCCACCACTTCCCCTCTGCCTGGACCATCTGTGCGTGTGAACGTGGGACCACCTGGTCAGCCAGCTGCCTTGTGCGGCCTCACTGGTTCTGCACAGTTGCCCCCCTGTGCCCGGGGTCCGCCAGCTGCCGCCTGTGCACCTGGGAACTGCCAGCCGCTGCTGTTGGCGTTCCCGGGTCTGCACCTCCACTTTCTCCTGCCACGACTCCGCCCCTCTTACCGGTCTGGATGAATGATTGTTGGACTTCCATACAGTTCAATTTTCTGTAAGTTCTGGTTGTTTTCTTGTTTCTAAATATTTGTTGTCCTTAATTTTGGTTGTTAGATAAGGCACAGTGTGTCCGCCTACGCCTCCATCTTGGCCGCAAGTCTATTCCCAGGTATTTTTTTTTTAATTAATACAGTATTTATTTGTCTTTCCTCTGCCAAACCCTGAGCCAACCACTTTCCCCAGGCTGCCCAGGGAGGTATAGGAAAAGGAACATACACAGCAGACCAGACATGGGAGAAAGATCTATGGGAGGTGGTGATAGCTCCTTCACATGGTGAAGAGGATGAGAAAAGCCACCATCAGGTAAAAGAACCCCATGGCCTCAGAGAGGGCAAAGCCCAGAATGGTAGAGAAGAGCTATTGCTTCAGAGAGGGGTTCCTGGCATAACCAATGATGAGGCTCCCCAACACAGTCCCAATTTCAGCCCCAGAGTCTGCCTCCCCTACTGGGCAGTCCCAGCCCCAATGAACTTTGCTGTGTCAATGTCTCTTGAAATGGCCCTGGTTTGGAAGCTGTGGCCAGGAATAAGAGAGGTCAGGGTTGTGGGGCTGCCAAGCTGCTGAGGCTCTCATCTGTCAGTGTCTCTGTTCATTTTAGCACCACTGCAGATAGTGCCCAGCTCAGCAACTGAGAGGTGAGCCTGACCAAGGCGGGGGTGGAAACAAACTTGGCGCAGGTGTATATTTTCAGGGGATAAGGGACTGTGACAGGAGAGCTGCTCCCAGTGTGGAGAAGACAGAAAGGCGATATTTTATTCTTTTTGTATCAATTGTGAATGTGACCGTTTTCTCAATTTCCCTTTCTGTTAGTTTGTTATTGGCATATAAAAATGCAATTGACTTCTGGATAATAATTTTGTATCCTGCTACTTTGCTGAATTCATTTATCAGTTCTGGTAGTTTCTTGGTGGTATCTGTGGAGTTCTCTATGTAAAGTATTGTGTCATCTGCAAATAATGACAGTTTTACTTCTTCCTTTCCAATCTGGATGCCTTTTATTTCTTCTTGTCTGATTGTTGTGGCTAGGACTTTTAGTACTATATTGAATAAGAGGGGTGAAAGGGGACATCCCTGTCTTGTTCCCATCAACAACAAGATCAAGGAAGAAATCAAAAGATACCTTGAAACAAATGAGAACAAAACAATCCAAAATCTGTGGGACACTGAGAAAGCAATCCTAAGAGGGAAATTCATAGCATTACGCACCTATCTCAAAAAAATAAGAAAAAGCTCAAATAAACAATATAACTTTACAATTAAAGTAACCTGAAAAAGAACAACAAAGCCCAAAATGAGTAGAAGGAAGGAAATGATAAAGACCAGAGCAGAAATAACAAAACAGAGTCTAAGAAAAAAAAGGTACAAAAGATCAATGGATCCAAGAGTTGGTTCTTTGAAAAGATAAACAAGATCAATGCTGAGCATCTTTTCATGTGTCTCTGGGCCCTCTGTATGTCTTCCTTGGAGAAGTGTCTGTTCAAGTCTTTTGCCCATTTTTTAATTGGGTTTTTTGTCTTCCTGGAGTAGAGTCGTGTGAGTTCTTTATGTATTTTGGAGATTAAGCCCTTGTCCGAGGTGTCACTGGCAAATATGTTTTCCCATATGGTTGGCTCTCTTTTCATCTTAATGCTGTTTTCTTTAGCCATGCATAACATTTTTAATTTGATAAGGTCCCATTTATTTATTCTTTCCTTTATGTCCCTTGCCTAAGTGCCTATCAGCAAATGAGAGGATCAAAAAACTATGGTACATTTACACAATGGAATTCTACACAAGAGAGAGAAAGAAGGAGCTTATACCCTTTGTGACAGCATGAATAGAACTGGAGAGCATTACGCTAAGTGAAATAAGCCAGGCAGTCAGGGACAAATACTATATGATCTCACCTTTAACTGGAATGTAATCAACAAAAGAAAAAAGTAAACAAAATATAACCAGAGTCATTGAAATTAAGAACAATCTAACAATAGCCAGAGGGGAGGGGGAAGGGGACAGCAGGGAGAAGGGTTTTCAGGAACTACTATAAAGGACACATGGACAAAACCAAGGGGGAGAGTGGAAGTAAGGGAGGGAGGTGGGTTTGGAGGGGGTGGGAGGGTGGAGAGAAAATACAAATGGAATTGAACAACAATAAAATAATTTAAATTTTAAAAAAGATAAGATAGAACACTACAAGAACAACAATTAAAATGAAATTTTAAAAAAAGGAAAAAAATTTTTTAATTTAAAAAAAGATAAACAAGATTGATAAACTTTTAACCAGACTCATCAAGAGGACAGAAATAAATAAAATCAGAAATGAAAGAGAAGAAATAACAACTGAATAACCAAAGAATTACAAAGGAATGTAAGAAAATATTATGAACAATGATATGCCAACACTGGACAACCTGGACAGAATAGGTAATTTCCTAGAAATTTACAATCTTCCAAAACTAAATCAAGAAGAGTCAGAGAATCTGAATAGATAGATTACACCTAGTGAAATTGAAGCAGTAATCAAAAAACGCCCAAGAAACAAAAAGCCCTGGACCAGATGGTTTCACGGGTGAATTTTACCAAACATTGGTGAGAAGAAATAACACCTCACCTTCTCAGACTATTTCATAAAATTCAAGAGGAGGGAAGGCTCCCAAACTCATTTTACAAGGCCAGCATTATGCTAATTCCAAAACCAGATAAAGACACTACAAAGAAAGAAAATTATAGGTCAATATCTCTGATGAACAAAGACACTAAAATCAACAAAATATTAGCAAACCAAATATAGCAATGCATCAAAAAAGATCATACAGCATGATCAAGTGGGATTTATTCTGGGAATGCAAGGTTGGTACAACATTTGCAAGTCAATAAACGTAATTCACCACATAAACAAAATTAAGGATAAAAACCACATGATTGTATCAATATATGCAGAAAAAGCATTTGATAAAATCCAGCACATATTTATGATAAAAACTCTCAGCAAACTGGGATTAGATGAAACATACCTAAACATAATAAAGGCCATATATGACAAACCCACTGAGTAAATTCTTTTGTCATATATGACAAACCCACTGAGTAAATTCCATATATGACAAACCCATTGAGTAAATTCTCAATGAGTAAAGAATTTTTTATTCAATTCTGAAATCAGTGGAAGCCACAAAAGTCTTTTAAGAAATAAGTTTTACAATTACAGCTGTGTATTAGAAAGAGTGAAAATGGTGGTGGGGGAGTGAGAAATAGGGAAAATAATTTACTCCAGAGAAAACAGATTTATAAGGGAAGGAACAGATGCAAGGGCCTTGAAGATTAAGAAGCAAGAAACAAAAAGAGTAAGTAAAGATGATTTGGGGATTTTCAGAATGGGTGACTGGAAAGATAGAAATCTTAACTAAGATTAGGAAAATATCCTGCCATATTGTAATAGCATCAGCTAATACTAGTTTGTTTCCTAGCTGTACAGTTTGCTTCCTAAGGAGACTGTCTGGCCTCTCTACTTCTCTTGTATTCACCATGATATTGTTACCTTGCATGGGGTCAGACTGAGTATGAATAGTTCCAAATCAATACTTAAAGACTTGAAAGCATATTCTCCATTTTAACAAAATGACAATCATATTGTTGCAAATAGATTTTGAGATAAAACAAAAATTAGTAGATAGGAAAATAAATTCAGAATGTGGCCTCAAAAAATAAGCATGAGAATGTGAATGAGGAATCCGAAAGAAATATTAAATTTCTCATGGCATGAAGAATAACAAAGAGGTGTGAGAACAAATCTTGGTCCTCAGAAAGGCCATTGGGGAGTGGAAGTGAGCAGGGCATACAATTGGGTTACAGATCTTGAGCACAAGAGTTCCTGGCATAAACAACTTTATTCACAAGAGGACAAAACGATCAGTCCCTGCACTCAACAAAGCACTTTATTGTTCCTTTTTTTAACTGATAACTTAGAGCAACCAATGATAAAACAACCAATCTTAACTGTATCCATGTATTAAAAAATATATAAATACGCAAACAAAATATATAAACCTACTGCTTCTAAGGCTTACCAGGCCACTCTTTTCCTTCCAACTAGAAATCTTAGGAGGGAAAAAGATAAAAGGAAAAGAGGAAGTAGGAGGTTGGAGTCAAGAAAAAGAAAAATAAAACTGTGCAAGTTCAGCTCACTCACTCCTGCTGGGCACAAAATAGCTGTGCCAGCAAAGGACCAAGGCATACCCAGAGGACTAGATGCCTAGCATCACACAGATCATGAGATAGCCTTCTTTCCCAAGTATGATTTTCTAAATCACTAATGCAATGATTTTCAATTTTTTCTTTGTTTTTTAAGCAGGAGACCTTTCTTCAAAACTCCTATATAGAAGTTCAATGTAAAACAGATAAAAAGTAGAGCTGCTCTAGCTGGAAAAAGAGAAGGGAACTGAGAGTCTCGTCTGTTCAGCAACCTCTTTCTGGCACCACCCCCAAGGAGACATGTCTATGGAAATCCTAAGGTTCCGAGACGAGGATTCTTCCCAATTTAAATCTAATAATCTCAATTTGAGGGAAAACTTTGGTTCATACTTCTGCCTCAGTTTCTGTACCTATAAAACTTACAGTATTTATAGCTTGAAAACAGATTATGAACCATACTAACAGTCACAAGATCTTTAAATTATAAAAAAATATTAAGTATTAGTAAATTTCTAAGACAACTAAAAAGGCATTTAGAAAATAAAAATTCTAAGAATTTTGAGAATGGAACATAGTCATGCTCAGACTGACATTTAAGACATCCTAGGGAAGTATAATAAACGTTTCTGCTGCTGTGGTACTCCTCTGGGTGGGTAACAAAAGCCAAGAGGACTCTGCTTGCTTTAGGCCATTAGTAGATTTCCTTTCATTGTGTTCAAAATACACAATGCAAGTGAAGACACAAAAACATAAAAGATATAAACAATTAGAAGCTTCCATTCCCAGGCTTTTCACTGCAGTATATTTGAGACAGGTGGCTTATGTAGAACAAAAAGAATCATGAAAAGAATTCAAACCTATCATGGTTAACAATGAATTATAGTAATTTTCATGTATTACACAGTTACTATGCACTATAGCAAATCCATAAGCTTTATATACATTATCTTGTCTGTTGACTTATGATGGAGATCAAGATAGAGTTAACATGGATTATTATATTTAGAGAACTTGGCTGAGAACAAGAATATTACTTCTTATAAGTTAAAAGGGAGGATGTGTCATTCTTGAACAATGGAACAAAAAACAAAGGCTAAGACAGTAGATCAGAGAGACATCAGAACAGTAATGATATCATTGCTCTCATCACACCACCAAGTTTCTAAGCTGGAACACTTATCTATTTAGTAAAACAAGAGCAAAGATGTAAGTGGACTCTAACCCAGTATTGTCCAATACAGTAGCCACTAGATTTCTGTGGTAATTTAAATCAAATCAAATCAAAATTTAGTGCCTTGTTCACTCCAGTCCTCACTGATTTTATTCTCTTTTCATATATGTAAGTACTAGATCCCCAATTAGAGTGCAAATTCCTTGCTATGAGACATTTCATTTTATATATACCTTCATACTTTTCTGATATCTGACATATCATCAAGCATATACTAGATGCTTGAAAAATGTGTTCATCTAATTTTTGGATTGGGAAGAAAGTCATCATTACAAATAGTGGCTGAACATTTTTATAGTAGAGCAGGAAGCCAATAATTCTATATAAAGATAGAAAGTTTCAAGTAAGCAGTATAATCTAATTTCATAATTTATTACCACTGACCAAACATGTAAATCATACTTAGGTTATCTGATTTCTCTCTGGTCCAATATAAATATTAGCAGTAAATGACCCTAGGCAAAGAGCACTTTTAACTTTTCAAAGTGTCTTACACACAAGCCCTACTTAAATACATATTAACTTAAATTGTCTTATTTGGTTTTGTTGGGGTTCAGAACAAGTCACCCCAAGATGTGCCTCTGTGGTATGCAGTTTTTTTTTTAGCTAAAGGCAAGCTAGACCCTATGGGCTCAAGAGAAATTTCAGCCCCCCAACCCAACCCTTTTAACTACCTAGCAGAATTTGAATTAGGTGCCTTGCCCATAATAAGAGATTACCAGAGATAACTTTTCTGACCTATCTACAGGGCAGGGCAAACTACTAATTACTGAACATCTGTTCTTCTTATGTCCCTGCAATGACCTTCTGAAGCCCCAACATGGCTTATCTCATCCTTAACTCAAAATGTCATATATATGTCATTTTTCCCGTCTGCCTCTAAACCTCCCAGGTATGTGGGGGTCTTTGACTCTCTCATGTGTATGGGATTCCCACGCATACACATGCAATTAGATTTAATTATTTTCTCTTGTTAATCTGTTTCAGGTAGATTTTATTATTAAACCAGCCAAAAGCACCTGGGAAGGTAAAGGAAAGTTTCTTCCTCTTCATAGTTACATTTGGAAATATACTCACCTAAAAAAGAAAAGAAAGAAAGAAGGAAAGAAGAAGGAAAGAAGGAAAGAAGGAAGGAAGGAAGGAAGGAAGGAAGGAAAGAAGGAAAGAAAGAAAGAAAGGAAGGAAGGAAGGAAGGAAGGAAGAAAATGAATGAATAATTAGAGTAAGGAAGATTCAGACACTGATTACTAGAAAGTAATGATTATATAATCTTATATATAAAAATAATTCTCCTTTATAAAAGTGAACTCTCAAATGAGTGCTAAAAGTTAAGGGTAGATAGCCTTAGGCATAACTTAATTTTTATTTTCATTCACTGATTTAATTATAATTCCTTATAAAGGAATTAAGAAAATTAAGTAACTAAGTAAGTCTAAAATCTTTTTGAGGGCCTGATAATCAAAAGGTCACCAGTTCGATTCCCAATCAGGGCACATGCCTGGATTGCAGGCCAGGTCCCCAGTTGGGGTATGTGAGAGGCAACCAACCACATGCCAATGTTACTTTCCCTCTCTGTCTCCCTCCCTTTCTCCCTCCCTTCTTCTTCTCTCTCTAAAAATAAATAAATAAATAAATGAACAAACAAATAAACAAATAAATGAACTCTTTTTGATAAATTACTAATTCAGCAGTAGGAAACAACTGTTTTAATAAGCTGCTACTAAGGGAAAACAATTTGAGAAACAGAAGAGAGTTTTATTAAGTGCGATTAATTACCAGAAAATTAAGTTTCAACAGGTAGAAAAAGATCTATAGCACAGCTAAATCCCACCAAGACAGATTCAGCAGGAAATCCTAAATCTCTCATTTCAGCTGTTAATGCTATTCTAAGAGGCTTCCAATAATGTTTCAACTTCCTCACTGACCACCAGAAGGAAAGAAAAGCCATTACCTAAGGATGTTGGGATGCGAGAGTCTATTCATGAGCTGCACTTCCTTCAGCATGTTTGCCCGGTTACTACTCAGCGTGTTCATCTTAAGAGCCATCACCTGACCAGAAGCTCGGTGACGCACCTGGAAAATAAAAAAGAACAGGAAAAGAGGCTCAAGGGCAGGAGGAATATATGAGGTCAAAGTCTCCACATGTAGAACATGCCAATTTAGATAAAATAGACATGGTAGGGCATGTTTTTCTATAAACTCTATGATTACATCAGGGTCTCACTTCCATTAATGAAGATGAATTTATTCCATCCAAGACCAAAACTGTTTTCAACTAAGCTGGCCAGAAAAACACTGTTAAATAACACCTCAAGAAAGAATGTCGTAGGTTGTTGTTGTTTTTTTTTTTTTTTTAGTATCTTATAGAAAATGGGGGAAATTTATTAGCCTGGTTCCTCAAGGCTAACATTGCCGAACATTGCCGAATCTTAGGACACTAAGAGGAAAAAGTCTCTTTTGTGGAATTTAAGTGTCCACAGAAAAGATATATGCACAAGCCTTGTATAACTCTAAATGAACAATAAAGCTGTCTTTATAGGACACTAAAGACACAACCTCAAAATCTCCCTCAAGCATGATAAAATACATATCTACAAGAAAAAAAGCATTTCATGTTAAATATAGAAAGAAGTTGGTAAACCTTTTAAAGCTAATATTGTAGTAACTGAACCCAAAGTACTTTGTAATCATTTATACACACTCAAGTCAGATACACAGGCCATACAACTTACACTATTTTCCATACATACAGAGGAAAGTTCACTTCTAAAACATTCATCCATTATAGAATTCTATCTATTTTACATGAAATATTGTTTTATAATTTCAATCCACACTCAACCGGTTTCAAAAGACACAACACTTTACTTACAAGAAACTTAACTATGTTTTCACCCTCTAAATGTGGTCATAGTAGTAGCAAAATGAGACTATCAGAGAAAATAGTTTGTCTTACCTAAAGAAGCTCAATTATTCACTGAGATGTGTGTTCCCTACTGAGAAATTATGAATGAGGCAGTAGAAAAATAAAGTACCAAGGACCTCATTACTCTCTGGTTAAAAAAATTTCATTTCAGATCTTATGCAACAGGGACTTACTATGCAAAAATGTCATCATCCTATGGACTTTAAGAGTCATATTTCAGTATGTTATACTTGACCAAGTGGAAATTCCAATAGAAAACATGACAATCTACTTAACTCTTCAATCTCCAGAAATTCCTTGAAATGACAGTAGCCCAGAAGTTTAGCGTATCTATTAATACAGGGCAGACATTACAGCTTATGGTAGAATTCAAAGAAACAATGTTTTAGAGTAGCCACACAGAAGAAGGAGAAGGAGGAAGGAAAACACTCAGAGCCACGGAAACGCTGATCAGAAAAACGGAGGCAGAACATTGGCTGTCTCTCCCCTCTTCTAGATCACTTAGTGAGATTTGGGACCCAACTCTCTTTCTAGTGCATCAATGATTCTGTTGTCATGTACCTCGTGACTGATGAAAGAGAACTGGCCTTCCTTTTCAGATCCTGTGTGGATAAGTTAAAAGAGACATTTATATACAAAGAATACACTGACAGTATTTTTCCAACTCTATTTACAGAAGACATCTGTGTTTTAATAAGAACTCTCTCCATTCTAAGAGTCACTCTTCTTTCTTTTTCCATCACCTGAAAATTATCACTCTGAGTTCTTAACAAAATGTCTGCTTTAAGACAGTTTGACATTAAAATAATGTGTGAAATTTAGGGATAAACAATCTGTGTTTCAAACTAATCAGAAAGAACCCTACTTCCTTAAGCAAGTGCGCAAGATAATGAACATATTCATAACTCGTATTTTGTCTTTCATCTACATAAAATATTCTTCTCCGTTCTTCTAGCTTCTCAAATTCTACTTACAGTATCTTTCAGGCCACACTCAAATATTCCATCCTTGCTGAAGCCTTCCTTGATTCTTTCTGGAAATTATTTGTGGTTTCCTTCTTTCTACTACCTCAGAACAACATTCATTACACCAGTATACCACTCATCACACAGTTCTCTATATAAATATCTTCTCACTAGGCTATAAAGCATCTTGAGACCAGGAAATACTTGTATATTAATATTCATTCTTGTCTTACAGTGCCTAGAAGGCCTGGAACATCATTAAGGGCACAGTAAAAACAACAGTTAAATGATATTTCTAATATAATTTTTAAGAGCCAGTGAATCATTTATTTATGCAGGTGACTTCTTTGAGGGTAAGTAGGGGGGAAGAGTGTTTTTCTTTTTCAGATGGCAGAGGATGGGAGGAGAATGGAAACAGAAAAGTAGTATAAGATTTGGTCAAAGTGTTCTGGAGTTTACCATGTAGAAAAAGATAAACAATAAGCTATATGGCTAGTCAGATAAGAAAGAGAATAAAGAATAAAATATAGCACATGAGGTATTTTATATAGATGTTTCTGGGATGAGCACTTAGGGGAAAATCTCATGGAACTTCAGTGAAATCTCAAAGGATTAATAGGTTTGGATAGATTTTTTTTCTTTCTTTTCTTCCCCCTCCATGTCCCCCCATTCACAACACAGACCAGGCAAAGGGCCTGGGCTGAGGTGTATATGGGGTGGGTTGTTTAGTCTGCGCCTCCTCTTTCAGTACAGGCGGTATAAGAACGCAGCCTGTGGTAAGCACTGGGAGGCCTAGATTTTTTTTTTTTTTTTTTTTAGTATAGAATAGACTACACTCTTGAGTATATTCTAAAGTATAGAATAAAGGAAGAAAAAAGTACCATCAAATATGGGGTCCACAAAATGTGGAGAACCTGCCTAAATGCAGGAGGATCTTCATTCCAAGTTATCAAAGCCATAAAAATTAATTAGATTAATGAGCTCAAATGTGCTTAGATTCTCAGGGTAAAGAAAAGGTCTAGTTCAGCTTAAATTTGTCCCCTAAACAGAGATCATTGTTACTACTACTACTAAGAGGATTCCCAAGAGACTGATATCATTAAATATCTTTTAAAATAAAGTTAAGAGCCCTGACTGGTGTGCCTCAGGGCATTGGGCATCATCCCTCTGACCAAAAGGCTGTCAGTTGGATTCCTGGTCAGGGCACATGCCTGGGTTGTTGGCCAGGTCCCCCACTGAGGGCATGTGTGTGGCAACCGATGGATGTTTCTCTTGCTTCTTTCCTCCCTCCCTTCTCCTCACCCGAGGATATATTTATTGATTTTGGAGAAAGAGAAAGAGAGAAACATCAACTGGCTGCTTCCCATAAGCACCCAGCCCAGGGATCAAACCCGCAACCTAGGAATGTGACCTGACCTGGGATCAAACCCACAGTCTCTTGGTATACGGGACAACGCCCCAACTGACTGAGCCACTGGCCAGGCTTCATGGGATATTTTAACCTACTTCTTAGAGAGTAAAAGCTCAAGCAGAAAAGCAATGAGTATGGATATGGTACATATTAATAAAATTGAAATGCTTGATCTAATCCTACCCCGAAAAAGACAGATTTTATTTTATTTTGTTTTTCAAGTATACATAAAAATTTTATCAAAATGCATCTCAAAAAATTTCAAAGAATTAATGTAGTTTTTGAACCACATTCCTAGAGCACTATGAAATAAAATGAGAAATCAACAATAAAAAGACAATTAAAAACAAGAATACTGGACAATACTAGTTCTTTACCCAACATTTTAGATGACAATCTGGCAATTTTCCTTGCCACTAGAGTAGGCCAGGTGACTGAATTCTACTGAAGAGATTAAGTGGGAATTTCTAGGTAGGGGTTTTGAGAACCTACTGGTTTCCTGGTGAAATTGTCCTTTATCCTTCCCCCTTCTTATAGACTGGAGCAAAGATATGTGGTGTTTGTATCAAAAAAAGTAGCTATTTTGTAAAACAAAAGGACAAAAGCCACACACTACAGACACAGGAAGCTATAAAAAGACTGGATTGTTGACTTCCTTTAGCACATGCCCAGCACAGGAATTTCTCAAGATTTCTCAAGAAAAAGTAATCTCTTATTTGAATAAGCCAAGATGTTCAGGTTTCTATAACTTACTGCCAAAGAAAATCCTGATTTGCAAAAGATTAAAAAATGAGCCAGCTAAGATGGGGGCGTAGGCAGACACTGTGCCTCCTCTCACAACCAAAATTAAGGACAATAAATATTTAGAAACAAGAAAACAACCAGAACTCATAGAAAATTGAGCTGTACAGAAGTCCAACAACCATTCATCCAGACCGGTAAGAGGGGTGGAGTCACAGCAGGAAAAAGTGTAAGTGCAGGCCCGGGAACGCAAAAAGCAGCGGCTGGCTGCCAGTTCCCAGGTGCACAGGCGGCGGCTGGTGGTCCCCGGGCCCACAGACGGCAGCTGGGGGACCCCGGGCACTGGGGGTAAACTGTGCAGAACCAGTGAGGCCGCACAAGGCGGCTGGCTGACCAGGTGGTCCCACATTCGAGTGCGCATATGGTCCAGGCGAAGGGGAAGTGGCGGAAGGGACTGAATCCAGGAGAGAGCGGAGCAGGCGCCATTTTTCCCTCTCAGACCCCGCCCCCACAAACAGTGTCATAACCTAGCGACTGGGCTGCCCCACACTGGAGAGCACCTGAGGCTCCACTCCTCACTATGTAATAGCAGACGCGCACGAGTACTGAGATAATCCAGGTGAAGGCAAAGCAGCAGAAGGGACCAGAGTGCAGGAGAGACCACAGCAAGCGCCATTCTTCCCTCTCGGACCCCGCCCCCACCTATAGCGTCACAACCCAGTGACTGGGTTGTCCCGCCTTAAGGAACCCTAAGGCTCCACCCCTCACTACGTAATAGCCCCGACCAGATTAAAACAAAACAAAACAAACAAACAAACAAACAAACAAAAAACACCAAAAATGGCTCAAACCGAAGAACAAATGAAATCCCCTGAGACAATTCCTCTAAGCCGTGAAGAGATAGCCAATCTATCAGATGCACAGTTCAAAGCCCAGGTGATCAGGATGCTCACAGAATTGGTTGATTTTGCTCACAAATTACATGAAAAAAATGAAGGCTACAATACGTGAAATGAAGGAAGACACATGGGGAACCAATAGAGATGGGAGGAAAACTGGGACTCAAATCAATGGAGTGGACAAGAAGGAAGAAACTAACAACCAAACAGAAAAGAATGAAGAAACAAGAATTCAGAAAAATGAGGAGAGGCTTAGGAACCTCCGGGACATCGTTAAACGTCCCAACATCCGAATTATAGGGGTCCCAGAAGGGGAAGAAGAGCAACAAGTGGAAAACTTATTTGAACAAATAATAAAGGAGAACTTCCCTAATCTGGCAAAGGAAATAGACTACCAGGAAGTCCAGGAAGCTCAGAGAGTCCCAAAGAAGTTGGACCCAAGGAGGAACACACCAAGGCACATCGTAATTACATTAGCCAAGATTCAAATGAAGCAGAGAATTCTAGAAGCAGCAAGGGATAAAGGGACAGTCACCTACAAAGGAGTTCCCATCAGACTGTCAGCTGATTTCCCAAAAGAGACCTTCCAGGCAAGAAGGGGCTGGAAAGAAATATTTGAAATCTTTTTTTTTAATATATTTTATTGATTATGCTATTACACTTCTCCCATTTCTCCCCCATCATTCCCCTCCACCCTACACACCCTCTCCCACCCACTTTCCCCCCTTTAGTTCATGTCCATGTGTCATAAATTCTTTAGCTTCTACATTTCCCACACTATTCTTGCCCTCCCCCTGTCTATTTTCTACCCACCATCTATGCTATTTGTTCTCTGTACCTTTTCCCCCTCTCTCCTCCTCCCACGCCCCTGTTGCTAACCCTCCATATGATCTCCATTTCTGTGGTTCTGTTCCTGTTCCAGCTGTTTGCTTAGTTTGCTTTTGTTTTAGGTGTGGTTCTTAATAGCTGTGAGTTTGCTGTCTTTTCACTGTCATATTTTATCTTCTTTTTCTTAGATAAGTCCCTTTAACATTTCATATAATAAGGGCTTGGTGATGATGAACTCCTTCAACTTGACCTTGTCTGAGAAGCACTTTATATGTCCATCCATTCCAAATGACAGCTTTGCTGGATAGAGCAATTTTGGATGTAGGTCCCTGCTTTTCAAGATTTCAAATATTTCTTTCCAGCCCCTTCTTGCCTGGAAGGTCTCTTTTGAGAAATCAGCTGACAGTCTGATGGGAACTCCCTTGTAGGTGACTGTCCCCTTATCCCTTGCTGCTTCTAGAATTCTCTGCTTCATTTTAATCTTGGCTAATGTAATTACGATGTGCCTTGGTGTGTTCCTCCTTGGGTCCAACTTCTTTGGGACTCTCTGAGCTTCCTGGACTTCCTGGAAATCTATTTCCTTTGCCAGATTGGGGAAGTTCTCCTTTATTATTTGTTCCAATAAGTTTTCCACTTGTTGCTCTTCTTCTTCCCCTTCTGGGACCCCCATAATTCGGATGTTGGGACGTTTAACGATGTCCCGGAGGTTCCTAAGCCTCTCCTCATTTTTTTGAATTCTTGTTTCTTCCTCGTTATCTGTTTGGTTGTTAGTTTCTTCCCTCTGGTCCACTCCATTGATTTGAGTCCCAGTTTTCCTTCCATCTCTATCGGTTCCCCATGCATCTTCCTTCATTTCACGGATTGTAGCCTGCATTTTTTCATCTAATTTGTGAGCAAAATCAACCAATTCTGTGAGCATTTTGATGACCAGTGCTTTGAACTGTGCATCTGATAGATTGGCTATCTCTTCACTGCTTAGAGGAGTTGGCTCTGGGGCTTTTATTTGTTTTCCAGTTTGAGCCATTTTTCGTGGGGGTTTGTTTTGTTTTGTTTTGGTTTTAGTCTGGTCGCAGCTATTACGTATGAGGGGTGGAGCCTTAGGTGTTCCTCAGGGCAGGGCAGCCCAGTCGCCGGGTTGTGACGCTGTATGTGGGGGCAGGGTCTGAGAGGGAAGAATGGCGCCTGCTCCACCCTCTCCTGGATTCATCCCTTCCGCTACTTCCCCTTTGCCTGGACCGTCTGCACGCGCGAATGTGGGACCACTTGGTCAGCCAGCCGCCTTGTGCGGCCTCACTGGTTCTGCACAGTTGCTCCCCGTGCCCGGGGTCCACGAGCTGCTGCCTGTGGGCCCGGGGACCGCCAGCCGCCGCCTGTGCACCTGGGAACTGCCCACCGCTGCTGCTTGCGTTCCTGGGTCCGCACCTCCACTTTCTCCTGCCGCGACTCCGGCCCCTTACCAGTCTGGATGAATGGTTGTTGGACTTCCCTACAGTTCATTTTTCTGTAAGTTCTGGTTGTTTTCTTGTTTCTAAATATTTGTTGTCCTTAATTTTGGTTGAGAGGAGGCACAGTGTGTCTGCCTATGCCTCCATCTTGGCCGGAAGTCGAAATATTTGAAATCTTAAAAAGCAGGGACCTACGACCAAAATTGCTCTATCCAGCGAAGCTGTCATTTAAAATGGAAGGACAGATAAAGCGCTTCTCAGATAAGGTCAAGTTCAAAGAGTTCATCATCACCAAGCCCTTATTATATGAAATGTTAAAGGGACTTATCTAAGAAAAAGAAGATCAAAAATATGACAGTGAAAAGACAGCAAACTCACAGCTATTAAGAACCACACCTAAAACAAAAGCAAACTAAGCAAACAGCTAGAACAGGAACAGAACCACAGAATGGAGATCATATGGAGGGTTAGCAACAGGTGTGTGGGAGGAGGAGAGAGGGGGGAAAAGGTACAGGGAATAAGTAGCATAGACGGTGGGTAGAAAATAGATGGGGAGGGCAAGAATAGTGTGGGAAATGTAGAAGCTAAAGAACTTATGACACATGGACATGAACTAAAGAGGGGGGGAATGTGGGTGGGAGAGGGTGTGCAGGGTGGAGGGGAATGATGGGGGAGAAATGGGACAACTGTAATAGCATAATCAATAAAATATATTTTTTAAAAAATGAGTTAGAATTCAAATAAACATACTAGAAAACAAAGTATAATAAAGAGCCCTGGTGTGACTCAGTGGGTTGAGCATGGGCCTGTGAACCAAAGGGTTTTGGGTTCGGATCCTGATCAGGGCACATACCTGGATTGCAGGCCAGGTCCCCCATACAGGGCACACAAGAAGCAACCACACACTGAGGTTTTTCTCCTTCTCTTTCTCTTTCCCTTCCCATCTTGCTAAAAATAAATAAATAAAATCTTTAAAACAAAATGAAAAAATAAAGACAAAAGCAAAAATTAATGAAATAGAAAGCAAAGAAACAATAGAGAGACTGAAAAAACAAAAAGCCGATTTGAGGGAGGAAAAAAAACCTAATGAAATGAAGAAACAAAGCTCCAGGGACTCTTGACCAAGACAAAAATCTTTCATTTTCTGGTCCCTGCCTACCGTTGTAGAGTCATCACAGGCTTGCCATTCCTTACATGTAAACACCAGACTTGAAACAAACCCACAGTTCTCACTATTCCTAGACTATTCCATGCTCACATTCCTGGGTCTCCATGCATGCTTTTCCTCCTGCTTTAAATGCATTTTCCTGCTTGTATACCAGACAAGCTCTCTTCTCCTTCAAGAAAACTCAAAGGTGAACTTCTCTGGAGGGTCTTCTTAGACCCCTTCAATAAGGTTTGTACTGGTGCCCAGTGTTATATTCTTTAGCACTTTATGCAAACTTTCATACATTTAGCAGCTATGTATTGAGCAATTCCAGGCTCTTGCTAAAGGCTCATCTTTAGCAAATACTGTTTTAAATAACATTTCCTGTCTTCCACCCTAAGCAAAGAGCTCTTTTATGGCAGGATTTTATTTATTTTTCTATTCCTAGTATCTAGCTCAAAGTCCTATACCTCATAAGAATTAACTAAATATCAGCTGCATAAATAAATAAATGATTAAGATAGCAAATAGCCCCAATGTTTATGCTGGAATAGAAAAATCAGCAGAGTGCTATGAGATCACAAAGGGGAAGCAACCAACACTCTCACTTGCCTCACTGCAAAATAATACACTCTAGAATCAGCTTTAAAAAAGATTGTTTTTCACCAGTCCAAAAGAACCTATGCACCCCAATGTTCATAGCAGCACAATTTACAATAGCCAAGTGTTGGAAGCAACCTAGGTGCCCATCAGTAAATGAATGGATCAAAAAACTATGGTACATTTACGCAATGGAGTTCTATGCAGCAGAAAGAAAGAAGGAGCTCCTACCCTTTGCCCCAGCATGGATGGAACTGGAGAGCATTATGCTAAGTGAAACAAGCCAGGTGGCAAAGACAAATACCATATGATCTCACCTTTAACAGGAACCTAAACAACAAAACAAACAAATAAGCAAAATATAACCAAAGACACTGAAACTGAGAACAGGCTGACATTCACCAGAGGGGAGAGGGGAGGGAATTTCAGGAGAAAAGGGGAAGGGTTTACAGGAACAAGTATGAAGGATACATGGACAAAAACTAGGGGGCGTGGAAATGGGAGGGAGGTGGGGAGGGCTGGGGCGGTGGGCTGGGATGGGAGTAAAAGAAAACTGTACAAGAACAGCAATTAAAATAAAATTCTTTAAAAAATTGTTTTTATCCTCACCCAAGGACATTTTTTCATAGCTTTTTAGAGAGAAAGGAAGGGATAAAAAAACATCGATGTGAGAGAAGCATGGATTGGTTGCCTCCCACAAGCACCCAGATCCAGGATCGAACCCGCAACACTTAGGTTACAGGACAACACTCCAACCAACTGAGCCACCCCAGCCAGAGCTAGAATCAGCTTTTTTAAAAAAATATATTTTATTGATTATGCTATTACAGTTGTCCCATTTCTCCCCCATCACTCTCCTTCACCCTTCACACCCCCCACCCACATTTCCCCCCTTTAGTTCATGTCCATGTGTCATAAGTTCTTTAGCTTCTACATTTCCCACACTATTCTTGCCCTCCCCCTGTCTATTTTCTACCCACCATCTATGCTATTTGTTCTCTGTACCTTTTCCCCCTCTCTCCTCCTCCCACGCCCCTGTTGCTAACCCTCCATATGATCTCCATTTCTGTGGTTCTGTTCCTGTTCCAGCTGTTTGCTTAGTCTGCTATTGTTTTAGGTGTGGTTGTTAATATCTGTGAGTTTGCTGTCTTTTTACTGTCATATTTTTGATCTTCTTTTTCTTAGATAAGTCCCTTTAACATTTCATATAATAAGGGCTTAGTGATGATGAACTCCTTGATCTTGACTTGTCTGAGAAGCACTTTATCTTCCCTTCCATTCTAAGTGAAAGCTTTGCTGGATAGAGTAATCTTGGATGGAGGTCCTGGACTTTCATGACTTGGAATACTTCTTTCCAGCCCCTTCTTGCCCGGAAGGTCTCTTTTGAGAAATCAACTGACAGTCTGATGGGAACTCCTTTGTAGGTGACTGTCCCTTTATCCCTTGCTGCTTCTAGAATTCTCTGCTTCATTTGAATCTTGGCTAATGTAATTACGATGTGCCTTGGTGTGTTCCTCCTTGGGTCCAACTTCTTTGGGACTCTCTGAGCTTCCTGGACTTTCTGGAAGTCTATTTCCTTTGCCAGACTAGGGAAGTTCTCCTTGATTATTTGTTCCAATAAGTTTTCCACTTGTTGCTCTTCTTTTTCCCCTTCTGGTACCCCTATAATTCGGATATTGGGACATTTAAAGATGTCCTGGAGGTTCCTAAACCTCCCATTTTTTTGAATTCTTGTTTCTTCCTTATTTTCTGTTTGGTTGTTTCTTCCTTCCTTCTGGTTCACTCCATTGATTTGAGTCCCAGTTTTCCTCCCATCTCTATTGGTTCCCTGTGCGTTTTCCTTCATTTCACTTATTGTAGCCTTCATTTGTTCATCTAATTTGTGAGCAAAATCAATCAATTTTGTGAGCATCCTGATGACCAGTGCTTTGAACTGTGCATCTGATAGGTTGGCTATCTCTTGGTCGCTTAGATGAATTGGATCTGGGGCTTTGATTTCTTCTTCCGTTTCAGCCATTTTTTGTTTGTTTGTTTGTTTGTTTTTGGTCTGGTTGTGGCTGTTATGTAGTGAGGGGTGGAGCCTTAGGTGTTCCCCAGAGCAGGGCAGCCCAGTTGCTGGGTAGTAGTGACACTGTATATGGGGGTGGGGTCCGAGAGGGAACAATGGTGCTTGCTCCACTCTCTCTCAGATTCCCGTCCCTTCTGCTGCTCCCTGTCACCTGGATTATCTGCTTGCCAATGTGGGACCACCTGGTCAACCAGCCGCCTTGCGTGGCCTCACTGGGTCTGCACTGTTGCCACCCCGTGCCCGAGGTCTGCTAGCCACCGCCTGCACACCTGGGATCTGCCATCCGCTGCTATCTGCGTGCCCGGGTCTGCCAACCTCCACTTTTTCCTGATGTGACTCCACCCCTCTTACTGGTCTGGATGAATGGTTGTTGGACTTCCATACAGTTCAATTTTCTGTCAGTTCTGATTGTTTTCTTGTTTCTAAATCTTTTTGTCCTTAATTTTGGTTGTGCAAGGAGACGCAGTGTGTCCACCTACACCTCCATCTTGGCCGGATGTCTAGAATCAGCTTTTTGTAAGATCTTTCACATGCCTTCATACGTATCATATTTACAGAAATACTTCTATGTACTGAGTGAATCCAAGTTATCCACACAACTTACGCACTTCCAGTTTTTGTTTTACCAGCTGGATTATCAATTCAAGTAAAGGATCTTGGGAGGTATTTACGCATAACAATATGCACACAGTAAAATTTGCTACCTGGTAAATTATCCCTTGATGCTACCTAGTCCTGAGCTTAGCCCACAGAGACAATTGCAAAATTCTTTACTAATCAGCAGCCCAAGTTGCCACATCAGAAAAATATCACATGTACTGAATATAGACAACAGCTACCATCATACACTGTTGTGGTGAGCCTTAAGTTACATGTAACACAAATGCAGAGTCTCCTTTAAAACACATTTCACATGCCCCAAAACACTGATCCTCCCCCTTAGAGTTTCCTTTCTGAAACCCCTTGTACCTCAAAGAGTTTACAAAACCAGATAAATGCAACAAGAAAAACAATAGGAAATTTAGCAAGAAGCCATTTTGACAGACAGTAAGGATATGCAACAAAGCCCATTGGTGAGGTGCAGAGTTCTAAGAAGCACTGGAGTGCTATCATCCTCTCCCTGCCATGCTTTTCAATGCTAAACTCCTTGAAAAGAAGTGGGGGTGGGAGGTGAAGAGGGATTTTTTTCTTCTTTATTCCTTTGTCTTATAAACTTCTGTAACAGGGTGTCAGCCCCTCTGAATTTGTGTGTGGTAGGTATGGCATCTTCCTGATCCTTTAGGAATCTAATCCGACTACTGCTTGTCTCTATTTTTCTTCTCCACTCTCTGCAAATAAAGGCACTTCTCAAGGCTCAGGCCTTGCTGGTCTAGTCTTCTCTGTCCATACTCTTCCCTTGACTGTTTTGGACGTTGTAAACATTTTCCCGATGGTTGAAAAAGTTCCTACGTAACACTGCTTTTATGCCAGAGTAATTCCGTACAATTAAGGATTTTCTCTCTATCATTCTTCAATGCCATTCTTGATTTTGAGGTTACCTCAATTCTCTGACCACCTGGGGCAGTTTAATTCTGAAATGGCGGGTTTGATAATGAGGAGACAGACAAGCACACAGACACACAGACAGACAGACAGACACACACACACACACACACACACACACACACACACACATCTTGCTCATGGATGTTTTGGAGTTGATGTGGTTCAAAACTCCCTATTTTGTTTCCCAAATGGCCTTGGTATAAACTGACACCTCGGTCAGAGCAAAAACTGAAAACTGGTATGTCAGAAATGCTAATAGGCTTTCTCCGAACCCTCACCCTCAAATAAAATAAGTATTATTCTCACATCATCCTCTCTGTCCAGTTCCTAAGTCATCTTACAAAAAGCTTAACTCTTTTCTGGTTATTAAAACATGCATGTAGTAATTACATGTTGTTAGTATGGGACCACCTGGTATTAATGAAAACAATTTTTATAGTGAGGTCTTGAAAAAGTATACAGAGAGAGACATGAAGTAAAAACAGACAATTTGGGGAAAACCCATAAATATTTGTAGATTCAGGTTGCAACATGATCACATTTAAAAGAGAAAAGATTCACTCTCTTGCAATATTCACAAGTTATAGTTTGAGAGACTAACAAATTGTAGTCAGTTGGGACACTGACATCACTGCAGGAATACAAGAATTTT
This sequence comes from Glossophaga mutica, assembly GCA_039655065.1. NCBI lineage: Eukaryota > Metazoa > Chordata > Mammalia > Chiroptera > Phyllostomidae > Glossophaga > Glossophaga mutica. The sequence goes on from CM077307.1 coordinate 30,996,917, forward strand.
GAGGTCCAGAATCTTCTCAAAGCAGACAAGGCTACCGGAGAACACAAAATATTTACCTGCCCAAACACTAAATAAAACATCCTAGAACAAAATAACACTCACATACCAAAATGTTCCACTTACTTTCCGTATACCACAACTGTTAATACTGCTGTAGATTTAGGGTTTGCGTCACAAACTCCGTGGCACTAAATAATAAATGCATAACCATGAATGTGAATAAATCAATTGTTCAGGCCGAAGCAGATGGCAGCTATCTGGCTATTTTGGTTTATAAGTTTACTGTATCTTATAGCTTGGCATTTCCAGACACAGTGCTGTTAATTTAGGACAAACATACCAGGGGAGAAAGTAAGAACTTAAGCCTCTATCTTACATAACTAGTTACATACTTGCCACACAAACTGAATCAGGTTGAACTCGACATATATATTTTTGGAATATAAATAGTATACATATATAAGGTGTGTGTGTATACACACACACACACACACACACACACACATATGCACCATATTTTTGGAATGCTATATGCATTATGCATAAAGCCCTGGCTGGTGTGGCTCAATGGATTGAGCACTTACTGGCCTGTGAATCAAAGGGTTGCCATTTCAATTCCCAGTCAGGGTACTTGCCTTGGGTCCCCAGTAGGGGTTGCACAAGAGTCAACCACACATTGATGTTTCTTGCCCTCTCTTGCTCCCTCCCTTCCCCTCTGCCTAAAAACAAATAAATGAAATCTTTAAAAAAAAGAATATAACATAAATATATAAAAGTTAATAAAATAATCTCTTTTTTGTATATTGGATCAAACTTAGATGTATCATTCCATTTATCAATTAGGTACATAGGAATTCAAATCTTAGCTGTACCATTTACTTGCTGTGATATATTTGGCAAAATACTAAACTATTTTTAGATTTTATTTATTTATTTATTTATTTTAGAGAGAGGGGAAGGAAGAAAGGGAGGGAGAGAAACACTGATGTGTGAAACATCAATCAGTTGCCACTTAAACTCCCCACAACTGGGGGCCTGGCCCTCAACCCAGGCATGTGCCCTGACTGGGAATCAAACCCACTAGTTTGGGAATCAAACCAAGACCTTTTGCTTTGCTGGAGGACACCCAATCCACTGAGCCACACCAGTCAACGCCTAAACATTTTTGAACCTCAGTTTCCTCATTTATATAATGGAAGTGTAACTATTCATAGAGTTGTTGTGGTAATATAAAAAGATAATATATACAGGTTGTTTAACACAGTATGTAGTACAAAGAACTCAACATATCTTAACTGCATACATAATAAAAATAATAACTAGCCCTCACATAAGGTATATTATGTGCTGGACATTATTTTAAATACTTTACATATACTAGCTCATTATATCTCCTCAACAGCTCCGTACTGTAAATACTATTAAATTTATGACAGAGACTTAATATGGACAGAAATCTGGAGGGCCTGTGGGAGGAGGTAGGGCCTGTGACAGGACCTTTCACGCTCTATATCATCCTAAGAGGCCTCTGAAAGAACTCTGTGTTTATAACATAGCTTTATGATTGGAACAGCTCCTCCCCTTAACTTCCTCCTCCCCTCTGCAAAGTGCATCCTCAGTCTCTGTCTGCTTCAGTTTGTGCACATGGCTCATCACATCTGCGTGCACCAAACTGCAGTCCTGTCTTTTTCCTGAATAAATCCTTTTTGGTGACAGAATACCTAGTCAACGTTTGTTTTATGGTTAACAATACTATTATTACATCCATTTTGCAGATGAAGACACCAGGGCTCAAAAGTCAAGTAACTTCCTTAAGTCAGAAAGTATTGTAAGTGGTAGTGCCAAGATTCCAGCTCCAGAGTCTTTCTCAATGTATTTTATATATGTGTGTGTTTTTCTTTTCTTTTTTCTTTCTTCTTTCCTTTCTTTATTTTTAGAGAGGGTGGAAGGGAGGGAGAGAGGAAGAGAAACATCAATGTGTGGTTGGCTCTCACATGCCCCTAACCAGGGACCTGACTTGCAACCCCAGGCATGTGTCCTGACTGGGAATCGAACTGGCAACCTTTTGGTTCACAGGTAGGCATTCAATCCACTGAACCACACCAGCCAAGGCTGTATTTTTTTTTTTTCCTTATGCAACAAATACGTAGTAAGTTCCCTTTTACTGGTAGATTTTGTGTTAGTACTAAAGATAAGAGATGAAAAACACAGGGAATTTTGATTTGACAGAAAAAGACAAACATGTAAACAAGCCATAAAATGTATCATAGTTCTGATAAAATCTGTTCATGGTATACATGAGGTAAAAGGGGGGAACAACAATAATATGAAAAATATGATAATGGTAAACAAGAAGGCATCTGATTTCACATCACCACCAAAAATGAAATCAGCCCTGGCTGGGTAGCTCAGTTGGTAAGAGCATCATCCCGACATGCCACAGTTGCAGGTTCAGTCCTGGTCAGAGCACAAACAGGAATCAACCAATAACAAATAAATGTTTCTCTCTCTAAAATCAAATTTTAAAAAAGGTAAAAATAGCCCTGGCTGGTGTGGCTCAGTGGACTGAGCAATAGCTGCGAACTAAAAGGTCAGTAGTTCAATTCCCAATCAGGGCATGTGCCTGGGTTGTGGGCCAGGTCCCTGGTTGGGGGAGTACGAGAAGCAACATATGAATGTTTCTCTCTCTCTTTTTCCCTCCCTTTCCCTCTCTCTAAAAATAAATAAAATCTTTTAAATAAATAAAAATGAAATCAGATCTGCCCTGGCAGGGTAGTTTGGTTGGTTAGAGCATTGTCCTGTTATGTCAAGGTTGCAGGCTCCATCCCTAGTCAGGGCACATTCAAGAATCAACCAATGAATGCATAAATAAGTGAACAAATCTCTACCTCTCACTTGTTCTCTCTCTCTTCCTTCCTCTCTCTCTCTAAAATTAAAAAAAAAAAAAGAAATCGCATCTAAAAAAGAGTGATTTGATGTGAGATCAAATTTGAAATGTTGTATAAAACTAAAATAGAGAAAATAACATCAAAGATAACAAAAGCTACTATTTGCTTGATGGACTACACATTGTACAAGGTACTCTATGTATGTCACTTGATCCTTCCAAAACTACAAGGTAGACATTGTTATACAGGGTACAGTGAAAGGAACACAAACTTTGTGCTCACTTTAGGTTAAAATTTCATCAAATCTCTCTCTTTTACTCACTAACACAGATACACATACACATACTGGTTCTCTTACCTTTCTTTCTACTCCTACTCAGGCTTCTTTGTCAGCTCTTCCTTCCTCTACTCAACCCTTAAATACTGGAGTTCCTTAATGCTTGGTCCCATGCCTTCTTTTATGCTGTCTATTTACAGTCCATATATAATCTCATTCATACCCATAGCTTTTGTTACTTTATGTTAATGGCTCTTAAACTGTCTTCTGAGCTCCATCATTTCTTTCTACAGGTTCCATAAGTATCCAAATTAATTATTACTCATCTACTAGATGCAGAGTTCAATGGTTGTAAGAATGCTCAATGAACTTAGTGAGAACTTCAACAGTATTAAAAAAGACATGGAAACCATTTAAAAAAATCAGAAATGATACGCTAACTGAAATAAAGAATAATTTACAACTTCCAGTCAAGATGGAGGCATAAGTTAATACACTTCACTTCCTCACACATCTACAGCAAAAATTACAACTGGACTACAAAACAAATATCACCAAGACTCGTGGGAAAATCAAGCTGCATGAAAGTCTGACAACCAAGGATTTTTAAAGAAGCCACATTCATCCAGATGGGTAGAAGGAGCAGAGACATGGTAATGCATGGTGAGGTACGGGAGATGCAAGAGGCATGGAGACATGGAGTAACATAAAGAGGTGGTGGGATGGGCCATTCTGCATTCACATGTGGTCGATAAAAATCAGGAGGGTTACCTCGGGAGCAAGAGATCCCAGCTCCAAACCAGACCACCCAGCCCAGGGTTCCAGAGCCAGGAAGGTAAGTCCCCATAATTTCTGGCTGTAAAAATCAGTGGGGGTTGGGCAGCAGGAGAAACTACAGGATTCTCAGGAGATTCCTCTTCAAGGGCTGCAAAGCTCTCAGGACCTACATATCAAATCAATAATGATTTGGAACATAAGGAAGAAAAAATTATCCAATCAGAACAAGAAAAAAAAGAATTAAAAAAAAAAAACTAGGGTACACTAAAGGAGCTTCTGGGACATCTCAAAACATACCAACGTCCAAATCATAGGGGTGCCAGAAGGAGAAGGGGAAGAGCAAGAAATTAAAAACTTATTTGAAAAAATAAGGAAAGAAAACTTCCCTAATTTAGGGAAGGAAATAGATATACAAGTCCAGGAAGCACAGAGTCCCAAACAAGTTGGACCCAAAGAGGACCACACCAAGACACATCATAATTAAAATGCCAAAGGTAAAAAGATAAAGAGAGAATCTTAAAAACAGCAAAAGAAAAGGAGACAATTACCTACAAAGGAGTTCCTATAAGGCTGTCAGCTGATTTCTCAAAACAAACTTTGCAGACTAGAAGGGACTGGCAAGAAGTATTCAAAGTAATGAAAAGCAAGGATCTACAACCTAGATTACTCTACCCAGCAAAGCTATCATTTAGAATGGAAGGGCAGATAAAGTGCTTTCCAGACAAGGTAAAACTAAAGGAGGTCATCATCACCAAGCCATTATATGAAATGCTAAAGAGAGTTATATAAGATAAAGAAGATCAAAACTATGAACACTAAAATGGCAACAAATTCACAACTATCAATAACTGCATCTAAAAAAACAAACTAAAAAAAACAAACTAAGCAAACAAGCAGAACAGGAACAGAATCATAGATATGGAGATTATCTGGAGGGTTATCAGCTGGGAGGGGGAAGGAGGAGAATGAGGGATAAACTGCAGAGATTAAGAAGCATAATTGGTAGGTATAAAATAGACAGGGGAATGTTAAGAATAGTAAAGGAAATGGAGAAGCCAAAGAAGCTAGAGAGCTAAAATACAGAGAGATCTCACTGGGTAATAGAGAGTAGTTGAGCCCTGGCTGGTGTGGCTCAGTGGACTGAGCACCAGCCTATGAACCAAAAAGTCCCTGTTCAATTCCCAGTCAGGTGCAGGCCAGGTCCACAGTTTGGGACATTTGAAAGGCAACCAATCAATGTTTCTCTCTTTCTCTCTCCTTCCCTTCCTCTCTCCCTAAAAATAAATAAATAAAATCTTTAAAAAAAAAAAAAAGAGTAGTTGTGTTATCTCAAGAGATTTGAACAATTATCTTCCTAGAAAGCTTCCTTCCAATCAAAGTTCCAAACAAAACAAGCACTGGTATAAAAAGAAAGTAAGAGCCTTCTATTTCTACTGTATACCAACAGAAGCACTCTTAATTTGAAACATTAAACAGGTTTTTAGCCACTGCTAACCTGGTGCTGAGTATATTTTCCACTTACCTGAGGATGAAAGGCCATTTGGTTTTAAGTTTTTCTCTCTTACTCTACAAATGTACACACCACTCGTGCCACCTCCATTTACACACAACTCAGTTCTTCCCTAAATAAATTTCACTAACATCCAAAATATTCCAAGTCATTCTCCTAGAAACAATGAAATTACCCTAATCTCTGTATTATGATTTTAAAAAATAAAAACAATTAACAAAAGAAAATACATGAAACTCACAAATGGTTTTAAATGTAAATCAACTCTTTTGGTTTTTAAAAGCATATTTTTTCCAAATTTAGTAATAGAGGTTATAAAATATTTTCAACTTTTCTAATGCTTGTAGACTAGGAATTTATAACCTTAACACTATTGACATTTTGGGCCAGAAATATTTTGTTATGGAGAGCTCTCCTGCGTCTTATAGGATGGTTAGGAACATCCCTGACCCCTACCCTTTAATGCCAGTAGCACCTCCTACCCAGTTATGACAACCAAATATATCTCCAGACATTGCCAAACAACCCCTGGCACATGCCCCATTCATGGGCAGAACCCACAACCCAGGTTTGTGACCTGATTGGGATCAAACCTGTGACCTTCTGTTTTATGGGACAACACTCCAACCAAGTGAGCCACACTGGCCAGGGCTCAAACAGATATTTTTACAGCTATACAACTAAATAAGATTACTTAGGATGAGATAATTTTTAAAAATAATTTTTGGTAAAGAAAACGACAAATTATTCTAATTATAATTCATGGGACTACTGACCCACACAGTGTTCAATGGAGATCATGAGCTCCCCAACAGGTGGCTGGTGGTTGGAGTGTCAACCCATGCACCAAAACACCGAGGGTTTGATACCCAATCAGGGCACAGGCCTAAGTTGTGGGTTTGATCTGCGATAGGGGTGTATATGGGAGGCAACCAATCGATGCTTCTCTTTTGCATCAATGTTTCTCTCTCTAACAAAATCAATAAAACATATCCTCGGGTGAGGATTAAAAAATAAAAAGATCATGAGGACTTTACTAGTTATGGTTTTTCATCCTTCATACAGTATAGCAGGGGTGTCCAACCTTCGGTCTGCAGGCCACATGTAGCCCAGGATGGCTATGAATGCGGCCCAACACAAAATTGTAAATTTACTTAAAACATTTCTGTTTTATTACTAAGTTTTATACTAAGTTTTATAACTTAGATATGTACATTTTCTGTATTAGTGATTGTAAACTTGGGACCTGCTTGACAATTTTAAAAGGTTATCAAAAAGGCCGCTGTATAATTAGGGTTATTATGTGAGGAATTTTTTGCTTATCTGTGGTGGCAGATATCACGAAAATTATGCACGGACCTTTTTTTGGCTCATCAGTTCTCATTAGTGCTTGTGTATTCAATGTGTGGCCCAAGACAACTCCAGTGTGGCCCAGAGGTGTCAAATGGTTGGATACCCCTGCAGGATAGTTTGTTACTTATCTAAAGCCAAGCTTCAGTACTAACTGAAGAATAGTGTATATTGAACAGATAACATAACTAAGGTCTAGTCTTACAAATTAATCACCAGCCCTGGCTGGCCTGGCTCAGGGCATTGAGCACAGGCCAGTGAACCAAAAGATCAACAATTTGATTCCTGGTCCTGGCACAAGCGAGAGACGGCCAATCGATGTTTCCCTCGCACATCCCTCTTTTCTCCCTCCCTTCCTGTCCCTCTAAAAAATAAATAAATAAATAAAATACTTTTTAAAAATTAATGACCAGAAGGTCCTAAATTCTAAGCTGAATTTTTTAAAGGAATACAAATAAGCAACAGCATAAATTGACATTTCTCAATGTGAAGTCATCCATCAACCAGTCTTTCTTTTGCTACCTAAAAGTTCTTAAATTATCTGCATAATTCAGATAATCTCCCACATCAGAAGTCAAATATTTTCTTTTATTGCCATGAATTATACTTTTTCTTTAATTTAACTTTTACAGCTCTGTAATCACCTGTACTTTGTAGTCACAGATAAAAACTAACCATCCTCTACTAGTGCATGATAGTTATTAGACCAGAGGTTGGCTAACTTTTCCTGAGAGGGGTTAGATACTAAATATCTTAGGTTCTGAGGGCCAACATGGTCACTGTTGCAACTACTCAACCATGTCATTGTAACACAAAATCAACCACAGAACACACATTAACAAATGGGTGTAGATGTATTCCAATAAACTTTATTTACAAAAATAAGTAGCAGTCTGGATTTGGTACAAGAGCTGTAGTTTACTGATCCTTGTATCAGACTATTACCTGTGAGAAAAAAATAAATAGACCTGTCCCTCTCTTTCCCAGTGATAATGTCCTCATCATCATATTAACTAATTACTTCAAAAAAATACAATGAACTAGCTTTCTACTAGTTTGTAATGGGCATTCACAGTGGGATAATGCTAGACTCCATCGCTTTAAACGAGGAACAAGTATGAGAATCAGGTTCAGGATTGAGATTTATACTACAAACATTGTACAGAAAGCCTGAGCCAAGAAATAAAAATAAAAGCTGTTAAATTCAGCTCCAGAACCTGTATGACCCCAGCAGAGACATGTGTGAGACCAATGTCTTAGGACACAGCCACAATCTAGAACACAAGAACTCTAAGCAAAAACATCTGCCCCTGATGATAGGCATTTTTTAAAGATTTTATTTATTTTTAAAGAGAGGGGAAGGGAGGGAGAAACAGAGGGAAAGAAACATTTATGTGAGAGAGAAACATCCATCGCTTGCCTTGTGCACGTGCCCCAACTGGGGACGGAACCTACAACCCAGTCACGTGCCCTTGACCAGACTCAAACAAGCTGACCCTTCATTTTGCAGGTCAACGCCCAACCAACTGAACCATACCAGCCAGGGCAGATAGGCTTTCAATAAGAAATTACAAATCACAGGAGAAATGAAAAACTGTAAAAAAGAACCAGCAGACAAAACAAGAGCACAATCCATACTCCAAGAGTTGCAACTAATCTGAAAGGAACTTAAACACAACAAACTAATTTTTAATGTTCAAAGCAAGTATATTAGAAAATCTATAATAAACAATTTTCTAGTAAAAATAATTTACCAAAACTGACTTAGAAGAAACAAAAAAAAAATTACCCCAGAAGAATAGGAAACATTTTCAAAGTAATTGGTCAAGCATTTCACAAGAGAATCCCATCAAATATTTAAAGAATAAATTATTCCAACATTATTTCAACCCTTCCAAGGCATAGGGAGGAAAAAAATCTTCAAAAATATTTTTATGTAGCAAGCATAACATTGCTACCAAAACCTAACAACAAAAGCATGAAAGTGAAAACCACACACCATTTTCACAAATATCAAGGCCAAAACACCCCAGCAAAAAGAACTTAGCAGCACATTAAAGAATAACGCACCAAGAATGCGAGGATGGTTCACTATTAGAGTAGTATCTACTATAATTCACTTTACTAAGAGATCAAAAAATACTTTTATCACTATATGTATGATAGTTCCCCAGAAAACAAAACCAAAAAGATATATACAGATAGAAAGAGATTTACTATAAGAAATTGGCTCACACGATTATGGCTGCTGAGAAGTCCCAAGATCTGCAGTTAGCAAGCTGGAGACCCAGGAAGCCAGAGGTGTAGTTCCAGTCTGAGTCCAAAGGCCTGAGAACCAGGAGAGCCAATGGTGTAAGTTCCAATCCAAAAGGTTGGCAGGCTCAAGGCCCACAAAGAGCCCGTATTTCAGTTCCAATCAAAAGGCAGGAGAATACCAATGTCCCATCTCAAGCAATTAGACAGGAGAAGTTCCCTTTTAATGATAGGAGGGTCAACCTTTTTGTTCTATTCAGATTTTCAAATGATTGGATGAGGGCAACCCACATTAGGAAGGGCAATCTGCTCTCCTCAGTCTAGTGATTCAAATATTAATCTCATCAAAAACACTCTCTCCTTCTCTCTCCCTCCCTCTCCCTCCCTCTCATGGACACAAAAGGAAGAATAATGATGGAGAACTAGACTAGCTGGATACTAAAATAAAGCCATGATAATTAAATTATCTTATCAGTTTGTACTAGTATATGAATAGGCAGGTCAATGCAATAGAATAAAGTCTAGAAACAGACTAAAATACTTAGGAAAATTCAGTATAAAGGTGACATTTTCAGTTAGTGAGAAAAATATTAACTATGTAATAAATGTTACTAGTACAAATGAGTAGCCATCTAAAAAATGAATTCCAGATGGATTAAATATTTAAGTATAAGTAGTAAAATCATAAAGGTAATTTAAAGTGAAAATTTTATTTATAATATAGGAGTACAGAGAGCCTTTCTAAAATAATAAAAGAAACAGAAGTCAGAAATTGAAAGATTAAAACAGTAAACAACAAAATGAACTATTTCTACATTGCAAAAATTGTCACATTAGTTTAAAAAATGCAAGTTTGGAAAATATAATTGATAGCATAGATATAAAAGAGTCTACAAATCATTAAGATACAAGAAAAATAACGTTGTAGAAAAGTGTGTACTATGCACCATGTAGAATACTAGGCAGTGAGGATACAACAGTGCACAAACTGATAAAAAGAGACAAAAACCCCCGCCTTCATGGAACTTTCACTCAAGTGGCCTTCTGTCTTGAAGTAAATAAATAATAGATAATTGATATATAAATATACGTACACGCTAGCACAAACACATACATATAGATGCTTATCTATGCATATAATAATCTCTAGAAGGATACGTAAGAAACTGTTAAATATTGGTTGCCCCCAGGAAGGAAAACTGCATCAGAAGAATGTAAATGATTTTTCACTGAATAACTTTTATACCTTTAGAGTTTGTGCCATGTGATTTTTAAAACAAACTCAATTAAAGTTAAATAAAAATAGGTGTACAAAGAAAAGCAACTGAAGGGTATTTGAAAACAAAAGAGAAGCACATTTAAGAAAAACAAACAGCCCAGGCCAGTGTGTCTTAATTGGTTGGAGCATGGTCCCAAACACTGAAAGTCTGTAAGTTCAATTCCCAGTCAAGGCACATACAGAGGTTGCAGGTTCAATCCCCAGTTAGGGCATGTATGGCAGGCAACTAATTGATGTTTCTCTCTCATCTCTCTCTCTCTGTCTCTACGTCTCTCTCCTATTCTTTATTTTCATAAATTAACACACATAACAGTGAGAACTTTATGTATCAATTTTTTAATTATTTCTTCATGTTCTTCTCTAGAACATTTATGACTTTAATTTTCATAGTTAACTTTCATCCACTTGGAATTTATCCTGGTGTAAGGTATAAAAATATGATCCAAATCTATTAGTTTTTCTACCTAGTTATGCCAACAACACTTGACTAGTTCATCTAATTTAAGATAATACCTTTACCACATACTAGAATATCATATGTACTGCAGCCTTTTTCTGGGTTTTCTGTTTTATTCCATTGGTCTGTCTATTCAAGTGTCAGATCAAACAGAAATTAGATAATAAAAGTGACCTTTCAACCCACTTGGGGGAAAAAGACATTAAAAATTGTATTTAGACAATTAGCTAACCCTGTTTTAACAATAAAATTAAAAGCCTATATTTCATTTCAAACACTGAAATAAACTCAAGATGAATTAAAAATAAAAAATGTCTACAACATTTCATCATGTCTAAGACTTTCAATATCTTGAAATTGAAATGCTTTAAAATTACTTCCAGGCACCTATACCATGTGTACTAAACTTGTAAAACAGTGCTTAAATAAACACCTAGATACAACAGGACTGCCATTTTTTAAGAAACTATGTATCACCACACTCTTGATGATAAAAGCACAATGTTGTATGGAACACAATGACATTGAACCCTCTGAGCTGAAAAATGATTCTAGACAGTTATACTCTAAATGTAAAAAGGATTTAAAAGTGCTTTAACCAATTTATTTTCAACACATCTTCCTTTTTTCAAAAGTATAACATGATAAAAAGCTATGCCTACCGAATTAAGTCTGTAAGAGCCCTTTAAGTAAAAATAATAGATCTAAGTAATAAGAATTGTTACAGTTTAATTGGCAGCAGATTCTTATAATCAATGGCATCTTAAATGCAATAAAATATGACTTAAAAGCATTAGGAAAAATATAGCATAATATTTTCAAAAGCCTGCAGTGGGAAGGATCTCTTAGACAAAATATAAAATCCATAAGTTACAAATGAAAACACCGATAGATCTAACTACATAAATTTAAAAAACAAGAAACAAAAGACAGGTAGAGAGAAAATACCTGCAATACATGTAGTGAAGAACTATTATCAGGATTTCTTAAAAAAAATACAGGTAATAATATAAGCAAATTACATAAGTGACTAATAAACAAAAAAGAACTACATTGATAACTGAAGCATACAAATTAAAATGAGTTAATAACCCTGGCACGCATGGTCAATTAATGTTTGAGAGGGTGCCAAGACCATTTAGTGGGGAAAGATCAGTCTTTTCAATGACTGGTGCTGGGAAAACTGTATATCCACGTGCAAAGAATAAAGTTAGACCCTTACCTTACACCACATACAAAAATTAACCTATATACCTGGCTGGTGTAGCTCAGTGGATTGAGCGCGGGCCTGCGAACCAGAGGATCGCGGTTCGATTCCCAGTCAGGGCACATGCCTGGGTTGCAGGCCAGTTCTCAGCATGGGACACACGAGAGGCAACCGTACATTGATATTTCTCTCCCTCTCCCTCTCCCCTACCCCTCTAAAGACAAATTAAAAAAAAAAAAATTAACCTATATAAATTACTAGGACCTAAATGTAAGAGCTAAAACTACATGACCCCTTAGAATAAAACATTAAGGGAAATCTTCATGATATTGAATTTGGCTAGGATTTCTTGGATATGATACCAGAAGCAGCAGCAGCACAGGCTACAAAGGAGAAAATATAGATATATTGAACTTAATCAAAGTTAAAGACTTGTGTGCATCAGCCCTGGCTGGTGTGGCTCAGTGGACTGAGCGCCAGCCTGTGAACCAAAGGATTGCAAGGTCAATTCCCAGTCAGGCACATGCCTGGGTTGCGGGCCAGGTCCCGAGGGGGAGGCACGCGAGAGGGAGGCACGCGAGAGGCAACCACACATTGATGTTTCTCCTCCTCTCTTTCTCCCTCCTTTCCCCTCTCTAAAAATAAATAATCTTTTTTAAAAAGTTAGGTTAAATGAAATAAGATAGTCACACACACACACAAAAACAAATACTACATGATTTCATTTATTTAAGGTATCTAGAGTAGTCAAACTAATAGAAACAGGCAGTAGAATGGCTATTGCCAGAATCTAGAGGAAAAAAGAGGGGAAGTTGTTGTTTAATGGGTATAGAGTTTCAGTTCTACAAGATGAAAAAGTTATAGGGATTGGTTACACAACATTGTGAATATACTTAACACTACTTAACTGTACACTTAAAAATAATTAAGACAGTATATTTTATGTTATGTGTATTTCACCATTGTTTTTTAAAGTTATACACAGAATTATTATACGGCCCAATATTTCCACTTACAGGTAAATACCCAAAAGAATTGAAAGCAGGGATTCAAACAGATACTTGTACACCAAAGTTCACAGCAGCATTATTCACAATAACCAAAAGGTGGAAACAACCCAAATACACATCAACAGATGAATGGAAAACCAAAATGTGGTATACACATAGTAGGATGTTATTCAGCCATAAAAAGTAATGAATTTTTTAAAATATTTTATTTATTATTTTTAGAGAGAGGGGACAGGAAGGAGAAAGAGAGGGAGAGAAATATCAATGTGTGGTTGCCTCTCTCACACAATGTGTGGTTGCCCCTCCTACTGGGGGCCCAATCTGGCCCACAACCCAGGCATGTGCCCCAACCAGGAATCGAACCGGCAACCCCTTGGTTCACAGGCTGGTGCTCACCCACTGAGCCACACCAGCCAGAGTAAGGAATGAAATTTTGATATATGCTACTACATGGATGAAATTTGAGGATGTTCTGCTAAGTGAAATAAGCTGGACACAAAAAGACAAATGCTGAATGATTCACTAATATGAAGTACCTAGAATAGGCAACTTCTAGAGACGGAAAGTAGAATAGAGTTAACAGGGGCTGGGAGTAGGGGGACATAGGGAGTTACTGCTTAATGGGTACAAAATTTCTGTTTGGAATGATAAAAAGTTTCTGGAAACATAACGCACAGCATTGTAAATGTAGTTAATGCCACTGAACTGTATACAAGGTTGAAATGGTAAATTTATGTCACATACATTTTACCATATTAAAAAGAAAAAGATCCTGGCTGGTATAGCTCACGCCAGCCTGTGAACCAAAGGGTCACTGGTTCGATTCCCAGTCAGAGCACATGCCGGTGTTGCGGGCCAGGTCCCCAGTGTGGGGTGCATGAGAGGCAACCACACATTGATGTTTCTCTCCCTCTCTTCCCCCCTCCCTTTCCCTCTGTCTAAAAATAAATATATAAAATCTTTTAAAAAATAAAAATAAATCAAAAACAAAAAGAGAGAGAGAGAGAACAGAAAAAAAAAAGAAGAGAAAATGGAAATGGTGGATGGAGATAACTCTGTGGAGGTGTTTTGGTCCAAAAGAAAACAAGACAACTGGGAGTGTAGCAACAAGGGATGATTTTCTGCACTTTAAAGAAGATTGCTTCAAGGTGAAAAAAGTAACAGAATGTTTATATGCTGGTAGAGATAATTCAATAGAGAGTGAAATATGATGTAGGAAAGGGGAGAATTTCTTGGGTGATGACTTTGAGCAGGCAAATTAAAATAGGACATACCATACATATAGAAATATGGTTTAGACTGGAGCATGGATAGTTCATCCATACTGATAAGTGTAAAGGCCAAGTGAGTGGGCAGAGAGGTGGGTTAGTAGCCATATGTGGTGATGGGAGGCTGTGGAAGTTCTCTTCAGCTTGCTTCAGCTTTCTGAGCCTATTAGGAAGCAAGCTCATCACTGAGACTGAGGACCAGAGAAGTTCTAGTAATCTGATGAGAGGAGAAAAGGTATGAAATAACCTTCTGTGGGAGTAAATGAACCTGGGAAATACGATTGCTCGGGAGAATTAAAGGCTGAATTTTATTAAAAGTAAGCAAGCAAAAACTGTACATCAATGTATGTATGTATGTGTGTATGGGTCCAGCAGAAGTAAGACCTGCTTGGGTGTGGTTGGTGGGGTAATAATATGGGTGTAATAATTTATAGTTTTAATTTGAACATTTCACCTAAAATGTCATGTGGTATGCTTGAGTGTGATATTGTTATGTTACAGAATTACATGCTTGTGATTTTGTAATAAAAGAGTTTGTAATGAAATGGGGGCGTCATTTGTGCCAGACCCTGTATATCTTCTTATATGTACATATCATTTTTATATATGTATATAAGATATGTTTATAATGTATGCATAAGCTCAGAAAAGAGTCATACATACAATTGTTAATAGCACTAATTTTAGAGAGATATGTATGAGTGGGGGGAGGAGAAAGGGAAGGGATTACTATATTATTTGGATTTTTGATCAAATGTAGTATTTTATAGTTAAAATAATAAGATATCTGCCCTGGCTGGTATGGCTCAGTGGATTGAATGCCAGCCTGCAAACCAAAGGGTTGCCTGTTCAATTACCAGTCAGGGCACATGCCTGGGTTGCAGGCCAGGTCCCCAACAAGGGCACATGAGAAGCAACCGCACATTGATGTTTCTCTCCCTCTCTTTCTCCCTCCCTTCCCCTCTCTAAAATAAACAAAATCTTTTTTAAAAACAAGATATCTCACAAGTTAATAAATAGCTTGAGGGGATGGTTTAGATTAGAACACTGCTTGAGATCCACAGCACTGACTAGGCAAAGCCTATGTCCTAATTAAACACAACTAACAATTCTGCAGTGAAGCTAACCATCGACAAGACAATATGAGAAAAGCTGAGGCATCACTCACCTTGAACACTTCAGAGAAGAAACCAGAGCCTATTTTTTCACAGGTGAAGTCATCTAAACGTGTCAGTCTGGAAAAAGCACTTATAAGAGCTCGATATGAAGATGGCCAAACTCTTCCCACCTGGGTCATGTTACCATCACTTCCACTACCTCCATCAAAATCTTCAAGACGCTCCACACGTGGAGGAAATCCTGCAATTGAATTCCGTTTGCTCCGATCCATAGTCCCAACAATCACTTTTTTCTTCTTTTAAGAAGGAACTCCACACATGATAAATTTTTGTTGAGTTTTGCTTCTCTTCCGGTTTGATGCTAAATAACAGATCAAAAAGATACTTCATTAAAACCATTTATATATACATACATACATCCAAACCAGTGAAGTATCAATATAAAAATATTTCCTCTTTCACATTCTAGTTCCTAATTTTCAGATCTAAAAAATACTTTGTGTTTACCTTCAAAAAACACTGATATATTTAAAGCTCAAGATGTAGTCAGTCTTTAACATGAGTAAAATAAAATGAAGATCACCAATTACATTCTAAAAAACAAAGTAACAGTGATAATCTCTCTCATTCAATGAGCACCCACTACCTCGGAAACATAGTATAAAAGCCAAAAATGTCATGCCATTTGATTCTCAAATAATCCATGATCTAAGGATTATTACATTCATTTCACAGAGCAGTCAAGTAATCACACAGGCATCAAAAAATAAAGGTAACAGTGGGTTGGGATGGGAGTAAAAGACAGAAAACTGTACAAGAACAACAATTTAAAAAATAAAAAGTAAAGGTAACATTAAAATGTAAGATGGTGTAACTCAAAAGCCTGTGCTCCTACTAACCTGCCTAGCCTCACATAATTTTCTCTTCATTTGAAAAGTTAATCCAAATCTATAAAACAAAGATGACAAAGATTTTATACTATAAAATTATGCAATTTTAAAAGAAGAAAACTATATGCAAAAGCAACTTAAAAATACGGTATTGATTAAACAGCAATAGTCCACCAGAAGTGAGTGTAGAAGGCTCCACACTATCTGGTACGTAAGTAAGAATAAAAACACAAGCCCACTTTTTCTTTTAGCTTATCTCTCCCTACTGATATGTTTTGTCCATGAGAATTGATTTTAAGGGTCTTATGCAAAATACAACAATGTGACTCTTCAGTGGGTGAAATGCTTTCATAAATTTGGCAAATACATAATCCCGAATACCTTTACTACCTCCAACCAGGGAGAATAATAGTAGGGCTCCCAAGGGCCATCCTTACTATGTGACCCTGACTCCCAAGCAACAGCCAGAACTCGGTGCCACTCTACCCAATATGAACCAATCACAGTTCCTTTCCTAGCAATTGGAATTGCAATTAACATATTCCAGTCATAGTCTGACTGCTTTCTAAAAATGAAGAACCATGACCACTCAGTAGTATTGGCCATGGCCACTTTCTACCATGCAGACTAGATGGCAGAAAAAGCCAAGAGACTGAAACCAAGATGCAAAGAAAAAACAACAGAGAACTTGATTTTCCTAATGTGCACGTGTCCCTGATTCCTGAGGCCCAACTGCATCCTGGCATAAAATAATTTTTCAAATGAAGATATCTCTGTATCTTCAAAAAGAAATTATATTTGCTTAAGCTAGTTTCAACAGAACTTTAACAGAAAGAAGAATAATCTAAGTTCCCAAAGAATGAAACCATTACGCATCACTATTAAACCTCTGCCAAAAGTGGCAACAGATCACTAGATCAAAAATTTAGGTTTGCACAGGAACAAGTATAAAGGACACATGGACAAAAACTATGGGGGGGTGGAAATGGGAGGGAGGAGGGGAGGGCTGGGGTGGTGGGTTCCGGTGAGAATAAAAGACAGAAAACTGTACAAGATCAACAATTAAAATAAAAATTAAAAAAAAAAAATTTAGGTTTGCCCTGGCTGGTGCAGCTCAGTGGATTGAGCACAGGCTGAGAACCAAAGGGTCGCCAGTTCGATTCCCAGTCAGGGCACATTCCTGGGTTGTGGGCCAGGTCCCCAGTATCGGGCACGTGAGAGGCAACCACACATCGATATTTCTCTCCTTCTCTAAAAATTAATAAATAAATCTTTAAAAAATTTTTTTAAAAATTTAGGTTTATGAGCCCTGGCCAGGTTGGTTAGAGCATCGTCCCAATACACCAATGTTGCAGGATCAATCCCTGGTCAGGGCACATATAAGAATCAACCAATGGTGGTCCGGCCAAGATGGAGGCGTAGACAGACACACTGTGCCTCCTCTCACAACCAAAATTAAGGACAACAAATATTTAGAAACAAGAAAACAACCAGAACTTATAGGAAATTGAACTGTATGGAAGTCCAACAACCATTCATCCAGACTGGTAAGAGGGGCGGAGTCGCGGCAGGAAAAAGTGGAGGTGCGGACCCGGAACACAAGCGGCAGCGGCTGGCGGTTCCCAGGTGCACAGGCGGAGGCTGGTGGTCCCCAGGCCCACGGGTGGTAGCTGGCTGACACATGGGGCACAGCGGGGCAACTGTGCAGACCCAGTGAGGCCGCACAAGGCGGCTGGCTGACCAGGTGGTCCCACATTCGAGCGCGCAGACGGTCCAGGCGAAGGGGAAGCGGCGGAAGGGACCGGAGTCCAGGAGAGAGCGGAACAGGCGCCATTCTTCCCTCTCGGACCCCGCCCCCACCTATAGCGTCACAACCTAGCAACTGGGCTGCCCCGCCCTGAGGAACACCTAAGGCTCCACCCCTCACTACGTAATAGCCGCGACCAGACTAACACCAAAACAAAACAAACCAAAAAAACCCACCAAAAATGGCTCAAACCTGAGAACAAATAAAATTTCCAGAGCCAATTCCTCTAAGTGACGAAGAGATAGCCAACCTATCAGATGCACAGTTCAAAGCCCTGGTGATCAGGATGCTCACAGAATTGGTTGACTTTGCTCACAAATTAGATGAAAAAATGAGGCTACAATATGTGAAATGAAGGAAGACACATGGGGAACCAAAAGAGATGGGAGGAAAACTGGGACTCAAATCAATGGAGTGGACCAGAAGGAAGAAACAAACAACCAAACAGAAAACAAGGAAGAAACAAGAATTCAAAAAAATGAGGAGAGGCTTAGGAACTTCCGGGACATCATTAAACGTCCCAACATCCAAATTATAGGGGTACCAGAAGGGGAAGAAGAAGAGCAACAAGTGGAAAACTTATTGGAACAAATAATAAAGGAGAACTTCCCCAATCTGGCAAAGGAAATAGACTACCAGGAAGTCCAGGAAGCTCAGAGAGTCCCAAAGAAGTTGGACCCAAGGAGGAACACACCAAGGCACATCGTAATCACATTAGCCAAGATTAAAATGAAGCAGAGAATTCTAGAAGCAGCAAGGGATAAGGGGACAATCATCTACAAAGGAGTTCCCATCAGACTGTCAGCTGATTTCTCAAAAGAGACCTTACAGGCAAGAAGGGGCTGGAAAGAAATATTTGAAGTCTTGAAAAGCAGGGACCTACATCCAAAATTGCTCTTTCCAGCAAAGCTGTCATTTAGAATGGAAGGACAGATAAAGCGCTTCTCAGATAAGGTCAAGTTCAAGGAGTTCATCATCACCAAGCTCTTATTATATGAAATGTTAAAGGGACTTATCTAAGAAAAAGAAGATCAAAAATATGACAATGAAAAGACAGCAAACTCATAGCTATTAAGAACCACACCTAAAACAAAAGCAAACTAAGCAAACAGCTAGAACAGGAACAGAACCACAGAAATGGAGATCATATGGAGGGTTAGCAACAGGGGCGTGGGAGGAGGGGGGGGAAGGTACAGAGAATGAGTAGCATAGATAGTGGGTAGAAAATAGACAGGGGCAGGGTAAGAATAGTATGGGAAATGTAGAAGCTAAAGAACTTATGACACAAGGACATGAACTAAAGGGGGGAATGTGGGTGGGAGAGGGTGTGCAGGGTGGGGGGGATGATGGGGGAGAAACGGGACAACTGTAATAGCATAATCAATAAAATATATTTAAAAAAAACAATGTATGTAATAAGAAAGAGGGAAAAGTTAGTCAGTAGGCTCAATACATAAATTGTAGCACATTTTTTTCAATGAAATAAAGAGCATTTATAATGAATAAACTATATCTAGCAATGTGGATGTATTTCAAAAGCCTATTAAGGACTTCCAGTCAAGATGGCAGCATAGGCAGATATGGCTCACCTCTTTGCACAACCACAACAAAATTACTACTGAAATATAGGACTACCATCACTCAAAACTGACAGATACCAAGCTGAATGGAAGTCTAACAACTATGGAATTAAAGAAACCACATCCACCCAGACTGTAGGAGGGGCACAGATACAGAACGGGCTGGTCATACATCCACGTGTGGTGGATAAAAATTTGGGAGGGATATCTTGGGAGCAAGGAGTCCCAGCCCCACCCCAGGCCCCCCAGCCCAGGGTTCCAGTGCCAGGAAGATAAGTCCCCAAAACTTCTGGCTGCAAACACCAGCAGGTACTAAGTCGGTAGAAGACACTTCTGGAACCCCAAGTAGTTCCTCATAAAGAACCCATACATGGATTCACCTACTCAGACTTACTCCCTCTGAGCTCCAGCACCAGGCTGGCAACTTAAGGGGAGATTGAGGTGTCTGGCATCAAGGTAAGCAGAAGCCACTGTCCCTTTTCTGGGCCCTCCCCCTACAAATGCAGCAGACTGGTGCCATATCTAAGATTCCATCAACCTGGCTAACACAGCTTGACCAGTCTTGCAGATTCCCAGAGACTCCATCCCACCCAACTTACCAGCCCACCCAAGCTGCTTTTCCATATGAATGGCTGGTCTTGGCTCTTGCTTCACAACTTCCTAAATCCTTTTAAACAAGTAGCAGCTGGCCTCAATGAGCCACAAGCCTGGAACTAGCAGCCTAGGTTCACAACTTGGCTTCTGGAAATCTCCAAGCCCAGCACAAGTAGCAGCCATCTCAGATTGCTTTATCACTCTGGCAGGGTGGGCCCAAGTAAAACATAAGTGGAGGCTGATCTTGGCCGTCACCACCCACAAAATCCCAGGGCCAGTGCACCCAGTGGACAGATACAGACCACATCATAGCACAGCCACCCTGCACCTGCTCTCCAGAGGATGGATGTTGGAGGTAAATGGTCATAGCCAATCCTTGCAGCTGACTGACCTGGGTAAATTCCTCCCATTGATCTGCCAACAGCAACCAAAGCTCAACTACAAGAGGAGAATATACTCAGCAACCAAAGCTCAACTACAAGAGGAGAATATACCTCGAGTACCCAGCTTGGGTGATAGGGGAGGCTGTGCATCTGGACCCTAAAGGACATCTACTACATTAGGCCACACTACCAAAACAAGTAGTCAAAGTAGCTGTACCTAATACATAGAAATAAACACAGGGAGGATGACAAAATGAGGAGACCAAAAAAACAGGCCCAAATGAAAGAACAAATCAAAACTCAAGAAAAAGAATTAAACAAAATGGAGATAAGCAATCTATCACATGCAGTTCAAAACTTTGGTTATAAGGATGTTCAAGGAACTTAGGACCTTAACAGCATAAAAAACATCCAGTCAGAAATACTAATTGAAATAAAGAACAATTTACAGGGAAACAACGATAGAGTGGATGAAGCCAAGAATCAAATCAATGATTTGGAATATAAAGAAGCAAAAAACAACCATGCAGAGCAATAAGAAGAAAAGAGAAGCCAAAAAAAAAAAAGAATAGTGTAAGCAGCCTGTGGGACAACTTTAAGCAATACAGCATTCACTTCAGAGGGGTGCCGAAGGAGAAGAGAAAAAGCAAGAAACTGGAAATCTATTTGAAAAAAATAATGAAAGACAACTCCCCTAATTTAGTGAAGAAAGTAGATATGCAAGTCCAGGAAGCACAGAGAGCCCCAAACAAGATGGATGTAAAGAGGTCCACCTCAAGACACATCATAATTAAAATGCCAAAGATAAAGAGATGGGGGCGGGGAGAATGAGTGAGAGGTGAGGGGATTAGGAAGTACAAATAGGTAGTTACAGATAACCGTGGGGATGTAAAGTACAGTATAGGAAAAGTAGTAGCCAAAGAACTTACATGCATGACCCATGGACATGAACAAAGATGAAGGGATTGCCTGAGGGAGTGAGTGGTGCTGGGTAGAGGGAGCAAAAGGGGAAACATCGGGACAACGGTAATAGTATAATCAATAAAATATAATTTTTTTTATTAAAGATTTTTTTAAGTACTCTTTTTTTCCTTTTTTAGATTTTTTATTTATTTATCTTTAGAGGGGAAGGGAAGGAGAGAGGGAGAGAAACATCAATGTGCGGTTGCCTCTTGTATGTCCCCTGCCAGGAACTGGCCTGGCAACCCAGGCATGTGCCCTGACTGGGAATCGAACCGCGATCCTTCGGTTCACAGGCCCGCGCTCAATCCACTGAGCTACACCAGCCAGGGCTAAAATATAATTTTTAAAAGCCTACTGAGTAGGGAAAAGAAGCAAGTTGCACTTAGTGGTATCGCTAAAATTTTAAAAACCTGCAGGACCATCCCTACAGTATATCATTTTAATAAAAAGTACCCTGGCAGGTGTGGCTCAGTGGATTGAGCACCAGCCTGAAAACCAAAAGGTCATTGGTTCGATTCCTAGTCAGGGCATGTACCTGGGTTCCAGGCCAGGTCCCCAGTTGGGGGTGTGTGAGAGGTAACTGATCAATATATCTCTCACACATTGATATTTCCTTCCCTCTCTTTCTCCCTCCCTTCCCCTCTCTCTGAAAGTAAATAAATAAAATCTAAAACAAAACTATAAAAAAAAAAAATAAAAAGTGTATTTTTAAAACACACAAAATAGCCCCGGCTGGTATGGCTCAGTATTGAGCACCAGCCTGTGAACCAAAAGGTTATGTGTTCAATTCCCAGTCAAGGCACATGCCTGGGCTGCTAGCCAGGTCCCCAGTTGGGGGAATGCAAGAGACAATCAATAGATGTATCTCTTTCACATCAATGTTTCTCTCCATCTCTTTCTCCCTCCCTTCCCCTCTGGTTATTTACAATAGCCAAGTGCTGGAAACAGCCTAAGTGCCCATCAGTAAATGAGTAGATAAAAAAACTGTGGTACAATTACACAATGCAATACTATGCATCAGAAAGAAAGAAGGAACTCCTACCTTTCGTGGCAGCATGGATGGAACTGGAGAATATTATGCTAAATGAAACAAGCCAGTCGATGAAAGACAAATATCTTATGATCTCACCGATAAGAGGAATCTAATGAAATAAACTTATGAGCACAATAGAGCCAGAAACGGAAACATGGAACATTCTGACAGCGAGCAGAGGGTCAGAGGGAGACGGATAATGGCAGAAAGAAGGGGTAGGAACTAGGCAAAGAACACATGTGAATGACCCATGGACATGGACAACAGTGTGGGGCTGACTATGGGATTGGGGGTTGGACTGGGCAGAGGAGGGCAAATGGGGAAAAGTTACAACTGTAATAGAACAACAGTAAAATATTTAAATTTCTGGAAAACATTTTTTAAAAGATTTTATTTATTTATTTTTTAGAGAGAAAGAAAGGGAGGGAGAAAGAGAGGGAGAAAGAGAAACATCAATGTGTGGTTGCCTCTCATGCACCCTCTACTGGGGACCTGGCCTGCAACCCAGGCATGTGTCCTGACTGGGAATTGAACCAGTGACCCTTTGGTTCACAGGCCTATGCTCAATCCACTGAGCTACACCAGCCAGGGCTGGAAAATATTTTTTAAAAAATGAATAAATACATAAAAATCTTTTTTAAAAATACAAAATAATATATATTATAGAGAGGCAGGATAGCATATTAATTCAAGGTATAGCCCCTACAGCAACCCAGGTTCAAATCCTTGCTCTCTACATATAATGTAGCTATATGAACATGGTCAAGTTATTTTAAAACCTCTCTACACCTCCAGTTGCCCATCTGTAAAATGGAAATAAAAATAGTACCTACATTATAAGTACCTATTTTATATGTATTAATTTATTTAATCCTCACAACAACTGTATGTCTAAAAACATGAATTATTAGAAAAACGGACAGTAAATTCATAGTAGCAGTTGGCTTGGTGGGAAAAAAGAGAAATGAGATAAGAAAGGAAAACAAAGGAGACTTCATCTACAGCACTAATATTTTGGTTCCTTTTACTAAAAAAAAAAAAAAAAAAACCTACAGAAAACAACACAAAATGATAAATTCACTAATTTTTTTCTTTTTTTTTATCCTCACTCAAAGACATCTTTTCATTGCTTTTAGAGAAGGGGAAAGAAGGGGAGAGGAAGGGAGAAAGAGACAAATCGATGTGTGAGAGAAGCATTGATATGCCACATACGCCCAGATCAGGGATTGTATACGCCCTGATGGGGGATCGAACCACACACCAAGTGTGTGCTCTGCCCAGGAATCCAACCCGCAACCCTTCAGTCCACAGGAAAACACTCCAACCAACTGAGCCACACCTGAGCTAATCTGACAAATTTTAATTAGTCATAAAAGACAGCAAAAGTATGTGTAGGAACATTCTAAAACCACACCCTATTTTATGTATTTATTAATTTTAGAGAGAGCAAAAGGGAGAGAAAAAGAGACAAAGATCAATTTGTTATTTCACTTATTTATGCATTCATTAGTTGATTTTTTTAAAGATTTTATTTATTTATTTTTAGAGAGGGGAAGGAAGGGAGAGAAAGAGAAAGAGAAATATCAATGTGTGGTTGCCTCTCACGTGGCTCCCACTTGGGACCTGGCCCGCAAACCAGGCATGTGCCCTGACTGGGAATCTAACCAGCAACCCTTTGGTTTGCAGCCCACGCTCAATCCACTGAGCTATGCCGGCCAGGGCTCATTACTTGATTCTTGTATGTGCTCTGACAGAGAATCAAACTTGCAACCTGGGCATATCAGGACAATTTTCTAACCAACTGACCTTCCCAGGCAGGACACAAAATCCCATTTTAAATCAGAAAATGATCAATTTTAAGATCAGAAAATAGGAGTTCCAATTATTTATAAAACCAGAAAATATACTCGTTAAAAAGTGTAAGATTTTATAATGTTTCCAGCCTCTGGACTACCTCTCTTGGTTTTATTTATCGAGTATTTATTACCTTATAGTGCCCCTTTAAGTCTACATTTTTGGGAAAACAAAGACAACTACAATTGCTGTCACATTTACTAGAAAGATATAATGATTTTGAAAAATTCAGGTTTCCCTCTGAAGAGGCTATTTGATTCAAGAAACTACACTTTGTTGATCAAGAATAATTAATTTTAAGCTTGTAAAAACCTGTAATTCTTAAATGAAAACTGATGATACTGTGATATGCTTCACTAAAAATATTTCAGTTAGTGTCCTGGTGGTTCTCATGTAAAAATTTATGGGGCAGAGAGTTTCAGGAAGGAGTTAATGCCACAATGGCAGGAGTGTGGACTGGGCACATTTTAGTGCATAGGCACCAGGGAAGCTAAATATCCTCCAATGCATAGAACAGTCCTATACGACAAAGAATTGTCCTGCCCTAAATGCTAATAGTGCCCCTGTTGAGAAAACTGGTTAGAAAAATTTAAACAGTTTTGTTCTTAACCTAGGAAACAGCTTTTAGCAATCTTTCAAAAGTGCCAAAACTGTACTAACCCAGTGTGGCTCAGTTGCTGGGAGCATTGTCTCATGTACCCAAGGATCGTGGGGTCTATCCCCAGTCAGGGCACATGCCCAGGTTGCAAGTTCAGTCCCTGGTCAGGATGTGTGCTAGAAGGTGACTGGTCGATGTTTCTCTCTTGCACTGACATTTCTCTCTCTGTCTCCCTTCCTCTCTCTCTAAAAGCAATGAAAAAATGTCCTCAGGTGAGGATTAAAAAAAAAAATCCCAAAATCATGTTGCTTTCCAGGACACAAACCATTTTTTTTTAGTAATTATGTTCTCAATTTCAATATTTATGAACCTGGAAGTTCAAAACTATTTTTCTTTTCTATGCAGGCAGGTTTGTCTTTTCAAAGGCTAATCTCACTTATATTGGGACTGATTTATTTTTCACAAAGAAGATACAATTAAAAGCTGTGAATGGGCCCTGGCTGGCGTAGCTCAGTGGATTGAGCGCGGGCTGTGAACCAAAGGGTCACAGGTTCGATTCCCAGTCAGGGCACATGCCTGGGTTGCAGGCCAGGCCCCTAGTCGGGGCCACGTGAGAGGCAACCACACATTGATGTTTCTCTCCCTCTCTTTCTCCCTCCTTTCCCCTCTCTAAAAATAAATAAATAAAATCTTTAAAAAAAAACAAAACACAAAGAATAATTTAAAAAAAAAAAAAGCTGTGAATGGGGAAAATAATTTGAAAGCTATCAATAAAAAAGTTAGTGACTTATCCCAGACCTAACGTTATATTTTACCTTTGCAAAGTAGGAATTCCACAAATTATTTTCCAGGAAATCAAGGAAACTTTTTTAGGATTCCCAGTTCGACCATACGCCCATCTGATATATTTCTTGGAATAATAACTGCAGTCACCATTTACTATGAGCCATGCATTCTCCCAAGTTTTTGTGTATGCTTTCTCTAATCTTTATGACAACCCTACAAGGTAGGTATTATTGTCTCCAATTTATCTGAGTAATGTTTATTGATCCCCATCTGAGTAATGTTTATTGATTTTAGAGAGAGAAGAAGTGGGAGGGAGAGAGAAAGAGAGAAACATCAATGTGTTGTTCCACTTATTTATACATTCATTGGTTTCTTCTTGTATGTGCCCTAGCTGGGAATCAAACCAACAACCTTAGCACATTGAAATGATGCTGTACAAACTGAACTACCCAGCCAGGGCAATCATCTCCAATTTAAAGAGGAAAAAATTAAGACACTGAGAGATTAAAAGACTTGCCCAAATTCAAACAACTGATGACAGACTCAGGATTGAAAGCCAGTAGTTTTAAACCCAAACCCTTCCCACCATGGATGTCTCCTCCAAAAACATAGCCAAAAAAAACTTCTGTGAAAAAAATGATTTATATATTAGCTGATTAGAATGCTACTAGTATTCCCCATCCTACCTAACAGCAGAGACTAAAGAGTATACAGATGACAGCTCCACCGGCCCCTGGAGCAAAAAGCCTTCAGTCATCCAATAACATTTCACAGACATAAAAATTAGTATTGCTTCAAACAGATTGTCTAAAGAATGGATGCCAAGCTGACAGGGCAGATATTCCAACTCCCAATCATTTCTTCTTTTCCATTCTAATGTACAGTATTTGTGTTTCTTTTTCATTTCACAAGAACAAAGTAGATGAAACTTCACTGTAGTGTAGATGCAAATAAAATTCTGCAATGTACCAACATGTAGCAGGATATGGCAAAGCATTAGCCAGCGAGCAAACATCTTCAGTACCCATCCAAATATGGAATCATGTGTGCATAAAGTTGGTAAGCAAGTTCCACAAAGTGAGTAAAAAGGATTTCTGAGAATTCAGTGGACTTTTACACCCTAGGTATAAAGAGTAAAAAGAGAATGAAAATATAATAGCCTAATCATACTTTGTTTTCTTTCTATAATCATAAAAAAATCCCTAACTGACTCAAAATTAAACAAGGATTTGTTATAGATAAGATATAGCCCAGAAAAGGAATATCGACAAGTACATTAGCTATGTATATCAAGACCAACCACACAGCAAATCTACATAAAAAGTCTGTTCAGCTGCTATCCTTTCTATGGACCAACATAGCAAATACAGACACATTTCAGAATGACTGCCTAATTAAAAAATAAAGGCAATACTGCTGAATCTGCCTTCCTGCTGTGAAATAATGAGTTGCAGTTTCCATTCAAACCGAAGGCAATCTAACATAAAAACTGGCATCCTATTTAATTAGCCATGAATATACACAATGGCATATATTAGTGACAGACAGATCAAAAGCTAGTTCTTAAAACTGTATTCTCTCTTTTAGATAAGAATCTTCTATTTCCTATTATAAGTATAATCCACCAGGCCCTAGACCATGACATAAAGCAAACTTAGGCTGAAAGCTGTAAAGGCTTTTGGAGGTTAACTAGTCCAGTCTTTTGGCCAATTCAGAAACCCCCTCTATTAATGGACTCAAATGTTAACTGGGTTCCCACTAGGTACAAAGCATCATGATGGGTGCTGTTTACTAAGCATTTACTACAATCCACACACTTTTCCAATGCTTTATATTTAATATTCATAAAAGCCCTATAAAATAGAATATTATGTTTTATGAATGTGAAAAAAAGCATGAAGGAATTAGTTAACTTATGTAAGCTCTCTCGGCCAAGAAGTGGTAGAGTTAGTATTCAGATTCAGGCACTGTACTCTTTTTTTTTCCTTTAGATTTTTTATTTATTTTATTTTTTATAGAGGGAAAGGGAGAGAAACATCAATGTGTGGTTGCATCTTGCAAGCCCCCCACCAGAAAACTGGTCCACAACCCAGGCATGTGCCCTATGCTGGGAATCAAACCTATGATCCTTTGATTTGCAAGCCAGCACTCAACCACTCAGCCAGGGCCAGGCACTATACTCTTAATCACTGTACTAAGCCAGTACAGCCTCTGTGGAAGAAGGACATAGAAAACCAAATGAAAAATGATTCCACCCTCCAGGGGCTTAATCTCACAGGGAAGACACTCATATCTATGAGTACAATTCAGTGTGGTAATTGCTAATGACATTATAAGTAAGGAGGGCTTCATTAAGGCACTGGCAGTAAGGACAGACAACTAGGAAAGGAGATAAGTGACTTTAAAAAGATGAGCAAATGGATGTAGTAGACACAAAAAGTACCTAGTATGACTCTCAGTTTAACTAGAATCCTTCCCATGTTTCTGGTTTGGGAACCAGTGATTGGAGAAATGACTAGGTATTCACCAAAAGGAAAAGATTTATGAAGAATGTAAATTCTTTGCTGATCTTCTGAGTTTGAAGTACCTGAAGAAAAAAGTCTGACAATTTGGATGAAGCAGTCGGGACACACGACACTGAAACTCAGGAGAAAGAACTTGACAGGAGGTGCAGACTTGAAAGTCATTAGCATTTACACATATTCTAAAATTTCCCAAAGTAGAGAATATGAGTAATGGGTAACACTTACTGAGATGCTACTATATGCCAAAGCCTAGTCTCCTCCACTACGTCCTTAGATGAGATCAGATAAGAGGCCAACCGAGCCCTGGCTGAGCAGCTCAGTTGATTTGAGCATTGTCCCAACAGACCAGTGATGCAGACACCACCTGAAGTGCCCGCGTCATTGTGGATGAAATGAGACATACACACGGACTACCGGACTACTGAGTCCGGTAGAGGAAAAAGGACAGCATGGTTTTTCTCTCAAGGGGAGCAAAAGCCCCCGGCCTCCGCCATGACCGCCTTTATTGGGTTTCTGGTCACATTACATGAAGGTCCTCATTTACTATGCACAGGTTCGCTTTAGGGGGTTACCTTTTACAGACAACAAAGGGGCCGATGCCACTAATCATGCCACTACTCACATCACAGAAGAATATTTGCAAATGAAAAAGGGAAAAGTGGTAGAGCCAGTTACACTCCACACTGGGGAGTTTTAGCATGGATTTTAGGAAGTTATAATAAGCACTTGCTATCTCAATTCAGAGTGAGGGAGTTTTAGCAAAAGCAAGACTCAAAGCAGCTTAGGCACATTGCAAACCTGATTTCCCACGAGAGAACCTATCTGTGGGCGTGGGTCCTGTTTATCTCCGAGTGGGAGCTGGGCCCATGCCACACAGAAGGGTCTCCCATAGACCAGGGTTTCAAGTCCAATTCTCTCTCTCTCTTCCCTCCTCCTTTTCCTCTCTCTCTAAATTGAATGAATAAAAAAAATTTTTTTTAAAGGCCAAGGGAGCATCAACACACACAGGATGAAAAAGAAACAACAGAGGTAGGAATAAAGGAAGAGAAAGTATGTCACACAAACCAAATGTAAAAATAACAAATATATTCGAATGCCACAAAGTGGGCCAAATAATGTGAAGAAAAGTGTACACTGCCACAAAATAAGCAAATAATGTGAAGAAAAGTATCCACTAGATTATATATTAGAGGCCAGAATCAGTTCAGCCTACTATGCCACTACACTTACTATACAACAAATAGCTCACTAATATTCCAGCAATCATTCTATTTTCGGAGCATTTTGAATATTACAAAGCTTAAGCACAGTACCGTGTTCAAATTCTGACTCTGAAGGAGAATTATGAGTTATAACAACTAAATAAGGATATTTGATTGGATCCTGATTTGAACAAATAGTTATAAAAGACAACTGGGGAAATTTAAACAAGGATTACTATTAGAGTATAGTAATTACTAATTTTATTAAATATGATAATAATCTTAAGATTTTATAAGATTTATTTGGAGATGCACCTAGAAATAGAGGTGAAATGTAACATCTGTATATGCATTAAAATATATCAGAAAAAATAAATGTAGCAAATTTTATAAAATGTTAATACTTGTTATATATGGGTGTTTGTTACTTTTTCTAATAATAACAAAAACAGGCTTCAGGAAAAAAATTATAACTTTTTGTCAATAAAAATATCTAGCAGATTAAAAAAAGCATAGAGTTCACAAACACCAACACTAGAAATGGAAAAACCAACTGGTCTCATGTTGTAGGTACACATACTTGTTGTTTGGAATGAAAATTTCTAATAAAGCAGTACATACATATTCAAAAAATGCTGCATTTCAAACAGGTTAGATGGAAGAGCAGATAACAGACCATGGCTACCTGCTAGATAATCAAAAAGGTTACAGTGATGACAAAGATACTGATATTGAAACGTAAAGATGATAAAACCACGAAAAAAGAGTGGGGGTGGGAGAAAACAATTTTTCTAAAACAATATATTGTTATGTATTATTTAAAATATGTGTATATGACTAAAATTAAACAAGACAGATTTTTTTAAATCCTGATTCCAGCTCTGGCTGATGTAGCTCAGTGGATTGAGTGCAGGCTGCGAACCAAAAGGTCACCAGTTCATTCCCAGTCAGGGCACACACCTGGGTTGCGGGTCAGGTCCCCAGTGGGAGCATGTGAGAGGCAACCATACACTAATGCTTTTCCCCCCTCTCTCCCTCCCTTCCCCTCTCTCTAAAAATAAATAAAACCTTTTAAAAAATTCTGATTCCAACTGAATACCTAAATAATTTTGAGCATGTCACTTACCTTCTCCCTTTATCTATAAAATAGAGATAAATATTAACTATGCCCCACTGTGTTATTATAAGAATTAACTGAGAACATACTAAGGAATTAAAGGATAAAAAGGCATATATGAAGCACCAGGATTTCTGGCCAAGATGGAGGCATAGGTAGATACACTTTGCCTCCTTGCACAATCAAAAGTACAACAAATTTAAAAACAAAAAAATGACCAGAACTTCCAGAAAATCAAACTGTATGGAAGTCCAACAGCCAAGGAGTTAGAGAAGAACCATTCATCCAGACTGGTAGGAAGGGTGGAGATAGGCAGCCAGGGAAGAAAGGACTTCCAGCAAGGCACTGGCTGGAGGACCAGGCGGTCACACATTTGCGTGCAAATAAACTGGGAGGAACAATTGGGGAGTGAGACAAACCACACAACCCAGGGTTCCAGCGCAGGGAAACAAAGCCCCAAAACTTCTGACTGTAAAAACCTGTAGGGGTTGCTGCGGCAGCAGGAGAAACTCACAGACTCACAGGAGAGTTTGTTGCAGAGACCCACAGGGTCCTAGAACATACACAAAACCACCCACCCAGGAAGCAGCCCCAGATGGCTTGTGGGTAGCAGAGGAAGTGACTGAAAGCCAGCAGAGAGCTAAGCAAGTTTCATATTCCCTCTGGGACGC
Organism: Glossophaga mutica; assembly: GCA_039655065.1. Classification (NCBI taxonomy): domain Eukaryota; kingdom Metazoa; phylum Chordata; class Mammalia; order Chiroptera; family Phyllostomidae; genus Glossophaga; species Glossophaga mutica. Next base: position 31,028,314 of record CM077307.1, read on the forward strand.
CTCCCCCCACATACATCACCACAACACAGAGACGTGGGTTGCCCCACCCTGGTGAATACCTATGGCTCTGCCCCTTACTACATAACAGGTGCACCTAGACAAAACAATATGGCCCAAATGAAAGAACAGATCAAAGCTCTAAAAATAGAACTAAGCGATGAAGAGACAGCCAACCTATCAGATGCAGAGCTCAAAACACTGGTAATCAGGATGCTCACAGAAATGGTTGAGTATGGTTGCAAAATAGAAGAAGTAAAGGTTACGAAAAGTGAAATAAAGGAAATGTACAGGGAACCAACAGTGATGGGAAAGAACCCAGGACTCAAATCAATGATCTGGAGCAGAAGGAAGAAATAAACATTCAACCAAAACAGAATGAAGAAACAAGAATTCAAAAATAAGGAGAGGCTTAGGGAACCTCTGGGACAACTTTCAACGTTCCAGCATCTGAATCATAAAGGTGCCAGAAGGAGAAGAGGAAGAGCAAGAAATGAAAACTTATTTGAAAAAATAATGGAGAACTTCCCCAATCTAGCAAAGGAAATAGACTTCCAAGAAGTCCAGGAAGTTCAGACAGTCCCAAAGTAGTTGGACTCAAGGAAGCACATGCCAAGGCACATCATAATTACATTATCCAAGATTAAAGAGGAGAGAATCTTAAAAGCAGCAAGATATAAGGAGAGAGTTACCTACAAAGGAGTTCCCATAAGATTATCAACTGATTCAAAAGAAACCTTGCAGGCAAGAAGGGGAAAGAAGTATTCAAAGTCTTGAAAGGCAAAAACCTACATCCAAGATTACTCTACCCAGCATACCTATCATTTAGAATGAAAAGGGCAGATAAAGTGCTTCCCAGATAAGGTCCAGTTGAAGGAGTTCATCATCACCAAGCCCTTATTGTATGAAATGTTAAAAGGATTTATCTAAGAAAAAGATAAAAAATATGAGCAGTAAAATAACAATAAACTCACAACTATCAACAACCGAACCTTAAAAAGGGGGAAAAAAAAACCTAAGCGAACAACTAAAACAGGAATAGAATCACAGAAACAGAGATCACATGGAAGGTGATCAGCCGGGAGTAGGAGGAGTACAGGGAATAAGAAGCATAAACAGTAGGTACAAAATAGGATGGCCAGGGTGGGTGCAGGGGGAGGTTAAGAATAGTATGGGAAATGGAGAAACCAAAGAACTTATATGTACAACCCATCATGGACAGGAACTAAGGTAGGGGACTGCTGGTGGGAGGGGCAGTACAGGGTGTAGGGAATAAAATGGGACAACTGTAGTAACATGATCGATAAAACATATCTTTAAAAAAGAAGCACCAGACAGGGTGCCTGACACACAGTAACCATTTAATTAGTGAGTTCCCCTTCCTCTCCATCCCCTACCTCACTGTTAATCCTAGTTCTGGATACTGAAAGTATACAACAAATTAAGGCTGGATTTTTTCTTCTTTATGATAGCTTTTCAGTTACTTTGTCTTCTCCAGTGCAGATATACACACATCTTTCAAGTTTCCTAGGGAACATGGCATCAAAATCTCCCTGGTTACCTTCATCAAAGTTTAGCCTTAATTGCCCTCCAAATTGTCAAAGCCCCTCTCAAACACAATAGCAGAAAATGTACACAATATTATATATATGATCTAACTAGGGCAGAATTGAGTGGGACCATTATTTCCCTTATTGGATATAAAATCTGGATATAAAAAAACATTGTGACCTTCTAAGTACACTAAGTATATCTATAACTTTGTATGCTGAAACATGAAACTCAACACTACAGAGGTGTCAAACTCATTTTTCACTGGGGGCCACATCAGCCTTGCGGTTGCCTTCAAAGAGCCAAACGTAATTTTAGGATTGTATAAATATAACTACTCCTTAACAGTTAAGCGAGAGCTCGGTGCTGCTGCCAGGTAGGAACAAGGTGCCAGGCTGGATAAAACAAGGTAGAGGGTCGGATTTGGCCCGTGGGCCTTGTGTTTGCCACCTGTGAATACTGGACCTCTTCGAATAAGCTTAGATACTAAAGTACTAGGGGGATGTATGAATTTTCAGCATAATGTTTCTTTGGATAAATTTTCCTATTTGATATCAAGAAGACCTGAACATGGCCACTAAGATCAAATAGGCAACTCACCTCTTTTTCTGGTATAGTGAGTTAGAAGGCTGTACCAGAGAGTGTAGAAAACAAGAAATCAAGAGGAAAGAAGTTAGGTTCCTGGGATTAAGGTAGGCTATTCTAGAGTTCATATTACAAAGGTCAAAGAAGGAATCTGATAAAAGGGAAAACAAAATAATAACATCAACTTATCAAAAAATATTTTTATTCAAACTTCTTTCTCAGATGTATTATTTCCACTAAACAGAATATTTGATAGCTATTAAAAATGACCATTACAATAAGCACATAAAGATATATGCACAAGAATATGAACTTGCATGTTGTCAGTAACAGAAAAAAAGTGGAAACAATCCAAATGTTCAATTGCACACCTGTATAATTTAACATTATATAGTCATTAAAGGAATGAGATAAATTCTATGCATACAGAAAGATGTACAAATTTCACTGTTAAGTAACAATAGCAGGTTGCAAAAAACAGAATGTATAGTGTGATCTTTCATTTTTTTAAATGTAATAATAGTAAACATTAGTACACGCCTAGAAAATAATGCAAAGAAATATATATAGTGCTAAGTTGTCATCTTGGTGGAGGAAGTGATTATATGAAACACTCATTTTTTATGGACTACATTTTTGTACAGTTGTTTTTAACAATGATCACACATTATTTTTGTTTAAAAAAATAAAGATTTGAAAGGTTAGAACTGCCCTGGTTGATGTGGCTCAGTGGATTGATTGCTGGCCTGCAAACCAAAAGGTTGCCGGTTTGGTTTCTGGTGAGGGCACATGACTGGGATGTAGGCCCCAGTCCCCTGTTGAGGGCATGCAAGAGGCATCTGATAGATATATCTCTCATACATTGATGTTTCATTCCCTCTCTTTTTCACTCTCTTTCACTCTCTCTAAAATTAAATAAATAAAATCTTTTAAAACATTGTTAGAACTAAAATCCATCCTTTTCTTCTTTCCATAATAGCTCAGACTACAAAAGATGAAATTTAAGATACATGTTAATGGAGAGAGAGAGGCAAACAATATAAAAAATAAATAATTACTGATCATAATTATATAAAATTATGAACTAGAAAAAATAAAGGAATTATACTAAAGTCATAATATTATTTTTCTACCCGCTGCAGCCAGGTAGAAACAAGGTGCTGGGCTGGATAAAACAAGGTGGAGGGCCAGGTTCAGCCCTCAGGCCTTGTGTTTGCCACCTGTGCCCTAGAGAGTTGGTGATGACAACACAGACACACACACAAGAAGAACCTGAGAGGATATAATCTAAAATGTTAACAAAGGCTATTAACTCTTTGAATCTTGGGAAGATTTGAAAAATTTCATCTTCTCCTTTAAAATCATCTCTATTTCCCAATTCTTTCTTAATCAACATGCATTAATTTTCTTTTTTTTAAGTAAATTGTAATTTTTTTTTTAAATTTATCTTTAGAGGGGAAGGGTAGGAGAGAGGGAGAGAAATATCAATGTACGGTTGCCTCTCGTGCGTCCCCCGCTGGGAACTGGCCTGCAACCCAGGCATGTGCCCTGACTGGGAATCGAACCGCGACCGTCTGGTTCGCAGGCCCGCACTCAATCCACTGAGCTACACCAGCCAGGGCAACATGCATTAATTTTCTAATCACAAAAATTGTAAGGGGTCCTTCCAAATTACAAATTTCTACCCATCAGTAGAAATACAACACTCAAAGTAAAAAAATGTGCAAATTAGTGAACCACGTGAGAGCAAAAGATTTTCTGAGAACTTTTAGTCAGATTCTAATTCTACCTAATAGAAAGGACAACAAGACTAAAGTATGCAAAAATACTTCAGGATTCCAGTCCCTACTTTTGAAAACGACCCCATGCAAATTGTCCAAGGAAAACACTGACCACAAGATCAATAACACCCGAGTTCCCCATATTGCAGAAGGCAAATTATGTCATTCCATTATATACAATGCAGCAAAAGAGATGACAGCCTCTATACAACTTGTTCAGAAGACAAATTCATAAACAACACCATATTACATGATTTACAGTTTACAGTTGACAAAGCACTTTGACCTTTACAATAATTCCGTTTTCTCACTCCTATTGGATAGATTACAAAACTAAGGATTCGAATGGAGAAGGCCTTTCTAACTATGCCTCAAAATCCAAAAGTTATAAAGGAAAAGACTGAAAAGTCTCCCTCCATAAAAATCTAGAAGTTCTACATAGGAATAAAATAAAAGCAGTCAGAAGACAGTATCAAAATGGAAACAATATTTGCAATACCACAGACAAAAAATAATCTTATATGTATGATATGTATCATAGTTAAAGAGAGACCTAGAAATCAATAGGAAAGAGAGCTATGTATGACCCAACAGAAAAACAGGTAATGAATTTAAACAGCTAGTTTACAGAAAAGGAAAACGAGTGACTCAACACAAAAAAAACAGTTGACCGTAACATAATTTTTAAAAAACTACTCCGAGGTATTATTTTTCTGTATTGGATTGGCAAAATTTCAAGTTTGATAACAGCAATGCACAATATTAACAATAGTGACCCTGTAGCCAGAATGCTTAACTTGAATTTCTGCCATATTAGCTGTGTGATTTGGGCAAATCACTCAAATTCCCTATTCCTCAATTATTCATCTAAAAAATGGGGATAATAATAGTATCTACCTCAAAGGGATGATATTAAGATTAAATGAGGTAATGTATATGAAGCACTTAAAATAGTGTCTGGCACACAATAAGTTATCATGAAAGTATTAGCTGTGATACAGCTAATGTTGCATGAACAGGCAATGTATATTGGAAGAATCACTAAGAAAAGCAATTTGGGAGACTTCCAGCCAAGATGGAGGCATAGGTAGACACATTGTGCCTCCTCGCACAACCAAAATTAAGGACAACAAAGATTTAGAATCAAGAAAACAACTGGAACTGATAGAAAATTGAACTGTACGGAAGTCCAACAACCATTCATCCAGACCAGTAAGAGGGGTGGAGTCGCGGCAGGAAAAAGTGGAGGTTGGCAGACCTGGCACACAGGGAGCGGCGGCTAGCAGACCCCAGGCACACAGGCAGTGGCTAGTGGACCCCGGGCATGGGGTGGCAACAGTGCAGACCCAGTGAGGCCACGCAAGGCGGCTGGCTGACCAGGTGGTCCCACATTGGCACGCAGATAATCCAAGTGAAGGGGAAGTGGCAGAAGGGACTGGAATCTGAGAGAGAGCGGAGCAAGCGCCATTGTTCCCTCTCGGACCCCGCACCCACATACAACATCACTACCCAGCAACTGGGCTGCCCTGCCCTGGGGAACACCTAAAGCTCCACCCCTCACTATGCAGCAGCCTCAACCAGACCAAAAAAAAAAGGCTCAAACAGGAGAACAAATCAAAGCCCAGGAGCCAATTCATCTAAGTGACCAAGAGATAGCCAACCTATCAGATGCACAGTTCAAAACCCTAGTGATCAGCATGCTCACAGAATTGGTTGAATTTGCTCACAAATTAGATGAACAAATGAAGGCTACAATAAGTGAAATGAAGGAAAACACACAGGGAACCAATAGTGATGGGAGGAAAACTGGGACTCAAATCAACGTTGTGGACCAGAAAGAAGAAATAAACAACCAAACAGAAAAGAATGAAGAAACAAGAATTCAAAAACGTGAGGAGGGGCTTAGGAACCTCCAGGACATCTTTAAACATCTCAACATCTGAATTATAGGGGTACCAGAAGGGGAAGAAGAAGAGCAACAAGTGGAAAAGTTATTTGAACAAATAATAAAGGAGAACTTCCCCACTCTGGCAAAGGAAATACGCTTCCAGGAAGTCCAGGAAGCTCAGAGTCCCAAAGAAGTTGGACCCAAGGAGGAACACACCAAGGCACATCGTAATTACATTAGCCAAGATTAAAATGAAGGAAAGAATTCTAGAAGCAGCAAGGCATAAGGGGACAGTCACCTACAAGGGCATTCCCATCAGACTGTCAGCTGATTTCTCAAAAGAGACCTCACAGGCAAGAAGGGGCTGGAAAGAAGTATTCCAAGTCATGAAAGGCAGGGACCTACATCCAAGATTGCTCTATCCAGCAAAGCTTTCATTTAGAATGGAAGGGAAGATAAAGTGCTTTTCAGACAAGGACAAGTTGAAGGAGTTCATCATCACCAAGCCCTTATTATATGAAATGTTAAAGGGATTTATCTAAGAAAAAGAAGATAAAAAACATGTACAGTAAAATGACAGCAAACTCACAGCTATTAACAACCACACCCAAAACAAAAGCAGACTAAGCAAACAGCTAGAACAGGAACAGAAACACAGAAATGGAGATCACATGGAGAGTTAGCAACAAGGGAGTGGGAGGAGGAAAGAGGGGGAAAAGGTACAGAGAATAAGTAGCATAGATGGTAGGTAGAAAATAGACAGGGGGAGGGCAAGAATAGTGTGGGAAAAGTAGAAGCTAAAGAACTTAATGACACCTGGACATGAACCACGGGGGTTGCGGGGGGATGTGGGTAGGAGGGGGTGTGCAGGGTGGAGGGGAATGATGGGGAGAAATGGGACAACTGTAATAGCATAATCAATAAAATATATTTTAAAAAATTTAAAAAATAAAATAATTCCAATTAAAAAAAACTGCAAAAAAAAGAAAAGCAATTTGGCAATATATTTCATAGTTATATATGTACACATATCCTTTCACTTAGAAATCCTACTTTCTGCATATATATCCCACAAATACCCTTATGCACATGTAAAATGACATCTGTTCAAGGGTTTTCATTATAAAATTGCTTATATCAAACCCTAGAAGCAACGCAAATGTCCAACAAGAAGGATAATAGTTAAATTATGATACATCCATTAAATGGAATATTATTTAGGTGGTTTTTGGTTTGGTTTGGTTTTGCTTTTTTAGCAGAAGCTCTCTATATACTGATCAGGAAAGTTTTCTAAGATATATTAAAGATACATTAGATGAAAAAGCAGTATGGGGATGAGAGAGGGAGAAGGTGCAGAATAGTGGGGAACCATGGGCTAACTTTTGCATGAAAAATGGGAAAAATACAATAATACATAAGCATTTGCCTAAAGAAAGTCTAAAAGAATATAAAGAAACTAGTGTCCTGGCCTGGTACCTCATGTGGTTAGAGCATCATCCTGATGCATCCTGATGTACAAGTTTGTAGGTTCAATCCCTGGTCAGATGGACATGCAAGAATCAATCGATCAATGCATAAATAAGTGGAACAACAAATGGATGTTTCTGTCTCTCTAAAAATCAGTGATTTTTTTAAATTAAAAAAGAAGAAAGAAAAAACTAGTAAAAGTGGTTGGGAGTGGACATGGAACTACGAGGATGAGGGATAGGCATAGGAGTGACACTTTCACTGCTTATATAAAACATAAATATGCAAATATTTATTTAACTATTTGAATATATTTCCTAGTCAAAGATTAAGTTTTAAAAAATACTAAAGTTCACAGATGATAAGAAGTTTGCCTGCAATCATATAGCTAACAAGGGTTCATTATAGTTAGGATTTCCATTGGTTTTCCTTGTATAACACTACTTTTCAGAAGTTTTCAGTCCTGGAAGACTGAAAAATTATCTCAAAATTAGGCTTTTCTCTGAAACAACCACTGCTTCTGAATGCTCAGCAAAAACAACACTTATGTGACCACGCTGAAGTCATCTCCATATGATGACTTGGAAAACAGTATACTACTCATTGTTGGTCCAAAACATTCACTATCACCCACACTATACAATGTAATGATTGGGCTTTATTTACTGAAAGGAGATGAAATGCTCATAAAAGTCCTTATCATAGGTTTCAAATTCCAATACAACATTCATTTGGCAGAACAATAAAGTGTACGACACTAAGAACATATCTAAAAACACTTTCACATGGGGAAAACACATTAAAGCAAGTTGGCTTTCTTCTCTAAAATAGGGAATGAGTACATGTAAATACATAATTTTCTATTTACAATTAACATAAGTAAAAAACGTTATTGAGAAACCTTAGGTGGTGAGTCCCTAGCCTCTCAAAACATACTTTTAAACAGAATTAAACAGGCCCATCTTTGCCAAATCACAAAGGATTTGTGTTTGAAACTATCTCACATATACATTTGTATGAAAATAACACATCCAAGGCACCAAGTATCTGAGGATCTCAACATTAATTCACACACAAATATCTGTACTACCTAGTATGACCATCTAGTAAGTGCCAAGGAGCCTCCAACTCAATTTTGAGTCCCTCAGTTCTGGGCAGCCCCAGCTATAAGATCCAATATCTCTTCTGTTCGATTTCCTGCTAGCATACTGGGTAACCATGGCATTCATACTGATGACATAGTCAACATACTTAGTCCCTTAACCTTCCACTATTTCAATAAACTATACTTCTATCACCTTTCAACAGCACTGAGGCAGTTACACCCCGTTCTTTGTTTCTACCTTGAAATAATAAACTCTGTATTCCATAGAAAAACCTCATCCACATGTCTGTTTGTATCCTTATTCTCTAAGGACACCAGCCCCTCTGAAGGTTTTACTTCTTATAATCCCAGCTTGGACCCTCAGGGCCCATCATCTCTCTCACACTGTCACCAGCAGTCTGAAGTTACTCTCCATTTTATCATTTTTTCTTGTAAATTCCAATTCTGGATTAACCTAACCATCTTTTTTTGCCCTCTTGCTCTTAGGCTGCTGGAAAAAGTGTAAAATCCAAGCCCTATTACAAATGTATTATTTCTAATTTTTACCGGACCCTCAAGGTGGTCAGCAATCTTTTAACTCCTTAATCCATTCCTCTTTTTCCATTGAAGGTTCCCATGTTCATAATCATAATACTCAAATCAGAAACTTACCATAGTACATTCCATCCCCAGAGATAACTAACTTCACAGAAAAATGATCACATCAAAAAAATAAGGCCATCTGTCAAACTCCCTCATCTTCTTTCCCTTCATCACCTCATTATTCACCTTGACTTCTATCCTTTTGGTGTTAAAGAATAAAATGCCCAACATATTTCCTAGGTAAATTTTCCCTCAGCTTAAAAAACTATTTCACCCACACTAAAAAGAAAAAAGCACATGTGTCATAGTGGAAAGAACAGAGTTTTCAGAGCTAGAGAGACCTTATTCAAATTCTTGCGTAGGCCCTGGTGGGGTAGCTCGATTGGTTAGAGCATCGTCCCCATAAGTCAAAGTAAATGGAACAAGTCAATATCTCTCTCTCTCTCTCTCTCTCAAATCAATCAATAAAAAGATACAGGTTCCAGCAGAAGTAACGCCTGCTTGAGTGTTGTTGGTAGGGTAATAATTTATAGTTTTAATTTGAACATTTCACCTAAAATGTCACATGGTGTGCTTGAGTGTAACAGAATATTGTTATGTTACAGAATTACATGCTTATGATTTTGTAATAAAAGAGTTTGTAATGAAAAGGGGCGTTGTTTGTGCCGTACCCTGTATATATAAAAATTCTTGCCTGTAGTCTTCTCAACTATAAGAGGGATACTGATTCCTAAATCACAAGGCTGTTGTGATCTATAAAACATCTTTATAGTACCTGGCATATAAAATATCCTCAATAAAGATGTTTCACTATCATCTACTCTCCTCCACAACCACACTTGTTAAGTTTACTCACTGCCTCCCTTTTACTCCTTGATCCATCATGATCTGACTACTGCTATCGTTGCCATCACCATGCTATCTAAAGTGTCTTTCAAAGGAAACAAGTGATCTCCTAATTGCTAAATCCAGTGGTTTCTTCCTAATCCTCATTCTACTTGACCTCTGGAGCACCTGACACTGATGGTTACTCCCTCCCTTCTTGAAATTCTCTCTTCCTCTGGCTTCTTATTACAATGCCATTCTGTTCTAGTTCTTGTCCCAATCCTTTAACCTCTCCTTCTCAGTGTCTATTACCCTTCAAACAATAATGTTCCTTCTGGTCCGTAGCCCTTTTCTTCTCTTCTTTCACTATTACCATCCATACTAAGGCTTCAGTATTCTCTGCTGATCCCTCAAATTTACATATTCAGTTCTAACCTTTCTCCCAATTTTCAGACCAAAATTTCCAGTTACCCACAGTAATATGTGAAAAACAACTCAAACTGAACTTGTCTAAAACCAAATTCATTATCTTCCCTCAAAATTGTTTATGTTCCCCACTTCAATTAACACCACCAATCCATCCCATCAGCCAAGTCAGAAACCACCCACTAATTCTGTCAACTCTATTTTGAAACCTCATAGAATTGTATGGCAATCTCTTCATTTTCCCACCACTATCCCAGCTCACTCCCTCTGATCCAGATTAGCACACTAGCTTCCTGCCTACCTAGGCTTTCTGCCACTACACTGTCGTCTTCACTTTCGATTCTTACTCCACATTTTCATCAGAGATAATCAATCATACCAAACTCCTACTTACAAAACCTGCAAAGGCTCCCCATACCTACAGAATAAAGTCCAAATTCTTCAGCAAGGTTTTCTCAGCGGTATAAATTGAAAGGTTTTTAAATTAGACAAACCGGAGTTTCACATCTAGCTAAACCTGAATACTGGCTTCGCCCAGAGTTTCCAAAGCGACGGATAAAAGGCAGAGGAGGGAAAAGGAGGGAAGTGAAGAAGAAGGACACAGGGAGGAAAAGAGGAGAGGGAGGCAGGAGTGTCCGAAAGGAGGGAATTTTCTTTCCAGGGTAGAAGTGGACGTTTCCAGGGAAGGGTAAATTTGAGGAAAGTGAAGTTCGCGGGAGACCAAATCTCTGAGCCGAGGAGGCTCTCAGTGTGGAGTCGGAGGTCTCAGAAACAGTTCTCTAAGGAAACGAAGGATTCCTGAGTTTCTCAAGTGAGGGAAGTCCCTGAGAGGGGTCAGGGACCAGGTCCACGATTTGAAGGAACTTCTAACGGGTTGCAGGCCTTCGAGGTTGAGAAGATGAGGGGGTTGGGGTGGGGGTTGTCCCGGGACTTTGAGGAAAGTGAGAAGGGAAGGGGAAGGGGTCGAGGGAAGTCCCCAACCGCTGAGAGGAGCACCTCTGGGAAGTGAAAAGGTCCTGTCGGTGCCGAGAGACGCGAGCGCCAGTGCTCCGGAGCGGAGGGGGGTGTAGCGGCCCCGCGCACGGCCGGAGTGCCCCGGATTTGTGCCCCACGCGCTCTTTCCGCGTTACCTGAGGCGGGACTGAGCAGCCAGAGGGGTGCCTGGGCGAACGGGAGGGGGAGGTGGCGGCAAAGAGGGAGCATAGTAGCTCTCACAGCTCCGAGGTGGCAGCGGCTCTTAGCCTGCGGAGGTGGTGGGGGTCCTTCGCGCAGAAGCGGGCGATTCCACGGGGCGAGCAACAGCGGAGGACGAGGAGTCCACTGCCATGGCCACTCGGGACCGCTCCCCCCGGCCCGTCTGGCGGGGCCAAGATGATCTGGCCGGCGAGTCAGAGAGAGCAGATGGAAGATCCGCTGGGGTCCCCTGCCGCCAGCAACTGAAACTACTGCCCAGCCGGTCAGAGATGGGGCGGGGCTTCAATGAGCCACGCCTTTCTTAAGCCCGCCCACTAGTCAATTATTAATCAACGAGCTGGTGGAATTGCCCAATTAGAGTCAGGAATACCACGTACTAGGAGGGTGGGCACGATGGGCGTCCAGAAAAGCCAATCAACAGCCCTAGGCGCCAATTCTGGAGGACGAAGGAAACCAATAGGAAGGAAGTGAGGGTAAAAACAGAAGAGGCACTGTGTTGGAAAGAAGGTACAGAGGCTGAGGGCTACACCTGGTGGGACCCCAAGTCCAGGAGCCTCGCAGAAGGCGGGACAGTAAACACAAAATAGACCAATCAAAATTCCAAACATATAAACTAGTGGTAATTGACAAACCCACAAGAAAATGGATTAGACTGGCGCGGCTTTTGGGTTGGTGAAGGTATAGTTAAGTAAGACTATCTGTTTACGAAAAGTCCTGTGAACGCAGTATCCTTCAGGATCTCAGTATACTGGCTGAGGAAAACTGTTACATAAACAATAACTGTATCAACGACTTGAGATAGTAGCAGGAGTGGGTAGGGTTAACCAAATGCTGACGGATTAATTAAACTAGGCTAAGAGATTAATTCTGGTGAAGGCTTCTTGGAGGAAGTAACACTTTAGTTGGCTTGAAAACAGGATTTTGAAAGAACTGGGCAGAGAGTAAAATTCTATTCAGCTATTCAACAGGCACATATTTCTTCATGCTTTCTTCATAGGCCTGGACCTCAACTTGTGCCTGAGCAGACTGCAACAGGACTAGGGCTTCTAGAAGGGGCTGTGGCAGTGTTGCTCAGTGGATTCAGCACCACCTGCAAACCAAAGGGTCCCGATTGGATTCCAGGTCAGAGCACATGCCTGGGTTGCAGGCCAGGTCCACAGTACGGGGCACACCAGAGGCAACAACACATTGATGTTTCTCTCCCCCTCTTTCTCCCTCCCTTCCCCTCTCTAAAAATAAATAATTTTAAAAAATAGAAGGGCAAGAACAGGCAAAGGAACAATGGAATATGGGCCTTCTTGCACCAGCACTCCCTGGGGTTAGAGATCACCTTTCCTACATATTTAGATGCGCTGTCAAGACGAGTGGAATTTGAATTAGTCCACCCTTATGCTCGGTTTCACTTTCTGTAGTTTTCAGTTACCCATGGTCAATTGTAGTCTGAATTCCAGAAATAAACAACTCATGATTTTAAAATGCAGCCATTCTGTATAGCATGATGAAATCTCATGTAGTCCCACCACATCCCACCTAGAATCACCCCTTTGTCCAGCATATCCATGCTGCATACGCTACCCACCTGCTGGTTAGTCACTTAGTAGCTATTCCAACTGTCATGTTACTGTTGCTTGCATTCGGGTAAACTAACTCTTTATGTCTCATTCACCTCATTTCATCTCTTCACATAGGCATTTAATCATCTCACAAAAAGTGTGAATACATTACAGTATTTTGAGAGAGACCACATTCACATAATTTTAATTACTGCGTATTGTCAAAATTATTCTTTTAGTTGAAAGTCTCTTACTGTGCTTAGCTTATAAAGTTTTTATTATAGGTATGTATGTATAGAAAAAAACAGTATATATGGGGCTTGGTACTGTCTGTAATTTCAGGCATCCACTCGGGGTCTTGAAATATATTCCCCATGAATAAGGATATAGGTGATATGCATTCCTGGTAGCAATAAAGTTTTTAAAAGATGTGTGGTAGGACTTAAGAATGTGAATTAGCCTTGGCTGGTATGATTCAGTGGATTGAACGGTGGCCTGTGAATGGAAAGGTCGCCAATTCAATTCCCAGTCAGGGCACATGCCTGGGTTGCAGGCCAGGTCCCCACTTCTGGGTGTGCAAGAGGCAACTGATGGCAGTTTCTCGCTCACATTGATGTTTCACTCCCTCTCTTCCTCCCTCCTTTCCCCTCTCTCTAAAAGTAAATAAATCTTAAAAAAAGAATGTGACTTGGGCTTCAATGCCAAATTTGTCCTTTCCTTTTTATGTTGTATATAAAAGATTCCTAGCAGGACAGAAGCCTCAACAGGACAGTTTTAGGAAGATTAATTGTTAGTTCACAGACTCTCTAAAGGAAGAAAAGAGAGCACCCCAGCCTGATCCCCCTGGCCCAAAGCCTTTTCTGCATTATTCTTCTGGAAACAAGTCATATGCTGCCACCTGGTGACAGTTCAAATACCACTGTTCCACATAGCCATTAAATGTTTCTGCTGTTACAGCTCTGCCACCCTTGCAAACCTGTCTCCCACATTCTAATACAAAGTAGTTGATGAATAAGTAGAGTACTGGTAGCAAGTAAAATTGAATAATGCCACCATGCCAGATGTATGACCTAACTAGTAAAAGATTTAAAAGTCAGGTGTTCCTACCCTGACCAGGTGGCTCAGTTGGTTGGGTATCATCTCACAAAGCAAAAAGTTGCCAGTTCGATTCCTGGTCGGCACATGCTTGGGTTGCTGGTTCAGCCTCAGATGGGGCACATATCAGAGGCAATTGATTGATGTTTCTTTCTCACATCAATGTTTCTCTCCCTTTCTGGATCCCTCCTTTCCTCTCTCTAAAAAAATTTTTTAATTAAAAAATAAATTAATAAAAGTCAGGGGTTCCATATACCTGGTTCAGCAGGAAGATGAGCCTTGATGGGAAGGTTTTTTGAGGGGGGTTTGTTTCTTTGCTCTTTAAGAGGCTGTTTGATCGCTTCTCAGCCTTTCGGCTAAGATCAAGTAAACAGGTTCTGTTTGTCCCAGGCCTGGTCTCTACCGTTCCACTCTCAGCAATCTCCCTAATGCTGAAGGGTTAGAACCAAGGATTGCCTTATTCAGGTGTCAAAGGCCACTCTTTATGACCTGTTATGCCAGGGCCTTGAATGCACCCCATGAAGGAAGTAGTTCCTGCCATAAAAGGCTGATGGCCTTTTATGATGTTTTTACTTCAGATAACTGTCTCCTCTTCCCAACTGGACTGAGCTAAGAACTGGTACCTTTAAATAAGCCCATTGCACACCTTAGCTCAGGGCAAATACATACCAGAACTGGTATGTATTATGCTCAATAAACATCCACTTTGATGAATAGCATTATCTTTTGGCTACATTTAGCCATAGAAGAGATCTCATGAAACTTCAGTGACATACTGTTACTATGAAAATCCTGACCAGAATACAAAGCCCAGGTAAAAAGAAAGTAATGCTTCCCTTAGTCTACCTAGGAAGATATATTTTCCAAAGAGCAACCCAATGGTGGAAGGATCAGAACCAGTAGCCACAAAGTATTTTTTTAATGAAATAGGAAATACCAAAGTGCATCACTCCTAGTAAGCATAAGTATTATTAAATTTGTTTCAGTTAATAAATACACACATAGGTACTTACTAAGCTATAATGTAAACTATTTCTTACTGGAGGTCACAGTCAAAAAATTCTGAAAGCCACTGGATTAGAGACAGAGAGACTGAAAGAAGAGAGACCAGGGGGTAGACTGCTACAGAAACATAGGCTGGGCTTCTAAGAATGAGGAGGTGTGAAAGGGCGGGAGTGAGCCTAAAGAGCAGAAGCTGGAGACAAGAAGAGAAAGCCTCCTCTTGCCCACATCCATGGCCAACTAGAGTGTCTTGCCTGCTTCTGCATCCCCACAGCAGTACTGCCCCAGAGCTTTGTCCTACCTCATTCTACCCACCAGAATGGGAGCTCTCACCTCCATCCGTCCAAGTTCCACTGAGCGCAGAGTTTGAATTCAGAAGGTAGAGTTATAAATGTCTTTAACTTAGATTTCAGACAAAGCAGTGGTAAGAAGCAGTCATGTTACAGGAAGAGAAGGTGCAGCTGAGTCTATCCCATGTAGATGTGGATTCACAGAAAACACATCAGGGAGAGTTAAACCATTTTACTACAGTTGGTGGCAGGTGGGCAGGCAGTGACAAGCCTCAGGAGGGAGGGCAGATACCAGCTGGATCAAGAGGGAAGGGGCAGGGAGCCTAGAAACAAGTCCTTGGAGGGGAAGGTGAGCAAAGAAGTCTTTATCTTACTACTCTTCCAAGTCCTTACAGGTCACTCAGGAGTATCTTGGGGCCATTGAAGGACAGGTCCTCCTGCTTAATGCTCTGGAGCGGAAAGTTGCTGTGTTCCAGGTTAGAAAGAGTGCTCTTCTGGAGATCTAAGAGGAGAGAAGGGAAAAAGAGGGGAAAAAAAAGAGGAAAAAAAAAAACAAAACATCAGCAAGCACTGTGATACACAGAACTAGGCCCTGGACCTGTCTGATACGGAGAGAAATACAGGCCTGACTTGGGATAAGCAGCAAAAGAGGTTGATGGACTCACAAAGAAAGAGGCAGAGACTCCATTCTACCTAGTGCCAAACAATTACACAGGTGGCATTCAGGCACCATTCAGATTTAGCCTCCCCCAGAGTTGGGCTCCCTGCCCTTACCCTCACCTAGCTTCCTTAAAAGTTCCCAGCTACTATTACTGTTTTCACGAATGGCTTCAGAGCTAGATGAATGAAGAGATGTGGCAAAGGTGGCAGCTAGGGGTAGCTTAGACTGGAGGACGTGGATGGAAGTCCTGGAAAGGGAAACAAAATCAGAGGCAGAAATGGTGATGGTGGGTCAAGGGGGCCCTTCCAGCACAGAACTGCCCTCCTTTCTGAGGCCAGAACTCCCCCTTTATCCTCCAAACACATAAAGATACCTCAATGACTCCATATCAAGTAAAGAATGCTCAGTACTTCCCTTATGGACTATATCCCAAATACTCCTACTGCCCCTACTGGCCCAAGTCATATATAGGATAGCTAAACTTTGGACCCCAATGCCTGGCCTCTGTGAAACAAATCCCTTCCACTGCCACAGGCATTCACATCCCCTGACCTGAGGAGGTCCTGGTCCCGCCGGGCATCCTGGGCCTCTATCCTGGCAGCCTCCTTGCCCTCCTGGCCACTCTGCAGCTGCTCCAACATCTGCCAGATTATGGTGCCAGGTAGAACCAAACCTCTCCCTCTCCAGGAGAAACACTCCCCGCCTCTCCATAATGGGTCTCTTCAACACACATGGAACTCTTAGTGGGCAAGGATAGTTTCTCATGGCCTGGAACAGAGGGCTTGGGAAGAAGAGCTTTGAAGGGAGGTGGAGTCATCACAGGGAAGAGAAAGAGATAGGGGTAGGAGAGCGTATCCTGGCCTGCCTGCAGAACAGGACAGATAGAGAAAGGAAGGAGCCTCCACAGGGAGATTTGAAGGGATAGGTCCAATCCTGGTCCTACCTTCCAGCTGCGGGCCTGAGCTTGCCGCCCCTCAGCCATCTGTTTCAGCATCAGCTCCTGATGCTGGGCTGCAGATAAGAGAAAATGTAAGAAAGCTGTTCTCCAACTTCTTTCCTTCCCCCTCCCTGCCTTGTGCCCAATCTGGTGCTGAACTGAGATATAAGGATGCTGGTCCAGATAACAGGCAGCTTCCAAGCTGACTAGGGAGACTAGACTCATACCTTTGGAGAAGAGTAAATACTTCACCAGACTGCTAAGTAGCTCAAGCAGTTAGAGCTATGGTCACTTACTGGGAGAAAAAGAAGGCTTTCCAGAAAAGGGAACAGGTGAACTCATACCCTCCTCCAGTCTTTTACTTACTCAGCTGGTCCCGCAGCAACTTCAGTTCCTCCCTCAGAATTTCCGACTCCTCCCATAGCAGTTGCCTCCTGCAGGGATGACAGCAATTCATCTAAACCCAATCAACAAGCCCAGAGAAGGCGACCAGAGTACCAGGAATTCAAAGGCCTGAAGGGGGAAGTCTTGCCCATCACTTACTCATTCTGCAGCTCTTGGTGAAGGCCACTGGTAGCACTGCACTTTTGTGGTCCTGCTTGTATCTGGGCTTGGGCCTGTTCCTGCACCTGGATTCGAAGACCCTGCAGTTCCCTTCTCAGCCTGTCCAGACGTTGCTCCAAAAGAAGAGCCTTCCGCTCTGGGCCCCCCTGCAGCAACCTTAGTGATGCTATAATGGGACAAGTTGGGGGATCAACCCCTCTAAGAGCTTCACATGAGCCTAGAGACTCCACTTTCAAATCAAGATGCAAATGCACACACAACAGGTTTGCAGTAAAATTGTCTGCATACGTATAAGGCTTTGTGTATGAAGAAATAAACTGGCCAGATACCTTCCAGGGCACAAATTTGGTATTTCTGCTGCTCTTGCTCTTCCAGCAGGCCCTGCACAGCTTGCCTTAGTGCCTCAGTCACCTATCCAGGCAGAAAACCACATGAACTACTGGGTAAGGGGCTTCCCCAACCCATGGTATCCTCGTCTCACACAACACCATACATACACGCCTAGGATTTCAAGCCTCACCTGAGCCTGGGATCGAAGCTGGGATCTAAGAATAGTAACTTCATCCTTGAGAGATGTGCTATGTGCCTCAGCCCAACTCAACCTCTCTGGCACAATAGGAGTCTCTAGAGCCCAAGGCTGTTGAGTTTGGGTTCCTGATTGGGGAGGCAAGTGATGAGGGGAAGTCCAGGTTCCAGTCAGGTCTCCTGCTGAGGAAAGAAGACTTGGGGGTGCGATGAGGGGAGACAGATCTTTGTTCAAGAAAGGAAATAGTTGGACACTTGAAAGGAAGAAAGGATGGCACAGGTGCTGGAAAAGGAAGACCCTGAAAGAGATCTTCCTGATAGGGGAAAAGAGATCCGGAAAGGGGATAGAAAACGGGGCAATACTTACCTGCAGCAGAGACGCCAAGGGGATACAACCGCTGCTACCAAAAAAATAAGTAAATAAATAATAAGTGTATGTTCAATGAGATCTGAGTCCTTTATCCCACATTCCCAAACCGGGATTCTCACTTCCCTTACCTTAATCCTGGCCACATTTCCGTCAGTAGCACTGAGAAGCGCGTCGAGCTGCTCGGACCAGCTCAGACTCTTACTCATAGTCTGCAGCAGGGTCTGTCTCCCTGGCGTCTTGTGCCCTTACTCTCCCAGCACGGGATAACCGACGCACAGCACAGGAAAAGCCACAATGTCAGATTGAAATAGAGAATACTAAGGATAAAGATGCAATATCAGACCAAAACTGTGCCTCTGGGACTAGACAGGGTAGAGGCATTCTCGGGGAGCTGGGGGGGAAACGGGATAGCCTGATGTGAACACATCAGGAGGGGGTCAAAGGTGCCGAATCTTGGTCGAGACCTCCTCAGGCACAGGATACTGTCGCCATCACACCGAACCTACGCCAGCTACTACTGCCGCCTCCGGGTTCAAAGCCTCCAGTAGACCAGGAAAGGCCGACTTTCAACTAGTTGCCGCAGCGCCACTTGGGAAACGGAGTTCGCTTCTCACGGAGACAACCCTTGAAGCTGGCAACCGAACTACGTTTCCCTGGAGGCAATACGTGCATTCACACCCCTACCGTGAAGCTTGCTGGGAAACCGAGTCTTTCTGATTCTACAGTGGTTATTTCTAAGGACCAAATGAACTACATATCCCAGGATGCATCGCGCAGAATCCCGCTAAGCGTCCCACATGTTCTTGGGAAATGAAGTCCAAGCCTCCCTGAAAGTTAACAACTCAGGGTATCTTTGAGACTCCATTCCCCAGCAAGCTCAGCGTGTAGCGTTCAGCGTGTAGCGTTCAGCATGGACCCTCAAGTCACAGAACTGAAGCAGAAAATTGAGGACACGCTGTGCCCTTTTGGCTTCGAGGTTTACCCCTTCCAGGTTGGTTGATCTCTCCTGCGATGCTAGGGTGAGGTGTATAATTAATTGATCGCGGTGATAATGGCGTGAAGCCGGGAAGCCTTCTGGTCCTTCCCAAGCTCCTCTGGTCCCGTGTCCATCTGCTCTCCCAGGACAGTGTCAAAGGGGGCTTGGGTAGATACGAGCAGTTGTATATTTGTCATCTTACACCCAGACAGTGCCTGACTGATGAATGGGAGACACCATATGATCCAGGGACCTTGTGGCTCTGTCACTTACATAATTAACGGGAAGAAAGGCACCCTTGGGGCCAGAGTCACTTTAGAAGTTTCCTGGAGGAGTTAGGAGAGAGTGAGGCTTGGAACGTTTGCATGGCTAGGGTTTAGGTCATTTGAGAAGGGAAGGACATTCCTGTTGTTGAACAAGCAAACAACTGGCTGGTTTGTTCCATCCACCAGCAAAAGGGTAATTCACGATGTTGCCAGTCAGCACTGGGCTGGATATATAAACTCTACCTGAATTACACAGAAGTCTGGCTCCACAACTTTCCCTTGTTTACATAAGTCCATTTCCTCCATATCTAGTGCCTCCTGCACTGAGCTGTGTAGCTTGAGCCCTTTGCCTAAAGTCTAAGAGACAGGCTATTCTCACCCCTTCCACTGAGTGGCCCATAGCAGTGCTAGTAGAGGATGTAGATGGAGGGGTAAGTTGGGTCTAGTTTGAGAGAGAGGACTTTCCAGAAAAAATAGAGTTGAGCTTTATATGAAAACAGATTAGAAGGAAGAAGGGTTATGTACATCCCAAATATCTGGAACAATTTGAGTATAAGCATGGAGGTAGGTGGTAGGTAGCAGGTATGGGGGACAGTAAGGATGCTATCTGGTGGGTCAGGTGGACTTGGGTAGTTGGAGCTATTGTACTGAAGACCTGCCAGTCATTCTAGGCTCCTACTTCTCTCAACCCCACATCCAATCAGCCACAAGGACCTTTAGAAATCTGTCTCCAAATTCTCAAATGCATTGTCTTCCATCCAACACATCTATGCTCTGGTCCAAGCCATTTCTCATTTGGATTTACTGCAGTAGCCTCCTTGCTGTCATTTTGCCTCCAGTCCGTCCTCCATACTGCAGCCATATTAATCTTTCTCAAAATTTATCAGGTCAGTTTGCTCCTTAAATCTTCAATGGCCCTGTGTTATTACCAAATTAGACCCATATTCCTTAAGTTGGTATTCAAAGCCAGTCTTTCCTACTGATCTCTCCCGTCTTTCTCTCCCTTTCCTTCTCTCTACAAACCCTCTACTTGTATCAAACTAGACAATTTGCTATTCTCCAAATACACCCTGTACTTTTTGCCTCTCTGTTTATGCTGTCACCTCCATTTAGAATACACAACAGATTCTTCCTCCCATATCAACCTGTCAGCTTGCCTCCCAGCCTTAAAGACTCAGCTTCCAAGAAGCCTTTTCTGATTTCAGAGGACCTTCACCTGGCCCTCTCATTGCACGAGTCACAGTACAATCAATTTCTTTTTGTTCCTAGTTGTTCAAGAATTCTCTGCCTCTGTATTCTAAACATCCTGTCCAATTGAGGCAAGTCCTCCATAAACACACATCACAGATCATCAGTAGAAATTCAATGATTTAGTGAATGAGCTGGAAGCTAGGGCAAAATATATGAAGCCTTAAATGCCAGGTTAAGGTATGAATTTTCTGTTCCAGGTGGCATGGTACAATGCACTCCTACCTCCAGCCTTCCACCTACACCTGCCAGGACCTACCCTGGCCTTCCTGGTACTCAGCACACCTGCCATGTTTGACCGGGCCCTCAAGCCCTTCCTGCAGAGCTGCCACCTCCAGTCACTGACTGACCCTGTGGACCAGTGTGTGGCCTACCATCTGGGCCGCGTTAGAGAGGTGAGCAACATTCATATCCTCCTCCAGCTTCCCCAGTTTGCAACTGCTTCGAGGTCCTCCAAGCTCAGTGCAGTATCTAGACCTTTAGGATGATATCCTAAAGCCAACCTTGACATTACTACCATCCGTCCCTGTTTTGCCTGCTCAATCCAGGTTTAGCCACCTTCCTCTTAGCAGGCCCCCAGGTCTGAAATCATTCTTACTCACCCTACCCTGATGGGCAATTCTATGAACTTCAGGCCAGACTTCCCTTGACCTCCAAGTGAAACAGAAATAAGCCCAACATCCCCCAGGCATCTCTCACCTGTCTTTACCCTAAACTGGAAGCTTTATGCTGCCTTTGGGGCCTTTTGAGGACAAAACAGTTTTTCCCCACCACACACTCAACATGTACATGCTTCCATACATACACATACACTGGGACTCTGGAGGGCAGAGCCAAGTCACCCCTTACAGAGGTTTCTGAGCAAGACCTTCAAACATGGGCCCTCCTGGACAGAATATCGTTTTCTTCACACTGGAGCCCCTCCCCGAGATTTAAGGTTATGTTTTCCCTTCAAACATGACTTCTGAGGACTGGACCATGTTAACACGAATTAGGGCTCTCTAGGACAAGTCATGATTCCTCTCATGCTGAAGGGAGCCTCCATCTTGTCCTCTATCCCAGAGCCTCCCAGAGCTGCAGATGGAAGTCATTGCTGACTACGAGGTACACCCCAACCGGCGCCCCAAGATTCTGGCCCAGACAGCAGCACATGTGGCAGGGGCTGCTTACTACTACCGACGACAGGATGTAGAGGCTGACCCCTGGGGAACCCAGGTCAGAGGTCAAGTATGAATGACTAGACAGAAAATGGTAAAGGCCCATCAAGATATCAGGTCTCAGGTTCCTCCACCTCCCATGGGAAAAGGAGTTTGTAGACACAATCCGCAGGTCCAGCCCCATGTGCTTTCTGGGAGTCCCACCTTGGGACACCAGGTCAGAGAACCTAGTCTGTAAAACCCTGTTACAGAATGTGTGTGTGCGGGGGGGGGGGGGGGGGGGGGGGGGCAGAACAGTGATTGGATCAGTGCTGAGACAAAACCCTTCCTCATGACCAGAGTGGGTTCATGAAAAGGTTGCCCAGTTACAGTTCACATGTGGAGTCACTGTCCGCTGAGTAAGAAATGAATAAGCTTAGTTGCACTGGTGGTAATTGAACTTGGTGCCAAGGTGACATCCATGACCTTACTTTTCTTTACCCTCTCCCCAGCATATATCAGGTGTGTGCATACATCCCCGATTTGGGGGCTGGTTTGCCATTCGAGGGGTAGTGCTGCTGCCAGGAGTAGAGGTGCCAGATCTGCCACCCACTAAACCCCTCGACTGTGTACCAGCAAGAGCTGACCGAATTGCCCTGCTTGAAGGCTTCAATTTTCATTGGCGTGACTGGGCCTACAGGGATGCTGTGACACCTCAGGAGCGCTACTCAGAAGAGCAGAAGGCCTACTTTTCCACACCACCTGCCCAACGTTTGGCATTGTTAGGCTTGGCCCAACCCTCAGAGCAGCCTAGCTCTTCATCCCCAGAGCTTCTCTTGACCCCATTCATACCCAACAAACTTCAGAATGCCAGCAGAACCCAAGGATGGCTCAGCCCCAGGGCCTCACCACCTGCAACTCCTGGTCCTTGATATCCTCTCCCCGCCCACTCCCTGTGGGATCCCTATTTACACTAGTGGTACTTGCTAGGACTTTTGGCAAGGCATAGATTTTATTTTAGGTAAAAGATGATTACTTTTGATAAAAGAATTATAGATCTTCAATGAAGATAACATGGCTCAGAGATATTTTGTCAAGAAAAGAAATTGAAGACCAAGGCAACTAATTATTTCAATAGGGGAGAAAAGATCCAGAATCCCCACCCGCTTTGTAATGTTATGCTCTGCAGTGCTCCAAGATGCTACTTGATAGTTTACAGGCAATAATCCTCAAAGTAATGGCACAAATAAACATCTCTGTCCCTGGCTGGTGTGGCTTAGTGGATTGAGTGCCAGACTGAGAACCAAAAGGTTGTTGGTTCAATTCCCAGTCAGGACACATGCCTGGGTTATAGGCTGGGCCCCTAGTTTGGGGAATGCAAGAGGCAGCCAATCTGTGTTCTCTCCATCTTTCTCCCTCCCTTCCCCTCTAAATATAAAAACCTAAAAAAAAAAGTGTCTCAGTGCAGTTTTAGGGATTGAATAAATTTTTTTAATGTTTATTTTATTCTTATTTGAGAGAGGAAGGGGGAGAAACATCAGGTATTAACAGAAACACTGACTAGCTGTCTCCTGCACTCACCCCAACTGGGGACTGAGTCTGCAAACAAGGCATGTGCACTGATCCAGAATCAAACCAGCAACCTTTCAATTCTGGGATGACACTTCAACCAACTGAGCCAAGCTGGCCAGGGCTGTAATGCATTTCAGAAACAATGCTTAGCATTATAGTAAGCAATATGTCACCTGTTATTGAAGGCCCTGGGAATCCTGTACTGCTGTTCACAGTACAGAATACTGAAGGGATCAGTATGCTGAGGGTAGCTGATAAAAGTTGAGTGTCTGGAAGATCACCGTTAGCATACACTGAAGTATCCTCCATTCTGAATCTGCCCTAACCACAAGGGCCCAGGAGTCATCCCAACCCTCACCACTGCCTCTCTCAGAACAATGACATGAGGGCCAAAAACAGGGCTACCCTCAAAGCAAGGCTAGAACCCAGGGAAAGTGAGAAGTGTTCAACCCTGTGCTTTTGATACCAAATGTCCTACCCTACAAACACCAGCCCATGTGCTAGGTCTCCTCCCCTTTTCAGTTCCAAAGGCACAGAGCCTCTAATTCTGATCTTTTATAGAACCAGAAGCAGGCTTTAATCAGAGGAAGCCAAACTTCAGGTTCTTATGCAGCTTTCCCAATAGGGTGAAGGGTAAATGCCCAAGAAATCAATGTCACTGGCGCTATAACCTACAGTGTGCAGCCTATAAAATAAACTGAAGGACTATGGCCAACACCACAGCAGGTCTTGCTCTTTTCCCAAATATAGTGAAACAAAATGTTAATATCCTGCTTTAGTTCCATTCCCTATTTGCATTTCCCCTCTATAATTCCTGATTCTGAAGCAGCTCTCATTTCTCACTTTCCCCTAACGAAGGAAAGCAAAGAGTAAATCAAAGACTAATGCCCTTTAAAATAAACAAACAACAAGGTCTCAGTTCAAGTTTAATAGAAACTACACAAAAAATGCTGATGCCCCACTACTGTATACATCAGTTGGTCTGCTTTGTAAGTTCAGGTCATTTCCTCCAGAAAAAGTAAGGTTGGCCTCCCCAAACCCTGCAGGAAAGGCCTGTTTTGTCCCAGACCACATCTGGCCTAAATCTATGATCTTGTGTTTTAAGCATGACAATACAATAATGTTTTGTTCTCATGGCTGTACGCTGCTGCCATGACCCGATAATGGCCCACTGCTCACTTCTGCTTAGAGAAGTATTCCTTGCTCTTCTGGACATCAGGCTTGATGGTATCACTGCCCGGTTTCCAGCCAGCTGGACACACTGTAAGAGAACATTACCACTAATTAATAATTTGCTCAGTGGTGAGCTCCACCCTCCACCCTCCTCCCATGGATAAATGGATTGCCTCAAAACCAAATCTGAGCCCTCAAGAGCCTAAATCACTCAAGTACCAGGAAACCTAACCTCCTAGTCTAGATCATTCAGCCTTTTAGTGCAAGGCTAACAACAAATATGCCATTTAATCTTCACCATAGCCCTGTTACTATTACATATAATTTTGATTCAGCACCTGAAATTTAGTTTTTTTTAACTTACCTAAGGATACATTTTTTGTTTTGTTTTTGGAGAGGAAAGGAGAGAAACATCAATCAGCTGCCTCCTGTATGCACCCTGACTGGAGATCAAACCTACAACCTTTTGGTGTATGGGATGATGCTCCAACCAAATGAGCCAACTGGCCAGGGCTGAAATTTAATTTTAAAGATTTTTTTTTTAATTTTAAAGATTTTTTTTTCCTTTTAGATTTTTTATTTATTTATCTTTAGAGGGGAAGGGAAGGAGAGAGGGAGAGAAACATCAATGTGCGGTTGCCTCTTGTATGTCCCCTGACGGGAACTGGCCTGCAACCCAGGCATGTGCCCTGACTGGGAATCGAACCGCAATCCTTCGGTTCGCAGGCCCGCGCTCAATCCACTGAGCTACACCAGCCAGGGCCTGAAATTTAATTTTAAAAAAATCAAGCAACAGCCTCAACTGTATCCTTTATTCTAATAAACCTGTATAAAGTATATAAGGCAAGAACCGTTAATAGCAGACAACAGATAAATGTGTATTCATGTCCTCTGCAATTTTATGTATGCTTCCAATACATTATTTTTAAAAATAAGCTTACATGTTCTTCAAAAAATGGTGCAGGGACAGCTGGATTTCGACATGCAAATGAATGACACTGGACCCAACTTACAGAAAAACAGACATTTCTCCAAAGATATACAAATAGTCATAAGGACATGAAAATATGCTTAACACTGCCAAATGCAAATCAAAACCAAAATCAGCTACCATACCCACTAGGATGGTTATGGTATAAAAAAAATTCTCTGAATAAGTGTTGGGAACCCTTGGTATTGTTGGTGGGACTACAAAAAGGTGCAGCTGCTATGCAAAACTTTGGCAGTTTCTCAAGAAGCTAAACATGACCCAGTAATTCAATTCCTATGCATTTACCCAAAATAATTGGAAACAAGGACTCAGACACCCATTCACCAATATTCTAGCAGCATTAGCTAGAATAGTGACATTAGCATTTAGTCACAATAGCCCAAAGGTGAAAACCCTGTGTCCATCAACAGGTGGATTCACAAAATGTGGTACACAAAATCTGATCCATGCTACACATACCCAAATAAGGACAAAACTTGAAAACAGTGTTAAGAAACCAGACACAAATGGACAAACATTGTATGACTTCACTTACATGAATTATCTAAATAGGCAAATTCATAGCCACAAGGCAGAAATGACCAAAGGCTGGAGGGAGAGGGAATGGCGCGCTATTGGTTAACGGTTTCAGCCTGTTTGGGGTGATGAAAAAGGTCAGAAAATAGCAATGATGGATGCACAACAATGTGAATGTAATTAACGCAACTGAATTGAACACTTAAAATGACAAATTATGTCATGTTTATAAAACCACAATAAAAATTGATTTAAAAACTTAAATAACTTGCCCCTATACCCAAGAAAAAATTAAGCTAAATAAATGACAAAGCCAGGGCTGTTTAAACCTGTAACACTAGCTATTTCTTCCTCCTCGGTGTTCTTTAAGTCAGAAGGCCCTGCATGCACTCAGTCTGCCTTCCACCCCTTGCTAAGCAAAAAGTTTGAGTTTGAATCTTTCACACACATGCAAAAAGCACAGCCTTCAACCTTTTCCTACACTACTACAAGGATCCTGAGCTAGCAATGCTCCTTTGGCTTATCTGAAGAAAGTGAGGGAAGGGGACCATTGCTGATTTTTCCACTGTTTTTTACTACTTGTCTTCTAAGAGACATACAGTCACCAATAACAGCAGTAAGTCTCACTTGCTCAGCTCTGGCCAGTGTGGCTCAGTTTGAGCGTCTTCTCATGAACCAAAATGTTGAAGACTATTACCAGTCAGGACACATGCCTAGGTTGCAGGTTCAGTCCCCAGTCTGGGCACATGCGGCAGGTGACCAATCAATGTTTCTCTCCCTGCCTTTTTGACTCCCTTCCCCTCTCTCCAAAATGAATAAGCATTTCCTTCTGTAAAGATTTAAAAAAAAAAATCTTACTTGCTCAAGTGAGAGAGGGGAAGACCCTTTTAGTCCAAGGAACAGCCTCAAATGTCAAGACTGCATCCAGCTGTCCGGGTACAAGGTATGGATGGAACAAGTGCTAAATGACAGGCCCAGCTGCCATTACTTTCCTGAAATTCCCATTTGATTATTACATGGTTACTGTCTTTAGGGGCACCAAAGGGTTAAAACAGATCTTAAGCATAAACAAGCTCCATAGAACAAAGAGCAGCATAAAAGCAAAGACCAGGCCATAGGCAGTCAAAAGTTCAGCACTAGCTGCTAACAGGAAATCAAAAGATTCCTCTGTCTAGCCCTGGTTTGCGTGGCTTAGTGGATTGAGCACTGGCCTGCAAACCAAAGGGTCACCAGTTCAATTCCCAGTCAGGGCATATGCCTGGGTTGCACTGCAGGTCAGGTACCCAGTAGTGGACATGTGAGAAGGTACCACACACTGGTGTTTCTCTCCCTCGCTTTCTCCTTCCCTTCCCCTCTCTCTAAAAGTAAGTAAATAAAATCTTTAAAAAAGAAAAGCAACAAATCTATGTCTCTTCTCTCCCTCTACAATCCATAAAAAATATCCTCAGGTGAAGATTAGAAAAAATAATAGCCCTGGCTGGGGTGGCTTAGTGGACTGGGTGCTGGCCTATCAACCAAGGGGTTGATGGTTCAATTCCCAGTTAGAGCACATGCCTCGGTTGCAGACCAGGTCCCCAGTTGGGGGGAGGGGGGCTCTCAAGAGGCAACCACACATTGATGTTTGTCTCCCTCTCTCCCTCCCTTCCCCTCTCTCTAAAAATGAATAAATAAAATCTTTAAAAAATAACAATAATATGGAGTTCAGCAGAACTGTTTGGGTACCACATAAATCAGCTTTCAAGCACAATTGAAGTACTATGACTCTCCAAGAAGAAAATGACACTATCCACGAAAATCTCTGCATGAAAGAATGGCCCCAACACAGAAGGCGCTTTACACAGCTTTTTCAGTATTTTAATTACCTTAAGGAAAAGGGCTTTAATTTTCAATCCCAACATTTTACTATGAATAAGTGCTGTGTTTAAGTATTGGTTTTGCTGGTCCTTAAAAACAGGCATTTAGGTTATACGAATACGAATTATTATGTAGCACACCTGAAACTAATGTTATGTCAATTACATCTCAACAATGACAACAAAAAAAACCCCACAGGGCCCTGGCTGGGTAGCTCAGTTGGTTGGAGCATCATCCTGATATACCAAGGTTGTGGGTTCTGTACCCAGGCAGGTACATACAAGAATCAACTACACATAAGTGGAACAACAAACTGATGCTTCTCACTCTCCCTTCCTCTCTCTAAGATAAAAAACTTTTTAAAGTTTGAAAAAAACAAGAAGGTAGGGTTACTTGTCAAATAAACAACACATGTAATGTACTTCATAAAAAGCGCTTAGTATTCATAGGCTCTCAAATGTTAACGACCATAAGCCATAAAAGGCTGCACACAGAAAGTTGTGTCTGTTCTAGTGGGATGGGAAGCAGCAGAGACCAACAGAGCCTGAAGAGGCAAGCTTCAGTCTTGAACGCTTGAGTTCAACAGCCTAGCACACAAGGCAAGGTCCTTTCAGAAAATCCAGTGAAGGGCCACTTTTGCCACTCCTCCTGTCTTTGTGCTCATCCCCCACTAGGGGGCAGTCTCAGCAGCCTTCTCCCTCAATCTAGTCCCACATAAGCTTTTGCAAAAGGTGCCTTCTGATATCAGTGCTCATTGATCCCTACTGATCCTTGTCTCCTGCTCTAGCCAAGCTTCATTTTTGGGTTCCCCAAACAGATAACCACTAATCCAGACTAACAATTTCCATCTTCTTTAAATCACAGTATCAAGAGTTCAAAGAGCTTTAGAAAGCTACTTTGAAGTACTTCTAGAGAAAATACAGTAATACAAGAAATTTGTCCAGGTCCACCTGTGCACTAAATCTGATTCTGTAGCACTTAATCACAACTGTCCTGTTCTCAATTACATTCAGTTGGGGGGTAGGGTTCACGATCCTCTACCCCAACATACCCAGCACCTACAGCCACAGAAACTGAGTCTTTAAAACTAAACTAACTACTAGTTAGGATAAGGTTGTCTCATACCAACAGTACTGGGGGTAACAGAAGGGAGTAAAAAAGCTACAGCCTTACAAATTCAGAAGCTGGGATCAAGTTGTTCAATATCAGCAATCAGAATGTTTAAGGAGAGACCCTGGCCAGGTAGCTCATTTGGTTAGAGCACTGTCCTCATAGGTTGAGGGTTTGATCC
Source organism: Glossophaga mutica (assembly GCA_039655065.1). Lineage (NCBI taxonomy): Eukaryota > Metazoa > Chordata > Mammalia > Chiroptera > Phyllostomidae > Glossophaga > Glossophaga mutica. Next base: position 31,057,735 of record CM077307.1, read on the forward strand.
TCGGTCAGGGAACACACAAGAATCAACCAGTGAATGCATAAATAAGTGCAACAACCAATCAGGGTTTCTTTCTGAAAATCAATTTTAAAAATGTATTTATGTAGAGAAGTATTAGTGCTGGAGCAGTAAGAAAAGGGCCTACACTCTTAGCAAATGCTAACTAAAAACCTAAAATTGACCCCTGGCTGATGTGGCTCAGTGGACTGAGCACCAGCCTGCAAACCAGAAGGTCATAGGTTTGATTCCCAGCCAGGGCACATGACTGGGTTTCAAGCCAGGTCCCACCAGGTCCCCAGTTGGGGTGTGTGAGAGGCAGCCGATTGATGTATCTCACGCATGGATGTTTCTCTCCCTCTTTCTCCCTCCCCTTCCCTCTCTCTAAGGCTAAATAAACAAATCTTTAAAAAATAAAAACCTTGCCCTAGCATGGATCAGTGGATTGAGTGCTGACCTGAGAACCAAAGGGTCGCTGGTTCAATTCCGAGTCAGGGCACATGCCTGGGTTGTGGGCCAGGTATCTGGTTAGGGGCTGAGAGGCAACTAACTAGTCGATGTATCTCTCACACACATCAGTTTCTCTCCCTCCTTCTCATTCCCTTCCCATTTCTCCAAAAATAAATAAATAAAATCTTTAAAAATCTATAAAATAAAATAAAAAATAAAATCCTTAAGTGGTATCTGCTCAGTCGTGTTTAGATTTTACAAGGTCAGACGCACACACACATTATCTTTGACCCTGAAACTTCTAAGTGAAGAACCTTGATGTTTCATCTGAAACCTTCTAGCTCTAACTCTCCTCAAATATATTTTTAAAAAAATAGACCTGGCTGGTGTGGCTCAGTGGATTGAGCACTGGCCTGCAAAACAAAATGTCACAGGTTTGATTCCCAGTCAGGGCACATGACTGGGGTTGCAGGCCAATGTTTCTTTCCCTCTCTTTCTCCCTCCCTGCCCCTCTCTCTAAAGATAAATAAATAAAATCTTAACAAAAATAAATAAATAGAAATGTGTTAGCTGTATCTGCTTACTATCTTTGGGTAAGTTGTAGTAGTCCTATTTTCCAAATTTCAAAGCTAGTCATATATTACTTTTATTTTTTAAAACCCCAATAAACAACTATGGATAAGAGAGATTAACTCTTCTCCCAATAAACACTTCAAGAATGGCAAATTTTAACTCTAGATGTGGTTCTCAACCTTTCATTTCACCCTTATACACGTACAAGATCTTCCTACTTTCCTTTAATAAGTTAAATGTGGAGCAGTGAATAATTCTAAATGAGCAGAGAAAAAGCTGGGAATGTACAGTTGGAATAACATACAGCCTTTATATTCTCCTCCCCAAGCTTTTTAATTACCCTACCCCCAAACCCACTATAATTCAGAGACTTCCATTTCTCGAAGGGACATAATCACCCTCCATCTTGTTTGGTAGACTTTGTCCCTACACTTTTCCCACTCTACCACCATTCTGCTGTCTTGTCACCAGGCAGACTGAATTACCTTCCCCGTGTTTGTCAGTGAACTGGAAAGCCTGAACTAGTCTCAGAGTCTCATCCACAGAGCGGCCAACAGGAAGGTCGTTTACGGTGATCTGGCGAAGGATACCTTTTTCATCAATGATAAAGAGGCCCCTGGGAAGAAGAGATTGAAGGTTTGAGGAAAAGGCAGTACAGGTTTAAAAACTAGTTTGTTAGAATACAGAGGCAATGGAATGGGCTAGGCTCCCAGACTTGCACAGGCCTTGCCCTTAGTGAGGATGCCCCTACATAAAGAATGAGACCATCATACTGTACACCTTAAACTTAACACAGTGATGTATGTTAATTATTTCTCAATAAAACTGGTAAAAAAAAATGAGAAAGGAGAAAAATGAGAAAGGAGTCTGTACAGATCAGGACTTTCTTCAAATAGAAGGCCCTCAGCCAATCATACCTCTCCTGATGAATGTCAGCCCCCATTCCCGCAGGTATGTACCTGAATGAGATGCCTTCATCAGCCTTTAAGACTCCATAGTCCTGAGCAATGGTGCGCTTGGGGTCTGACACCAATGGAATGTTCATGGATCCCAGTCCTCCTTGTTTCCTGGGTGTGTTGACCCTACAGCAAAAAGCACGCACATTCATTCAAACTCTTGTGTAGCAAATACAGTAACTGTACTTACATCCTCGCCTTCCAACATTCCTGACCTCACTTCCCCCAAAAACATCAAACTTGGGTATACTCAGAGGCAACCCAAGCGGCCTCTCCTCTGCTGCCAGGTAGTAAGGAAGCAAAAAAGAGGAAGTCAGAGCCTTTACCCTCCTTCCATGAGAAGCCAGAAGCCAATACTAGAGAAACATTGTTGCCAAAGATTCCATGTCCCAGTTCCTGCTTAGTTAAACAGTCCATACACCAAACAGCTTTACCATGCCAGGTGACAGAAGTGAGAATCCACAGAAGCACCAATCACTTGGCAGTTGAGTTTCTTAAATTCTTCCGCCCTATCACTGAAAGCAATGATCTCCGTGGGGCACACAAAGGTAAAGTCAAGAGGGTAAAAGAAGAACACCACATATTTTCCTAGAAAAAAAGAAATGCCCAAAATTAGCCTTTGAAACAGACATCCTTGCTTTATAGAGAATAGTAAACTAAAGACATTTTCCCATAGAAAAGGAGGTCTTTTTTTTTTTAACATTTTTAAAATTTATTTTTAGAGGTGAACGAAGAAAAAAAAGAGGGAGAGAAATACTGATGTGCAAGACAAACATGGATCAGTTGTCTCTCACACTGCGAGCCAGCCACATGCCCTGACAGGTAATCAAATCAGCAACCTTTCATTTGTAATGACGACACTCAACCCGCTAAGTTACGCCAGTCAGGGCAGGTGGCCTTTTTAAGTTGATACCAGAGGCAAATGTTAGATACCAAAATGCTCAAACACAAATGTCACTTAGCCTCCTAGCAGCTACTTTCAGAATCTCTTGTAGAAGGAGGCACTGCATGTAAAAAAAGTTCCTTCCAGAAGATGCTTTATTTTCTGTCTCCATGTTAGCTGCCAATTAGAGAACAAACAGTGTTCAATCTAATTTTGATCTTCTCTAAGTAGTTAAAATTAGCGGACACCAAGTTCTCCAATAAAGAAAAGCAAGAATGCAGTTACCTATGGGATAGCCCGATGCCAATGCTTACAATCAGTGCCTAATAAAAACTGAGATGTTGGATTCTCTGCTGCAGGGCAGTAAGAGACCAAAAAGAGGAAGTGTCAGAGCCTTTGCACTTCTTTCGCAATGAACCACAGTCATGGAATGGGTAAGGTTTAAGTGATTACCTGAATCGCCACAAACGTGTTCCTAACAAGCCTAATAGAAAAATTTTATATGGCAAGCCTGGCTGCTTCAGCTCAGGGGATTGAGTGCTGGACTGAGAAGCAAAGGGTCACTGGTTCTATCCCAGTCGGAGCACTTGCCTGGGTTGCAGGCCAGGTCCCCAGTAGCGGGCGCACGAAAGGCAACCACACATTGATGCTTTCCTCTTTCTCCCTCCCTTCTCCTCTCTCTAAATATAAACAAAGTCTTTTTTTTTTTAATGTAGGTATCAAAATTGAGAATATATTCAATTAGTTAAAAAAAAAGAAAAATTTTATATGGCAAACATTCCAAAAATCCTGGTAGAAAACAGGATTTCTTAGAATTTTACTTAAGTCACTCAGATGACCAACTGAGTAAGATCTTTAACTGACCAGGTAGCCTCTCACACCTCATGGGCTGGGCTATTAGAACAAATACTGACTTCCAAGAAGCAGCAACGTTTGAGAGTCAAAAAAAGTTGCTCCTTTGACATTCACTTTGAAAATCAGAATCAGTAGAAACTCCTCCAAACAACCGCTCCAGGGCACTGCCTAACAAGCAGCTTCAAAGAGGGCAGAGAGCCCTGGCCAACACAGCTCAGTTCATTGGGCATCTTCCCACAAAGTGAAAGGCTGCTGGTTTGATTCCCGGTCAGGGCGCATGCTTGTATTGCAGGCCAGGTCCCCAGTTCGGGGCGTGCAAGAGGCAACTGATCCATGTTTCCCTTTGCACATGGATGTTGCTATTCCTGTCTTTCTCCCTCCCTCCCTCCTCTCTAAAAATAAATAGACAAAATCTTTAAAAATAAATAAATAAATGACAGGAACAAGTATAAAGGACACATGGACAAAAACTATGGGGGGGTGGAAATGGGAGGGAGGAGGGGAGGGCTTGGGTGATGGGTTCGGGTGAGAATAAAAGACAGAAAACTGTACAAGATCAACAATTAAAATAAAAAAATTTGGATAAAACAAAAAAATGTATTGTAAAAGAAATAGAAATGGAATAAAAATAGTACACTAAAAAAATGAATGAATGAATGAATGAATAAAGAGGGCAGGAAGCAGCTCTTCCTAAACATCCTGCCTTTACTCTGGGGCCAGGGTCAACTCCCTATGATCCTACTTACCATGTTTGCCAGAAGCTTCCCCCCATAGAGTCCCACTAACCTGCTCTCATTCCAGCCAACAAGTCTAATGTGCCAGGAAACCTAGTCACATGTTCTACCCAAAAGCTGACTCTGAAGACTGATTACTACATATCACTAAAAAAGGCATACTTGTCATGACTTTCAGGTTTGTATTAAAAGGAATCTAGTCTTAATTATCCCAGAAGACCCAGGTGCTTCCAACTGTAAGGTAAAGGAGAGCCTTATTAGAACTTGACATGTGTCTGCATGAAACTGTAACAGAAAGAAGAACTGTTCCAATGGTGACATCAACTCTCCCCTGGGGGCAAAACAGTCAAGGGAGTGTGCCTAAACCCTCTAATAATACAGTAGCTATGACACATATTTCATAAACCCAACAAGCAGTGTCATAACTCCAAACATGAGCTGTGAGACTTTAAATTGTTGAAGACCTCTTACAATGTGATGAGACTATCTCCAATAATACAATTGAGGAGTACTGAGAAAATAACTGAGCTACTATGTTCAGGCATAATGAAGCATGTGCTTTCTGTGGAATAGTCTGATCTAGAATGTAGGTAATAATAACTTGATAATCACTACTTGGCACCCGAAACACCTCGACCTAGGAGACATAAATCATTTTATAACCAAGCATACAAAGATACAAAAATTGAACAAGCCATCCCTAAATAGCAAAATAACTGCATTTCAATGAACCTAATGTAACGGCTCTTACCTCTGTAGTCAGAGAGGCTGATATCTTTGAACTGACCATCTGGCATAACAGCTGTAGCTTTGAAGTTGGGGGCAGGGTGCCCAATTTTAGCATTTCCTGAAGACATCTTGCTATCAGCTAGAAAAGATAAAAGAGGAAATAAATTTGAGACAAGTCTTTCTCTAGATAACCAGCACCCTTCATCTACTTAGACTTAGCTGTAGTACAATAAATGATTTGTCTGGTGGCCCTGAATAAATACATTATCTTACATTACAATAGGAGAAAGCAAAAGCTTAGCTTTCCAACTTCTGAAACAAAAGCAGATATCACACATCTCTGAATATCAGCTTTTGTTTTCATTTAAAAACAGCAATTTCTTTATAGCCCTCACCTGTAAGGCCCAGTTGGTTGGGCCTAGTTCCACAAAACGTAAGGCCTCTATAGTTCCATTACCTGGGTTGCAGGTTCTGTCCCAGGTCAGGGAACATACAGAAGCAACTGATCCCATGTCTCTCTCACACTAATGTTTCTCTCCCTTTCTCCCTCCCTTCCCTTCTGTCTATAAATAAATAATAAAAACAGCAATTTCTTTACAAATTGAAGTAACCTCTATTACTTTTTCTTTACTGCCATTTATGCAATGGCAATTTCCTCTATATTTTCATTATGCAGAAGCAGAGAGGGGATTCTCAAACCTGAACCCAAAGGCACAATGCCAGAGTGCCTGACTCCCAAAAGCAGGTAATGATGCCCTTTCCCTGGACTGTGCTTCCATCTATCTTTCATAATGTAGGAAGACACTTGATATTCTCCACGTAGATTTGCCAAGAACACACACCCTAAAGCCAATCTGTTCAATTTCAAAACTTTAGTTGTTATGTTTAAGCCCTAGAAGTCCTTCCAAAAATGAAAAATGGGTTTATGACCTCAGGACCAAGATCCTGGGGCAGTAAGTACAAAAATCAATTTATTGCTAAAATGCAATGTGACACTGGGATTCACCCAAGTCAACACCAAGGAGTTAAAATTTAGACTCAGTAAACCATCGGTCTGAAAACTTCAGGAAGCTAATTTTCAAGTACCAAAGTTTTTAGTTCATACAACCACCGCAGGAAATGTTGAGTGAGGACTGATCATCTCAAACTTTCTACTGCTTAATAGCTTTAATAGCAACCAAAAACCCACCAGCTAAGGGACGTGGCAACTTGGTGAGCAAATATAGGGTGTGACCCTAACGTAAATGGTCTCGTCCAGACAGGCTTTTCCAGGTGGCCCCTACGTGCACTAAAGCCCGACCAATCGGGGAGAGCCTCCTGGACTTCCAGCCCATTGGGCCTCTTCAGGAGATCTGACCACGAACTTCCCTGGTGAAAACCACGCCCCCAAACCCCACTTAAGGTCCTGCCATTCCCATCACCACTTCCACCACAGCACTTCGGAAATCACTTGCAGAAGAGAAGTTCTTAACGAGGGCGTTTGGAATCACCACAAACCCCATTCCGCAAATGCAAAAATAAGGGCGAGGAAGGTAATCTCAATATCCGAAGCTTCACAGGTAGTAACGGCTCAAGACTGAATACAGCCTTAACCTCTACACATGACGAACCAGTGACCTCAGGTCAATCCATTCTAGAAGCTTCTCGAACAGCCCGGCAGGAAACTAATCGAGGGGACCCATTACATTACCACCAGCCTTCTCTTCTAAGCCAATCAGCACCTTCTGCCTGCGTAGCCGGGGGAAGAAGCTCGAGCGATTTTAGCCTCAAGGTTCACCCAGGACCCAGAGGAGGGGTCCGCAGGAAGGTGCGCGAACCGCCTGACCACTCTCAGACGGCAGACCGCGGCAGGCCGCAAATCCAGTCACAGCAATCCCAGTTGTGGCGGGCGCGCCAGGGGGAGGAGTAAAAGGCCACCAGCGGGATAGCGAGCGCTCTGCTCCCGGAGGCCTCCGCTCCTGGAGGCCACGCCGCCCACACACTCACCAGGTCTGAAACACAAACACCGCACGAAGCACGACAGGCAGAAGACTCACAAAGCGCGCGCAAGTCCGGGGCACTACTTTTATAGCCTGTAGGGCTCTCGCGAGAGTCAGAAAGGGTAGGGGTACAGGAGGAGGAGGAAAGAGGAGGGGGATCTGGCCGGAGCCCCGCCCAGGTCCGACGCACCCAAACGGAATGACTCAGCGCTTTCTCCTCCCATCCTAGGGGCGGGCTCGAGTGCCCAAAGTGCAAATCCCCCCTACCCACAGCTTGCGGTTGGGGTAGGAAAGTGAGGCACACACTTTTGACGGACTCCAAACCCTAACGCCTCCATTATGCAGGATCTCTTCAAGACTTGGACGTGGTGTGCGCCTTGCCCTTAAAACCCAAACCAGGGTAGCGATCTCGCTACTGCTCACCTAAGACCACATTTAACCATACCAAGCCCTGTGAACAAACCAATAATGCGCCCCCCTTTCGGAGATGTCCTCACATCTTCTGCCTTAGTGCTGATCCTCAGTACCCCTAAGAGTCTGCTTAGACCTCCTCCTTCATTGTTCCAATTACAGGATTGCTGCTTTCCATCCCCCATCCATACTTTTCACAGCGACTGGGCGGAATCTTTGAAATCTGTCACTGCTGTGATTTGTGGTTTAAAAAACTAGATCAAGCCCAGGTTCGTGTGGGTCAGTTGGTTGGGCGAGCTCCCACAAACCGAAAGTTCGTTTCTCGGTAGGATTTCTGGTTGAGGCACATGCCTTGGGTTGCAGGTTCGGTTCCTGGGATGGGGGCTGTCGGGAAGGCAACTGATGAATGTTTCTCACATCAATGTATCCCGCCCACGTTCTCCCTCCCTTCCCCTCTCTGTAAAAATATATAATTTTTTTTTAAGTTCAACTGAAGCATTACTCATTCTGAAGCTATCGCTGACCTTGGCTCATCCCCAGAATTCCTCTGAAGCTAAGTTTTGCTCACCCCCAGTACTGACCATTATTATTCCTTCTTCTTCTTTTTTTTTTTTTTTTTTTTTTTTTTTTTTTTTAGAGAGGGAGAGAAACATCAATGTGTGGTTGCCTCTCCCAGGCCCCCCACTGGGGACCCGGCCACAACCCAGGTGTGTGCCCCAACTGGAAATCAAACCAACGACCTTTTGGTTCGCATCCAGTGCTCAATCCACTGAGCTACACCAGCCAGGGTTGATCATTATTCTTTTGTATCCAAACAATAGCCTGTATAGCTCCCAAAAAATAATTAAACTATTTTCCTTGTTTACCTGTCTGCCTCCTTTTGCTAGACTGATTTTATGGAGGGTAAAGTTTGGGTCACATCCATCTCTGTGCCCCCCAGGGGACAACAGAGCACCTGATGTTAAAATAGAAGCATTTAATAAATAGTATTATCATATCCCCCTTTCTGCCTCCAAACCCCACAATCCTATTAACTCCTTTGGACCTTATAGCAGGATAGAAAATGGGGAAGTGCTGTGTCATGCTGGCTAAGCATCTCAAGTTTTTTTGGTACTTATCATCCTACTATGCAAAAGTAGTGATTTTTTATTTGTTTTCCCTTACCACCCTGGGGCTGAACAGTTATTTGGCCATTATTCATTGTCTTCTTGAGGAGGCATTGGAGACAGATTTCAGAGCTTACTAGTGGATGGTTAATGGTATGTGCAAATTAAACCAACAACACACTGGCCTACTTCAGCCAAAAGAAAATTACCATTTGTTGTATCTTCCGTGGTTTGGGTCCTGGACTGGGCACTTGGGCTTATTTGTCTCATTTAAGTACCAAAAGAGTTGTGCTGGTCCAGGAAAATGGCAACACCTGTCCCCATGGGAATATTAAAAATGAAATAGCACAACAGAGTTCTGAAAAGAGAAGAAATCTGTTGAATATTAGTTGTCTAAATTATTGTGGAGTCTGTTTTTTAGAGGACAGTAATAATTTCAGAAATGGGGGCAGAGGGTTTTTTTCCCTTTGTCCTTCTACAGGACTTGGTATATGCCTCTATCTCCATTTTTACAAATATGCCACTTGTTTAGCAGTAGTCTGGGAAGAATTTTACCTGTTTTTTTTTATTTTCATAGTACCAGAACCTAAAGAAATTGAATGGGAAGCTACTGCAAAGATCCAGACAAGAGAATTCTTAGGACTATAATATGACATTGGCAGCTGGATTGGAAGAAGGAAAGAAATAATATTTCTATAGGCTCAGTGACATAGGAAATACTGGAGGATAAGCAGGTTGGAGGTTAAAAATAAGGACAAACACCCCAACAGGCATGGAGTGTTTCCTGAAATGTGAAAGATCACTGATTCAATTCCCACTTAGGGCACATTTCTGGGTTGTGGGCCTGTTCCCAGGTTGGGGCACCAGCTAGAAGCAAGTATACTAATGTGATATTACAGAGACTATAACATTAATGGTGTCCCATGGTGTACAATTATGCCTTACAGTGGTATGACCAGACTGTATAACTCTGGAGTTGGCTCTATTATCGACTCCTCTTTTTCTTTCTAATTGATTTTTTTTTTTTTGACAGAGAGAAACATCCATTTTTTGTTCCACTTGTTTATGCATTCATTGGCTGATTTTTGCATGTGCCCTGACTGAAGATGGAACCCGCAACCTTAGCATATCAGGACAATGCTCTAACCAACTGAACTACCATGCCAGGGCCCCTGACTCCTCTTGTAAAGGAGAACATAGTCAGTTTGGTTTGAGGCAAACAACGTTGAAATACTCCCAAGACATCCAGGAGGAGGTGTTCGAAGATCGTTATTGGAGATGCAGATTTAGAATCAGCAGCACAGTAGTTTAATTACGTATTTTATTGTTCTGCTGTATACAGGAGGCCTATACTCTGCTAGGTACCAGGCATGCAAAGATAAATGAGACACCATCTATTCAAGTGTTTTGAAGAGTCACTAAATAAGATGAACTTGCTGAAGAGTGGTGAAATTCACAGAAATGCAGTGAAACAGGTTATTTTGGAGGAGATGATTAAGAGCCCACTTTGGGGCAGGTCAAATTTAAGATTTCAGGGAAGGATGGCCAGGAAGAAGTTGGAAATGTGTAAACATGAGGGAAGCCTATGGGATAGCTGCCTTGTTCATTATGTTATAACCTTAATATTTAGGAGCATGTTTCCTTGCACATAATAGATACAACAAATATTTGTTAAATATATTAATAAATTATATTTTTGACATCATTCACAATATCAGGGAACTGGGAGGAAATGAAATTCCTGAGAGAGTGGAAAGAGGTAAGCTAAGACTAAAACCTCAGAGAATTTCTATGAAGGTAGGAGGAGGGATAAAAACAATTAAAGGCAAATCAAAAAGAACAGCATTTTCTGCATAAAGGGTCACTCATGACGATGGACTGTTTCTACCAAGAATAATTTCCTTTGGTCACCACCATCAGCATTTAAGTTTATTGCACCTAGGAAACAGTAACAAAAAATAAAAGTAAAAAAGGAATGAGTTTAAAAAATCAATTAGATATACAAGCTGCCACCTGAAAATTTTACTTAGTAAGTTTTCTTTAAAATTCTTTAAATAGTAATTTTTAAAAAATCTGTTACTAACCTGCTACCTGCTAAAGGCTTTATGTGGGGCTTTGTTAGGAAGGATTGCCTGGGGTCAGAGAAGTATTAAGAAATGCTTGCATGACTCATATTCAATATTTGCCCTATTTCTTAGAAGTGAAGTCCTTAAATTTTTTCTCTGCCCAATTCAAATAAGTATGACTCTTCTTTGCTGGGTAAGGTGCTGGTTCCCAGTACAGTTCCTCAGAAGATTTAGCTCTCTCCATCTATTACCTTAAAGTAATATTCTCAAACTTGAGAGTAGCATGAGGTCCATTGTGAAAGGAAAAATATTCTTGAGGGCCCCCCAAAAAATGTTCGTTTCATTTGTTAACTTTAATTATTTAACTTTAATTTAAAATTTTTTTCATTCAGATTATTTAATATTTTAATGTTTCCCAGATGTAGTGTTGAAAATAATTGAAATCAGACTTGCAGCCAAGATGTAGGCATAGGTAGACACACAGTGCCTCCTCCCACAACCAAAAGAAGGACAACAACAATTTTTTTTAAGTACTTTTTTTTTTTCTTTTAGATTTTATTTATTTATCTTTAGAGGGGAAGGGAAGGAGAGAGGGAGAGAAACATCAATGTGTGGTTGCCTCCTGTATGTCCCCTGCCGGGAACTGGCCTGGCAACCCAGGCATGTGCCCTGACCGGGAATCGAACCACGATCCTTCGGTTCGCAGGCCTGCCCTCAATCTACTGAGCTACACCAGCCAGGGCGGACAACAACAATTTAAAAACAAAAAACAAGCAGAACTTACAGAAAATCAAACTGTATGAAAGTCCAACAACCAAGGAGTTAAAGAAGACACACTCATCCAGCCCGGTAGGAGGGGCAGAGTCCACTGGGCGAAGAGGCCTGGCGGCAAGGCAGCAGCTGGCCAGTGAGGTGTTGGCTGGCAGAGTGGGCAGTCCCACATTTGCATGCAGATAAACCAGGCGAAACTGGAGAGCTGGATGGACCGCACAGCCCAGGGCCCCAGCCTGGGGAAATAAAGCCTCAAATCACTGATTGAAAACACATGTGAGCAGTGGGAGAGCCTCCCAGCTTCACAGGAGAGTTCATTGGAGAAACCCACAGGGTCCTAGAATATACACAAACCCACCCACACAGGAATCAGCACTAGAAGAACCCAATTTGCTTGTGGGAAGCAGGGAAGTGACTGAAATCTGGCAGAGAGCAGAGCAAGTGCCATTGTTCCCTCTTGGACCCCTCCCACACATACAGTGTCATAATGGAGCCATGTGCTTTGCCCCACCCTGGTGAACACCTAAGGCTCCGCCCCTTATACGTACCAGGTGTGTCAAGACAAAAAATGGCCCAAAGGAAAGAACAGATCAAAGCTCCAGAAAAAATACAACTAAGCGATGACGAGGTAGCCAACCTATCAGATGCACAGTTCAAAATTCTGGTAATCAGGTGTACACAGAATTGGTTGAATTTAGTCACAAATTAGATGAAAAAATGAAGGCTATGCTAAGGGAAATAAAGGAAAATGTACAGGGAACCAATAATGATGGGAAGGAAACTGGGACTCAAATCAACGGTGTGGACCAGAAGGAAAAAAGGAACATTCAGTCAGAAAAGAATGAAGAAATAAGAATTCAAAAAAATGAGGAGAGGCTTAGGAACCTCCAGGACATCTTTAAACACTCCAACATCTGAATTATAGGGGTACCAGAAGGAGAAGAGGAAGAGCAACAAGTGGAAAAGTTATTTGAACAAATAATAAAGGAGAACTTCCCCAATCCGGCAAAGGAAATAGACTTCCAGGAAGTCCAGGAAGCTCAGAGAGTCCCAAAGAAGTTGGACCCAAGGAGGAACACACCAAGGCATATCATAATTACATTAGCTAAGATTAAAGATAAGGAGAGAATCCTAGAATCAGCAAGAGAAAAGGAGGCAGTTACCTAAAAAGGAGTTCCCATCGGACTGTCAGCTGATTTCTCAAAAGAGACCTTCCAGGCAAGAAAGGGCTGGAAAGAAGTATTCCAAGTCATGAAAGGCAAGGACCTCCATCCAAGATTGCTCTATCCAGCGAAGCTGTCATTTAGAATGGAAGGGCAGATAAAGTGCTTCTCAGATAAGGTCAAGTGAAAGGAGTTCATCATCACCAAGCCCTTATTATATGAAATGTTAAAGGGACTTATCTAAGAAAAAGAAGATGAAAAACATGTACAGTAAAATGACAGCAAACTTACAATTATTAACAACCACACCTAAAACAAAAACGAAAGCAAACTAAGCAAACAACTAGAACAGGAACAGGAACAGAAATAGAGATCATATGGAGGGTTATGAACAAGGGAGTGGGAAGGGGAGAAAGGGGAAAAAGGTACAGGGAATAAGTAGTATAAATGGTAGGTAGAAATAGACAGGGGGAGGGTAAGAATAGTATGGAAAAAGTAGAAGCCAAAGAACTTATACGTATGACACATGGCATGAACTACAGGCAGGGAAGGTGGATGGGAGGGGATGTGCAGGGTGGAGGGGAGTGAAGCGGGGAAATGGGACAACTGTAATGGCATAATCAATAAAATATATTTTAAAAAATAATTGAAATCACTGTTTTATGAAAATGTTTTCTTTGGTAATTATTATTACTCTTGCTGCTGATAAACTGTTATTGTAAGATGAGATATCCGAGATGAGTTTCCTGTAAGCAGTATCCTCCATGAACATGAATACAGTTCTAATGCTATGGCGCATCTTCCTTCAGGTTCTGCATACCTATACTGCCTATGTCTTGTTGATGATGACTCAGTTTTCCTACCATTTTTCTGTCCAAGCTAGCATGAAACCTTGTTTCATACAGTGCTCTTTGACATTATCTGGACTTCGCTTAATAAAGCAGTAGTTACATCACTGTACTGATTTGCTGTGGTAGACAGCAATGAGATACAACAGGTAGGGCAATTCAGTATGAGTATAAAGCAGAAATCCCAGAACAGTGATCATTTTAATATTAGGACCTGCTAACTGCAGCCTGCGGTATACTTATAAATCATTACAGTTAAACCTGTAAACCATTAAAGTTAAACCCATAAACCATTAAAGGTAAATGCTTCCATGTAATTGTAACAACACATACAATCATAGAAATCAAAATCACAGGGCAGCACTCAGTTATGAGGACACCAGATGATTCAGAGTATGTTTATGTTAATTTTTTGAATTATCACTAAAAGAAAACATTACATTTAACAGTTCTCAGAGAACACTGGAATCCTTAAATTTACAAGAATTCAGTTTATAAAATTATATTTGGGCCCTGACCAGCATGGCTTAGTTGATTGAGCGTCATCCCACAAAGCCAAAGGTCGCCAATTTGATTCCCAGTCTGGGCCCAGTTCTCCAGGTGGGGGGCGGGGGGCGTGAGAGAGGCAACCGATGGATGTTTCTCTTCCTCTCTTTCTCCCTCGCTTCCCCTCTCTCTGAAAATAAATAAAATCTAGGTTCGGTTGTCACCATTCTGGAGCAAGTCTACCTAAGGCCAGCGGTAGTATGTTGGTTCTGAACTTCATGTAGGAAAGATTTCAGAACACAGGCCAGGTGACAAAGAGAATCCATTTATTAAAGCTGGGGACGGTGAAACAAGGAAGAGCTTAGCAAAGAAGAAGCAACTGGAGAGCCTAGGCTAAGCTGCCTTAGCTCAATGGGAAGCCAGAGAAAATGGGGGCATTAGGGATGGGCTCAGGGGATAAGCCTGGGACAAGTGGCCAGCTGCCCATTGCTTTAGAGTTTAGGAGACTCATGCCTGTGGGAAAAGAAAGGGGGGAATGAAGAAGGGAAAGGAATGGCACTGGCTGTTCCCCAGAGGGGAGCACACTCCCTGGGTCCTTTGCGTTAAGGCTTTTATCTCTTTCTTGCAGGCAGGAATCTTAGAGGAGGGTTACAGAAGAATATTCATCAGTTCTACAGTTGTGCCCTTTCGGAGTCTCAATTTCCCCACTTTCAAGAACTGGGGTTCCTGCTGATTTCCCCTATAGGCTAGCAAGAAGACTAAATATAAAACTAAAAACAGCCCTCCTTTAGTATTACTTTCTGAGTTCCCTGGGGGTACAGAGTACTGTCGATCAGTTCCACTAAAACTGAGCCAACCACAGCCATTCTGGTCTGGATGGTGGCCCGGAACTGCTAACTGGACGGAACTTTACTTGTATATAGCACTATCTGGACCTGGGAATCACACTGTGACTTCTGTCCTCTCCCTTTCTAGAAAACAACAACAAAAAACTGCAGGCATTTTTTTTTAAGTGTTTAAGAATTGGGCTGCACCCTGGCTGGTGTGGCTCAGTGGATTGAGCCCAGGCCTGCAAACCAAAGAGTTGCATGTTCGATTCCCAGTCTGGGTTGTGGCCAAGGTTCCTCAGTCGGGGGCACTTGAGATGCAAGTAATCAATGTATCTCTCAAACGTTGAGGTTTCTCTCCCTCACTCCCTCCCTTCCCCCTCTCCGAAAAGTGAATAAATACAATCTTTTTAAAAATTTTTTTTTATTTTTTACAACTTCTTTTTTCTTTGTTGTTTTGTTTTTTTGTTTTTTTTTTAAGATTTTATTATTTTTAGAGAGGGGAAGGGAGGGGGAGAGAGGGAGAGAAACATCAATATGTGGTTGCCTTTTGTATGCCCCCTACTGGGGACCTGGCCTGCAACCCAGGCAGGTGCCCTGACTGGAAGTTGAACCTCAACCCTTTGGTTCCCAGTCCAGTGCTCAGTCCACTGAACCACACCAGCCAGGGCAATAAATACAATCTTAAAAAAATAATGATAATAATTCGGCCCCTAGTACCTTAGGTAGGGAAGAGCCAGCATGGGGTTTTCACTGGAGAACTTTTTTAAAGATTTTATTTATTTATTTTTAGAGAGAGGGGAAGGAAGGGAGAAAGAGAGGGAGAGAAACACCAACATGTGAAACATTGATCGGTTGCATCCCATATGTGCCCCGACTGAACGGGCACCCTTATGGCAAAGGCTTATCTGTTAGATTTCCTAGTAAAAGGAAGTCAGATTCCCAAAGGCCAGCACTGGCAGAATTCAGAGACGATGCCTTCTTACCATAATGAAGGGTGAAGGGCACCAGTACCTATGCAAGACTTTGACTCTCACCTGCATTCTGCCTAGAGAAGGAAATCCAGGCTCCATTGCAGGGATCTGGCTTTTGGGCTCCGTAATGGCTAAAGAAGCAGGAGAACAAATCCCCACCCCTATGCCAGGCTCATGGCCAGCCTCCTCCCCGAGGTTGCACAACAGTGATCCAGGGACGGGAACTGGCACCCTGGCCTTCTGCAGCCTTAGGACTTTGATCTTTGAGGCTGAATGAGCTGAACACAGCTAATGCCAAACTTGCCTTTTGTAACCTTTTTTGTTTGTTTTTTTCCACTTAACAACATATCATGGACATTGAAAGGATAAAGTCATTGCCAATTGCTATCAAGACACCATTTGCTGAGCAGGCCTATGACCTTGTTAAATATGACTTCCATCTTACTCTTCCAAGCTTATGTCCCCAGGACTGGAAATTAGGTACTAGAAAGCAAGAACAGAATGTGATCAACCTCTCCCTACAGACACAGGCGGAAGATAACATTGGAACCAACTGCAGCCCTGTATTATAAAGCCCCCAACAGCCCAGGGGCCTCACAACAGCCACCCTGCTTTTTTTTAATTTTTTAATTATTTTTTAATCAGTATTTTTTAAATTGTTGATATTGTACAGTTTTCTGTTTTTCCCCCACCCCCAGCCCACCACCCCAGCCCTCCCCACCTTCCTCCCATTTTCACCCTCCACAGTTTTTGTCCATGTGTCCTTTATACTTGTTGCTCTGCCACCCTGCTTTTTAATCCAACTATAATCCAATAAAAGCTCAAAGCCCCAAACCCTCAATGCTGGTGTATCTCTCCACATGTCTCCTTTCGTGGAGAGAGATTAAAACTTTATTCTCTACACTTTCTCCTATTTGTGAATTCTTACACATCCTGCATCACCAACCACCCTAATATTTTGGTGGCCCATACTGGGAATTCTCTATTTCTCCCTCTCCTCTCCTGAGACCTGTGCCTAGGGGAACAGCAGGCAGTGGAAGCTTGACCGGGGTTAACCCCCAAACCCTGTCTCTGTGAGGTTTGGAGAGAGGATTTTAATTGTCTCCACCTATTTCTTACCTGCCTAACCCAAGTCATGCATTCAACCCCTGTTTGGAATTTAGCCTTAGCTCCACTGTACCCGCATTAAGTAAAAACAAGGGCACAAAGAGGGGGGGAAAACTCACCCCCCTCCCAGACTGCAAAATACTCTATAATCTCCTCCTGGAAACCTTGGAGCTGCCAAATTCTGGGAAAAATTGGGACTGCTTCTTAATGAAGAGAAAAAAAGGGGCATTTAAACTTTTCCACCCCTTCACCTGATGAAACCGAAGTTCTTCTAGGAGAAGCTTGCCTTTCTTTCCCTGCATTTTTAAAATGTAAATACCTGGTCTTCTTCAAGAACGCTTGTCTAGACCATCTTTTAAAACAAAAATTTTGGGGAGATAATTCATATCAAAAGGGGGGAAACCTTAGCTATAGCTGAGCAAATCAATTTAACTTATTTCAGCTATTCCTTTCTTATTAGTAAATTCTCATAAAAGTTATTGAATGTCTAGTTGTTTTTAAATAACATGAAATAACAAAATGTAGATTGCTAGACTTTCTCTTGGCTTTTTATTACAAAGAGGCTGTGGAGTGGATTTGGAGCTGTAGATAAATGTCTTGTGCTTTATTGGAGGTGTGTTTCCTGAAAGTGAGAGCGTGTTTGCCAAGACAGGAACCTGTTTCTAATGGTCGTGAAATGTGTTCACAAGTCAATCTAACGGGACTCAAGAGTTGGAAAATCTTAGTCTAAGGTAAAGAGTTAATAAACCTACTAAGTAATGCATATGTTAAAGCTATTTTTTCAGAAACTGCAGATAAAGCCCATCTGGCTGTCCTGAGAGACAGCTGACCTCCTAGGGCACCTCTGAAGATTTGGTTTGGTATGAGACAGCACAAAAGTCCGCCTTTTCCGGTTTCAAATCTAGGAAATGCTGGTTGCTTACTTTTTGGTCATTATGGAAATTAAGGTTTCTAAAAGTTAAGTTCAAATGAAGATGGAAAGAAACTATGGTTTAAATAACAGAAGGCACGAGGCATGGAGATGCAATTTTGAAGGACCAGGATTCATAAGAAAGTTTGTTACTTGAATAACAATAAAATAATTTTTTTTAAAAAGGAAGTTTGTGAAAGTTGCAGAAAGGTTTGTGAAGGTTGCGAAAATTTTAAATTTGTGAAGCCCACGTCTCCGACCACCCTCACCGACACTTTCCCACTGCAGTACTTACAGATCTACTTCATCCTCCGGACTGTACAGGGTTTTGTCGTACAAATGCACAATAATTTCTTTTGCCATTTCCCTTCTTACGAACATTTGGGTAATTTTTATCCTAAAAACAACATAGTGATCACCTTTGCCACATTTTTATTATTTCCTTTGGCTAAATTCCTTCGAATTGCTGAATCAGAAGGGATACACATTTAAAATTCTAATACACATTACCAAATTACCCTGTACAGATTATATACTATCTGCACTTCCAACAGTATATAAGTAGATCCCTTTTTTTCATACTGTACCCAACAGTGGGGCTTAACATTTTTAATTTTATCGATCTAATGGGAGAAGCGATTTGTATTTCTTTCATTATTAATGTGTTTGAATAACCTTTTTGTTAAGGTGATCGGTGACCTTGGCTGTGAAAGAATTCACAAAGAAAAAAAGTGCAGAGAGTAAAGGTTTTATTTTACTTTCCCAAAAGAGGGAAAGGGCTAGGTGGGGGCTTTGAGCTTTTATTGGGTTAAAAAGGGTGGGGGTGGTGGGTGTTTTGTGGCTCCTGGGCTGTTGTAACACCAGCTGCAGTTTAGTCCAATCTTATCTTCTGCCTGTGGCTGTAGGGAGAGGTTACTCACATTGCATTCTTCTTGCTTTCCAGGAATTTCCAGTCCTGGGGACAAGCTCAAAAGAGTAAGATGGCAGTCATGTTTAACAAAGTCATAGGCCTGCTTGGCAAAATGGTACCAAGATAACAAATGGCACTGGCTTTGTCCTTTCACATTTCATAGCTATTTTTCTTTCTTCTCTTGAGAACTACCTGTTAAGAACTTTGCCTATTTTTATCAAAATATGTGTCTTTTTCTTAATGATTTTATAGCAGCTCTTTACAAAGTAAGATTTGAGCCCTTGACCATTAAATACTGCAGTCTTCTTCTACTTTGGCATTTGTCTTTTAATCTTTTTATGCTGGCTTTTGCTGAAAACTTTCACTTTTAGATAGTGAAAACTGTCAATATTTTCCTTTATAATTTGTAGTTTTGGTTTTAAAATTAAGAAAAGCCTCCACCCCAAGACTATAAAAATAGTCTCTTATTTTTTCTTTATCTGTTTAATAGTCAAACCTTCAAAGCTTCTGAAATTTATTTTGCGTGTAGTATAAGGTAGGAGTCCAACTCCCCCCATCCCAGATGGTTAGTAAATTATGTAGACATTTAATGTGGCATCTTAGGCACTTTTTGAACTGGCCCCATCTTCCTTCTCCAGTTTTCCCCCTCCTTTTCTCCCAGGAACCCCATGTTCCCTCCTTATCAAACCACTTATGGTTCCTGGAATGCGACATCCTGCCCACTTCATTCTGCCACACAGCTTGGGATGTGTTAGTTGCTCTGCTCAGGCCACCCCTCCTAGCTACCTCTAACTCCGTAACCAGCAACTGGTTATCCTTCCAGAAAATTACTGGCATATGGTAGGTAGCTTTAAAGGTTTGTCAATTGAATGAATAAATCAATCACTTCTACCCACTTTCAGCACAGAGTGGCCTCTGTGGGTAATGTGCAATGGAAGGATGTAAAATTGGGAAGTGAATTTCACAGGAGAAATCAGCACTGTCATATGACTGAATCTGTCTGCTTCCTGCTGTGGTTCTGCCTTGCCTGGCTGGCCATGCCCATACCACTCCATCCTCTTCCCCTCTCTTTTCTAGCGCCAGACCAAAGGTTTTACTTGGCTGCAGCCTCCTTTCCACCATTTTAATGCAGCATTGATCTGTGTGACTGTGATTCCTGCCCCGATGTAATTACAGCTTCTATACCAACACCTACAGTGCCACATAAATGTGTGCACACGAAACCGGAAAAGACCGGCATTCATGCTGCCTGTCATATACTGAACCCAGTAAGCAGAGAGGGACTGAATCTTTATGGGCGCTTTATTTGGACTGACAGCGATCTGAGAAGACAGCAGGTTCATATCCTAACAGACTGTCTTACATTTCCTTCCAAGCCAGCCTTTTTATAACAGTGAACAAAGTGTGGTGAGGGGTTTTGAAATTTAAAGAAAGTTAAATTAAAAAAACAACCACCTGCAGTATTCTCGCCTTGGGCAGTTAGCTGTTCCCAGGGGCTGGCAGTTATCTGCCCCTCCCTGGAACACAATGGCCAGGGTGCCTCCGCTTGTTCCCCAGGCTTTAATCTTTAGCCGTGTCCCACGAGGGCAGCTGTCTCCCAGGAGAGCCAGGATGGGCCTTATCTGCAGTTTCTGAAGCAATAGCTTTAACATATATGCATTACCTACTAGGTTTATAAACTATTTACCTTAAATTAAAATTTTCCAACTCTTGAGTCCCCTATCACATCCACATGTGTGAGAATGTCAGAGACAGAGAGAGAGGGTGCAACCTTTCTGCAGAGTCCTCCTCCATTCAGGGATCAGCTAGCTCTCAGCAGGGGTGTCAAACTCATTTTCACCTGGGGCCACATCAGCCTCGTGGTTGCCTTCAAAGGGCTAAATGTAATTTCAACTCTTAACAGTTAAGGAGTAGTTACATTTATACAGTCCTAAAATTATTTCAGTCCTTTGAAGGCAAACACAAGGCTGATGGCAGCCCTGGTGAAAATGAGTTTGACAACCCTGCTCTAGGGTCTGGGTAAGAATTTCAGCAGCTTAACTGGGTGCATAGAGGATAGTTCTCCTCCCCCAGCCTAGTTTGCAGCAGTTCATTCTGAATACAAATAATAATCACCACCATTCACAAAGTTCCTACTATGGACTGCCAGGCACTTTACATCCATTGTTTCATTTAATCTGTTGACCTTAAATAAGACAAAGAGCCAGTTATTTTCCAGCAAAATGTGTTTACTCTGAAATAGCAGAGGAATTTTCTCTGGAACCATAGACAAGTCCCAAGAACAAAGAAGAGGGGTTTGCTTTTTATGGAGGGAAGGAGAAAAGTTGGGAGGAGTTGTTTTAGAAGAGTCCTGACTGGAAATGAATGTGGCAATTTCAAATTGGCTGGGCTATATCACCCTGGCTGGTGTGGTTCAGTGGGTTGAGCGCCAGCCTGTGAACCAAAAGGTTGCTGGTTCGATTCCCAGTCAGGGCACATGCCTGGGTTGCTGGCCAGGTCCCTGTCTGGGACCATGTGAGAGGCAACTGATTGATGTTTCTCTCCTTCTTTCTCCCTCCCTTCCCCTCTCTCTAGAAATGAATTTAAACTCTATTTGCCCAAGGTCACACAGCTATCAAAGTGCACAGCAAGAATTTCAACACAATTGTATCTAAACAACCATCCTGGTTCATTCACAACCAGTGTAGTTGGGCTGCCTCCAGGTTGGAGGTTCAGGGCTGTGAGATTCCCAGTTCCCCAGCCTGACAATCTAGGCACTCCGTAGCTACCACCAAACTTCCTGAGTAATACACTTACTTCTCTGTATCTCCTCATTCAATGATTCAACAGCTTTTGTTGATCTTAGTGAAATGTATGCTGTCTTTAAGCCTATGATGGTTTAAGAGTAGTGGACAGAAGGGATTTCTGAAAAAATTCTATTCTGTGGCTTAAATATTTATGACATTGTTTAATGTGGCTGCACAGTAAGTTTCATTGGGTATTCTTTGTGTCTGTTTTCTAGTTGTGTGCCAAAGTGTTACAGAACAGACCCAAGGGGAGGTGTACAATATACTGCTACCAAAAGGGCCGGCCCCCCACTAGGTTCTCTATGCCTGCCACCAGAGGAAAGATGTCTCTCACTGCCAGAGATTTGTGAAAACAAAAGGAACTATTTCTTTAAAAGCTATACAGACTTAGAGTAGTGACTTAATGTCTTCATTAAAATACTAAAGTTCTTTAGAATACCCACAGATGCATACAGTCCTTTCTTTTCACTCTGCCCTAATCTGGGGTACTGTATCTCAGGAAAAGAAGTAGAAGTCCATGATTCGGGCTCCCGGCACCATCAGCTGTGTCACCACTGCAATCTCCAGTTAATCTAAAGCCATGTGGCACCTTCTCATGGCCCACCACTAAGGGTCCTTTCACCCCTTTTCTTCCAGTCAAAGTCTCTCCTGCTTCCTACGCCATGTGGCAAAAGGGAGCACCCCAAAGCCGTGTGGTCCTGACTCTCACCAAAGCCACGGAGTCCCCACTCTGCCAAAGCCTTGTGGTTTTCCCTCCATATGTATGCCACACCTGGGTTTAAATCCCCGCGCCAATCTTCCTCTGCAACCCCATTTCTAACTCCTCCTACAATCAGTTACACCTGCCAGCATTCCTGTATTCTTCCAGCTTTACTGGGCTGCCCATAGTAAGTCTGGGCAGGTGTGGCCCCATGTCACGGAGCCAGTCTTCTCCAAGCTCTCACACGGGTGCTGTAACCAGGGGGAGTTACCTCCCAGTTACATCTTGAGTGGAAGTCACTTCCATTCCCCTGGCTCAAAGCCACAGCTAGTCAACATATCCATGAAACCAGTTAAAGGTTATAGATATGTTAAATGATCATGCCAGAGGTTAGCTGCAAAGCTATTGTTGTACAACACAGCTCTGGATGTCCCTCCTCCATGTGTCCCATTCCCCCAGCTCAGACTTGTGGGAGTGAGGACATCCTATATATATTTTTCTAATATTTCCTGGATATCGTGAGTTCTGGACCCCATTACAAATCCCTATTTGGGGTCCCCCCTCTTGGCTGTACCCTGTTACAAAAGGAAGGAGAACAGCTGCTGGGGTCCTAAAGTGCAAGCATCACACTCTTGCCACAGGCAGACAGGCACTAAAAAGAACCAACTGGAGGTTAGAATGGTGGACTCGAGTCTTTGACATGTCTGGACTGGCTTTAATTTTTTTTTTCTGTGGGATACACATTTTCATCTGTGGATGGCATGCTTGGGGTGCAGATTTTGGAGACATTTAAAATAAAAGTGTGAACACTTGGGTTGGCTACAAGGCCTGCAGCAAAGAGGTTTAAGCAAAGGCAGACCTCTTATCCTGAAGATTTCCAGGCATTTATGACAGCATAGCTCACGGACCAAATTGAAAAGCAGCTGGATGGATTTTCATGGGCTAGAAGATCAAATAACTTTAAATTTTAATAAATTTTTATTAACCAAAAAAAGAGAAACAAATGTATACTCTCTTTGAAATTAGCCAAAAATTTTTAAAATGTTTTTTAAAGATTTTATTTTTTTTAAGACAGAGGGGAAGGGAAGGATAAAGAGAGGGAGAGAAACATCACTGTGTGGTTGCCTCTCATATGCCCCCTACTGGGGACCTGGCCCACACCTAGGTATGTGCCCTGACTGGGAATTGAACCAGCGACACTTTAGTTCGCAGGCCAGCACTCAATCCACTGAGCCACACCAGCCAGAGCCTTTTCCTGACTTCTAAATGTTGCAGGGCAGAACAGAACCTTGGTCCTCATTTCCCGGTCTCACTTACTACCTGGGTAAGTTCATCCAGTTTCAGGACCTTAAACAGTTATACAGCTCCAATCTCACCACTGACCTCCAGACACATACACCCAACAGTCAGCTTAGCTCCCCTCTTTTATGTCTGGGAGGGATTTCCAATTCAACTAGCCAAAAGAGCACGCTTTCTTCCTTACCACTCATGTACTGCTTTCTCAGTGTTCCTCATTTTAGTAAAGGACACCATTTGCCTAGTTCCTCAGGTCAACATCCCAGGCGTCTTCCTTTATTCTTCTTTACCTCATATTCCTCATTTAGTTCATCCTTTCAGTTCCGTCTTCAAAATGTATCCTGATGTGGACAGAAACTAGGGGGAGTGGAAATGGGAGGGTGGTGGGGAGGGCTGGGGCGGTGGGCTGGGATGGGAGTAGAAGACAGAAAACTGTACAAGAACAACAATTTAAATAAATAAATAAATGAATGAATGAATGAAGTATCCTGAATCTGACCAATTCTCACCACCTTATTATTTCTACCATTATCTAAGTCACTACTACCTCAAATATGGTTTACTCTGTTTCCTAAGCAGCCACAGATGCAGTCTGGACACCTGTGTAAGGCCTGGCTTATTCACCACAACCAAAGGCTGAACCCTCAACTCAACTTTTGTTGGGAATTGTTAACTCAGGGGAGCTTACTAGCATTTATATACTCAAAAAGGATTTATATAGAATTAGCCCTGGACAGATAGCTAAGTTGATTAGAGCATCGTCCTGATTGATACACCAAGGTTGTAGTTTCAATCCCCAGTCATACAATCATCAACCAATAGCCTGGCTGGTGTGGCTGAGTGATTTGAGTGCCAGCGTGAGAACTAGGGGGTTACTCGTTCGGTTCCCTGTCAGGGTGCTCATGGGAGTTGTGGGCCAGGTTTCCAAGTTGGGGGCATTGATGTATCTCTCACACATGGATGTTTCTTTCACTCTCTTTCTCTCTTCCCCTCTCTCTAAAAAAGTAAATGAATAAAATCTTAAAACAAAAAATCAACCAGCCCTGGCTGGTGTGGCTCAGTGGATGGAGTACCTGCCTGTGAACCACAGGGTATCTGGTTTGATTCCCAATCAGGACACATGCCTGGGTTGCAAGCCAGGTCCACAGTAGGGAGCAGATGAGAGGCAACCACACATTGATGTTTCTCCCCCTCTCTTTCTCTCTCTCTTCCCTTCTCTCTAAAAATAAATGAATAAAATCTTAAAAAAAAAATCAGCCCTGGCTGGTGTAGCTCAGTAGACTGAGCATGGGCTACCAACCAAATGGTTGCTGGTTCAATTCCCAGTCAGGGCACATGCCTAGGTTGCAGGCCAGGTCCCCAGTTGGGGGTGTTTGAGAGGCAACCATACAATTATGCTTCTCTCCCTCTCTTTCTCCTTCCCTTCCCCTCTTTCTAAAAATAAATAAATAATTAAAAAAAAATTTAACCATTGAATGCACAAATAAGTGGGACAACAAATCAATGTTTCTCTCTCCTGTTCTTCTCTAAAATTAGTAAATAAAAATTAAGGGAAGGAGTATAATCGAACTAAATGATAATGGAATAAATAAAATAAAAAAATAAAATAAAAAAGCCCTGGCTGGTGTGGCTCAATAGATTGAACACTGGTGTGTGAACTGAAAGGTCACTGGTTCGATTCCCAGCCACAGCACATGCCTGGGTTGCCAGCCAGGTCCCCCACTGGGGGCCTGCAAGAAGCAACCAATCGATGGTTCTCTCCTTTTCTTACTCTCTCCCTTCTAGTCTCTTAAAAAAAAAAAAATCCACACAAATATATATATAAAATAAAAACTAAATACATAAAATTTTTAAAAGATATTAGAAAATCAATATATTAGTTTACCATGAAAAGACTACTTTTTGAGGATGGGTATGCTCCTGCCTGCCCTCCAGAACTCTCTCTTCCTGGCATTAAGGAACATTGGAGGCAAAATGTTACTAAGAGTTTTGCTTTGATGTGGAAGGAATCAGGGAAAAGGCAATAAAATGGTTCTAAGGACTAATTCACTCTGGCTTAAGGAAAGCCAAGGGGCTCTAAAGACCCCCATTCCCCCCATCAGAGATGCCCTGCACAGTGACTCCCTCCCTTCCATAGCAATTTCTACCATCTCGATTTATTCAGTTTGTGTCATCAGAATAATGCTCATGAAGTTGGCTCCTTAGGTACGCTCTGAGGGATAACAGATTTGTTAAAAGAGACAACAGGCTCAAAGTGGATTCATGTGTGCTAAGTTCCACAGCAGCAAATCAAGACTTAATATGTAACCTAATTACAGTTTCAACTTTCCCCAGAGATGTGACTTTTAACCAACCAACCTGGAATTTCCTAGTCAGCACTAGGAGGCAATCCATTGATAGACCCCTTAGGAGGACAACCTTGCCTGAAATAATACATTCTCTGCTAATAATTTTCTTTTTGTCCTGCTCCCTCTCTGCCTCTAAGAAACTTTTCCTTTTCAGCAGCTCAGTGGAGCTCCTTTCTACTTGCTAGGTGGGATGCTACCTGATTCATAAGTTCTTCAATAAAGTCAATTAGAGCTTTAAAATTTACATGGTTGAATTTTTTTGTTACTTAACAGTGTGTTCGAGTTTTAGCAGGAACTTGCTACCTGATGGACTTAGAGCAGGAGTGCTTCTTCCCTTTGACTTCAAGGACACGCAATGGTCATCCTCCCACGTGACCGATTTTTCACCATCTGGAAGGGGTTACACCTTATTCCAATACTGAAGTACTTCCCTGGTTAAGACTCTTACTACATAGGCTTTGGCTTCCTGCAGCCTCCTGACTTCGTTACCCCATCAATTTTGTATATTTTAATATTTTACCTACTTAATCTTCCCAGTGTACTTTATTTTTCCCCCCTGCTTAGAAATCTTTTCTGTCTCTGCCAAGTTCAAACCTCTGGACCAAGCAATCAACATCCAACATTACCTTCTCTCTAGATCAAGTGACCCACTGGCTAAGCATCCTTGGTTCTTCTCGCTAATATACCTTTGCTAATTAATGTTCTAGCAATGTTCCCTCCCTTCATTTCTGCCTGTTAAAATGATAAAACTTCATGGGAAAACACCATCTGTAAAGTAATAGCTTACAACCTTTTCTAGTTTATGTCCTGTGAGTCACTTTCCAAACACCCTTGATCCCACTATTACAGAAATGTTTTTAAAATCTATTTTTCCCATATTGACATGCATCATTAACAATAAACTGAATTTCTTTAATTAAATCACAAACTAATAAATAGAATAATTATTTTAGTGGTTTAGATTACAATAACACAGTTAAACCATAAACATAAAAACAAGAAATGCTAAAAAATAATAGTGGTTGTCTTTCGGTAATGGGAATATTTACTGCTTTTTATATTTTTAAAAGTTGCGGTGGTGAACATGTACTAGCTTTATAAAGGAAACACGTAAATTTTTTTTAAAGAAATACCTAGATGGCAAGTATTTTAGTTGCAGGTTCTCTAAAGTCACATCCTGAGACAGAGATTCTGGTAGGTCATTTATGTGGAGGGTGATTCCAGGAAATCAGAAGGAAGGGAGTGGGGAAATGAGCCTGAAAAGGGGAAAATGCCAATACATTAACTGGTTAATACTATGGGCAACAGGGATAAATCGACCCAGGGAATCCTCTGAAAAACCACAAAAACCAAACCTCAGAATTGGCCCAGTAGAGGCTGGGGAGGCTCACACATTCACCCACACATCTCTGTCCCTCCGTTTCTTGAGGGCTTCCCTGGAGACCTCAACTCCCTCATCTCCTCCAGATTTCAGCTGCACAGAGCCAAGCAGCCTGCTGAGGAAGAGTGAAAGCCCTGGGGCAGCAAAATCCTTTTATGGCCCTGATTGGTATAAGGGTCCTCTGGTCCTGAACTTTGTTCTTGATTTCTCAACTAAGCCTAACCTAGAGCAAGCAGGAAATACCAGCAAGTAAAACACTGGGAAGCAGAGAGACCTGAGAAGGCGCTTCCTCATCTCTCTGACTTCATCACATTCCTCTCAGATTCTAGAAACTTCTACCAAATGCTTCAATGCTCAGTGAGATAGGGCTGAGAACTTGTCTCTAGTGGTCCAGAGTGAGGCATGCCCTCTTCCTTCCTTGGAGATCCCTCTCACTTTCCAGGTCTTTATGTGTTTTAACCTCATCCCCTTGCATCCCGAAAGGGTGCCTCTGAGCTTGTTTTTCTGGGTCTACATTCTGTCTGTCGTACATTAGCCCCTCAGGACTGTGAACCTTGAAGCCAGAAGACAAGGGTGGTCCCTTTTTGGTCCTAACAAAAAGACTAGGTGCTATGGTATGAATGTTTGTGTACCTCCAAAATTCGTATATTGAAATCCTAATGCCCAGCGTGATTGTATTAATACCTGGGGCTTTTGGAAGGTGATTAAATCATAAAGATGGAACTATCATAAATGGAATTACTGCCTTATAACAGAGAGTCCAGAGAGATCCCTTTCCCCTTCTGTCATGTGAGGATATAAGTCTGTAACCTGGACGAGGGCCCTTACTCAATCATACTGGCACCCTGATTGTGAACTTCCAGCTTCCAGAAGTGTGAGCAATAAATTTCTGCTATTTATAAACCACCCAGTCTGTGGTTTTTTGTTATAGCAGCCTGACTGCACTAAGGTACTAAGGCTTAGAAAATGCTCAGTAAATGTTAGTCAAAAGCATGATTCCTTGATTATTCTCTCCTCTTTCATATCTCTATCTCTTTCACTGCACCAGACCCTTCCTCTTATACATGTTCATGTTCAAGTTTCCCACATACTGAAAAACTTTCCCTCCATCCCTCCATCTGCTTTCCTCTCAAGCCACTGAACCGTCACTTTCCTTCTTAGAGTATTCTTAAGAACTCTGCCATCTTGTTCTCCAAATACTCATCTCCTCCTATGCTAAATCTGGACCATCTTCCTCAGAAATAAACCAATCATTCCACAAAGTCAACTCACCAATGACCCTCATGTCAACCAAATCCAAGTTTCTGCTGTAGAGATTAGAAAGCATTGAATATAAGGATAATGGCAACTAGCAGATCATCAATAAAATGTTAGTTGTTCTTTTTTGTTTCCTCAACATTTTATTCACTTCTGGCTCTTTTCCTGGGCAAGGAGGGGCTCCTCTCTCTCTTTTTTTTTTTTTTAAGAGAGAGAAAAACATAGATTTGTTGTTCCACTTATTTATTCATTCATTGGTTGCTTTTTGTATGTGCCCTGAGCAGAGATCAAATGCACAAGCTTGGTATATGGGGATGATACTCTAACCAACTGAGCAACCCAGCCAGTGCCAATATAGTTTTATATTTCAAAGAGCTCAGGGCAAAGTTTACATGCTAAGGCTTTAATGGGAGGCTCAATAAATAATTCTCAGGGCAACAAAATACATAGTTATGTAATAGAACCACTGGGTTCTATTGTTCACCACTGATAACCATGACTCCCATGCCAGAGTCTTATGAAAAGGAAAGGAACTATTTATTCAAGTTATACAGGTTTAGAATAATGGCAGAATTCTCCCATTAAATCCCATGCCCTTTAGAAACAAAAGCACCCACAAACTCATAATCCTGAGTCCCCTTGCCAAATTAGGCCAGTCAGAGGTACTGTGTCTCAGGAAAAGAAATAGAAGTCCACAGCTCAGGAGCTGTCCCCCACTCCTCAACCTTCACCCTGCTGGCTCAGTTCAGCATTCCCAGCTTCTCCCAGTCATCCCTGCTCAGCCAGCCTCCTGCTCTTCATACAAAACCACATGTTCATTGTGGGCTGGTGGGGGTCTTTCTGCATCCTTTTAAACTGCATGGCCAAGACCCCCTTCTCTGCTCCCAAACCACATGGTTAAGAAGAAAGAGAGAAAGAGAGAAAAAGAGAGAGCGAGCGCACAAGTGCACCTCTCAGGGTTCTCCTACTCTCTTTTCCACATGGTCCAGAGCTGTAGCATGGCTGCTGCTCTTGTGTTTAAATCCTGGGGCAGATCTTCCTCCATAACCCCATTGTCGACTCCTCCCACACTGGATTACACTGCTAGTGGTCTGATCTCTTCTGCCTTTCTCGGCTGCCAATATTTGTCCAGGTGAGCATGGCCCCAAGATGAATGAGCCACCTTCAAGCCTTTCTCGCAGGTGCAGCAGCAAGCCCCTCCGGCTTGGCTAACGTCCATCACCAGTTAGAGTCAGGTCAGCCAGGCAAGCACAGCTATTTAACATTAAAGTTCTTTAGATATGCAAAGTAACTCTCAAAGACCCTGCTCGCTTCCCCTTCCCCCAGCCATATTAGTGGGGGAACGTCCCCATTTTGGGGGACCCTGATATTTCCTGTTACAGTTATAACCACAATCTTCTCATGTACTGGAAATTTAGGAGTCATTGTGATTTTTGGGTTTTTTTTTTTTAAGATTTTATTTATTTACTTTTGGAGAGAGGAGAAGGGAGGAAGAAAGAGAGGGAGAGAAACATCGATTTGTGAGAGAGATACATTGATCAATTGCCTCTTACACACTCCCAAGCTGGGGACCTGGCCTACAGCCCAGGCATACGCCCTGACTGGGAATTGAACTAGTGACCTTTTGGTTCACAGGCCTGTGCTCAATCCACTGAGCCACACCAGCCAGGGCAGTTTTTCTTTTTAGCCTCACACATTTCGTGGATCATGAGGTACTGCTAATTCTCCTTCTAAATATTTCCAAAATGTGTCTTTTCTAATTTATGATGAGGTGTGAGCTGCTGTCCTAGGACAGACCCTCCTCCACTCACCTAGATGACTGCCTCCTAACACGTGTCCCTGCTTCCAGTTTTGCCCCTTTACCAGTGGTCTCTTTCTTCACTACTACCAGAATGACCTTTATAAAATCCATATCTGATCATGGCATGATCCTGCTTAGACCATCTCCCTGTTTTCCTCAGGATGAGCTAGAAGGGTTTTGACTTAACACAGAGCCATACTTAACACATTCCCCGCAGGGAAACTATTTTAGAGTTATAACAAAGCACTTGCCAGTCCCTTAAACAATCTTCTTTTCTTATCTCTGAACCTTTTATTTATTTTTTTTTCCTGAGAAAAGCTAACACCAAGAAGACATTTTCATTGGATGAACCTAGAGGGTATTATGCTAAGTGAAATAAATAAGTCAGAGAAAGACAAATATGATATGATTTCACTTACAAGTGTAATCTAAAGTACAAAATAGCCCTGGCTGGGTAGTTCATTGGTTATAGAGTTGCCCCAGTATTCCAATGTTGTGCGTTTGATCCCTAGTCAGAGCACATACAAGAATCAACCAGTGAATGCATAAATAAGTGGAACAATAAATCAATGTTTCTCTCTTTCTCTCTCTCTAAAATCAATAAATTTTTTTAAAAAATTAAAAATAGAACTCTTCTTAGAGCAATGTCACTTGTTTTAACTCTTTCCAAGTTATATGCCCCAAATCATAAAATCTATTATCCAAAATTACTTTTTATGGTCTACCAGTGTTGACGGGAGAGACCTGGTTCTTCTTGCTGACGCATGTAAAGAATTACATATCAGCAAATCTTGTAGTATGAAATCAGTTTATTAGTGGTCCGTTCCCACGAACGAGAACAGGACTGGATAGAGTAGGGGTGAAAGGCAAAGTTTCAGAGCAAAGCGGGGTGAGAAAAGTTAAGAGTGGCTGAAGACCAGGGTGGCAAGTCCCTGGGCTGCCTGAGGCCGGGTGGCCAGAGGCCCTGTGGCCCGAGAGCCAAGAGCACCCTGAGCCCCCGAGAGAGAGAGAGAGAGAGAGAGAGAGAGAGAGAGAGAGAGAGAGAGAGAGGGGGGGGGGGGGGGGAGCGGGAGCGTCCTTTGTTCTCAGGACTTATATAGTTGGTGGGATAGGAGGGAAAAAAGTTACATATTGATTAACGGGTACATGTGGTGCCAGCTTTCCTGGGGGAATGTGATTACCCCAACCTTAGGTATGTGTGGGGGTCCGCCAGCTCAAATCCTTATCTTGCTCCAGACCCCATTTGTTCATCTTGTTGTAAAACAAATACGTGACAGGAGGCAGTTAATTAAAATTGGGGCACTTTCCAAAGTTATTTACGGGCTCTTTCTGTAAGCATCAGGGACTACCTCCTAAAACAGATACTGACCAGAGGTAGGCAATTAACCAAAGTTGTTTTATGGGCTTCTTCTTTGGGCACCAGGGACCCTCTCCCACATTCCAGGCCTTGGGATGAAAGTACAGTTTCAAGGTTTTCTTTCCCAGATAATAGAAATGTTACATAGAATTTCAAGGACTTCCCTTCTTCCTTGTTAATATAGTGTGTTTTGTGATGTTGGAACACCTGGCAATATTATCAGACCAGGCTCAGGACTGCTGAGTTAGCATGTGAGACATGTCTCCCTCCTCCTCTCTGCCTTGGTTTACTATTTATTCTACTTAATTGGTAAAAGATGTTTCCTGGCAACCAGGGTGCTAAATGCTGGACAATAACAGTATTGCAGTCTCAGAATTCTTCCTATGCTGTCTCCTGCTTCACCAGTAGTTTTCAAAACAAAGAATTGGAAATGACTTGCATAAGAGTTTAGGATCTAGTCATTAGAATAATCACTATTTCCAAGGGGCCCTTTTTTTAGTGGCCTCAAGGTTTTTACATTGGGACAATGCATCGGAGAAGCTAGTCTTTTGTAAAATAGAAGGAGGATTGTGAAAGGGGTGGTGAGTTCTCAAGCTTATCTATTTTAGAAAACAATACACCATCAATTAGACCCATTGCTCTGAAATTTTGGTTGTGCCTTACAGGTAACAATGCCCTGGGGCCACAAGTAACAGCAAAAGCCACAGTGCTGTGGGAAACCACCCTGTTACGACAATGATTCAGCTGTTAATCAGGTGGCAGTCATCAGTTGACTGTTGTTGCACTTCAGACTTTTAAAAAGTCAGACTCAAAATAAATAAGTACATATCCTGTAGAAGAAAAGATGGAGGGAGTGCAGCAGACCATGGAGAAAATGGTGGAAGGGGTGGGATGCACAGCATGTGTCTGCCTGTTGACAGTAAGTTTCACTAGGCTAAGATGAGTTTGAGGCATGCTAAATTTAGATTACAAAAGCTGGGATCTGAGTGTCTTGGGATAGATGTTGTGAAACGATGGACATCTTGTCCGTTAGGACACACCTGTATTGAGACAACCGGGAGGTTAAAAAAACAATAAAGAGGTGGGGGGCATGAGGGCCATCAGAGGAGTAGAGAGGAATAGGGAAGCCACAGGTGTGGGGAGAGAAAGGCAGAACTACACTGGGACAACCCTGCTTCTTGTCTGCTCCGGCCAAGGAAGACATAAATGCAAAACACCTCTCAGGTTGAGAGGCAGGGGCTATTTGAAATTTCAAATATGTAACTTAACAGCTGTGTGACTTTGGGGAAGCTATTTTACCTTGCTGCATCTGTTCAGTCTGTAAAATAGACTGCAAATACTTTTGAGAGGCTTCCAGTGTGCTGGTAACCTCTGTTATCCTCATCTGGATGGTAGTTACATTACAAAAAAAAGTCACAGAGCTGTATGTTTAAGATTGGTATATTTTCTTGTATGTACACTATACTATATAGTTCAACAAAAATACATACAAGAAATAAAATTAAAAAGAACATTCTCCTTCCAGGGCTGCTGTGAAAGTTCGATAAAATCATGTTTATAAAGTCTCACATAGCCCTGGCCCACTATTTCAGTTGCTTGGAGCATCCTCCAGATACACCAGGGTTGCAGGTCGAACCCCATCGAGATACACATCATAGTCAACCAATGCACGCATAGATGAGGGGCAGCAGCGTGTTGATGTTTCCCTCTTTCAAATTATTAATAATAAAAGTCTAGGCCATGGCAGGTGTGGTTTAGTGGATTGAGTTTTCAATTCCGGGTCTGGGGCACATGCTTGGGTTCCTGAACAGGTCCCCAGTGCAGGCGTATGCGAGAGAGGCAACCACACATTGATATTTCTCTCCCTTCCCCTCTCAACAAATGAATGAATGAATGAATGAATGAATGAATGAATGAATGTCTAGCACAGCGCCTAGCGCATAAATGTGTGACCAGTGTCCATGATCCAGGCAGAAACTATGAATTTTTTATCTCTTGGAGTCTACAGACCCAAGGTTTTCCTTTTTATGGTCAACCTTTGTGTTCCGGCTACTCTCTGAGCCTCAGTTTGCCTGCCCAAATAAAGGGCCCAGCTTAGGTATATTCTGAACCCAGTCAACCCGACTGTAAGGGGGAAGGGAGTGAGAGTTTGATTCCTGAATTAGGAGGGAGTCCAGACACCAGAATGAAGTGGCTTTTGAGACTCGACTCTCCTTTCTCCGGCAGCAGGAGTTCAACTGACCTAGGGCGAAGTAGCCGCGGCGCGCAGTGCAATGTGGGCCAGCGAAGGTGCGGCTTGATTTGGCCCCACGTGCCCGGCGGTGCACATTTCCCTGGATCCCCGCATTCTCCAAACCTGCGCTGTTAAGTTGTGTCTAAGCTCCGACCGATCCGACCTTCAGCACCCAGAGGAAAAGTTGAAGATTCCTAGCTCTGGCTGCCGCCCCCGACCTCCCTCTTGGGGGCAGGGGCGGGGTCCAGCTCTGCTATAGAGGCCGAAGGCCGGGTCCTCGCCCCACCTCTGGGAGGAGCTTTCTCTTCGCTGCCAGACTTAAACCCGATCCCTGCGTTCACCATCAGGCCGACTTCCCTTGCAGCCCACGGATCCCGGAAGTTGAAGCAGAGTGCATTGCTGGCCGGGCTCATTATACCACCCAGGCGGATTATACTACCATTTTCACACCCAGCGCTCTTGCGGAGGTGAGTTTCTCCTGATGCCGCCCCACCTTTCTGGTAGAGGAATTGTCGTCGATCCTTCCTTCAAGAGGTTTCCGCCCCAGGGATAGAGTGGAAAGCGCTGGTTCTGGAGGAGGGGACCAGACTTTGTTTCAGATTTGAACTCTTCGCTGTATGATCTCGAATAAGTTCTCAGTTTCTCTGGACCTCTATTTCCACAGAGGTAAAATGAGTTCCTACCTCAGAAATGTAGGAAGAATTAAGTGACATAAAGCTTTTAAAGAGCCGGGCATATATTAGATGCTCAGTAAGCTTTAGTTGCCATCTTCCATTTTGTTCGCTCACCAAGATAGTTTTTTTTTTTTCCAGGAGATCAGGCCTTTCTGAGGAATTGTAGAGATGCTTCTCAAAAATGTCGGGAGGGGTTAGAGTTTGCTTACTGAGGCGCCTGCCTTGGGTTTGGGCTTTCTTTTCTGTTGCTCCAGAGCTCCGTTACAGTGAGACTAGAACCTGACCTTTCACTGTAAGGGGCTTTTCTTAACTTCTCCCTTCTGCTTGAGGATACTGTTTGCAGGACCTCCTTAGAAGAGTCTTCATGGTTCTGATTGGGCATGTTATTTTCCCAAGGTCTCAATTTGTTTGGTTTTCTTTTTCTTTTTTTTTTTTTGAGGGGTGGGGTACAGGAGTAATCTCAGTATCAAACTGTCTGGAGCCACTGGGATTTTTTGTGGGGGAAGATAGTAAAGTTGTTTGATATTTTCCAGGGATGATTCTTTCCAGATTACTAAAGAAGTAAAGGAAGAAAGGAGTGGCTTTCTCAAATGCCTCTCCAGTTGTCAAGATCAACCCCTTTTGCCTTTGTGTGTGTGTTTAGTGTGTGTTTGTCATGCATGTATGTGGCAGGCACCCTAGAAGAGAGGCATTCAGACAGATGACAGGCTCTGACATCAAGGGGTACCCAGATTTGTGGGGGAAATTTAAATAACAGATAACTGCAGCTGTGTTCATAAGCTGTAAGTACATGGAAGGAGCCAGAAGCTTAAAGTGCTAGCTGAAGGATGAGCAGCAGTTGGCCAGGTAATCAATTAAGTGGTGACTGACTCTGCAAAGGTCTAAAACAAGGAGTCTGAAATGAGGAAAAATGAAGAATGTAGGATCCAGGTTATAAAGGGTATACTAAGGAGTCTGGACTTTGTCCTGGGTAGGAGAACTGCTGGAAGAGTTTGAACCTGGGAATCACATGGTCAGATTTAGTTAATGGATTGTGGTGACAGGGGCCATACTGGAAATAGAGAGATCCCTGGTGCTTATTTTTAGAGAGAAGGGAATGGAGGGAGAAAGACAGGGAGAGAAACATCAATGTGAGAAACATCCATCAGTTGCCTCTTGTACATGCCCTGACCAGGGAGCAAACCAAGTGACCTTTTGCTTTGCAGGACAGTGCCTAACCAAACCACACCTGTCAGGGCGGTACCTTCCTTAATATTTACAAGTTAAATATAAAGTTACATCTATTAATATAAAATCCTGTGTTAATAGGATTTTTAACCCAGCCAAAGACCAAATCTTGGTAACCATTACATGTATAAGGTGCCTTTTGATGTTCGCTTCTTAGAAGTACAGGAGAAGATATATCATATATTGCCATGTGTAATGTGCACTTTTTTGCCCAATTTTTTTCTCTTTTTATAGATTTTTTTATAATCTTTATATTTTTTCATTACAATTTGGTCCCCTTACACCTACCTCCCCCCAGCAGTCACCACCCTGTTGTCCATGTCCATGAGTCCTTTTTCTTTTTTGCTCAATCCCTCCACCCCCTGACCCCCACCCAAATTTTTGAGGGAAAAATAGGATGCACATTATACATGGGTAGTACGAAATCCATGTATATGTTTTTAATTCTTTGATTTATGCTTACACGTTAAAAACGTAACTCTAGAAAGCAGTAACGATATCTGTGTGCAAAATAATACCCTGGAATATGATAATCGGATTTGTTTCTAAATATAAAAAAAAATAATTGAATCTTAAAATTAAAATGAAAGTCTTATTTCCCTGAAAGTTAGGGCCAAAAATGTGGGTGCGTGTATACACGGGAAAATATGGTACTCTCCTCTCCATCACCTGCCAAAACCATAATCTGATAAAACTCAGAAACACCTGAAATGAACTGAAATACTTTATTTATATGGCTTTTTAAAGACACTATGGGCCCTGAAGGGTGTAGCTCAGTGGATTGAGTGCTGGCCTGCGAAACAAAAGGTTGCTGGTTTGATTCCCTGTCAGGACACATGCCTGGGTTGGCAGCCAGGTCCCCAGTTAGGGGCTCCCACTGATGTTTCTCTGACACACCAATGTTTCTCTCCCTTTCTTTTTCCCTCCCTTTCCCTCTCTCTAAAAGTAAATAAAGTCTAATAATAATAATAAAGAACCAGTGGATTATACTGTGGACATATTGTCAAGTGTAGTTGTAGATATGCTGAGTTTCTGATACTATTAGAACACACTTATGGAGATGTATAGAGGGAGTTGAATATAGAAAACTGGATTGAGAAGAATCAGTGCTTAAGGTGATAATTGAAGACATGAGCTCGACTACAGAGTGAAAGAGAATTGGGAATAGAACGCTGAGGGACACCAGGATTCATGAGAGGCAGAGGAAAGGCCCATGCAGCTAGGGAACGCTCATACAAATACTGCTTCCTCTTTTTCCCTTGTTTTCTAGTTCCCTGCATCCAGCCAGCAACTACAGAGCCCTCCACTGAGAAGGGAAAACTGAACCCCATTGAGAAAGAAGGTAGGTGCCAACTTGGGAATAATAAAACCTGACTCCTCATGCTACCCTCTTCCCCCTCTCCCCATGCACACTCAGTTTCTCTCTTTTATATATAGAACCTCTGCCACCATAACATGAGGTCCTGTGAGGCAATTCCTGACAAGCCCCCAGCCTACTAATGCAGGGCTAGGCTAGAATGCTGTGGTCTCAGGCAGAAGATGAGGAAGTCAAGAACTGGCGGAGGATGACTTTCTGTTCTAGGGAAAAACAGCAGTCTAATGCCTGGGCCCCTGCATTTCCTCCCTTAGAGCTCTTGTTCTTTCCAGATCTTTGTTAGGTCTTCCTGCCTTCCTCCATGATTCCTCCCCCCACCCCTCCCCTGCAAGCCTCAGCTCTTTTGGTTTTCAGTTTCACCAACAAAAGAGGGAGAAGCAAGCATCAGGTTTCTTCTTCCTTTTTACCTTAGGCATGGTTTTTGTTCAAGCTCTCAGCCAAGTTGTGATTTCAGAGCCCTCCTCTGTGCTGGGAAATTTGGTGGGGGTGGGGGAGGCGGTTACAGGTTACTCGTTTGGGGATCAAGTCCAAGAAACCAGTCACAGACCGTGGTGGTAGCTGGCAGGCTAGTGCTTCCTGTGAAGTCCAGACATGCTTGCCTGATCCCTGGAAAGTCTGGTAACAAAGAGTATTGCTCTCAGCGATCTTTGTGCTTTGCTTCCCAGATTGAACATTTTTTGTTTCAGCAGAAAGGAGTGGTAACTGTAACTGGTTATGCTAGACTATAAAATTCTTCCTGAGTCAGAAGTATTAAATAAGACACTTTTGGTGTGTAGCTTGTACATAGAACTTGCCTTATTACCTGTTCTACCATAATATTCTTTTCTAAAAATAAAAAAGATTTTATTTATTTATTCTTAGAGAGAGGGGAAGGGAGAGAGAAAGAGAGCAAGAGAAACATGGATAGGTTGCCTCTCACGAGCACACGGACCTGAGACAAGACCTGGGACCAGACCCTCAACCCAGGCATGTGTCCTGATGGGGAATCTAACCAGCAACCTTTCCTTTGCAGGCTGATGCCCAACCAACTAAGTCATAACAGTCAAGGTTCTTTTTTTATTTTTTAAAATTTTATTTATTCATTTTTAGAGAGAGAGGAAGAGAGGGAAAAAGAAGGGGAGAGGAACATTGATTGGTTGCCTCTTGGGGACCTGGCCTGCAACCCAGGCATGTACCCTAGCCTGGAATTGAGCTGATGACACTTTGGTTTGCGGGACAATGGGTGGCCCACTGAGCCACACCAGTCAGGTGTATTACTACCATAATATTCTTGATGTCTTTTCAGAACTTGAAAACAAAAGTTATATTTATAAAGGCATTGCTGACAATGAAACCAATCCTGAGAGAGTAGTATTTATAAAACTGATGAGATCAAGGGAAGTTTCTACCTTATTGGCTCTTGGGGTCAGCATTCTTTATCCTTTCCCTCTCACTTGGATAACTCCTGTTCGTTAAGACTTGACTCAGATACCAGATTCAAGAAGCCATCCTAGCTAACTTACTCTTTCCCTGCAGCACTTGTGCAGATTTTGGTCACATTTCTTATGCATGGTGCCCAAATCTTCTGTCCTCCTCCTCCCCCCACACCCCGCCCTCAGCAGACTATAAGCTCCAGGAGGGTGGGGACTCTATTTGAATATGTGAGTCTAGCACAAGGCCTGGAAAATTCATCATTTGCTGACTGAATGAGCATTCTTGGGCCATTTGGAGACTTCTGATTTTTTTTAAATTATTATTATTATTTTAAAGATTTTTATTTATTTATTTTTAGAGAAAGGGGAAGGAGAAAGAGTGAGAGAGAAACATTAATGTGTGATTCCCTCTGGCGCGCCCCACACTGGGGACCTGGCCTGCAACCCAGGCATGTGCCCTGACTGGAAATTGAACCTGCGACCCTTTGGTTTGCAGGCCCGCGCTCAAACCACTGAGCTATGCCAGCCAGGGCGACTTCTGATTTTTAGAGCTCTCAAGAGAGGGCTGCGACAATTAATGTAATTTTTTCGGACTATAAGATGTACCTTTCCCCCCAAAATTTGGGAGGAAAATGGGGGTGCATCTTATATTACGAATGGCTCACTGTGGTGGGGAGCAGTGGAGCAGGATCACAGGAGGCAGGAGAAGGGCACCTGCAGCAGCAGGAGTGAGGTGATGCTGCTGGGCCCTGGGCTGGGAGGAAGGTGTGTCCCGGTGGTGTGAGGCAAGGGAGGCAAGAGAGGAGTCCCTGCTGCAGCATTCAAGTGTGCTAGGGAGGAGGGTACAGGCAGTGCATGTTAGGAGAAGAAGGCCTGCGACACCCATACATGCCTCCATCATGTGACTGGTGTGTCCCCCATTAACATTAACATAGGCAAATTCCACTGCATGGTCACCTGTCAACGTGGCCCTGCAGCTGTTGCAAAACTACAACTCCCATCATGCTTGGACAGGTTGGGATAATGGGAGCTGTAATTTGGCAACAGCTGCAGAGCGACACAGGTGCAAAACTGCTGTCCCCATACAAGAGTGTTGCACAACCTGTGACCCTCCAGCAGCAGATCCCCCCTTAACAGTGCATCATCCACTGATGTTCTCAGCTACAGTGCTCCCATAACTATGAAGGACACAGTGCTGATAGTTCTTTCATTACTGTATTTTGTTGTAGAAAGATACAATAGCGTACCATAGTCTCCCACTGAATCTACCATAATTGTGGAAAGATGTCAAAGCAGAAAAGGTTTTCATATACAATCCCTTTTAAACTGGAAGTACGCCAAAGAACATGGGAACAGAGCAGCGGAGAGACACTTTGGGCCACCTCCAACTGAAAAAATGATACGAGAATGGAGGAAACAGGAGGATCAACTGCAAAAAATGGACAAAATGAAACAATGTTTTCATGGGCATGCTGCAAAATGGCCATAGTTAGAAGTGGATATGAAAGAGTGGATCACATGTCACAGGAACAGTGGCTTTTCAGTATTTACAGAAATGATCATATATGAAGCCAAACGTCTTGCAGCAGAGAAAGGCATTGAGGACTCACTGGATCGTCATCATGGTGCCACAGATTTATGAAGAGATGTGTGGCCTTTCTGTGTGTACCAAAACTAGGATTGCACCAAAAATGCCTATAGAATATGAATCCAAGATTATATCTTTTCACAAATTTGTACTGGATGCAAGAAAGAAAAATGGATTTGAAATAAGCCAGATTGGGAACATGGATGAAGTTTGTTAACCTTTGAAGTTCCATCAAACAAAACTGTTGATGTGAAAGGTGCCAAAACCATAACTGTGAAAACCTCAGGGCATGAGAAAACCCATTACATGGTTGTGTTGTCCTACTGTGCAGATGGCACCAAACTGCTACCAATGCTGATTTTCAAGAGAAAACATATGCCAAAGGAGGCAATCCCAAGAGGAGTTTTTGTTCATATACATTCATGACAAAGGATGGATGGACGAAAATGGCATGAAGATATGGACAGAAAAAGTGTGGTCCAAACGTCCTGGAGGGCTTCTGAAAAAACCTGCTCTATTAGTGCTTGACCAGTTTAGGGCACATATCACTGAAGCCAGAAAAAAAGAGACTTAAAGAAGAGAAACCCCATCTAGCCGTAATTCCTGGGGGGCTTCCAGCCGATTGCAGCCTTTGGACATTTCCATCAATAAGCCATTTAAAGTTTTCATGAGAGAAGAGTGGAACAAATGGGTGGCTGCTGGAAACCATGATCTGACACCAACTGGATGAATGAAGAGGCCCACTATTGCCCGAGTTTGTGAGTGGGTGAAAACCTCATGGCAGTCAGTTAAGGATGAAACGGTTGTGAGGTCCTTCAAAATGTGTGGCATCAGCATTGCCTTAGACGGCTCTGAAGGTGACATCCTCTATGGACAGAGTGAAGACAGTGATACTGGTGATTCTGAGGAACTGAGCTTCATAAATGTGGACAGCAGTGGTGAGGAGTTCTGGGGGTTCCCTGATAATTAGAGGAGTTTCCGTACTTAAAGCTTAAAGTCAGTAATCATAGTTGTTAATGCTGCTGTTGAGTTCTGTTTGCATTTATGTTGGTGAAATACTATGTTATTTACGTTATTAAATATTTTACCACATTTTTTGCTTCAAAGTTTTTCCCCTATTTTCCTCCTCTAAAACCTAGGTATGTCTTATAGTCTGAAAATACAGTGCCCATCTGCTTTTGTTCCATTGGAAATTTTTTTACATCTGAATTTTATTGCTTTCTGCTGCACTGAAGTCCTGTGTCTAGTTCCCCTCCCAGGAAAGTCTTTTCCCCTTGACTCTAGGGAAAATCCAACTTATTCTTAAAAGCAAATGTCATTATTCCCTGGTTCTTTGCCCTACAAAAGGCACTTGTTTTCTGTAGTGAATTATGCATGTGTCTACTGTCAG
The DNA here is from genome assembly GCA_039655065.1 of Glossophaga mutica. Lineage (NCBI taxonomy): Eukaryota > Metazoa > Chordata > Mammalia > Chiroptera > Phyllostomidae > Glossophaga > Glossophaga mutica. The sequence continues at coordinate 31,099,292 of CM077307.1, forward strand.
CACGTGTATTTTATAGGTCTGTCTTTATCTGCCTTTTTCTTCCCTTTTTCTATTAGCTCCTTCTTGGATCTGTGGCTCTGCCACTTCTTAGCTGTTGATTTGGGGCAAATATCTTGACCTCTCTTAGCTGGTTTTTTCATCTAAAAGATGGTATACTTCCCACCCTGCCTGGTGTGGTTCAGCAGATTGAGCACCAGCCCGTGAACTGATGAAAGGTCACCACTTGGATTCCCCCATCAGGGTATGAGTTGCAGGCCAGGTCCCCAGCTGGGGGGTTGTGAGAGTCAACTGATCGAAGTTTCTCTCACACCCTTCCTTCCTCCTTCCTCTATCTCTAAAAATAAGTAAATGAAATCTTTAAAACATGGTATACTTCCCTTGTAAGAGCTCACTAAGGCCTACCAGCATGGTGTTCCTCCGAATGAGCACAAGGAATTCCTCTGTGAGAGGAACTCAGAGTCTCTGTATGTAGTTCTGACAATCTCCTGGGAATGTTTGTCTCAGCCTTAGAGAACTGACCCTTTCCTGAGCCTGTTCTGTCACCTGGTCTCACATTGACTCATAATGGCCTTTGTTTGTCTTACACTGGCTTGAGACCTTATGTAGTCAAGACTGAGTACTTGTGGGAAGCCACCCTGCCTTTGATTTTTGGTATTGGAGCTTTTTAACACAGACCTTTAGCCTGGTGGAAGGAAGGGCAGCCAGGCTGGTGGTTGGTTAGTGTTCGTCCAGGAGCTGCTGGCTGTGGTTGCTTCTGGTTCCTCTGTCTCAGCTGCCTCTGCCCACAGGCACGTACATGCAACTGCATGTTTGTTCTTTTGTCACTTCTGTGCCCTCTTTGCCACCCATGTGTTACAGGAGCCTTGACCAGTGGGCAGCTGAAGCCCAAGCAGCAGCACTGATCCCCACACCATTCTCTTCCCATTTATTTTTCAGGCGGCAATGGCAGCTTCCTGTGTTGTCCTGCACACTGGGCAGAAGATGCCTCTGATTGGACTGGGCACCTGGAAGAGCAATCCTGGCAAAGTGAGGGGTGGGGGTGGGGGGAGATAAGAAGGGCTTCTTGCATCTCTGCTAGAGAGAAAGCAGTATTTAGGAGATAGTCCCTGCATTTCCCCTAGCAGCCCCGCCCTGTACTCCATTTAAGGTGGGATGAGCCTGGAGGACAGTGGTAGAAATAAGGGAAGAAGGAACTAACAAAGTGCTCTTGGCTTCCCCAGCTGATACAGAGGAGGGGCTGAGGGGATCAGCAGGTCCAAGGGCATAGAAAGGAACCCTTTCCCTAACGATCTACCCTGAGTGTTGCAGACGTGGAACCCCTCTGTGCCAGACCCTTTGCTGACCCCTAATAGTAACTTATCACCCTGTGCTATGATTGTCTCCTGCTCCATGCTGGGCTCCTTGAAGGCAGAGCCTCTCTCACTAGTGCTCATTCCAGAAATAGGCACACAGTAGGTGTCAGGGACTGAAGAATAACTAGGTTAAGTATTATAGACCAAGGTTTAGCAAACATTTTCTTAAAGAACCAGATGGTTAACAATTTAGATTTTGCTGGAATGTTGCAAAATAGAGGTGATTATGTACTTGTGTAACCATTTAAAAATAGAAAATCATTCTTAGCTCAAGGGCTGGAAAACAAATGGTGGCTGTGAGCTAGAGTTTAATGACCCCCTCATGTATACTCTTCCAGCCTTGGGAATCATAGGAATGGAGGTCTGTGATGATAGCAAGCGATTCGGCATCCACCTAAAGTGGGGCATCTCCCCAGTGCTTCGTCATTCTTCCTTGGACTTCTGAGTCAGAGTTTAGAGAAATATGGGGATTAAGTTTGGGAGGGACCCAGGTGGCAAGAACAGCCTCTGAGATTTTGGCTAGTGTTTGTGGTGTGGCTGGATGAAATAGGGAAGAAAGGGAAAATGGTTAAACTGCCTTTTCCCCCTTTGATTTCCTTCCTACAGCTGCTTATGACTCTGGAGCTGGAGTCTTTGTGCTCCAGGCAGGCACTGACATGGCCCAGGACTAGTCTAGGAACTAGATGAAGGCAAAGGGTGGAGCTCAGAGCCAGGGCCAAGAAGGTGGTGGGCCCCCCCCGCCCCCCGGATAGAACATCAGGGGGTAGGGTCAGGGGTGGGGGAATATGTCTGGATAGTAAGAGCTGCACCCAGATGCGGGTATTGAATGGCAAAGGCCTTGCACCTTCTGATGCCATGTTTCTAGTCGGGTTTTTAGATGCTATAAACTGACATGTCCTCCCTCCTACTTGGTACCTGATTTTTTCTCTCCTGACAGGTGGCTCTGGGTCCAGCTTCCATCTCACTTCTCTACCTTCCTAATTCCCTTCCACCCCGCCTCTTCTGCTTGCCTGATCCTCCAGACCTTGCTTGGTCTACATGGTTCCCTGTGGGTCTCTCTCTGAATGGCCTTGGCCTAGGAATTATTTACCTGTGTATCGTGTTTCCCTAACCAGCTTCTCAGGGCTGGGAGCCTGTCTCCACAACCTATACTTCTGTCCTCCATCAAAGTGTCCATCTTCTCAGCATGTAGCTGAGAGCGTGTTGTTAGTTTTTTGCTGGGCCCCGCTGACACTTTGGGTAGGAAAGAACCTTGGGGGCTAGTGGGATGGGGACAAAGGGTTTGAGGCTTCTGGTCCCTAGACTAGAACCATATTGCCTCGTCATACGCCCACTGCATATGTGACTGCAGTGGTATGTTCCTGCACCCCTCCCCACATCAGTGGCCCTCAGAAGGGCAATTTATGGCACAGACCAACAGATCTGCAACCCTCTGCTCTCATTTGGCAGGTAAAAGCAGCTATTAAGTATGCCCTGAGTGTAGGCTACCGCCACATTGACTGTGCTGCTATCTATGGCAATGAGACTGAGATTGGGGAGGCCCTGAAGGAGAACGTGGGACCAGGCAAGGTGAGGACTGGGGCTGCAGAGGGATGGGGTGAGGGATCTAAGGGGTTGGGGCCTGGCTAGAGGGGTCTGGCATCAGTTCCCTTCTCATTCCTCTCCCAGAGGTGAGGGTGGGTGAGACTGGATGCCCACGGCTCTTGTCATTATGGGTCCTGCCTTCTGCACCAGGCGGTGTCTCGGGAGGAGCTGTTTGTGACTTCCAAGCTATGGAACACTAAGCACCACCCCGAGGATGTGGAACCTGCCCTCCGGAAGACGCTGGCTGACCTCCAACTGGAGTATCTGGACCTGTACCTGATACACTGGCCTTATGCCTTTGAGTGAGCTTTGCTCGAGTCTTTATCCAGGGAGGTGGTGATTGGGGAGTTATGTCAGTAACTTATCGTAAGTCATAGCAGCAGAGCAGGATAGGAACACTCATCGGTGTGGCAAGCTAAAGAGCTTGGTTGGCATGGGAACTCAGTCCTTTCTTCTAGGTGTTTAGCTACAGAAAAAGGAGTGCAGCTGCACATGGGATATATCCTAGGGTATGCATAAGTGCTCCCTCCTGTTCCCTTTATTCATTCAGGAAAGGTACTAGCTTCTGCTAAAGTAGGCCCTGAGGTTGAAGTAAATAGTAAGTTCCAGCAGAGGGTATGAGAGGAGCTTGCCATCAGCTTTGTGCCCTGTGCCAGAATGCAGCTGCAAGAGTGCAACTCCTTGAGGAGGAAGGCATCAAGGAAGACATCTCATTCTTGGCCCTTTGCCCTTTCTGGGTTTGGAGTATTTGACATAGAGGGGCTGGATGGGCAGGTAAGGCAAAAGCCTGACATTTATGCCCACACTTGGGGGGCTGTCTTTCACTCAGGCGGGGAGATGACCCTTTCCCTAAGAATGCTGATGGGACTATCCGCTATGACTTCATTGACTACAAGGAGACCTGGAAGGCTCTGGAGGCACTGGTGGCCAAGGGGTTGGTACGGGCACTGGGCCTGTCTAACTTCAGCAGTCGGCAGATTGATGATCTGCTCAGCGTGGCCTCTGTGCGCCCAGCTGTCCTGCAGGTGAGCACAGCACACCAGATCAGTTATTTTGGGGGTGTGTATGTGCAAGAGCATGAGCAAGCAGATGATAGGTCTACTTCATGGAGATGGCTAGCAAATTGTCAGAAATAGTGCTAGCAAATTGTCAGAAATAGTGATTCCTCTGCATAAAGGAAGGCATTGAAGTGTGGGATGTGAATGAAATGGACAGTGAAATCAGAGTGAGAAAAGTGGGTGGAAGGGAAGTTGGGGGGTGGTCAGGATAGCATGTCTGGGTGCAGCCAGGCAAGCATCATGTGGCTACTTCATGGTAATGGGTTGTTTCTTGGCTCAGGTGGAATGCCACCCATATCTGGCTCAGAACAAGCTGATCTCTCACTGCCAAGCACGTGGCCTAAAGGTGACAGCTTACAGCCCTCTGGGCTCCCCTGATCGTGCTTGGCATAGTCCTGATGAGCCTATCCTGCTTGAGGAACCGGTGGTCCTGGCACTGGCTAAAAAGTATGGCCGGTCTCCAGCCCAGATCTTGCTCAGGTATAGGCAGTCTTGGGGAAAGGAGGTTGGGTCAGGGAAAGGGCTTCTGAGTTGGGAGGCAAGGGTTTAGGGGCTTCTTACTTAAGTGCCTGGATGAGACTCTTGTCATGTGATATGGGGGAGGCCACTCTGAAGCATGTTCCTCATTCCAGTGGGGCTTAGGGCCTCCAGGAGCTTTAAAAAGGCTGCGTGGAAGACAAAACAATGCTTATGAGTGCTGACTCCTCTTCCTTATCTACCTCAATCCCCCACCTTAGGTGGCAGGTCGAGCGGGAAGTGATCTCCATCCCCAAGAGTATCACACCTTCTCGTATCCTTGAGAATATCCAGGTACTTGGTGACAGGACCCACAGGGGCACAGTCTGGCCTGGCTAAAGAAGTCAGTGTTCTGGAATCCTGACCTCCACTCACAAAGTTGGCTTTCCTGACCCCCTAATCCCCATCCCTAGGTTTTTGACTTCACCTTTACCCCGGAAGAGATGAAGCAGCTAGATTCCCTGAACAAAAATTGGCGATACATCGTGCCCCTGCTTACGGTGAGTATGTGTCACCCCCCAGAGTCAGTGAATGTTAGATTTGGAGCAGGATTCTGGCCCAAGTCTGGCCTCAACCTTGCTAGTCAGAGAGAGGCAGAATGGTGGTGTGGGTAGGATTGCTGTCCTGGACACAATGGGCTCTTTTATTCAGCCGGGGGAAGTATTGTGGCTCAGGGATAGGGCGTATATAGCCTGTGAGTCCTAGTCCTACTTTTCTGTATCTTGCAAGCTAGAAGATTATTTAACTTCTCCAAGCCTTACCTTCCTATCTGTAAAGTGATTCCAGTTCATGACACATAGAAAAATCTCAGTAAATGATACAAATGAGGGAAGCCTAGAAGGCATTTTCAGCCTTTTTAGAGAGTTTGAGGTTGGGTGGAAGCCTGTTGCACAGAAGAAAATAGAGTTCCTTTCTAGCTGAGACTGCAATTTTATGTACCAGGCTGTGGGTCTGATGAGAATGCTGTTGATACTCTGGCATTCGCTAAGGCTGGGCCCCTGTCACTGCCATCTGGTGTCATGCTGAACACAAGTGAGGTTGAGGAAGTTTTGGGGAAAGATGTCTGGTGTCTTTGAAATATTAACCCCTAATGGGGTCCTATGTCTCTATTTCCAGGTGGATGGGAAGAACGTCCCAAGAGACGCAGGGCACCCTTTGTACCCCTTTAATGACCCATACTGAAACCACGGCTTCCTTTCCAGCTCTCCAGCTACCAGGTTCTGCCATCACCAGAAAGAGCGAGTTAATAAAGTCATTGGAATATCTATATTACTTATTGTCTTATTTGTCTGGTTGGACCTGGGATGAAAACCGTTTCCCTTAGGGATGCTAGGGATGGTGGATACTACCTGCCTTGAGCCAGAATTCCTTTCTTGGTTCTGGAGGAACTAGGATGAAACAATTCCATTTCCACTTTTCTGAATTAGGTACATTAGTGGACTGGCGCCATCTACTGGCAGCTGTGAGCACTGCATGCTGCCCCTAGTTTTCTTACGGAGAATTCCAAAAATTGGTCACCTCCGTACTGATAACATGGCAATGAGAGTCCTTTGCACTGCCGAGCCTGAGTCTTGAGTTCCCACCCCATCCCCTATCCTGGTCAGTGCTCAGGCTTAGGAATATGGAGAGCCAAAAAATCTTAATAGCTTTCAATATTGGAAAAGGGGACAGGAGCTTTTTCTTTCAGACACCACCCTCTGTGTGCATAAGCTACCTGAAGGAGACAGAGTGAGCCTTAAAGCTTGTCACTCTGTACCTAAAGTTCTATCTTAATACTTAATAGTCCCATTAGAGGCCACTGAGATTTTAGGAGGGTTTTTTGAAAATCCCTCTATACTCAAATCACATAAAACATTGTAATTTTCCAATCAAACCACTCTTCTTCATTGAACAAATATTTATTGTGTACTTATATGGGTTAGGCACAATACCAGACCCTGGGGGTGTAGCTGTAACCAAGGCGCATGGGTACTTACAGTCTAATTGAGACAGCCTTCAATGTACTTGCATAATTAATTACAGTTGGAAGAAGTGCTATGAAAAAATGCAGAGTGAGAAGCCTGTTGTGTTAATCAGCTGAGATTTGAAGGATAAATAGGGATTAATTAGTTAAATTAGGTGAAGTAGGAATAGTGTTCCATACAGACTGGGTAGCTTCAGGGAAAAAGCCTTGAAATTGGAAGAAGCTGTGGGAAAACCCAAAGACTTGGGTGACAATCTGAAAGTGAGCGAAGGTCGATGACGAAATACTGCAACTAGGCAGGGGGCTGGTGACTGAGGGTCTAGGAGACTGGGTTAAGATTGGGGTTTTTTTGAATCCTGAATGCAGCAGGAAACAATGGAAGAGTTTCAAGGGAACAAGGTTACAATTATGTCTTAGAAAACAACCCTCGTGCGCTGGATTAGAGGGCTGAGTAGATGAAGAGAGGCATGCTGGAACTTAGTCTTCTGTCTTTGGTCCTTTCTACCTGGAATATTCTACCCCTTGGCCCACTGCATGGGCTAACTGTCACTTCTCTAGGACATCTTTCCTGAACTCACCCTACCCAGGTGGCTTACTGTGTGATTCCATAGCTCCCTCATACTTGCATGATCCACAATTCCACAGTTATTTTTAAGATTTTATTCACTTATTTTTAGAGAGAGGAAGGGAAGGAAAAGGGAGAGAAAAACCGATGTGTGTGAGAAACTGATTGGTTGCCTCTTGCACACCACCAACCTGGGACCTGGCCCACAATTCAGGCATGTGCCCTGACTGGGAATTGAACTGGTGACACTTTGGTCTGAGGGATGATGCCCAACCCACTGAGACACACCAATTAGGTCTCCATGGTTATGAGGTAGTTTGAGTATGATGTATTAGTTTGCTGGGCTGCCAGAACAGTACCACAGAATGGGTGGCTTAAACAATAGGAAGTTTATTTTCTCACAGCTCTGGAAGCTAGCAGTGGATGATCAAGGTGTTAGCTGACTTGGTTCCTTCTGAGGAACATGAGAAAAATATCTGTTCTAGGCCCCTCTCCTTACCTTGTACATAGTCATCTTCTCCCTGTGTTTTTACATTGTCTTCTCTCTAAATATATCTGGAAAGGACACCAGTCTTACTGGAATAAGGCAAATTCTAATGACCTTATTTTAACCTAATTACTTCTTTAAAGGCCCTGTCTCCAAATACAGTTACATTCTCAGGACTGAGGCTTAGAACTTAAGCATATAAATTTGAGGGGGGAGGACAATTCAGCCCATATAAGGAAGCAAAAGTTATAACAAATTATTCACTAGCATTGGCTGGTGTGGCTCAGTGGATTGAGCACCACCTGCAAATTGAAAGGTCGCAGGTTTGATTCCCACTTAGGGCACATGCCTGGGTTGCAGGCCAGGCCAGTTGGGGGCATGGGAGAGGCAACCAATCGGTGCATCTCTTGCGCATTGATGTTTCCCTCCTTCTCTTTCTCCCTTTCTTCCTCTCTTTAAAAATAAATAAATAAAATATTTAAAAAAAATTATTCAGTAATAAACTGGCTACTTAAAAATGATTCTTGATTCAAACTTATCACCATGATTAACAGCATTTCTCCATTGACATCTTTGTCTAATCACTGGACAGCACAGTGCACATTCACTGCAAAGTGAAATTGCAAATCTTAGACAAGATACAGTACTTTATGAAGCAATTAAGGTGATTTGGGGGAACTTCACACACTTCACCAAAGACATTGAAAAGTGAGCAACTGACAGTTAAGAAAATCAAAGGGAAAGACCCTAGACTTCAAAAGAAGGTGTTTGGAATATTAAAGTATTAAGGAAGGCCTTTGGGAACACTATGAGTATTTTTGCAAAAAGGATTATTTCTTTTTTTAAAGATTTTATTTATTTATTTTTAGACAGAGAAGGGAGGGAGAAGGAAAGGGAGAGAAATACCAATGTGTGGTTGCTCCTCATGTGCCCCCTACTGGGGAACTGGACAGCCAGTCATGCATGTGCCCTGACTCAAGTCAGCAACCCTTTGGTTCGCAGGCGAGTGGTCAATTCACTGAGCCACACTAGCCAGGGCAAAAAGGATTCTTTATATGACTATTGTTTTGAATAAAAGATCACAGGCTCGGAATTTTAAAATGAGACTTGTTTTCTAAGACTACATTCCAGAATGAAGAGAATACTCACAAGCCAGAGGCTAGCACCACCATATTACAGTTCATCACATCAAAATTCTTTATACACAAGTACAGTCTAAAGGCCCCTTTCAGAAACTGTCTTGTAAAAACAGGAAGAAAAGAAAGAAAAAAGAAAGAAAGAAAGAAGGAAGGAAGGAAGGAAGGAAGGAAGGAAGGAAGGAAGGAAGAAAAAACTGTTTTCCAGTTGGCAAGGGAGGAGGGGGCTGTCTCACACTCAAGTAAGAGAATGAGACCTGACATTCTTCAAGTGAAAGATATATTGAATCTGTAGTTAAAGGTTGGCAAACTTAAAAAAGAATACTTAAGAGGGGGGACTGATAACAAATTGGGTTGGCCAAAAAGTTTTTTTCCATAAGATGGCTCTAGTAGCGCTTAGTTGTCTTTAAATTTCATTGAAATAGTTTTGTTAGATTGTATTGTGACAGCTCTCATAACAGCATGCATTTAAAAAATGTATCAAAATTGGTGAATTTTTATGTAACTATTTTAATATTGAAGATAGAAGGAATTACACATTTTTGGCATATTATTCTTTATTATTTCAAGAAAGGTAAAAATTCAACTGAAATGCAAAAAGAGATTTGTGCAATGTGCGGAGAAGATGCTGTGACTGATTGAACATGTCAAAAGTGGTTCATGTAGTTCCATGCTGTATGATGCTCCACAGTTGGATAAAACAGTTGAAGTTGATAGCGATCAAATAGAAACATCAAGTGAGAACAATCAATGTTATACCATGCAGGAAACAGCCAACATACTCAAAATATCCAAATCAATAAAGTTGTTGTAGATAATGAAAAATGTGTCTTTTATTTTATGGAAAAAGCTAAATGGACTTTTAAGCCAACCCAACACATTTTAAAGAAGTCACAATATTTGTTCAGGAAAATATGATTTATGAAGGAATTCTGTTTCTGAAATAATGACAAGCAATGCTTTATATTTTTTAATTTTTATTTATTGATTTTTACAGAGAGAGAGAAAGGAGGAGAAAGGGAGAGAGAGAGAGAAATACCAATTTGTTGTTCCACTTATTTATGCATTCATTGGTTGATTCTTGTACGTGCCCTGACTCAGGACTGAACATACAACCTTGGTGTAACAGGACAGCACTCTAACCAACTGAGCTACTTGGCCAGGGTTGCTCTATATCTTTTAAAGCAAAGTATAGTTAACATACAGTATTACAATAGTTTCAGATGTACAACAGTTATTCAACATTTATGTACCTTAATGAGTTATCACCACAGTAAGCCTAATAACCATTTGTTACTGCACAAAGTTACTACAATATTATTGACTATATTCCCTATGCTGTACATTACATCCCCATGAGTTATTTTAGAACTAAAAGTTTGTACCTCTTAGCAATGAACTATATACTTTATGCTCATTGTTCCATTGGCTTGAAACTCTGAGTGAGAATGATTAATCTTTTATTTCTCTCTTCGCTCTTGATTTCTACCCTATCTTCTTTATGTCTTTCCCTCTTGTTGAGATTTATCTATTGCTCTTTTCCTCACTTCATGAGTTAATTTCTTAGGTAGTTTTAAAAAATTTGTTTCCTGGTAAAATTTTTAAAGAGCTAGACTTCTTCATCTAAATACAACTTTATCTGGCCCTGGCTGGCGAAGTACTTGTGCTGGAGCAGTAAGAAAAGGGCCTACGCTCTTAGCAAATGCTAGACTAAAAAACTGAAGTTGAGCCCTGGTTGTTGAGGCTCAGTGGATTGAGCACCAGCCTTGGAACTAAAAGGTCACCAGTCAAGACACATACTAGACTGGCCTGGGAACCAAAATGTGGACAACACATAACTGGGTTGTAGGCCAGGTCTCCATGTGGGGGTATGTGAGAGGCAGCTGACTGATGTATCTCTAACATCTCCCTCTCTTTCTCCCTCCCTTCTCTCTCTGAAGGCAAATTAAAAAAAAAAAAAAAAAAAAAAAAAAAAGATCTTAAAAAAATAGCTTTATCTGTGTCCTATACATTTTGGCATATAGCATATTTATTATCACTCACTTCTAAGCATTTAACTTCCTTCATGATTACTTTAAATCCAAGGGCAATTTGTAGTGTTATTTATACTATATATAAAAGTTAATTTGCAATGCAGTAAAGCTTTGTGCTTGGAAAAGAGTGATTTGATCATGATAACTGTTTTTTTTTTTTTTTTTTTTTTAAATTTATTATTTATTTATCTTTTAGAGGGGAAGGGTAGGAGAGAAGGAGAGAGAGAGAAATATCAATGTACGGTTGCCTCTCGCGTGTCCCCTGCCGGGAACCGGCCTGCAACCCAGGCATGTGCCCTGACCGGGAATCGAACCGCGATCCCTTGATTCTCAGGCCCGCGCTCAATCCACTGAGCTACACCAGCCAGGGCTGTTTTTTGGAATTTATTTAGGCTTTCTTTGAGGCCTAATATGTAGTCCATTTTTGCAAATAATCTAAGATGTTTGAATATAATATATATTTGCTGTTTTTTGAATATAGATTTCTATGTATATGTAGTCACTTAAGCATACTAATCGTGTTATGTCTTCAGTATTTCTGATTACTTTTTTGTTATAATTATTTCCTAGTGATATGCATTAAAATCTCAGCTGCATCTTTTTCACCTTCTCTGACGCTCTCACCTTCACACCCCACGCTCACCGCACACCTTCTTCCCCGCTTCCTTCCCTCAGGCATGCACCTTTACCTTTCTCTCTCCTAAGCTCCAGGGGCCCTTTTTCTGCCTTTGTTCCTCATTTTCCGAGTCCAAGCAGCCCAACTGGCTCACTTCCTCTAGCTCCGTTAAAAAAATAATACTAATAAAATAATCCAGCTACAGCCCTGGCCTGATAGCTCAGTTGGTTAGAGCGTTATCCTGACAAACCAAGGTTACAGGTTTGATCCCTGGTCAGGGCACATATTAGAATCAACTAATGAATGCATAAATAAATAAAGTGGAACCACAAATTGACATTTCTCTCTATCTGTCCCCCTTCCTCTCTCTCCAAAATCAATCAATAAAAAATATTTACAAATTTTCAGTTACAACTGTCAATTTACTTCTATTTCTTTTGCAATTCTGGTAGTTCTTGATACATTGTGAATATACCTAAACGGTTTATTTGTCATATATTAACATTTTGAGAGTCAGCAGCCCAGAACTGGTATAGTGAATCTGTGATGCTAGGAATCTAAGCTTCTTCTTACTCCTTTGCCATTCCTGGAGTATTACCCTGATTGACATGGTCCAAGATAGCTCACCACCATGTCTGCTGAAAGACAAGTGCCTTCCCTTTGGTGTCTCTACATGGAAGTTGCACTCATTGCTTCTGTTCATTTTCCATTGACTAGAATGTCATCATTTGAGCATTTTTAGCTCTAAGGGACATTGACAATTTTGGGGTTTTTTTCGGTGGCTGTGCACTAACATAAATACATAAATAATGAAAAATCAGGATTCTATCTGGGTTCTATTACTACAATAGAAGGGAAAAATAGAAATTGGGAAATTACCGTCTCTCACAAGGGCTCAATACTCTATATGTAATCATTCATTTAATGCCTTTCTTTTCTACATCCTTCTTCTAACCTCAACATTCACTTGGTTCAACATTCTTTTTGTTCTTCTGTTGCCAGAAAACAAACTTCTAGTCTTCTATTGGCTTGGGGGAGAAGATTTAGAAGGTCAAATTTCTTCTTAAAAATTTTCAGCCTAACCCACTTTTTCAACCCTATCTTTATCCCCTACTCCTAGAGGTACCTGGCACAATTAAATTTTGAGCCTTTTGTGGTTTTTATATTGTCAGTGTGGTTGCTTCATGTCTTTCCTTATTGCGATTCTCTTTTCTTAGTCAGCTAGGTTAGTTACTACTTGTCCATCTCTTTTCCAGCTTTTAAAATTTTGTTGCTGTTGCTTCTTCTCCCATCCTCCTTAATCTTGTGAGTTTTACCTTAAAATAATTCCTTTATTGTTATGTAGACAAGTTTCAGACAGGAATAGGGTAAAGGTATGTGTTGAACTCACCATGTTAACTGGAAGTCCTCTCTAAATCTTGTTATAATTTTAATTTCCCCACAAAGATAAAGTCCCATTTACCTTCATTACTTGCTATGAAGTAATTGGTATCCATTTTCTAAAAATTTGTATTCATTTATTTATAGAGAGAGAGGAAGGGAGGGAGAAAGAGAGGAACAGAAACATGCATATGAGCAAGAAACACGGATTGGTTGCCTCTTGAACATGTCCCAACCCAGAACAAAGCCTGCAACCCAGGAATGTACCCTGACCAGCAATGAAACCATCCGAAAGAACAGAAAGAAGACCAGTATGGTAAGAATATAGTTAAGGAAGGGGAGTAGTATGAGATGAATTTGGAGAGGTGAATGGAGCCAGAACAGGTAGGACCTTGTAGGCAAGGATAAAGAGCTTAAAATTTCTTCTAAGAGCAATGGAAAGCTACTCAAGGATAGTAACAAAATTTGATCTACATTATAAAAATATTTTTCTGGCCCTGATCGGTGTGGCTCAGTTGGTTGGGCATTGTCCCACAAAGCAAAAAGTCACTGGTTAGATTCTGATCAGGGTAATGCCTGCATTGCTGGCTTGGGGTGCATGCAAGGGCAACGGATCGATGTTTCTCTCCTTCCCTTCCCCTCTCTTTAAAATAAATAAATAGCCCTGGCTGGTGTAGCTCAGTGGATTGAGCGCGGGCCTGCAAATCAAAGGATCACAGTTCCATTACCAGTCAGGGCACATGCCTGGGTTGCAGGCCAGTTCCCAGCAGGGGACACACGAGAGGCAACCACACATTGATTATTTCTCTCCCTCTCCCTCTCTCCTACCTTTCCCCCTCTAAAGATAAATAAATAAAAATCTTTGAAAAAAATGACAACAGCCAATACAACAATAAGTGTCCAGTGTAAATAAATCAAAATTATACCCATTTATAAACAAACAAACAAATAAATAAATAAATAAAATCTCTAAAAAATATTTTTCTAGATAAGGTTAAGCAGAGACCAGAGGCAAGGTTAAGTAGTATAGGCAAGATGGTGGCAGCTAGGTTTGGATCAAAGCGGTAGTAGTAGGACTGAGAGAAGTGGATGGATTTAAAATTTATTTTAAGTAATAGCATAATCAATAAAATATATTTAAAATAAATAAAATTTATTTTAAAATATTTTTCAGCCCTGGCTGGTGTGGCTCAGTGGATTGAGTGCCAGCCTGTGAAGCAAGGGGTTGCTGGTTCAATTCCTAGTCAGGGCACATGCTGGGGTTGCAGGCCAGGTCCCCAGTAGGGGATGTGTGAGAGGCAACCATACATTGATGTTTCTTTCCCTCTTTCTCCCTCCCTTCCCCTCTCTCTAAATATAAATAAATAAATAATTTTTTCCCCATAAGACTGACTTCCTCAAAGGCAGAGATGTCTTTTATCCTTAGGATCTAGGATAAAAGACAAACCTTTGCACATAACTGCTCAGTGAATATTATTTTAATGGATGCATGGGTCACACAATTTACTGGACTGGGTTTCTCAGGGCCTAGCCCTGGCTTCAAGGACTCTGGAGAGATTTCTCCCCATTCCCCCATCCGAACCCTCAGTCACCATGTTATCACACTGTGGTAGCATGAGCCAGGCACAATGTTTACTGTTGAAGCAAGCACTACTACCTTTGATTCTTACAATATCCTTAAGGGGTGGATACTAATATTGTCCTCATTTTACATTTAATCTAAAATGTTAAATGCCCATGTCAGTTTGTCCACAGGAATTGGCATTTTCAGGTCCAGCTCTGTCCTCCCAAAGATTTCACCCTGCCTAAGCCTTGACAGACTGAAATGAGAATCCTCTCCAGGAATCTTTACTGGTATGCCTGAATCTGAATGTAAATAAAATCCTATTCTGATCAATGTAGGCAAGGCCATGGTGGAATGCAATGGATGATGTTCCAGGTGTGGGGAAGTGCAACCATTTCAGTCTGCCAATTATCTTCCACTCAGGTGCAGGAAATGAGGAGTAATGCTTTTTCTATAACCGCCTTGGCTTGCAATTTTCTGAGCAAGTGACACCTTTCCTAAACCTTGGTTTCTGTTTCTACCAAATGGGGTAGAACACACCAATCTGACTTGTAGCGTTGTTAAGATTAAATAAGACTGCTAATAGCTTAAAGCGTCTAAGCACAGAACCCTCGCACCTAGTAGGCAAGTAATCAGCAACGAGTGGAGAGGAGAGAGCTGGGAACACTAAACCAGTCAGATTTGGAGTCTGGGTAGGGCCTAAGAGGATGGCGACAGTGGATTGGGCCGCCTGAGAAGGGCGTGTCCAGAGGACAGAGCAAGCAGCATACAGCCAAAGAACTGAGCTTTGAATCAAGCGCGGTAGTTTCAGCGGTAGCCAATCCTAAAATAGCATTTCCTTCGGTCAGTTGTTGCTGAGGCTCACAGCCTCGCGTCTCTTACCGATATCAGTTCTAGCCGTTGTGCCCGTGCTTGGCTGTTGCGCGTCCATCGTTTACGACAATCTCCCAGATTATCCCGGCCGGAAACAGACTGTCTACTCTTCGCTCCAAACATGCAGAGCAGCACCAGCTTCCCTTTCTCTGGAAGCTGCTGGCTGACTCCCAGTCAAGAATTGTAGTACCAAGATTCCAGTTCTTACGCGACTTGCTAGAGACAGTGGAAGTTGCTTTTTGGGGAGAAAGCGGACCAGAGAGGAAAGGTACCCCGCAGAGTCAGAATCTAGCTAGAGGCCGTCCTAGGGCAAGACTGGACTGAATTCTGGCCCTTTAAACTAGAGGGGGAGGATCCGGAAGTGGATGGGCGGGGCGAAGGGCCCTGATATATAAGAGGGCCCAGGCGCGCGGGGTCTCCAATCTGCCATTTTCTGTCTCAGTGTAAGTCCTTGGCTTCCGAAATTCCCTGTTTTTCTCACAGGGTGTATTCCGTCCGCTGGCCCACCACCTCAGGGGAACGATGGACGGAGAGTCCACAGCCACTGCCGCCATCGCTGCGGAGCTGGTTTCTGCCGACAAGTAAGCGGGACTACGGAGAGCTTGAGGCACTGACCAGCCCGCGGGGAGGGGGTGGCCGACTGGGGCTCCCCGGGAGGGGAGTTCGGTAGGTTGGAGGGTTTGCTTCCTAATAAATAACCGTCAGTGTTCGTGGAGGCCTGGTCACTGGAGAAGCCCACCCCTCGCCTAGAGCCTCGTGCATTAGCAGTTACGCCGGTTGGCTGGCGCCCCCTGCCCCGCTTTTCGCGGCCGCCATCTTGCTGGGGGCATCGGCCGCTGCTGTCTCCATCGCCAGCCCCTTTTCTTCCTCCCTCGGCCTGGGGCTGTCGGCGGGGAGGTGGGGCCCTAGCGCGCCTGCGTACCCTCACACCCCTACTTTTCCCGTACTCCTGGCTCACGACTTCAATAAGATGCCCAAACAACCTGAGGAAATAACCAACAGAGATTTGGCGCCAAAAAAAAAAAGCAAAGCCTTGCAGGACTGCATGGACCCGTGGGGTCCAGGGTGGGCGGAGCCTGTCGGGGGCGGGATCTTGCGCCCGTGTTAGCTTGCCTCCGCTGAGTCTGGGGCAGGGGGCGGGGCCTTGAGGAGGCGGGAAAACTTCCATTGTTTAGGGCTGAGCTTAGGACTTCCGCAGTGGGGCGCGGTGAAGCTTGTTTCTTGCGGTATCCTGGCTCACCTCTTTGGCCACCTGTCTTCCACTAGCCCAGTTCGTCGGCCTGCGGTGGAGAGCATCCTGGTTCTTTGGACTTGGGAGTGTCAGCGAGACACGCTGCTTCTGGGGCTTCTTCGGGATGCGAAGCATCTTCAGCTAGCGCTGTGTCGAGCTTTACGCACTGGCAGTGGTGTTTTGTTGCTAGTGAATGAACAGTAGTATGTGCGAAGTGTAGTAGAATGAGTGGACGGAATTATAGAAGGCAGGATTACTTCAGAAACGGCACAGTGCCACTCAGACCTGAGGTATTTTTTGAATAGTGAAGGGAGCACTCGGTTCATTACAGAAAACAAACGCTCCTTTCTACCTAACAGGTCTGACTTCACAATCTTCCCTTATTTTTTAAGGGCCTTGTAAATTTTTCCTTTGTGCACTTTAGAAGTTAGGTGTCTGCGCTATACATGGAAAAGTTGCTGTGAGGTTTTCATGGTTGATCTGTTATTTCTCTAGCCTTACACGTATGTATGTATGTATGTATGTATGTATGTATAGAGAGATGGGAAGAGAGGGAGAGAAACATCGATGTGTGAGAGATACATCAACTGGTTGCCTCTCCCACACCCTCAACCAGGGACCTGGCCGAAAACCTAGGCATGTATCCAGTGGGAATCAACCAGAGACCTTTTGGTTTGCAAGCTGGCACTCGGTCCACTGAGCCACACCAGCCAGAGCAGCCTTACTTTTTTAAGTTTAATCTTTATTATATTTTTTCCCTTTACCATTTAGTCCCCTTATACCCCCTCCCCCAGCAATCACCCAGTTGTCCATGTGCATGAGTCCTTTTTCCTTTTTGCTCAATCTTATAGCCTTACACTTTATGAGTGTATGAGTATATTTAGTTACCAGGGGTTTACTTATCTCTTTGTGTGCCACCTATCACTTTTTGGGTCTTTTTGAGTGTATTTGATCCACATGAGTATATCATGAAATAGTTCTTTTTTTGTTGAGTGAGAAGAGTCAAGACCAGGATCCAGAAATTCCAAATTAATAAGTTGTGGAGTCTGCGTTAAACTCCAGTATTCAAGTTTTTATTACGTTCTTACCCACCTAAGAGGAAATTGCCTGAAAACCTAATTAGCTAGCCTGAGAGAACAATAAAGGCAGCATTCCTGGGTTGGGACCATTCAGAGTTATAGTGCCTTAGACGTTGAAGGGGGAGGGTATAGAAAATGCCTTTTGAGTATAGACTTTAATAAGAATGTACATTATAACCATTGAAAGAATAAAAACTTGTGTAACTTCCGAATCAGTAGAGAAAAAGTGTAATGAGATTCAATTCAGTTTTTTTAATACCAACTTCATTGCTGAAGTTGGACCACAGTTTTGGCATCTATAAAAAACTTCAATTTGGCTTCTGTTCCTTGTGCTAGTTAAACAACATTACTAAAAGTGATCAGTAATTGTCAGTCCTCATAGTTAGCTTTCTAACTAGTTTTAACTTTTGTTTATGTTAGAAAATATAAAGGATATAATGGTTTGTATTGTAGTGGTGAGAAGGAATGAGAAAGTTGAGAAAGAGGAAGTCTAATGTGATTCGTAGTATATTGGTTTTGCTATCTTATAATTCCTGAGCTGCTTAAATGTTGCTTTAGAAGATGTCAAAATAAAAATAAGTGGGTTAGCTCAATAATAAAGTTTTACCAAGCAATGATTTAGGTGCCAGGCCTTGTGCTTGTGCTAGGCTCCAGCTAGGATAAATTAGACATACTTTTTTCCTTAGAGCTAAATCCTGGTGGAGAGTACAGAAAGTCAATAGGAAATTGAGATATAGTATGAGTTGCGATGGGAGGGTCACGTAGGTTATGAAGTCATCTGTAATTGGTTTTACTTCTCGGTAAAATAGAAATATTGCCACCTGCCACAAGGATTGTGTGGGGGTGGAGAATTACATGATAGGCACCACACGTGCTTTGTCTTGTTAGTCATGTTTGCTCTGATGTGCCTATTGAATGTTATTCTTGTTCCATAAACATCTCAAATCAACTGGTCTTAATACATCCCCCCCCCGCCCCCCAGTTTTTACTAATGGATCCTGTTCTTGTATCTTATTTTGTTTGGATAGTGCTGTTTCCAACCCCAGAAATAAAAAATTCTGGAACTATCCTTTTCTCCTTTACTAATTTCTAAAGAATCGCTAGAATTTAGCAATTTGGCATTCTGTAGCAGGGCTTAGGCAAGTAAAGCCTTGAAGACTGGATAAGGAAATATGAAATGGTGGGGATTATAGTGAATTTTCTCTTAAAGTAAGTGGCTGCTGTTCAATTAAAGTTGATTGCATGATGTTTCCTGTATTTTGACCTTTTTTTTTCCCTTAAGATTTTATTTATTTTTAGGAAGGGGGAGAAACGGAGAGAAACATCAATGTGCTGTTGCTTCTCGAGTGCTCCCTGCTGGGGACCTGCCCCACAACCCAGGCATGTGCCCTGACTGGAAATCAAACCAGTGACCCCTTTGGTTCACAGGCCAAGGCTCAAATCCACTGAGCCATTCCAGCCAGGGCTGACATTCATTCATTCATTCATTCATTCATTCATTCATTCATTCATTCATTCATGATTGTTTTGAGGTCAGAGGTTGAATCCTGGCTATCGTGCATGCTTAAATAGCATTGCACCTTGTCCCTCACCTATGTGGGGTACAAAACTTTTTTATTTTTTTTATTTATTTTATTTTTTTTATTTTTAGAGCAGGGGCAAGTGAGGGAGAGAAACATCCAGTGTGTTGCCTCTCACGTGGCCCCCGCTCGGGACCTGGCCTGCAACCCAGGCATGTGCCCTGACTGAGAATTGAACCAGTGACCCCTTTGGTTCACAGGCCCGCACTCAATCCACTGAGCTACACTAGCCAGGGCCGTTTTTTGGTGTTTTTTTAATCTGTTGCCACTGGTGTGTGAACCTTTGTAGCATGTATGTGCAGCATTAATGTTTTTTTCATTGCCCATGTTCTATTTAGACATTTGTGTTCTATCACATTGTATTGGTTTGTGAACTGTTTGTTACAGGTCTACAAAGAGATAAGTATAAAAAAATTGAAGTTAGTGTTTAGAAACATTTAACATTACTGATATTTTTGTTATAAATATTTTATAGAAACCCCGCTTCTTACACATTGGGAATAAAAACACTGGTCCTTCGACCACAGGTAATTTGAGAAGCTCTGTGCTAGAATTTGGCCCGAATAACCTCTATTTGAACATAACTGACTATTATTTTAAAAATGTGGATAAAGATACCAGGCCATTTCAGAGTTCTGGGCAGATCTGCTTGCTTACCTGCTGCTGAAAGTACTGCCTGTTAAATTGTGCCTCATCCCTGGCTCTAGCTGTGAGATCTCTGCTTATTTTTAACCCCATTTCCTCCCATTCCTCAGGGATTTTCATCAAATTTGTAAACCAGAATAATTTCCACAAATGGATTAGGAATTAGGAACAAAGATTTTTGGATCCTGCTGAAAGTAACTGACAATCCTTTGTTGCTAAAATATGTTCTAGGACTCAGACTCCAATAGAGTTAGTCCCTGTCATCTAATCTCTTCTGCCTTTGTGCTTCTAAACAAGTTGTACCCTCTGCTTAAATGTTTTGTCCAAGACTTGTCTCCAGTGCTTATCACATAGCAGTTACTAGGCTTTATGTTTGATCTTTACTTATTAAATTGAGTTAGCTCATTTAATTGTTTGTTTCATCTGTAAGTGTATATGATGGGGGACCCAAAAAACCCGAACTTTGTTTATAAAAAAGTTGTGTGTTCTTACGTGCTTAAACCTCAGTTGCCATCAAAGTGCCTTCCCTTTGATGCAATATACCTATCACGATGTTTTTTCCACTGCTCAGAAGTTTTTTAACTCATTTTGATGCCTTTTAATGCTGCTGCCCTTTTTTTTGTTTCATCTCTTCCACATCCACAAAACATTTCCCTTTGAGGACTTCTTTCATCCAGGGAAACAAAAAGAAATCAACTCAGAGCCAGATCCAGTGAATAGGGAGGGTGGGGCACTGGGGTCATGTTTGTGTGTGTGTGTGTTTTGTGGTTTTGTTTTTTGTTTTTTGGTTTTTGGTTTTTTGGTCAAAAACTGCTGAACACTCAGTCTGGTGTGGGCAAGTGTGCTTGTACATCACCCATCATGAAATGGACAAACCATTGAGAGTTTTCAAAAAAAAATTCAGAGGCCAAATGCAGCTTCTCACAACAACATCAGGTGGTACACTTCATACAGATGGATTCCTAGAACACTCACCTAGTGGAGGAGGAAGCCTGTACTACAGGGTGCCTACCCTCCAGAAGATAATTCTGATGTATTTTTTGGGTCTCCACTTGTATTACATATCTATGTTCATAAGTATGGTGTTAGCTAAATAAGGAAGTACAGGTGCGAAAAACTGATAGACATGGTTTTATTTGTGTGAGTTTTAACCTTTTGGGGAGATTTTAGTAATTGTGTGTATGGGAAGACACTTATTTTCTACAGCTTTTCTCTTTTTCAAGTTTTGGGTTGTTTTTTTTTTTTTCTGTGCATACTTAAATTCTAATTTAGTGCTTCTGAGGTCTTGGTACATGATGGTAAAGCTGCTTATTTTTCCACTGTTCTTTTTTACTTTTAGAGAGAGGAAGGGCGGGAGGGAGATACGGCGTGTATAAGAGGAGAGAAACATCAATTGCTTGCCCCTCATGTGCCCCCTTAACTGGGGACCTTGCCTGGAACCCAGGCATGTGCTCTGACAGTAATTTTCATTTGCAGGCCTGCACTCAGTCCACTGAGCCACATCAGCCAGGGCTATTTTAGTTTAGTTTAGTTTTTATATTTTACTTACTTATTTTTAGAAAGAGGAGGAGAGAAACACATCAATGGGTTGCCTCTTGCACTCCCCCAGTGGGCAACCTGGCCAGCGATCCTTTGGTTCATGGGCCAGCACTCAATCCACTGAGCCACACCAGCCAGGGCACAAATGGTATATATTTCCTAATGTCTTTAATTTTCAGGCTTAGTATAACCTCCACTTGTATTTTTTCCCCTAATTTTTCATTATAGAATTGAAGAAGATGCTCCTGCTCCTTCTACCTCTGCAGATAAAGTGGAGAGGTAAGATTATTTACATGGTACAATTAGATTTATGTCTGGAACAAAAACTTTGAGAGCTATATAACTTCAAGGCAGTTTCATTATTAGTATTTTTTACAGCTTACACGTGCTTTTACTTCATTGAAAGCCTTATGCTACATACAATGTTTTGCATAGTTGATTTCAGCTTCATACACACTGACATCAGCAAGTTGTATTTGGGTTTTTATGCGCAACTGCTCATTTGCTGCTTTTGTTGGTGGTTTTTGTTTAGGATCAAGGTAGGTACTTTCATATAAAACCTCTTTTTATTTTTTCCTTTTTAAAAATTTTATTTGTTGTTATTTTTTAGAGATGTGGGGAGGAGAAAGAGGGAGAGAAACATTGGTGTGTGAGAAATAGATACATCAATTGGTTGCCTGACTTTGCCTCTTGCAAGGCCCCAACTGGGGACATAGCCCCCAAACCAGGCATGTGCCCTGACTGGGAATTGAATTGGGGACCTTTCAGTTTGTAGGCCGGCACTCAGTTCGCTAGGCTATACCAGCCAGGACTAAAATCTTATTTTTAATTCCTTCTCTGGTGATTCTTTCCTGGATTCTTAGCTTTGCATCATTATGCCTGCAATGGAACCAGTATCCTAAAAGTCACCAAGATAAATCCTCCTCCTCCTCCAGCATCATATGATCTTCTAATTCTTTTTTTTTATCCTTTTTTTTTTTTTTTTTTAATTTTTTTTTCTTTTAGATTTTATTTATCTTCAGAGGGGAAGGGAAGGAGAGAGGGAGAGAAACATCAATGTGCGGTTGCCTCTTGTATGTCCCCTGCCGGGAACTGGCCTGGCAACCCAGGCATGTGCCCTGATTGGGAATCGAACCGCGATCCTTCGGTTCGCAGGCCCGCGCTCAATCCACTGAGCTACACCAGCCAGGGCTTCTAATTCCAATAGTTAACAAAAAATGTCCAAGACCAGCCACAAAAGATCCCAAGTAACCATATAATACCAGTGCCATTAAAGGGCTTCCCCTCCCCCAGACTTGCCTGGTCAAATCAGTTTTTCTCTTTCTTTCTTTCTCTTTCTTTCCTTTTCTCTTCTCTTCTTTTCTTTTCAATAAGATTTTAGAGGGGGAGGGAGGGAGAAAGGGGGGAAGAAACATCAATGTGTGGTTTTTCTCTCCAGCGCCCCCTACTGGGGAATTGGCCCACAACCCAGGCATGCGTCATGACTGGGAATGAAACCAGTGGCTCTTTGGTTAGCAGGCTGGCACTCAGCCCATTGAGGCACACCAGCCAGGGCTCTTTCTTTCTTTCTTTCTTTTTTTTTTTTTTTTTTTTTTTTTTTTTTTTTTTTTTTTTTTTTTTTTTTTTTTCTTTCTTTCTTTCTTTCTTTTATTTAGAGAGGGAGAAAGAGACAGAAACATCAATGTGTGGTTGCCTCTCACGTGGCCTCCACTGAACTACACCACCTGGGGCTCATTTTTAATAGGTAACAAATAAGACCAGATATTAAGTTAACTTGTTTGTAATTTAGAGTATGGAGTCGCAACGATGTCTTCAGGTTTTGTGTTTGTTTAAAATATTAGAATTGAAAGTTATTTAGTTGAGCTGCTTACTCAGTATACAACATGCCTGACAAATGCTAATGTATTTTCTTTGAAACTTCTGCTATTTAGATGTCTTGTAAGCTAGCTGTTTTCAGTTTTGTTGTTATTTTAGTTTAAAAGTTTAAAATTAAAAAATTTTCCATTGATTTTTAGAGAGAGAGACATCAATTTGTTGCTCCACTTATTTATGCAGTCACTTTTTGATTCTTTACTTGGTCTTAGCCAAAAAGCCAAGAAGCAATATTTGATTCTTATATGCACCCTGACTGGGGACCCAACCTTGGTGAATTTGGATGATGCCCTAACCAACTGAACTATCTAGCCAGGGCTAAGTATTTTTAATTTTATATTGAGCCCACATCTATTTCCATGTAACTTCCCCATCTTAATGTGTCCATGGTTTTTAACTCAAGGTAATAACTAGAAAGCTTATCTAAAAGGTAGATATGCCTGGCTGGTGTAGCTCAGTGGATTGAGCGCGGGCCTGCGAACCGAAGGATCGCGGTTCGATTCCCAGTCAGGGCACATGCCTGGGTTGCCAGGCCAGTTCCCGGGGCAGGGGACATACAAGAGGCAACCGCACATTGATGTTTCTCTCCCTCTCTCCTTCCCTTCCCCTCTAAAGATAAATAAATAAAATCTAAAAGGAGCCCTGGCTGGTGTAGCTCAGTGGATTGAGCACGGGCCTGCGAACCAGAGTATCGCGGTTCGATTCCCAGTCAGGGCACATGCCTGGGTTGCAGGCCAGTTCCCGGCAGGGGACACACGAGAGGCAACCGTACATTGATGTTTCTCTCCCTCTCCCTCTCCCTCTCTCCTACCCTTCCCCTCTAAAGATAAATAAATAAATTCTTTAAAAAAAAAAAAAATCTAAAAGGAAAAGAAAAAGTACTTTAAAAAAAAAATCTTTAAAAAAAAAAAATAAATAAAAGGTAGATATGCCTGAGTTGCATCCTTAGAGATTTTATTTGGTAATCTTCAGTTAGCATTCAAATTTACACCCTGGCTGGTGTGGCTCAGTGGATTGAGCGCCAGCCTGCAAACCGAAGGGTCACAGGTTTAATTCCCAGTCAGAACACATACTTGGGTTGTGGGCCAGGTTCCCAGTTGGGGACATGTTAGAGGCAACCACACACACTGGTGTTTCTCTCCTCTTTCTCCTTCCCTTCCCTTCTCTAAAAAACAAACAAATAAAGAAATAAATCTTAGGTAAAAAAAAGAATTCGAGTTTTGCACTTGGGGAAAGCTTCTTGATGTTTCTTAAGCTCCCTTCAGTTGAGAATCACTGAAATTCTCTTCCATCCTTCTGAGGAATATCTGCACATGTTTTTTAAGAGTATTATTTTATTTTTTTTTTGTTTTTTTTTTTTAACATTTTATTTATTTATTTTTATTATTTATTTATTTATTTATCTTTAGAGGGGAAGGGAAGGAGAGAGGGAGAGAAACATCAATGTGCGGTTGCCTCTTGTATGTCCCCTGCCGGGAACTGGCCTCGCAGCCCAGGCATGTGCCCTGACTGGGAATCGAACCACGATCCTTTGGTTCGCAGGCCCGCGCTCAATCCACTGAGCTACACCAGCCAGGGCTAAGAGTATTATTTTATATTTTTATGTTGTATCTAAAATCCCGTTGTCATTTTGGTTATTTAAACTATGCCTTCTAGATATACTACCTAATGATTTGAGTCAGTCTAGTTTTGGGGTAGAAGGAGTACTGCTCAGTATTGGTTTTAAACACACATTGACATGAATAAGCTTTTTAGAGGGTTATTCTTGGGATATACCATAGCACTTAAATTTTGGGACTGAGTATAAATGGTAACTAGCAATGTGCTCATATGCAGTTATGAATGCATACAGAGTGAGAGGAAGGAGAGGAGAAACATTGATTTATTGTTCTACTTATTTATGCATTCATTGGTGCTTTGCACGTGTCCTGATCGGTGATCAAACTGCAACCTTTATCAGGATGACACTAACCAACTGAGCTATCTGGCCAGGGCACTTGAAGTGGATGTTTCTTATTGCCCAGCAGTTACAGCACATTTCCTGGTCAAGTTACTTTGTTGTTCTGCTAACGAACTTTTTCTTAACATTTTCTTTCTTTCTTTTTTTTTTTTTTAAATTATTATTATTATTTATTTATTTATTTATCTTTAGAGGGGAAGGGAAGGAGAGAGGGAGAGAAACATCAATGTGCGGTTGCCTCCTGCATGTCCCCTGCCGGGAACTGGCCTGGCAACCCAGGGATGTGCCCTGACTGGGAATCGAACCGCGATCCTTTGGTTTGCAGGCCCGCGCTCAATCCACTGAGCTACACCAGCCAGGTGTTTCTTAACATTTTCTTAAGCATTCCATACCATCACTTCTTATTTGATGGTTTTACTTTGTTTTGGTTGTTTATTATTGTTTTAATTTAATCTTTATTCTATTTTTTTCCCTACCATTTAGTCTCCTTATACCTCCCCCAGTGCCTACTAGCAATCACCACACTGTTGTCCATGAGTCCTTTTTGCTCAATCCCTCCATCCCCTGACCTCCTCCCCTCCACTCCCTGCAGCTGTCATGTTTGTTTTGTTGTTGTTGAATTGTTTAGTGAGAGAAATTTCTTAACCCTCTGGCATTAATCGATACCCACACATGAGGTCTCTCCATAAGGTATCCAGCCATGCAATATGAAAAATAGAGATATTTATTGAAGAATGTACAAGGTACAAGAACCATTGTACATAGGACAGTGACGCCTCAGTCCCGTTCAAACTAGGCACCTTGGAACCTCACACAGTTTCACCTAGTTGGCATCAGCTGCCATGTCATATTTTCCTGAATCTCATTGATGGTCTGAGATGTCTTCCCTTACAAAAGTGAATTTAGTTTTGGAGGAGCCAGGAGTTGCAGGGTGCCAAATCTGGGCTGTACAGGGGCTGTCACCTGAGTAATTTGATGTTTCGTCAAAAACTGCATGGAGACCTGATACATGAGTGGGCCATTGTGGTGATGAGGTTGCCCATAGCTGCAGCCTTCTGAATCATCTGCATAGTTTCTGCAGAGGAATGTTGGAGCTTAATGCAAAGTTAGGTGCAGATTCCTTGCTCTACTCACTCAGTCATCTTGAATGCAATGGCCACACAGTACACATGCTCACTTAATGGTGCCTACCGCCCCCACTGACTGGTACAGTAAAGTCATTGTTCACACATACACATTCCAGTCCATCCTCGTCTGCTAGGTTATGTGGATGTTGTGCTCATTATAGTAACAATAGCTGTACTTTTTCTAAACAGAACTTTTTTTTTTTTTTTTTTTTTTTTTTTTTTTTTTTTTTTTTTTTTTTTTTTTTTTTGGTCAATTTCTTATTCAGCAGTTCTCAATGTATAATCTATACACCCTTGGGGTCCCCATCCCTTCAGAAAAAAATTTTTTTTTAAATTTATTATTTATTTATCTTTTTTTAGAGGGGAAGGGTAGGAGAGAAGGAGAGGGAGAGAAATATCAATGTACGGTTGCCTCTTGTGTGTCCCCTGCCGGGAAATGGCCCACAACCCAGGCATGTGCCCTGACTGGGAATCGAACCGCGATCCTCTGGTTCGCAGGCCCGCGCTCAATCCACTGAGCTACACCAGCCAGGGCCCCTTCAGAATTTTTTTTTTTTTTAAAGATTTTATTTATTTATTTTTAGAGAAGGTAAGGGAGGGAGAAAGAGAGGGAGAGAAACATCAATGTGTGGTTGCCCCTCACGTGGCCCCCCCACTAGGAGCCTGGCCTGCAACCCAGGCATGTGCCCTGACTGGGAATCGAACCTGCGACACTTTGGTTCACAGCCCGAGCTCAATCCACTGAGCTACGCCAGCCAGGTACCCCTTCAGAAATTTTTTAAGATCAAAACTGTTTTCATAATTGGAAGACCATTGCCTTCTCCTCCTCCCCCCCCCCCAAGATATGTTCCATAAAGGCAAAAAGTTTTAATTCATTCTTTGCATATCCAGCTGGGATTATTTCTTATCTTAACCAATCATTGCTTAGCAATTTTGAGCAGAGTTGTGCAGTCATATAAGTAATATAGACAAAATGTACTTTGTTGGGGAAAGCCACAAAATATTCTGGCTGATAATACCCATTTTTGAAAATACATGCTGATGTGTGGTATATATTTGTATCTCTTAATTTTGGCAATTTTTGTACTTACATATAAAATTTATATTCTTGTTATATTTATCCTGTTCAACCTGTGAACATTTTTGTTTGTTTGTTTCCAATTAAGAGCTTTTATTTGGGACTGGATGCTGCAATCCTGTGGGCTGAGTCCAGGCAGACTACAGCTTTGAACATTTTTTTCAAGTCAGTGTATATAGCCTTAGGTCTGAGAGAATGACACCCAACCTACTAAACCAGAACCATACCACTCAGGGCTAATTTTTCTTTTAGCTAGTACAACTTGCTGTATTAACTTAGAACATCCAATTCTGGTGATCTTGCCTTTGAGATTTCTTTTGCTTTTGTAGTGATATATGTGAGTTAGCTAAGCTTTGCAAGAGTAGATCATAGGCTTAAAGAAACTATGGTTTAAATGTAGCAGGTTTCCCAAAAAACGTTTATTTAAAAAGTATTTGACACTTGAAAAAATGTTTTTCTTGCAGTCTGGATGTGGATAGTGAAGCTAAGAAGCTACTGGGCTTAGGACAGAAACATCTAGTGATGGGAGATATTCCAGCTGCTGTCAATGCATTCCAGGAAGCAGCTAGTCTTTTGTAAGTACTGTGTTTTGCTATGTGATACTATGCTCCTAATACTCTTGAATGATAAAAAGTTGTTTTACAAGAAGAAGAAACAAAGTGCAAGAGTTTATTAAGAGATCATTTTTTCATACACAAACTCATAACTATAAAACTTACATGTAACTGAACAATTTTATTAGCCTCTGATCTTCCTGAGTAAGGTAATCAGTTTTCATTGCTGCTAATTAGAGTGACCAACTTGCCCCAGTTTGTTCCTGGGCTTTTCCAATTTTAGCAGTGGAAGTTCTTTCTCTGGGGAAACTCAATCCCAAGCAAGCCATGATGGTTGGCCAACCTGCCACTAATGTTATTATTAGCACAGTAATTTTGATAGACTCTTAGCACTTTGTTATCTATTGTAACAGCTAGGAATTTGGTATCTACTACTAGGTGACTATAGTTATCTATATTTTGAGGAAACAGGTTAGCTTTAGTGCCTGAAGATTGATTTATTTTAACCAAAGACTTGAATGTATCTCTGCTCAGAGAAAAAATCTTGAAGCATTAGCCTTTTGGTCTATGACTTGGTTTGAGCTACTTTCCTCTAGGACACTATTCCCAATAGCAGTTGAAGTAATTTTTTTTTTTTTTTTTTTAAGATTTTATTTATTTTTAGAAAGGGAGAGAAATATCCAGTTGTGGTTGCTTCTCATGTGCCCCCTACTGGGGACTTGGCCCACAACCCAGGCATGTGCCCTGACTGGGAATCGAACTGGCAACCCTTTGGTACACAGGCCTGTGCTCAATCCACTGAGCCAAACCAGCCAGGGCCTAAAGTAATCATTTTAATTAGTTGATTGTATTAACCACAGCTGAGTTGGAGAAATCTTTCTTATGTTAGGTTAGACAAAAAGTCCATATGGTTTTTCCCATAAAATAAAAGACACATTTTTAATTTTCACTAATTACTTAATTGATTTGGATATTTTACATATGTTGGCTATCTCCTCCTATTTGGCTTGTAGTGGGTAGAGGCCAGGGGTACTGCTAAATATCTTCCAATGCGTAAGACAGCCCCACAGCAAAGAATTATTTGGCCAAATGTCAGTAGTGCCAAGAAACTTCGCAAACCAGTATTGACATGTTTGATCAGTCACAGCACCTTCTCTACACACCGCAGAAATCTTTTTTTGTGGGGAGGGAATTTCAGGGGAAAAGGGGAAGGGTTTAGAGCAACAAGTATAAGGATACATGGACAAAAACTGAGGTGGGTGGAAATGGGAGAGAGGTGGAGAGGGCTAGGGCGGTGGGCTGGGATGGGAGTAAAAGACAGAAAACTGTACAAGAACAACAATTAAAATAAAAATTTTAAAAAACTGCAAAAAAATCTTTTTTGCATTTCAGTTCTATTTTTCCCTTTTTTGAAATAATAAAGCATAATATTCCAAATATGTATCTTCCATGTTCAGTATTAAAATGGCTACATCAAAATTCACCAATTTTGTTAAGTTTTTTTAAAAATGCATGATGACCCTGGCTGGTGTGGCTCAGTGGATTGAGTGCCTGCCTGTGAACCAAGGGGTCACTGGTTCAGGACCCAGTCAGGGCACATGCGTGGGTTGAGGGCCACGTCCCTATTGGGGGTCATGTGAGAGTCAACTGGACAATGTTTCTCTCCCTTTCTCCCTCTTTTCCCATCTCTCTAAAAGTAAACAAAATCTTTAAGAAAATAATAATGCACGTTGATACGACAGCTGTCACAATGCAAACAATTGTTTCAAATGAAATTGAAGACAGTTATGCACTATTAGGGCATTATATGGAAAAACTAACTTTTTGGTCAACCCAATAAAAGAAATGTTTAGAATCAAACTTGGTTTCAGGTTTGAGGCTCACTGGGATTAAAACTTTTCATTCCTTCCATTCAGTCAGTCAGGATTATATCAGTCCATTCTTTTCCCATTCCCTTACTTCCTCTCTGAAGAGAATCTTTTAGAATTTATTCCTGGAGTGGATTGAGCGCGGGCCTGCGAACCAGAGGATCGCAGTTCGATTCCCAGTCAGGGCACATGCCTGGGTTGCAGGCCAGTTCCCAGCAGGGGACACACGAGAGGCAACCGTACATTGATACTTCTCTCCCTACCCTTCCCCTCTAAAAGATAAATAAATAATAAATTTAAAAAAAAAAAGAATTTATTCCTGGATGTCTGCAATAAACTTGTCTGATTCCTGGCTGTCCTCTTCTGGCCTCTTCATTTAGTAACACCGCCTAGGCCTGAAGAACTATGACTCTTGTATTCTGGTTGTGTTATTGGTAGGGTTCAAAAATTTTTTTAAGGTTTTGTTCATTTATTTTTAGAGAGAAGGAAGGGAGAAAGAGAGGGAGAAGAATATCTCTGTGTGAGAGATACATCAATTGGTTGACTCTTGCACACCCCCCACTGGGGATCTGGCCCACAACCCAGGCATGTGCCCTGACTGGGACTCAGACCAGCAACCTGCTGGTTCTAGGCCAGTGGTCAGTCTACTGAGCCACACCAGCCAGGGCTCTCCTTCCTTCTTAACTTCCTACTGTCTAAATGATAATAGCTAAAACTTCTATATAAATCTGTATTTCTAAGCATTGTTTTAAATGCTATTATATACATTAATTCAGTTCTGCAGTAGGTCTTTGAGCAATTCTTTTTTTTTTTTTTTTTTTTTTTTTGGTTTATTTATTTATTTTTTTCAATTTTTTTTTTCCTTTTAGATTTTATTTATTTATTTATCTTTAGAGAGGAAGGGAAGGAGAGAGGGAGAGAAACATCAATGCGCAGTTGCCTCCCGTATGTCCCCTGCTGGGAACCGGCCTGGCAACCCAGGCATGTGCCCTGACTGGGAATCGAACCGTGATCCTTTGGTTCGCAGACCCGCACTCAATCCACTGAGCTACACCAGCCAGGGCTCTTTGAGCAATTCTTAACATGTCTAGTTTACAGGTGAGAAAACTAAGACACTGAGATTAACTTCCCAGGCAGTATTGCTCCAGAGGAAAAATGCTCTTAACTATTTCATGATGGTTTTCCACAGGCCTTTCTCATCCTTTAGATACCAGACAAAAATCCTCTAACTATATGTAGATTAGCTCTTAGATTATATATTGTAACTGTAGCAAATTGATACCATTTACCATATCGATGCATAAAGGTGAAGAACAGGCAACACTAACTTCATGTGTTGTTTCTTAGGTTAAGGTCTCTTTGACCTTGATTGAAAAGCAAGAGAGGGGAAAGTATTAGTTTCCTAGAATGTGTTACTGGAAGAATGCCATAATTATTAAAGAACTAGAAATAAATGTTTTAGAGTAGATGTTAATTCAAATCTTCGATGTTTATTCTCTTTATAGGGGTAAGAAGTATGGAGAGACGGCTAATGAGTGTGGAGAAGCATTTTTTTTCTATGGGAAATCACTCCTAGAGTTGGCAAGGTATGTCTTTCAAACTGCATTTATAAATAGAATGTTTTGTTCCATGTTCTTCTTTAAGTCTAAAAAAAGGAAACAAATATCTTTGAGAGAAACACTGATTTGCTGTAGCACTTAATTTATGCACTTTTTGTTTCTGTTTTTTAAGGTGTGTTTTATCTGGTGGGAGAGGGGACAGGGAAAGAAACACAAGAAATCAATACAAGAGAAACGCTAATCAGTTGGCTATCCTCCTGCTCACAACCTGGGCATGCGCCCTGATGGGGAATTGAACTAGCAACCTTTAGGTCATGGCATGACGCACCAGTCAACTAAGCCATTCAGGACCATTGGTTGATTCTTATATGTGCCTTTAGCGAGAATCAAAGCTGCAACCTGGACATATGGGACTGTCCTCTAACCAACTGAGCTACTCAGCCAGTGCAAAAGTACAATATTTTATATCACCATAATGGTCTATTTAAAAACTAGTTTCTTGCCCTAGCTGGTGTGGCTCAGTGCATTGAGTACTGGCCTGCTAACGGAAAGATCACTGGTTCGATTCCCAGTCAGGGCACATGTCTGTGTGTGGGTTAGGCTGGGGGTGTGCTGCAGGCACATCAGTGTTTCTTGCACTTACTCTCTCCCTTCCCTTCTCTCTAAAAATAAATAAAAAAATTTTTTTTTTAACTTTAGTTTCTTAGTTTGCTAAGATTATTTACTGGCTTGAGATTTCGTGTTACCTAAGCGTGACTGATTTTATTAAGGATGGGGGGTTAGAATGAGTATGAAATATTGATGGAGATTTTGAAAGGCACTTGATGCAAAGAGTAAAGTTTATACTTAGGTTTTGACTTCAGGGTCATTAGAAGCAGAGGCTTTTTTCCCTTAGTGAACAGTCAGTAATTTATTGAAGTCCAATATAGAGAACCTTTAAAAGTACTCTCGGCTAGTCCTAAATAATTTTCCTTCACAAGGACTGAATGAAGCACAATATGAACACATTAGCTAGTGAATGTGTTTAATAAATAAAACAAGTAGTCTTTTTTGTTTTTAAGATTTGTTTGTTTAACTTTTAGGGAGGGAGGAAGAGAAAGAAACATGGTCGGTTGACTCTCCATGTTCCCTGGCCCACAACCCAGGCATGTGCCCTGACTGGGAATGGAATCAGCGAACTTTTTGTTTGTAAGCCAGCACTCAATCCACTGAGTCACACCAGCCAGGGCTAAAACAAGTAATCTTAATAATAAAGTTACGTGTTTTCCATCAGAATTTATTCACCACAAAAAAAAAAAAAAACATTGAGGGTATACAAAACTTGCAAATTATCTATGATCTGCTTAATCTCAGTTCTGGTCAGTTTTCTAATTTTACCAGAATGTCTTTGGCATTTAGGGAAATGTGGATGGATATGATAACTGAGAAAATTATGGCCCTGTTGTAAAGGAAATATATACCAATTTTGTTATTTTGATGAACGTCATCAGCACTTTTCAGGTGACTGGGTGAAAGATGATTATTTCCTTCAGTGCTCTTAGAGCCTTAGTACATGTGAGAAGTTTTGCAGGAGTATCTAGTTTATATTCTCTGCTGCATTTCCTTACTCTTCTGTTGCTTTTACAATACAGGACTACAATTTCTGTCTTTCAAAAATTGTTACATTCTATTCTAGCCAGTCATACCTTTGGTCCTTTTTCCTTTTGTTCTCCTAGAATGGAGAATGGTGTATTAGGAAATGCCCTGGAAGGTGTACATGTGGAAGAAGAGGAAGGAGAAAAAACAGAAGAATCTCTGGTAGAAAATAATGATAACATAGATGGTATGTGGAGTTGCATGTGGCATTCAAGAGATGCGACGTATATTTCTTGTGTATAAGTGGCAGAAATAAGGCTCCTCCCTATCCTGGGTGGTCTCTCTCTAAGATGTGTGGGTGATAACCTGCATCTGGTAGAGACTGCAGTGGAAGGTAGCGGATTACAGAAACTGAGTACAGATTTTTGTAAAAGGATAGCTAAGTTTTAAAAGTCTGTGAAGCTCAGTTATTTTAATAGTAGTGGTTTTAGAGCCCTTTTACCTTTTTTGTGTGTAAGAAGTTTAAATGTTTATTTCTTAGCTGAATTGGCTTCTAGCTATAATGTTTAGAGGAGAATGTAAAACTTGGCATCTCCACCTAACTGATAATCAGAGTGCTCAAGTAAAACATCTAATTTAAGGAGCTTCGTTTTCTTTCGCAATAAGTTGCTCTGCTAGATGGGACTTTCCCTTTGCTTTTCTCAAGGGGGCATATAATTTGTAGGCCATCTGCTAAAACTTAAGCTAGGCTGTTCGAGGGTTTTAAAGGGAATGTATTTTTAGTTTCCATTTATGCCTTTATCATTAAACTCGAAGACATGTTTATGCTTCATGTTCTTTAACCATGTAGAGGAAGCAAGGGAAGAGTTGAGAGAACAGGTTTATGACGCCATGGGAGAAAAAGAAGAAGCAAAAAAACAAGAAGACAAGTCTCTGGTAAAGCCTGAAATTGATAAAGAACAGGAGACTGAAGTGGAGATGGATGGAAGAGAAGATATGGATATCAGTGAGCCTGCAGAGGAGCTACAGGAAAAAGTTGAATCAATTCCAGATCACTTAACTGAAACCACCGAAGAGGCAAAGGGAGCAGCAGCACCAGAAGGACCTGTTGAAGCTGAGGTCACTTCTGGGAAGCCAGAAAAGGAAGCACTAAATGCTGAGGAAGGAAAATTCGTTTCTGCAACTGTCATCCAAGAAGAATACAGAGAAAAAGAAGGTCAGGAAAAGCCAAAGCAGGGAGAAGTGATGGTGAGCATAGAGGAGAAGCCAAAAGAAGCGTCAGGAGAACAACCTGTTGTGACTCTAGAAAAGCAGGGCACTGCAGTGGAGGTAGAAACAGAGCCTGTAGATTCAACAGTCAAGCCAGTGGATGTGGGTGGGGATGAGCCAAAGGAGCAGGTAGCTGATTCTGAAAATGATCCAGGAAAAGCTGTTCTTGAGAAGCTGGTAGGGGAAGAAGTGCCTCCTGCTGAAGAGCCACCAGAGGTGACAACAGAGGTTGTTGAAGATGGATCACAAGACTCGGAGAAGCCTGGGCAGGAGGCCACAGTTCTCCCTAAGGATGGTGCAGTCAATGGACTGTCAGCTGCAGGAGATCAGACTCCTGTTGAACCAGAGAATAGTGCAGAAGGATTGGCAGGAAGAAAAGATGGTTCAGGACTAGAGGAGAAAGTCAGGGCAGAGTTGGTTCCTAACCAGGTGGAGACTAAGCTAGCTGTAGAAGAGTCCGGGGCAGCTGGAGATGGGTTTGAGACCAAGGTAGCTCAGGGAGCTGCTGAGAAATCCCCTGAAGACAAAGTTAAGATAGCTGCTAATGAAGAAACACAAGAGAGAGAAGAACAGATGAAAGAGGGTGAAGGTAACCGGGATATGCAAGAGCTGCAGTGGGTGGAGTACATTCTGGATTTGACTCACTAATCATGGGTAAAAGTTAGCCTTCCATTCAGGATTTTCCGTCTGCCTTTGGATTAGGAAAGGACTAAATGAAAACGGGGGTAGATTAAGAAGGTTGCGATAAGTCGAGCAAGTTAATTCAAAAGTAAGTCTTCTTTAGCTGGCTTATAAACTAACGCTTTTACTAACTGCAAAGTAGGCCTTCTCTGATTTCTGAGGCGTGGCTAGCTATTAGTAACTTGTACCATACTAGCCAAATAAACATGGATGGGGATATATTGGAGCGGGTAGAGAATTAGTGGGCTAGGCTGGCAGAGAATGCTGAATGGATGTTCACTTGCATGCCTCTGGATTGTTTTACTTACTGTTCACATGGTTCCTTTCTCTGCTTTAGGAAGCAGGTTTAGAGCAGTAGAATCCACTGAACTGGTACACTTAAGCAGGCATGCCATTTAAGTGAAGGTAGTTAACTCTTGAAGGCTGTATTACCAGAGTGAAAGAATTCTGGTGACCATCTTTAATTTTAGTCTTCAGGAAGTGCTTAGAGGCTTGTTCACATTAAACAAATTAGATCTCTCCAAAAGATAACAGAAAACTTAATTAGTCCTCTTTCTGCTTTCTCTGCTCATTTCATGCTTGCTTTGGCTGCCAAAACGAAATTTTTGTTACTTCAAACATTTTAAAGTGTGGACGCCTTCTTTGTATGCTATTATTTCATCTACTTTTCATTCAATTTAATCAAGATGTATGAGCCTCTAGTTAGTAATTACATAATTGGCACGTCTGAATCGAGTTGTACTATCATTTGAGGATTCTACTGTTTATAAAGTTCTGTTTATAAGGTTCATCTAATGTTGGTGTTAATAACCACAGGTTATTAATCATTCATATAACTGACAGGTTATTTCAAGAATTCTCTTAAGTATAGATTTTTTAAAGACACATTATCAATATTTACAGCTCATTCTGATAAACTTCTACCTATGTGCAGGTTCCTGCACTCCAGCCAGCAAAGGCATGGTAACCAGAAATGGGTTTGGGTAAATGGTATCACCATTGGGCTGTTTGTGGGCTTTAGGAGTTATTTATGGGAAAAGCACAGGACTGGATTCCTCAATTTCTAAAAACTCCCATGACTTTTTTACGTTTTTAAGATTTATTCATTGTAGAGGGGATGGTGGGGGGAGTGTGGGGGAGAGAGAAACATCGGTTTGCTGTTGCTATTATTTATGCATTCATTGGTTGATTCTTGTATGTGCCCTGACTGGGATCGAACTTGGGACCTTAGCATATTGGGATGATGATCAAACCAGCTGCGCTACCTGGCCAGGGCTAAAAACTTCCATGCCTTGGTCTTGAGTGACAGTGAGCAAGGATAGTAAAAAGCTCTGCTGTCTCTCTTAAGTTGGACTTTCAATAATAAGCTACACTTGAGATGTCATGTTTCTCCACAGTTTGTTCAAAAACTATTCATCTGGATCAAAAGTAACATTCACTAGAGCTCTCTCACACATACTACTTTTGACTCCAAAGTAATGCTAGGTAATAAGCAGTATTACTCCAGTTACAGTGACGAGGAAATTGAGGCTTAGGGTTACATGACTTGTTTAGGATCAAACAGTAAGACATAATACTGGAATGCAACCCTAGGTCTGACTTGAATGTATTGCTCTTCGTAAGCAACCTCACACTGAGGAAAGCAACTTTTATCCTCTCCCTTAATCCTCCTCCTATCAGGAATTTATGTGGCAGCACTTATGTGCAGAAATTATGTGATTTTTCTCTTAAAACCCCATTTCCTATCGCCTCTTGGACTATCCATGTCCCTAGTAAAGATTATTGGTCTGTTGTTGTTTTTTTTTTTTTTTTTCCTAATGTCATGCTAGATTATTAAGTGAATAGAGTTTTAATATTGGGCATAAAGCTTGGCCAGGCCCAGATGGACTGTACTGGTTGATCAGTAGTGGTTTTCAGACTTTATCCTGTGAGAGTGCTTGGGATAACTAGAGAATCAGCAGATTGCCTTTATTTTGCCTTAGGTTACAAGATCAGAGAAATAGTATAATATAGTGTCTCCATTTTCCCTGAGGTGTGATTATAAGAATACCGTAAGACTCCATTTTCAAGGAAGCTGGAAAAATATTTT
Organism: Glossophaga mutica; assembly: GCA_039655065.1. Taxonomy (NCBI): domain Eukaryota; kingdom Metazoa; phylum Chordata; class Mammalia; order Chiroptera; family Phyllostomidae; genus Glossophaga; species Glossophaga mutica. Next base: position 31,136,125 of record CM077307.1, read on the forward strand.
AACAGCTCTCTGGATATCAGGGCATTCCCATTAATTCTTGGGTGCGAGTTACCAAGTTGGAAAGTGTCTTAAAACAATGGCTTTCTGATTAACCTAGCTCCCTCTCCATCATTTCATGAACATAACACAGATTCTTCAAGGAAAAACTGGTAATTTTCTCACATTGTTGTAATTTTAATTTAAAATTTTGATGTAAAATTACAAACAATTAGATATTTTATGCCAAATTAGATACCATCTTCTAACATTCTGATATGTGTAGGAAGAGATACCAGATTGTGTGGAACAGTATAGGTCCTGGCCCATGTGGCTCAGTTGATTGGAGTATCATTCTGTAGACCTTAAGGCTGTAAGTTTGATCCCTGTTTGGGGCTCATACAAGAAGGCATCCAAGAGATATTTCTCTTTCTCTCCCCTTCCTTCCTGTCTCTGTAAAAGCAATGAAAGTCTGTTACGAGCCTACGTAGCTTTATTTCACTTGCCATTACAAAATCTGCTGGAGGACAGGCTTCATTGTCTAGTTAATACAATCATTCATCTAGTCTAACATGAGGAAACTGGGTACACAAACCACTTGGAAGTTTGGGTATGGAGAGATAATGGTATTTGGATTTCAGAAGTACTAAGTTACATAGACCATAGAAATAGGAGAAAAGCAAGCCACTTGATATAACAGGGCTTGTTTGCTACAGAGGAATTGTTTGTACCCCAAAAGCCCATTTTATCAACGTGATATTCTGAACTTTATGTGCTGTATATAGAGATGTTTATTAGCAGCCTGTCCTTAATAGGCATTTGACTTGTAAATATATGTCAATATGGTAAAATAGGGTGTTATCATGGCTGCAGATTTTAGCATGTTGCTGGAATAAAATAATTGGTTGTGGTACTTTTCAAATTCTGTACATGCTAGAGCTGGCTGGAGTATGTAGCATGCTCATTGGTGAGAGTTGATAAAGGCTAAGCTATTCTCTCCACAGCTTTATTGTGAGAAAGCTAGTCTGTCCAGCATTCTTGCTCTGAATGGACTGGAGTAACTTAACTTTTGGTATTTCTCAGTCTATTAGTATTATCTAACAAGTGGCTTAAAGATGCTAGGAACCCTGGCTGAGGATGCCTACAACTCCTTCTGCCTTAGTAGATGGGAGCTTCTAGCAAGTGAATAAGAGGCAGTAGTAGCTAATCTTTCTTCATCTGAATGATCCAGATTGATTATCAGAGGAGAAACCTTTGGCCTTTGATCATTGAAGATCTTAGCCATAGACACTACAAGATAATGTAATCTAAGTTTAGATGAGACTTGAATTAGACTCTACTTACTGGTCTTATTCATACCCAGTTCAAATGTTGGCTGATTTGGCTTAGTATCTGCCCTGTCTTCCCTCAGAATGTAGATTATTTCACAGATGTTTAATGGACTCTCTGACTAGTCAGTCAGAAGATATCCTTAGTATTCTCAATGCTGAGGAATTTTTGCTTGCAGAAACCGAGGGCTCAGAAGAGGAGGATAAAGAAAATGACAAGGCTGAAGAAGCACCAAATGATTCAGTTCTTGAAAACAAGGTAAATTATTTGTTCAGCATCATTGTCTGATTTCTTATTGTAGGACTGTGGTTCACTGGTTAGTATAGGTGTGATCGTTACACAGCTGTTTATATTGGGTTGGTCAAAAGGTTCGTTTAGTCGTGCAGTGGCTCTAGTAGTGCTTAGTTGTCTTTAACTTCATTTGAAACAGTTTTGTTAGATTGTATTGTGACAGCTGTCATCTCAGCATGAGTTTAAAACACGAAATTGGTGAATTTTTATGTAGCCATCTTAATATTGAACATGGAAGAAAATGTGCAACATTTTTGGCATATTATGCTTTATTATTTCAGGAAAGTAAAAATGCAACTGAAACACAAAAAGGTTTGTGCAGTGTGTGGAGAAGGTGCTGTAACTTAATCAAACATCAGTAGTGGTTTGTGAAATTTCTTAGCACTACTGACATTTTAGCCAAATACGAGTTGTGTTATGATTGGAAGATGTTTGGCAGCACCCCTGGCCTCTACCCAGTAGAAGCCAATAGTGGGAGAGATCTGACATGTAAAATATCCCAATCAGTAAAGTTACTTGTGAAAATGAAAAATATGTCTTTTATGGAAAAAACTAAATGGACTTTTTGGCCAACTCAGTACTTAGATCTGTAATCTAAAGATGCCTGTTTTTTATACTTAATGTCTAATACCAATGATTTGGATATACTTTAGTCACTTCAAGAAAATGAAGAGGAGGAGATTGGGAATTTAGAGCTTGCCTGGGATATGCTGGATTTAGCAAAGATCATTTTTAAAAGGTAAAAAAAAAAAAAAAAAATACAACTCTTGGTGTTTCAAGACTCCAATTGGGAGCTTGGTGGTTAAAAATAGAAATAAGCTAGCTTTGAACAAATGCTCTCAAGGTTTCTGATCATTTTTTCCTTTAGGCAAGAAACAAAAGAAGCTCAGCTCTATGCTGCACAGGCACATCTTAAACTTGGAGAAGTTAGTGTTGAGTCAGGTAATATATTTTCCATTTTACTCTCCCCTTGATGTCCACTGCCCCCAACCCATTCTTTTTCAAATTACTTAAAAATCAATCTTGATTGTAAATTATGGGCAGTTGGCTTTCAAAACATAGTAGGTTTGGGTTCCCTATGGTCCCTAGAACAGTGGGTAGTCTCTTCTTAAGGTACTCGTACCAAAAGTCTTTTAGTAGGTTTTTTAAAGTCATTTCGATATTTTTTATATAATCAAGAGTCATGGAGATACCACAAAGATAGATAAAACATAAATCGGGGGAGCATTTTCCCAGAACAGTCTAAAAGTACTGTTCTATTCTACTGTTCTACTGTTAGAAGTACTGTACTATTAAATACTATTCATTTCGTTGCTATTCTTTTTCTCATCCTTAGAGAATTATGTCCAAGCTGTGGAGGAGTTCCAGGCTTGCCTAAACCTGCAAGAGCAGTATCTGGAAGCCCATGACCGTCTCCTTGCAGAGACCCACTACCAGCTTGGTTTGGCCTATGGGTACAACTCTCAGTATGATGAGGCAGTGGCACAGTTCAGCAAATCTATTGAAGTCATTGAGAAGAGAATGGGTGAGTGAGCCTCAGCTGCTTTCACAACAGCCTTGATGGATCCAGTAATTGCCAAGGTTAAAACAGTGGGTCCTTTTCTCATAACTTATTGAGCCTGTTTTTTTAGCTGTACTAAGTGAGCAGATGAAGGAGGCTGAAGGATCGCCTACTGAATATGAGAAAGAAATCGAGGAGCTGAAGGAACTGCTACCTGAAATTAGAGAGAAGATAGAAGATGCAAAGGAGTCCCAGCGCAGTGGGAATGTAGCTGAATTGGCTCTGAAAGCAACTCTGGTTGGTTTGCTTTCATCCTTTTGAAGTTTTGGTAACAGCATGTTCAATATCTTTTTTTTTTCCTGTTGTTTTTTTTGTTTGTTTGTTTTTTGTTTTTTGTTTTGTTTTATTTTGTTTTGTTTTTTAATGTATTTTATTGATTATGCTATTACAGTTGTCCCATTTCGCCCCCATCATTCCCCTCCACCCTACACACCCTCTGCCATGCACATTCCCCCACTTTAGTTCATGTCCATGTGTCATAAGTTCTTTAGCTTCTACATTTCCCACACTATTCTTGCCCTCCCCGTCTATTTTCTACCCACCGTCTATGCTACTTATTCTCTGTACCTTTTCCCCCTCTCTCCTCCTCCGACGCCCCTGTTGCTAACCCTCCATATGATCTCCATTTCTGTGGTTCTGTTCCTGTTCTAGCTGTTTGCTTAGTTTGCTTTTGTTTTAGGTGTGGTTCTTAATAGCTGTGAGTTTGCTGTCTTTTCACTGTCATATTTTTTATCTTCTTTTTCTTAGATAAGTCCCTTTAACATTTCATATAATAAGGGTTTGGTGATGATGAACTCCTTTAACTTGACCTTATCTGAGAAGCGCTTTATCTGCCCTTCCATTCTAAATGACAGCTTTGCTGAATAGAGCCATCTTGGATGGAGGTCCTTGCCTTTCATGACTTGGAATACTTCCTTCCAGCCCCTGCTTGCCTAGAAGGGCTCTTTTGAGAAATCAGCTGACAGTCTGATGGGAACTCCTTTGTAGGTGACTGTCCCCTTATCCCTTGCTGCTTCTAGAATTCTCTCCTTCATTTGAATCTTGGCTAATGGAATTACGATGTGCCTTGGTGCGTTCCTCCTTGGGTCCAACTTCTTTGGGACTCTCTCAGCTTCCTGGACATCCTGGAAGTCTATTTCCTTTGCCAGATTGGGGAAGTTCTCCTTTATTATTTGTTCAAATAAGTTTTCCACTTGTGGCTCTTCTTCTTTTCCTTCTGGGACCCCTATAATTCGGATGTTGGGATGTTTAACGATGTCCTGGAGGTTCCTAAGCCTCTCCTCATTTTGAATTCTTGTTTCTTCCTCGTTTTCTGTTTGGTTGTTAGTTTCTTCCTGGTCCACTCCATTGATTTGAGTCCCAGTTTTCCTCCCATCTTTATTGGTTCCCCATGCGTCTTCCTTCATTTCACATATTGTAGCCTGCATTTTTTCATCTAATTTGTGAGCAAAATCAACCAATTCTGTGAGCATTTTGATGACCAGGGCTTTGAACTGTGCATCTGATAGGTTGGCTGTCTCTTCACAGCTTAAAGGAATTGGCTCTGGGGCTTTATTCTCTGGTTCGAGCCATTTTTGGTGGGTTTTTTTTGTTGTTTTGGTTTGGTTTGGTTTGGTTTTAGTCTGGTCGCGGCTGTTATGTATGAGGGGTGGAGCCTTAGGTGTTCCTCAGGGCGGGGCAGCCCAGTCCCTGGGTTGTGACACTATAGGTGGGGGCGGGGTCCGAGAGGGAACAATGGCGCCTGCTCCGCTCTCTCCTGGATTCAGTCCCTTCCGCCACTTCCCCTCTGCCTGGACCGTCTGTGTGCTCAAATGTGGGACCACTTGGTCAGCCAGCCTCACTGGGTCTGCACAGTTGCCCCCCTGTGCCCCTGGTCCACCAGCTGCCGCCTATGGGCCTGGGGACCACCAGCTGCCGCCTGTGCACCTGGAAACTGCCAGCCGCTGCTGCTGCTTGCGTTCCCTGGTCCGCACCTCCACTTTTTCCTGCCACAACTCAGCCCCTCTTACCGGTCTGGATGAATGGTTGTTGGACCCCCGTACAGTTCAGTTTTCTATCAGTTCTGGTTGTTTTCTTGTTTCTCAATATTTTTTGTCCTTAATTTTGGTTGTGAGAAGAGACACAGTGTGTCCGCCTACGCCTCCATCTTAGCCGGAAGGTGTTTTTGTTTGTTTGTTTGTTTGTTTTGTTTTTTCATATATATATATAATTTTATTTATCTTTAGGGAGGGGGAAAGAGAGGGAAGGAAACATCAGTGCACCACCCATTGAAGACCTGGCCTGCAACCCAGGCATGTTCCTCGACCGGGGATCAAACCAGTGACCTGTTGGTTCACAGTCTGGTGCTCAATCCACTGAGCCAGAGCAGCATGTTCAAATATTATTTAAGGCATCATGGTATTAGTGTTCTATTTGCTAGGAATCTTAGTTTATAACTTGGTTTCTAGGGAATTGGAGGTAAGAGGGAACGTGATGGTATTATAACGCTTAACAGAATACACTCTGGGTTTGACTTTTCTTTCTTTGCTATTTATGTGACCATGGATATGTTTGCTTAACTTTTCTTAGCCTTAGTTGTCTTGTTTGTACCTTTTGTTAAGCTACTTCTAATTGTATAAGAAAAATAGTATTTTATTTATTTCTATCTCGTAGAACTCTGTATGGGTTAGTAAGGTATTAAAGGCTTTTAACCCCAGATTGCCTGGCTCTGCCTTTAGGTTTGAGGGTGTCAGGGTGATGATAGGATATGGAGGGTTTATTTTAATATCTATCCTCAATCTGTGCCCCAGGTGCGGGGGTGGAGGGGGGTGTGGCATCTGGTGGGTATGGGTAGAGGGGGGTAGAAGATGTTGTTATTATATGGAGGCCACTAGTATCTGAGGTATTAATAAGTTGCTTGGTCGGTGGGTACCTGTTGTAGGACTGTGGGCAACCTGGTAAAACCCTGGGACCCACTGTGGTTTCTCACTGTTCACAGGTAGAGAGCTCTACTTCTGGCTTCACTCCTAGTGGAGGAGGCTCTTCAGTTTCCATGGTGAGTATTAAGGTGTTTTTGTTATTTTTTGTTTTGGGGAGTCATTTAATGTTAGGGCTCTTGGGGTTTTCTGGGGGGTGTTTTAAGATAATGTTTTAAAAGGCTTTTTTTTTTTTTTTTTTTTTTTTTTTTTTTTTTAAGACTTTTTAGAGAGGGGAAGGAATGGAGAAAGAGAGGGAAAGAAACATCAATGCGCGGTTGCCTGTCTCACACCCCCTACTGGGGACCTGGCATGCAACTCAGGCATGTGTCCTAGACTGGGAATCGAACTGGCAACCCGTTGGTTTGCAGGCTAACACTCAATCCACTGAGCCACGCCAGCCAGGGAAGACTGACTTTTTGTCTTACAAATATCTGTACATTGCTAACAAAGGCTTCCTTTCTGCCAGATTGCCAGTAGAAAGCCAACAGATGGTGCTTCTTCATCAAATTGTGTGACTGATATTTCCCATCTTGTCAGAAAGAAGGTAAGTCTACATGCAGCCTTCTTTCTCCCTGGCCCCCCAGTACACAAGGAACACCTTTCCTAATATCTGGTGCAAAGGTATTTGCAAAGGTGGTGAGGATTTGGAAGTAAAGATAGTTTTCACTTTTGCATGCCTCTTGAGGCAAGTGAAATACTCCTGCATACTCTTCCTGGCCCAAAGACTATCAGGCAAGCTATTGTGGATTGGTCCACTCAGCCCGTCTTAGGAAGCTGGTCAGCTTGCTTTCAGTCATTTAGTAACAGACCATGTACTCTTAAACTCTTGCTTACTTCCTGATTCAAGTGTTGGTTTTCAAACTTGTGGTTTGTTTACTGTCCATATCTACTCACTATTACCCATCCTTCCATTGGAGAGACTGATTGGTATGTTGGGGCAGATCAGTTTATTCCACAGAGTACATATTGGCATCACCTCCTGTGGCTAGGGTGAGGGTTAAGGATAGGATTCCTGAAGTGTCTTGCTTGCACTTGCATTCAAACAAACAAACAAACAAAAAACATTAAGCACATTTGTGAAGAATATACAATTGTATCTTTAGAGGAAACCAGAGGAAGAGAGCCCACGGAAAGATGATGCAAAGAAAGCCAAACAAGAGCCGGAGGTGAATGGAGGCAGTGGGGATGCAGTCTCCAGTGGAAATGAAGTTTCAGAAAACATGGAGGAGGAGGTGGGCAGTTAAGCAGGGCTTGGACTCTTGCCTCATTTCCCCTTGTTCTCAGGGCCTGGGGAAACCAGTCTCCCAAGTGCATGTTTCCCACCTTGAGCCTGTTTGGATTGCTTGAGTTGTAACCCTCATAAAAACATGAGGTTATGCAGAAAACAGTTGGGTATAGATTATAGGGTGTCTCACTGACCCATGGAACCTATGTACATGCTACAGGTCCCCCCAATTGAATGTATGAGAAGACACTTAATTGGCAAGGCCATTGGGACACTTCTGCTTTTTCATTTCCAAGTAATGTATCAACATTGGTTCTGTCAACCCTATTAGAGTATTTAACAAACTGGCTTTATAATTCAGTCATTGCCCTGTTGGTATAGGGAGCAAAGCAGAGTTTAGGGACCTGTTTACTTCCTCTGACTGAGGCCTACTCAGCTGTATATAAGATAGAATGACATAAACAAGGGTCACTTATGCCCAGGCTCCCTGTTTATCTTCCAGGCTGAGAATCAGGCTGAAAGCCGGGCAGCAGTGGAGGGCACAGTGGAGGCTGGAGCTACAGTTGAAAGCACTGCATGCTAAGAGGGAACAGAGCCTTCCTCTCGAGGGAAAGTGTTTTTGTATATAATGTATTTTTTCACTGTTGGGGGATTCTTTTTGTATAACTTCAATAAAGATTGTACGCAAAGGTTGAGGCTTTGATGATTTTTTTTCTTAAATATTGGCTGAATCTGTGCCTTGGAGCACTCCAGTTTTATATAGTGGCCAAAGGAACTTTTTTCCCCTTTCTGTACTGATCTCTGTGAAAGTTCTAATCCAAATACCTGTTTAATGTGTAGGTGATTAAATCAAGTGTGGCTGCTGGCCCAATGGTGCTATATTTTCTGTTTTAAATACTTGACTGGACCTGGCTGTTGTGCAGACCTTCAGTGGTGCTGTCCCTGGACGGGGGCCACAAAAACAAGACTTGGCAAAGATCTTGCTCTTCGGTGCTGGTGCTGTGTGATGAGCTCTGTGAGCTGGTAACAGCCTCTAAGCCAGGCCTTGGGTGGAACCTGTTTTTTATTCCCCTATTCTCCATTTAAGGCCATAATCCTGCCCTAGGGGGGGTTGGGGAAACACCTCTAAAGAAATTTGGGGAGGTTAGGAATGATCTTGAGGAAAACCGGTGTGCTGATTGTAGAGACTTGAGCTTTCTGGTCAGAAAGTGGGACTGACTCTGATATCCTCTGAATGTGGCTGGAAATATCTGGGGAGGCTGGTTGCTTGAGTTGTGTTATTTTCTGTACAGAAAGGTTGAAATTATATCAACACTTGGCATTGTTACCCATCTGCAGTTTTGACTTCTCAAATAAAGACAGTAAAAAAATTTCCTGGTCTGGACTTGTCCTTAAAGATCTTAGAGTGGGTGGGATCTTGGGCTTCATGGAGCACTTCAAGGTGGGATGTGTAGTGGAAAGGCAGTAACTGGCCCTGGAACCCTGACAGCTCATTCTACAGAAGCTAGTGCTTGAGTACCTGGTACTAAAGCCATCCCATTTGGCCCTCACTGTGTCCAAGGCATGGGCTGAGCTGCCTCTGACCTGACCCTTAGTTTAAGGACCTGGATTCCAGACAGCCTGCCCTGTATTACCTAAGGGGATTTAAAATTGGACACAGGGCTACTTGACTACATGAGATGGATGGACGTTAGGTACATTCTGCTGTTTTGAACAGTGTTAAGAGGCAGAGGGAACCCTGATTATCAACTAAACTCTATTTTTCAGAGCATCTATTTTCTCTAAATCAGCAGTCCCCAACCTTATTGGCAGCAGCGACTGGTTTTGTGAAAGACTATTTTTCATGCATGGGTGGTAGGGGAGAGGGATGGTTTGGGGATGTTCCAAGCACATTACATTGAAGCTTAGGTCCTGCTGTGTGACCCGGTTCTGAGCAGGCCCAGACCAGCACCAGTTCAAGGCCTGGAGCTTGGGGACCCCTGCTCTAACTAAATTGAGTTTTCCTGGGCTGGTTGTAAGTGGCTGCAGAATCTGGCTGTGAACTTCTTCCCAAAGATGCCCTTCTATTGCAAGTCCTGAAGTTTTTGTGTGCGTAGGGGTCTTTGACATTGGGGTCTGGGTTCAGGACCAATACAAAATTTCAGCTAGAATTCACATGTGAACATCCTCCCCATCATACACAGATTTGGGTTTGGACCCTGCCTCAAGTATACAAAGTTAGAAGACCTTCCTGTTTATGGGCACCTTGAGAGCCTAGGTGGCTTCCTGGGGGATATCCTGAGGAAAAAAACATTTGAAGGGTGTGGCAATAAAATTGAGCAAAAAGGTGTAAGTTTATTGAGTTCCTTTAGTTGTGATTAAAGAGTGCCCCTTTAGTCACAAAGAATTTCCTGTATGCCAGGTGATACTGCAAACACATTACATTTAATCCTCATCAGTATGTTGTACAAAATGAAAACAGGTAAAGGCCAGAAACTTTGGTTTACCGTTTGGTAGAAATGGTAGAACTGGTTGGATCTCATTTTGTGCTCATCAGCTTTTTGCTTCTAGACATTCCATCAGACGAGTAGTGAAGATGCAGGTGTGGGAGTAGGCTCAATCTAGGCCCTTGTCCTATACATGACAAGCTATTGATATGCTTTCTCCTGGACTCAAAGCCAGTGGGGGTGGGTCAAAGCTGGTGCCAGCCCATACCCTCTTCTCTATCCCTGACTGCTGCTGAGGGTCTCTCCTGCAGGAAGAGGGGGATCAACAAAGCCAGTTGAGGCAAAGGAGCTCGCCTCCAGAGAAGATGAGCCAGACACCTGTGGAACAGGGAGGAGGCAGGTTTTTAGCAGGTTTGTGTACAGGTTAACAGCACAGGTTCTGGGGCTGGACTGCACTACCTTAGAGTCTAGATGAACCAAGTTAACCCCGCTGTACTCTGATTTCCTTGTCTCTGCGTAACACTAACCTCATAGGATGTGTGAGGATTACAATCCACAGAAAGAACATTTGGTAGTGACTTAGCACAGTGGTCAACAAAGCCTGGCTATTCCATACATTCCATACCAACCACATCCATGGCATCCCTAGCTCCAATTGAGCCCTCACCAGAGGTGGGTACTGGTACTCGTGGGCACTTGCTGGATTGATCTCTGCCAGTGCCTGGACAGCTGCATCTCTTGCATTCACCAACCGCAGAAAGAGCTCAGCCTGACCTACCTGAGAAGAGGTAAAATGATACAGTATCTGTACCTTCGAGTTGGCTCAATCCCCATTTTCCACACTCACCTGGGGAATTCCATTCAGCTGCCCAAGGCTAAGGCTGGGGTCCACAGGAAGGGCCCGAAGTGGGAGACGCCAGCAGCCACTTAGTACCCTCTGGTCCCCATCAAAGAGCACCAGTGAGGCCCAGGCTTTTGGTTGGGATGCCCTACCCCACACCAGCCCCTGCCAGGCTTGTAGCTCACAGACCAGAGACACTGATGATGAGGGTGGTAGCCTGAAACAGTGAAAAAGGTGTGAAGCCAGAACTGGCTCTACTCCCTTCCTAGAACTTGGTCCTCAGAGCCAGATGAGAAAACATGCAAGGGCATGAAAGCCATCATTCCCACTTACTGACCTGGGTACAGGCTGCCTGCTGGCAAGGATGGCACAGCTGCCCATCGGCCCAGGAGCTGCAGGAGGGGGTAAACAAAGGGCTGGGGGCAAAGCTGTGGTGCCTCCTGTATGCTGTCCATCTCGAGCCAAGCCAGTCATCAGTTGCACCCAAATCCAAGAAGCCTCAAGGCCCCGCAGGAAGTCATAGAAAATGACCAGGCCAGCCCTGGGAACACAGGTCTCTGAGCCTCTGCACACTCCTCTCACCACCTCCCCAAAGCCCCCTGTAATTTCTCCAACCCAAGCTGGACCTTAAACAACTGTGGTGACCAAGTTACAGAGGATGTCAAAGGAGGGAGCAGGCCTCACCCGGGGTCATAGGGTGCAGGGCCCAGAACATCAGCTGTGGGCAGAACAAAGTGTGGATCCAGGCCTAGGTTCCTGGTCATGGCTCCAGGAAGCTGCCACTGTGAGGAAGAGTTGAATCTCTAGAAAGCTTTCTAAGTGCCTATGCTTCCCCAGTTACTGAGCCGTCCCCACCCCAAGCCTTGGTTCTCACAGTCTTTTCTGTGCCACCCGAGAATAAGATGCCTGTGGAGTGTGGAAGTGGTGGCAGTGGGGGAGCCACCAGCGGTGGGAGGCGTGGAGGATCTCCCCTTCTTCTCAGGCATGGGCTGCGATTGGCCACAAACTGTGGCTCCCCGGACCCTAGGAGGAGAGGAAGAGAAGGTCACCCCTGAGCAGAACACAGCAAGTAACTGGGCTGATAACCCTGCCATGAGAGCCACACCCCCACACAGGGACACCTGGAGATGCACAGGGACACAGATGGGGCACAAACAAATGTCTCATCCCCATGCATGATCTCTCTAACCCTGGTTCTTGGGGAGGGCTAGCAGGGTGGGACTGAGGTGCTCACTGACCCCAGGGTGCCGAGCCTGCACTCCTCTGCATCTGCAAAGCCAGGATTTCTGCCTCCAGGTGCTGATTTTCAGCCTCCACGACAAGAAGCTCCCCAGGTGTGGAATCTGCCTGCCTTCCTGTGATGAACAAGTCTGACCTGTCACCTTTGACCTCTGGTGACCAGCTTGGTCTGGCTCTGAGCAGCTCTCTGACCTTAGAACTCTCTGGACAAGGGTGGGCTGGTTAAGTAACATTCTAGTCACTGCCACAAAGGCCTCCCAGGTTTTCTACATCGAGGTTTTTGCTTAAGCAGTTTCCATGCCAAATATGCCCTCCCTCACGGCCCTTTTCTCCTTCCAACACTAAGACCACTGCTTCTGAGACACCCTCCTAGCTACCCCTACCCCACATTCACCCCTGCGGGTCCGAGACCGCTGAAGCTCCAGAGCCGACGCCTCCACTTGCAACTGCCATAGCTGGCCCAGAACGCCAGGGTCCCGACCCCCACCTCGAATGTAGGCCTCTCGCAGGGCTCTAGGGAGTAGGGGACACGAAGGCAAGAGCGTCTTTTCAGTGCTGAACAGCGGTTCCCCGCACGGCCGTCCCAGGGCCCCGGGCCTTGGACCTCACCCGATCTCCGCAGCCAGAGTCCCTGGGTTGGACTGCAGCACCGGACAACAGAGTTCTGCCTCTCGCATGGACTTCAGCCCGGTCCTGGAGTTGGGGACGTTGTCACGGATCCATACCTCTGGCCTATCCACCCCTTCCCGAACTCACACATGCAGCCTTCCCGCTGCTCCCAGACCTACGTCTTATGTGAGTCCCGCCCCTGCACGCCGCGGGGCTCCGGGATCCCGTGCGCAAGCTTCACCTGGGCTCTGCTTGCAGCTGCTGAACTCGCGTTCCCAACACCTCTAGAGTTCCCCTGGTTCGCCCGGCCTCCGCTCGGAGTTCTCGAAGCTCCCGCTCCAGGCCTAACAGGCGTGCTATACCGCCCCGGGTCCGGGCCAAACCTTGGAGGCTCTGGTTCAGTCCTGAGTAAGGGGCCAAGTGAGAATGGGTTTGAATAACTTCAGACCAAGGGAAGGGTCCCCCTAAGGCCCCCCCTAAGGCCCCTTCCTCCCCTCACCTTCGCTGCGTAGCTCCAGAGCCCTGCTCTGTGCATCAGTCTCTGCCACACGCCTCGTGTGATTCCGGTGCAGCTCCCGCAGCCGCTCGCCGGGGTTTCCAGCGGCCCCAGAGGTAGGACCTCGCATCCGAGACTTCGAATGCCCCCAGGGCCCCGCTGACACCTTGGGAATCCTTGTTATCCCGGGTTGCAGTTCTTGCAGGTAGAGACGCAGCCCCTGCACCTAGAATTACAGTAACGCTGCGATCTCCGTGTAGGGTTAACCTGAGGCATTATCTATAGGTTTGGGGAGGATCCTCAGACTCAAGCCCCGTGTGTAGCGTTGGGTGTACCTCCTCTGTTAGTCTCCTTAGAGCCGATTTGTTGGCCTCCTGGTCTGGGAATCCTTGGTGTCCTTGTGACACAACCTGGTCACAGTGTGTGGGATGAGGAATCAGAGGGTCAGGGTGGCCTGAAAAACCACCCAGGGCCATGGAGGAGACCCTTACCATGGGGCCTTGTGGTCCGGAGCCTTTTGAGGGCTGTGCTCCAAGTGTCCCCTCCCGGGTCCATCGGCCTATGCAGAAGCGCTGAGTGTGAGTGGCCAACAGGGCCCAGGAGCGGAAAACCATGCCACAGGACCCGCAGGGCAGGAGCCCTGGCTCCCCAGAGTGGGAAGCCATGGGATGGAACCCCTTCCGTGACACCCAGCCAAGACCTGAAGAAGATGGGACAGAGAGTAGAGGAAAGAGAAAGGGGCACGAAACAGAAAGCCAGAGGCAGAAGAGGAAAGGCCCGGTTTATTTGGTCTCTACGGTACTGAGTTTGTTTGGGGAGGAGCCTTAGCTCCCCCTGCACAACTACAGGCCTGGGCAGGTCGGAGGAATGGGTGTGGAAAGCTTGATCACCTTTGGGAGGAGGCCCAGGCTTGAAAAAAAATCACGAAGTCTGCTCCACCTCCTTGCATGAGACAGGCAAGTCTCTAATATGACACCTTGGTTTTTCTGCCTATATTAATAAAATCAAGGGTAATAAACAGTGCCTCCTAGACCAGCAGGGCCCATGTAACACACTCCATCACCGATCACAGACTTTGGCAGGGAAGTGTCATCTTTTAAAAAAATATTTTAGTTTCATATTAATCACTGTTTTTAAAAGATTTTCTTTATTTTTAGAGAGGGGAAGGGAGGGAGAAAAACATCAGTGCATGGTTGCCTCTCACATGGCCCCCACTGGGGACCTGGCCCGCAACCCAGGCATGTGCCCTGACTGGGAATCAAACCAGCAACTCTATGGTTCGCAGCCTGCGCTCAGTCCACTGAGCTATACCAGCCAGGGCAGAGAAGTGTCATCTTGTTCATCCTTGTTTTGTCCAAGTGGATGTAACCAAAGTTTGTGTCATTCTCCATTCCTTGAACACAGAGTATGAGCCTTCTGCCAGGAAACCATGTCTTTTTTTTCTTTTGCAACAACCTCTGTTTCCATTTGGTTCAGGGCATGGGAGAGAGCTCCAGGGTGGTTAAAAGGCTCCATAGGGGCTGCAGGGAGAGGCTCAGGCAGAGCTTGACACCTGGGGGATGCAGAGGGGCCCCTCAGAGGTCTCTGGGCTCCAAAGGCTCCTAGTCATGTTTGAAGGAGAGTTTTTTGAAGAGACACCCTCCCAGTCCAACCTGGGGGCTGACGGCCTATGGAGGGCAGTTGGGTTGTCACCCTTCTCCTTGATGAATTTCACCTCATCTATCAATTGGAAGTGGTCCTCCGGGAAGTTAAGAAATGGGGTCTTTGCGGGCTGAACCCAGGGCATGCAGACCCAAAAGGGCCAGGCTCAGCTTCTTCTCCATGATCATGGAGGCTTCTGTGGTGTCCTGGATTTTACCCCACTCACTTTGGAAAGGCTTCTGCATGTCCTGAAAGAGGGTATTGCTGCCTTGCTTGTTTTATATCTTTTAGAGATGCAGTCACCAGAGGGGAGAGGGAGGGAATCAGGGGAAAAGGGGAAGGATTTAGAGCAATAAGTATAAAGACACATGGACAAAAACTATGAGGAGTGGAATTGGGAGGGAGGTGGGGAGGGCTAGGGCAGCAGGCTGGGATGGGAGTAAAAGACAGAAAACTATACAAGAACAAAAATTAAAATAAAAATTAAAAAAAAGAGAGATGCTTGGTGCACTTGTGCTTCTCCTTAGTCATCTTGACAAGTGGCCCTTGCACTGCAGAGCCACATCCTTGTATCAAAATAGAAGCTCAGAGAGAAGGGTAGGAGGCCTACAGATGCAAGTTAACCAGGTGGTTGATGGTGGCCTCCACCTTGGTGAAATTATTCTGATATATCTGGGAGATATGGTTGCTTGGCAATAAGGGGTTAAGATTAAAAAAAAAATAATAAAAAGAGGTGTTGGCTGGTCCCAAAGGCTGAGGATCACTAAGTTGGTTCTGAAAATTGCAACTGGAAACAAGGTTGGAAGGTGTGGGAGGCTGGAAGAAGGGGCATCACTGGGTCTGTTCTGTCCAAACATTGTTGAAGCAAGAGACAGATCTGCAGGACCTCTGAACATATTCCCATGTCTTTACCCTAGACTGAAAAGCTTTTCCTTGCACTGGGTCTCTCTGGAAGCAACTACAGTTTTTTCATAACTAAGTCCCATTAAGACTAGCAGTCTCTCCCTAATGCCCATTCTGATTCCTGTTTTTCTAGCTGGAGAGGGACGATAATCATCACAGCACAAGGAATGAAAGTTTTGAGAAAACATAATGAGTCTATTGGATGAGGGAATCAAATACAGAAAGATACCCTTCACTTGACACCAGCCAGGGGCCATGTAGGCCCATTCCTCCTGGCCAAATCCCTCCACCACCTCTCAAAATATATGTATACATCAGAGGCAGGGTTTCTGAACTAGCCCCAGGTTCCTAAATAAAACCCCTTTTTTAAACAAGCCAGGGACTTACACCCTGACCAATGTGGCTTAGTTGGATGGGCATCTTTCTGCAAAGTGAAGGGTTGCCTGTTCAATTCCAGGTTGGGGCCCAGGCTTAGGCTGTGGAGTTTAGTCCCCAGTTGGGGCACATGCAAGAGGCAGCCGACTGATGGTTCTCTCTCACATAGATATTTCTCTCCCTCTCCCCCTCCCTTCCCCTCTTTCTAAAAAATCAGTCAGTCAAATCAGTCAGTCATGCAGTCAGTCAGGGACTTACAGTACTTCCCGCCCCCCAACTCCTGCCATGGTATTTAAGGTCAAGTAAGGTGTGACCAGTAGCAGCAGGTTACAAAGTGTTTCCAAGTAAGTGATCTTAGTCCAGCTTAATTCCAAGTGAGAAAGAGAGTACATTTTTGGAAATTTGTTCTGAGAAAGCTAGTAAGTGGCAAAGCCCAAGACCAAACAGGTGGAATTATGTTCATTTCAATTTCTCATTTCCAGTTTAATACTTTGCAACAGTTGGATAATACACTCATGTGCCACTTAACATGGGAATCTGTTCTGAGAAATGCCTCGTTAGGTGATTTCATCATTGTTGTGGACATCAGCATGTACTCACACAAACTTAGATGGTATAGCCTATAGCTCCTAGGCTACAAACCTGTGCTACATCACAGAATGAGATTAAATCAAGCACAACAGAAAGAAATTACATAATCAAGAGACGTGGTAAGCATCCATATGTATGAGGCTGCTGCCAGCATAATATGGCTCAGTGCTTTACAGCACTTACAATTTTTTTATTTATTTATTTTTAGAGAGGGGGAAGGGAGCAAGAGAGAGAAACATCAGCCTGTTGTTGCCTCTCACACCCCCCCCACTGGGGACCTGGCCTGCAACCCAGGCATGTGCCCTGACTAAGAATCGAACCAGTGACTCTTTGGTTCACAAGTCGGCACTCAATCCACTGAACCACACCAGCCAGGGCTACAGCACTTTTTTTTAATAAGGAGAAAGAGCACACTCTTTTTTTTTTTTTTTTTAATTGTTGATCTTGTACAGTTTTCTGTCTTTTTTTTTAAATTGTTGATCTTGTACAGTTTTCTGTCTTTTACTCCCACCCAAGCCCACCACCCCAGCCCTGCCCACCTCCCTCCCATTTCCACCCCCCATAGTTTTTGTCCATGAGTCCTTTATACTTGTTCCTGTAAACCCTTCCCCTTCCCCTCTGAAATTCCTTCCCCTCTCCCCTCTGGTCACTGTCAGCCTGTTCCCAATTTCAACAGTGTCTTTGGTTATTTTTTGCTTGTTTTGTTGATTAGAACACACTCTTAAATAAAGATAAAAAGTAAATATACAAACATCCCCTGTTGGTGTAGCTCAGTGGATTGTGTGGTGGCCTGTGAACCAAAAGGTCTCAGTTCAATTACCTGTCTGGGTTGCCAGCTGGTTCCCCATTTGGGGGCAAACAAGAGGCAACCAATTGATGTTTCTCTCCCTCTCTTTCTCCCTCCCTTCTCCTCTCTGAAAATAAATCTTTTAAAAAAGCAAATACGGCCCTGGCTGGTGTAGCTCAGTGGATTGAGCGCGGGCCTGCGAACTGAAGGATCGCGGTTCGATTCCCAGTCAGGGCACATGCCTGGGTTGCCAGGCCAGTTCCCGGCAGGGGACATACAAGAGGCAACCACACATTGATGTTTCTCTCCCTCTCTCCTTCCCTTCCTCTCTAAAGATAAAAAAAAAAAAAAAAAAAAATCTAAAAAAATAAAAAAGCAAATACGTAAACAAGTCTTTTATTACCCAGTATTATGTACTGGAGAGAACCGTATGTGTTATACTTTTATACAACTGGCAGTGCAGGTTCGTTTACACCAGCATCACCACAAACACCTAAGTAATGTGTTGTGCTTCTGATGGCTCTTTCACTAGGTGATGGGAACTTTTCAGCTCCATTCTAACCGTGGCGGACCACAGCTGTACATTTGGTCTGTTGGTGACTAGAATGTCGTCATGAGAGCATGAATGTATTTCACTGATTCTTACCAGTTTTTTTTTTAATTGATTTGAGAGAGACACATCGACTTGTTGTTCCACTTATTTATACATTCATTGGCAGATTTGTATTGGTAAAGTTTTATTTTATTCTCACTTGAGAGAGAGTGGAAGGGAGGGACAGAGGGAAACATCGATGTGAGAGAGTGGACTGAGCCCACAACCCAGGTGTGTGCCCCATCTGGGAATCGAACTGGCATCCTTTCACTTATGAAAGGATCCTCCAAACACGCCACACTGCCCAGGGCTGTTGGTTGATTTAAAAAAATATGTATTTATGCCTTGGCTGGTGTATCTCAGTGGACTGAGTGCAGGCCTGTGAACCAGTGTCACTGGTTTGATTCCCAGTCAGGACACACACCTTGGTTGCAGGGCTAAGTCCCCAGTTGGGGGGCATGAGAGGCAACCACACATTGGTGTTTCCCTCCTTCTCTTTCTCCCTCCCTTCCTCTCTCTTTAAAAATAAATGAAAATCTTTAAAATATTAAAATTATATTTTATTGATTATGCTATTACAGTTGTCCCAATTTTTCCTTTACCCTCCTGCACCCCGCATCCCCCACTCCCTCAGGCAATCCCCCCACCATTGTTCACGTCCATGGGTCAAGTGTATAAGTTCATTGGCTACTCCATTTCCTATACTGTACCTTACATCCCCATGGCTATTCTGTAACTACCTATTTGTACTTTTTAATCCCCTTACCTCTTCACCCATTTCCCCACACCCTCCTCCCATCTGGCAACCATCAAAACAGTCTCTGGACCCTGGGACTTCTGGCCAAGATGGAGGCATAGGCGGACACACTGTGCCTCCTCTCACAACCAAAATTAAGGAAAACAAGAATTTAGAAACAAGAAAACATTCAGAACGGATAGAAAATTGAACTGTACGAAGGTCCAACAACCATTCATCCAGACTGGTAAGAGGGGTGGAGTTGCGGCAAGAGGAAGCAGAGGTTGGCAGACCCAGGTGTACAGGCAGCGGCTGACGAACCCCAGGAGTGCAGGTGATGGCTGGTGGACTCCGGGCGCGGGTTGGCAACAGGCAGACCCAGTGAGGCCACACAAGATGGCTGGCTGACCAGGTGGTCCCACTTCACGCACAGATAATCCAGGCGAAAACAGGGAGCGAGACAGACCTTGCAACCCGGGGCCCCAGTGCCAGGAAATAAAACCTAAAAACACTGATTGAAAACACTTGTGGGGGTTGAAATGCTGGGAGAGATTCCCAGCCTCACAGGAGAGTTCGTTGGAGAGACCCACAGGGTCCTAGAATGTGCACAAGCCCACCCACATGGAAATCAGCACCAGAAGGGCCCAATTTGCTTGGGGGAAGTGGTGGAAGGGACTGAAATACGAGAGAGAGCAGAGCAAGCGCCATTGTTCCCTCTCGGCCCCCACCCCCCACATACAGCGTTACTACCCAGCAACTGGGCTGCTCTGCCCTGGGGAAAACCTAAGGCTCCACCCCTCATTGCATAACAGCTGCCACCAGACCAAAACAACAACAACAACAAAAAAAAACAACAGACCCCAGCCCAAAAATGGTTCAAATGAGAGAACAGATCAAAGCCCCAGAGCCAATTCATCTAAGTAACTAAGAGATAACCAACCTATCAGATGCACAGTTCAAAGCACTGGTGATCAAGATGCTCACAGAAGTTGTTGATTTTGGTCGCAAATTAGATGAACAAATGAAGGCTACAATAAGTGAAATAAAGGAAAATGCACAGAGAACCAATAGAGATGGGGGGAAAACTGGGACTCAAATCAATGGAGTGGACCAGGAGGAAGAAAGAAACAAACAAACAGAAAAGAAGGAAGAAACAAGAATTCAAAAAAAAAAAAAAAAATGAGAGGCTTAGGAACCTCCGGGACATCTTTAAACATCCCAACATCTGAATTATAGGGGTACCAGCAGGAGAAGAGGAAGAGCAAAAAGTAGAAAACTTATTTGAACAAATAATAAAGGAGAATTTCCCCAATCTGGCAAAGGAAATAGACTTCCAGGAAGTCTAGGAAGCTCAGAGAGTCCCAAAGAAGTTGGACCCAAGGAGGAACACACCAAGGCACACCATAATTACATTAGCCAAGATTCAAAAGAGGGACAGAATTCTAGAAGCAGCAAGGGACAAGGGCATAGTCACCTACAAAAGAGTTCCCATCAGGCTGTCAGCTGATTTCTCAAAAGAGACCTTCCAGGCAAGAAGGGGCTGGAAAGAAGTATTCCAAATCATGAAAGGCAAGGATCTCCATCCAAGATTCCTCTATCCAGCAAAGCTTTCATTTAGAATGGAAGGGAAGATAAAGCGCTTCTCAGATAAGGTCAAGTTCAAGGAGTTCATCATCACCAAGCCCTTATTATATGAAATGTTAAAGGGACTTATCTAAGAAAAAGAAGATAAAAAATATGACAGTGAAAAGACAGGAAACTCACAGATATTAACAACTACACCTAAAACAAAAGCAAACTAAGCAAAGAACTAGAACAGGAACAGAAACACAGAAATGGAGATCATATGGAGGGTTAGCAACAGGGGAGTGGGAGGAGGAGAGAGCGGGGAAAAGGTACAGAGAATAAGTAGCATAGACGGTGGGTAGAAAATAGACGGGGAGGGCAAGAATAGTGTGGGAAATGTAGAAGCTAAAGAACTTATGACACATGGACATGAACTAAAAGGGGAATGTGGGTGGGAGGGGGTGTCCTGAGTGGAGGGGAATGATGGGGGAATGGGACAACTGTAATAGCATAATCAATAAAATGTATATATTAAAAAAGAAAAAGAAAAAAAGTCTCTGTATCCATGATTCTGTCTCTGTTCTTGTTTGCTTAGTTTTTTAGATTCAATTGTTGATAGATATTTTTGCCATTTTAGTGTTCATAGTTTTTTTTTTTTAATTGGTTTTTAAGTCTCTCTCTTTTTTTAAAAAAATATTTATTTATTTATTTATCTTTAGAGGGTAAGGGTAGGAGAGAGGGAGAAGGAGAGAAATATCAATGTATGGTTGCCTCTTATGTGTCCCATGCTGGGAATTGGCCTGCAACCCAGGCATGTGCCCTGACTGGGAATCGAACCTCGATCCTTTGGTTCACAGGCCCGCGCTCAATCCACTGAGCTACACCAGCCAGGGCAGTGTTCATAGTTTTGATCCTCTTTTCCTAAAATAAGTCCCTTTAACATTCCATATAACAATAGTTTGTTTTATCTTGTCTGGGAAGCTCTTTATCTGTCCTTCAATTCTAAATGATAGTTTTGCTGGGTAAAGCAATCTTGGCTGTAGGTTCCTGCCTCAGGACTTTGAATGTTTCTTGCCAATCACTCCCAGCCTGTAAAGTTTGTTTTGAGAAATCAGCTTACAGTGTTATGAGAACTCCCCTGTAGGTAAATTCCTTTCTCTTGCTGCTTTTAAGATTCTTCTCTCTTTATCTTTAAACTTTGACATTTTACTTTTTTAAAAAGGTTATATTTATTT